>AP025001.1:0-1200000 GCA_020887355.1 Coccomyxa sp. Obi
CCTAAACCCTAAACCCTAAACCCTAAACCCTAAACCCTAAACCCTAAACCCTAAACCCTAAACCCTAAACCCTAAACCCTAAACCCTAAACCCTAAACCCTAAACCCTAAACCCTAAACCCCCTAAACCCTAAACCCTAAACCCTAAACCCTAAACCCTAAACCCTAAACCCTAAACCCTAAACCCTGAACCCTAAACCCTAAACCCTAAACCCTAAACCCTAAACCCTAAACCCCTTAACCCTGAACCCTGAACCCTAAACCCTAAACCCTAAACCTGAACCCTTAACCCTACACCCTAAACCCTAAAACCTAAACCCTACACCCTAAACCCTTAACCCTAAAGCCAACCCTAAACCCTAAATCCACAGCTGAAAACGACAAAATTCGGCAGGAAATCTGGACGACCCCTGCAGATACGCTCGGGCCGTTCTCGGGCCGTTGCGGGTTTCCCGGGCAAACTCGTCCGAGATCCACAGGTTTTCGAACCTTGCTTACTTTTTGACCCTCAAACCCTAAATTAATAAATTCATCACCCCCAAAACCCTAATTGTACAAAATGGAGGGAGGAATAGTAAGAGGGAAGCCTTTGCTTAGAACTTGGATCACAGTGGCATTGTGTAACAACACATTCGTTTTTCATAGACTATGTTTGGCTTGCTGACTACTCAAGTGTACACACCCACTAGTGCCCATCCATGGGCGCGTTCCCCTAACCTTGTTTGCTGGTGTCTCTACTTCCGTCGCAATCACAGTTGTTGTTTTTTTGGTGCTTTTCCCCATATTCTCGGATGCGACCTGTCTTTATAATATTCGATACCGAAAGAAAGCACGTAGACCGTCTATCGGCTGTCGGACATATTTGGATTTTTTTGGTATTCTCTTGATGATGACTTTGATTCAAATTTGCAAAGCTTTCAGCACAATTATACGCGCGCTCATGACAAATGCACACGTGCTTCAATTTCATTACAACAAATAGTGCAAACTCATTATGAGCATGTTCTTACAACAACACATGACACTGTACCAATTGAAAACTTAAACTATTCATACTAATCGAATGTTATCCATACTCGAATACTGTTAGTAAATGCTACGTTGTCGCAATTGTGCTATCCGATGACCGTGGTCATTTGATCGGCACCACATGGGCAACATTGTGGCACGCCGGTACAAATCTACCACCCCATATGCATACTGCATTGATCGCAATCTAAGCCTGTACAGTTGTTGCCTTCGACATTTGGCAAATGACACTCGGAGTGCACAAATAGATACCAATTGAAACCGGATCAATATCCCTCATGACTTCAAAGGTTGTACACCAGTCAACAATGACGTGCCTTTGCGCTGCCATTTCTCTCAACTTGAGAGCTTGATTGTTTGAAACAACCAAGCTTTCCACTATTGCACTCTTAAGATATCTGGACACAACTTTGATTGTCAATTTCACACCTTTACACTCAACTGCTACGAGCAGCATCATGCTATCCCAAATGCTTGGCAGCCATCAAGCTTAAAAATTTGATGTGTTGGACTCACATCAGGGTTCACAGCAGAACTCACTGACATCTACACTATTCAATTCACATGTAGGGCTCTCAAAGACTAAAATGCAGGCAAAGCTGCTAGCACTGCATGCGACGGATTTTCAGAAGCTGGCAGCGCTCAGCAAAAAAGTGCTGCTAGAACAGCGGCTGACTGAATGACATTGTTTGGGCGTTAACATGGGCACCTCAAAGTCGAGGGGCGATACATAACTGGTGGTGGAACTCTGACTAGAACAGCCTGAGTCAAGGCGAGCCTTCAGGGCAGGCATGGGGTTGATATCTAGGTAGAGATGGCGCGTGTCCTGCATATAATACAAATTTGGCATTTCAATCTGATCATAGCAGTGCACAAGTAGTAAGGGTTGGATACTAGCAATGTCTAGACTTGTTTCAGTCTCATACACTTGCGTTTGGCTTTATATACGATGTTGCTGCATCTGCAATGTTGCAATGTTTAATGATACTGTCAATGTCAATGATAAATCCCATATTTTAGCAACCACATCAAGAGACGTTGTCTGATGTGTCAATTCAAATGAATCATGTGCGCATGTGCTCAAGATTGAGCGCATGTCATTCAAATGACAGTGATAAGTATAGGGAATGGAGAGCACAACAGCCAGCTGTCACCTGCAAACGACGGCCATGCATGACGACATGCTTGATGAGCTGGTTGACTTCCGGTCCACGTTCCCGTGTCAAAAAGTGAGCTCCCTCCAGCATGATGCAAGGTGCATGCAGTCTGCACAAGCAAGCGTCCGGTGAGGTTATTCTGGCATTTCTCAACAATTGCCCCAGAGACTGGGGTTTATATATTTTATTAAATTTTACTTTAATCTAGGGTTTAGGGTTAGACTAGCTGTAGATTGCAGACTGACACTTTCTCATATTGACAACGCTTGCTATGCCAACTCCCAGCACCGTCACTTCATCACGTTAGATCACAAGAAGTGCCATGACCATTGGTACAATAAGATCAAGAGATAAAGGACAAAAAGGTGTGCGAGCGCCAGAAAGGGGAAGGGCTACAATGGAGAGGTTATCACATGCCCAGTCTATTCCAATCGGATGTATCTTGTAAAGGCTTAACTTCTTTAAGTTGATGGGATGTAATAGTTTGCAAGTGTGATAACCAGTTGCGGGCCCTACTTGTGGGCCAGCTGCTCTCCGAACCGCGGCATGGCTAGGATGTCATGGCGCCCATGGATGACCAGCACAGGTATTTGTGAACTGACGATGGTAGCCGCCTCCCTGCTGGTCACCTTGTGATGCCAGATGGCTCGCAGTTGCCCCTGCAGCCCCCAAGATGCCCCCTTCAAGTCGCCGCTCTATGCTTGTTGCTCCATACAACACCGTGGTCCCTTCAATGGAAGCCAAGCGCATGCAAGGTACCTGAAAACACTTCATAGTGAAGGTAGAAAGGTATTAAAGAAGTAACTGACGAGGAGCGCCCAAAGACCCTTTCTATTCAGCCACATTCAAGCAAGGCGATTCAGCACCACTTCACTGGTGGGTGGCTACTCATGAACTGCGTTGACAAATGTCAGCATGTGCTTGTGCCCAAGCTGCCTCAACAGACGCACCTCAAACCCCTCCTTGGGCTGGCCGATACCACCGCGCTTGGAGCCCTCCACATACTCCTCGTAGAGCAGCTCACGCCGTGTCCGCCCATATTTCCTGTCCTGGCAGGAAGATAATGGCACATGCACAGTTAGCTTGTGCCATGCTATCAAGGTTGACTCATGTAGCTGAAATCTCAGATGCAAATAAAGCATTACAGGAAGAGTGCTGTATGCAAACGTGTCCTCTGGACAGGAACTTCTTGTAGCAGGGAAGAAGAAACGTACAGGCTCATCCAGTGTTGCCTTCATGAAGTGCAGCTTCAGGTCCACCTTTGCGCGGTCCTCTGCGCTCTTTGCATTGGCGAGCTACACAAACACAACAGGCAGTGCTCAATTCCTTTTAACAGACAATCTTCAGAGAGGCTGAAGTAAGAAATGGCATGACACCATCCGCACGGCGTCGCCTTCAAGCCGTGTCACAATAGACAGCCACACAGCATTTCCATTTCCATTGCCATTTCCTTGGGCTGACTTGGGGAAAAACTGTGACACACCTCCAGTGCATATTTCACAGCGCGCCAGCTGCGAGGAATAGCCTGGGTGCCTCCAGCTGTGGTGGAGATGAGCGTCAGCGATGCGACACGCTCCGGCGCCAGTGCAGCCAGGCGCGTGGCTATCATGCCGCCCATGCTGTGCCCCACCACATGCACCTTTGCCCAGTTTAGATGCTCCTGCAGCACAATTCCACCTTGGCAATAGTTCCATGCATAGAGCTGCCCACAATTGTTCGCTGCAATGTCTCACAGAGCAGCCAGGTTCTCAGCAGACATTCACAAATTAAGGTCACAGCAGCACTGGACCATGCTGCATCCAACCTGGCTTGAGCTGTGCTTTCCAACTTGAAACTGTACTGGGAAAAGTTGTTGCCTGTTGCAGAGATATGGCAACAGCATGTGAATAAGTGCCCGCAACCTTGGAAAGGCTATTACTTGGGTGTGCAGCAAGAGCGTACCAGAATGCAGAGCACGTCCGTGGCCATGATTGTGGAGGAGTAGGCAGTGCGGCGTGCCGGTATGCTGGAGCGGCCAACCCCGCGGTTGTCCACAAGCAGTACCTGGGTTGCTGGTCGCCCAAATTCATCCTTTGCAAGCAGCTCGTCTAGCTGGGGATTCCAGCCGCCCATTGTGCAAGCAAAGCCTGTAAGGCACATTAATGATGTCAACGTGTTCCTACTAGCCCTAGCAGTGAACATCAACAGCTGTATCACTGGCGACAAACAATCATTCACTCTGGCATCCCTCAACTGCAAAACATCCAGACTGGCACACTTACCCATGATAAGGACAACCTTTGGCCTGTGGTCCTCCCGGCCATCCTCTTCACTGCAGTCAGCACAACACCATTCAAAGCTCCTCTCTGCACTACTCTGCCAGGCAAATTCTGCGAACAACTCGTCGACATAGATGTTGGTTCTTGCAAAGGCGAAGACAAATCACACGGGGCCATCAGCTCACCTAGTCTGCCCCCGCACTTCATAGTACAAGTTTATTGTGTCAGCGCCTTCCCCTATTCGAAGATATGGCATGCTGGCCTCTGAGGTCTCAAAGCATCTAAAAAATGGGTCCTCTGGCCATCGACGAGTACGATCTGCTGATCGAGCAAAATGGTGAGCCCAAAGTCAAGCTGCTGCTCAAAACCAAGGTTAAGAATCGTTCTCTTGTCTGGGAACGCTGCAGAGATAAAGAGACTCGTCCTCTCACAAACAACTTGCAAATTTCCAGAAGCTGCAATATCTATGCGGTTGTCCAGGCAGCCTGGCTGGTAAGAGAGAAGGAGCTGGTGTGGTAGTAGTGTGTCTCGGGCCTGCTTGGCGTTTCTACAGGAACGGGCCCCTACTGTGGACCACTGAATCCTACAGGAGACAAGCGCGATTACAAAATGTGCGTGGATGTGTAATGACCGCCCGCAGTTCTGCAATACCCGCACCGGTACACTGAAAAAAAAACAACCCTCAGGTCAAAGTCGACGGTTTCACAGCCCCGAGAGTACCGCTGATCTACAGACACCTCTTGCCATACCTGCACTGTCAATATCGATCGAGAGAATTCAACTGGAGAACGAGATCTTTTCCACACACCGCTAGCAGGGGTCTACGACGCTTGGACTCTGGTGCACAGGTCTAGAGTGGCGTACCTCCTACCTGCTGCTCGACTGCTCCACTAAGTGAATTCCTTGTTGCTTCTGGAGATCCTGATGCTTCTTGCTAGTATTAGACAATCCTGCACCGCCGCTGTTAGCATGCATGCACAGGTCACCCTGGCAATCTGAGTTCATGGAAGCTGTAAGGGACTTCGTCGAGAGAAAGTCTACAGGATGTTCCAGTGACGACTCTATCTGCTGTTGTTGATAAATTCAAAACCGCTTCTGCCCAAAACAGATGTTCGCATCGCAATTTTCCTTATCTGAAAGGCGTTGTAGCAATTCTTTGGCTGGATCGAGGTCTACACCAGGTCAGTCTCCCAGATGAAGTGCCGGCTCAATTACCCAAAGCTTGCTGCTCGTTATGCTGGATGCGCTCAAACTATTGAATTTGATGTCGTTGGCTGCAGAGAATTTGTACGCGGACGAAAGCCTCAGATGGAGGAGTTCAGGCAGGAGAGGGGTTTTGCTTCAGAGCTCTCGAGCACAGCTGAGAGTCAACCCCACAGATTTCATCTCCTTTGCGGGTGCATGTGCACCAAACTTGCAGGTATGCAGACTGTGAGAGCAGGAAGATGTCTCCCAAATAGACTTCACAAAGGAAAAGTTCACTTCCTGTAGGGTTGATGGATGCTGCCTGTTGGGCTGCGCTTGTCATTGGGCCATCGTGCGACATGTAACTACTGCTGAAGTGATTCTTACTTTGATATACTTTCCAGGGTCGTTATTATTCCAGACAGGCTTGCTGCCGGGCAGTGGGCACTTTGCAGCCAACAGATTATTCGGTGAGCTTCTGCTTCTAAGGTCATCAATATTCTGCTCTGAAGTCAAGTGCAATTTTCAGGTACCTGGTGCTCTACCTGGTGCTCTAAATATCAGGTGTTTCGCTGGTGAAGTTGGTTCTGTTGCCCACAGTTCTATCAGACACTGCCTGCGGAGAAGGTGACAGACAAGTTCCTGTGGGGCCGACTGGAACCTCTGCTTGGGTACCTTGGTGACGAGCAGAAGAAGAAAGTACTGGAGGCTCTGCACTTGGCCTATGATTCTCACAGTGGACAGGTGATTTAACTTGTTGTTCAGCTGGCTTGCATGTTCTCTCTGCAAGCAACCCCATGGCATAAAGCCTCATTATGTCTGTTTGGTGCAGCTGCGGAAGAGTGGGGAGGCATTCATTACACATCCTGTGGAAGTAACGCGGATCTTGGCAGAGCTCAAGATGGATCATGAGAGTCTAATTGCTGGACTGCTTCACGACACCGTTGAGGACACAGAGAATGTGAAGTTTGAGGAAATAGAGGTAAATCCCCCACTACTTTCTGGAAGAAAGCTGAGGCGCTCTGCTGTATACTAAGCAAGCTGCCATTTTAACCGGGAAACCATGGACTGTTGCTTCAAGGTGACCTCATGTGGAGAGGGCAGGGGATATGCGCATTCTCTGTCATCTTCTGAACGCTCTTGCTTTGCTGCAGTTCTACTTTGGCAAGGCGGTGCGACAGATTGTGGAAGGCGAGACGCGCTTCAGCAAGATTGGGGCGATTGGTGAGAACGCCTCTCGCGCTGAGCTGGCGGCTCTGGACTTGAAGCAGCTGTTCCTGGCCATGACCGAGGAAGTGCGCATCATCATTGTCAAACTCGCCGACCGGCTGCACAACATGCGGACACTGGACAGCATGCCGCCGCACAAACAGAAGAAGATTGCTGACGAAACCCTGCTGGTGAGGCCAATTCCCAGATGACCGTGTGATTGTTCTTTGACATGCGCGGGCCACAGGAACTACTGGTCTGTGCTGAGGTGCATTATAGGGCAGTAGATGGCTGGAGGCTGATAGATGGCGTTGTCCAGATGTGTTATGAGACGCCAGTTGGACAGGCTGCACCTGGTGATGCCGGCGTACCCAAACGTGTGGTCTGACAGGCTTTTGCGGCTGCAGCAAATTAGCGTCCTAGCGCGAGGTTGAGCATTAGAGCATGTGATGGATGTGCAGGTGTTTGCTCCGCTTGCACGGCTTCTGGGGCTGTACAGCATCAAGGAGGAGCTTGAGGCGCTGTCTTTCAGATACTCTAACCCGGAGGAGTACGCTTTGGTACAGCGGCGATTGGATGCTCTGGCCAAGGATCAGGAAGATGTTGTTCTCAAGGTAACCTTGTTGAAACCATTGGTTTTATTCTAATTAACTATCCTTTCTTATCTGCTGTGTTAACACCAAGTAAGGATTTGCTCCACTTCTGCACTTGACTCCACGGCTGAGTTGCCAGATCACCCTGCATGCCATCACCATGGTATCTTGACAGAATGGGTCTGACAAATGTCAATATGCTCTGTCCTGCAGGCTCAGAGTGCGTTGCAAGACAAATTGGAGACAGACACGTTCTTGCAGGAGCGAGTGAAGAGCTTCACGGTCGGAGCTCATCAGAAGAACGTGTACTCAGTCTACAGGTGAGCGCGCTAAAGTAGACTCGTACTGCTGGTAATCCATTTGTTGCCCATCCACCCCAGCCACGATCCCGCGCGATTTAGGACTGGAGGATAGTGAAGGGGCTGCGTGCGGTGTTTGACACTGTGAGAGCACTGTAGGGGATCTGTTTTCATTAAGTGGCCCACAAGGACATCTTTCGTGGAATGGTGTTCACCTGAAGAAATGACCTGAATGTATAAGCTGATGCTGACTGTGCAGGAAGCTGAAAGAGAGGGGCGTGGAGCTTGAGGACCTGCAGGATGTGGCGCAGCTGCGGGTGATTGTGACAATGAAGGACGCCCAGGAAAGCAGCCTGTACGGCACAGGCTCGCAGCTATGTTACCACATCATGGGCCTTGTGCATACCATGTGGGCGCCAATCCCCGGAGCCGTCAAGGACTACATTGCCACCCCCAAGCCCAACGGCTACCAGGTCAGCGCGCTGCATTGGACTCAGCAATCTCCGTTTTGGTGCTTACTGTGGACTCCGTTGTCAGTGGGTACCAAGGGCAGCCAGGAATATGAAGGCACCTGCTCAATACTGTGTGATCCAATGTAGCTGGGATATGTACTTCGGCACTTCATGATTGATTTATGGTGATGAGCAAGAAATGTTCCAGGACCTGCATTTGAGGGTTTCTGTCTGCATGCAGTCCCTCCACACCACAGTGCTGCCACTCGGAGCTGAGAAGTTGTTTCCCCTAGAAGTCCAGATCCGCACAGCAGAGATGCACCGTTTGGCAGAGTATGGCATTGCTGGTGAGCACTCTTTCCACTCTTCTGCATAGCCCTGCTGCAGCTCCCTGTTTGCAAGAATCTCAGTATTTATTCCTTCGACAGCGTGCATGGCACCTTGTTGCTCCTTGAACTCCACAACAAGAAATGGTTTTAATGGCATCTGTCATTGTACTATCCCTTGCTGCCATGCAGGAGAAAATTGGACAGCTGCGAAGAAGGCATCAGACCCGAGCACTTTGCGGCTACCATCACTGTCGGATTCTGTCAATCCTGTCAATGCCCTGAACGGCGTATTCAAGCGCCTGATGACTCTGGGCGACTTGAACTTGTACAACTATGCCGCTGGGATGCCTGCTCTGTATGGCACAGCCAATAGCTATAGGAATGGGCAAGGGAATGGGCAGGTGAACGGGACGAGCCTGCCAAAGCTTGAGAAGGCGACTGGCTCGCAGCGCAAAGCCAACGGCGTCAGCAAAGACTCAGTGCAGGTATGAGGCTCCCGGGCTCATGCTCTTACACCTCCTTTCTGTTGTACCAATAATCCTGTGTACTCGTGCTTGTAAATTGAGTTGCAGACGGGTGACAAGGTGTGACCCTGTACATCTACAGATGCCAATTTGACGATGAAGTGACAGCTTTAAGAGGCAGGATTCCTGGCAAACATTTCCTGTCAGTTCCATGTTTTGCGCTCTGGAGGTGGCTGAGGAAAAGAGCCGCATGTGGGGACAGGCGGGGCGGTATGGGGGCCTGAAGCTGGACCAGCGGGTGATGGAGCGGCGCATCAACTGGCTCAACTCCATCCGCGAGTGGCAGAGCGAGTTTGTTAACAGCCTGTCGGCGCGCGAGTTTGTGGACTGCATCACAGATGACTTGCTGGGCCGTGGCGTGTTTGTGTTCACTCCCTCAGGCGAGGTCATGCGGCTGCCCAAGGTACGCCCCTCATCTAACCCCATTTTACCCCCAGTACCCACAACTTGGCTCTGTCATGCTGACTGATGCATCTACCCTCAACAGAAGTTGACTGCCAGAGACAAAAATGTGCCATGCATGCAACACTGCTGGCTGTGACTGGCTGTCCAAGGGGTCGATCGTTAGGTAATTTGGGTGTGTGCAGGGTGCTACGGTGGTGGACTTTGCATACCATGTGCACACGGACGTGGGCAATCAGATGTTCGGTGCAAAGGTCAATGGCAAGGTGGTCCATGCCGGCCATGCGCTGGCCAATGCTGAGGTTGTGGAAGTGCTGACGTATGATGGCAGGCCCTCCAGGGGTAGCATTGAGCGCCACCAGGTCCGCCAGCTGTCCTTTCCTCCAATCCATGAAATTCATGCAAGCTACTCAGTCTGGAATTCTGCTGGTCCTCATTGTTAGTGCCAGATGTGGCCTCTGTACATGCACTACCCTTGTTGGTCTCTGAAATTTTTAATAGGTGCACTCGACTTCATCCATGGCCCCCCGGTCATGCCTTGTTTCCCTGTGCTGTCAAACATTCTTGCTCATCGTCACAAACAGTGCTTATATTCAATGACCCACTCACTATCAGAACCTGATCCTTGTTGATGTGTCTCGGCGCAGGAGTGGATCGCATATGCCCAGACAAAGACTGCCCGGCACAAGCTGGCCAAGTTTTTGAAGGACCATGCCGATCTGCTGGATTCTGGCACGCCCCCTGACATGACCTCTAGGGAAGCTTCTTCAGGTTTGCAGCAAGCCAGCGAAGCATCCACTAGCAGCTGGGCAGCTGCAAAGGAGGAAGCAGAGTCTCAGGCAAGCCGCGTTTGACACTTGCCTGCTGGAAAGTTCTGCAAACATCTAACGCCACTCCTGATCAACAATTTTGTGGGCTCTTGCTGACTTACCACTTTGGATGCAGGTCCTGAACCTCACCATTGAGTGCACAGATCGCCCAGGGCTGCTAGCAGAGATTGCCCAGATTATTGCGGATTTTGGCCACAACATCAAGGTATGTTCATGTCCAAAGTGTTACCTGCTACCTCATGTCATGCCTGACATAAAGATCACCACCTGATATGCCCTTGCAATAAGCAGGTGAAGACATTAGCTATGATACCTTCATTAAAAAGATTGAGGTGACTTGACGGGTACACTGGGATGTTGCAGACCTACAGTGGCAAGGGGAGCTATGCTGGGTGCTTCACAATGAAGTATCAGCTGGAGGGTGACCCAGACCGCGCTGCCGATCTGTGCAACGCCGTCGGCTGCATGCCCTCTGTACTCTCCTGGTCACTAGGCTGTGCTCTCCATGAGCCTGACAACTCTGCTGAGGAATGATTGAGTCGAGCGTGGAGACAATGAACCAGGGATAAGTTGTGGTTGGAGAGACCTTGTTGGGAGGGGGCACATGCCTGTGGAAAGGGGCTCTTTGAGTGCTTCATGGCCATCGAGTACCATGGTGTTTCTCATTTTGCATTTGTCCGGAGAGCCGGGACCTCATCTATGTGATGCTATATCTAGTACAAGGCGATGACCTGATGTTGTTGTCCAGTGGAGTCCACTGAGTTGACTGTTGAGAGCCTTCAACAATTTTCTTGGGGTCATGCAGCACTAGTCGTGTGCTTCTTTTTCCTATTGTGAGGAGCTGTTCAGTCCTGAACCAAATGTGATAGACAGTTCAAAGAGAGGATATTGGCGGATGCAGCTGTGAACAATGTGGGTGAGAGTTGCTGCTGTGAGAGTGATATTGGAGACCCGGATAATCTGGGCCGGATTCCTTCTTCTCTGCCAACTGGATGCATTTTGAGGTGCCAATAGCCTGATTGTGTGGAGGGATAGAGTCAGGCAGGCATTATACTGAAGTAGGAGGGTGCAGTATAGTTGAACACTGAGGCTCACTGAGATTTGCTCCTTCCTAGTCAAGCAGTATTGATGCACCTGTGATGCCGAGGAGAGAATCTTGACTGGGATGTCTGGCTCTACTGAGCCATCTTTGGGAAGCTTGCCGGTTCTCTTTAACATTTCACAGTGTTTAATGTACAACATGCTGTTAATGTTCAAGAAGTTTGACAGAGTGTTCGTTCCGCAGGCCTGATACTGTACTTGCACGTTACAACCCCAGCAACTGTTGATTTAAGACTGCTGGACATTAATGTCATGCTTTCAGTTGCGGCTATTGTATCTGCGCTGCCTACTGGTAGTGGTTGTTCCTTACCAAACCAGCTCTGCAAATCGCATACACACCAAATCCAGAGGCACAAGCTTGAGCCCGTGCTACAGTAAACTAGTGTTCACAAAGTCTGGTCATGCATGCGCGCTAATATTCCCTTGCATGTGTTTGTACTCTCAATCTTGAACTAGGCGTTCTCTGGCATTCCAGCGGATCCTGCATTGCTGAGCAAGCAGCGGGTGACTTCGTTTCGGTAGTTCAAAGAGCGCATGCGGCCCTCAACTAATGCTGGTACATCCAAAAACTAGTGGACACAGCCGAGGTCACATCTGCATTTGACGGTGCCATTCTTTCTGTGCTAGATTCCAAGTGCTTGCTTGCTATCTGATCTCTCCTATTGGTTCCAAAGAGGAGCAGTGGGTGGGCATGCTGAGCGCTCAGAATCTGCAAGCACCCTGCAAGCAACCCCACCGTCATCAGCACAAAGAGTGACCATGAACAGCGTATACTCCGCCTGCAAGGTCTAGTGTGAGTCGGCTTGCGATCCGAGGAAAAGTAGACATGATCACAGGGCTGAAGGGAGCCAAGTCTCTTGGGTCATGGGAATTGTGCAATTTGGATGACACACTTCAAGGGACACCTCCATGGTAGGAAAATACTGCATTTTGGGACACGTAGTGACCCTTGTCAGGTGCAGGGGTGCCTAATCTCAAATGTCAGGGGGACTCAGAAGGCACCTGCGCAGCTGCTCCTCCTCCAGCGACTGCTGCAGGGCGCGGCGCAGCTCCGGATCGCTGCCCTCCCGCGGTGGCGGCAGCGCCCCCCTCTCCCGCCGCTGAGGGGACCCCTGCTCCAGCAGCGATCGCTCCAGCGCCCTCCGCATGCGCTCTTCCTGCGCATGCAACAAACGCCGTCCAAGACTGATGCTTCATCTTTTTTTACACTTGTGCAGGGGCACTGCGTGCTACTGCACCATGCAGGTATGCACCAAAGACGGTGGCTGTTTTTAAAAGCTCAGAAGTGTTTTGGAGTGCTCAGGCAGTCTCAAGGAGTCCAGACTGATAGCGTCATGCTGTCAGGATAAGGAAGGCAAAGCAAATATGTGTCTTTGCAGCTGCATCTGTCGTCACGATCACACAGAGAATCTTCTATGGTGCTGTCCATGGAGAAAGCGCAGTGCGTCTCAGGCGCATTGCCGAGGAGAGGGGGCCTGTAGAAAGCGCTGTGACGCACCTCTAACGACTCCACCATCGCCGCCCGCATGCGTGCATCAGTACCTGAAGGGTGCGGCTGCCGCCGCTGCTCCGCCAGCGACGCCTGTAATGCGGCCTCCAGCGCAGGATCATGCTGCGGATATATTGCCGCTCCTATTGGCCTGTGTAGGCAACAGATCAGGGAGGTCAGAAGATTGAGAACTGGGGTCGGCCTGGTCCATAAGTGGACTGGCAGGACTGAAGAACTAGGCCGCATTTTTTAAAGAAGATATTCCAAAGTGTTTTGCTGGAAAGGCAAGGCACTGTCTGGGGCCCGCACACTTGAGCAGTAAGCATGCAGGATCCTGCCAATACGGTGAGATCAATGCTGCTTATCAGGACATGACATTGATAGAAGGAAATAACGCGCACCCCTCCGAGCGCAGCCGGTGCAGCCGTCTGCGACGTGCGCATGCGCATGCCACCGTTGCCAAAACAAGCAACGCCACCGCGCCGGCCGCGCCCGCAATCACCGCTGTCCGGTGCCACCCAGTGAACCACCCTGCAGCCGCCGATGCGCCCGGGATTGGCAGGGTGTCGTCCACCGTGAAGGCGTACGGCCGTGACGCCGTGCCCACATTCCCCGCCGCATCCACTGACTTCACCTGGAATGTGTAGTTCCCGCTGCGCAAGCCCTGCAACACACAGAGGTGCCTAAGGTGTGCTACATGCAGGATGCGCAAAGACAACTCAGTGCAGCTTCCACCACGTCCTCAATGCACACTATTGCTCTTCCAACGGCCTTGTTACTACCCTGGTCCTTGCTGTGTTCTGGGGTCTCGTTGGAACATTTACCTCACCTTGCCTGGATGATGTCTTTCAATGCAGCAGATGCCTTCTGTCAGCATGTCAGGAAAACAGTTGTTGTTTGGCCCGAGAGACCCACCTTGAACTCGGCAGGGCTGCTGCAGTTGCTCCAGGAGATGGCAGCCATGCCTGTCACGCTCTTCAGCTGTATGTTGACATTACCTGTTCCCCATGGCTGCCCGCCCGCCTGCTGCAGTGCTGTCACCTACAAGGCGCATCAACACTTAATACCCCTGAAAACCAACTTCTTGCTTACACAATCACTGTAACTTGTTGAGACAAACACAAACGCACGATTATATTGAACGAATGCAGATGAGCACTCCTGTGCTGTGCTGTGCCGACACACTTAAAGAGGCCATCTTTGCACGAATATGTGCTGGGACGTTCATTTTCCCCTTAGGTGTTGTCCAGGGGGTCAATGATTCAGTAATTTTAGTCAGCAGCTCCCCAGCGCGGCTTCACACTGCCGCTATGCCACTGCAATCAGCAGACAGCAGCAACAAGCACTGTGGAGTGTGAGAAAGGCAACAGACCTGGCTGTTGTCTTCGGGCTGCATGAGGCAGAGGCTGTAGGCGACGGGCGCCCCGGCCGCGCCGCCGCCAACCTGAGACGCAAAGCTGAAGGTGACCTGCGAGGGCAATGCGCTTGTGGCGCTGGGGCCCCCCACCACTGTGGCGTTCGGCGGCGTGCGCGTCACATACAGATCCGCCTCCCTGCAAGCAGGCATGCTCATCAGCACACAAGTCTTGAGCCAAATACTACGATTGTTCTAGTATGGTCTTGGCTTCAGCGGGGAATGCTGCAATTCCGAATGGTGGACCGGATCCACTGCTTTTTGGGGTTGCCGTCGCCGTGCCTCAATTTTGTTACTTTGTCCTGTTCTCTGCATAGTGCATGAAGGTGCTTCAGACAGCCTCCTAATAGGCTGTCTGTCTCTCATCACGCACCATGCTCGTGACAGAGACAAGTGGGGCAAAGCGACTGGGAGCACTGCCGTGTTCGCCAATGCATCATGCACATGTTCAATTTTTGCTGCAAACGGCTGTCAAGCAGGCATGCATCAGGTGCATTGGTCTGCCCAGAATGCGTACATTCAGACAGATGACCTCCTGTTATGTATGCTTCGCAACAGACCCTTTAGAACAGTACTTCAGGAGCGTCCAACCCACAACCGCCTGAATGTCCTCCCATATATATTGCCCCCTTGCGAGTTCAGAGATCGACTGAAGCCGTCCTAACACCCACCTGGTCTGGTACAGTAGCCCAGCATTGTCTTGTGCGCGCAGCGAGAGGCCCCATTTGCCCTGGGCCAAGTCGCGAAACAAGGCCGGGCTGCTGCAGGTAGTCCAGTAATACTGGGGCCCCTTTAAAGCTGTGCTGTCCGTAGAATACAGCAGCTTCTGCGGCCGCATCCTGCGCCCAAAATTGCAAGGGTTCAGACCTTCTATAATCTTGAGCACTAGGAAAGACGAAGCAAAACTTTTTGGGATGGCCTTGGGGACAGTATTGCAACCAAGGAGTAGGCAAGAGTTTCTCATAAGCATGCAACAATGAAGCCACACCACTTGTCCCACCAGCTTACTGCTCACACTGAAAGATCTAATCCACGGAACCAATGCAGATTGCTACAATAACTGCTGCTCCTGCTGCTCATTTTCCATATCTGAAGCCCAACACCATACGGCATTTCGATTGTGTGTCTGCAGTCACAATCATGAGGCATGCTTTAAGTGCCTGATGCCCGTTTGTTGTGCAGCAAAAAGAATGCACCTGCACTCGGTTCTGTTGACGCCAGAGCCGCTGTCTGTCACACTGAAGTTGACAATGACGCTGCTGTTGCGTGTGGCAAATGGGAACGCCACATCGCTGATGACTGGGGGAGTGGTATCGATTAGGAAGTATGCCTGAATAGGCGCCGCCCGATTGCCTAATCGGTCGGCAGCAGCCACTAAGAAGCTGTACCGGCCATCCGGTAGATTTGTCCGCTCTGCAGGGGAGGAGCATGGCACTGGATGCGCATCTCCTGCTGTCGCATTACCTGCACAAGTACTCGACCATGTAACAAAATATAACAAGCACCGGCAGGAACTTATATGGCTCATTTCAAGCCGGATAGGGAGCCACAAAGTGGCTGTTCCATAGAGAGAATAGTTTTTCCAGGCAACAAAAGACCGTGTTCTCATAGTGTGGACATCTGCTGGGGTAACCTTACTAATCACCCTTGCGTGGTAACACAAAGAAGCCAGTGCGCTTCTTACCTTGATTCATCAGCTGACAGGAGAAACTTGTCCCGGGCTTGTTGGCCTCAAACTGCACCATAGTGGTGGACGAAGTTCCGACAGTGGGAGGTGCACTTACAATCTGCAGAGCAATGAGCACAACACAATAAGTCTCCCTGTTAATGTGCTCTTCTGGCGACTATAATTGTGCTTCTGCATGTAAACTGCACAGGACGTCTTGCATGGGGCATGTTCACACTAAAAGACAGATAGATGCTGCCATTGAAAAGAACAGCTAGTACCTTGAGGACAGGCGCGGCCGTGTCAACGGTAAAGTTGCTGGCAGCCAGAGTTGCCTGGGGCCCGTCGGCTTGGCCGGCAATGCGTGCAGAGAAGGTGTAGTCACCGTCTTGTAGATTAGTATATGTCACTGAGTCACCGCAGGGAGACCATACAGTGCTGCCCTTCCAGGATGACTGGTCAGTGAGTCCTGTCAGCTTGCACTCAAAAGCTGCCCCCGGAAGCGCAGTCGGTGGCTGTGCAGTGCCGCCTTGCAGCGCCTGACGAGGCACACACCACATGTTCATCAGTGCATCAAGGCGCCAGAAAGTGCATCAGAACTGCTGTGTGTGGCAGATGAATTTGAGCCTGCAACAGCAGAAGCCTGATGCTTCGCCTCCATTGAATTAAAGCTATTGGGGATATGACGCATTGCCTGCTGTACTTGCATTTTCACCCTGGCATGCTTTCGATGACAAATGTCTGCAGTACTTGGATTTTGGAGGACAAAACCATGTTGGATGATTGCTGAGTACAACATGACTTTGATCCAAGCAGATGCATCAATGACACCTTTCGCAACATGGCAAACAATGGAATATAAAAATGTTACTGTGCCCGGCCCACCAGCAATGAGAACTGGGCTGTAGTGTTTGCGGTCGGCCCAAAGGGGCCGGCTGCAATGCGAGCGTACTCCTCCCCAGAGTCCATATCAACTGTCCACTCCGCCAGCAAGTTCTGTGCTGCGGCATTTCCTGCCGCATCCTTGCCCTGTACCTCAAATCTCCATGCTCCTGCGGAGCCATAGATCAAGTTTATAAAGAAGCTCCACAGTTTTCAGCCAGATTTCTTTATCTCATGGCCATACGCTGCAGCTTTTAGAAGCAGCAGGATGATAACGTGATATGCACGAGAAGGAAGGCAGAGCTCATCATATAAGGAGCAATCATTGAAACTGACCTGAAGTCCTCATTGTGCTGACTGGCATCTGTTTTAGCAAGTACAGGAAGATTATACCATTCCTGAGCTGTGATCCTTTAGAGGTCCACGATCACAAGATCAGCTGTACCCAAAACCAGCAAGGAAATATGTTCAAGGGGGCTTCCTGCCTGGGAGCAGCCAGTACAGCTGTAGAGGTGGCTCGCAGTCTGCCCAGCTGCCTAGCGGGAAAACAGGCCCTGGCAGTGGCCCGGTCGGCAGAAGCGCATGCACAGGTGGCTGCAGGTCGCCAGAATTGGCCGTGGCTGCACTGAGGTGGCATTGATAAGTAACCGGTGACATGTCCTGTGCTGTCCAGCTGAGGGACGCCATCGGAGACGCATTCCCGGACTGGGAAACCGTGGCGTTGAAGCCCAGCTTTGGCGGTATTGTGTCCTGCATGCAGAAATAGAGACTGAGTCCCTTAAAAGTTCTGGGTCTTGTGGATTCATCCCCTCTGATCAGCGTACAAATGCTTCAGACGCTGCTGGGTACAGCACAATAGAAGCTCCCAGTCCGATACAAACAAGCCAGGTGAAGGAACTTTTCCAACTTACTTTTAGAAGACTGGGTACCCCTTTATGTTCTGCTGAGGCACATGCAAATATCTAACAACAGCCATTTCTATCTGCCTCACTCCTCAGTAACAGGGAATTTCTCTCTCAACAATAACTTGGAGGCTAAGCATATGCAG
Organism: Coccomyxa sp. Obi; assembly: GCA_020887355.1. NCBI lineage: Eukaryota > Viridiplantae > Chlorophyta > Trebouxiophyceae > Coccomyxaceae > Coccomyxa > Coccomyxa sp. Obi. Next base: position 17,867 of record AP025001.1, read on the forward strand.
AAAGGAGCATATACTCCACCTTGATAAAAGAGCGGGAGTCTGCAGAGTCCTCCCCCTGAGCGCGCACGCTGAAGTTATAGGCACCGTCTGCCAGGTCAGCATAGGTGACTGGACTGGTGCATGCTTTGTATTCCATGCTGGCATTGCCTGAATTGGCGTCTGCTCCCATCAGTGCGCACTCGAACTTGACCCCGCTCGGGTTGCCGGTAGCAGCAGTGAAAGTGAATACCACAGACCTGCACAACAGAGATCAGCACCAGTTGCATGGGTCGTGAGGATGCAAGCATGCAGACTGTCGATGTGCATAGATCGTATGCCTCACAGTTAGAGCCTTTTAAATCGCACAATGCCTGTTTATGCCTTCTCCTGAATTTCCTGAATTTGAGCTGACCAGCATCACAACAGCATGTGGAATACATCTGACGTGTAGTGGGGGTATTAGCCGGTGGGTGCGCAAATGAGGACCAGCTGTTTCTTGCATATTTCGGGATGACAATGCTTTTGCAGACACTCTGGTTGTGATAACAAGGAGCATGAAGGGGTCCCCCACCGCTGGTTGGTGAGACCTTCGGGTCCCCCTGTGATGGTGGTGGCGACGACATGACATTTGCCCGGCTGGACGGACCCCCCGTTGGCCGGGTTGCCGGGGGACGCAAGAATGCCGCTGAATTTGCCCAGCACTGCCAGCGCATACTTCTGGGGGCCGTGAGTGGAGAAGGTCTGAAATGCCTTCACCTGCACAGGTCAAAAAAGTTTCACGTGCATGTATGTATACTGGGGACAACTGCAGGTATGTGGACGCCTGACTGATGAGGGTACACCGGTGAGGGCTCTGTGAGACTTAAAGTTTGAATTGAGCCTCATGTTGAAATGGACCTAATGCAGATTAATCAGGATCATACAAGCCTCTGTCTTGCGGGAAGGATTGTTTCACTCGACAAGGAAGAGCATACAGGCTTGTTTTTGGGTATCAACTGCCTCGCAAATTTTAAACTCCCACAACATATATGAAGCATGACGTGTCCTTTCGGTTAAAAATATCGCCAATTCAGCCACTTCCACAAAATGTGCATAATAAGAGCATGATCTGCATACCTCAATGGCCACTTCTCCTGGGGGCAGGTAGGACACGGAGACCTGCTCCACATTGTTGGTGCGGTCTGGTGCAAATGTGTCACCAGAGCCAATGCCACCGCCATTCCCCTGTAGCATTTGTGCGCATCAGAAAATTATCTTCACAAGAAACTCAGCATGTTGCTGTAGAGTGTACGGTGCAGCACTTCTAGTCCCTTGCCAGCCACCGTCATCGAGCGTATGCGACCACACAATTAACCATGCTGCTCAAGAAAGGCACTGCAAGGGACCAAAAGTGACACACCATACTGACCGCTCATGTCCCAGGACAACCGGTTAAGAGTTGGTGGCGAGTCACTGAGGACTTCCAGAGTCTATGCCCTCTTTAAGTTTGTGTACCCTCATCTTTACACAGGGCATCCTAGCACCTTAGAACAATGCTGCGTGTTTTGGTGCCATCTCCCAACCTGGTGAAGAATCCAGAGCAAACTCTTGACGCCTTGAAAAGTTGGACACCTGCTGTGCAACTATTTGGTCTGCTGCACAGACAAGCAGCGCACTATCTACCCAGCAGGTAGATCAAGTTATTTGATTCTCTGGGGTTGCGGTTTTCTGAAACCCAAGTAACCCCTGAGCCCTGAACACGCACCAGGAGTGGGATGCCGTTAAGGCCGGCGGCGCGGATGGTGAGGTCCAGGTCATTCACGAGCGCCTTTTTGGCGGAGACAGCCGCCGGGTAGTCGTGCCACACAAGCGTCACTGACAAGGGACCCCCCAGTCCCCTCACACAGTACTGGTGGGCCTGCCCCGTGCTCAAGTTGGCCATGTCGACTATCTGCAGGTTCCAGCCTGGCCCTGAGCCCTGCACTTGCCCACAGAACGGCGAGTCATTTCCCACTCAACACCTCTCAGAGGCACTACAGCAGCTGGGACATCAGTTGTGGCAAAGTTTTGCCTTTGGCGATGCAACATCTACAACATGTGTCACAGCTACCTTATTCACATCTTTACCTCTTATTTGACACTCTTGACCGCGATCAACAATACTTCTTAGATGCGCTTGTTCCACCACAAAACTAGCTAGCCATAACATTGCTGATTGTGCTGCTCAGCATCAGCTTATTGAGACTGCGTTAGCTATGCACTTGAAGCTGGGGCCCCTTCTCACCATTGATTGCACCCCAAGTGGCAAATCATTGGAATTATCAAGACACTACCAAGGAGCATGCATGAAGAACACTCCCGTCAGCCTGCGTTTGGATTGGGACTCCAAGGTAGCCATCCTACCAGTACACTTAGAATTGCTCTATCGTTCAAATGTGTCTATTCTCAATTGGGTAGGAGTATGCCTGCCTGCAATGGCAGGGAGCGGCCCAGGTGCAGGCGGCCGTAGCCCTGGCGGAAGCTGGGCGGAGGCGCAAGCGGCAGCTCGGTGTCCGACTCGAAGCCGTCCATGCCGGCCGCGCCGCCCAGCAGCACCGCCTTGACAAGCGCGCCGCTGGGCGCAAACTGGTTGGCCGGCACGGGCGCGCCGCTCGGGTAGAAGCCGGTCAAAAAGTACTGCCGCACCAGCGCCGCCGAAGCCGCTATCAGAGGTGTCGCCATAGATGTTCCCTCCATGTACCTGTTGTTGCAGAGCAGGCTTGCACTGAATTTACCGTAGACAATGGCATGATGTTTCTAGCTCACTCCACCACAGCTCCAGGAGACATTTAACGAGAGTGTGAAGACTGCAGTGGGAAGCAGCAGCTGACCCGCCTGAAATGCCAGCTAGTTAAATTTACACAGGTCCGCCTAATCCACAAGCAGATCCTAAAATTCATGCTTTTTATGTTTCTACTTTTATTCAACTTTCTGTTCAGTTTATTTTATGTTAGGATATAAACATAAACCCTGTAGGTATAAAATGAAATACCTAGTCCATAAGGACTGGAAAACGTGCAATAATAACAATAAGAATAATAATATGATGATGATGAAATACAACAAGTGAAGTCGTCACCGCAAGGAGCAGGTGTTGGAGCCGTCGGTGTAGGCAGACTGGAGGGTGCCAGGGGCTAGCAGGTCTGGCTTCACGCGGCCGTCCTTTGTGGGGCCCTTGGATGAAAAGTCCGCCAGGCTGTCATACGAATTCGCCAGTGGCGGCGCCTCAGAGAAGGACACAGTGAGCTTGCCTCCCGCCTGTACATGAAACAGAGGGAAACACATCTCAGGCCTTTGAAGAGTGCGGGCGGGAGGACGTATAGAAGCTTGGCAATTTGCCAGGCTTCAAGATATGCCCCTTGGGATGTCCGCCACAGACGTGCGCGCTGCAATTTGGCAGGACAGGCATCTTCCAAATGACATAGTTCATGAACAATGCTGACTGTTTGAGCCCGCCTTTTGCTCTTTCACAGATGGCAGGAGAGTTTGTTTACTAACAACTGTCTGAGGTGATGTGTGGAGAGTGCCTTACACCTCACATTGGAAGCAGCAGCACTTCATTCCATATGGCATGGACCCTAGATTGCCACCTTAGTATGCAAAGGCAGCCTAATTGCTGCACCAGTGAGGTGCCTCACACTTCACATGGGAGCAGCAGCGCTTTGAAATTTTGTTATGAATCCTAGCTTTTTCCTAACGCAAAGGTAGTCTGATTGACTCACCAGACAGGAGCTGACAAGCAGCTGGCCGGTGCGGCGGGGGATGGCGCCTGAAGGAATGGTGATGCCCGACAGCGTCCCATCCGAAGCCGGCACAAAGTAGTCGTTAATCTGGTCATCGTACACCAGGATAGCCTTTGCACCAGCTGCCTGAGCATTCAGCGCCTGCGAACCAAGAAACCCCGCAATAGAGCCTCAAAGACAGACCCTAGATTTCTGAATTTTTGATGCATGAGGCCTGCTGAAAGCACAGCAAACATAGCGTCGACCTCCAGCTGTGCGAGCAGAAGCCTTGCACCTGATCAAGTAAGGCCACATGAATATAACTTGTTGCTGCCACGGCCAGGAGCTATTTCTTGTCACCTTCAAGCACGAATTGTGGGTGCTGAACAGAAGATCATGGCACCTCCTAGACCCTGGTTTTCATATGGCCCGCCAGTTATTTTCTGCCACTTGCACTACCAGGACTATCATGCACGTGGGGTGTCTATGTCATGGTGAGTATGCACACCTTCACGGTAAAAAAGCAGGTGCCCCGCAGAACCAGAACAACCGTTCCAGCCACATCGGCCTGGTTGTCGAGTGCAGCACAGCCGTCCGCAGGGTGCGCAACGCTCAGCGCAAACTGCTGCCCATACAAGGATTGGATGGAGTTGCCAAAGCTGGCTTGCATCACCTGCACGCATGACCCAATTTGTTTTCACACGTGTTCAGGGACTAACGCCTCTGTGACTCAACCTCTCTGGCTCCAGACCATACCTGCCATGTACCTCTCCCTAATGCAGATTGCATTGCGATCTTTGCATGCACAAATGCTGCTGCAGTACATGGCATTTTTGGAACTTGAGGAGGCCTTGCAGGCCTGCTGATGCTAAGACAATGGTCCCAGGCAGATGCGCATTTCAATCAGAGACCGGCCAATCTTGCTGGAGGTCACAGTTCTAAATAAGGTAGGAAAAAAGTATATGTTCCTATTTGGGACATGCTATGTACGGTGAAGAATATGCTATCCAGGACTCCTTCATAATTTCATCACCTGCTTATCAGGCATGGATCATTACAACAGCATCATCTCACATCAAGGACATGCCCCAATAAACAAGCCAAGACACAGGCATTTGGTGAGTGCACACACCCGGTAGTTGTCCACGACTTGGGAGCCGCTGTCCAGGGTCTGGGAGATGGACATCTTGTGAACGGTGTACTGGGAAGAGGAAGTCGAGGCGCTCCGCTGGTACGCTGTGTTGGTTGCGCCTGCACAGATGCAGTTCTTGGATGTGGCCGGGGATGTGACTGTTGTCAGGCCGCCGCGGCTGCCCGTGAAGCCCTCATTGCCCGCAGCAAACACCGCCGTGAAATCCTGCATACAAACAGCCGCATGCATTGACGCTTGTCTGACGTCCTAGGCAATATCTGCATACTGCCACACAAATGGTAAGGCACCATGCAAATGCTGCATGTGCATCAATTCAAAACATTCTGCAGGCCCCAGCATTTGATGAAGCACATGGAAAGTGTTTGCCATGTTTTGTGACCCTGTGCAGTGAACTATATTTAGGGCTTAGGGTTTATACATTATATTTTAACCCTAAAATATGAAGTATATATAATGCCTAGACTCAGACTCAAAGCCCTTCCCAGTGCATCACAGGGCCGTCCTTTCGCCAATATAGCCAGCCAACGCACGCCAGACATCTCCCAGATAAGCATCCCCACGAGTTCAAATTCACAGCACTGGAGTGTTGAGTAAACCCCCTAAACCCTACATGCTGAAAAGGGCGTTAGAAATGCAGCACCTGGTTCTCCCATGTGAACAAGTCGACCTCAGAGGCCATGAAGTCATAGTCCTGCGCAGCGGCGCCGGAGCCCCAGGAGTCGGAGTGCACGCGCGCCCCCACGCGGTAGGTGAACGGGTAGTACTGCTCCGACAGGTCCTGCGGCGTGTATATGCCGCCCGACGTGCTGCTCGCCAGATCGATGAACGCCACCTTGGCATCAGGCGCCATGCCCCTATAGCCACATGATGCCAGAAGTTCTTATAGAGCAGTGCAGGGGCCATGCAAGCCAGTGTCAGGTGGCTCCTGAGGCATTGCAGCAAGAAGATTCCTCATACAATTTGGTGACTTCAAGGAGTAGCACTCGTCTCAACAGGGCTGCAGAGGCACAGTGATCTGGAGAGGCATGGCACAAATCAGGTTAACATGACGCGGCCTAGGTATAGACAGGGGGAACCCATTGATCTCTCCTCCATGGAACACATGCATGCGTGTCTAATGCTCAAGGTGTAAGGTGGGACACCAGGTCAGACCTGTAGTCCAGGTGCTTGATGTCGCTGATGTCAAAGGGGCTCCCGAGGAGGGAACCCACGGTGTGGGTGCCATGGCCATTGTTGTCGATGTCATCCGCCTGCTGCCTGTACAGGCGGATTTTGCGGTGTGCCTCGCTGGAGAAGGTGACCACCCCGGATGATGGATCTGTCGTCAGGCCCGCCTTCCAGTCCACGTTCGGGTCGTTGAAGTAGCAGTTGGAGCGATCTGTGCAGACAGAGCATAGTGTGGCGTCAGGCAGTCCCCATAACAACAAAGCAAGTTGTCTCCGATCTTGTTGTAGCTGGCCTGCAGCAGCATGGAGACAAGCGCGGGCGGCCAGTTGTGAATTCGCGTGCCCCCACTCTGCTGCAGGTCAGCTACTGCAAGATAAGTACGGGAGGACTGGTACTGCTTCCCATCAGACTTTATAGCCATAGGTGCTTCTGCAGAAGGGAAATGCTGTTGACAAACCTATCTTCATCAATGACTTGTATGTCCTCCTCAGCTGCACTATGGATCCATTACCTGCAACATCGACTGCCGCCGCCACATTTACAAGATCAAAAAAGGAGCGCCTACCAACGCCACTGTCGCCTGCGCCAATGACTTGGCCCGCCCCGGTCAGGCCGGCCGCCCAAACGGGGTGCGTGCCACGATCTGCAGCCAGCGCCAGGGGCGCGTCCGGGGCGGCGTTCCCGCTCTGCACAATTGCGGTGCCCTGCCAGTTGTGCAGACGCAGCGCAGCGCGCGGCGCCAGCCAGTGCACTGCCGGCTGCTCCGCCAGCCACTCCAATACCTCCTGTGCATGGCTTGCCTTTCCAGATCAGAACCTCATATCGGCCTTATCACCAAACTCTCCAAAAGTTGTTACTCCGGGAGAGTGTGCGATCACCCTATTGATGAACATGAGTAACCAGCCCTTACTTCCCCGCTTTTGCTCCAGATTAGAATGTACTGCCAGAGCTCATCTTGCGGCAGCAGGTCACGGCATTGCTGGAGGGACCTGCTGGACTGTGCAGGCAGCATCAGATCTTTTGGATATGTGCTGCACTGCCCTGTCCACCTGTGCAGGGTGGAGTGAGAGTCATCAAAGCGTACCTGAAGCACATGCGGCTCAGCACTGACGGCCAGGACAGTCCGGCCCTCGGGCCGCAGCGCGACAGCCGCGCCAAAACGCCGGTCGGCTGCGGCCGCCCAATCTGTCGCGGCGGCCTCTGCCGGAGCAAAGCTCGGGACGGCGCCATTTCCGCTCAGCCGCGCGGTCGTCGCGTTGCGCACCATCGGGAAATGAGCATGGATCACTGCACGGTACCTACCACCCTCCACCAGATCTGGTGCCAGGGTCCCCCGGAAACTCTCATTTGCCATGGGGGCCTGCTCTGCATGCTGCTGCAGCATTGAATGAAGGTCCCCAGTGGCTGCTTTCTCCAGCAGCGGCTCCCAGTCTCCCGTCAGCTTGTACCCTGGCTCATAGTCTCCCTGGACAGCACCATTTCTGCTATTAAAGCATCCCCACTATGGATGGAAAGTTTTCAAGCTGCATGTACATAGAAAATTGCTAGAAGGTGAAGTTCTAGTATCAATCAAATGATACTGTGCCTTATCGCAATCCATTTGTCCCCACATTTGCACATCCATCGCATGTACATCTTCATGATAATAGGCCGTTGCAACGTTAAGAAGCGATACTGCATTTTCTGTGTAAGCGCGTGGTCATAAGGTTGAATTACGAGGCCGGAAAGAACTCACCACCCAGAGAACACCAGGCACATGGCGCACAGCCTCAGCACAGGTGCTGGGCCCAATACCCAGCACTGTGCTGTCTGGAATATAGCTGCTCAGCCAGCCTCCATGGCTCTCGAGGGTCTGCTTGACATTCTGAAGTGTATCCTGCTGCAGAGGGCCCTGCATGGAGATGAGGAACTGGTCTGCTCCTCGCAAGACCCCCCATCTGTCATCACTGGTCGCCACTGCCTTCCTCTCCAGGAGCTCTCTCCTTTGTATCTGGTGCCTGTGACAACGCATGTGGCCGTCATCTCAATATTCGTGCTTCCTCATTGTGTGGAAACAGACACCTCAGAGGCGGGACATTTTGGGGCCTATTGGGCTCCCTGATGTAGTGAGGACGTCCCTGTCACACCGTCCTCAGGTCGGAGGAAGAGACAGACGTTCCAAAAGTTTTTTGTGGTGTGATGCGAGGCCCTGCTGAGTCTTAGAGATTGCCAACACCTCTTGACCAGTGCTGGTGCTTCAGGGGAGACTTCATTTGTCAGGACTCGATGAGGGAGGTACAACAAGAATGATCATTGAAACGCTTAGCAATGTCGCGACTGTAGTTCTTGTGGCGCTTCGGTTTCACGAATAGCCACAGCAGAGTAGCTGCATGTACCTTCTGCATGCGTGAGGGGTACAATGCTGCTGCACAACTCGCTACCTTGTACTCAGGAAGTATTGCTTTTCGAGTGCCCAAAATTCCACTTGTGTACGGTGCTCATCCGCAGCACAGAGCAGTGCAAGTCTGTTGTGTTGGGTCCCTACCTCTGCACGTGTGTTCTGGTGTCTATTGAGGCCGTGTGGAGGTGCACGATCGGCCAAACCGAACATGAAACTTCGGCTATTATAAGCTGCCAGAAAAGTAAAAGGACGCAGGGCGCGCACCGAGCGGCCCTGTTGCGAACACTCATGAGCCTTTCATCATCCTGTCATATACTTTTGGTCAAATCTTTGCATACATTCTTGGTGCGATTGCCTTTTGCTCAATAAGTCTTGCTACATATACAAAGCTTTCTCCAAGCTATTTAAGACCATGGTATTGTGTTCTCAACCTGCAATGTTGACTGTGAAACCGTGCCTGCGGTAGGGAACAGCATCCGCGACCGGTCAAAAGCGGCTCACGTGCCACGGTGGAGTCAAAAGTTGACCGACACAGTCACTGTGTGCACGCTGATGTTCATAGCAAGATACGTGACAGCATCTGCGTAAGCCAATCAAGCCATTTGTGAGTTGAAGAAAATATATCTATTGCAGCTCTTCGCTCACGCTGTTCAGATATTGCTTAACACTTTCCTCGTCTCCGATTGCAGATTTCCCTCGGGTCACGTCTTATATTGATGTATGATGAGTGTTGCTCTTCCCTCGATTAATACTAAAATTTGACAAGAAAGCGCATTCCCGTACAGGTACTGGCAGATGACCATCTTTTATGTTGCTCGATCTGGCTTCTCAGTCAGCCATATATTTAACCATCCGATGTGATCAAAGCGCTTAATAATCGGATGTGTGTGAATTAATGGTCAATCAAAGCTGCCTTGGGTGGATCTCTAGACTGAGTTTAATGTGTGCAGCAAATCCAGATCCAATATGAGCACCACTTATGTCAAGAAATCAACAGGAGTGGAAGTTGCAGTACATTCACTGGGCGGAAAGGGCCCATTGCTAATGTTTGCGCCTGCAAATGGTTTCCACGGTCGCTGCTACGAACCCCTGGTGCGCAGCAACCCATTTAGCCTTGGGTTACCTAGGGGTTATTTGGACATATATCCCACCATCCTAGATACACGGACGACATACTCGTATGAGCTGCCTGAGCGGCAAGACTTTCTGCAGGCTTCCTGTTTGAGGGACCACTTCCAGTGTGTGGGTGTCGACTTGGAGGGCCAAGGGGACACGCCAGCCAACCTTGATAGCCCAGTCAATATGCTGGAGCGACATGCAGACGACCTTCTTGCCATAGTGGACCATTTCAACCAACAGGGTCTGTAACTCGCACTATGCATGCGGCCCAGCACAGTGCATTCGCATCATAGGCAAATGCTTGGCAGGATGATTGCAGCTCCGCTCATGGGTGCTTCCATTCGCAGATTGCTATGTCTTTGGTCACTCTGGTGGCGGGTTAGCAGCCCTTATGGCCGAGCAGCACAGGCCGGGAACTTTCAAGGCCATGTACCTCTACGAGCCAGTGGTGTTTGGACCTGAGAGCGCAGGGGCAGATGAGTAAGCCCCACCCCAAATGTTAACATCATTTCCATAATTACTGCACATTCATTGTCTTTAGGAGGCAGGCTCCTCACAGCATGAGAGGCTGGTAGCAACGGCAGCTTGGTGCATTTCCGGGCTTGATGACTGGAGCGCATGTCATGTCGCAGGCAGACAAATGCATTTGTGGACCTTGCAAAGATCCGAACTGCCCATGCTGCATTTTCCCCTGACTTCCTTGCTGTCCGCGCACTCAAGCGGCGGCGTAGGTTTGCATCCAAGGCGGCAGCCCTGCAATCCTTTGCCTCCAAGCCCCCCTTCCAGGATTTCCAGTCCTCTGCACTGTCTGCCTACATTGAGCATGGCCTCAGAGAATTGTCAGGTGCACCTGCACTCCCTGTTGACAGGAATTTGACAATCCTTGCAGATGCAAATTGACAGAGATTGAGAGACATTGCATCCAATGGGAAAGACATGTGCATGTGTTTCCTTGCTGCTCGTTGCCATGAGACCTGCAAGGTTGAAGAAGCACACATTGGGATGAGTCTGACATTCTCAAGGTATTATCAATATAGTTGCGCTCGCCAACAACACGCTAGTACTTTGGTGCAGACGGCACTGTGGAGCTCAAGTGTACACCAGAGGTGGAGGCACGGATATACACGGACGTGTGGGAAGTAGGGCGACGGACATTTGGTCGGCTTCGCGATGTGAAGTGTCCAGTGACCATCGCGGCTGGTGCCGAGGTTGTTCCTGGCAGAATGATGGCTGGAGAGCTTGAAGCGCCGCGCATCGCAGCACAGCTCTCTCTGGGCCGATTTGAACAGTGCGCGCCCCAATAAATGCATTGATTTTTAATACCAGGCTTGTGCTGCTATGTGAGGAGTCAGGACTTGCCGGCTGTGTATCTCTTTAGGCTGACAGAGTGTCAGCTGAGCGGCCACAGTCGTGATAGAGATCAGGTGACGGGGGAAAAATTGGCTGTAACGTCCCATTTGACATTCATCTTGGATAGGCAAATATGCATGTGTAGATTCAACTGCCACAGTGCTCGGAATACTGGTTCTCTATTTGCTGCTCAACTCTGCTGCTAAGAAATGCCAGTTAATGGTCCTTCAGGTACAGGTGGATGGGGCACTTTGGGCCGTTTGACAGCCCTGCATTTGTTGCTGACCGGGTCATCTTCAACTTCTACTTCAGCAGAAACGCCGTTCTGTGGAACACTCTGCCAAAAGCACAGTCAGAACGGGTGCCACGCAGTCGTCTTTAGGCAAATAGCTCCTCTGATGCCATGACTCTTTCTGTGAATAAAGTGCGAGAGCTTCAAGTTGGTAACTGGAACCAGACAGAGACCATATTATTGCAACATTGGATGGAGCACTGCACCTTGTATAGCATCTTTACATGAGGGAATTGACTGTGCTATACCGTATTAGCAGGCAAGGAATGTTGTGCACTGCAATCGATACCTATGCTGCACTTCGATGGACGGCTTCTTACACAACCCTTACTGAGCTGCTTACACAACTCTTAGTGAGCTGCTTACATAACTCTTATGGAACTCTGATGTAATGTTGTGACTCTTATGGTGCTACATGCTGCAGAAAATAGTCCATAGTGGCCACAAGTACATAAGCCTGGGGCAAACGGCTCGTTGCATAACAACTCGACAGTCTTTGCATACTCATCATTTCATCACTGCTTGAGGGACAGTTGCATGGAAACTCTGTTGTTTGACACAGCGGATTTTCTGGTCAGCAAGAATGCAAATGAGGACCATGTCTTGATCAAGGCATAACCCAAGCTCTGGCACACAATTGCCAACATGGACACAAACGCTCATCGCACCCCCTACTGGAGTGCGGGCACCTAAGGCTGCGGAGTGGCCGCAGGAATGCTGAGGTCGGCAGTGTCAGGGTAGAGGAGTGGCTGTGGGCAATGGTGTTGGCTGCGGCAGTGGTACGTTCACATCAACACCGGGAGCCACGACACTCACACCGGGAGCCTCGACAGTGACACCAGGAGCCACAACAGGGGCCTCGGCTGGGGTTGCTGCCACCAGGGCAGGAGCAGGTGCAAGTGCCTGGGAGTTGAGGCTGGCGAAAAAGGCGTTGAAGGAGGACGAGGGAATGGGACCCAGGGCAGGTGCGAGCCCCTGCGGGTTCACAGACTCAATTTTTCAGGCTGCTTCTGAAAACATATCCAGGTGAACTTGGCAGTCCCAAGGCTGTCTTCAAGAGCCTCCAAAAAGCAGGAGTTTGCTGACACAAGAACTTCGATGCCGCACCACCAAAACTTGTGGTAGTATGGCGATGCGCAGTTGCACCCACTTCACTCCAACTAATACTGCAGGCAAGGGTTGCGGTCTGCACCACTATTGACATAATGAGCTTTCAGCTGTGAGATGTCCGTACTTCTGCTAGCGTTGGGGCGGGCGCAGGGACAAGAGCGGTCAGAGCGGCCAGAACGGCGGCGCGGTTGCGGTCCTGGGCCTGCAAGTGTTTGCGGGGGGACACCTTACGGGCGATCAGGGATTTGCTGCGCTTCGGAGCCAGAGCAGGCGCAGACTCAGCGGCCAGTGCCTCAGATGTCCCTGCAATGCACAGGAGGCCTTGTACAAATAGTCCGTCGAGGTGAGCTGACAACGATACAAAGCAGGTCGTTTCAGCCACCAGCAGGTGAATCCTTTCTCGCCACAGAAACATAAGAAAAGGATGGCTGCTTGGGGCAAGAGTGACACTGAAGAAGGATGGCAAACCTGGGATGGGTGCCTCTGCAGATAGGGGAAGGACGGTGTCCAACAGTGGGTTGCTCAGGATGGCGGCAATGTCCTGACTGCCTGGGTGCTGGTAGGGCAGCGAGCCCAGGAGTCTAGGCAGGATGTAGGGCAGGACCTTCTTCTGTGGGAAGTATGGTGGGATCGAAGGGAACAGCAGCTGATCGTGGGGGATGATGGGCGGGACGGTGGGATGGTGGTAGATGGGGATGGAGCCAATTGGGTATGGCACTGGGATCTGATCACCAGTAAGCAGCGTGACTCAGTGTACGTTCAACAAAAAGATCCTTCAATTGCAATGCTGAGCGTAGGCAAGCACTTAATGGCGGAGTTCAGGTAGGTGCCAAGAGATGCGCACCGCGTCTGCGGAAGCTGTGCTGCACAGAGCAGCAACAGCCAATACAAAGGCTGCAAATCCAACAGCTTGCATTGTTCTGTAGCGGATAGTTTCAGTCAACCTGCGTTCAAAACGGCACGGCGTCGGAAACAAGCGAACGGCACGTCTGATTGCAGTAATGCGCAGAACATTTTCCCGTTAAAGCTGTGCAATCGACCGATTGAATAATGTGAAAATAGCACATCCGTCAAGTGTTTCACTGCATACACGCGTCTTCTCTTGAAGTGTCTATTAGTATGCTCACAACAGTTGACGCAAAAGTGACCCGCCTTCATCAGATGGCTTCGACAGTGGCCTCGAGCAAAGGGCAAAGGGCACGAGGCTGATAAATGTTCTTCATCAAATGAAAAGGTTTCACTCTAAGATGAAAGTTGTTTGAGACTCGCTTGATCAACGCGGGAGATCCCCAAAACCGCAATGCCAAAAAGCGCGCGCTCACCACAAGTACATAGCAACGCTAGAACCCCTCAAAAGGCCTTGTGAGCTTCATTCACATTTTTGTATTCGTTTTACTGACTGATTCAGACACAAGAACAACGGCAGCGACACAGGAACACTCCCTCGTCCATTGACATCAAGCTGAACCTCAGCCGACTCTCTGCGTTGAGGTTTGTAGCAACGCACCTTGCCGCCCACGAAGATGAGCCGTTTGATCGAACTCGGTTTGTGAAAGTCCTCTCCTCTTCCCACAAGAGCTCTTTGCTTGTGCTTTTCTGGCTGCTGTTGCTGTTGCTGCTGTCTTCAAATAAGCACACAAGATACGCGCTTTGGCCCCGCGCCTTGGTCACCGCCACGGCGTTATATGTAATCAAGGAAATTGAATGTGATCACCTATGGCCGCGTGGCCCAATGGATAAGGCGCCTGCCTACGAAGCAGGAGATTCCAGGTTCGAGCCCTGGCGTGGTCACTGACCATCTAAACTTTTTTTCTTCTGCTTTTCTGTTGAGTCTGCGCTGAGGAATATTTTGGGAGAGAAGGAAGTCGCAGCACACTGTCGGCAGCACCCTTTAAGGAGCATGCATTCATTCCAACAACGTTGTTGGAATGAACTCATGTTTGGAACACATGTCACATCATGATGTCACGCGGTGTACGTACAGTGTACAGTGTTACACGTCGTACACCGTATACGAGTACTACTAGTAATACTGTTCTCCTAGTCTCTTTCTAACACCAGGGCTGCACCAGTACTTACTAGTCCTACGAAAGCCAGCACACATGTGTACAAATATGGAGTCCGTGTACTAAGTCCTCATGAGTTTATTGACTATTGAACACTCCTTGTGCGCAGCCAGGTCCAGATTTCATGGTCAGAAAAACTATGTGGCGCATGGTGCATGATCTTCATGACCTAACTATGAACAGCACGACGCGCAGGCCCTTTTAAACTTTATTCGAGCTGCAACCTGGCTCAGATAGTGCTTTGGCCTTCAAACCTGCCAAGTCAAGAATGGATTTGGAGCAGACTATGGACTGACTACATACCCTACATGTACATGCCCTCACAGCTGATCATGCTGAAAGATCTGGAGATCAGATGCTGATCGTGCTGCAGACTGCAGCCAGCCCTTTCTCCACAAATTCAATCACCAGCTGATTAAACTTCTCAGGCTCCTCTATGTACAGGAAATGATTCCCCTGCTCGAAGTACACCTGCAGCACACCATGCCTGCTGATGAATACGTATACACAAAATCATGCCCGGTGCTTTGTCTCTTCACTGCAAATGTAAGAGTGCACAACAGGCGCAGGGGAGGCGCCACAAGCAGTAGCAATTGCTCAGGAAGGTGGGTGGGGAGGCTCTTACAGTGTGGCAGTTTGGTATCATTTGCCCCACCACTGCTGTGCCTTGCCAGGGAAATGTTTTGCTAATCCGGCCCACCAGGTTGAGGCAAGGGATCTTTATCCTGGGCAGCAACGGCCGCCAGTCCAGCTGCACATCACACTGACTGCACCTTCAGGACTTTGGATGTCTTCTTTTCCCTGAATGTAACATTGTGAAGACACAGCCCTAAGCACCACCAACGTGAGTCATGCAGAGGCATGGGTCGGCTGCAAAACCTCTGCAAGCGTAAGCAGTCCGGCTTTAGACGACTCTCAATGTTTGGTGAGAGATGTCAGCTGTATAATGGTGCGGTACCTGGGTTGTACATCGAAAAGCGGCCAAGAGCATCAGCCTGCCATCTACCCAGTAAAATTCAGAAGTAAAGTCTGCTGACCAAGCAGCCCAGAGGTTCTCTTGATGATTAAGAGACTCTATGCCATACGCCCAGTACACTGTCGGCAGTGAAAGGTGGCAATATGGTGTATATCCTGAACACCCTATTTACCCCAAATATCAAGGGTGTACATCAAGTGGGACACAGGGTGTCAGTCTTGTATGAAATGTTAAACCTGAGTGTGGTCGGCCATGAGGCGGCCGAGCGCATCGGGGTCGGCGCGCAGCGTTTCGGCCTTGAGGGCCTCCTCCATGCCATGCCCCAGCGGCCGCGACAGGCACTCCGCCTGCACGCCGTCCGCCACGCTCTCAAAGTCCAGCGCCAAACGCGTCTGCAGCGCCGCCAGCGTCGCAGCGTCGTAGCAGCCGTTGCTGCCCATCCGCCAGTCAGGTGCGACATTCTGCAGCGGTGCCTGTGCACCCGCAGTGCTTTGTGGACATCTGCAGAAAACTTTGATTAAGGAGCTCACTGCTTTCATCACCATATTGACATGCATGGCAAACCCCGTAATACATTCGCATTACACGCCAAAATCTACAGCAACTTCGAGCAGGGAGCATGTGTCTTTGGGCCTGTGCCAGGGATAGGTGCAGCTGTACCAATGCACACATCACAGCTTATGGTTTGTGTATATTTCACCTGATCAACAAAGACTGCCTTTGCGAGGTGCTGATGCCCAAACAGCTCGATGTAGGACCAGATGACAGCAGCCCCCATTGAGCTCCCCACCACTGTGACCTCCTGATCGCCAGATTACACTACTTAGCAACACCTTCTGCAGTCCCTTGGACTGTTAGATGCTTCCCACCAGCAGCTGTGCAAATATACAAGTCATCGAAGGAGGGAGGGAGGGGCTGCACATCCAGAGCAAGGGCCTCCAGGAAGTCGTGCAAGTCTGCGGCGAGCCGTGCAACATGGTAGCCCTGCACGTGGTTCACTTGGTATAACTCTGATGAAGGTTCCAGGAACAAACAGAGCCGTGTCTGGAATCAGGGTTGGCATTAATTTGCAGCATGGGCAAACCCCGAAGCAGTGGCACTGGCTATTTGGCTGCCTTACCCACGAGGGCCTATCGCTGTCGCCGTGAAATCTGTAGTCCAGGGCGTAGACCTGGCAATACTTCGCTATAGCCTGTGCGTTCCTGTCGTAGTAGTGCCTGCTGCCGCTCCACCCTGCGTGACCAATCACAGCACCAGTCACCGAAACCCTGCCAAACGATTGCAAGGCATAATAGTTCACAGCTTCGAAGCAATACTGACCATGTAGAAGAACGACGACCGGGCCTGATCTGCCCATGCGCTCGAAAGCTATCTTGACGCTATCGTTTGCGGTGATGTACTGGGTCCCTGTCTTTCGCTCGCTATTCATGACGACTGTTGCTGACTTGAATGCGTATTCTCCGGTATCCTATCTCACGACAACTTCTGAGAACTACAGGATCAGCCCTACAGTAAACAAAGAGCCACTGCAACCTTGGATCCAGCAGTGGGGAGAGATCTGGAACAAAAGGAATTTCAAGGCAGCAAGAGCATAGCCATTAGGATTTGGTCAGACTCAGTCCCTCACAGGACCATCAGTGTCGGAAAGAAGTGGATTTCAATCATGTGCGTCCAGTTTGCTCGCACGCCTTGACAAGCTCCCTTGCCTAAACAGGGCAGCTTCTCCGGAAGACTTATCAGGAACATCAACAAGATTCCATAGCACAGAAAACTCTTACTGACAAAGGATTAAGAAAGCAGAAAGAGCAACATAAACGGCTGCAATAGCAGCAATGTCGCAGGCGGCAGGTGAGAAGTCCATGTACAGTCGGAAAAGCTGATCACTCTGTTTACACCCTCGATGTCTCTGTAAAGATGTTCGTTTTTGGCAGGCAATAGGATTGTTCTGTCCACCCATCACAATGCTACCAGGAATGGGCCCCGGAGCCTGCTTTCAGGAGGTGAGGGAAGGCGCTGATGGGGGCTTGCGCTGCTTATAGTTGATCATTCAGAGTTATTTTGGTGAGCTCTGTGGTGCGTTCACCTGCAGGGTCAAAAGATTATGCATCGATGAGCCAGATCAGGGTATGGCTCCCGCCTAAGCCTGCTGGTCTTAGATGTTGGACCTGCGGTGTCTCTAAGACAGGCTTTGTCTGCATGCACACCACTTATGATTGTTTCAGTCGTTCTTCATCTTCATGTTGAACAAATTTTGGACGGATGATCGCTAGTGTGGAGCCAACGGAGGGTTTGAAGGAACAGCATGTCTGGGGTGGAACAGATACCCAGCAAATGTCTGCGCCCAAGGCGTGCACGACTTATCAGAGGTCCATCTGGGCCCACCAATGCGGTCCTGGCGACAGACAAGCCATCAGCTCCCCCAACCTTGGAGACCAATGGATCTGGTCGCAGGGTCATGATCATTGGTGAGCCTTCATATTGACTGGATCCATCGATACTTGCACTTGAAGCTTATTTGCAGTTTCTTGTATGCACCAAGTGGTCTTCCTGTCTCAAAGGACAATCTGGCATTCATGCCATAAGCTCGACCGCTTTGAAGGCCTCTGGACAAGCAATGCATGCACCAGAACATGTGTCACAATGTGGCTGCATGGATGCAGGTGGGGATGGCTACTGCGGATGGGCGACGGCGCTGCATCTGTCGGCGCGCGGGTATGCAGTCAGCATCGTGGACAACCTGTGCCGCCGCACCTTTGACTTGCAGCTGGGACTGGACACCCTTACCCCCATTGCATCCGCCCACCAGCGTGTGAAGAGGCGTGTCCCCTCAACCTTCCATGACTTCACTTGCGCCTGCACCCTTCGTCTTGATGATGTCCATCAAGTATGCCGGCCTCTTACGCACTCTCGAGCCCTCGACACCTTTCGTGAAGAGTGCGGGTCAAGCATGTGGCATTTTCAGCTTCCCGTCGAAGCATAGAGCTCCAGACCCCTACTGCTCCTCTTGAATGTGTGACCGTCACAGGAACTTGTAGAACAGTGTGTCAAAAATAATCCTCTGTGTGGCACAGGTGGGGGGAGATCTCTGGGAAGCACATCGACCTGCAAGTGGGTGACATCTGCGATTTTGAGTTCTTCTCAGAGGCCTTCCAGGCATTCCAGCCGGACGCGGTTGTGCACTTTGGCGAGCAGCGCTCTGCGCCTTACTCCATGATCGACCGCTCCCGTGCTGTCTTCACGCAGCAGAACAATGTCATCGGCACCATCAACGTCCTCTTTGCCATAAAGGTGTGTGCGTCTCCCTCTCCGCCATACCCTTCCTTGCAGCACGGCTGTTCTAAGAGCTGCATCATACTACTTCCACCCATAAAATGGAAATCCTTTACACCCAATGCAATTGGAATCCCATTGGGCAGATCGATCAATGCCACAGTGCAGGGTATGGATTAATGCAATGGCAAGTCTTGTCGCACAGCATTTCTAGGACATGTCCAAGGATCAACGAGGGACTTGCGCTCAGTAGGAGGGGCATTGCGGATGTGACAGGGCTGGGGCTGTCCTGATCTGGGTATCTCAACATTCAAGTTCGAATGCAGGAGTTCAAGCCGGACTGCCACCTGGTGAAGCTGGGCACGATGGGAGAATACGGGACGCCCAACATCGACATCGAGGAGGGTTACATCACCATCACCCACAACGGCCGCACCGACACCCTCCCCTACCCCAAGCAGGCACGCCACATCTCACAACTTTTCATTATTGTGTGTTTCATGCTTCAGACTCTCAGGATAGGCAGATGCTCTACGAGGTTGCCTTTCCTGGATGTTGTGTTTGTACAAAATGCTACCCATGCAAGAAGTATGCGATCATGAGATTGATCGGAGAGATGGTGCGCGCAGGGAGGCAGCTTCTATCACCTGAGCAAAGTGCATGACTCGCACAACATCCACTTTGCATGCCGCGCCTGGAAGATTGCCGCCACCGACCTCAATCAGGTCTGCAAGTGCTGCCATCAGCTTCTGACTTGGAGAGACTTGTCCTTCTTTCTCCTGCATTGAGACATGTGATGATCAGTGGCAGCATGTCAGGGATGTCCAGCGGCTATTTGCCAAATCAGTGCTCTAATCATTGTATTAGCAGTGCATGCCCATGTGAAGTAGTTCTCATAAATTGCGGCGTCATCACCTCCTGCAACATGCCAGGTGTATCAGTGTTGTTGTGTTGCAACAGTCCATGAGATCAAGATAGACAGTACAAACAATCAAGGGTGATAAAGTCCATTGTTTGCAGGGAGTGGTGTACGGAGTGGCCACGGAGGAGACGACGGCAGACCCGCTGCTCATAAACCGCTATGACTACGACGGCATCTTCGGAACGGCGCTCAACCGATTCGTGGTGCAGGCCGCGGTGGGCCACCCACTCACCGTATACGGCAAGGGCGGCCAGACGCGTGGCTACCTCGACATCCGCGACACTGTGCGCTCCTTTCTCTGCTTCAGGGCGTTTGTTCCCCTGCCAAGGCCTTCCAGCTCGCAGGATATTCTACAGAGCTTAAAAGAAATTCAGTCATTTTCTCAGCCTGCAGTATTGGCTGATGTTTAGAGTGTTCTGTCCTTGCATTGCCCGGGAAAGTATTTACAATCTCCTGACTATGGCCACGTGCCCTGTGCTGAAGTACACATACCCCGATGCAAAATCGTGCATGTTTTTGTCATGTCACAAAGGCATGCATGGGCAGTCACTGTGTTACCCTCCTGCCTTCACAGAGATAAAGGCAATCCTTGCTCTTGTGCTGCAATTGTAAGCTTAGTGTCCTTGTCCAAATTCCTTGCATGCCTTCAAGTGACTGAGCTGGCGGCTGTCGTGTAGGTGCAATGCATCCAGCTGGCGATTGACAACCCGGCAGCAAATGGAGAGATGCGCGTGTACAACCAGTTCACGGAGCAGTTCTCAGTCAATGATTTGGCGGCCATCATCCAACGCGAGGGCGCCAAGCTCGGCCTCGATGTCTCGGTGAGCTATATTATTTGCTCACGATATTCAGACATCCAGTGTTTTAGCGATTGTCTTGTATCTGGGGTTTCACAGCTTCAATTGAGTCAATATACAGCCTTCAAAGATAAGTAAACCAAGTAGAAATTGGGCAGACAATACACAGGGAACTGCAATTTGTAACTCAATTACTGCATGCACTTTTTGCCACACGGGTCATTGGCGGCCCTCTGCATGCAAAGTTGGAGACAAGGTGTGAGAGCATCTGGGTCTGTGTGCGGCAGGTGACAAACGTGCCAAACCCGCGAGTGGAGGCAGAGGAGCACTACTACAATGCCAAGCGCACAAAGCTGGTTGACTTGGGACTGCAGCCCCACTTCCTGTCCGACAACCTCATCGACTCCCTCCTCAATTTTGCCATCCAGGTGCGTGCTATTGTTGCCCGGAAATAAATCTCGCAATAGTAGAGCTGACTGAAGCTATCATGTTCACCAGCTCTATGGGGAACCGCTGAATTTTCTGTTACACTGTTGAGTCAACAGAACAACATGCGTCACTGTGGAGTAGCTACATTCTCAAGAGTTATAATCACTGTATCCGAGGTTTGCCGGTGTAGAAGCAGAGCACAACTCACCAGCAGTCTCGTGGTGAACTAAAGCTACACTGAAACTGAGTCGGGTTTTGGTTCTGGTGCGCAGTACAAGGACCGCATTGACATGAATCTGATCAAGCCGGCTGTGGACTGGCGCAAAACACCGGTGACTTCCGCCACCATGAAGGCAGCTGTCGCTGACAAGTGAGCAGCTTGTGAAGTCTTTGTGCCAAAGCACATTGCTGTGGCAGCCTGTGCTCTAACCAGAGTGGAAGTGCTCAAAATTTTGGTGCTGACAAGCATGCTGAGGAAGTTATTCTAGGGTGCCTCAAACATTTAGGTGCAAGGAGTCTGGCACAACTGGCTGCCTCACGCACCGAAAGCAGCAGTATTATGCAACAGTGCACCCATGTTGCTACTGTGATTTCAAAGTCTATTGGCATGATGCTCTTTAAAATGAGGAGATATCAGTTCATGCCAGCCTCTTACGGTATTCATGTTGTGGGTCAATTTTAGGGTAGAGGTGAAGCCTAATCTGTGGCGCAGCCTCGAGTGTGGGACGAGCAACTCAGAACTATTATTTGTGTGTACCCTTCTTCCTGGCCAGAAGAAAACTTCTAGACGGCCCTTCTGGTGTTCTGCGCATTCATGAGCAAATCTGTGTATCAATAGAGCGAGGGAAAGCGCACTTCAGATTGACTGCAAGAGTCATATGACTTACAAGCCTGTTATGATGAGAGCACCGATCAGATCAATAATACACATCCAAACGAAGATGTGAAGACTTCATCTAGATGATCTTGCTGGCCATTCTGAACATCAACCTGCCCATGTTGCCATGCTTCAACTACCACTCTTCCATTACGATCTTCACTGAACCTACACACATCTACGCAAGCAATTCAACGTGACATCAGTTGAAGTTCCAGTCCCCATCTGCATCAGCGCCCCAGCCGTCAAAGTCGATTTCCTGGCCTGCAGCGCCCGGATGTGTCTGCTGCACACCACCAAAGGTGATCCCCGCCGCGATCTTGCTCTTCACGTCCTCGCGCAGGCTTGGCAGCCCCTTGTCTGGCGATAGCAGTTCCCCCTCTGCAAGGGAACGAAGAAAAGTCACACATCATGGCAGCTTATGAGACGATACGCAGCTTCCCGCAGAGCTACAAATGCAACTGCAAGAGCAACAGACGATCACACATCCGCAGAGCAGCATTGAAGACTGATGCAATTAATGCAACCACAGCACAGGTGTCAGTCGACAGCCCTCACAGACTTGCAAAGACTTGCAAGATGGCCCATCAAATCCCTAAATGGCCTACGAGAAATGTCCAAACCTCCTGTGACTGGCGCAGCAAAAACCCCTCAATGATCTGCTAAGGTACCTGGCAGGCCCTCGATGCTGCTCTGGTGCGCGTGCTGTGCATGCTGCGCTGAGCTGGCAGGCGATTCCAGTTCTGGCTCGCCCTCTACAGCGGGGGCATCTGCAGAGAAGCCGGGCCATTCCTGGTCTGCAGGGGCGTCTGCTGCCCTGCCCGGCCCCTCCTGTGCTGTGGCGCCTCTGTTCTCTGCATCAGGTGATTCCCCTGCTGCCAGCTGCTCGCCTTCTTGTCCTCCTGCATAGTCTTCGGCATCGCCCTCATCATTGAAGCCATAGTCGGCTTCCACCTGCACACATACCAGTATGTATCGCAGGGTGACACACTTAAGGCACACAAGGAGTGACAGCCCGGGCATCACACAAACATGCTGCAAAGCCAATGGCCCCCTGCTTATTTGCTTCATTCCTGAAGGCAGAGCTGCGGCCAGCCTGCCCAGATATTGCTGCCAAGCACAAACACTGCCAAGGCAGTGCCTGGTTATATCCTTTCAGCAACGCAGAAGAGTTCCTGTTGACGCTGACAACTTAAGGCAAACTGGCCCCACGAGCATGATAATAACCTTCATCAGGGTGTCCCCCTACTTTGATAAGAATAGTAGACATGCTGAGTTCTGTCCTGGCATCTGCTGAACTATGAGACAGAGCACATGCCAAAAGCGCCTGGCAGCTGCTGAACATTGAGACAGAGCACATTACAAAAGCGCCTGGCAGCTGCTGAACTATGAGACAGAGCAGATCCCAAAAGCGCCTGACAGCTGAAAAAGTCGAAGAAAGGGTCCATGGCCCACACACCTGAGCGAGGACGCCAGAGGGGTCGATGCCGCGTTGGAGCAGAAGTTCCTGCAGCGCAGCCACCTTGGCCGACTCCTGCCCGAGGCAGGCCAGCATCTCACCAAACTCTTTCTCCTGCTCTGCCGCTTCTGCCTTCACCTGCGCTAGCTCCTCCTCCAGAGCCGCCCCTCCATTGCCCCCATCATGCTCCGCAGCCTGCATAAGGCACACCTGTCACTGCTGTTGTTGTGACTGTTGTGACTTTCCACTGGTGTCGACTGGGTTTTTCATCCTGGGTGCAGGTTGGCCTTTCACCCCCTGTTATTCTCATGCCCTGCTGCTCTGATCTTGGTGTCATACTCTTTGGCCAAGCCAGGTAGTTTGTTTGCAGCACTTCTTGAGTATGTCCTGCCAGTTTGGGAGTGCCACTGTGTTTCCACTGTACAGCAGGTGACTCTTCGATTGTGTGATTGTTCAGGTTATACACCTAGTTAGAAGGTCGCTCACTCGTTTTCACTGCTGTGACTGTGATACAACCGACCCTCCTAACAACAGGAGCCAGCCTGTCCCTGAGGGGTGTGGTTGTCGAATGAGGGCAGAAAATGTTTCTCAAACACTTTGCTCTATACCATTGACTAGGGATTTTTTTGTATAAATCCTAAATCCACCCTTGCATTCAGGAAGAAAAAATATTACTATAAAAGCCCCTTTACCCTTACCCTAAACCCTAACCCCTAAAAACTGCACTACCCTAACTTAAGAGGTTGAGAAATAATCTCTTGGCGAATGAGGGCTTGAGTATGGAAAGCAAAGGGGTGTGGCTGAAGATTTTTGCAGAGTCACTTTCACATCCTGTCGCATACCTGCTGCAAGTGTATGTGAGTGGTAGTAAACAGAAAAAGTGTACCGTTCATATACGGTATTACACTTACCACGACTCCCTATTTACACCATCGTGATGACAAGTATGGATGTTGAAACTCTGAGACTATGCTATGAATCCTTGTATCAGCCTTCCCTCACCATGACTTATGACTGCAAGGAGGAAGGGTGATACACTGCAGAACTTGTGCAACAGGTGCATGCATGAAGAGCACACTGGTGGAGGGATAA
This sequence comes from Coccomyxa sp. Obi, assembly GCA_020887355.1. Classification (NCBI taxonomy): domain Eukaryota; kingdom Viridiplantae; phylum Chlorophyta; class Trebouxiophyceae; family Coccomyxaceae; genus Coccomyxa; species Coccomyxa sp. Obi. The sequence continues at coordinate 42,045 of AP025001.1, forward strand.
GTACAGAGGCTGCATGACTTGCCTTGCCAGAGGCGTCTCTTGATGCCAAGGCAGCAAAGAAGGGGGAAACGACTGGAACCATCCAGATCTGATGCTGTAATTGTGGGAAAAAAGCAAAAAAGCAGACTCACCTGCAGGGACGCCTGTGCCGTTTCCAGCTTCTGAGCAAGGACATGTGCACGCGCTTCTGCCGCGCCGGCTTCGTCCTCCGCCGCTGACACTCTGTCGAACAGCGCGGTTGCTTCCTCCTCAAGTTCGGCCACCTGTAAGCATTTGGAAAAGCAAGTTTCCCTTCAGAAGCGTTGCCCCAAATATAACAACCTACGGGGCCACTCGCATGTTGTTGCACTACATTGAAGAACTTCAGCGGTAACCCATGAGGCTCAGGGCGCTCTGCACAAGGTCCTGAACGCATGACATGCCTACTGCTGGCAGAGAGCAGTTCACCAAGACTGCACAGCAGCCTCTCTGTAAGACTTGACTTTCCGCTGAACCAAAGTCCCGTTGTTCTTGAGGGACAGCCATCGAATTCGTGCCAAAATTCGTGCCAGAATTCGTTCCGCTCTGACAGCACAGGGCTATCCGCATTCCCCAATCAGCAAGCATCACAGGGGCTGTCCATTTGAACGTGCCATATGGCAAGATCATGACTTAATATATATTGATTGGAAATAAGCACCTTGTTCTTCTCAGCAGCGAGCTCCTCGGACAGAGCGTGCTTGGTTGCTGCCACCTCAGCAGCTTCCTGCGCTGCTGCTGCCAGCTGCTGCTCGGCTTCTTTCCGGCGGTGTGACTCAGCCGCCACTGCCGCTTGTAGCTCTGCAACCTGCATCGGTAAAATTTAAGGTGCTAAGCACATGTAGCAGAGCATGTGCATGTAGATCAATGCAAAAATGCAAGTATAGCCCATCTAACAATGGCAAAGAAGGCACTCATAATCAGGATATAGTACTCTTAGCAACCATCACTAGAAAGTGATGACACATTCCCACATGTCCATAACTTTGGGCCTAACGTCTATAATAGCTCTATCCTCTGAGTCCACATGGACACATCAGCTGAGAATTCCACCCAAAATGGACCTGTCCCGCATGTTCTTCAGACACTTCGAGTCGCACAGGGCCACTTCAGTTTAGGTGAGTACAGTGCTGCTCCCACCTGAGCGGCCAGGGCGGAAGCCTCTGACTGCAGGGCATCCCTTCCTTGCAATGCTGTGGTCTTCTCCTGCTCCACTGCCTGGGCCAAGGTGGTGCGCTCAGCCTCTGCCTCTGCCGCGAGCCTTTCAGCGGCAGCTGCACGCTCTCTGGCATCCTCCAGATCCCTTGTGAGCTGCGCCTGCTTCTCCTGGAACTCCGCCTGCAGCCGATTCAGCTTGGCCTGTAGCTTGGCCCCCCTGTGTCACAGTCATGCAGGCTCCCTTCAAACACGGTAGAAGTTCCCGTATGTTGCACAGCCTTCACTGCGCCACAATGCCAGTGATCTAGATCAAAGGAGCGATGACCTTGGAGAGGTCCACAGCGGCATCGAGACAAAAAAAGCCACAATGATGCCTCTGCAAGGTCACAGCCCCCACGGTGCCACTGGGCATGGTCACCAAAAAGGATTCCTTCAAGATGAACCGTCGTTGTTGGCCTTACATTGGGGAGCTTCTGCAGGCCCAGGAGATTCCCCCTCAAATTGCTTTTTATGAAAGTCCTGGGGGGGCCCACTGCTTACCAAAATGCTTCACAATGAACTATCTTTATTGGCCTCACATTGGGGAGCTTCTGCGGGCCCATGAGCCAGAACTCCCTATTGGATAGTGCTTTGAATGAAAGTCCTAGGGGGAGGGGCCCACCGCTTGCCAAAGGATTCCTTCTCCTGCGCAAGCGTTTTGGCGCGCGCCTCGGCTTCCTCCGCGCGCGCCACAGCCGCCGCCACCTCATCTCTCAGCTGTGCCAGCTCGGCAGTGCTCTCCGCCGATGCCCCAGAGCTCCCTGCCGCCTCCAACTCCTCCACCTTCTCCTGCAGATGCATTTGTCCGTGCACGGTCAGGTCCTTGTGTAGATTCAAGCTGATACTGCTGGGCACTTTCACAACACGAATACATACTTGCTGGAATTAGTTGCCCTTGGCGAGGCTCTGTGGACCGTGCGGACCTGCAGGTGCTGTGGAAACTCATCTGGCTAGATACGGCTAATTGCGGTGGCAACAGGCTAATTAAAAAACTGCGTGCATTATGGAGAGGGGAAACTCATAAGAATGCACAGATCAGAGCACACAAAAAGCCTTGCTCAAAGGAACCCCCAGTTCATCGCGCTCTCAAGTGAACTCTGCATTGGAGTACCTGAAGGCCGGCGTTCTCCTCAGACAGCAGCCCGATGCGCTCGAAATCCAGCGCCGCATTTTCCTTCAGCGTCTTGATCTCCGCCTCGATCTGCGCGCAATGCTGCTCTGCTGCAGCCTTGCCATCCTGTGCGGATGAACACATGTCATGAGCTCATGCTTCTGAATGACCAACTTACAAAAACTGCCACCATCTGTACATGGTACCTGTTCAAGAACATATCATGCACTTTGCTGGGACATGCCATGGTTTGATTTCTCTTGGAAAGCGTTGCCCTTTAGCGTGTACCATAACATTCTTGGGAAGCAAGAGGTTCACCTGCAGCTGGGACAACTCCGCTGTCAAGCGCTGGGACTGAGCTTGGGCATCAGAGGCAGCCTGCTGCGCTGCTGCCAGCTGCGTGGTCAGCTCTGAGCGCTCCTTCGCGGCAGCTTCCTTGGCATGCTTCAGCGCCGTGCGCAGCTTCTTCTCAGTCGCCTCCTTTGCAGGACCTTCCTTGGTGATGCGTGCCAGCTCTTCTTCCTGTCATCGACACATGTCCCCCCTCACTTTGCTGGGAATGCCACAACCTCTGAACAGACTCCTCAGCATGCGAGCAGGCAACCGGCCCGTGAGCACAGTGAGGCACATTGACTTTGCAGCACCCTCTGCTCGTCACACTTCACAACTTGTGCTCATCGCAGGATAAGCTTACAAGAAGTCCGGGAGCCGAGATGACACAACAGAGCCTGGGAACCCGGCATCCTAGCTATGGAGCAACAAGGAATACCATGTAAGGGGGGCAGGGCGCACCTTGGAGGACAGCTCTCCCTGCAAGCGGGCAATCTCAGTCTCACGCGTGGCCAACTGCGACTGCAGGTCTGCCAGCAGCTGCGCATCGGCTGCCTTGGCCGCCAGGTCAGCGCGCAGCCCCTCCAGCTCAGCATCCCTGTGCACAGATCAGCCCGCTGAAGACCGGCCCTTTCCACCCTTCCACTTTGCTTTCCCACATTCCCATAATGCCAAGAGAGGACGACGCGCAATGTTGGTAAACAACAGCACACTCTGCATGGTATTGCTGCAACAAGTTTGCTCCCTCAAAGTCACAAGATGTAGGGCATGTCCGCATCAAGCACTCAGAATGATGTGGCTACAATAACAGTTCGGTACAATATAATAGCATGGATGATCAATGCGAGAGTGAAAGGACAGTTCTCCTCCAACAGGCTGGTGAACTCAGCAGCATCAGCAAAGCCCGGCACATCAGTAGGATGGCATCGGGTTTGACTGACACTTACCTGGCAGCAAGGGACTGGTTGAGGCGGGTGGTCTCCTGGCCGAGGGTATCCAGCGCATCGCCCAGCGAAATGACCTCTGCATTGGCGGCTGCCGCCTCCTTGCGCAGCTGCTCCAGCTCCTGTGATGTGCCCTGCAGAGCAGTTGCCTCACATGTCAGCAGTTGCACACCACTGTCATCCTCGTCACTCTCATAGCCAGAGCATGGCATCAGGGCATCCAGCAAGGCAAACAGACTTTACAGGGCATCGTCTGGTGCACGGTACCATGTTACAGGGCATAGTATGGATACAGGATTGAGGAGCATGCCTGTTGAGCAGCGGCGAGGGCCTGCTTAGCGGCAGCAAGCTGGGCTTCAAGTGCATCTATCTCCTCATCCTTGGCCAGGCTCTCTTCAGCCTGCGTCTCAGCCTCAGCCATGAGGTCCTCAATCTGTGCCTCTAGCTCTGAAATCCTCTCCTCCCCGCTTCCCTGCGCCAGGAGCGCCTGCAACCACAGATGGAACAGCCGTCAAAACAAGTACATCAGAGCACTAACGGCTGGGTGGTGGTGCCGTTCAACAGCTCAGCGAAACCCTGGTGGACAAGCTCACACAGAATGCATCTCCTAAAGCACGCTCACTCGACCCCGCACAACTCATGACGAGCTAAAGAAAGAACAACATGTTGTGTTGCAACATGAGATGTGGTTCACATATAAAATAATTGCAGCTGGCCAGGAAGTCGACATGCAACAACATAGGTGCAAGATACACCCTGCCATGAACCACACCTCCAGCTCAGCAATGCGCCCGCGGGCAGCTTCCAGTTCCGCGGCAGCTGCCGCCGGCACGCTCGCGTCCCCGGCGTTGATCACGGCCGCGCCGCGTGGCTTGAGGTCACCGTTGCTGTGCGCGACCGCGGCGCCCGCGTCGGCCTCACGCTCGGCCAGTAGTGTCGCATTGTCAGCCTTGAGAGCATCGTTCTTGGCGCGCAGCTGCTCCAACTCCTGCCATAGCTCCTCCAGCTGCTCCTGTTGGTCATAGAACAAATTGCAGGTTGTTAAAAAGTGAACAGGTTTGCCAACTACAGGAGTCTGCTGTTAGACGTATGCATGCATGACGCACATGCATTCACGCTGGTCACAAGCTGCGTGCTGCTCCATGTCCTGCCACAGGTGCTTTGCAAACCCACAGTTCCAGAAATGCATGCACCACAACGGGCTCTATATGACGGTTATATTATGACCTCATTGAACTCCGTAGTGCAGCCAGAGCAACGAGGGTACTGTGGGGGGGTGCGATTTGAGCCACACCTCCAGTTGCGCCTTTACGGCCAGGGCGTCCTGTGCCTGGCGCGCCTCCGCCACGTCAGCGTCCTGCTGTGTCTTCAGGTCAGCCAGCTCCAACTCCAGCGCCCCATTCTGGTCCTGCAAATACAGGTGCACTGTTCATGGCATCGATTTGGCTGGCTCACGAGCAAATGCTGCCGGGCACCCACATATGCATCAGCCACTGTCATGTAGCGACCGACAAGTTGGCAACTGAAGCACATCTACATCAATATCTTCTGTAAGGTCAAGAATCTCTCTCTCCCGGAGAAATCCATGCATGTTGCTTTGCAGGACAGTCATCGATCATGCAACCCCCGAGGGGAACTGGTGCAGGGGACCACATGTGCCATTCGGAAACATGAGCAGTGTATGCAAAAATTTACCCGCAGCGTTTCGCACTCGTCACTGGTGTGCTGGTGCAGCGCAATGACCTCCTGCAGCCGCTCCTGCAGCGCTGCCAGCTGCGCCGCCTGTACATAGCATTAGCTCCCTTTGCTTGTGGAAGTGACTTTATTCTTGTCAGATTCAAGGAACAGACCCGTTTTACTAAGTATATGGACCCCAGACCTTTCGGCATTCCATAAGCCCAACAGCAAGCATAAATTCCCCTGCATTGTGCTGTAAAAAACCTGCATCCTGATCCTGCTTTCTCTGATTTAGAGCGTCAATACTCCCAACACATTAGTTCTTATCCATGACAGGCAAAGACCAGCAAGTCATGGGTCTCGCCGCCCAAGCCGGAGTGCTGCAAGGTCCAAAGACCAGCCACTGAGCGCTAACGACAGGATAGAGGACACAGAGAGGCATCTGTCTCACCTCATCGCCGTGCGCAAAGGCCTCCTTGACTGCGGCGGCTGCTGCGGAGCCGGACAGAGCGGAGGGAAGGCCCCCGGAGACCGTGCGCAGTGGCGTCAGCGGCGGCACACGCAGCGGTGTGAGCGCGGCCGCCTCGGGCAGATCCAGCGCCGATGCTGCGTGCAAATCCAAAGAACCCTCAGATATTTAACCCAAGAACCCTCAGATGTACGATCCTTTCACAAGCATGCAACATGGGAAAGCGCTAATCCCTCAACCTCAAAGGAAAGGTGTTTACAAACCTTGCATGACAGCGCGCCACTTGCCAGTCATGTAAACCATAATCCGCCAGGTATTCTCCAGCAACTTTCATCCCCTGGCTTGCCTTTGCATCCCTACTTTGGGATATAGAACATGTGGTACACGCGTTCTGGAACCTTGCAAACTCTAAAGCATGGAGATTGAATTTGTGCAATGAGATCTGAGGGTGGTGGAGAACATGCTCATCAGAACCTTCACATATTCTAGGTACCGCCTCTTTCAGGCAGCCAACTCTTTTGCAGATCTCTGAATCGCACTCATATCTTAACTGCCAATCCGTAAAGGAGATATGAGGCACAATTCCAAGATCTGCGAAGAGCGATCTGCTTGCAAGAGGCTAAGCGATACCTAAAATAAGTCTAGGTTCTGACGAGCTCATTCACAGTGTCCACTACCGTTGCATCTACATCCAAAAATGAGGAGCTCACTGTGGCGAGAAGGCTTGGCGCTAGCATCCTTGGGCACATCATCCAGGGGGAAGGCCAGCTCTGATCCACCCTCCCAGCCGGCAGGGGGAGACTCGCCCATCAAGCTGCCGGGGCCGTTCGTGCCTGCTTGAGAGGGGATGTCCACAGCACTCCCTGTGATGCACTGGCACTGTGTCAAGTGTACCCTTGGTTGCAACGCACTACTTGTCTGAATATCCTTCCATTCCCCAATAATAAGGACCGTTAAAGCCAATGTATGATCTTGGAGTTCTAAAATCATCCATGAGCGCATCTCATTGGGTGTAACATACTTCCCCACAATGCAGCTTATCACCAATAAAATCACCTTCGTTATGCATCGATGACCGAATACCTTGCATATGAGGGCCCATATTCTCTGCACTGATGTATGCAACAGAGTGTGATGCGCACCTGTGGTGTGTAATGCGTCTGAATGATCAAAACCAAACCCAGTATCGTCAGCGCCTGGCTGCGCAAAGTCACCCTCCCATGTGCGTGGCAGCCTGCTTATGTTGTCCTCGGTCTGGTTGCCTTCTACCGGCGCTGCAATTCCCTGGTGAGTTGCAGCATCCTCCACTGCAGAATGCGGCTGCTTGTTTGTAAACTCGCCTGCCAGACCACAGCCCCACGCTCCCACATCATGTTGGGATGTGCATGAAACACCTCGTCGCTCTGTCTAGTACATGAGTACTGCTGGACCTCTTCACTTAAGCTTAATAGCCAACAACACAAAATCAGACGATGTAGCACACAAGCTGGCTCAGTATGTGGGGTGTCAGCAAATGCAAGTATTGCGAACTGGTGTGACGGGAATGGGAAGGGTCTCACCGTGCTCTTGCTGCTGGCCTGCGGAAGGCAGGTCGTCCAAGGCAGACGTGTCAAAGTCCCAGCCATCCTGGTCAGCAGCATGGTTGTCGCCACCAGTCTCATTCTGCCATGCATCCACTCCTGAGGATGCAGCTTGTTGCGCTTGTGGACCCGCTCCATGCTGCAGCGCGTCTGCAGCTTCTGGCAGGGCGCTGTAATGCGAGGGATGAGAGTGATCCTGGATGCTGTGATTTTCCTGATGAGGTCCAAGGCCGTGATGTGCCTGATCAGGCTCGAAGTCATGCCTTTCCTGATCAGGCTCATAACCACGGTTCTCCTGATCAGGCTCGTAGCCATGGCCATCCTGATCAGGCTCCTCCTCGAGAATGGCCTCTGACAGTACGGATTCGTTGTCAAAGGCGCCGCGCCCGTAACGGGCCGCCTTGGCTGAGGGCGGCAGGCTACCACCGTCTCCGTGGTGCCCCTCCACAGGAACCGACTTGACTGACGTGGGAGTGCCTGTAGCATGCAGACAGGCTCAATGCTTGAGCATTGCAGATGTTGCAGTCGAACAGGGCGACATCCAGCGGCAGCAAACCCACTCGTGTAGAGTGAAAGAGGTAGGATGTGCACGCAAAAGGGTTCCAGGTGCCGAGGTTTGCAATGTCAATAAGAATTGAGCTTGTGCGGAGAGAAGTGTTGTCGGGCCGCTGCACACGGGATAATCATGCCACCTAATGGCAAAGTTGCCACCCTGGCAAGAAAATTGCAGAAGTGTTCACCTTGTTGGGCACGCGTGGAAGTGTTGCCGGAGCGGACAGAGACAGAGGGTGAGGAGGGGGCGTTGCGGTTGTCAAGGGGTGCTCGGGGGAACCGCGCATTTGCGGTGAGATGTGACTGCACGCCTGCATGTCATGACCAGGAAAACTATTTGCAACTCATGAGAATTGCAGAACGTGATTGTTACATGCAGCAGAATAATTAAATTCGTTTGGATGTGGGGATATTCTCATGAAGCTGGTCCCGCAGTCCATTAGAAAGTCTCATAATGTGTTCCAAAGTTTTTGCTGTGTGAGATGCTCACCTAATGATCATACCCAGAAGACATGCAAGTAGGCTCATACTTAGACGTCGGTAATATATCGTGGTACTCACCAGAGCGGACGAGGCCGGTGACCCATCCGGTGAGTTTGGTGCCAGCCTGCTCAGCGGCTTCTGCAAATGCAGCGCCGGCCAGCGAAGGGCGAGCGGCGTTCCCTGCCTCCCCATTCGCATACGCTAGCTCAAAGCGTGGTGTGCCTGTTCGAGGCAAGCGCCTTGTGGTCAGGTGGTAGATTTGACATAGGTGCCCAGGAGGCCGACCTCTCCTATGGGTGCTTTTAGAAAGAGGAAAACCGAGGGCGCCCGATCAAGAAAAGAACAACGTACGCACAGAGAGAGTCAAACTAGGGAAACATATCAGGCATCTCGTTTGCAGACGCAGTCTTGAACACAACGCATGCCCAGAAACCAGAAACTTGCTTGCAAAGGGACCCAAAAATGAAGTAAAAAAATAAATCTATGCTGATGGCCCTGCAGCATGTCTGACATGACAACAGAGCCGACACAAACAGCACCTGATCTATGAAGGCTCCTTCTGACTCTTGACTTTTAATCTAGGCATGGAGGGGAGGGTGCACCAGCAGTGGAGTTCTCCTCATCGGAGCGGTCATCCAGGACGTCCCAAGGCAGAGGCCCGCTCAGCTTGCCGGAAGCAGATGACTCGGAGGCCAGACGCCCAAAGCGCGCCTGAGAAGGCGCCTGTGATATCTGCACAGCGCAGCAGACATCCTGATGATTCCTCCGCCCTCCGCACATACTGTGACGGGAGCAACGCAGGGAAGCCATTTCCAGCCTTCAGAAAACACAGTGAAGAAGGCAAAGGTGAGCTGATAGATGCGCAATGCACTTATTGGACAGTTCGCCTTCAAACCTCAAAGTGACTCGAGGAAAGCGGTGGTGCATGTACTGTACCAGTGCTCGCAACATCACCCACTCGGCAGATGCTAAAGCTAATGCCCCTAGATATCTGAGTTTCCAATTGACATCAATACTTATTGAGAGGCGGTGGGTGCGCTCACCGTGCCAACACTTGCCAGATCATCCAGGTGCCCAATGCTGGACCCACAGTCAGCCATGTCACTCGGCGCTTCACTCTGCAGCCGCCTCCTCTCCTGGAACGCCGTCTCCGGCTGCGTACCCTCCGGAGCCACTGCAGGCTCCTGGAAGCTGCCGTGCAGCTGCCCATTAGACAGCCCATCTCCCCGGCTTGCCTCCCCCTGAGCTGCTCCTGAACCGCCTGCAGCTGCAGAATAGGCGCCTTGTCACAGTATTTCTCAGATGGTGCTCACTGGTGCATGCGGAACACATCAATCCATTTGGGGTGCACAGTGTACACGGACATTCCGGCTGTGTGAGGCCGACACACCCACTCCAGAGCGACGAAAGTGTTTCCATGACTAAACAGGCTCTAGGTAAGGGTGGACCGTACATGTGCTTGGCTGCTGCAAGTTGCTGGGTGGCTGCTCTTGGACGACGCCCTCCATAGCAACAGCCTCAGCCAATCCCTCCACCTGTGCTGGGTAGTTCTGGGAGGACGGTTGCTGGCCGAATTGGGGGTAGTTGGAGGCGATCCAGGCCTGCACATCCTCCTCGCTGTACCCCTCCTGCCGATAGTAATCTGCCCACTGCTGCACCTCCTCCCATGAAGCCTGCACAGTACCGTCCTCTGTGCTGGCACCTGTATAGGCCTGGGCGCCTGAGTAGGCAGCCTCCGGGACGCTCACATCCCCCATCTCAGGGGCGGCAGCTGCACCTGTGCCGAAGTAGTCCTGAGCCTGATCTGGCTGCTGTGTATACATTTCTTCCCCCAAGCCAAAGTCACCATCATGCTCATAAGCCTGCGCACCAAAAAAAACGCCTGCTCAGCTTCAACGAGGTATGATGAGAACCAACGAGGTATGATGAGCAGTTGCAGACATGCTTTTGGCAGACGGTGAGAGATCTCACACAAGCACATCGATGAGAGTACTGCACTGTTATCAGGCAGCTCGCACTCTGACCCAAAAGACTTGAGAACAAGCCCCTTCACAGGCGCCAGGACCAGCCCCAGGACATGAGGATTCTGCAGATCACTTGCAGGTGATCCTTGAGCTTTGGCAGCTCAAGGTTGCCTTGCCCATACAGTCCTGGCATTCCCTTTCCAGGCACGACAAGCCAAAACCAAGCGCCACCAGATCGGGCTGTTCTTCTGTATACACCTCCTTCCATAACCAAGGACTGAAGATCAAAACAAACTGAGTCGGTTGAGCTGAAGTGTATGCACACCGGACCAACACCACCGGCACCGCCTCCCTCCGGATCCTCAGCTCCTGCTGCCTCCGAGTCTGCAGTACCTCCACGCAGCCCCCATTCTCCTCGCTCTTTAGGACCTGTTCAGCAGTCGTATATTCAACTACAATCAACTCCTACTTTTGTACCCCTAGTAGAATGTAGAACATCTACATTTAAAGTACATTTGAACATTAGACATCAGGCCTGAGCAACCCACTGCAGCGATACCCTGCGGCCCACAGAATTGCCAACATGTGCGAATGCAAGTTAGCAGCACTGTTCAGTAAGAAACTACAGCCCGCCCCGCAGACTGCATATTGTTACAAGTTGTCAAGCAGAAGTGAAGGCTCTTTTGTGATAGAGGGTAAGTGCTGTTATGGGTACCTGGAGAGGTGACGGCACCATCCAAAATGCCTGAGGTCTCGGCAAAGGTGTTCTCCCCAACGGACTCATCTGCAGCGCCGCTGGTGGCGAATGTGGACGGTGGAGGGATGCCTTGCGCAAAGGTTGCCTGCAACCCATCGCAATTTTACAGATGCCATCTCTGAACTAAAAACATCACTGTATACATGACCATAGCATGGCGGCATCTCTCATGCAGTTGTAACACTAGAAATGCACTTTTTAATGAAAGCCACATGCGCATGCGCGAATGCATGGAATAAGCTGCACTACATAGATCTAAATGGCCAGTGGCAATCATGCATGACCAGGTACACTCAACACAGCCGCACACACCTCACTGGGTTGCGAGCTTTCCAGGGCTGCTACTCCCTTAGCCAGGGTCACCTCACTCTCCATGGACTCCGCAGGACCCTGCAAGACCCCGAAGAAACCGGATGTGAGGAATTGCAACATGGAAGGCACCAGTGGTCTCTGCGACAAGTGGCAGTTCAGCAGCATGCTGCAGAGGCATGGTTGCATGGGATGCTATGAAGACCGAAAAATATTAATTCTGTTTTTTCCTTTCAGGGTTAGGGTTTAGGGTTGGGGTTTCCAAGAGGGCAGTGAGAAAAGAGAGGACTGAGCAGGGCATACCTGCTGGCCGGGGTCGCTCATCCTGGGGCGCTTGCTGGGGCTCAGCACTGCCTCGTCAGCAGGCGGCTGCTCAGCAGTTACCTCTTCTGCCGCTGTCTGCGCCTGCCGCGCCTTCGAGTTGAAGCCAGCAAACCGCGACGAGGCACCCTGCAGCAAATTTCTGACGTCAGCAACTAAGTCAAACGGAATACAGTATCAGGAGTCAGAGCACCTATGGTGTTGATGCCCGACAATGGGCCTCGTCTCGGTAGACGATGGGCAGTACATTTTCTGACCCTTTTTCTACTTCTATGAAGGTGCGAAGTATCAGCGACTCGACCCCCCTCGACCTTGACAGGCCCTTAGTGAACCACTGTTTGATGCCAAGGTGAGCAGGCGCACACCTGTGTTGTGGATGAGCCACCGGGAACAAAGAAGCGCGATCCGGTGGTTGCAGCTGTGCCCTCAGTCTTTCCTCCAGGCACAAACACCGATGGCTGCGCCCACACTTATTGTTCTCAGCCCCAAATGTTCCACATTAAGGTCATGTGAGCACAAGTAGAAAGCGCCACGCACATCAGAACATTAATAGAGCTTTGCATGATGCTCAAACGTCTGTGGGTGCAGCAAGTCATATCGCTGCAACTCCAACCGGCCCCTTACTGCCCTCATCTGATGCTGAAACCTGCTTCTCAACAGGTGCAATGCATACAGGGAGACTTGAAATTGCCAGTGCTTTGTCCAGTCAGCAGCCAGTGTACATGTGAAAAGCCGATGAAACTTAACTCTGATGCAAACTCACATACGACCCCAACCCCTATTCTGGGTCTCCACTAGAGCTGGCAGAGAAAGGCAGGCACCTTAGCAGAAGGGGCGAGGGGCGGCTTGGCAGGGGAGGGGATGATGGACGCCGTAGACATGGACTGATCGCTCCCGGTGCGGCTGGTGGCCAGCAAACCTGGATTGGCGTATCGCGCTGCTGCGCCGGCGCGCTTTGTGCTGTCGGTGGATCCAGTGCGCCTGCAGTTTGAAAATGTGCATCCTCTAAGAACAATGAGTAAGAATTGGGGATGTATTTGCGGCAGCAAGGCCAGGCAATCCCAAGGAATCTCGATTTCCACAGCCTCTGCATGCAGAAGTCCGCATGAATATGCGAACAGAACAAATCATAGGAAACAGCTTAAAATTCACCAGTGCTCGACAGTGTGGCACTTAAAGTGACAATACTGCAACGTCTGATCTGTGGAGGACATGCACGGATGCAATCCATCCATTAGATATGAAATAACAGCTTCACCTGTGACCGTCTGGACCTTCTGACTCTGACAGGGATGTAGCTGAGGCGCCCCTTGACAATGGCGGTGGCGCAGCAGCAAAGGTGCTTTCCTCAACTTTCTCCCCAGGAATGACCCACCTCTTCAACTGAGCGCAACACATGATATTTTGCCTGACGTGTGTCGTCACGCAGCGAAGAACTTGCTAGCAGGGTTGCGGGATGCGACGCAAACGAGAATACCGATGTTGTTCACAACCCACCCATGGTGCTTCGGGTCATGCACCCGGACCGCAGTTTTTTACATGTGTTTCAGCTGGTAGGCTGGCATAAAAGACACGCTGTGTGCACTTTGTTTTGAAGAAGCACCATCACTCTGACAGGTTTGCCCAACAGGGGAGAAAATTCAGAGTGCTATCAGCATGCAGCTGACCATGCAGAATGACCCACCTTCTCGTCATAAACAAACTTGTTCTGCTCTCCCATCTTCGCCTTGATCGGGCTCTTGCCCTGATCCCAGCACGAAGTAATTCATATGCAACTTGCTTCCACGCAAGAATCTGCTAAGAGCTGGAGTGGCAGGACGCTGGTCACAGAGGCAATGCAGCTATAGAAACATAAGTAATAGCAGCAACATGTAAATAAGGTCTACACAGAGTTGATGTCGTCGATTGCACTTTCTGGGGCGTCATCTGTATGGAAATCATGCAAAACACGACCAAGGTAATTGAATATGACAGTTATGTCAGGATAGCGTTCGCGTACCTTGCTGCCGAAGATTCGGCCGAAGAAACCACTCTGCTGAGCTTCGCCCTCACTATTCTTGGCCATCTTTGGGCTCACAACACCCCAACAAGCACCAGTACCCTGGTCGAATGTATGTGCAACCGACAAATCTTGCTGACAAAATTATGCAGTATAAGATGCGACAGGTTTGAATTTATTGAGTGCTTATCTGCCTCGGAACTTACAGGGTGCCAGTCAAATCAACTGCTCCACACACTTTAAATTCAACCAAAGTTGTCCCATCATGCATGTCAGCCACACATGCATCCCAAAAGGAAAGCAGATGCAATGCACACTGTAGCTTGTTGCATCTCTGCACGATGCCTTCCTTGCGCCAGAGAACAGTCCAATACTTCATCACCCTCGTCAGAACCCTTCAGAAATTTGGTATGCGATGGCTCAATGCCGACTTAGCAACTCAAGCGACCAATCTCGGGTAGCTCCACAGCCAGAGTCCACGGTTTTAGATCCGTCGCAATGTACAAGAAGCATTCGCAACCGCAAAGTGGCCAAATTCCTTCTTGATAGTATGATTGCTGATCAGCTTGCAGGATGCTACCTTGGCTACTTGAAATAAGGTAGATTAGAAGCTGCCATAACTAGGTGGTTTAATGAGATGCGCAAATATGAAGAATACATTCGATGTATGACCCCTGCGTTGTCACGGCCTAAGGTCTAACCCAGATGCATGTGATGTGAGATGACAGCCACTAAATCAGACCACTGTGCAGTGCGCCTGTCATTGGGTTTCCAGCAACGCAGCCGTCCACCAATCCTGATCCCCATCCGAACAGAAGACAATGCGCATGCAACGATGACATACCATTTTATCCAGTATCCTAACTCAATTTCAGCACCAGGCATGCACAACGCGTGGGATGCACATGACCATCCACATGTAACCAGGCGCTATCACACTGCCACTGCAATGCCCTCGCCAAATTGTGGGCACATTATCCGCAAGAAAATACGTCTCAGGCAGCCAAGAATGCCGGCATCTCAAGTCAGAGTGCAAGACAGCATCCATCCGAAAGGCCAACAATGCAGCACTTGCTGCAGGTCCAGAATCAAGAAATCGCTCCCAGCTGGCTGACCTCCCCATTCTGCTTGTGCAGCTTGGCTCGCAGCTCAGGACGGATGTACTTGTTTGTTTGTCGTGACCGGCTGCTGTGTCGCATCCATCCAAAAAGCCAGCAATGCAGCAGTTGCTGCTGCAGCACTTGCTGCAGGTCCACAATCAGGTGGCTGCCAGCTGGCTGACCTCCCCATTCTGCTTTTGCAGCTCAGCTCGCAGCTCAGGCCGGATGTACTTGTTGTTGTGGGTTGGGATCGGCTGCGGTGCGCGGCCGCGGCCGCGGTAGGCGCCCCGGCCCCGGGGGCTGAACGGCGCTCCCCTGCCGACGCCAAAGCCGCCGCGGCCGCGGCCGAAGTGCGGCACCAGCGCTGGCTGTGGTCGATTGATCTTGGGCGTGACCGTGATTGGCTGCTGCAGCAACATGGAGCCTGCAAATCAACATACCATGGGTCAAAACCCTCTTGTTTCACTGACATCCCAAGCAGTTCATCAGAGTCTGCTAATCAAGTGTCTTCCTAGGCCTATTTGAGGGGCACTGCTTTGTCAACAGTCCAGCAAAGCTATTTTGCACCGGGCAGGTAACATCACAAACACACAAGAAAGGGAAAGCGCCCACCTGACAGCGACAGAGCATTTTGCGCCTCCAGCTCATTGGAAAATTCCACATGGGCAAAACCGCGTGGATTCCCCTGTAAATCCCTGGCAATAGTCACATTCATCACCCTCCCACACCTGCACAGCAAAGACCTCGATCATGGCCAGCAGAGAGCTTGATACATTTGGACATCACCACTGAGACACCTATCATGACCCTACAACGGTCATGACCCAATGGTGGTGCCACCCTGTTGGAGCTTCCAAAATTAAATGATGGGGAAGCCGACGAGAGCGCACCCACTGAAATGAGCGGCAATGACCTCGGGGACGGCCAGCGGCGAGACGCCCTGCACATGCACCGAGCGCGGGTCCACAGCCGGCACCCCGAGCGCTGCTCCAGCCGCCCCGGCTGCTGCCAGGGGATTTAATGCAGTGCCAGTCCCGGTCACCTGCTGGCGCTCCAGCTGGCGCACCTGCTCTTGTAGCTCCATCATCTTGCGCCTCATCTCCGCCATGTTCTCCCCCTTCCCCTTCACCAAATACAACCACACACGACATTGATTGATTGCTGAAATCACCTCCGCCATGACCTCTTCCCTTCCCTTCAAATGTAAATACACATGACATTGATTGCTGAAAATCACCTCCGCCATGACCTCCTCCCTTCCCTTCAAATGCAAATACACATGACATTGATTGATTGAAAATCATCTCCGCCATGTTCTCATTCTTTCCCTTCAAATGCAAATACACAGGACATTTGATGAATGTTGAAGTTCACGAATAGCCGCAGTGATATGTGTTCACTTTGAGGGGCATCTTGCACCCCTCTACGATGCTGGCAACGTCCCTACACGCACCTGGGCCTCGGCAGGCTTGATGCTGCTGAGGGCCTTGGTTGCAATTGCACCCGGCTGCAAGCCGACCCTTGGCTTGTCCTTGGTGACATGTCCAGCTGGCGGCCCTTCTTCTGCCAAGTCATCGTCAGTAACTGCCTCCGGATCCACCTCCTCTTCCTTCGGTGCCACCACTCTATTCCCTGTTGATAGCAGGCTGTCCATGAGAACATATTTTTCCCAGGCTCGAGTTTTGGACAGTACTCCTGTGAATACATGTGCGTCAACAACTTGGCCATCATTCCATTGTAAACATTTAATCTAAGGTGACAATATGTAGGCAAGGTGTAGAGCATGACCAGCACCTCTGAGCCTGTCGAACACAGACTTGCGCGCTGCTGCAGGAGACAAGTATGGTCTCTCCTTGTTCCTCCCCAACCGATCAAAGACATTGCCCCTGGGCACCATTCGGTTCCCCAGTCAGGTCACATCAGGGGGTGAACCCCTTTGGCTTCTGAGTAAAGTGATGATGCACTGTATCAGGCATGTGTGCCCTGCAGTGCTGATTTATTACACCCGATGATTTTTTCTTCCACCCAGGGAGGGCAAAAGATGCTATACCTTGTGACATCCGCCTCCGCATCAGGCTTCGGCTGTTTCCTCCCCACAGCTTCTGTGCGGGACTTTACAATTGGAGGCTCCCTGCAGACGGCAGGTAGGACACTGCCCCTCTGTTCATGCAGCAATTGTAGAAAGAGACGCACAATTTAATTGAATGAATGTAACCTTGATGTACAGGCAACTGCGGCTCTTGCACTTACCTGCTCGCAAGCGGTGGCCCCCGGTCATCATGACCATTCGCACGGCCTCCACTCTCATCACGGATAGGAGGAGCCTCGTCCTCTGCTCTCCTGCTAAGACACATCAGGACAACACTCAGCACACAACTTTTGATACAGCACCTGTGCCTGGTCCAAAAGCAGTTGCCAAGCAAGCTCCGTTGCAAATACTACAACACATGGCAACATTCACCCGCTGATGTGCCCCCAAACATAGCTATGCATTCGGCCCGACAAGTCCTTTGGCTGAGTCACAAGATCGGCGTCTCTCAGCATTTACATCAGAAGAGCACTACCTCGGAGTAGAGGGCATGGCAATGGGCTCCGCCTTGTATGAGTCCATGTAGGCACGCTGTCTGGGTCTCATGTCCAGGTCCCTGTCCCTGTCTTGCAGCCTGTCCCTGCCATAATCTCTGTCTCGGTCCCTCGTCTCTCTGTGACCGCGGTGCTCCCTCTCTCTGTCCATTTGCATCCTGTGCGACTCCCTCTTCTGCTGCCTCTCCCTGCAGAATTGGCTGTGGTTGTCAAAAAAAGATCCCGGCAGCATGTCGCAGAAAAGGCAGCATCGTCATCGTTCGCACGGTTTGCACAATGACTTTTGGGTAGCCAAAGCGAGACATGCAGCGTGAGCATCTGTAAAGAGCAGATGCAAATCCAGCGGTTTGTTTGTCAACGAATAGCGGCTGCATGTTATATGATACATGTACACCAAAATCACACCGCAACGATTTCAGCTGCAATGCATGCATGTTACAAGATGAGGGGGCTAGAAGTCACCACTCGTAGCGCTCTCGGTCGCGCTCCTCCCTGCTGTGCCGCTCGTCGTTGCGCGGCCGCTCCCTGTCTCTGCCGCGCTCCTCGCGACCGGGCTGCAGCGGCCGCAGCTCACGCATGTCATGCTTCCGCCGTTTTGCATCCCTGCCCTCATCAGCTTCCTGTGCCACATCAGGCCCAACTCTGTAACGTGTCAAACCATGCCTATATTGGGTTCCTAGGCAGTACCACTTACCTCAAACCAGATGGATGCAAACATCACCAACTTCTCAATAACCTGCACTCTTGAGATAGCAGGATTTTAGTTCTGGTTCGAGCTTCATGCAGGGCACTTTGTGTGGAGCAAGCTCCTCACAGGCATGTGGCTGTTGACTGAGGATGTTGCAGGACTTGACGCACCCTGTCGCGGTGGTGGGAGGAGTGGCGGTCGTGGCGCAGTGGCTCATCACCGCGGCCGCGTTTCTCATCGCGCAGCCTATCCGAGCGGTGATGTCGGGAAGAGCCGCCCGCCTCGCGCCACTCGATGGCATCCTTGCGCCTCTCCCTGCCGCGCTCCTGCTTCCTGTCATCAGGAGGTGAGCCGTCTGCAGCTGGCTCCTCATGCTCATCAGCAGCTCTATCCTCTGCCCTGCCAGTCCTGTATGACAAGTGGCGGTGTACAGTGAGACATTTGCTGCAGCAGGTGATAAGGCGACAACAGACTGTCAGTGCGAGTGCATGACCACAGAGAGGGACCTCACTCTTCCTGGTCAGGCTCCATGTCATCCTCTGGCTCAGCCTCGGGTTCTGGTGCCGCATATTTCTCCCCATGCTCCTCCAGGTGCGCAAAGAGCCTGCAAGGTCGAGTGACGTCCCCTTGTGCCATTTGCAGATAAATTATATAGCGAATGGCAGATATCATCAGCCCTCAAGGTGTTGTTGCAACACAACACGAGAGCTCACCATTTGGCAAACTGTGCTGAGTCCTGAACGCCTAGGAAGGCTTCCAAGTTCTCTGTGACAAGACTCTGATTATTTCCATGAGCCAGCATCACCACAATGTACAGTGGCAGCACATCGTCAGCATACTCTGCTCCCATAAAATCCTTGAGCTTAGTCTGCACTACTAGTTGCAGCGCCTTGCCCTGCTCGCTGTTCTGATCAATACGTGGCAGCTGCATCGTTTATTCTGTACGACTTGATGATTTGAAAATCTAATCCGTCTGAGATCTATCGAAATTGCAACGTCGCTGTTCCTCAGGTTTATCAGGTGAGCTCCACTCAGATCAAACTTCGCGCAGTGACTGACACGTAGATCCTCACAGCATTTTCATCCACGCAGGATCGTCCGCATCAAAAGAGTTTATTGAAACGTAGCTTTGCGTCACAAAGAGGTGAGGAGCTTTGCGTTTCAAAGAAGGAAGCAGTGAAAGATTGAACGCTACACCCAGCAGAAGCTATAGCAACCAGACTTGTGGTGCGCTTAGGGAAAACTGCGACAAACGAACGCTTGGCAGAGTCAATTGTCCCTATAAGATCGCGATTGAGGCATGCAGTTCTGACCCGCATGCAGCTTTGGAGAGGGTTGACTGGACTTCAGGATGACTGATCACTTCCAAGGTTTCTAATTTTACATCGATATTCGCCTCGATTATTGATGCTTTCTGTCACCAATGAAAAGGATAGCTGTCCCTAGGAAACGATATACATGCAGATATTAGACAGCTCGTGGAATTCTATCACATTTTCGTAGCTAGATCACCATTTGAGAACAACTGACTAGAAGGATCCGTATGGCAGTCACGGTCATTTACACTACATGATTTGTTCCGGGATATTTATTTCACTGCATGTGCCTACATTGTTGTCCTAGGTTTCGACGCGTCAACAGTTTCTCAAGCCACTCCCAGTGAGACGTGGAAACGCACGAGGCGTAAGATATTCCCTAGAGGTCCCTAATGCTGGCAGTTTACAGCTTGAAATTAATTTTGAATCTTTCTGCTTTCCCATTTCCAATTGCAATAGCTTTTTCCCTGGTACATGTATCCTCCACACTTGCTTCCTTCCCTCTGTATGTTTACTGGGTTTGGGTTGTGTGCAGGGAAGTCCAACAGTGCTGGAGCCAACAGTGCTGGAGTGTAAAAGCCCGCATGTCTGCTCAGGAGTTATCACAGTTGAGCTCTCCACCAATCAGGCAGGATCCTGCTTCGCACGTGGAAGACATATTGGCAAATCTTGCAGGCACAGGCTGGCTCGAAAAGGATAGCGATGCGGAAGGCTGCGCTGCCAATGACAGTCCTGATCTTGGAAGCAATCAGCCTCGAGACGTTTATGACTTTGACTCAGAATGTCCACCTGGTACGTCTCGCATAGCCATGCATGCATGATGAATTGAGATTTATCAGGAGGATGGCCACGAGATGAAACTGTACGCAATATATTTCCACCTACTGGTGAATTGAAAGTGTTTGCCATGCAGAGAAGCCAGTCTTCCTGGAGACCAAGCCATCTGTGAGGCGCAGAAGGAATGCTGATCACGCACCAGTTACAGCAAACCACAAGAATGCACAACAAAAGAGCAAACACGCCCCAACCTTGGCGCAGCGCAGGCGTACATATATTCTGCACGATGAGGACTCAAACGAGCAGCAGCAGCAGCAGCAGCAGCAGCAGCAGCAGCAGCAGCAGCAGCAGCAGCAGCAAGGCAAGGCTTGGGGACCCCTTTGTGTTTATCTGCCCTTGTCAACTTTCATCCTGAAACAGCAACGTGCGTGAATGGAGTTGTATGCATGTTCAACAGTCTCCGACAATCCATGACATGCAATTCTGCAGTATGCTGCATTAAATTTGCATCATTTCTGCTGTGCAGACACTGAACAGACCACGAGCCCAGTGCCGAGCATTGATAAGCATGAGCCATCGACAGACGCTGCGGCTACTCGAGCAAAAATTATATTAGCGACGCAGAAGACTGGAAATTTTCACGTGCAGCAATCCTCAGCAGCAAGCCAGGAGCGGCAGTCCAGGTGTGATGGCTGATTAATGCAGGTCCCAACTGTAACATTCCACATTACTGAGGAGAGGCCCGATGCAGTGCTGTCCTCTCATGTTTTGTACATTGTGCAGCAGCGCCAAAGGCCTGAACCATAAGGCTGTGTCTTGTGGACTTGGGGAGCCCGACAATGCAGACCACATACCAGAACAAGCTCCAAAACACAGGAGAAAACGCAAGGGACAGGAACACAAAGAGAATGCGCAAGAGGTGTGGTTCTGGTGTGGAGGCTGCTAAACTATAAGTTGTCCAATTTTGATAATCAGAGTAAATGGACACAGCACGACATTCTGTCTTCCTAGCTTAATGTGCATCGTATGACAGGTGATCCTTGATGAAGTGGAGGATGTTGGCGGCCCCTTCCCTATACTCCCTGACTTCTCCGCCAAGAACTTGGCCATGCTGCGACCTGATGTCCTGCTCAGGTGCTGCTCCAATTTCTCTCATTGGCATGTCATGACAACTTGACCCCTTGCTGTACTTCGAGGCACATGTGTGTTCCATGATGGCATAAGACCTAGGTTGCACACACAATTTCATGGGAAAATTGTTCTTTGCTTCCGATCACAACAAAAACTGGAGAGAGGCCATTCATATCAAGAGTTTGATTGTGATCGTTTTTGACACAGACACTTTATGTCTCCTGTGGACTAGCCACAACATCACCAACATGTGTGCTGTGTCAGGCCACCAGAGGGCAGGCCAATCCACAGGCCAGTGCCAACGCCAGAGACCCTGCTACTGCCTCTGCCTTCACGGCACACCACACAGCCGAGCGCGCCAAAGAAGTTGGCCGCAAGAAAGTCCATGCAGGCCACATCTCAGTCGTCCATGCTCAGTCTGGAGCGCTCTGACCAGGCCCTCGCAGCAGAGGCCGGCATGCACTGTGCATCGGAGCTGCCTGCACGCTCTAAAGGCCCAGCGTCAACAGGAACCAGTAACAAGCAGGTTCAGCCAGACTCACGCGTCTCCACACTCCCTGTGAAGCGACAGAACAGGCGAAGCGCTCCACATAGACTACCCGCAGGCACTGGCTTCCTGCGTGCCAGCGAGCTAGTGCCTTTAAGTGGCAGTAATCATGCAGCTGGACCGCAGCCAATGCCTGGATGTGCTCCAGTGAGATATGCAGCAAGCACAGGGGAGCTGCACGGCGTTAGTCTCGCTGCCCATGCATCAGGTGTCACGGATGTCAACGATGGCTCAAGGACGAGAGGATGGACTCAAGAGCAAAGACATTCGGAAGCCTTGCAGAATCAGAACAGGGATCAGCTGGGAGTGTTTGCCGGCTGTGACAGCGAAGACGAGGACTTGGCTCTGGACTACAATCTGCTTGAGCAGCGAGCTGCGGAGGCGGCTGGCACATGCCGGCATGTCCCTACATCCTCCCAGTGCCTGTCTGCAGATCCATCATCCATACTGACAATAGGTGTGTGCTCTCCTTGCCTCCTGTAACACCCAACGTCAAGCACACCAGCAGATCTTTGGAAGATCTGGGCCGATGATTTTCACACTCGCACTGCCGTGTGAGGCAAACTCTTTACACATCCATGGCGCTTGCATTGCCTTCATCTTTGCACTTGGCCTCCTGACCTGGTGCTGTATGGTGTGGCAGGTGGCATGCAGTCGCGATCCATGACAGGCTTCCTGGAGAGCGCAGCACCTCAAACAGACGGCTCAGACACCTGTGGAGATGCAAGAACGGGGTGCCCGACAGCTATCAGCTTACGGGAGGCTATTCGCGGTCCCCATCCATATGAAGCACTGGCGAGGAAGGCGGCTGCGCAGCTAGGAGACAGGCCTGAAAGCACCGATGCACCTGCAGGCGCGTGTCAGGTGGTGTTTGCAGAAGAGGACGAGCCGGGACAGGCCATGGATGAGCACTGGCCCAGAGCAGGTCGATGGCAGCGAGCTGCAGAGCATTCTGCAGTACACGACAGGTCATTACCGGCAACTACTAGACACTGGCCAACAGCAAGCGGCTTGCAGCTGGCCACATCAGCAGTGACACAGACAGCTCCTTGTCGATCGCGCAATTCCCAGCCGCCCATGGTGAAGGAAACCAACAAATGTGGCGGCTCGCGGCAAGAGCAACAGCCCCACGGGAACAAGGACCTTGCGAGCTTTGACCTGCTGGATCGGCTGGATTTTGAGTGGGGCGGTATTGCGGAAACAGCACAGCCGGCAGATCTAATGGCCAGCATTGAGAGCGGTATAGTCACCCCCGCCCACCCACTTGGTCCCCTCAAGGGCTCTCACTTCCATTGCCAGGAAGGTGCATGGAGCAAGGTTCTGGCTCCATGATACCGCACTTCTTGCCCGGTATAGTGTGACTCCGCTGTTTAACTTATCGAGGGATGTGATGCAAGAGTGCTTTGCTCCAACAGGTGCTCTTAACAGGGTGCAGTGGAACGCACATGGTAGCAGAGCAGTGGAAGGCTCAGGGGCAGATGCAGAGAACCGGCAGTGTGAGATTGTCTTCATGGATGAGGAAGCTTCAGTACCAGCTCCTGCTGATTTAAGAGAGCAGGAACGGCGCACTACCATGGCAGTGGCCGCCTCAGATGCTTCAGCAAGGCAGATGCGGCACGAGAACGAGACAGCAGTATGGCAGACAGTTGTGTCAAGGGATCCGGTGGTTGACAGGGAGACAAATACAGGCATCCCAGGCCAGGAGGCCACCATGGATCAGGCATAGAATGAGCTTTTTGGCCCTTGTGAGATAGTTTTTGCTGACTGCATGGATTGACTTATGCCGCTGTCAAAGCATTGGCCAAACCATGGAGCTCGGTAGTTCCAGAGAGCTGGCAAACATGGCTCCATGACACTGGGATCGTCCACAGACAAAAGGATTCATGGCTCTATAGTGTAATTACATATATGGTGATCACCCGCAAGTATGTTGTAAGATGACATTACAGTCTTGAAGACATCATGGAGCTGCTTAGGAACAAGTACATGCGTTACAACTTTCTTATCTTGAAGGCACACACTTGAGCAATTCTGTTGGATTCCCGACAGACAGAAAGTATCCCCTTGGACAGGCGGCATTCATTGGCCAGGACATGTCATTTGGAAGGCATCCATGAGGGTCATTGTTAATCGTGCATCTCCCCACTTCAAATTGTTTTCTCAGTGAAGCACTGTGCACATTTTGGGTAGCATACATTCCTTATGCGAGCTGCACATGGCTCAAAATCATGCATCCGGATTGGCAGCACTCCATTAAAGGAGACTACAAATAGGAGAGACGCGACAAGAGTTCTCATGGAAGTGCTCAGCTGACAACCTAGAAAAGGCTGGTCTTCTTCATGATCCTGAAGAACTCCTCCTCGCTGACCTCACCATCGCCATCGCGGTCAGCCTCATCAATCATTTCCTGCGCACAGACAAAAGCTGAGAATCCACTATCCCAATCTTTCACCATCAGGCCATGCATTGTCACAGCAGTCATCAGGCATATGTCAGCAATCTGTGAAGTTGTGTAGAAGGAACTTGTTGCAACGGACCTTCTCTTTGCAGCTCCGGCACACATGCTCCATATCACATGTAGTTTGGTGTACGACAAGGACATGAGTGCTGCAACAGGGTCATTCTGGACAATCTACTGTGCTGGTGATGCATACCTGCAGCTCTTCATCGGTCATGTTCTCGCCCAGCTCCTTGGCCACGCGCTTGAGGTTCTTGAATGAGATCTTGCCAGTTTCATCGTCGTCGAACAGACGGAATGCCTGTGGGAGAACACGCAAAAGCACATCAGATTGCCAGAGATTATCTGGGAGCTTTTGCTGTACTCGCAGTACATTTTCCATCATTTCAATGTTCTCATTTGCACAAGAATTGAGGAGTGCAGGATGCAAATTTCATGTCAACAATAGAAGATGGGGCCATTACTTTTGCCAGCACACAGACTGTGGCAGTTGGCCTCTGCATGGACAGCTTGGATGAATAATTTGCCACAGTGTGCATCTGACAATAAGGAGTTTCATGGGGAAGGGCAAGTCTGCCGCACCTTCATGATCTCCTCCTTGGAGTCGCGCTCACCCATCTTGGAGGTCATCATGGTCAGGAACTCCTCGAAGTCAATGGTCCCTGAGCCGTCCTTGTCGATGTCAGCAATCATCTTCTTCACTTCCTCCTTCTTTGGCTCAAAGCCGAGCGCTCTGTCACACAGCAGGAACTCTGGTCTGGCCCAATATTTTGTGTGACTTAACCATGGTGTGGGGGCAGCTTGCATTAAGTACATTTTGTGAATCAGACTCTTGGCGACAGGCACAGTCAAGCTTGTTTCAACACCGTGAAACACGTGCAAGTGGCGAATCACAAAAAGGCATGCCATCAGTACAGAGATTAGAGCCTGCTGAAGAGGCAAAACGCCTGATAACAGAGGGTTTGGCTGGTGCAGCTTACCGCATGGCCACTTTCAACTCCTTGGCATCAATGGTACCAGAGCCGTCGGTGTCGAAAAGGTCAAAGGCCTCCCTGCAAACATGCCGAGTGTTTGTACAGTCCTGGGGCATTCTGAAGGCAAGATGCATCTCGACCTTGTGGATTTGCATCGGGGAATGCAATGGGTGTGCTGGTTTAGCATCAGCAGTGCTTCAGTGTTTGACTTCTCAAACAACGTCCGCTTCAATATCAGCTCAGAGACGTATGTCAAAGTCCTCAGAAAGAATATTTTCCTCCAGCACGTGAGAATGTTTGCAATAGAGGGCTAGCAAGTCAAGACAAGACAACAAGATGGATGCAGGAAATGTATCTTTACCTTATTTCCAGCTTCTGTTCTTCTGTGAGGCCTTGTTGCTTTCCATTCTTCTTGTCTCGCCGCGCTGCAGTGACAGCCTTGCGGTAGGAGCTCTGCAGGAAGAGAGATTGACACAGTCAGATGCAAGAATAGAGCTGCATGGTGCTGCGTAACATTGACGTGGAATGCACACAGCGAGGATCCAAAGAAGGAAATGGATACACTCTGGTAGATCTGGTGTGCGAGATGCGGTGAGCGTGGAAAGTCAAAAAGCACTCAACGTCAGGTAATTTCATTATGTGCTGACAACACATCCTCAACACAGTGGAGGTGCTTATACTTCATATCGTCAGGGAAAAAGCGACCTCTGCATGTTTCTTGTTTCAAAGGCAGTGCTCATGCATGTGAGCGCCGTGACACGGCCACGGTCAATTGTGAAGAGGAACCGTTTTGACTACTTTCTGTCAATTGGGCTGCGCACCATGTTGGCTCTGTCCTGTCACGATGCCGCGATTGATCGTAGAGACCTTGAGACGCCGATTGTGCTCACGATCCGCTAGTGAAGCCCAGAATTCTTGTGGAACAGCTGGCTAACGGGTTTGAAGGAGGTCTTCCCGCTGAGAAAGGGTTGGGAGATGCTGGTAAAATACTGCTCTTATCCCTTGAGGGTTTGGACTTCCGTCAGCATTTCAATGCCCAAACAACAGCAGGGAAGGCATCCACTCTGATAACACCTGTGTGCACATACAGATGGACGAGGAAACGTGTTAGAATATTCTTTAGCTGTTTATAGCTTGAGCAGGTGACTGCAAGCTGTTCCGATGTTTCGAACGACAGTGCTAGTCCGTCTTAGATTCACTTCTACAATGCCGACCGGTCGTCAATAATCAACAAAACCAGTATCAATGGCTTCTAGGGCGGGATCGTCGCGACCAGTGCCTTCAGGCACTCTCCTAGTGAAGGTGTTGCATTGCCCTAGTACAAGTGGTTGTTGTAGCAAAGCTCAAAGAGAGTGCATATCGCCATGCCTGTTAGTATTGCCTTATATTTTCAAATCGATTGATGTCCTTGAGACAACTGAGCAAATACGCCATGCACAGGACATTGAAACCCTTGCCACTTTCAACGAGGAGCTCGGGGAAATCAAGAAAGGGGCCATATATGTCAAAGGCAACGTTATTGAATGGGTTGGCAAAACAGATTCCATTCCTGCAGAGTACGCAAGTGCTGACACAATCATCAGCCTGCCAGACCGAGTCCTCATACCAGGACTGGTCAACACACACCACCACATGTTCCAGTGCCTCACCCGCTGCATTGCACAGGTACAGTGCACTTCCTGACTGGGAAAGGACCGTGATCTGGTGTTGTTTTCATATCCATGCTGAGATCAGAGCACTGCTTGTGCTGCCGACACTCACTCTCTGTCGTCTTATTCCAGGACTCCAAGCTCTTTGGCTGGCTGACAACCCTGTATCATGCATGGGTGCATCTGACGGTGAGCCCGACCCCTCTATTTGAACGAAAATGGTTGCACAGGAGTACGTGGTGGCTGCAGAACAAATACATGAAATGGTCTCAAACACATGCATGTGTGGCATGTGCATGTAGTTGCCTGCAACTTAGTACATTCACAGTAAATTAGTGTACATAGACTTCAGTCATGTACACATTCTTCATGAAATGTTTGAAACATGGGGTGGCAGGGCCAGGATGTGTATGTGGCATGTAAGCTGGCAATGGCAGAGCTGATTCTCTCCGGCTGCACAACCACATCAGATCACCTTTACATCTACCCCAACGATGTGAAATTGGAAGACTCCATCCGCGCTGCTAGGTGCCTTCTGCTCTTGAAGCCGCCCCATAAGCACAAACAAGTTCCTTTGAGGAGCAGAAAACTCAATAATCTTCACTACTGGGTTACAAACAATTGCCACATTGTCCCAGATTGAGAGGTTCTAAGCAGTCTCATAGCAGACAACCCATTCCGGGAACCCCTAGCACCACACGCATGCAAGGCTAGCAATGCAGGAGTGCACCTTTTACATGGATGCTGCTGGGATGGCTGCAGGGAAATTGGAATCAGATTCCATCCAACCAGAGGGGCGATGAGCCTGGGGGAGAGCAAAGGGGGCCTGCCCCCAGACTCTTGTACAGAGGACGAGAGTGCTTGCCTGACTGACATGCAACGTCTGATAGAGGAGTTCCACGACAACAGCAGGTCCTTCTGACCGCTTGCAACCTCCCACACACCTCATTGCGACATCTAGTGAGCACTTTAGATGAAAAAGGCGGAACCTTTCCGTCTGCATGGTGCACTGTCTGAGCAATTACACTAGGATTTGCTAATATAAGGAAGGTGGAACTTTTAAAAGCGTTCCTGAGGATCTTTAGCTCCATGCCCGGTTGAAGTTGAAGTTTTGTGTTGTTCTCTAGCTTCTGCTATTTGTGCCCTGAAGTCTAAGCTGCCTTTAACAGGGCCTGCCCTGGTGTACAGGTCATTGCACATCAAGCAAGTGGCACCGTGTTTTGCGTGGATTCTCTTCAAATGTGCCTGGGAAAGTACCTGAAGCCATTTGAGTCATGGTAGGAGGCATGCATTGACATGTTCTGGCATAATGGGAGCAGGTACAGCATGCTGAGAGTTGGACTGGCCCCGTGCGCACCCTTCAATGTCACCAATGACCTCATGCTGGCTGCTGCGAGGCTGGCGCGCAAGTGAGAACCCACATCGAGCCTTCACCTTCTTCCGCAGTCCGCCTTCTGACACCCTGTGCAATGTGCATGCATTGTATTGAAGCCTGCACTACTTTGACAGCGTTCCTGATGAGGGTTGATAGCATGAATAAGGCTGCATCATGCAAACATCTCAGCACCGTAAAATCATCAAGTGGTGAACAAGCTTGTAATTGGCCAGGTATCCGGGAGTGCGCCTGCACACGCATCTGGCCGAGAACCAGGAGGACATTGACTTCAGCCTCAAAGTTTACGGCTGCCGCCCTGGCCAGTACATCAAGTAAGGACTCTATCTCCATGCCTCTAATATGGTGGATCCTGGCAGTGTAATTCCCTGGCGCTGGCCCAAAAGATTTTCTGCCAAAATAGCATCTTACATCATGCAAAGGGCGGCACCAGTCCTCCACCTGAAGATTGCCATGTTGCTGTTCCTCAGCGGATGTGATTGGCTAAGGGGACTTCCCAGTGAGTCCTGGGGCATTGGAATGAGGTGGTCTACATGGCCGGCAGGAATGTGGAGTGGGAAGGGGATGATGTCTGGTTCGCGCACTGCTGCATGCTGGATGACAGCGAGGCGAAGCAGTTCGCTGACAAGGGCATTGGCATTGCACACTGTCCCTCCTCCAATTTGCGGCTGGCTTCAGGTGCAATAAACACATATTTATAAGACACCAATGCATAGGACTTGATGCATACTTTGCATGCCTTGGAAGGTTCACATCAAGGGATGCCCTTGTAGACAGTGCCACAACAATTTTGCTGTGGGTTCCTTCAAGATCCCCACTGCCTGCTCTTTTGCAATCGTGGGCCGTTGCTATATAATTACTTGGAAATATTGGCAGATGTCACAGACGCTCATGTGGGCTTTTGAGGTTAGGGTCAGAAGCCAAGTTCTGAGTCAAGCTTTGGATGTGCAGGTATCGCCCCTGTACGCAGGCTGCTGGACTCGGGTGTGAATATTGGCATGGGCGTGGACGGGACGGCTTCCAATGATTCGGGGCACATGCTGCAGGAAGTGCGCCTTGCCCTGCTGCTGCAGCGCGCTGGTGGCTCAGTTGAAGGTGCGCATGCGTCTGCCTCTTGCCCGTATCCAATGTTGCAGTGAACGTACAGAGATAGTCAAATTGAGCAGCAAACGCCTGACTTTCTCATGTTCCTAAAAATCAACGAGCAAATGCACTTTCTTCGCACAAGTAGCCCCTTGTGCCGCAATTGTGACGCAGTGACAGCGCTTGTGATTTTAGAATGTGGGGGTCATCAAGGATGTCAGGGGTGAAGCAGGGATGGAGGCGAGGGAGGCGCTGCGGGTGGGCATAAGCGGCGGCGCGCGGAATCTCGGCCGCGACGACATCGGCCAGATTGCGCCGGGCTTCGCGGCAGACTTTGTGGCGTGGCGCACTGACTCGATCGGCTTTGCCGGAGCCGGCAAGGACCCTGTGGCCGGACTGCTGTACTGCACGCCCTCCATCGGCTCTGTGGACCTATCTGTCATCAACGGGGACGTTGTTGTGCGCGATGGCGAGCTTCTCACGCTGGACCTGAAGGTGAGCTGCAGAAATGTGTTTGCAAATCAGGATGCACATAAGTTGAAGGTGTATGCCGGAATTTGTGGCTTCAGATGCTAGACGTGAGGTGCGCTCCTTGCAGCATTGCATGAGAACACCAGTAAATCTCATTGATGCCTGTTCAGGAGTCCTGCTTGGAAGGTGGCGGGGGACCTGCCCCCACCTGAACAACTTCAGTGGCTCTTCTGTCTTGCTTACTTGACTCTGTTGTGTTTCTCACCAGCTTGATTGTAGCTTTCAATGCTAGCACTGGGCTATTTCCGGCACCTAATATATGTACTCAAGAAGCAGCAGCAGAAAATATGCATGCAAGGGTTGCAGGGATACTAATCTCAACCCTGAAATGTTCTGCGAGCTATTCTGTTATCGATATCTGGCACTTGCAATGCTGAGAGGTGTGATGTAGGGATTGTTGTTTCTTTGGCTGATGTTGTAGAGGTATGGTCCTGGAAGGATTGGATTGAGGTCAAGGCATGTCGATGATCTGCAGGCACTCATCAAGGAGCACATGGAGCACTCAGAGCGCCTGTGCGCACACCTGCCTCCATGGTGGAAGACTGGGAAGAAGCCCTGATAGTTTCAGCAGAGTCCAAAAGGTTCTGCCAGCAGTGCTTTGGTACAGCGTCGAGAGCATTAATGGGAGAAAATCCAGGAACAAGTCCTGATGATTTTGCTAAACCACCACGTTGATCTCTCGTATGTCATCCTCTTCACAAAATTGCCACAGCATTACGGGCCATCGCTTCACCTACCTCCAAGGTCTTCGGAGCATCCCTATCTAGTGTGAAGGATGGGAAGTCTGGCCAGCTTTTCTGCACCATGTTTGTTCTTTACAATAACTGCCAGCCGTTACAGCCCTACAAATTAATATATGAGTAATGCAGTTCATTGGGGGACCAAATTCCAAAAACATTGCTGATCAGAACAATTTGCTATGCTGGCATACCGAATTTCAGTGCGTGAAGTCATTTATGTGCTTGGGACGCTATCTTTCCTACCTGTACATGTACAATAATGTTCCAGGCAGTTGATTCATTGCACATCGCAGAAAATTCGGATTGAAAGAGCACAGTATACCGGTCGATTGACCAAATTCATTAGGTAGATTCCAACATCCAGGATGCTGGGTGCTATCGTGTGACTCATGTATGACCATAACCGCAAAATGGCGGCTGTGGACTTTCTCTTGTAGCCAAGTGGCATTCTCATCTGTTTCAACGCGTGTGTCTCTGCTTCTGATGGCATATGCCAGCACAACTGGGCGACCTTTATGGCCTGATCATGAAGATTACTCGTTTAAAAATGATGGTTCGTACACTTGCATGCACATTAGTGGCATCCAAGGCTCAGGGCTGGAAGCTTCCCAACCAACTGGCCAGGTACCATCATCCGGGTACCCAGTGACTTACCAACAGCTCGGAGCTGATCAGCCTTCATGAAGGCTGTGGGTGCGCACTGTGAGTGGGTGGTAGGCATGCCTACCATAGCAGCTTGCAGTATCCAAAGCTGCATTGGTACTTGAACAGAATACCAGCATGCAAATCTTCTTGCCTCAAGTATTGGGAAAGTTTTGCAAAGAAAAGAGGCTAAAAGAAGGGCTGTTTTGGTCAGTGACCACGCCAGGGCTCGAACCTGGAATCTCCTGCTTCGTAGGCAGGCGCCTTATCCATTGGGCCACGCGGCCCCGGTTTCCAAATCGTCGTTTATCATAAATATATCAATACGGATTGATCGACAACGTCTTGAGGTACGTCGTGGACAGAGTCAGGAACCAATATATCCTCCTATGTTTGCAAGAAAGAGTACCAAAGATTTGAATGCCTCAACAGGCCACGAAGCATTAAGGTAGCATTGACATCCAAAAAATCGACGCAGGATCGACTCGCTCAGCTTCATTTTCCTGAAAGTTTGAGACTTGCGATTGCCTACGTAAATGTAAAGCTGTTCGCGGATTGTCACTGCTCACTGCTTTTTCGCCCTTCAACCGTATTGTTTACCAACTTCACCTGCAGATGCTAGTAGTTGAAGTGTTGACTCTGTAAGGAAGCGGCATACTTCTTTTCTTCGGACTCCTTTACTATCAGTGGTCATCAAATGTTTGTACTAGGGACGAGACTGCAAGTGCCTTGTCTCAGACCATGCAGTACGCAACCTAGCCATGCCCTGTCCGTGAGGTATGTGCACGTCAAATCAACTCTGTAGCCGAAAAGCACATCATCAATACTTATCATATGACGCCAAGATAATTTCATGGTGCACAGACGAGCAAAAACGCTTTAGTCAGGCTTCAATATGTTGAGGTGTGAAACTGCTTCCTCCAGTTGGTGCAGGTCACCGCATGCGCCTGGGCCGTCCAGCCGCCATCTGGACAGATTTGCAAGCGCTTCTCGGCGTGTCGTCCCAAGACGCAGTAGCAGGCAGCGGCGGCCGCAGCAAACACTTGCACTCTTCACAGGTGGGACACAGCATGCGCTCCTAGCTTCATTGCCCAAGGAGGGAGTCCCCAAGCGCTGCAAGTGCTTTCCTGCTGTTGAAGATTGAGCCAATGGCAGGTATGCATTGCACGTGCATTGACCAGGCTTTGAAGGGGTTTCTGTGACATTCAGGCATTGTCCAGGGGCAGGGGGAAGTGGTGAGGGTGCATCAGCAGCAAGATTTCAGGAGCATCGACATCCAATTTCCCAGCAGCAGCATGGCTGGCATACAGATTGGCGCCAGCGTGGCCATCAATGGCACCTGCCTCACGGTGTGCTGCCCTCCCTGCGTGCTCTTTCAGCAGATCCAGCTGCAGTGCGGAGGAAACTGCATGCTGAATGCAATATCGAGATGTAGCCGCCTTACCTGCTGTCTGTGACATCGATGTACTGCACTTGGATGCCAAGCGCTGCAGATGTTGGTGGTGTATCATGGGATGACATGAGAGAGCTGTGCAGCAGCTTGATTTTGTGCAGACGTTAGCGCTGCAAGTGTGATGTGATTTGATTTGGCAGGTGACAGCAATCGACGGGGACAGGCTCAGCTTTGACATCATAGTGGAGACGTTGAGAGCGACCAACTTGGGCGCGCTAGACTTGGGCAGCCGCGTCAACTTTGAGCGTTCGGCTCGTGTTGGAGATGAGATTGGTGGGCACAATGTGTCTGGGCATGTGTGCGCAACGGCATCAGTTTCAGCCATCGAAGATTCGGAGAACAATCGACGCATCACCTTCAAAGTGCGTGGATGACAAACGCATTTGTGCAGTTACCGGGGATTGCAACCCAAGACAACAAAAGGCTGCCCATCGCTGAACACCTTGGCACGGTGGTTATGGGGTGTGATGCAGCTTGAATTGTTTTAATGACATGCAGCAAGTTGCTTGCAAGTGGCCACCTGCCAATCTCCAGGGTTGGGAGAGCCTGAGGCAGTGGAGCACACCTGTTGCTTCCAGCACAGCACAGTAAAATAGGCGCAGGCATCTGGAGCAGTTATGTGTCGCAACACCAAACAAGGTATTGGGCCTGACACAGTGTGTGCTTTTGTTGCTGCAGGTGCCACAGCAATACATGAAGTACATCCTCCCGAAGGGCTTCATAGCAGTGGACGGCATAAGCCTGACAGTTGGCGAAGTGGGCGATGACTGGTTCACGGTCTACCTTATACCTGAAACCCTCAGGGTGACCACCCTTGGAGTGCGCGCCGTAGGGGATGCAGTAAATCTGGAAGTGGAGGCGCAGACACAGGTGCTCAGTCCCTTACTCACATGACAATGCCCTGAGGGATACCTACGCTTTCTTGCAACTTGGTAGATTCTTCCAAAGAAGTGTCCAAGAAGGTCATTGGAAATTTGCATTGTCCAACTACAATTGTTGACTTGCAGGCCATTGTGGACACCGTAGAGAATGTGGTTGCCCGCTACATGTCCCAGATGCAGCTGTCAGCGGCTTGATGCATTTCGAGTGGCAAACTTGTTGTTGACCGTTCAGATGCCCAAGCAAGAGGAGGGCTGCATTGCCGGCTTCATCAAATGTGTCTCCTCTGGCTTTTGGGGCGTGTCTACAATGCATGCAGACTCTGCATGCATGCATGCATGCATATCTTGCTTTTCAAGGTCCCTTCACTCTTGCACTGGGATACAAAGGGCAAATCGTGCAAAAAGTTTTAGCACCATGTAGTCTGGTGAAACCTGGTGGAGGCAGACCAAGCACGGGTGAAGTGAAAAGGAGAGCTTACGGCTGAGGGGTATACTGTCCAGCATGCCAACTTGGCAATGCCAAGGCAACTTTCGTACTCATTACAAAATGTTATTGCGGGTTAACCTCCAGAGAGATCGCCAGTCACAGACC
Source organism: Coccomyxa sp. Obi (assembly GCA_020887355.1). Classification (NCBI taxonomy): domain Eukaryota; kingdom Viridiplantae; phylum Chlorophyta; class Trebouxiophyceae; family Coccomyxaceae; genus Coccomyxa; species Coccomyxa sp. Obi. Next base: position 76,294 of record AP025001.1, read on the forward strand.
AAGACTGTACCCTGTAGCCGCTACAAGCGGCTTGTTCACAGACCAACCGGCACTGACCGGCCGTGGCAGTGCTACTTTCAAAGCCTGCATTACCAGCCACCAGAGTTTTGACAGTGCAATGCAGGCACAGTAGGCATTATAAAAACTTAGCGTTAACGATTCAACGCGTGTCTCTACTTCCGGAAGTGGGATCCCACAGTTGGCAACCACCTATACGACAGTAATTATAGCAACAATTCCTAGTAGGGCCTACAGTTCAGTGTGGTATCTACAATTGAGTTCAGTTAGGGAGGCATGCGTTTGAAGCTCTGAACAGAAGCTACACTATCAAGCCGCTCAAACTGGCCTCAAATGAGTGCTCCTGGAAGCCTTGTCGGCCGCCAGTCCTGGGGCAGAGCACACCGATGCAATATCAAGCTGAACATCGATCCTCTCGCATGAGGGAAAAGGGGTGTTCCTGAGAGTTCAAAGAAGTTTAAACAAGCTAACTATCTCTCCAGAGCACACACTGCGCGGTCCTTGTCAGGTCCAGGCCGTGATATGACATGAGCATGCCAGACCTGCCCACAGACAAAGAGCGATTGTTCACTTCAATCTTGGGTGTGTTGATTTGCTACAAAAAAAGAACCTGACAACGCACAGGTATTGCTAGTCCTGAAAACTGTAACAACACCAATCCACAGATGAGCAAGAACTGACCGAGGGTATGGATGCCAATGGAAGGGGATTCGTGAACCAGACAAACTCATAGCCCTTCCTGTGCTGATCCACAACCTGCAGCCATGTTCAGAGCAACGTCAGTTTAGTAAGCCCCTTCATCTACACTACTGTAGTGTTCCCTCCAGTTACATGCAGCTGGTGACATAGACATGATTTGACTGGATGCTAGAATCCCTCTCCTTGGGTTTGCAAAATCAGATCCGCGCACACCTTGAACACCTCTTCTTTGGACAGAGGGATGGTGCTCCAAATGTTGTGGTGCTCCATGCCCTCCTCAAAGTTGTATGGAAAGTCCTGCAAAACAGGAGTTCCCGATGTTTAGCAGGGCAAGAATGTATCAAACCCATCCACCCTTGCTGACTTCCTGAGCCACAAGCATGTCCTGCCGAATCCTCCTGATGCCGATGCATGCATGTTGCAGAAACACACGGCAGTTTGTTGCACCACAGTGCCATCTTGGGCAGTGATCAGAGCCAGTTTTCTGTGAGATCCCTGTACATCAGGAGCGTACTAACCAAACAGCAAAATAAAGGGCGAAGGCACGCACATTTGGGCGCCAGACGATGGTGGGATTCTCCCTGTCGGGTGGCGGCACTATAACCTTTTTCCTACCATCTGCACAGCCCAAAGGATTGGTCAGAGGCAGCAAGGATTTTTATAAAGGCAAAATCCATGAGGTCTGCGAGTCGGGCAGCAACAACAGGGAAGTTCTGGTTCTCGTCCAGCCAGATGCTGCCTCACACCTTCTGTAAGCTCCGTCTCAAATTTGAAGACAGTCCACTGCACATACTCTGCCACTCCTGCCCATTCCTTGTCAATCTAGCCCCCACCCACAAACCAGCTGTCACAGAGCCCATTTGCAGCGACTTGCACTTCATAAAGAACATTTCCATGTCAGCAATGCTCCTCAACATCACAACATGTTAATAACGTTAAAGAGTGCGAATTTTCAAGCGGACTCAACACCATTGAAATCGGGAAACCACAGGCCTCCCGGGTTACTACATCATGAACTAGGCAGTAGAAGAATCGATCGTGCGAACGCATGAGCACCAACTCACCTCTCCTTTAAACTTCCAATAGACTACAGAACCAGCAGGAGCTCGGCCTAGCTTTCCCAGAGACTCTGTGGTGTTTTCCTCCACCAGTTGCCTCGTTGTTTCCCAAGGCACGGGGTCTAGCTGAAAACCCGGAACACCGCGAAGGCGCTCGAACTCATGCACTAGATTGCCTCGAATGATGCGAGCAATCTCATCGCCCGTGATGGGAGGAGGCCCCAGTGTCTGCCCAGAGCCCATCCTCCGCAAGTGTCTTTCGAGCAGCTGGGCCTCAAGTGTGGATGGGGGAAGTATGAGGGTGTTAGACATGTCACAAGAATGCCAAATGGCAAACCAGAGATGTGTCGGGTTTTTGATCGGGCTGGCCTGATCAAATTTGTGGATCCGGAAGCAATTGGAAGTCGAGTGTGCAGTTTTTGGCATATGTTGATATACACAGCAATAATTCGAAATCTGTCATCGACCGGGGAATTAGCTCAGATGGTAGAGCGCTCGCTTAGCATGCGAGAGGTAGGGGGATCGATGCCCCCATTCTCCACGAGTCATTTTTGGGATTTCCTCTTTTGCAAAATTGCTGCTACATGATCCTACTTTATATCTGCCATTCACGCGTACGTATTAGTTAATCTGCATCAATTCAGTTGACTGAATATCTGTGTATTATCACCCAACTCATTTGTGCAGTCGACGCCGATCATAAATCGGGAAGTCTCTAAGTGTGCACAGATAAGGGTATTTTTAAGTAGTATTCTCCATAAGCTCCAAGTTCTCTGCACGCATTATCTGGATGTTGGGTGGCACGTCGTAATTTTCCCTTCGATCGTGACAAGCATCTAATCGTGCATGGTTATTGTGTATGCTGCCCTGATCGCTTGCCTCATATTTGCGCATTTACTCATCTATTGCCTGGTGAAGTCGGGCATTGCGGAGAGCAAGAAGCCCGCTCCCTTGTCTGCTAGACAGCGCAGGTTAGTTCCAAGCTTTGTGAGTTCCTGCTGAGCAGGAAACGAGAAGCGATCTCCCGATGCCTTCGGGACAGAAGCAACGAATGGGCATTTTCCAGCAATTATGTGAGCACAGCTTCTGCGGCTGCTTTGCAGGCGCCTCACTGAGGCTTGGCCGCAGTTCTTTCAAGACACTGTGCTGCGCACCGGGCCGGTGTAGCCCTGGTAACACTTTTCACAATGCAGCGAAGCCCTTGCACAGCAGGGGCGGCTAACGCCAGGGCAGGACTGTGATGTGTGCACACACATGGGCCAGCTTCAAGCAGCGGCCAACGCTGATGTGGATCAGCTTCCCAGCAGACAGGAGCTGCTGTCGCGCTTCGGCCTGTTTCAGTGCGAGTGCACCCCCGAGGTGCAATTCCCTCAAGAACTGCACTTCAGCCACTTGAAGTTTTGTTTCCAAGGCACCTTCCTGCACAATGCATCTCGATGCGTGCTGCTGAAGGAGAAGAAGCTTATTCTTCCAGGTCAATGTTGTTGGACTGCACTCAGGAAGGTCAATGGGTAGTGTTCATGCTGGGTTGTAGAGACGTTTCTTCACGTGAGGCTCTGCCATGCAGGTGGCGCCCACTGGGGTGGTCAGCTGCGGGTGTGGGGGCTGCGCCAGGTGGCAAGCATTCCTGGAAGGACGCCTCCCGGGGGGCCCCACCTGGCGGCAGTATGAGGTGTGGACCAGGGACTATGTGACTGCACTGGCAGCATACCTGTGGTAAGGCACTTAAACTATCTTGCCACAAGGATATTGCCACTTCTTGTATGCAGCTAGGCACAGAGCAGTAGTCCTGCTCATCCTGATTCATGTGCAGCACAAGGGAACTAGCACGAAGTGTTTCAGCCAAGAAGCACTAAGCAGGGCACACATGCAGCAAGGCAGCAGGCACCTATGATTCACTAGACATCAAGAAGTGCCATCGAGTACGCAGCTGGCCCAGTTTGCAGTGTTTGACAGAGACGCTCTGGGTGCATGCAGGCAGAGGGCTGAGCAGCTGGAGCTGGAGCGCATGGTGATCTTGGAGGTTGGTGGAGGGGACGGGCGGCTGAGCGCACATCTACAAGTGGCTTTGGCAGCCATGTGCCCGGCAGCGGGCCTCTGCGCCATAGAGCTCCGGTGCTCCGACAATGGCTCCAATGCGCTGCATGCCAGCTCACCATTCAGGCAAGTGCTCTGACTCCATAAAATTACAGCTTTGCTCGGGTTGCGGCCCAATTACCTGACATCTTGCAGAACCAGTGTCAATTTTTTTCTGGAGAAGGCTGCTGGCCTTCGTGTTGTGTCCTGTGGGTCACTTTCATGGGTGCAACAAGTGGACTGGTACATTCTTGGGTGAGGCACAACCCAGAAGTGACTATGTGCGTGTTGTCACTGGAAGACTGTGCTCTGACAAGTTCAAGGGACTTCAAACATGTCTCTGTAAATGTCATCGTGAAGAGGATTGCTAGCAACAGGCACTCAGTGGAGATTCTGCCATGTGAGGAGGCACTAGCAAAGCATCGGCCAGACATTGTTCTGTGCTCCTGGATGCCGCTGGGGGTGGACTGGACATCCAGCATGCGAGCATGTCCTCAGGTATCCCTGCTTGGGTTGATCACCTTCTACACCTTGCTGAAGTACGTGAAGGGTGTCTTGTGAGCTGCCAGGCGGCAGTCCCTGATGCTCCAGTGTGCACTGCTGTGATCTGCCCAGTTTCTGATTAACTAGCCATGGGTAGGGTATTGGGAATTAGCACGACTGGCCTCCGGGACACATTTTACTGTTTAGGTACAAAGGCTGTCCAAGGTTTGAGAGGTGTCGCTGTCAAGAAGATCCGATGTGCAATAAAGGTGTCCAGTGCTGATGCAGCCCTTCATGTTGCTGGCGTTTGCAAAATTCTCTTGTGTTTCCTTCCTGATCTTAAATCTGTGGCATTTTCGCCACTGATTCGGAGGGTCTCCTGTTGTCAGGTGAAGGAGTACATTCTCATTGGCGAGGCGGATGGCGGCATCTGCGGGCATGCTATGCTCACATGGGGAGGCAACGCCTTTGGAGACGACTCTGATCAGGCCTTTGGAGACGACTCTGATCAGGCGGCGCAAATGGATCGCAGCTGCACGGACTTTGCCAGCCATGTCAGCGACAATGTGGGCAACTGTGAAGATTGCGCAGATGCCCTCTTAAAAGGGGATGGCTCATGTGAGGTGGAGTGTGGTTCTAAGCGGCAGAGGAGAGCAGCAGCAGAAACCAACACTGTGGAGTTTAAGCGGGTGGATCTGCCAGAATTAAGTGCGCTCCAGCTGGGCCGCACAGATGAGCGCTGGCTGTCAGCCACAAAGTCACGGACAGTGTCCTTCCGCCGCTGTTGACTAGATGTGGGGAGCACCTTTCACAGAGGTGCAAGGAAGTGCTGCTTTGCCACGAGTCTTGGATATGCCATGCACATAAATGTCTCAATGGTGTGTAACTTTATTGTAAGCTTAAGGGTCACTGGGGTCTTGCATCAAGTGCAAGAGGAAAAGTGGAGTGGCATTGAGGTACCCGATCTGAGCAGATACAACGGCTGAAGGCAAAGCAGGTCATGTAGGAGGGATGTTTGATGATGAGCAGTGCTACTTGAAATTTGCACTGCATAATCCCTGCTGCCAGTGGCAAAGGGGCAGGCGCCCTAGCCGAATTTGGTGCGTGCTCTCTTGCCTGGAAAGGCTTTAACCCATTCTTCGTCTGGGATCTTATATTGCTTTGCTAGATTTGTGATGCCGACCCCTGGGGCCAATCTGCCGCAGCAGCAGCAGCAGGTTCCAAACAGCAGGCGGATGTCTCATTCCATTTGCAATATTTAGTCTCACGATCGCAGTTATCTCATCATACGAAATGCCGTGGAAAAGAGTATCCTGAAATATTCAAGAAAATTTTGGTTTCAGGACAAGCAGGTCCCATAATTCCTCTGCTGCGGTCACCAGAGCTTGGAGAATCACTTTGTGTCCAGTGCCAGCTCTAGTCATACCTTTCTCGGCCTTTTGGCTAAGATCAAGTGTAGTATCTGTTCTTATCAGTTTAATATCTGATACGTGGGACATTGTCCCACATGATATTAATCTAATCTTTTGCCCGGGGGCAGAGTGTCGTGCTTGCACGACCTCTGCCCGCCCATGGCCTTGGCATTGCACTGCCGCCTTGGCTGTGGACCGGTTCCTAACACCTTAAATAAAGAACATAAGCACCCAAAAACACCGAAACACCCTAACACACACAATCGCACCTTAACAAACGTACAAATGAAAAAAAAGTAACTGCATTAAGATGGAGGATGACACGAGCATTAAACGCAGAAACTGAAGACTGCCGCTTTCTCTGCCTAAATTCTACGTCTCAAGGGCCTTCCGAAGGCATTGCATATGTCCAGCACGGTCATCTCAAGGTGGCGGCTGTGACGTGGTGGACGGCAAACTTCCAAGATGGCGGCCAGTGAAAACGTGGACTCAGGGAGTCGGAATCCACCGATCTAGGATAATCGCAGTACGATGGAGCAGAACTTTTCGCTTATGGAGGATGTAGCAGGGAACGCTTCCTCATATCCACATAACCTGTAAGATTTTCGCTCAAGCCTCTGCGGCTCCGCAGTCTGCGGACCGCAGATCGAGCAGGGGCACAGCTCCCTTTCCGCTATTGTGTTACGATCTGTGCATTTTCGGTGGTTATTTCGCAGAAATGAAGTGGCTTATTTAAATAATTACTTACGAATATGTTCTATATGTTGTGTTCTTTATGGTGGTTGTTTGCAAAGTTTCTGTTGAGGCCCGAAGGCCAGCAAAAATTTGTATAAGCGACTTCGTAAGGACACCGCTCGGTATTCTTTAGTAAAAGGCGAAAGAATAGCCCGCCAGAAGAGGTGACCTCGTCGCGGATGCCTGAATCATGTAACATTGAGGGTCCTGATTCCCCCACTGTGTTCCGCCTGCACATCGTGAGTATGGGACGTGTGAATCCATCAGCCAGGCGGAGACATCAATTGAAACTGTTTGCATTTGCGTCCACATTATCTTATACCAAACATGCTGCAAAAATACAAGGAGGGAAGTGGGCACAGTCTGCTGGAAAAACCCTCCAGGGAAACCACGGTCAACTGGCCAGCTCAATGATATGCCGGCCCAGGGTGTCTTCTATGCATCCCTGCTATTGCAGCTTCCCACCGGTGGTACCTGGTACTGACGACATCGCCCGCCCTGATTGCAGGTGTGTTTTTGCTCTTCCTGCCTCTTGCCACACTTGACTGCATGTATGCAATGTGATCTGATGTGCTCCTGGGCCGGTAGGACATGTATCATCTTCACTGGCAATGTTTGTCGTGCTGAGGCAGCCTTTCCTCTTTCTGGCGCTCGCACACCCTTGATGTTTGTTCTTTATCTCTTGATCTTATGCCATGTATCATTGAACTGGTGGCCCACGGCGGGCCACCAGCGCTCTCATCTCATGCCGTTTCTTAACTTCAGAGCGGCTCAGGATCCTTTTGCTCACAAGTGAATGGAGCTGGCAAACGTTTGAAGAGTACTGCCATAGCATCCGATGAGTCATGCTGACCATATTTGATTCAATCTCCCAAGATCAGAGTCACAGTTTGGTCCAAGCACTCAGTAGAGGGGCACAGAGCTGTCCGCTACTCTCGAGTAGGCATCAATGCCGCCCGATATGTTCCTCACGTCCTCAAACCCCTGCATGACAACCACCAAAGAGTAAGGAATTTGGACAAGTCGATTGACAGGTCTTCATGCGTTGCAGCTTGGGTTGTGTATGCAGACATACAACAGCTAACGAGAAGCATGCCCACCTGTTGTGCCAGGAAGCTGGCTGCTCTGAAAGAGCGCACGCCGTGGTGACACAGCACCAGGGTGGTCTTGGAGGGGTCCAGCATCTCTGTCACGACAGGCGCCCACTCCTGGAACCTGCACCCAAGCAGCAGGCTTCTGCACAACATCCCGGATAACGATAATTGGGCGATAACTGGGCCAGGGTAACATATGAAACCATGCAGGGAACCCACAGATTCAAAGGCCAATTGCCTTGCCAGGACCACAGCTTCTGTAAAAGTGTGCATCAAGCAGGAGTATAAGAGCCATAACTGAGATGCTGTGAATGTTTGTCCTCACAAACATGTCTCAACACACGACTTGCCTGGAGGAACTAGGACAAGACCTAGGGGTGAGAGCAGTGAAATCCCGGCAAGAGTTGGTCTGATGATACCTGCTGAGGGGCATGAGTTGGAAGCCCGGCAGTGAGGCAATGGCTTGTTCGTGCTCCTCGCGCACATCTACTAGCTGCACATCCTCTAGGGCATTCCCTGCCTCATTGAGCATCGCATGCAGTGTGCCAACATCAATTTCCCCGACCGTTGATGCTGCGTCCGAGCCCGCACTCATCAACCTTTGGCAGCAGACCTAACTTTCAATTCCACACTCATCACGCTTGGCTGAACAGCATCCTTCCAGCATCAGAAAGTGTTCAAACTTGAGAATTTAATGAGCGAGTCTGAGCCATTGAGGCAATGCCATATTTACGACCATCTGAAGGAAACTCACAGCTCTGGTGGTTGTGTTGATCTACTGTATGTGCATGCATTGGACTAGTTATTGATTTTCACCTGATAATTGGGCGCTGATATCTAGTGCCTGCTGTGGAGAAGCAGCTGCCACACCAGACTGCTGAATTGCTTTGAAAAGAGCACGCCGGAGTACCCTTCAGGGTGGTACACTGCCTCCCAGTCGCACTAAGGAAAGGTATAGGGCCTCTTGTAGTCTGCAGAAGACCCGTTCTGTTTGCACAGGAGATGCCTCGACACCCTGAGGTCCAGGGACAGTATGTCAGTGACTATAATTGACAAAGAAAACAATATATACCTTTTTATGAGACTGTGAGGAGACCTGAGCAAGTACACACCCGCTTGCATGTGTCCGATCGTCCAAAGGATGGGCGACCTCGCCCAGGCAGTGCGCATGTTGGTGGTGCACGTATGATCAAAACAAATTATCTCTGGGATTGCACAGAGATCTGCCTCAGAGGCGTCCTATATTTGCAGATGCGCTAGCGATCTGCTCAATTGTCGTTGCATGTCGGAGTTGTGACTCATCATCAGTAATCTGCAGCTTCCTTGAAAGTCTTGGACAGTGCAGATGCCATGCCTTTCAGCAGACCAACGCCTTCTGTCCATGTATGTGTGTTGCTGCTGATGTGCTCGTGCAAGTGCTTGTGCCCGAATTGCATCCAAGACACTTTCGATTGCTCGTCTTGTATTCAGTGACGGAAACTCAGCTGATAATTTCAAGCATGATAGAGCCGGTGTCTCGTAATCATCATGAATACTTGCATAGTACGGCAATTTGAGTTAACACCCAACCAACCTTTCGGGACCGAACAGCGTAATTGATAGGCAAAACCATGCCTCTGAAAAGGGCCCCAGGGCCCTACACTCGCACTCCCTATGCAGTGCGAGGTGGTCAGGGCAATCCAGTAGGTTTTCTATTACTTCTGTCACAGCAAATTGTGCAAATGGAGCATCGCCCGCCAGTCACCCTGGGACTTGTTGCGGGTAACGTCTCTTACCTCTGCAGCGCAACCTTCCACTATATTCTTCTGCACACAATCCGCAATCCTGACATTGGATGCCTATGAACGACTTCCCAATCCTTAGGATTGCCTGGTGGTCAATGTGATGCTTTTCCAACACCTGAACGTGCCTGCACAGGCATGGTCCTCTTGTACTTCCAACCGCAGGGCCTGGTGCAATACGTGCCATCCATCAGCAGTGCTTGCCTGCAGCCTTTCCAGATATTGGAGGTGAGTACGTGGAGATCAGACTAAGTCCACTGAGCTCTCCTGCTGTCCTTCAGAATGTCACTCTCTTCAGCGTCCCCTCATGAAAACAACCGGAGGCCGCATCACCGAATTGAACTGAATCTGTTCGGGAACCCAGGGATGGCAGTGGACTCGCCTGCTGTGGTCGGCCTTCCTGCACGCAGATGACATCCACCTGTTCTATAACATGAGCTCACTCCTGTGGAAGGTGCGAATTCTTATGAGCAAATCGTTCCCCCCAAGGGACCTGAATCTGCACATGTCTCCCTCTGATGAAAGATGCTCCTATTTCAAACACACTGCAAATCTCCCAGTCTGACTCCAGGTGCGGGTCAGATCTGATATGAACTGCATGCGTGCGGTGCTGCAGGGCGCGCAGCTGGAGCCAGATTTGGGGTCAATGAGATTTCTGGGGTTAGTCGGGGAGCTGCTGCTGCTAAGCCATGTGGTTACTGTCGGGCTGGCAGCTGCAGCGGCCAAGGTGTTGCCAGATCTGGCGGGCGCCCAGTACTACAGCAGCTGCGCGATCGGCTTCAGCGCTGTCCTTTTTGCGCTCAAAGTGGTGCTGTCGCACCGCACACCTGGCTGGAGCTATGTTGGTGGCATCGCCCTGCCAACCAAAGTAATGCCCCTCTTACCCTTGAAACATCTGCCCTGTTAAAGTCCACGAGCAGCTTTGTGGACATCCTTCAGAGTTTCTCGTCTGGGGCTTGGTGATCAGATTTTTACCAGGGAGAAGAACTGGGAAGACCTGTCGCTGATGGTTGTGTGACTGCAGTATGTGTGCTGGGCGGAGCTGGCGTACATCCAGCTGCTGACGCCAAAGGCATCGTTTCTGGGTCATTTGGGCGGAATCTTGGCGGGTTTGCTGCACGTCCATGTCATTGAAGGCGGGGGGACCATGCTGCCGGAGCTGTGGGATTCCCAGGGGTTTACGGGGCGCCCGTTTTCGGGGGAGCCGCGGTTCGCAACCGTAAACGGGGAGCCGGGACTTGCGCGATCAGCGGCAGAGGTCCGCGCACGGCCCGTATCGACCGGCAGGCCGTCACTGGTGAGCTTCTTAGGTTCCTGCCTCCCCACTGATAGTTTTGCAGACTGCAGCTTGTCTTCCTGCATTGTGTGCCTCAGCATGTTGTCTGCAGGTTTACACTGGCCTGCTCTGGTGAGGAAAATGGACGTTAAACATTTTTTTTCTGCAAATTGAGGAAATGTTATATTTTCTGTTGGTGGCACTGTCCATGGCTCCCTGCGTTGTAGTGCCATAAACATGGTTGCGCAGGACTTGGAAGTAATCTAGCATGTCAGATTGAGGAGCTATGGAGAACTCCTGATGCGGCACATGCCTGGCTTTATTTTGATTTGTTTCCTGCCGCACAGGGAAGGGGAGCGTCGTCGCGGCAGCGGACGAGGGATTTGGATGATGAAGAGTCGTCAGCGGACAGCCGGCAGAGCTTCTATGGAAGCACGCGCGTCACAGAGCCCATCAGTGGCGACAGACCACCGGTGGTCAGGTGCACTGCTTCCTACTTCTGTGTAGTCAAGGAGTTCTGACCAAGAGCATGGGTGGAAGAGTGAGACGATATGATCTAGAGATTACCATATAGAAAGCTCTACAATGAGTTGTGGCTGTCTGGTCTTCCAGCCGCGTTCTAGACACTGCCTGCCCCATGGGGTGAGCCAGTCCTGTCCTTTGCTTCCCTGTATTGCGACCTCTGTGAGCTGAGGCATCAGACGCTCAGTCCAGGGATCTCGGCTTGTGGCATTGTGGGTTGTTACAGAGTCCAGGGCTTATGGGGGTTTCAATGCATGCAGGCGACCGAGTTGGCGGCGGATACTGCGGTGGGACAAGGCGGTGCTGTCGGTGGCGCTGTTGGCCATTGCGCTGGCCACCACCCCCGATGAGAAGCATTTTGTCAACTTTGTGCGCGAGTACACGCAGCGCGGCCTTGGTTTCCTGCCAGGTTCGCTCCCTAGCTCTCTTTGTGGCCTCCTGTGTCACGACCGGGTGTGACACATAGCCCTACATGTGGAGGGACTGAACGCCTAATCTGACTACGCAGTAATGGACATTCAACCTGGCAATTCTGATGTCTCTTTGGCACACATGATGGCCTGCTATGCTGCCAATCTTGGCTGCCTTTCATGCAAACTGTGCAGCGCGCTTCTCAGATATAGCACAACAAGGGTGCCGCAAAGTGAGGAGAATGTTCAGCACACAGCCATCTGTTGTGTGATGTCCACGAAACGACTGGAGCACTGGAGTTTGCTGCTGCGCAGGCTTTGCGGTGTCCTCAGTGGTGTGGCTTCAGATGAGGGCAGGACTGGGCTTCCGCTGCTGGAACCTGTGGGTGTGCAGCCTGGCACGCTACCAGAGCTTCTGGTTCCTGGGACTCTTCAACACTTGGATCCCCCTGCCTGTCTCCTGGGCCTACGGCTTGCTGCTGCGCTGGCGCGGAACCGCCAGCAACATGCTCAGGGTGGGGCCCCTGCACATCCAGGCATTTGCTTGCACCAGAGCATTGCTGCTACAAAACGCACTGCTCTGCTTTCAGTGAGCTGCCCTGGTCGCTCTGACACTCCCTCTTTTGCTGCAGCACCGTTTGCTGCTTTCTCCTGTCAAATTGGACAATGCATATATTGACTTTGATGGGCAAATGAGGCTCTGGCCATGAATGCCTAGCCGCACACATTAGCTTCCACAATTGCAATGGGCATGTATTTCCTCCTTGCCATATTTGTAACGCCGCAGTTGGTGACAATGCACATGTTTCTCCTGAAGCCTGATGCAGTCACTCAGTCAGTCAGCTGATTACACCTTCCAGCCACCCAGCGCTGATAGGATGTCTGACTCTGATCGTCACAGTCACCATCTGGCATCACTCCAGCATTCAGAGAGAAATTTGGATACATGCGGCATGATCAGCTTGTGCTTTGCAGGATGGGGAGGTGCGGTGGCCGGCGCCTCTGGAGGTGCTGCTGGCGTTGAACGTGGGGGTGTTTCTGATGTGGGCGTTTGGCAGCGCACGGCGCATGACGCGCCACTTCGAGGTGTCGCCCAGCAGCCTTGCCAGGCGCCCCTGGACGCTGCTCACCGCCACTGTTTCCCACTCCGACCTCTACAGCCTTGTCGGCAACCTGCAGGCGCGGTTCCCCTCCACCCTGCGCCTGAAATGGCGCTCGTCTCCTTACTTCTTCCCCTGAAGGGCTAATGTTAGTTTCTCGGGTCCCACCACAGTCCTGAAGTTTCTATCATGTTGGGCTGGTCAGAATCCATTCACTTTTGGGCCAAGTCATTGCCTTATCACTGAGAGGTGTGTTGCAAACCCTGCAGAGACAGTCATCAGCATGGCTGTATGGAGTCTTTAGTTGCATGCATAAGAATTCGCCATCTTAGTTTTCTTTTGGGGGTGCGATCCGCATATATACAAAGTCCCCTGGTTGGGGGATATAGAGCAAAGTGTTGAGAGACCCTTGCTGCCTGTTCTGCAGATGCTGTTCATGGTGGGCCCCGGGCTACAGGCGGAGCTGGGCTGGGGGCTCTTTGCGCTGCTCTATGCAGCGGCCGGGGCGGCCGCAAACCTGAGCGCCTATGTGGGGAATGTGCTGGTCGGGCGCAAGCGCCTGTGGGAGACCAAGGGAGCCAGCGCGCCTGTGTATGCACTGCTGGCCTGCACTGCGCTCGTGCAGCCCTACCGCAAGTTTGTGTGGCTGTTCGGTGTGGAGCTGAACTCTCTCGGGTGAGACACCCAGCTTGTTGAACTGCAGTTATCCAACACAGGCAGACCTTCTTGCAGGATCTGCAGCACAGAGACAACTGTGATTCATGTGGAACCCTTCTCTGGCTGAGCACTTCAATATATGCGCTCACTGGCCACTGGCTTTGTGGTCGAGGAGGAATGAAGAGGGATGAGTTTATCATACAGAGGGTTGTGCTGTGGAGCAGGCTGTTGGGGGCAAAGCTGCTGTATGAATATGTGGCGAGGCGGCTTGGGGGAGGGTCTGTGCCCGACTTCTGGTCACGCGTTGTCGGGGCGGCCACCGGGCTTGCGTTTGCGAGCGTGATGCTGGAGTGTCACTTCCTGGACTGCCTGCCGAAGACTGTCATCCCCTGGAATGGTCGCGTGATTGCTGCTTCGGCGCTCCAGCGATGACTCAGCGCAGTGACTCACTGCCGAGGAAACCAACGGCCTGTTTAGCAGGCTGCATTTGCTTTTCATTGGTGTGCCCAAGCGGAAAGTGTTGCTGAAGACGATTGTCTTCTGTCTTCCTTATGAAGCAGGGTTTTGGCTAACGGAAGGGGCTTCATCTGAAGCAACTTCCCTCTTTGCATGCAGTCCTTGTAGATAGGATAAAGGAGCCTCTTAGGAGAGGACTTGCTTGCTTCTATATGATGGGCTGACGTGAAGCAGTTTGATCAAGCAAGAAAAATGTTTTCGGGTGTCCTCGTTGGCTGTTTTCAATTGGCTGGGGGACTTGAGTGCTGCTGGCCAGGTGCTGCTGCTGCTGATTGCTCACAGTAGTTTCCTGAGCACGTATTTGCTGAATTGCAGTCTAACATCAGCAAAATGTAAGTGCCGTGTGACTGTCAGACCAAACATCAATCTGGCACTGCTGGGCTGTGAATTTCCCGTCCCGTACTTTGTTGTGCAGACACGGAACACCTCGGCTGACAACCACCCCCAGACCAGGGTCTTAAGGTATTCTTGCGCTTGGGGTAGCGTCTCCGGAAATGAGGGTTCACCGATCCGAGACTATTGCTATTTGAAAACTATATCCAATCCCCCTTCCTGTGGCTCACGCCCGGGAAGAATTTCTGGAGCCTTCGGGCCTTAAAAACGAAAAAAAACAAAAGTTATTGACACAGTATAAGCACACAACGACACTAAACTTATCTCTCATAGACATCATAATATACTCCATCAGCTAACCATCATCATCTGTCAGATCATTTATGCAGCAAGTTTCGACAGACTGTTGACCGAGCTGCATGACGATCGGCGCGCTATACTTGCGTGCTCGGAAAGGGTGGCGCCACCTTTGTGCAGGGGCCCTAGATGTCTGGAGCTTGCCAATGCGCTGCGAATGAGTTAAAAACGTACTCAAGTTCCTGCTCAAGGGTCTTGTGGACCTTGATCTGCAAGGATCACGTAGCTGATCTGAAGCTTTGTGGCGGCTGATGCCTGTGATATGTGTTGATCGGTAATTATTCTTCCTAAAAGCAAAGCAGACATCAAATCCTCTTCCGATCCTCCTGCTGGACCCTGTCTGAGACTCACACTCCGTCCCATACTCACCACCTGAGAATAAGATAGGGCTGTAGGATAGGGACCATCAGCGGCGGCTTGGTAGGCATACTTACCTGTCCGGCTCAGTACCGTGATCACGAAGACGGTCTGGGTATCCTCGCTGCTTGCCTTGCACTTAGCTTGCGGCGACGGGTAGGAGTGCTCCAAGAGGGTATCTCCACGGAATAATCTTTGGTAGGCCTGGGATTAGCGTCAGCTGCCCGGGCACAACACATGCAGAACTCAGTAATTACAAAACATCTCAAAAACATCCATTTATACGATTCATAACAGTCCTTCATACAGTAAAGAACATGCAGCAAGCCACAGGAAACAACCACAAGGCCGGCTTGGCACATGTCCTCACCAAATATGTCTGTGAGCCAGGCCCCCAGTGATGCCATGCATGAATTTTTTGACATAAATTTGCGCATGAAATGCGAGTTCTGTGCTTACAGTGTGCCAAGTTCAACTTTCAAGTGCCACAGGTTAAAGCCTGCAGTGTGTTTGTGCTGAATCTGTCATCCCATAAAAACAGTCCTTATGCATGACCTTGCCCAGAAATGCAAACTTCAGTGGCAGTACAATCTTACTACCACTAGTGCTCATCAGGCCTCCAAACAATACCATGGCCAGACCCACAAAACTCTTCACCGCAAAGGAAGACCACTGTTCCTTCACTTTGCATAAAATGCTGAGGAGCATGCTTACACACAATAAGAAAAACAGACCCAGGCAGCACCTTGAATGCAGCTGCTTGCACACCTCTTTCAAAAACTTCTGCCTTGGTCTCTAGAAGTTACATTTACAACTGGGTGTTGGTTTCCTCCTCTTCATGGGTTTGACTGATGCAATCACACACACAAACGAATCCCTGACATGCAAAGAAATCCTGAACAATGTCCCCATCAAGCGCCTCCCAACTGATCCACTTCCCAGGCTGCGCCCCAAATCAGGCGCCGTCCCAGAAAGGATCGTCTGACAGCGGCACCTTCTCCTGCCGCAGACCCGCCACCGGCGACGGCGACTCGCGCTCGAGTTGCGCGAGCGGAGCTGTCCCGTTCAGATGTGAGCTTGCGCCAAAACTGGCAGCCTCCACATCTGTGCCGGGGGCTGCCGGCTTGCTCCCGGCATGTGCACCCGCCGCGCCGTTGACTGACAGCAGCTGTATGTCCTTGCCCCTGTCTGGCCGCCTCGTGAAGCGCTTCCAGAACCTGCGAAAAACACACTGGTGTTCAGCTATTTTCCAATCGCGGCAATTGTGAAACCATCTCATCCCTATTAAAGGTGATACTAAATTCTGAATACTCTAGAGGCTGCAGCCAGGCTGTGCCCATCGTTGGCAGCTCAGCATCTTCACCATGATGTCAGAGCACTTGCAGAATTTTCCCCGAGACGGCAGCGATCTTGATAAGGAAGAGGCTTGCTAGAACCCGGCCCATATGTCAGGGAACAAGAGCAGACCGGTAGAGCATTTGTAGATGAAAATGGTGCAGACTTCAGCGCACTGCTGCACCTCGTATACTGTGGATGCAGCTACTCCCTTGAGCGCAGTGCTGGCTTGGAGAACTTTGAGCTTCCATGCCGGCTCTGCACTCAAAGAGACTAGCTGTGTAGCAGGCAAAACCATTGGTGATGAATTAGTGGTTCTGTCCCTACATAACACCCTTCCCGTTACAAGCTGCCACAGGGGCGTGCCAGCACAGGTAGTTGCTGTGTAGAGAGTGCAGACTTGACAGTGGGCATGAGCGCACCAGTGCTTCTGGAAGACGAGGGGCGTCTCCTCGATGCCGAGGCCCTTGGTCTCAGGGTAGAAGCCGTACACGGTGATGGTCATGAGCACGCACATGCCCGCAAAGAAAAAGAAGAGGCCCCAGCGCATCGAGCAGAGCATGGACAGGTACGTCTGCATACACGCCAAGCGCGCAACTCTGCTCGGCAAACTTGGGTGAGGTATGACACTTCCAGCATGCACTGCATGACTGTAGGCAAACTCTTCCTGATCTGCTGTCCTAGGCTTAGTTGGTGTCAGGATGCATGAGAGAAACTCTCTGACCGACATTGCTCTATGATGGACGCTTCCGAATGACCATTAGACTGTCTGGGGCTCAGGTGTTGGGATCAAGCACAGGGGCCAGCAAGGAGGGCGCATGCCTGGCCAATGACAAAGGAGAACATCAGGTTGACCAGTGTGGTGATCGACTGTCCTGCCGATCGTGTCTCCAATGGCTGCACCTCACTGCACAGCACTCATAGATTTATCCAAAGCTGTCGTAATCTTATTTATCCCAGGTATCCTAATTCAGGACCCTCGCTGCACAAAAAGAGAAAGATCTCACCCGGGTGCTGCGACAGGGGACACAGTTTCTGCTTTCAGCAAATCCTGCACCAGGTTGAACAAGCAGACAGGACGGAAGGGCGCTCATGTCATAGCTGGGGATGCTTGAGCACGGCACCATGCTGCAGCTATCCAGCACAGAAGCCACTCACACATATAGATGCGAGTGTTGTGCAGTGCGGACTCCCCGGGCACACCTGGAATAGAGCCAGCCGAGGGGCCCCCAGCTCCACGCATACGCGCTGATGTAGACGCACATGAAGGCCAGCACAAACCATGCCGCCCATACCTGCGCGCCTGTAGCCGCCAGTGTTATGCCGATCACCACCTGCGAGCATTGACCGCATCAGTGTTATGCCGATCACCACCTGCGAGCATTGACCGCATCTTGGACAACACTGTGCTCGATAAGCATGCAACCAGTGATGTGCAGCGAAATCCCTGTAGCTGCCAAAGTAATGCCAATTACCACCTGCAAGCACCGGCTGCATCTCAGGCGCGAGCTCTGTGAGTGAAGAAGGCAACCAGTGGGTGAAGAGCATGCCCACCAGCAAATGCGGTGGGCAACCTCTGACCTCTGCTACATCTCATGTTAATTGGGATCAGATACTAGTCATGAGCTCTAAGTCCACGTGCACACCGGCCACTGAGCAGGCTTCAAACATGCTGAACACACAGCATCACAACGCACATCCTCCAGGAAAATGCCCACAAGACCACCTTCCGCAGCCAGCAACCTGTCCCCGTGAAGAGACACTGCTACCAGATACTGTAATGCCTCAACTTTGCCATTGATAACCATGTGCTCATTACTCTTGTACTGTCCCCTGCAGTGCTCAACAATGCATCCTTTGAAGGAACCCTAGCCCACAAAATCAAACATCTACAGTCGGCTTTTCCACAGGTTAGCATCCAGCTCACCAGGGCAAGTGTCATCTTCACGCTGCCCTCGATGAACAGCACGCGCCGGCCGAACTCGTCCGCCGCCCAATCTTAAACCTTATACCCCAACCCTCAAACCCTAAGCTCTTTCACTCACCAGGGCGAAGGTCATCTGAATGCCGCCCTCGATGAACAGCACGCGTCGGCCGAATTCGTCCGCCGCCCACAGCGATACGTACGTGGCGAGATGGTTGACCACGCCCGTGACGATGGTGGCCGCAAGCGCAGCGCTCTGGCTGGCGCCCAGCGTGATGAATAGTTGTGGTGCGTAGAAGATTATGGTGTTTATCCCCGTCCACTGCAGGGCACAAATTGAGGGCGTATGTCAACTTGCGCCCAGTGTGATGAATAGTTGCGGTGCATAGAACATTATCGTGTCTATCCCCGTCCGCTGCAGGCGCAAATCAAGGGCACACGGTAGCTCCATTTGTCTGCATGCATGCATGCAGCACCTCTGAATTGTGATCCAGCACGCCAGCCTCAATGCCCAGTCCGGTATCATGATATGCTACCATGTTTCAGCATTATTGAGGAAAAACAATCAGCTCAGAATGCTCCGCTTCATGCTCATTACACTAATGTATTCATTCCACTGAACACGGAAGTAGCTTGATCCCAAGTAGGTATAAGTTAGAAGCCTTTAAGCTGTAGCCTGTTTCCAGGTGCTCTGTTTGTAACGGGCTCTGCATCATCATCTTTTAATTGAGCTCTGCAAACTTGCGACCTGGCTGGCTGAAGAGGCAAGAGCACCACCACCCTAAAAGTTCACTCCCCCAACTTCTCTCCTCATCCACTTTGGCCGCATTCCAGTCAACCAGGGGGTGTTACAGGTTGGGGAAAGGGTTGTACAAACCCTCACCTGCTGGAAAAGTGTGGCGGTGATGGCGACAAACAGCTGCGGGGCATATGAGGGCTTGAAGATGGTGCGCCAGGGGTTGACCACCAGGGCGGCGCGCTCGCAGGCGGCCTTGATGTCCTTGAACTCCTCCTCCACGTTGTCCACGCCCCGAATGTCCCGCAGCACCTGCAAGCAGTGCCAGCACAGGGCCTACTTAGGCACCACCTGACATATTACCACTTTTCCCCCTAATTTTCTTTAGGTTTTAGGGTTATGAATTTAGGATTAAACAAGCCCTGAATATAAACCCTACACCCTAGATAAACCTGACACAACTGTGCAGTGCAAGACACCAGAGTCCCAGGGATGAGATTGAAGCAGGAGCCGGCCAACCCAAGTTTGCAGGACAAGTGCAGTGTGCCTGCAGGTGTTCCTCAATTGCTCCTCGAATGTTCCTCGATTGGAGTCCTTCATCTTTGCGTCGGCGCTGACTTGGGAAGCCTCGCAGTGAATTTTTTGCTCTGGCAATGTTCAAGCACCAGGTGGGTGCAGAACAAACTGCCAGCAACATACCCAAGCAATTCATCCTCATTAATGCCCAGAAGTTGGTTTTGGAGGTGCAAAGCTCCTGTTGGCATCAAACTGTTTTTTCTCTGGTGCAAGAAGTGATGAGGCACCTGCTTGCCCTGCTCCTGGTGGCCCCGTTCTATGAGGGAGTTGGGCGTGTCGGGCAGCAGCAGGCCCCCCAGTGTCAGAACCAGAGCAGGAACGCCCGCGAACATGAGGGAAATGCGCCAGCCATAGCCTGCAATGTGCTGCGTCCCGATGTTTATGGCTTGCGCCAGCACAATGCCCAGTGTGAGCACCACCTGCACCAAAAATTGCACACTTTATTAGCTGGAGTACTTCATATCTTGAGGTGCATGAACGCCTGACATGTCCAGGAGATCGGCCATTTCACCACATATATATGGTGTCAGTGCTGCATATTTGCTGCATTCCAATTGGTGCTGCATTTTTGCTGCATTCCAAAATTATATACTGCAGAAATTTGTGGAGCCATACTGCTGCTGTGGTCATGGCCACAGAAGGAACTGCGACAACAACGATGAGGAAATGCTGTGGCCTTCAGGAATGAAGGTATATATTTACATTTCTATTTAGGGTTCAGGGTTTCAAAACCCTTAACTCTATACCCTAAAGACCCCTCAATTATAGGCAGGGTCTTGACCTGGAAGATCTGATTGAGGCGGCCGCGGATGTGCGCCGGGGCCATTTCGCTATTGTACAGGGTGACGGCCACGGACGCAAACGCGACGGCTATGCCTAGCAGGATGCGGCCGATGATGAGCATGGCCAGGTTGAACGCGGCGCATGTGATTATGACGCCCGCGTCAAACAGCAGCCCCGCTATCAGCATCGTCCTCTTGCGCCCGTACTTCCTGCCACAGGACAAGTGCTGAGACCAGTGTTGATGCATCAGCCATCCCCAGCGGTGTATCAAGTGTTCACACCCATGGCGTTTCATGAAGATCGGTGTTTTATCAGTGCCTGTGCAGCCCCTGCTTGGCCGTCCAGGGGACTGTGTACATGCAGTAACACTGGGGGTTACTACTGACAGAAGATGCAGAGGTTTGCCTCCCCACTGAGAAAGGAATCACAAGCGCCTCTGCACCCAGCTGCCATACTTTGCAGCAGGTCCCAACGGTCAAGGATCCTCCAAACAACGCCACAACCACTGCGAGGGCATCTCCACAGGCATGGCAGATTTGTGCGTTTCATCCAACATGCCCTTCTTTCCAAGTACCTGGTGGTGTAGCCGGCAGGCAGCGCGGCGAACACTCCGGCAATGAACAGAGAGGATGTGAACCACTGCAGCGGCTGGCTGTTGTACTTGCAGTAGGGGTTGCCATCTGCGCAGCACATCAGCTGAGAGCACTGCCCTGTTGTAGTGCATCAGCCGCACTAAGCCCCGGCCTTGCCTTGAGGAAATCCTCAGTTGCCTTGTGCCAAGTGCAATTTATAAGCCACAAAACACAGTTTTCAAGACACAGCAGCAGGGCCGCACTTTGTCCATCTGCCTCAACATCCGCAAGGACGCTGGGAAAGAAGCGCTCCAGGAAATCCGGCTGCGACAGACATGCCGTGGGGTTCCCTCAGCTGTACCCTATACTGGATCACTCCAAGTGCAATGACAAGATGGGTGCATTTTCTGCATGCGGCAGTGCCAGGGTTACTGAGAGAAACAGAATGCTGACTTACCATGGCTACCACTCCTCCTGTGACACCATTGTCATACCTGCAGCCAACATGTCAACAAATAAGACCTATTTGAATTAAATGCCCCCATTAATCACCTCCATGATCACATGCCCCATTGCCTAAGTACTAAAAGAGGCCAATGGTGCATGTGTTCACGAGCATATGACAACATAGAGGAGAGGCTGCAGGGCTATGAACGGCATGCAAGCTTACCCAAACAGTGCACCGCCACTGGCGGCTACGATGCACGTGAGGACCACATATGGCGTGATCCGTCCAGCATATCGCTTTGCTGGCCCGGTCGCCAATATCCCCCCTGCTCATGCCTTGGCCAATGGTGATGTGTGTTGCATATCTTTGTTGGATACAGGGGTTACTACTGTCGGGGGGTATTTTCCCATGCAACAAAGCAAGTCCCAGCTCTCTTTGAATGGCGCACAGGCAGGGGCACAGGCTTCTCACCTGCCATGTGACGGCTCCAGCGAATAGAGGAGGACCCGCAACCTCAACTTATTGCCAGATGTTGAGTACAGCACTCGAGCAGAAAGCTAGACGATGGCGCTGCCAAGGGATGCAGTTGTTGCAGCGCCAAATCTGCTGATGAGACTGGGCAGGTTTAGCTGCGCTTAGCAAACCTGCGACACCAAGCAAAGCCTATCCATATGAATCGCAGATGCCATAAACATTCTGGTTTTTGGGTATGCACGTTCCTAGGCACTATGACAAAGGGAGGGTAGCTGGGCGCACTGCCGTACAACAACGTTTCTCCTTCGTAATTCGGTAACTCTACATCACCAGTCTCGAGAATATCCCCAGCTGCAGTTCATCACAAGATTCATACGGATATCCGGAGAGGAGAAGAGAACATCAGACTTCACATGCACCTCGTTTCACAGCAGAAAGCGACTTTCTACAAAGAGACAAGTTCCCCTGCACCATCTTGTTTGCTTTGGAATAGAGAATTAATGGTCTAAGGATGACGAGTGCCCCATGTGCTGCAAGCAGTCAGCGAGTGGCGGATGTGGTACTGCTGCATGGCGCCAGCTGCGATGCAGATACCTGATGAGGTGGTGAGGCAATAATTTTAATTGTGCATGCCACAGCTGAATGAAATTTACGGGAGCTGTTACAGCAGACATTTGTCGGCAATCGGCAGTGAAACTACCCTCACTGACCCCTAATGCAGCGTGTCCTCAACTTTCGAGTCAACCTTGGAAATGGTCATGATTAAATTTAACAAAAGGCATGCGGTACATCGATGATACGGTATCAAACAGCATGTTATAATGCTGTTTTTGCGCGCTCACTACATAGATTCTTGTGTTTGCAGCTGCACTTTGCACTACATACGGGGTATGCAAAGGCCTTATAAGAGATCACACATGTGCGCCCAGCCGTTTGAGATAAGAAGCCGCATCTCTGGGGGAGCCAGAGAACTGGATGCACCCCTGGTCCATGTAGCTCACACTGTCCGCCCAATCCAGCTCTTCGAGCCGATGGGTCACCCACAGTGCTGTCACCTGCACATAAACACAGGAGTGCAGGCAATCATTTCAAAAGAATGCTTGAAAGGCTCATCTGCCTAAGCCTGAGAGCCTTCAACCTTTTTTGTGAATATTTTGTTCCTGTGTGGCATTTTTGTCCGCACAGACGTTGACAATGGCCCTCTGCTATAAAGTTCCTAGATGCACATTGCACAAGCGAACACTGGCAGGGCAGGAGGGATAGAGTCAACTGTGGAAGCTCTTGCCTGATCTGGCCCGCCCACGCAGCTGCGCACGGCTTCCAGGACCCCTCGCTGGTCCTCCCCATCCAGGAATGTTGTCAGCTCATCCAGCAGCAGCACCTGATCAGGCACCCACTATCTTTTCTCACATGACGTTTTCAAAGTCCGGACCCAATCATGGTACCACCCTCAGGTGGAAGGCGGAGCTTAACAGGAAATCTGACCATATACAGCGATCAAAGATGGAATGGGATGGAGTGAAAATCTCACGCTTTGATTAAAACTACACCACCGGTGCATTCTTCTGGCGACCAGCCAAAGCTAAAGGTACTCGATTTTCATGCCTTGCGGTGATCACCCTTAGCTGATTGCCGCAAGGCATGAACACAGAGCAGTGTAGAAGGATGCCAAGCCGCAAAGGGATGCACCTTTGGGCACTGCGCAAGGGCGCCGGCAATGGCCACCCGCTGCTTTTGGCCCCCAGAGAGCGTATGTGTCTGCCTGTCTATAAATCCTTCCAGGTTCACAGCTTGCAGCATGCGCTGCACATGCTCCCTCACCATGCGCTCCTGCAGATCGAACCTGCGGCAAGAAAAACGCATTAAATATTTGATGCAGCACTTCTCCGGATGCGTTGGGTTCATTACAGCCGAGCCACCAGGACTTGCTGCTTCCACTGCATTGATCATGGCCCATTCAATGCAGATGTTCCCATCATAATCTGAGCACATCTCTCACTAGTCAAGCCCCAGAAGCTGCACAGCACTGAAAGCACAGGTGTGTGCAATCTTTTCTCACAGAGAGCAATATCATGTTTGATCATCTTCATTCAGTAGTGCCGTCAATACCTGCCAAGGCCAAAAGCCACATCAGCTCCCACTGTCGGCATCACAACTTGATGATCCGGGTTTTGGAACACGAACCTGCACCAATCACAAACCACCTTCTTGTTTCCATGCAACAATTTGTTGTCAAAATGCCCTAACCGATTCATTTGCTTGTTTGCCTAACTTACTTGCTTCAAGGGTTTGCTGGCATTGGACAGCGATTCGAGTCTGTCTGTGTTTAAGTGAAAAAATGTGTATTGAGAGTTCTACAAACCCCACTGGCTGCTGGAGGCTGCAATCGCCGTTATCTGGATGCATGAGTCCGCCCAAGATTCGAAGCAGAGTGGACTTGCCGCAGCCATTGGGGCCCAGAAGCATGTGAAAGGAGCCCTGCGGCACTGCCAGGCTGGCATTTGATAGTACCTGCATGCAGCATGAAGAACTGAAGTGCATTGTGTCGATGGAATGTTCCTTTGCATGGAGGATAAAGTACTTGCAATCCAAGTATCTAACAGATCGCTGCCTTTCTCGCCCAGAAAGGCTTCAGCAAGGCCATGCCGCTGCCACCCTCAAGGCAACTCATTACGGTCAACGCACGTGAACAGCCGTCCACCCCCAAATCTCCAGAGAAAAACTCTGTAAACCATATCGGGCGCACCTGTTTGCCGCCAAAGTTTTTGCTCACATCGAGGACCTCAATGGCCATCTCGCCTGAAGTGGACCTTAACATTGCCGCCAGTGCTTTTCGAGACTGAGGCTTTCTTCTCCTTGCTATGCTACCGTTCAACTGTATATGCGGGATGGAGATATTTTTACACGTGGATGGTGTGGTGGCCATCCTGTGCAGCATCGACATACGATGCCAGTCCCTTAGTGAGGGCAGTGGACCAGCAAACCTGGCTGCGCAGGTAGATAGCACTATTGGTTGCTCATATGTCAGATTAGGGACCAAAGTATACATGTTACCCAAAGCTATCACCACACGATCAACCGACGTTGCAAATAAAGCTAGCGCCCGACTACTGAGGGTGCTCGCTCAACTTCAACCCAGCAGAGAGATACCGATGGGCGAGCAAACCTCGGACATCAACAAGCTGAAAAAAGTCTGTCAGAGACAATGACAATGACTTCTCCTAGCCAAGCCAGGCTGGCCAAGCTGGCGCATGCATTTGTCCTAAGCAGGCTGAAGCAGGAATCGGAGCACAGCACAGCATGTCTTGCTTCGCACAGGGACCCAGATCCCAGAAAATGTCAACGGGGCTGTTGATAGATGCACACTCCGTAAGTGAACAATTGCATCGTTAAGTCGCCGAGGTTGGCAGGTGTTGGCATGGAAGACGAAAGTGCTACACAGACTCACGATCAGGGAGAGGCAGGGGTAAAGCCTGATGTGAAGCCAGATATTCAGCACCTCACCATAACTGTTGCCAACCAGGTGAGTAAATTCTGTGTGAAATCTGAGCCCTGAGCAAACTTTGAGACAGGCCCGATGTTTTCATCTGTCAAAAGTTCAACGCCGTGCCTTACCTTGTGCAAATATAGCAGTCTGTTGTCTCTCCAGATCTTCAAAATAATGGTAGTGCTCGTGAACTCTCATTGTACATGTAGAAAGGATGGGCACCAAGTCTTCCTTGCCTCTTTACTTTGCTGCTTCGCTTGCAGGACGGTTCCAAAGTGCCATTCAAAGTGAAGATGACGACGGCTTTTGAAAAGCTATTCAAAGCTTACTGCTCAAAGAAAGCCCTTGATGCCGCAACTTTGGTATTTCTGACGTCCGAGGGACAAAGAATCCTGGGACACCAGACACCTGCAGACGTAAGTAATTATGGCACAAGCAGAGCTATTGAAAACACAACTTCACTCCCGTTGAACTTGCATTTCTAGCCAGCAGTGCTCCATGACAGAGCAGGAGACCATGGTGTAGGTACACTTGTTCAAGACTGACAATTATCCTTGTCTGCTGCAGTTTGGCATGGAAGACGGGGATATGATCGAGGTGCAGCAACACCAGATTGGGGGTTGCTGAGCAATCCAGTTGTATGCTCATTGATTCCCACCGAGAAGAAGCGGTCAGCACAAATGTCAGAGAAACTGATGCCAGCAACATACAACGGAGGACGCTAGCAGCATGGCAACCACTTGTCTTAGTAATAAAAGACTACACTGTAGATGCTGCATGTGGGGGTCTTATCTTGACATTGTACTAATATGAACCTTCCCTGGCAGTCACAAGATTAAAGGCGAAGATGACAGCTGCTTTAATAAGCAGTATGTCTGTGCAAGTTCTTCAGAGAGTGATAAATATCAAAGATCTCAATACTGGAACAAGACATGCACTCAGAGGTGTCAAACGGTTGCACATACACGGGTGCAGTCTAGTGTCAATTGCAATGTTGTGGCGCACTACAAGCTTGTTGCAGAAGAAAATATGAGCTCCTCAAAGAAGTCTTGTAACATAAATTGTGGACTCCGCAACATGAGACCATGGTCACTAAGAGTGTGCAAAGGCACGTTTTGTGCTTTGTGTTGGATCGGGATCTCAACTTGTTATTACAACAGCTAGAAAGCACATAACTGCTCGCACGTTCGAGGATGCACTCAGTATTATTGGGGCAAGAGTAAGCCACTGAACGCCAGCACCCTGCAATGCAGGGCCTGCATCAAGCTAGCAGCTAGTATCTTGTTCAGCGAACGCTTACATATCTCTGCATGCAGCCTCTCCTGTGTCCAAGCGAATTCGGATCCAGACCAAGCCGGAGCAACTCACAAGATGCGATGCTTCGACAACATATGGGTCGAACCGAGCGGCACCGGTTGCAATAGCACAGCGCATTACATGCCCAACACACCAGCAGCTCAGCTCAGACTTTGCAGGTGATGGCGGCTTTTGGTGTTGCAGAAGGTCTGCATATGCCACGTGCTGCTATGCTGTGTTCCTTAAGTCCTCATCATTACTCACAGGAACATGGTCAGGCCTGCCAGCACAGCAATCCCGAACGCCGTCCTCGAGCAGATAGACAAATCAAGAAACAATGCACCAGCTCCAGTCATAAAATTAGTCAGATCTTTCCTCTCAAAGCTGAATGCTCCCTGACAATGGCTTTTCAAGATTTCCAAGATGTATCAATCCGTGCCTCCAGCTTGATCAAATAGAGCTGCAGTGGCCGGTCGAGCTGATTAAGGTTCACCTGTCAAGCTTGGTTTGCAGAAAAGCCCCAAACTCAGCTGACCGAAGGAGAGTCTGTCAAGGATGGCGCCAAAGGAATACCATTTCCTGAGCTATGTAGGGAAAATCTACCAGACAAACAGCGTCCAAAACAGCGTCAAGTCTTGAAGTAATGAGGAAAGATCTGCCAAGGGATGGGGCCACCAGAACGCCCCACGTATCGACTTAATCACTGCAGGTGAGTCCGTCAAGGGATGAGGCCCCGAATGGCCCCAAATACCACGCCGACTGCAGGTGCAAAGATGTGCAGTGGCGCGTTTGCCACAGGCCCAAGCGCACCGGTGGCCGCACACAACTGCACTCAGTAACCCAAACCCCTCAAGACACCCGCAGTGAATGACAGCGCATGAGCGCTGCAGCGTACCTATTGAGGAGCAGCATGCAGTGGCAGGAGACTGCTTGCAACTACAAAGGCTGCCCTATACTTGCAGGATTCACCAGCACAGCATGGCGGTTTCTCTTTTTTAAGACATCCCATACGGAGAAGACAAGCTCATGTCGTATATTTTGTTGGCAGCCGCAGTCACCCTGTACATTTGCACATTTGATATTGATACTCAGCATTATTCGGGCTTTGTCCCACCTTTTGGAGGAGGTGTGCTGCTCCGGGCACTATTGTTGTGCGGATCATGGCCTCCTTGCCCACGCGTGCAAAGAAGGTGTCCGGCCCCGAGTGCACCAGGTCAGAAGCAAACTCCACAAACTCCTGCCGCCACATGGAGGGTCATTTCTCTTGACAATCCATGGTTTGGCAGTCCAGATCTTGCCATCAAAATTGTGATGGACTCTGGATTTAATTGAAAGTTGTGTTTCATTTCGAATAGCTAATGGGCGAGCTCTCCAGTGTGAGTCAAGGAGATGAATCTTGCCGCAGGCCGAGCTGGCTATCTCTGGCTGCTGCTGTCGTCACAGCGGCACCTCAGATAAGACTAAAACGATTGCACTTTGACAGTAGCAAATGCGCTTGCCAAAGCAGCAAAGGCATAAGCCGATGACACAGTGAATATGTTATTGATAAGGAAAGAGCTCGTCCTGTATAAAGGAGCACCGAAGGGTGTTGCCGGGTCACGAGGCGCACCGATTTGTCCAGGTAGCCATTGCCATCCACATCGAAGAGCTTGAGGGCAGCTTGGATTTGGGGGCGCGTCGGGGGGTTCTGCCACCCAGGCAGTCGCTTGTTGATTATGTTGTAGATCTTCAGGATGGCTATCTCGATCTCTAGCGACTCCAGCTTGCCATCCTTGTTGTAATCCACCTGGACATAGCAAGTGTTGAGCTGTGAGGTCATCTCTGCTGCAAATACGGATGCTGCACAACCACCTGCTGATGTATCGACCTCTGCACAGCCGAATAGGAGCGCTTTTGCCTAGAATGCCTAGACTGCGCTCTTCTGACCAGCTGACTGGAGGCCGTCCGTTCCACTGAGCAGAACTTCACACTGGCTGCCAGAGTGTGCATTGTACAGTGTTGTCAGCAGTCATGTACTTTGCCACATCTGTAAAACATCATCGGTGCTTGTGCAGAACCCACCTGATTGAATACTTGTCCACACAGTTTGCGAAACAGCCAGTTAAAGAGCCTGTACCACGCACATGTTCCATCAGTACCAATTCCAAAAAGTATCATTCAGAGTTTCGCAGAAGGAACCTACATGTCCTAGGCATTGTGCGTGAACTTGAACCTACAGAGCTGAGACCTAAAACGGATGAACATTTTGATCGACAGTGAAGCTTCATGCATATATTGCTAAATGTTACACCACGAGCTCCAGTGATGTCTCTGAAAATCATGACGCCCCTTTGCCCCGATTGAAACCTATCAGAACATTTGGGACGCGTTCTGCTTACCCCATTTCGGATCCGCTGTCAATCCCTCCGCTGTAGGAGGAAGGCGCTCGAGACGACTCGCGTGTGTAGGAACCAGCGAGTACTCAATGTGGTGTTCAACACGTCTTGAAATTCGATGTAGTGTGCTCCTCCAAGGATCTCATCGGCACTAACACATTGCGCTGTCGTGCTTACGGCATGGTGACTAAGGCATTTGAACGTTGGCGCTAGCAGCTTCTCCTTTCTCTTTGTTGATCACCTTTGGTAAGACAGGGTTGACATCCTGGACATTACAGGCAGCTTCATGCAATGGGCACTGGTGGCTAGAAGCGTGAGAACTCGCGGCTGCTGGTTGCAGGATGTTTTATGCAGAACTCGTGTAGTCTATCCCTATCGTTCTGCTTCCTGTACTAAGAAGTCACTAGCACGCACAAGATTATTCAGAACAAGCTGCAGCATTCCTTCTGGCGCTATCGCCGAAGTCAACATGGATGTGCGCCCCATCCGTCACAAGTCCACTCTGCAACATGACCTGGCGTTTGTGAACACACTACATATCAATCAGTTATGATCATCTGGTGTTTGCCTGCTGCACAAGGCTCGCATTTGATTTTCCTCCAAATCAGTTCAGATTCCAGATCATAGGCAGCGTTCGATGGTGCAGGTGACAAGGAACACATTCGCCAAGGCTCTGCCCTTGGTCGAGAAGGCTTTGGAGCGATGTCAGTTCTATTCCTTCGATCTGGAAATGACGGGTCTGCATGTTACGGACAAGAGGGAGGATTATCTGGACGACATCCAAGACAGATATGAAGTGGTGTGGTCCCAGCCGACACACGTTCGAACCAGATTATCTAATGTATGCTTGCAATAGACAATGAAACGCCACACGGCAGACTTCCTCCGCACAACGCACAAGCAATTAGTGCACCTTTAGAGGCGCAACCTGTCGGGCGCCTGAATGTTGAGGAATTGCAGTTTCCATGCATGGAAGTTGCTGCATCTCAGGGTGACCCACACCTTGCGCAGTATTGCCAGTGTCACTACTCTCATACATGCTAGCATATTGCATGTACCTGTCATCTTCTGAATATAGACTAGTGGTGACCCCCCCCCCCCCCCCCTAGTCATGACACCTTCCTTGATCAGTGTGGATTGCTATGCAGCTGGCGGAGGGCGCCCAGAATTTCCTGGTGTCCCAGTTTGGGCTGTCGTTCTTCTGCTGGGAGGGCGGCAAGTACGCGGCACAGACCTTCAACTTCTATCTTTTTCCCCTACCCATGCTGCACGGCCAGGATAAGCGCTTCCTATGTCAGGTGTGAGCCCCTTCAGCAGGCATCTGTGGTGATCATTCCAGGAACTTCAGCCTGTGTCAGAGCTTTGCAGGCTTGTCATGCAGTTGGTGCCAAACCGTGGCAGGATTGGAGTTGTCAAGAACATGACAATGTGCTTCAAACTTGCAACACTGCCTCCACCGCAAGTAAATTTGCCGATCACTCGGCTTCTTGCAGCGGGATATTCTGGGGTGCACATGCGCAAGCTCCCCTCAATAAACATCATGCAAGCATTTAAGCCTGAAGGACTCCATCAAAACAAGTGAAAACATGGATCCTTGCGGAGCCACCCTGCATTTGCCACTCTGACTTCTGGCCTTCCCACATGAGAGATGCACAACACGCTTCAGTGGGATCGATCAAGAGATCCCTTCTGTTGCTGCAGGCATGGAAGTCGATGAACTCTGCGTCAGGGCAACACATCGACCTCAACAAGTTCCTCTATGAGAGCAAGTTCACCTAAAATGCTGCTGACAATGTTCTGTCGCCGCTGCAGGCGGGCTCGATGGACTTTCTGGCGTCGCAAGGTTTTGACTTCAACAAGTTTGTCTACGAGGGGATCCCTTTCATGTGCGTGGCCGACCGTGATCGCCGCCTCGAGGGCATCAGCCGGGAGCCCTGCCGCTCAGGAATCAGCATTCACAAACCTGAAGACGTGGCCTTTGTGGCTGCACTTGTGCAACAGGTGTCTGCATGGCTACAGGTGAGCAGTTATTTTTATTTAAATTTTTGATTATATAACTCGTGTTATTTTGCATTTCAAACTCTTTGCAGAGGTGACTTATCAGCTTTCCAGCCCAGTTGATGCAAAGCTGCTAGCAAAAACAATCACTGGTGAAGGACATACCCTTTTTGGAGTTGATGCATGCTTTGCATGGAGTGTTGACTTGTGCTGGTTCTGTCCCAGCATGCACAGGGCCCTCTGTGTTCGCTCAAAACGTACTACTTCAAAGGAATTGTGTCGGAACTGGCGTTTGAGAAATCCAATTGAGGGGTGGCTTTACTGAGAAGGGCAATGATCTCAACTTTTTGAGGGTGTGCAGGGGAGTGGGACAGAGTTGATTCTAGAAGAGGTGAATGGGTACCAGAGAGCCATCCAGTACCAGCAGCTGGAGAAGCCTCAGTTTGGGGCTGCAGACCCTCCAGGCTTCTACTTTGAGGTGATCGTCCCAAACCTGCTGTAGTCTGCACCCTCCTTCTTCGGTCTGCAGTTCTGACAAGTCTTTTCACGATGTCATTGGCCTTACAAGTTGCTCTTAAGGCCCGGCCCATATGGACCGGTATTGTCCGGTATCCCCTGACAAGAATCAAACTGTGAGTTCACAATTGCTGTCAAGGAAAAACCTCCCATCACATGAAAGGCCCTGCACCATAAACTCCTACCAACCTGCTCTCCAAACATTCAATTGGATTGTCTAAGATTTACTCTTTGGGTGCATCAATGTTGGGTGATTGCGCCTCTAGAGGCCGGGTTCTGTCGAAGTATGTAGGGTTTTTCGCCGTTGCCGGGGGTAGAAATGAAGTGTGCCACCGCAGTAATGCATGAACCCTAATCCCTAGCCCTTAAACCCTACTTCCCCCGGCGACGGCGACCGTCCTGGCGACGGCGGAAGACCCTCCATTGTCGAAATCAGGTATCAATTGAAGAAGATCTGTGCAGGCATGCGATGGGCCGCAAGGGAAGAGGGCGATTCGTCTCACAAGGGCATCTGCTGCTGAGGTGGAGGCCTTCAACAAGCAGAAGAAGCAGGTGCGCAGCAGTCCTTTGGCAGGGTTCCAAAACATTGGAATGTGCAAGGACAACCGGTTTTTTCTGCGGCATGCATCCTGCTCAACCACTGAGGCAGCACCATCTCTGGATGAACAGGTGGATACGGCAGTTAAAACTGGTTGAACTTTTGTCTGATATTTGGAAGCCAACTATTCTGTATCTGAACCCTTGAGCTATGCAGATCAGCATGCATAATTAAGGGCACAAGCATCCCACAGATCAAGACAAATCAGGATATGACACACTTCCATAGTGCGCACCTCCATAATGCACAAGTTTTCTGTATCTTAGTATTTATATTCTATATTTAAGGGTTCCTAGGTTTTAGGGTTTAGTTTGACTTTGAACCCTAAAACCCTAAGGCATAAGTGAATTATTTGAATGTTTCTGACTGCCCACAGGTGGAGGCGGAGAAGGTGCATGCAGCAGCAGGCTTCTGCTCGGTGCTGGAGCGGCTGCGTGACAGCAGAAAGCCGGCAGTCGGCCACAACTGCGCCTTTGACCTCACCTTCACGCTGGAGCACCTTGCTCAGTCGCTGCCTGCAGAATGGCCCTCCTTCAAGCGCCTCGTCCAGGCCTGGTTCCCAGGTGCAGTTATGCTTCTCTTGGTCACATCTGGAATTATTTGGTTCCTGATGAGTAGACCAAAATAGGTGCTGTAATCTGCCCTCCCACACACCAATGAACGGTTGGCTCGGATTGTCACAGAAGCCTTTCATTATATATGTGAGGACCGGGTGTACACCCTCTAAAACATGGGCAGTAACTTTTGGTCACAGCTGGTAACAAGGGTGCACTTGTTCCTCGCAGGCGGAATTTGGGACACAAAGTATCTGATAAAGCAGCTACCAGAGCTATTCCAGGCGCTCCCTTCCACCTCATTACAGCCCCTGTACCAGGCCCTCAACCCGGGGGGCCCTCCGGAGCCACAGGTGCCCTTCTTACAACTTGCCACCCCGCAGTCGCACCATGCCTTTTTTTTTCTCTTCCCTAATCCCTATAATTATAGAGGGTGTAGTTTTAGGGTTTGATGTGTAGGATTCAGTGTTTCTGAGCCACAGGTGCCCTTCTTGCAACTTGCCACCCCGCAGTCGCACCACATTACGGCATGCCTTTTTTTCTCTTCCCTAAACCCTAAATATAAAGGGTGTAGGTTTAGGGTCTGATGTGTAGGATTCAATGTTTCTGAGCCTCAGATGCCCTTCTTCACAACCTGACACGCCGCAGCTGAACCACCTCACGCCATACCTTGCATTTTTTGTATTCCTGTTAAGATTTAAGATTTGGTTCTAGGGTTTGTGGTTTTAGGGTATAGGTTTCAGGGTTGACCACTCATGAGCCACAGATATCATTCTTGCAATTCTAACGCCATACTATTTCACACACCACTTCACTGAAGGATGTCAACTGTGTCCACTTCCATGTGGGCCTGCGGCTCCCCATCGCTTATTTCATTTTATTTTAGGGTTCAGAGTTTTATATTTAGGGTTTAGTGTTTAGCTTCTCAAGTCTCACACCTTCCTTCCAAATGGTTTCGAGTCTGCCAGGTGAGGGAGTACCTGGAGAAAACGGGGGGCCAGCTGCCGCGAGTGGAGCATGCGTCCGCATTTGCGCGCTACACTGGCCCGGACGCTGCATCACACGCCCACGAAGCGGGGTGCGCCCACCATTCAGCCTTTTGCCTTTTTGGGAAAGGCTCCTTGACTGAGCGCCTAGCGTCAAGGCGGTCTGAGTGAAGAGGGACTTGAGGGTTAGGAATGACGACAGCCTCTGACATTGTGTTGGTGCGTGTGATTCGGAAAGTGGGAGTGGCAACTACTGTGGGTTGCACTGTTGGGGTCAGGGAATTTTGTCGTGTCAGCAGTGCAGTAATGTTGCAGAAAACATCTCTGGGACCCCGCACATGCAAGCAGTTTTGTATGGTGTCCACGTCTTTTTAAGCGGTTTCCAGCTTGTGCTTTCCAGCCTATGCCTGCAAGCTGTGCCGGGTTGGAGAAGTCCTGTTGATGATCCTCTTGTGGTGCAGCTATGATGCCTACATGACAGGCGCCGTGTTTGCGTGCCTGCTGCAACTGCATGCGAGCAACATGGCCAGCAACGCAGGTACCCAGAGCACTTCCATTGCGTCTTCTTTGCAGCATCCTGTACACTTGCTTCTCCAGGAGACAGTCAGTATCCTGCAGTTCATGTTCAAATTATTAGTATCCTGGACTCCAGCTGCTGTTGCGTTGATTTAATGGCGTGTTCGCACTTTGCACTCGGCTTACCTTACTGCCTGATCTCTTTAGAGGGTTCAGGGTGACCCAATAAACACATGAACCCTAGAACTTAGACCTGAAAAGTCATAAAAGGAGGGAACGACTTTAATTCCTTTATGGTGCTGAGTGTAGGTGGGACGAGGCTGGCAGCTGAGGCCAGATTAGGCGGCGCTGAAGTCAGCGCAATGTCAGCGCGCGGCCTCGTCTCCGACATAGAGCAGACCTCCTTGTCTGCAGAGCAGCCGGACTTCTGCGGCGTACAGGTATTGCTTGTCTTAGACTGCATTTTCCCCGATCGTTTGAGATGAATCCACATTCCATCGTCCTCAGCAGAAACACACAATAATATGCATGGGACGGCACACTAGTGTGGCTTTCAGCTGTGCTCTCAGAAGTGACTGCATGTAAACGGGTTGGAGGAAATTGCGCTCTTATTTGCTGGTTCAAAACTCCTCTAGAGTAATTCTATAGAAATAAGGCGTGGCATTTCTTCAAAAATGACACCATCAATGTCTCGTATGCAGGAGCTCATGGGCCGTGTAAACATCATGTTCTCGCCGATCCCCTACACGGCAGTATATGGGGAGGACCCAGTGCCAAATCTGGACCACATCTTCTATGTCAGCGGGCTGGGACAGGGCACAAAGCAGAGTGATCTGCAGAGGGTCTTCGATGGCGCCAATCTGGGGCGCATGCGCCTCAACTTGAAATCGAGAGGAACGCAGGTATGCACCGCTGATCTCTAAAGTTTGACAAAACAGACAACCAAAGTGCAGTAAGTTTTGCCTCCATCTCTGGGCAGCTTAGCAGCAGTGAGCTAGCATTTGCAGGCGTACTCACTGGTTTCAAAACCAAGAAGTATAGCATCGTGAAAACCTTGTTTAATGCTTGAAGCCAGCAAGCACGCTTGCTGCTCACAGGAAATTCGGCAGCTTCATTGCACAATCAAGTATTGTGGAAGTTTTAAAAAATTATGCAGTGAGGCCGTGCTGGGCAGATCGTGCAACCTTACATGAGTTCAGCCACATTGCCAGTTGTCAGCCCTGAGTGCGCTGGTACACATGGTGTGACAGGCCGTTGTTGAGCTGCTGGACAGAGGAGCAAGCCCACAGGCAGTCAAGCTTGCTCTGTGCAGCCTTCTCAGCCTCTCACCAGAGCAGGTACGCTGACCGGCCGCACATGTGCAGTAATAATAATTGTTCCAAGTTGGACATACCTGGCGTGCTTCTACAATTCAGGGAGACATTGCCTTATACGCTGATTTAGGTGCTGCGTTGGGTGGGTGCTGCATTGGGACTACTTGCCAGATTGTCCGCTCTCTTAGAACATCTCGAAAGAATCACAATATGAATAGAGGTGTAAGAACGAGGTGAGAAAGAGCTGTGCACAATATGCAGGTGCTGACAAGCGCTGAGTTTGCGGCTCAGAAAGCCAGCGGGCAGCTCAGCAAGCAGCCGCACGGCGGCTGGGCAGCAGCTTCCGAGAAGCTTCTCAGCAATGGAGCAGCGCGGCCCGTAAAGAGGCCGCGGACAGACGACGATGTGGACATGGCACCTGTTCAGCAAGCAGAGCCTTCTGCTGCGCGCTCAAAGCGGTGCATCATCATGTGATGCCCTTCCGCGAGTTTGACACGCAGCATAGACGCCTAAATAGACACTTAAAATGTGCTCTTGTAATTATGTATACCGGGGAGGGAGTGGACCAGTTCTGTGTTGGGGCATACATTTGATCATTGGTTTCTTTCGATGAAATTTCGGGCGTTGGTATAGTTGATCCTGTCGATTTTGGGAGCCGCCTGGACCATTGCACTGCCATGATCCTTATTTATCTAGCTTGAAAGGCACAGGGCCCCCAGATTGTAAACATACTTCCCTATTCCTGACGGGCCCGGGTGCAGTGCAGATGTTGCAACTGCAGTGCAGATGTTGCAATTGCATCCGGGCATCTTGGCAGATGGTATCAACCTTATCATGCTTTTCATCATGCTCTTTAGCAGGCAGCTGATCAGAACAATCACAGCTGAGCTCATGAGAGCGAAGCTGATTAGAACACATCACAGCAGATGTGCGTCGAGAAACAATCATCGAGCTTCCCACAAGCTTACTCCTGACTTCAGCATGTGCATAAGTACAACTGATAGGGCAGTGCTGTTGATTTGCTCTAAGAACACATTAAACAACATCTCTGGGCAACGTTCAAATTGGAATTCCATCACAGTCCCAAGGGCTCTCTTAGCAGACCCTGCGCGCTTCGGCCGAATTCAACATGCCACCCAGACGGATAAGAGAGGCCATCACCCTCTGCAGCTGCTCTTGTGGGCACAAACCAGGTTGCCAGGCTATCGCCACAGATGGCATGCAGGTTCCCACACAAGCCCAGGTCGTACGGGTGCTTGTACGACGTGCCTGCTTTGTTTGCCTGTGCCAAGAGAAGGGCTGTTCTTTAATTTCTTGAAACTGATCAGGGCCAACTATTGCAGAAACGCTGGCCAAGTGGTGCTGCATCCTTTTGTGCAGGTTGCAACATAGTGACACAGAGTTAGCACAATGGATGCCAACCATGACTTATTTCTCTACTCAACACTGAGTACCACTCTGTGGGACACAGCCTAGGCATATATTTGTCAAGGAGGAATGTTGATTGGTTCATCAAGGCAATAGCACACTGTTGCAGTGGAACCAC
The DNA here is from genome assembly GCA_020887355.1 of Coccomyxa sp. Obi. Lineage (NCBI taxonomy): Eukaryota > Viridiplantae > Chlorophyta > Trebouxiophyceae > Coccomyxaceae > Coccomyxa > Coccomyxa sp. Obi. The sequence continues at coordinate 113,211 of AP025001.1, forward strand.
CCTCCAATGAGGATCTGTGGATCAGTGAGAGGAAATTACGATAGCTTTAAGAGCCCAGAAAGTGGGGGTGCCAGGTCAGCGCTGACCTGGATCTTGGCAGTGACGCCCTCGTGAAATTCGATGGTCGTCTTGTTATGGAGCGCCAGGTGCAGATTCCAGATCAGCAGCATGACTAAGCCAATAGTTAGCGGCAGCGAAATCCCAGTGCACACAGTCTGCAGCATTGTCCACAGTGTTAATGACAGAAACAGTATGAGCTATGCCCACATCCCATCCAGCCAAAGTTTCTAATACACTTTTCTCTCTGGCAATCGGCAACCTGCCAGTACTTCAGGAAAATCTCATGTCGAGCCTTCTGGTGACGTTCCAGAATATCATAAAACCCAAGTAGACAATTTAATTCTCACAACTCATGCATTGTAAGCTATATTTGGGTTGTAGGGGTTTAGACTCGAAAGTTCGACCCTGAACTCTGCGATATAGACCCCCCTTTAAAAATGCCAGGTGGCTGCCACAAGGCATCAGGATCCTGCGGTAGAAGCAGAGGACATCAGGTGGCTCACCTGCATGATGGCCCAGACAAGGCTCCTGTGGAGGGACGCCTCAGCAGACGTGCCCACAGCCGTGCCACCTGGCCCAGTGCGGATGCTGTGCTGGCGGTTCTCCGCATGCATGCGCATCCAGTACAATGCATGCCCGCACAGCAGGCCCAGCGCATGCACCGCCGCTGCCGTAATGTCTGCACGCAAGAGATGCATCCAGCTAGTGAAGTCCCTGAATTCTTTCACATTTAGGGTCTATATACTTTTAGGGTTTAGGGATCATGAACATATGTATTAAGGGATTAGGGTTTAGGGGTTATATATAAAATTATACAAAACATAAATATGCATCCAGCTAGTCAAGTCCCTGATATGCACAGACTCAAAGCAGCAGATGCCCTTCAGCAAACAGAACACCCTACACTGCGCATGCACGCACAAGAGGCCCAGGGCATGCACAGCTTTATTTCTTGCTTTATTTATTGAAAGTGCTAAGCCAAAATTTGCAATGTCAGCCACTTTGTTGCAGGCCTGTGCAGCACTCTGTCTGTGGGGATGCTTCTTCATAAGGAAGGCCAAGAGTCCAAGGAAGGCCTTCCTGGTCAGAAGTGCGTGGGACACATGCTGAACATGCAAGCAGATGCATGAAGTAACAGCATAAGGCTGCAGTAGGTTGAGAGTTCAGCAAGGCACGCACAGATGAGGAAGAGCATGAAGGCCTTGTAGTTGGCGTGTCCGACACAGTTGTTTATCCAGGGGCCTGTGCAGAACAGAACCATCATCCCTATGCAGTACGGTAGTTGATGTTCTTGATCAAGGCGGCAGAAAGTGTTTCTTGGAGACTCTGTTCTACACCTCCAACTAGGAGTTCTTCATACCACCCAGAATGGAAAACAGTTACTACAGAAGCCATGACCAAACCCCCCATCCCCCCAAACACTTCAATGTTAAATTCAATGGAGTGGTTGAAATTAAGATCCTGGCCAAATTTTTGAGGTGCATGTTAATGCAGTTCTGGAATAAAACCTGTCCTGAGAGAAGTGCCGTCAGTGGATTGCAGGGATGGTGCATGCACAGAATGCACGGCAGCACACCAGCAACTAATCCCCAGGACATAAAACGCCTCGCGCACAACACCAAAACACACACAGTAGGCAGTGCTGTAAACACTTCTATGGAGTGTGAGGAAGGTTCTCATTAACCCTATGAGAAAAACCCTAAATCCTAACAGATAAATAAAATAATATAATTTAATGAAACAATGGGCGCACAGTGGTGGTCCATGCGCAGGACGCAGCGGCGGCAGACGCGGCAGTGGTGCGCGCGCGGCGGCTTATGGCGCCCACACTTCTGACAGAAGCGCGCCTCACCACTCTGGGCCACAGCATGGCACTTCACATAACTGGGGATTTTGTGAGCATCGCCATCCATGCCAGCAAGTCATTGTGCTGGCCCTGAATGGATGGAGGTTCACTGGGCTGAAAAGGTGACAGAGGCATCTTGTGCGCCAGCATGGTGCTTCTTATAAGATTGAGGCACTATGGATGAGGTGCTACTGTTTTTTGTGAATTTTTGGCTGGAGCCCACCTTCCGTTTCACCTGAAGCACAGTGTTCGCCTCGGGGTCTGGCGAGTAGTCCACAGGCACACTGCGCCATACAGAAGATAAATGCTGAGCCGGTAATAAGAGTGAGACTAACAGGCTCTTCCCAGGGGGGATACATCAGCATTTAGCCTCATTACTCTTGTTTTCCAAATTTTCAATGTTTGTAATATAAACCAAAGGGGGTTATCGTACAATGTGCACACCTGCCAGGGTCCAAAACCACACAGAGCAGGAAACAGTACAGCGCAATGCCGGTGTCGATGGTGAGGAAGCCCAGATTGAGCACTCCAGGCACGGAGTAGCTCAGCCATGGCACAATCTGAGCACACACAAGTTCACATCACCGTCGTTCCTCATCACCGCGACATTATATTTTATTTAGGGTTTAGGGTTTAATTAGGGTTTATTTAGGGCTACACGACAGTATTGGGAACACAAGATTTGTTCTAAGAACCTCAAGCCCTCGTTTCCATGGAGTGCTACAAGACAAGCTAATCGGGACTGTCACACATGAGCACAGTACTGCCGGCCTCCCACTCAGCAGTAAGATGCTTTGCAAAATGTCCAATGTCAAAGGGGATTTGCAGGAGCAGCATGAGGGACTTGGGGACCGGGCCGCACCACGCAGAGGACAACTGTGGTATAAATGAAGGCGATGAGGCCCAGCACCCCGAACACGGTGCAATTTAAGCGGCGGAGGGAGATTGTGGATGTGCTGTCATCGACGCGAGAAGCTGCAGATGCTGCTGTTAGAGAGGGCTGCCTGGCCAGGTGCCCTCCACCAGATGGGGATACCCTGGGCACTGGTGACTTCTGGCGGATGTTTGGCGAGCTCATGTCACCGCTGGCAGGCTTTGCAGCCCGTCATTGAGACGAGGATCCGCCTTGCTGTGCCCCTAAGGCTGGCCAGGGGTGTGATGCTCTGCTGTTGAGTGTCTGCTGTGTTGGTCCGCTGAAGCGCTGTCGGTCGTGGTGAATGCTAGTTTGCACACGGTAATAAACAGTTTTCCTTCACATGGCTGTGATGTACCATCGCAGCTCCCAGCAAAGGTCACATGTCGTATGACGCCCTCTCTCTTATGTCCTACTTAGCAAAGGAATTTCGCTCTACAGAGTAAATTGCAGCTAGGGCAAATCTGTAATAATACAATTTAGGATTCAGGAGTGATTTACTGCTCTCACATTTAGCAGCGAGAGCAACTAAAGCAGAGGAATGTCCCCATCAGCAGAGTGAACGCTTTGCAATATGTGATCCTTTTGCCCTACCAGCTCTAATATAACAGAACGTGGCATTTTGCAGCTACTTATCATAGCGGTGCCATTGTGAAGGTTTGCCATTGGCACCAGGTTGGCATGCTCTGACTCATCCTCGTGCATGTGATCATTCCAAGAAGCAAGACAAGGGGGCGAGGGATCACATCCTGAACGCGCCACAAAGGAAAAGATAAGCTAATGCCCATCTTTGATTGTTAGCTGCCAGCGTGGGAAAATAGGCAGTCTTATTGCTTTATGCAGCAATTGCCGATTCGGCAAACATAAACGTAGAGGTCCCTCGGAATTGCGTCCGGCTATTGAGAAATGACAATCTGCTCTAAGAGTATAAGTTAGTTTTGCAGCCAGCCATGTAAGCAGAGTTGGATTGGTGGCAGACTACCTCCTTGTCTTTTGACATACACTCTTGACATGCCATACAGAAGAGGCACAGCGCTGCGATGATATCATACATCGCTGTGCGAGACATCGACTATGGAGTCATGGCGGTGTCCGGTAGGCGGCTCACCTCCACTGCCTTGTGTTGCATTAACGCTCCCCCTCTCAACGAAATGAATGCTGCCTTCAGCACATTTGCCGCAGGAGCGTCTTTAATAGCCTCGAAGCTATGTCAGAGTAAATATTGTGCTGCAGAAGACATGACCTGCTCGTGTGTTACACAGGACTGTGCTTCCTTTTGTGCCTAGGAACCACCGTTTTCGTGTTTCCATGGTCTAAGACGCTGCGGCGCGTGCACATTCTTGTTCACTTCAACGTGTTTTGGAAGTCCAGAGCGTTTCTGATTCTTGTTGGCGGTTTGTGGCTGGTGTGCACCTTCCAGCTATCCCTGTGACATGCAGTCCAGCTGTTTCTTCAGGTTGTTTTGGTCTGATTCTGAGTGACTGTTGAGCCTCAAAAAATGCATGCAACAGAGGCTTCGGATCACATATTTGTCAAGTGGAATGCGCTACTTTGGTCCGAATTATGCGTGCTGAAGCAACTACCTTGCCATGAAGCATGAGGACATTTTAATTGCATGCAGCTGGCACAATGGCTGCGGCTGGATGCGATATGGGAGCCAGGGTCACAAATCTCATCAGCAAGGGTAACAAATTGGGGCAAGGAGGGGTGGATGTGCCGCATCTACCTAGTCATTTCTCTCGGGCTGTTGCAGCCGCTCTTTTTGCTCAGTGCCTTGCTGCTGTGCCAGCAGAGCACCAGGTCCTGCCCCTTCTACTCCATGCTTCCATGCAGTGGTATTTGAAAATAAATTTCTTGGAGTCGGCTTGTCTTGGTACTATGCAGCACCACTAGTTCAGCAAATTTGCAATTATTACTCCACAGTAAACGCTTACTTGGAAGCCGCTCCTTGCGTCAAATCAGACTGGTCTCAAGGCTTGCCAGGTTGAACACCCAGCTGAAGTGGGTTGTGTGTTGTCACATGCACAGCCGGTCGGGGGCCACAAAGGGCAGGTGGCCCAATGGAAGGGTCATCGGGACGGCGGCGCTTGGCGCAGTACCTGTACTTATCGCGCAGCTGGTCATTGCCTTCATCAGCTTGGCCTTCAAACAGCAGGTTTGGCCAGAATTCTGGACTCCTTTCCTGCTTCCTTGATTTCCTTCATATAGTTCTACCAACATAGCGATGTCTACAGGTCTCGGAGACACTCTGTAGGAGTTGCAGGTGGCTCTGCATATTTGTCACCTGTAGGTATCTGGAGGACCCCAGATTATACTCAGGCCCCGACATTGACATGAAGGCGGACTTGGAACTATTGTTCAAGGTAGTGAGATTGCTCTCTGGGCAGGTGGACCTGGCTCACCGCCACTCTGTGCTGCACTACTTTTTTGCGCCCTATGCTGAGGGAACGCCCCAGGAGTGCGTTGTGCCTCAGACGCCAACTCATGGCATCAGGTGGGCTGATACACCCCTCTGTCTACCACTTTGGGAAGGACACACCCACTTTCAAACTCTTTTCTGGGCAGAATTCATGCCCCATTGGCACAAAGATTACCCTGCCCATTTCTATCTTGAGTTGTGAATGGTGCGTGACTCTGGCCCGGGGCTCCTGCGGATAGTCAGAATTTTTCCACACTCTTTTGCTCCTAGTGTTTTAGGTGGTATCCTTGCCCACTAGCTGGCATCAGAGAATCCATTGCTGCAACCTGCATGATGGTGGATCTTCTATGCATCATAGCCTTTACCGTGCTGTTTGTCGAGGCTTGCCGCTTGCCGACAAATATTTCTTATTTATTCCCTGTCTGACAAGCCCACACAGAAATGATGGCATGCTTGACTCTTTGAGGTAACTTTGCCGATAGCAGTTGCAGGAGGCCAAATCCTGGATGTTCCGCGGCCTGACTGCTCCTGCTGATGAAAGTGCTATCAGAGCAGAATACCATCATTGCCGGCAAATTCTTGTGGCCCACCCACAGTCTGTCCCATCTTCTGGGTTTTGCTGTGCAGGTGCACGCGGTGCGCGTTCCCTGCCGCAGCATGCATAGCATCAATAGCGCTGGGGGCCTGTGTGCTGCTGCTGCTGCTGCGGGCGACCTCCAGGATGATGCGCGGCGTCATTAATCGGCCGCTGCAGCGCCGCATCCGCATCTTCCACCGCACCTTTGCAGGAGGTGAGCCTAGGCAGGGTTCAAGTACTTCATTAATTTTTTTTATATATATTTTCAGGGTTAAGGGTTTAGGGTTTCTTTTTTAAGGTTCAGGGGTTAGTGTCTACCAATGTAGTGAAAGCAAGAATGTGTTAGAAGCACTGTCCCCGGCAGATTTTGTCTGGCAAGACTTGTCGGGCGCTCCTGTGAGTGGAAATAACAGGAATGGGATGTAGTGCAGAGTCTTAGCTAGCACCGGTGGCCCTTCTGCTGCCGAATTTCAGTCGCTGAGCAGGCTCTCAGAGCTTCTGAACATGGCTCTTGAATACATGATCCCTTCAGAGTTCATGCAGCCATTGTTTGACCTGTAGCGCAGAAATTTCTGGTCTGTCCACTTCAAGGCCTCCTGAAGTGAACTATCAAAACGATGCACTCCATGACCTGGCAAGCTTGACTGCTGCATTGTGCAATCGCTTGAGGCATCTTCTGCTCTGATACAATGGATGTGTTGTGCAGCGCTGGCGATCCACGAGGCCGCGCAGGTGGTGACAATAGCGTTTTCACCCTTCTCCTGGGGATTTGAGGTGTTTTGGCTTGCCTCATTCCTGGCGCTGCCTGTCTTGGTCTGCGCCACCTGTCTACCCCTCGCAGTGCTGCCGGTCTGGGACACACTTTCTGCTGGACGGGTACGCTCCTTTCGCTCTCCTTCAAGGATTGCACTCAATGTAAGTTCAGCAGTCATCGGAAGCAAACGGAGGCGCCCCTTCGCTATTACTCAGGAGAAGATCAGGAGTCGTACTGTGTTTGAAGGGAGGCATTCCTGCCTCGCTGTCATGTCAGATGTGCTCTGACACTCCTGCCATCCTGGGTGTTGCTCCTGTGAATTCCTGTAGAAATGCAGGTCAGGTTGGCTGTAACACCAGGCCATGCTTGCCTTCAAGCGATAGGACTCTGAGCTTTGCCATGGAAACATCACTGTGTTGGGTGACAATGGTCATGCCTGCGGCGGGCAGGAGAAAGTCTCAGAGTATGTTGGGATGTTGATATTGGCTTGATGCAGGCATGGCAACAGGCAGGAGGGAGACATGAGAACCAGCTGGAGGGGTCTCTGCTGGCAAACCCACCCAGGGCAACTGTGGAGCTCAACCAGGCATCGGTGAGAAAAGAGGCACAGCAGCCGCCGTTGTGATGAGGGGGGCGATTGGGGCCTGCGGGGCCAGATCAGGTCCACCTGATAGGCATGTCACATGCAAGCAGTTTTCATGAGAGCAGCGCTGCAATGTACAATGCACCCATGACCTGCATGACCTGCAGGCAGTGATTCTGTATATCTGTGTATCAGACATGGCAGCAGCGCCAGCTTCAGAGAGCGAAGCATGGCAGTATCATGACAGAGGACATCATATTGGAAGACACAACATGGCGCCATCCTGTGATGATGACGAATATTGTTAATGGCTGAACAGTGCCTTAATGGAGTTGGGTATCCACCGGCGATACATGCATGGAGGTTGCATGGCAGTCGCCAGGCACTGATATGGCTCTCGTTCAAAGACTTCCTGATATATTGAGTCGTGCATTCATGATCTCAATCTTCTATTGAATGATACTAGTAATATCAGATTTGGCTCAGCCCGGGCGGCTGTGGCAAAAGCACCTAATGGGCATTCAACCCTGCTCCAGCTGTAACTTTGCAGGATCTGTCTGAACTCACAGATCAGAGCACTCCCTCATCTGCCAGGATCCTCCAGAGTGTCAGTCAGTCAGTCCGTCAGTCAGTTACATCTCTTCCAGCCGCATAGGGCTGATCAGATGTCTGACCACCATCGTGTGGCCAGCAACCAACACAACATCCCAGAGAACCAAAGTTCATCAAGAAGGAATCATCCAACACATTCGTCGCAATAGGATGCAAAGTATCACTCCAAACGCATCGATAAGCACATTGCAAGACACCCAGGATATGGCATCACACAAGAGACGACAACGTTTCTGCTAGGAGTCTTTGGCAGCTGCAGGGGACTCTAGAGGTTGATTGAGAACTAAAGCCCTATATATCCCCCTGCCCCGCACCCCATTAGAGTTAGAGGAATATATAGGGCTTTAATTTGGGGTGCAGGGGTATAATGGGGCCTTATAGTAATACTTTTTCCTGCCTTTTTCCTGGTGCCTTTCCATGTCTCCCTTTGACTGCTGCCGACGGCGTTCCTTACAGTTATCTTGTCCTGTTGTGCTCTTAACACCTTCTTGTTGAGTAATTCTGCAGGCAGCAGACGACAGCAGAGAGTCACAGTAGCCAGGCAGCCAGCACAGCTGCATCGCACTCATACCACTTCATTGCATTCGCTATTCACTTTGGGAGAGATCTCAAGCAGCAGTTCTCTTGCCGCTCTGCAGGTGAGACCTCTGGATACGCCTTCCTGTACCTCATAATCACTGACATACCTGCCTTACATACATAAGCCTATGAGTACATGGCCTTCACTACTCACACTGCCTTCTATTTATTCACGCACATTCTCATGCATGCCTTACTAATATCCAGATTTCAAAGGGTGTGAGGGTACGCCGTTGCCCACAGCATCCTTTGCTCGGTGGAGAGCCACCCGGCGTCCGCGTGCCAGCATGCAGCCAGTCAGTCAGCGTCCAGAACCACACCGAGCAGTCGCCGATGGATGTTCCAACTCACCAACCATGACGGCTCTCTTAACACCATTCTCCGTGCTGAACTTGCCGCCATTTACATTGCCCTTCGGGACATTCCTCGTACAGAACCCATCACGCTCCTCACCGATAGCCTTACTTCTATCCTCCTCATACACAAAATTATTCACATTCCATAAACACTCCTCCATCATACACACCGTTGGCTCCTCACCCAAGTCTCGCAGTTGCTCTTCAGCCGAGCGGCGCCCACAGCCATTCATAAAGTTCGTGGCCACACCGGTAGCTATGGCAACACAGAGGCCGACCGCCTGGCCAATGCTGCCCATACCCATCCTCATGCTCTCACGTTCACAGACGCGCCCACTTCCGGTCGCGGTCTCTTCTGGCCCACCTACACTCTCCCCTCACTTGTTCCCCATGGGCCTCCGGTATCCCACGATGTTCATGACCTCCGCCAACATCCCAAACGGGTCGCGTCGGTCATCCACCAAGCCTCCCGTCTTCACGATCCTGCCAGTTGCAAATCTATCAAGCGCATTCGGGCCCTCCTCGAAGATTTCCCCGCAACCACGGACTCTGGTCAACATGCCCACCCCGCGCTCCCACGGGATCCCGGCATTCTGGGGGCTCAAAGCTCTGCTTTTCTGTCCCTGGGCTCTAAACGTCTCCGCTTACCCACCATTCACAGAGCCCTCCGTCTCCGCCACTGTCCCCATATGCGCTTTAAACGCAAATTTCCTTCTGACGCCTCTCTCTCCCCTATTCTTGCCCCTTGTGCAATGTTACTCCCAACTCCCTCTCCCACCAATGCGGTGGCTGTCGCCATCCTGACATGCGCGATGTCATATGTCGCCGCCACGGCGACCTTGTCCATACACTTTCCACTGCTATACGTCAAGGGGACCTTGGGTCTTGTCATCTCTTTCAGGATGCGGAAGGACATCGTGACCTCGCCCACGGTGCCGCCCCTGTGTCCACAGTACCCCCTTGGGCCCTCCCAGGCATCCCCCCTTCCCGACCGGATATTGTTTTCTTCCCTACCCTCGATCCCGGTCTTCCTTCCGCCACTCTAGTGTCCTGGACCCCTGCTCATCGCCGCGAACACACTGTTGTCCTCCTCGAGGTCTCTTGCACTAGCGACGTCTACGTTCACTCCAGAGCCGTTACCAAATGCCACCAACACGAAGCCCTTCGCGTCCAACTTATCGCACATGGCTGGGGCCAGGTCTTTGTCTACTCCATTATCATTGGCCACTCCGGCGTCCTCCCCACTGTTCTCTCTCGAGCCCTTGTCCACTGCGGTGTCCTTGTGGGCACCCCGACGTACAAGCGTGTGCTGTCCTCCCTTCACTTCCTCGTTATTGAGGCCTCCTCCCGGGTCCTTGCCAATTTCAACCTTCAATGCAAGCGTCGCCGAGTGACTCCAACGACCGATCCCTCTATCGAGCATCTTGTCACCGCTCTCGCATCGGGCCTCCCCTTCCAGCCGGACACGGCGCTCCTCCAGGCCTTCTCGGCCGCCTCCGCGCTCCTCTGCCTCCTCCGGTCCTTCTCGTGCCCGTCGCCGGGCGCCTGCCCGCCGTTGCCCTTCCCCGCCCCAGCCCGTCTCCCGTCCGGCTCCTGCCCCGTGCATCGTTCCCCCCCCACGTCGCTCCTCTCGGACGCGGCGCCCCCCTTTGCGTCTCTCCCAGCCTCCTCTTACCTCCAGCCACCCTTCCTAGTCCTGCCGTATGAGTTATGATGATGGGGGCTAGGGTTTCCTGATGCCCCCTGCATGGCTCTGGCTGTGCCCGCACGCATGTGACCAGGCTTTGGCTTGGCTTCAGCGTTCCCCTTCTTCTTCTTCTTCTTCTTCTTCTTCTTCTTCTTCTGCTCAAAAAACAACCTTGTACACTGACCCAATCAAGGCTTTTAACAATCTGCAAGAGTTAGGAATGCTAGCACGCATACACCTGATGCTATGTGTTGACGTCTCAGGGCAGGGGGCCTGAGCTCATCCTTCTCTGTGCCCTTTTCCTGCTCAGATGATCGCAAGCGAAGCAGATGTCTACAAGTCGACTAATGCAGTGCATCAGCTCGAGGAACAATTCCCTTGGATTGCAAAGACCTTATTGGCCTTAGGCGTCGCTTGAGATGTCCGATATTCGGACTCCGAATAGACTGTCCTGGTACTAGCCATGACGGCGTCTGGAAGTAGGCTTTCACCTTTTTGCTTCCCGGCTCACGGGTTCTCAGGACATGGGATATCAAGGTAAGTACATGCTGACAAATTACATCGATATTTGAAGTTCGCTTCGCGAAATTTTCCAGGCTGAGGAACGCTATGAAATGCAGGGGTCTTGTGGGAGGAAAGTTGCCCTTCCGGAGACATTCTATTTTCACAAGACACAACACCTCGTTTACGCAGCGTGCTAAAGGCCTTAGAATTCACGCAAGCGCTGAAGGCAGGGTGAGAAACCAGTACCACTGTTTGTTTATAGTTTTTATACATATCAGGCTTGGTTCACGGCACGTTCATGATATTTGAAAAAAAATCTGCTGCCTCCAGGAACCTGTTTTTTTCAATCGAGACTTTGAGCGTGATGAGTTGCTGCAATACCTGAGGACAGCTCCCACCGGCATCCTTGTCATTTTGGGGCCGCGAAGCAGTGGGAAGACAGTCCTCCTACAAAAAGTCTTTGACAGCGAAGATTTTGATATCCCACCTTCATACCTAAACGCACGCGCACGTCAGCTGACAGAAGCGACTGTTTTGGTGAGGCTGCTTCAGGAGAAGGGTGCAACAGCGCTGCAGAAGCTCTCGCATGTCCTGGATGGCTTTGCCCAGACTCCCATAGGCAGCATGTTCAATGCACTGTCAGTGGAGCAGAAAGCTGGTGCAGAGACAATTAGTGTCACTGGGGACAATGTGATTGCAGCTTTCTTGAGGAAGGAGAAGCAGAGTATGAACGATGTGATAGCCGTCTATGATGACCTGCTCAAACTCAACAAGACAGGCAAGATCATCATCATCAGCAGCAGCAGCAGCAGCTGCCCCTCACTAGGAGAACATAGGCTTTGTCCCACCTTAGTGCCACCGTTAGTACGGAATTGCCCACTAATGTAGCAAGGTGGCAACAAGGTGGCTTAGTTCGGGGCATGTACCATAGTTGCACTCTTGCCGCTTAGTGCCGCTACATTTAGGCCTAATGTGGCACTAAGTTCCCATGCGAAACCTTAGTTCATACAAAGCCACTGTTCTCCTAGTGCCTGGCCAGTCATCTGTATTGATGAAGCAAACGTGTTGACACAGTGGCAGCAGGGCAGCTTGGAGAAAAAGGAGGCCTTAAGTGCGCTACTCAAGTTCTTTGTCAAGGTGTGCAAACCTGCTTCGTAATATAATGTGCTGTACTTGCAGTCACCATGGAGCATTTTTCTCAAGACGCCTTGTGGTGGGAATGTGTGTAATGTATGGGTTCTACAGGTATCGAAGGAGGACAATGCGGCGCATGTTGTACTGGCAACCTCTGATTTTGCTTTCCAAAGCTGGCTTGCACGAGGTCATTCTCTTATGTATCTTAATAGTTGAGCTTTTGCCCAAATCAGTTAATCCTTTATTCCCTGCCCCAACCAGAAATGGCATCAGCGCGTTATGGCTAATGTGTGCCATACAGCTGTCATTATACTTGTGCTGTGCAGAGATTGGTGTTGGCTTCTTCCGATGTGAGGTCATAGGTGATTTCCCAGAGGAAGAGGCTCGCCACTTTTTTGCAGAACATGCTCTCCCCAGGGCCGGACAGAAGGGTGAAGTGGGAAACGATGTCTGGGAACAAGTTTGGATGGTATGGGCAATGCTGCACGCAATGCTGCACGCAATGCTGCTCTTATTTATTTGTGTTTAGCTTGCACTGAGAATTGCACAAATTTTAACACATAGAAACACTTTGAAACTACCGAGTGTGCACTTATTTTCTGGTAGGTTTGTGGAGGGAATGCAGGTCAGCTGTTGCGAGCAGCTGCTTCTTACTCGGGGAATTGGGATAAAGGTGCGCCTGGCAAAAATGATTTTTATTGTGTAGATAATTTATCACCATTTTCATGCCCCTTGCTGACAATATTGTGAGCTGTATTAAGTATAGGTGCAGTGCGGTAATGTGATCAATACAGTGTCCTTTCGTGCTTCATGCAATGATTTGTTTGTGCAGCCTTGGCAGTTGTGTGGGGCCCGCTGCTAAGCGACTTGGAATTGGCTCTCGTTGATACCAATCCTTGGAGCGAGGAGCACTTCAAAACCGTGGTGAAGCTGATCATAGCTGCTGCAAATGGCGTTGTGCCTGTTTCACGTGTGTGTCGTGCACTTGGAGCTGGGGCCAAGACAGCATTGGATGGAATGGTGCAAGCCAACTTGCTGGCCTATCGGCCCTATTCACGTATGCATCAGCTCCTCTTACTGTTCTGGTGCATTATAATTCCTTTGCAAGCTGTTTCATGTTGAGGAGTTCACAGCCAATAAAGTAAGTATTGCCTGTGAACAGCAAGAGATCAGATGCTACTACTCTTGCTCTGTCTTTGTCTGAGCTTGGAGTCTAGATTATTGCTGATCGGGTGATGCTCAATCTAGCAAACTCATGAGTGGGTCTGCCAATGCAGTCTGGGCCCGTGATCTGCCTGCAGAAGCACATGGCCCCTATCTGAAGACAGTCGTCACGGCCCCCACGCCAGGGCATCTGTATAGCATGAGGCAGTTGGAGAAGTCTGGCGACCTGGTCTCCATGCATACCTCAGCACAGGTGAGACTGCCTGCTATGCAGCTCTGAAGACACCGGTGACGGCTAGGAGGCTTTTGTCTGTTTGCAATTGATCGAAAGATTGATCCTGGAGCGCCTTGTTTGCTTGCGCACTGTGTGCACTGCACGTTTTTCATCAGTAATATGTATTTGTCCATGCGAGTCCTTTTCAGAAGGTGCTTTGGTGGCAAGCTCCTGCTCGCACTATCAGGAGTCATCTTGCTGGTTGTTTAATGCTTGCTAAGGAACAAAGTGTCTGTGGAAGTGCCGAACCAACAACCAGGAGCATGTGCTTCAGGAGCAGAAACACAGTGCAGCAGCAATCCTTGAAGACCGGCTGCGGAAAAACAGTGCTCAGATTAAGAAGATTGACAAGTCGTTGGCAGCCATTGACAAGGAGCTCACCAAGCTGGATGGTGAGGTTGCTGATCTCAAGAGGACCACTGCACGAGATGTGTGGCTCAACGAAGTGGCAGAGCTGCGGAGGAAGGAGGAGCTGCTGCGCAAGGAAAAGGAGCAATTATGGAGGGAGAAGGAACAGCTACGGGAGTTGGAGATAATCCTTTCAAGGCAATTGTCCTCGTAGCTCAAGTAACTTCGTCATCATGTAGTTAGGTTGACAGGTATAGTCAGCTTCTTGACACCACTCAAGTCGGAAAGCAAATCGAGCTGTGGGAGGGAAGAGTGAAAAAGATACATGTTCTGCCCTTGGCAAGCAGAAACATGCAGCGCTATTTTAGCATGTGGTCATGTTAGTTGCGGAAGCAACCTCGGCATTGCGCTTGTATAGAGATTTTGAGTGCGCAAATGAAGTGGAGAAGTGCTGTGCTATCAGGCTTGTGTGGCACTAGGTGAACATTCCATCAACATCTGTCTTTAACCGGAGGGAATTGGTGAAGTCAGGCTTCTTTTATGGGCCGCTGCTGCACCCAAACTAACACATCACTCGGCAAACACAACAATGACTCTGAAGCGAGAGAAGATTCAAGGGCCAGACACAATGGCTGTGACCTTGCAGCCCAGCCAAGAAGGATTTGAGTAGATGCGCCAGTGTTGGGAAGTGGGTTCAAACGGTCTGAGTGATCTGGAAAGTGAGGTTTGTCGGACCTGGAAAGAGGAGCTGTTCTCAGAAAAGCGTACCTGTAACATTGCCCGTCGCTGTTGCTGTGTGCTTTGTTTGCTGTACAGCTGTCTGACATGTTTGACAACCAATAAATGGAATGCTGATGGTCAAAAGAGGGAAATAAATCCGCACATCCTTGGGGATTGCCTTCAATAGTGTTTGGTTGCCACGTGCGCCGCCCTGCTTCCAAGTTTACTTCAATATATTGAACTCAACATGTGACTTCCATTGTGAATGTGCTTGGCTGCTATGTACTTGTGCACCGCCATGCTTGCAATTCTCACGTTGAAGGATGCTATGGGGAACGGCGTCCCCTCACCGTGAGGGTGTGACACCCTGACCTGGAGAGAAGCTGTTCACATGCACAGACAAGTTGTTTTAGTGACACAAAGAGAACAATCTGTGCTGTATATGTGCAAATGTGATGTAATAATTTGATGATAGTGGGCTGTGAAAAAATTACAAGACAAATTCACAGGAAGGATTGGCACGCTTGCAATTCTGCCTGAATTTGATGACCCCTATGACCCCCGGTGACTACCCCTCTTGTAGATTACTTACCCCTACCCTATTGTACCGGACACGTTTTTCATTGCACACGTAAAGCCCACATGTGGGTTAGTCACCATCTCTGCAAGCAAATTTTCTGCCATCAGTGGCATATTCTGTCCGTCCAGACACTCCAAGTAGTTGAAAGACTAATGGATCCGTTCAGGAAGCAGCAACATTATCCGTTGATTGATACTCCTGCTGAATTTTCGCAACCTTTACAACTACCCAACTTGGGGAGCAGACCTTCGTCGTTTGAATGCAGACCTTTATTTTCACCCGAACAGACTGCGGAAGCAAATGTTATCACTGCTGTGCCATACTATCGAGTCGATCGGCCATCAAGCTTGGGCGCCTTTGAAACGCTAGAGAGATCGGAGGGAAGCAGTGGCGATGCTGGAGCTGCTCAGGGAGCATCGTCTTTTCAGGATGCAGACCTTTACAACGATCTTTTCGTGCACTCTCAAGATGACAGAGCAACGGTAGGCACCTCAGTTTCTCTCGACCCGCATCTCCTCCGCCCCCGACGAGGGGTCCCAAACGCCTCAGTGAACTCGACGTAAGTGATCGCGCATTGTTTATGCAGCGGCCTTCTGAGGAAGATCCGGCACTGCATAAGGCACGGGAGCAACAAGACAGGAATAAACGCGCGCAACAGAGGTGAGAAAACTCCTAGATTGTACCATGCTCGGCCATGAGGCGTATGTGCCGCACAAACTTGGCTATATGAGTTGAAGCTCAGATGGAAGGAATCAAGAATACTGATTTCTAGCTGTCACTGCTTGCAGGTACAGACTCCGCCAGAAGGTGAGGGCAAAATGCGCATTGCTGGCGCTCCATGCACCCTCCCCTCCCTTCCCTGACGCTTCTAATTCTCGTCTGTGCTGGCAATTCTCTCTGGGATCTGTCGGCCTGCTTCATTATCTCCAACACTCCTCATACTTTGCTGAACTGACCTCCCAGGAAAAGATGGAGGACTACAAGAGGCAGCTGGATGAGCTGAATAAGAAAGTGGAGCAGCTAATGGAGGAGAAGGCTTCGCTGGAGAACAGAAGTGAGCTCGCTCCAAACCAAATCTATGGGCATGCATGCCAGCAATGGTAGATTGTGTGATCATGGGAGCAATGCTCTGGCAAGATCGGAGACATACAAGGCCCCATGAACAAGCAGAGCAGCATTGCAGAACACCATGCCAGGCTTGCTGGGGCACAAGCAAAGTTGGGATGACTGAGGGCATGTATGTGCTCCAAAGACAAATGCCCTACAAATAACAACAAGACATCTTGCCAGCGTTTCTTCTCCAAGCGCCTGTGGCTCACTGCGGCTTGCATGTTGTGCGCAGCTCAACTGCTGGAGAAGGTGGTACGCATGAAGGATGAGCGGCTGGGGACCACCCAGGTACCGCTATTCACCCTGACAAGAGCCTGAAAGGTTCCAGATCAGCTATGGAAGAGTTGGCTGACAGTCATCAGAACACCTGCGATCTCTTCACCTCGGCCTCCTTACCCTTGTTACACCCTTGGTGACATGTGTGAGCAGGGGTTACTAAATCTAATTATATTCAGTAGAGCTAGATTTAGTACCCTCTGATGTGAGATGATGTCGATCTCTGCTCTGAGGCCATCATGAATTACACAGCTTGACAACTTGAACGTCTGTCTGCACTGTCAGCACATCGACCTCTGTGCAGCATGCACATCATGCATCAAGGAGAGCCTTGATATTGGGGCTTGCAAGTCACATGTAGCAACACATTAAGTGCTGGGACTGACCTAAGGACTTCTTGAAACCACATTACTTGTCCTTTGTGTGGTTGTCCAGAGTTATTCATCGTTAGGATTGCATGGACAGTGACAAGTGCTGTGTTCCTGCAGCAACAAGACATGGAAGGTGCAGCGCCATATGACAGCAGTGAGCTTCGGCGCACCATCTACGAGGTGCAACGATTGGTGCACAATGGCGACCCCGGCTTCACACTGGAAGACCTCCGCTCCGTCAAACCAGCTCAGGTAACAAATTATGAATTTTGAACTGTGAATTGTGCTGCAAACTGGTCTTACTTCTGGGCAACACTTCAGAATAATGAGATGTCTTCTCGCGCCGAGCGTACTGTCTTTGCAAGGCAACACTAACATAGAATGATTTCATTGTAGCTTTGCGCCTCGGCTTGCAGAAGCTGCCACCGCCATCCATGTCAGGATGCATGCATGCAAGAGGATTGAAGTGGGCATGCTGAATGTTGGCATGGCCCTGGTGCAGATCGAGGAGATGCACAAGCAGACAGTGGTCTTCCTGTCGCTGCTTCTGACCAAGGCGGATGTGGGCATTGCCGGCTCAGAGGCCAACGTCCTGGTCACCAGGATTATCAGTGGCGTGGTAAGCAACCCAGGCTTACAATGATTTGGCATTGCGGGATGATGTATCACCTTGGTTCTTGGGCCACTCAGCATACCCTTGACATGGGGCCTTCAGAAGGGGCATGCTGACTAGTGCAGAGAAATCTCACTTTCTGCCCGAGCATCAGGAGATTCATCATCGGTCATCTGGCCTTGCATGTCAAATTGGAGAGATTGAACGTATGAGGGTGATCTTAGCGAGTCTCGGATTCATCAGCTAGATTTGTTTACCAAAGCTCACCGTGCAGTAGCCAGATTTTCTGTGGGATCCACTATCACCGCATGAGTGTCTTGATGCTGAAGTGTCTCGGTCTGGTGAAAATATGTGTGGGGCTGACGTACATTGGCACCCTGTGATTTTCACTTCGTTCTACAGGCCTCTTAGCAGTTTGCCGCAAAATGCAGCACAAGTACTAACTAAGCAAGCGGGCCCTGTCACACCAAGGCCTTTCCCCTTTTGGCCAAGCACTTATCAAGGTTTTTGAAAGGTGGTGTTTCACAAACTCCTGAATGCAGTACAACCAATGAGGTGGTGCGCAGAGGGCAATCAAGAACATGGGGGCGAAGATGCAGTACTCGCACATGCGCAAGCAAGAGCTGTCCTGGAAGCACATGCGCGTGCCGCCAACTGACCATCCGTCATGGAGCAAGGCAATCGTGCGTTCCCTCCCCCTCTTTCCATGCTGCCGCGGTGGAAGAACAACCACACTGATAGGGGTTTCAGCTCCAGAATATATGGCTCAGGGTTCAATCCCTGAGGGTCAAGGCTTTAGCCTGAATTGCCAGAGGGATCTGCCTTCGCCCACATGCGTGTGCATGTGAATGTAGCCACTGTGCATTCCATTGACCTCAATGCCATCTGACACTGCGTCTGTCCCATATTGTGTCCGTTTATACATCAAATACATCAAGGGAGTCGTTTGCTCCAAGCAGCGGTATGTGGCTTGGGCATCCGATTCATCCGATTCACAATGTCCATTGAATGAGTGGCAAGCGGGGTGTATGTGATGGTGCAGCAAGACTGTTCCGGTGAAGTTACTGTTTCACATTTGTATGGTGCTGACATCTAGACTCCAACATACGGGTCCCATGAGGTTCAGATCACTTCCAGGATCCACGATTCTGACTCCCAAGACTAACAGCACTCAGGCCATTGAGTGTACACAGGCAAAGGCTGGCCTGACCGCGGAGCAGAAGCGCCTGCTACTGGCCAGCCGCAATCGCCTCATATCCAAAATCGACGCCATCATGAGAGAACGAATTGGGGTGCGGTTGTCACTCCTCCTTACATCCAACTGTTGAGCTGCTCTGCAACACTCACGAAGCCCTTCTGCTTCCGACTTTCCAAATTCAGACAGGAGAATGCATGCATGTGCACTTTGCCCAAGAGGAGAGTTGTCTCAGTCATGCATGGAAGTCCATATTATTGTGAGCGTCTGCAGGCACTGTCGGTCAAGGCCCCACCCGAAGTGAAGCCGGGGGCCGACACTTACATCAGCAAAGTTCAAACATTTTTATTCTTATTTCTATACTTTATATATTCAACTTTTTTGTTTTATTTTTCAATATTTTCAACATGACTACTGTGGATTTTGCTAATTGTTATATATCTTCGTGTGTTATTATCAAAGAAATGGTATCATGATCTATATATTATTTATTACAGTTTAGAGTCTGAGGCTCATTGGTCTTTTGATAGTCTTCTGCTACCCTACATTATCTCATTATCTTCTCAAGTTAGTGCACCTCATAACACCCCCAAACCAAAAAAACCAAAACGTGTGATGAGGGCAAAATCGAGCTGACGTGGCATGTGGTGCAGATTGTGACAGCGATGACATCAGCGCTGCCCCAAGAGGAGCGCCCGAGCAGCAGCATCGATGACTGCGAGAGCAGCAGCGACAGCTTCCTCCAGCTCAGCCAGGTGTGGCCCTCTAATCTAATCTATCCATTTACCTAATCCAATCTAATCTAATCAAAATCTATCTATCTATCTAATCTACTCTACCTATCTAATCTACTCCACGTATCTAATCTGCTCTAATCTAATCTTTTCTAATCCTAAAGTGATATTCACCAAAAAGGGCTCAAGGCCCTGATCGCATGAAGTGAAGAAGGTGATAATTAGGAGGATGCCAGCACCCCAAACCATCATTTTGCATGCAAGGTATAAACAGCAAAATTTATAATCGTATCATTGTAGCTGCTCTGGCGTGTTTCAATGGTCGGTGCAAGAGCTGTGATTTGTAGAGGGGGTGACGTGCCTGCCTCCAGAGGCGTTGGTTGTTGTGACCATTTTTGCTGCAGTAATTTTGTCCACGAGCCATTCAAAACAGAAGTTTTCACTTCCATGATGGCCTTTATCAAGCCCAGCGCACAGAGCGCAGTTGGGATTGGGATGGTGAAATTTCTGGCACTGGCAGACACAAAGCATTTTCTCTGATTTGCCAAACATGCATAATTCTGGGGGAGGGAACACTGACAGGGGTGTGTGTGTCAAGGCGTCTGATGCTCTGAAGGCCAGCTTGGCAAAGGAGCACCGGGCGATGCTCCAGTTCTATGAAGAGACCCAGACTGAACATGTGAGCTCCCTGGCCTTAGTCAACACAGGCCTCAGGGCCCCTGCAGCACTCTGGCCAACTCATATTGTCAACAGTCGCAGAATAGGCCTTGATCACTTTGATAGGAGTGGGGATTCCCTGGACATGCGTGAGGCAGAAGGCTCCTGTGCGTACTTGAAGTGTTCCATGCGTAATATATGGAGAAGATAAAAGCAGCACGGGCCTTTGTTTGCAGAACTCTTCAGTTCATGCCTAGCCTGCTTTGAAAATGCAGCAACCGTTCCTTGAGGCATTTCCTGACTTTGATATAGTAGAAGTAGGTAGAGTTAGACTTCTGAAGGCTGAAACCCAAACCCGAACACAGATTGAGTATTGGCTGTGTGCTGTGCAGTCGCCACTGACAGCGCTGCAGGAAGCGCAAATCCTGGTGCAGATCTTCCCTCACCGCTTTGAAATGCTGTGGCTGTGCAGCGTTCTGGGCCTGGAAGGTAAGCAGGTGCGTGCCAGACCATGCCCACTTCCAACAGAGTACTCCCGTCACTCGCTGTAATGATTTGCTTGTTGCATACGTTTCGGTCATGCAACATAAACGGTCTGCAGTCTCTGTGCTCTATTGCAAGTTAGCACTTACTGCCCAAGACAGCAGCACTATTCTATTTCGCTAAGTTTGTAAAACAGTCACATAGCCATGTTCTGACTGCGCCATGGGTGCCAGCAGTCCCCAGCACTCAGCATGGGCTACTGTTAGCTTTGGAGCGTCCTCAAGAGTTAGCTCCCTTGTTATTTACAGGGTTTTGTGAGACTTCTGTACACTCAATTCGTGCGTACTTGGTGTGCTTGTCCATCTGAATTTGGTTCCAAATCCCAGTCAGCTGAGCCACACGACTGTGAGAATCAGGGATTTGTCTTGCAGAGGGACGCTGAATCGATGCAAGAAGATGAGATGGGACCTCCCGCTGCCAATATCTCCAGCATGCCACCGACCAACACCATGGCGTCTGGCCTCCCGATGCATCTGTCTGGTTCCCCCAGCCCGCCACCGACCACCTTCGTGGCACCGGGTCCCCCATCACATTCCGGGGAACCTCCCACCGCCGGGTGTGCCAGCCTGCCACCGACCTCCTTCGCGGCATTGGGCGTCCGCGTGCACATGCCGGGACCTCCCGTGGCTGGTCCTCCCGGCCTGCCACCAACCTCCTTCACGGCATCGGGGCCCCCATCACATTCCGGGGAACCTCCCACCGCCGGGTGTGCCAGCCTGCCACCGACCTCCTTCGCGGCATTGGGCGTCCCCGTGCATATGCCGGGACCTCCCGTGGCTGGTCCTCCCGGCCTGCCACTGACCTCCTTCACGGCATCGGATCCCCCGGTGCATTTGCCCGGATCCCCCAGCCTTCCACCACTCTTCATCATGGCACCGGGTGCCCATGAGTCACAAGAAGCCCATTGGCACCCGGCTTCTGGTGCCTACAGTCAGGCTCACAAATGAGATTGCAGCACAAAGAGAAAGAAACTCATTCGGATGCAACTACTGTGCCCCTGAAGGAACGGGGTTCCGCGTCTCGCAGAATGGGTTCCATGTCTCATGATTTGTAAGCACAGCCATTTGGCCAGTGTTAGTATTTAATCGTTTCAGGGGAATTGCAATGCTTGTTGGATGAGGGTTTCTGCTTCCAAGTTTGAGTCTAGTACAGTGCTGTTTTACTGCTTTGGGTTAGCATACACCTCTGTACCTGGATGTTGCGCGTTGCTCAAGGTACTTGTTCGACAGCCGTGGGAGACCATGCATCTGGCTGATCAGAAGATGTGTTGTCCTCCTTCCGGATGCAGCAATGCACTGATGATTTTGACGAGATGTGTATATCGTAGCTCGTGAATGTGACTTGTCAAGACAGACATGCAAACTGTGACTAGGCAATCACAGG
This sequence comes from Coccomyxa sp. Obi, assembly GCA_020887355.1. Taxonomy (NCBI): domain Eukaryota; kingdom Viridiplantae; phylum Chlorophyta; class Trebouxiophyceae; family Coccomyxaceae; genus Coccomyxa; species Coccomyxa sp. Obi. The sequence continues at coordinate 135,203 of AP025001.1, forward strand.
AAGAATTGGTACATTTGCATTGAAAATAAGAAGATGCAGTGTGTCATGGCCATGTCGTGCCGTATTTCTTATTTGACTTCCCCATGATATGAGAGCTTGCAATGCAACTTGAACTGCAGATCAATGCTGCACACGGTTAGTGTATGCTAGCCAGATGAGACACTGCAAGTATCACAGTATGCCCGGTTTTGGCGTCTGCTTCTGTTCTTTAGGGGCTTGGTGCAACGCCCTTTATTTGCAGCAGAGCTGTGCTTTTCGTCAGCCTCTCTCCAGCAAATCCATCGGCCCTGACATGACCGTGATCCGTATGCTTTTGTTTAGAAGTAACTAATAAGCGGGAATTTGGCACTGCAAAATGTTTGACTACTTGTGAGAAGGAGTTGCCTGAACGTGTTCCCCATCGTCCGTGTGGGTTTTCATCTAAGGGACAGCGCTCGTGCACTTGGTTTTTAATGAGCCGAACCATGATGACGGCTTATATGATTACATTTGAGTATATTATGATATTTGATTTGACTAGCAGCAGCTATCTGATGTTCAAGGCACACTTGCTTGCTGAAGTGGTGTGGAATATCGCGACATGCACAGGGGTAACAAAGGGCAATTATTTACACAAACTTGCAAAGCAAATACTGATGAGTAGTGATACAGTAGAGAGTCCGAATATGATACAGAGGTGGCACACGGTGTTTGATGCATTGTAACTGCACTATGCCGCCAGTGGATCTGGTGGGTTGTAACAATGAACATCCTACATTTTTGTACAGTTGTCTCTGGTTGCCTTTCCACTATTGCACCGTAGGGCGCTAAGGTGCCAGGTACCATTCTAAAGAACCAGGCCTGACTCGTTCGAGGCCGCTGGCATCACACTAAACCCTAACATATAAACCATAAACCCTAACATACATCACATCAGTGGCCCTCTGGACCATGCTCAGGGGTGTCGCTGAAATGGTCGCACATGAACGCTTTACCATGACCTCAGAAGAAGCAATGCAACTCATGTAGACCAAGCCCTACCAAATTGGTGACCAAAAATATTACTCCTAAACCCATCCTTCCCATTGTCAAGCATGCAGCCATCAGCTGATCAGGCAGCGAAAAGTTTGAGGGGAGGCCTCATTGCCATTCCCTCTCCCAATACTGGATCCTGCGCCTTCGTCTTCCAACACCTTCGAGTTGAGCAGCTTCCTGCAAAACAGAGGCAGCTTCTTCCAGCTTAGTCATCCGGCAAAGGCGTATTCGCTCGCGTAACCCACATTCATGGCCAGCTTGCCAAGCAGCTGCAGATGTGATGTTGATGATCCACAGTCTCGTGAAATCAGTCGATCCTACAAGTTATGGATGACGGTCGTGCGAAGTTCACAGGCGAGCAGTTCTATCCGCAGGGCCATGCAACAGCAGAAGCTCAGCAGATGTTCACAGCACCCGGACATAGGCATCCCACTTTTGATTGCAGAGCGCTGCTGTTGCAACAACAGGGTCATTTAACAAATGATGCTCCTGACAATTATCGCCCTGGAAGTATTGCTACACCGAGCCAGCCGACTGTAGAAGCGAACTCGAGCAGCTTTTGTGATCTTACAGCAGCTCAACAAGCCTCAACGCTCCAAGACGCATCTCTTTTGAATGACTTGCTCGTCCAGTCTGGAGACTATATGGTGCGGGCATGGTGGGATCTTTATTAAGATAATGCACAGAAGGAGTGCACGTGCCCTGGATCAGGGTTCAGAAGCAATGTCAGCCTACTGAAGTGTGCTTCTTGTCTTGCCAGCATTCTCCGAAAGAAATGGTCTTGCAAAAAGCACGGCAGATGCAGGACAAGAACAAGCGTGCACAACAGAGGTATGCAGCATTCCATCAGCTTGTATAGCTCTCCTGCTGCTGCTCAAATTGATACCCCCCATTCCGGTGCCCAAAGATTCCTATGTGCTGTGAGAGTGGCACAAGATCCGAGGCCTGCTTTTGGCTGCTCCTCAGGTACAGGGAGCGCCAAAAGGTGAGGCAGGCAACTGGCGCTCATGCCCCTTACAGAACTTAACCCTGTAGAGGGACCACATGCACCTGATTGGACTTCCATGCAGACACTTGCATCGTGTCTGCGCAAGCCGACTGATTTATGCTGTATCTTGGTATCTCTGGACCCTTGATTCAGATGGCCTCTATTGGCCCCTGCTCTATCTGTGGAATTATGCAAGGCAGGGATGCAAAGACAAGCCTGGCTCTGTGTTCGGGATTGTTGGCAAATAACTGAGTGGAGCAAGGCATAGGTCAGGCAAGTGGTGGAAACTCCCTGTGTTTTTGGTTGGCTCAGGAGAAGGAGCAGGACTACAAGAGGCAGCTGGATGAGCTGAGCCAGAAAGTGGAGCAGCTGATGCGCGAGAAGGCATCACTGGAAAGAAGAAGTGAGCTCGCTCATACCTTCTTACTGCCTTTCATGCCATGAAGTTTTTTTACTGGGTTGACATTGGAGAATCTGGTCTCCTGATGCACTGTTTGATGTGCACTCAAGGCGTTTTTATGGCTTGTGCATCAAGTGTGCCAGGCTGGGGTCCAAGTCAGGAAATTGTTCCATGCATATACAAGATATTTTTTCAATGCTTCCATAGATCAGGAAATTGTTCCATGCATACACAAGATATTTTTTCAATGCTTCCATAGATCAGGAAATTGTTCCATGCATTTACAAGATATTTTTTCAATGCTTCCATAGATCAGGAAATTGTTCCATGCATATACAAGATATTTTTTCAATGCTTCCATAGATCAGGTTGTATGAAGGTTTCTGCCTGCCCACTGGTAAGGCGCGAGCATCGCTGTTGCATCACAAGATGTCCACAGGCGCGCACAGAGAACAAATTGGCGGCTGTACCCAGCCTGGGCTGTTGCAAGCGGTTCACCCCGGACAATATTTTTAAAAAGAGGTCTGTTCTCTGCATGCAGCTGAAGTTCTGGAGAAGGTGGTGAGCATGAAGGATCAAGAAATTGAGAATGCCCAGGTAACCAGACATTCGTGTGGCATGCTGCTTGCACAGTCATCAGTATACCGCAGGCTTTATACTGTATGTAATGCAGTATGGCTAGTTTTTACATGCATCAGAGCTACGTGAGATATTGGGCGCCTATAAGTACATCTCACCTACCATGGTCATATATGGAATCAACGCTTTTGCTATAGAGCCAGTCCTCCCAGCTGGGCGAGATATAGCCCTTTGCATGTGCAATCCTTTCAAGACCGCCATCGGAAGAGGGCTGGTCTATCTGCTCCCTCAGTGCTCTCTGACCTTCCAGTTTCGCTCTCATGTACCTTTTAATGTCTGCTCCAGGGGAATGCAGAGGAGGCGTCACAGAACTTTGAAATGAGGAGTGCCATACACGCCGTAAATGAGATAGTGTATTGCGGCGAAAATCCCATGACAATGGAGGAGCTTCGCACAGTGAGCCTTGCGCAGGTGCAATGTTCGCGCGCCCCCTCGTCTTTTCCTTGCAAGATTTTTTACTGGAAACTGCAGAAAGTGTAGAAGCGTAGTGCTGAAAGGTACCTTCCTTCTTGGGGCCCATGACATGCCTGCGATATTTTGCAGCTGCTTGCTGTTTGAACTTCTGTGCTCTGTGCTTCGTTGCAAGCCTGCGCATTTGTTGCAACCGCAGGGGATGTTTCTGTGTCCATGCATACTTACACACACGACTTCTGGCCGTATAATTTAGCATACCATATACCTTCTGTACACTGTATTAATAGTATGACCACCTTCAGTTGGCGGTGCCAATGCTGCATTGATAAAGAATCTATTTAAATCACTGGAGAGTTGGTTGCTGCACACATTAATAGTGATTCCACCACCTAGCAGCAAGTTTCTGCCAAGACACATCAGGCTGATAGGATGCTTGAGAGATTACTGTAAGGCACGCGGGTCTGGAGGGTCGGAAAATCATGTAGCAGCAGTAAAGAGTGAATTTTTTTGTGCAGGTTGAGGCCTTCCACAAGCGGATGGTGACGTTCCTGGCACTGCAGCTGACCAAGCCGGATGTGGGCGAGGCTGGCTCGCCCACCAGTGAGCTTGTCATCAAAGTCATCAATTTAGTGGTGGGCGCCCATATACTACCCTTGCAAAGCATGAAGGTTGGCGCGTACCAACACCAAGTGCTGGTGCATGCAAAAGACTGGCTTGCTGGGTCATCCTTGCTTGTGGCTCTGCTGTTTCTGCTGTTGGCTGCACTTTTTCCCCAAGATCTCTCGAGAACTATTTTTCACTGGCCACCACTCCAGCCAATCTTGGTGACAGTGAAGTAGGAAGGGATAGAGAAAAAATGCTGCACGCAAACTTCAACCCAATCAGGACATGACATAATGTACTGTCATGGCAATGTGGCGTGGGGATACTTGAACGGAACAGGTGTAATGTTGTATTCAGCACTGCCCTGAGTCCTGTGTTTCAAGGGTGCATGTGTCGTGCAGCGAACAATCAAGATGCTACACACAAGGCTGAACTATCCGGTTCTGCGGCGAATGGAGCTGGCCTTTGGCCACTTGCGTGTGCCACCAAATGACCACCCGGCCTGGACCAAAGCGGTGGTGCATTCCCTCTTCTCATATGCCAGAGCTGCTCAAGGACTTTTAGAACACATCCATGGGGACTTGCCTGTCTGCGGGAGTCATATTTTCACCCATCAATTCTGCTCAAAACCTCAAAAGTATTTTCACATGTACAGCGATGCTTGAAAGAGGTGCCAGCTCCAAGACAAGCGTTCCATTTGTTGCAACCCTGAAGTACGGGTCCAGGGGAATCAATAGGGGGGGAAAACAAAAGTGCGTTACCCTGAACTCCGTTGCTGGGATTGGAATTCTACAAGCCCCATGCGCTTCCGTGCCATGTGACGCAAAGTGAAGGAACCAGTGGAAGACGCATTTTCAGCCAAACAGGCTGCGTCCATCTTTCTTCACATCCTAATAACGTCCCGGCAGGGCTCAGAAGCGGGGGGCACGAAAATAGTGATACACTAAACCCAAAACCCCAAACCCTAAGCAGGGGGCACAAAATCAAACTAGTTCTACTCTGTCTATGTGCAGCATCCAGAAAATAGTTTCTTCTCTACTTGGCACAATTGGGTGACATTGTCCTTTGCATGCAGGCAAATGCTGGCATCACCTCGGAGCAGAGGCAAATGCTGCTGGCCAGTCACAGCTGCCTGCTCACCAGAATGGACGCCATCATGAGGGACCGCAAGGCGGTGCGCCTGTCTTAAATGTCAGCTTTAGGTTTTCACCCTGATGATCCCAGTTGTTTCCCCATATTCCCCCCTACTCTCTTTTTGCCATGACACCAGAGGACGCAACCGCAGCAGTCTTGTCACTCCACATATGCTTGTCGCTACACCGGCCATCAAAGCTCGCTTCTGCAGTGGCACATGGCATGGGAATCATGGGGAATCATGGACTTCATGAAGTAAATGAAATATGTCCTCTTGGCTGTCAGAGGTGCCTGTGCATCTGGTGCAGACACAGTGTCCGGTGCTGGGCTGGGTTACAGGGGCGTGTCATGACAACAGGGGTTGCCAAATGTGTTCTGAGGGGGTCCGACCAGAACTTAGTGCAAGTCCCACAGTGCTGATGTGGCATGTGGTGTAGATTGTGTCAGCGATGACATCAGCGCTGCAACAGGGAGATACGCCTACCATCATGGATGGTGACAGGGAGGGTGGAAGCAATACTACGGGGAGCTGAGCAAGGTGAGGCCCTTCCTTGGGGCCAATATTTCCCCTTCAAGACCCTGAGGTGATGCTTAAAATTGTCAAGATTTGGTCCTCCAATTTAGATGAGTCTCCAGGTACAGTATGTCAGGCTGAGACTTCATTATCGGGTTTAAATTATGAGTCCATGTAAGATGAGGATAGCTAAGTGCAGGGTGCATCAGGGCAGGTTTGATAGATGGCCCAACAGTGGCCTGACGTGCTTTTTATGCCCAGAGCAGCAGCTCTTGAAGGGCACTGGTTTTCTTTGGCCAGCAGCGTTGGAACTGTCTAGTAGCAGGCCCTGTCACTGCGCTACATCTATGACACATTCAATGGCAGAAAAATTCAACCACCTGGCTTCGAGTGGCGTCCAACAAAATTGTGGAATGCAAAACAGGTGTCTGCTGCACTGCAAGCCAACCTGGCACAGGAGCAACAGGCCTTCCTCCAGTTCTATGAAGAACTGCAGACGGAACAGGTGGGAATCTTCTGGCAATACCACAGGTGCCTTGACAGACATGGACGTCGTAGCACAGTGTGTGATTAGATAATGCCAGTGCATTTTAGATTAAGTGAGCAACAGCGCATACATGCAGATTGCAGGCTCTGTTTGCTTGCTTCATGCTGTTGCACAGCATGCAGTTAATTTTGCATCTACTCAAAAGTCATCAGCTTTTTGTCAAGATTGTACCTGCACTTGCATGGAATTTGCTTGAAGTGCCCTGAGACAATTCCAACAATGAGCTTTTCTGATGGATTTGTTGTGCTGTACTGTGTTCTACTGTACTGGGCTGCTTAGTCGCCGCTGAGGCAGCTGCATCCATCTTCAAGCTTGAAGTGTAAGGTTTTAAGGCAAAGATCCCAAAGCCTATTGAAGTAAAAATTAGGAGGCTGAGCTGTGAGCTAGGTGCTGCGCAGTCACCGCTAAAACAGCTGCAGGAGGCGCAAATCCTGGTGGAGATCTTCCCTCATCGCTTCGAGTCGCTGTGGCTCTGCAGCGTTCTTGCCATGGAAGACAAGCAGGTGTGCGCTATAACCGAGGATCTTATTTGGTACTGTGTCACTGATGATTTCTTCGCATCATGCTGATGTCCTAGCTAGCTTAGCTGGAACACTTTAACCTCTTGTCACAGTGGCACTCCGTCACTGATGACATCCTGACAAAGTGCTGATGTCCCAGCCACTTGCCTCAGCTTGAGCTGAGAGACTGTCACCTCTATCACAGTGTGCAAGAGGACGGCATGTAGAGTTCAAGCGCTCTGGGGTTTTTTTGTGATTGCAGCACTTCTCTATGCACGCCAATATGGAGGCACTCGGCATTTGCCTCGTGAGGCGGCGATGCGAGCAGCAAAGAGTGTATCAAGCCAAGCTCTTACGGCTTCCTGTGTTACCAAGTTACATTTACTGCCAGGCATACTGAACACCACAAGCAGCTTAACATGTGGGGTTTCAGGGTTGCTTGATGTTTAAGTCTACAACATACCCTCGAAATCCCCTCTGTTCTCTGCACACATGCATTCTGTTCTGGCACCCTGATTCTGAGCTCTAATATACCCTTATCCCTTGTATTGTATTGATTTTTATACATTTGTTATGCAGGGGCGCGCCGAGGCGCCGCAACATGGACTTGGACACATCTCGGGACCCCCCGGAGCTGGACCCCCTGCCACCTCGGACCCCCCCCCGCCACTGCCGCATCATCCTCCGTTGGTGATCCCCCCAGTCGTGGTCCACCTGGGGTGTCACTGTAGGATCTTGCGGCGTGAGGTGGTGAGCTGGGGTTGTCCGTATCTTGTTCTACTACCTCCGAGCAGTTCCACTCCACTTTCACGAAAGTAGTCAAACCAATCTCTACCAAAGTGGAAGTGTTTGCACCTTGCAGTCGAGTGCAGACACTTCTACTGATCGCGCGTATCATGCACATAGCTTAATCTTTTCAAATCACTGGTCGTCAAGCATTGCAAATTGTACACACCAGTAAGATGAACCTTTTTGTGGGACCTTCGGGATTTCCTGGCGCTTAAGGTGCTCTGGTCTATAAAGGGTTTGGATTGGGGGAAAGCCAACCTCACTCGTTTGGCTCTGCAGTAAAGCGGTGCTTAGGGTGCAGATTTGCTGCACAATATTTGTTGTGTTGCAAGGGGGAACAAATGCTATTTGAAAGCCAGGTGCTGGCATTTCTTGGTTTTGGAGGGTCCTATGATCCGGCAATTCTCCAGCGTACACTTGACACCCAATATGCCAATCTTATCCTGGCAATATTTGAGAGAAGTATAGCAGCAGACAGCAGCACTGTTTCTGTCTCTGTGCAGTGTATTGTCAAGAAGTGCATCTTCCCCAGGCCCACACTAGATCTCTGAAATAATTCTGCAGTTGCTTCAGCGCGCTAGCAATGTGTGGGTGCCTTTGCTTGCTTGCTATTCAAGATATATCGATCGGTCATTTTTTTTTAAATTTGGCAGTGGAGGCTGAATCCGTGAAAGTGATGTCTGCAAGCATGCCGCAGCACCCCCTGTAGCGGTGACACTCAGCCTCGATTTGCTTGGAGTGTTTCCTAGCCACTCTGCAAAGCCTTTGGCAGCAGAGGTGTGTGTCTGAGCAGCCTCTCCTGAAAAGTAACACGGCATGCGTTTTATGGCAGCGCTACTCTTTTCATTGTACGGTGCTTTGTCCGCAGTATAACTTGACACGGATTGGATTTGTTGCAGTTTTTTCAAACGTTGTGTACGGCATGTGCTGACAAGGTGGCCAGTGATCTTTTGCCAGTGCCGTGATATTCAGCTGTGAGATGGGTTCAGCTGTGAGGATGGACCGGACAGGAGTGTATTGTGTTGTGTGCCTATTTAAGCTCTGATCTGCTGAGCTGGCAAATGTTGCGCATGTCCTCTCGAAATCTGGACACAATGTCCAGTGGTAACGTGCATACTATGTCGTGCTGAGGCAGCCTTTCCTCTTTCTGGCGCTCGCACACCCTTGATTGTCCTGTCTCTCTAGATCTTGTGCAGAACAATGTGATACTTGAACACTCTTGAGAATGAGGTTTCCCAGCGTAGATCATGGAATGGAAGGTTAGGTTGACAGTGAAGATGTGTTTGTGTGTAAAATTGATTGTCCTGATGAAGGTGTGAGAGACATGTGAACAGATGGTGTAAGAGTGACATGAATGTCTTAGCATAGCTGTCACAGCAATCAGTGATTGCCAATCAGACGGAGTAATGTACAGCTTGTGTTACCATGTCGCCGTAGCTTTTCTTCACACTGCTCCAAGACATTAAAGTTCCAACAGAGCTGCACATGCACTTTTCATGCTCCACGGATCCAGCAGTACTTGAACGAAAAACCTTCAACGGTCGGTGTTGGTTGATAAAGATGCCTTTACAGCAATTTCACAACAACCAAAGTTGAGTATACAGGGTTCCACACGTACTGTACTGTTAGTCAAGTCAAGTCAAGTCAATCGATTACACCTTGATGACTCTTCGTTGTGGCTGTTAGTAAGCATCCAAACAATTCGCAAGTCTATCACAAGGCTGGTTGTTGTTTTCGAAGGTTTTGACCTATTGGTTAAGTTTTAAGGCCTTAGCCACACATTCACCTAGCTGGTAAATAAAGCAATCTTTCAGATATTGTGGCAACGGCCATTCCTCCCATCAAGCCAGGCCCTCAATGTGCTGGGGCAAAATAGTACAAACCATACATATGCTACACTCCTCCAGTATCAATTCTAATCCTGTTGCGCAACCAATTTTTCTTGCTACTGTCCGCAATAAATGCCTTATTGAAGCATTTTTGCGGAAACAACCTGCTGTTCATGAATTATTCTCGGTGCGCAATTTATTTCACTCAGGCCAAATTAGAATGGTTCGGCCAACTATATTTGAGCTGTACAGAAATCAACCGATCATCAACCTGCTGAAAAGTGGGAAACTGGATGCAGTCAGTGTGAGAGCCTCCTCTACAAAGCTCCCAACACTAATGCGAGCCCGCTTGATGCACTCACACCTCAGGCACCAGGGCGCTCTGATTATTCAAGAAAGCTAGTTCTGACAGCTTATCAGATTCTGGTTTTGTGGACTGCCAACTCATTCCAGCATTGCAAGCTGACAGATGGCACTGAAGAGTTTGCTGACGTGGTTGACCTCATTCACCGCAGCTGAGCAATGCATGCTGACATCGGAGAAGTGCTCTATTGAGGCAGAACACCCGCCATTGCCAGGTCATCTACCTCACTGGCTGAGCGCACAGCCACTTGCAGTGCTGGTGTTTTTCCGCTGATGTGGCGGTCCCTTGGCTGCTGCCAAATTCAGCTGTGAAGCAGCAAATGCACAAAAGCTTCCACCGGGGGAAGTTGGTTGACATGGCGGTGCCAGGTCATCTGCCGCTGAGTGAGCGGACGCTGACTTCTGGCGCTGGGGGTTCCAGTGTCGTGGCGTTCCCCTGGCTACTGCCGCTGCTGCTGCACTCCGGGAAGATCGTGGGCGGCCTGCATGCAAACTCTTGCTTTCAACAAAATGGACACTTGCAGAAAGGGCGAGTAAGCATAAAAAGGTCGAGGAACAGGACAGGTTACCTGCGTGATTATGTGATCGGTTACGTGAGCAAAGGGTGCCTCGTGACACCCTCCCAGGGGCTGCATGCCAGGCAGCCAAGGGATTTGTCAGCACTTATATGGGTGGTTACTAAAAGTGAGGTATTGCTGCACCTGCGGTATTGCGTGGCCTGCTCGTAGGCAAACGCGACGCGCAGCAGCCGCCCCTCGTCCCACGGCCGCGCCAGCAACTGCAGCCCGGCCGGCAGCGGTGAGCGGCCAACGCGCTGCACGAATCCCATCGGCACTGTCATGGCCGGAGCGCCTGTTGGCGGTGCAACCTGAGGCGAGTCATTGCCTGCATATGTACACAGCTCGCAGACATCAGTGGTTGGCTTGAGTATATCTGAATCGATTTGGTACGTTATGAAGGCACTGCGTGATTGAATATAGGTGAAAGCAATGATCTTTTATGGTTTACACTCTGCACCTACCAAGGTACATCGATGTGCAGGTGCCAGGAAAGTTCTGACCAGCTGCCTTGCCAGAGTCTGTGTTGACATGATGTTTGCTAATACCCGACGCCTAGCTAGGCTTGTCTTCATGTTGCAGCTAGCCAGGCGTGGTGGCTATCTGGATTCTGGATCTAAAAATATTGTGATATAGCGCCAAAGTGCGCACCATCAGCGCTGACGTAGTCTCCAATGAGGCGGGGCGGATTGCTCCATGTGGGGTAGACCACCACGTCCAGATTGGCATTGTTCATGGACTCAATCAGCCGCTGCACGCCAAAACACAACCACTTCATTCACTGCTGCTGCCTTCACAGAGCATAATTCAACGCTGGCCATCTGTTTTTGTCTCAAGACTCTTAAGAACACAGCATCAACAACACTCCAAGGAAACAGCAGCAGTCCACATGCCATCTTCCAAGGCCTTGCAGCCCGAGATTTCATGAAGCAGACTTGTACTTCTAAACATATTACCTCCGTGTCGATGTGTCCAATCAATGGCACACTACCAAGTCAAGGTTTGACCATGTAGGGCATGCAGTGCAGGAGACAGGGCAGAAATGGCAATGTTGACCTGGGAGTGCTAACAAAGGCCAGCTGTTGAAGGTGGGGTTTTAATATACCTTGCGGAACTCGGCGCGGCAGGGGTTGTTGAAATAATCACTGCAGCCGCACACAAAGCCGGCCTCGCGCATGTCATCGGTTGGGTAGTCGGCAGGCGCGTAGCCCACCGCAACCCGAGCCGCCAGCGAAGAGTTTATTGTCGGGTGATACAGCCCCGCATCCGCTATGCCCTGCAAAAATATGGCAGGTTAAATCCCTCAGATGCCGATCTGTTTGAGAATTATTTAAATTCTAAGTTTGAATTCTAAAAGATATGTAAGTGACCAGCAGCATGCGCCCAGTCACCACCGCCACCTGTGCCACCGCTCGACGTCTGAAACAAGTCGCTCCTCTTTCCTTTTCCCTGTTTTGTCTCAGGGTTTATTTTTCAGGCCCCTGAAACCCTGTCACAACTGCAAAAAATATGGCACTAGGAACATCCAGAACAGACCTGGACGGAGCGCCAATGCGTGCCGGCCGACTGCAAATAATAATTGAGGTCGTATTTGAAGTGCGCGCCGCAGTTGATGTCCTCCCAGTGGCCGCTGTCCGTGCTGCCCGTCCACCACTGCCCGCTGCGCCCATCCCAGTCATAGCCCCCCAGCGAGTTGCCGCTGATTTTGAAGTTCTCCACAATCTGCGCGCCTGCACAGCGTGCCACACTGTGTTCAGCCCTGTCACAGATCTCTCCGACGAAAGAAGATTTGCAAAGGGGTCTCTGCAGCGTGTGGAGCCCTCCTACAAGGCATCCAGGACGGCTCATGGCTCGGAGGTGTAAATGTTCAAGTACACTTAACTCAGCAATGCCCCTCAGGGCAGGTCCATGCGGTCATATGCAACCCAATCCATTTTCATAGTGATCAAATTTTAATCCTCCTGGCGAAAATGCTACACGTAAAATGTGAACCCCAAACCCCAAACAAACAAACTAAATAAAATCAAACAACCAAACCCAAACAAACCAAATAAATTTCGAAACCAAAGGGCAAAACCCAGATCGCTGTGATGAAGTGAGCGAGTGCAATAAGTACTATGTTATTGCTTTCAACCAGGGTTTGCAGGCCGTACCCTTGCTGGACATGAGGTCAAGAGCGTCCTGGAACAGCTGCATGACCTCGGAGTTGTTGTCAGAACTTATGACCTGCCGCAGGACCCCCACCCGCGCCCCCTGCACCGCAACAGGGAACCTTACCTTCCGTGCAGATTCCACCCATGTGCAGGATCACCCCATCCACCCACAAGTGAGTAAAAAGTCAACGTGTGTCATTCGGCCGCAGAAGAGCATTTGCACATGTTTTGCAGGGTAACGTCATCATAACTCAGCTTGTGGATGACTCTGTCTGCATGTCATTCAACATCATAAAATTCCACGGACTTCTTTGAGGGGCATGCTCACCTGCAGTGTGTCTGAATTTTAAAAAGATGCTCTTGCGAATCCGTTCAGCAATCTGGGCCTTGATCAGCATGATGGGTTCACCAGGCCTCTATTCACAGGAAGAAAAAGATAGAGGCGGTAAAAGCATGCTCACCTTCAATCCATCAGCATTGAGGAAGCGGGTGAAGTTGGAAGTGCGGTTGACATTTTTGGGTCCGGTGAGCGTCAGGGGGTCGGCCGGGTCGGGGCCGGCCAGGGCCTCAAGCATGCGCGCCACGTCCTCCACGCTGCGCGCCAGCGGGCCGCTGATGTCGCTCGTGTTGTCCAGCGGCACTATCCCTGCCCTGCACGCCATAAAAACCCTTTCCACATCGGCTTCTTTACCCTTCAGAATCCTTCCCAGCAACCCCTAAAGAGCATGAAAACACGCTGATGTCGCTCGTGTTGTCCAGCGGCACGATACCTGCCCTGCACGCCAGAAAAGCCCTTTCCACCTCGGTTTCTTTACCCTTCAAACCCTTCCCAGCAACCCCTGAAAACCATAAGAACACTCTGCGCGCCAGTGGGCCGCCAATGTTACTCTTGTTGTCCAGCTAGCACAACCCCTGCCTTGTATTATAGTAAGTACTTTCAACATTGGTCTTTGTACTTCAACTACTAGATTGCAACCCCTGAGAATTGCAAGCAGGTGTATTGAATTAATCAAGTGACATCATCCGAGTCCTGCCAGGTCAGACCATATGTTACAAGCCCTGCTGTGTGACCTTCGAGCCCACTTCCAGCATGCAATGCTGACCAGAGCACCAACCGGGCAGCTAACCAGTTATATTCGCTCGGCTTGATCAGCGCACAACCCCAGCATTATAGAACCCCGAGGTGCCAAGCACTCTGCAGAGAGCCTCTCACCTGCTGGTGAGGCCCAGGCTCGGCCGCAAGCCCACCAGCGCGGTGTGCGATGCCGGGCCTCTCACAGAATTGCCAGTGTCCGTTCCCAGTCCCACCAGTGCAAAATTTGCTGCCACACCTGCAGGCATAATTTTTTGTCCTGAACATGTTTCTGACATGAACACAGCAGTCAAAGCGGCCTGGTGGAGCCACTTGAAAACCTTGTTACTTTCCATTTAGGAAGTTTGTGTCGAATGCTCTAGACAGGGAATGCTTATGACTCTGTGTCTAGAGCATTCAAGACTAACTCCCTATATTAGGAGTAACGACTCTCTGTCCATATATTCAGAACCGCCTCACTTCCTAAAGTGTCCATTTCCTGCACTCTGCATGGCCTGTCAAATTTGAGCCCTCTTGGAGAGCTTCCTGAGTTCCACTTATACACCACGCCACCTCAGTGTGCATGAGTTGTGGATGAAGCTGCACCAGCAAAGGAATGTCCTGTGCCAAACACAAGGCAATGCATTGTATTGACCACGACCTGTGGTGGTGCCCCCCGCTGAGAGCCCGGCAGGCCTCCCGTGGAGGTCACAGGGGTCCACCAATGAGCAGTCCTGAACCCTTGAAATTCCCTGATTTAAACAGTGCTCTGAGGGGACTAGTTCACCAAACCCTACCTGCGGCAGGCCCCCCGCTGGAGCCGGCAGGCGTCCGGTCCAGGTCATAGGGATTTCGCACAATCCCCGCCACCGAGCTGATGGAGAATACCGGGGAAAATGCCCACTCCCCCATATTCCCTTTCCCTAGAATTATAGCTCCTGCCGCCTTCAGCCGCGCAACCTGTACAGCACAAGCTTAAGCCCCAAAGTGTGAGCACTGCAATCCCGCTCCTTGTGAGGTGCTCTGTGCACGAAGATTTTTGGGTCCTTGTGCATGTGCAGCTCGCCCAGCCACACCACAAGCCATAACCACATTTCCAAGTGTTGCCAGCATCTCAAGATCTGCTTTGCAAGGCTATGTTGCCCTCAGACCCATGCCGAGAAGCCCCCACTATCCAAATTGCTGCATGCGTCACTCTACGCTGACAGGGCAAGCAGACAACAAGAAATTGGCTAGAACAGAAATAACATGTACACCAACAGGAAGCCTACCTCGGCATTGCTACATCATGGCCTAATACAATGCTCTCCTTGAAAAAACCTCATTCGCTTGCTGTACATTGTGCTTTGTGGATCTTTCTTGCAGTAGGAGCAAGCCAGGGGCCGACACGGAGCTGTTGAGTTGCCAGACATGCACCGCAGGAAACAGGACAGGGGTCAAACGCTGCTGAGTCCCTGCTATAAGATCATACTAACACCGCTCCCATCCGGTCCAGGAAATTGGGACTGAAGGCGTCCAGTGCCAGGCGTTAGGCTGTCACAGACGCCTTGTCAAGTTGTCGAAACTCTGAAGACAGAACACACCTGCTGGGCGTCGCGCTGCGCAAAGTTGTCGAGCATTGCGGCGGAGCCGGCGGTGGACGCCATGCCAAGCGTGTCGAAGTTGTCCTTTACCAGCACGGGCACGCAGAAGAGGCCCCCAGGCAAGCCGCTCCCGCCAGCCTGGCGTGCCTGTTACACCAGGCAACAGGGGTCCTTAATATGATGCAGCAAGAGCAGCATCAGCAATTTTGTTGCCTTGCAAATGGACTGTGTCAAAGTAGTTGACCAGCATGGGCACAGAGAAGAGGCTCCAGGTCGCCCCCGCCAGCCTGGCGCGCCTGCCAAATCAGGCAAGAGGGGCGGAAAGAAAACTGTTGGCCAATGGTTGTAAGGATCAGCTTTTTCCTGAAAACAGGCTGCATCCAGCTTTCATCATGCTGTGCCTGCCGCATGTATGCAGCAACAAAAAGCGCTAATCAGAGGGACCGAGACGCTGCCAAAAAGCTGCTCAAACACCAAGGTTCCCGGACCAGTTTTGAGGGGAAAAGCATGTGGATGGGGTAGAATGCACACACACCTGCTGCAGCTGCTGATCCTTTGCTGCGGCTTCCTTCTCCAGATCCGGGTTCAACAGCCGCACGGCCTGAAGCCCTGTCGCCTTGTCGTAGGCCTGTATCCTCTGCACGAAGTTCACAACAAACCCAGTCAACTTCACAGATCCCACAACCACTGACATCTAACAGACACCAGGCAGCAAACAAGTTCATCTCTGTGTGTTTGACTAGCCGCCGCTCTCTTGCCTGCAAGCAGACAGGAGCAGCATTGCACTGCCAGGTACTGTGACAATCAAGCAAGACTGTTGTTGCAACCGAGGTGCATGCATGGGAGTGGGAGAGTTGCTGACCTGGACATATGCCTGAACGAGCTGCGAGCATGTCAAGTTTCCCTGTAGGAACGCCTGTACACCATCATACACGTGTCACACATCCTCAGCCTAACACTCTTTCAGCTGTGCTGCACAGCGTCCACAGCAAATGCAAATGCTTCCTGACCCATCCAAAATGGGAGCGTTGTCAAAAGCAACACACAAACTAAAGGCATGTCCATAATGTCACAGGACATGGTGGGGGACAGGGCCTCATTTAGCAGGTCTCGCTTCAGCCTGGTGAATATGAAGTTGAAGGCGACATTTAATGCCTTGTGACAGGATGGGATTTGGTCTTTTCTCCACTACATGAGGCTTCCTATATCTCACCGTGTGAACAGAGCCGATGGTGGCCTCCACCACTGGAAATGCAGGCGCGCTGCTGGCACAGAGGTTGGCCACTCCAGCCACTGTGACTGCATCCGTCGTGAAATTGGACTGCAGCAAAAAGCCGCTTCCTGTTGTGTACCCTGCTCGTCCTCCTGCAGACAGAGATAAGGATATGATGGTAGTCATGCGTGATGTGATGCAGGAACTGTTATCCATACGTGAGGCATGCATGCGTCCAAAAAAAAACCTTAAGGGCTGCAACAGGGCAGCACGATCAAGACCGTTGGAAGACACATTTCGTCTTTTGCAATAACCGTGGACACCAATGCAATGGCTAGTAAGGCAAAAGTTGCCACACGAATTCAACCTGCAGGTTTTGGAACCGACAACTACGCAGACACCTTGAAAGGGGAGGGCAGCAGAGAAACTATCAATGGTGCTTCAGCAAACCTCCACAGCCTTGATGCGTGGGGTCAGACCCGAGTCCCCGATTCATACACTTGAAATCACACCCAAGAATAAGTTGGGACCCTTTCACAGGCAGGCACTGTACTATTTCCCTTTGACTGCTCCTGTGGCTCTGGGCGGCAGTGACACATAGCCCGGTTCGCACCTGCTAAGCTGCAGATCAATCCAATAAATACAGCAGTTTTGGCTGCTGCATGATGCAGATGCACCATTGCTGGCGCGCTCGTCAAGGCAGATGCTCCTGCCCGGCCCTGGGCACGACGGGATCATGCCCGAACCAGCATCAAGCCGAGCTCTTGTCTACGAAAGCAACCCCTCAACCATACTTAGATCAACTTATTACCCCCACCACCAATGCGTACGCGCCTGTGCAGAAGGTTGGGTCGCGACAGTTTCCTGTGCACTAATTTGCGTTTGTCAACAGAGCGGGCTGTACTAACCGCCTCGTAACCTGAGCATCAGCTTCACTTCTTCTGGAAGTTGGTCGCCCCTGCTTGATGGAGTGGGCTGAATAGCAGGATGAAGGGCAGGTAGATATGATAACACAATCAGTGCACTTGCATATTGTGCCAGAGAGCTGCCGCAGTTCATGCAGTTGCTACTCACATTAATATCGATGATGACATGGCGCCATTGCAATAATATTGATGTGCTCTAGAACAACGTTGCATGCAAGAACATATCATTTGTCATTGCAACAGCGTGTTGATCCCGGGCAGTTACGCTGACCCAAGGCACACCATGCCATGGAATCAGTGAAGACATCCAAATGGGGTACTTCCACCCGTCGCCGCAGGCTGAGCTCAAGTGCAAGGCAAGCACATTGCAATTGCATGAAGGACAGGACGTCAGATTGTCGGCCAAAGCGACCAGGTTTGCAGTCGCGGCTAGGCCGATCCGGACAGACGAATGTGCAGCACAGTTCCTTACAACAATCAGTTCTGCTAGTGACACAGCATCCAGCAAGTTCGGGACCCTTCACCTGGCTACTTCCAACTCTGTACATGTCACCAATATGGGGTCAGAGCAGAGTGCCTCTCTGGGATGTGTCAGCGGACTTTGAGACTAGTAAGCTGACAAACAGACTGACTAATGGCAATCCAGCCTCCTGTTAAGCCCAGAATTTTATTGCCAAAAGGAAAAAGCATCACCACACTACAGCAAATTTCAATGTGCTAGCCAAGTTGGAAGGTGACAGATAGCCAGGAAACCCCCCCTACATGAACACATCTCTGCATGGAAGTTGATATGAGCCTGAATAACCAAGAAGGAATCAAAGCTGCACACTTCTGTCATCGCCACCATCAACTCTGCTTCTTCCCACTGCCAAAGACAAACTCGAAAACCCCTGCACATCAGTGAAACTTCCACTCAGCAATACACTCCAGCTCTCATCACACGAGACATCACTATAATGGCAGCCGGCCACTTACTCCGCTCTTCAGACAAGAAGCTGTCTTTGCTCACACAAAAATGAAGGCATCTTGACACAAGGGCCATGAATGGTGTTGAGTCACAAGTTCACTGCTGTGAAGAGTAATTGTAGAGCCAGAAGAAAGTACCGGAGATGAAGCTGCGCACAGCATTTATTGCCAGCCTGACAAAGAAGGTAGGTGACCCTGGCGATGGAACAGGTGCCCCAATGGCTGACAGGATGCCAAACATGGCGCCCAGCTTGTTTGTATTACCCACCCTCCTGCACATTGACACAGGGGAATCAATTGTCTACAGAGACAGGTCCACAGGGGACAAAATATATACAGAAAACATTCCTGTCATCACCAGAATGCTACTTTCTTTCGTGCACATGCCACACAGATGCTGACGACGCCGGTCAAGGGGCGCCGCCCTGAAAGGGCCACTTGAAAGCGACAAGAAGAGTTGTCAAGGGACACTGTGCCAACTGAAAACCACTGCACCCATACTCTCCGCAGCGCACCTCTCAATTTGGTGCTGAGTGGGCATCAACAAGCACAATAACCTGATTCGTGCAGCTGAGGAGGGACTGGAACTTTAGGAAGTCAGGAAACACCAACCGCTTCATACACATCACCAGCATCAGACAGTGGGTGAGTACCTGTCCATGATGTAGCCTCCTGTGAAAGATGTGACCTTGCCCTCCTCGTTGAATGTGTATGACAGGCACTCTGGCGCTCCCAGCACAACCTGCATGTGCACCATCAGGCGATGAGCTGAAGGCAAAGGCCAGTCAACCTCTAAGAGACCCAGCAACAGCACCAGTGGAAATTCCATAGCTCGGAGTCAGTCCCAAACACTGTGCACGGTGACTCGCCTGACAGATCTTGTCAGGTGCTAACATTAGAGAGCAGCTGGTAGCCACAGAGAAGCCTAAAAATGGTTTCGCATACTTGTGCATCTACTGAATCCGCTTTGCAAATTGGACATAGCCTACACGCTGTTCATGGGTCAATTCATTGGACACCAATGATATATGCCTAGCGGCGATACCCCTTTTGTCACCAGGAACAGCTGCAACAGTAAAGGTTCACTAAGGCCTTTGGAATTTGGTGCACACAGTCCCTCCATCATTAGTTTGGCCTGCCCCTTGACCTCTGACATACTTACTGCATACCATCATGTTAACCATGACTGGGCACTCGGAGGGGGTTGCACCTTGCCGGTGGGCTTGTAGGTGGCGCCAAAAAAGGTTAGTGGCCCAGCGTGTGTTGCGGTGTTGCGCACTGTGAACCAGACTCGGTTGGGTTCATACTTGTCCACGCGCCAGTCGTATGGATGCGACTCCATGTTTGGAAAGGCCTGCTTCAGGTTGAAGCCGCTCACTGCCTTGACAAAATCCTGTCCACACACATGCGGCGACATCAGACTCCAGCTCGCCACCATCTTGTGACGAGGCAGCCAACAAACATACTGCTTCAAAGAGGACCCGTTAGCAGTGTAATCCAGAGGCCTTTCCAAGGAAGTTGTCAGGGAGCCAACACTTGGTGCTCCTTTGTCCATAGTGTATCTCAAATAAAGGTTGCTACAGTTCTACATTGTTTGAACCAGGGAAATTCATTTAAACTTGGAAGTGTTGGTTGGAACACATATGATGCTGGAGAGGCAGCAGCTCGCCTTCTTGGCAAGGGAAACCACTGGGAACTCGAATCTGAAGTCGTCAGCCAGCAGCTCGGGCTGCTCAACGCCGCTGTTCGACTTGAAGACCTTCTGTGCGAGGGCAATGAGCTCATCTGATGGAATGGGGAAGCTTGAGGGTGTGCCAGGCAGAACTGCAGGAGGCACTTCAGCTGGTGCCATCTGACCTGCTGGCTTTTGGTGGACACCTGCAGCAAGACATGTTCAGCAAGATCTTTTTATTAATCTTTGAACATGGGAGCAAGACAGGAACTCGAGTAGCAGACAAGCCCATCGTGGGGCACCTTTTTCCTCGGAACCTTTGGAGCACTGGTGACTTCGAGCGCAGTTGCACTTTGTCCTTGCACGCAATATTAGTCCTCGGAGTTTTATTTCGCCAATCGAATGCTTCCCGAATGGGCCCAGATCGGAACACTTGACGTGGTCCGTTGAGGAACGTTGGTCCTGTTCCGGAAATGCACTTTTCCGGAACGCATCTAGCTTCCTCCACCTGGGAAGCTGGAACACTGAACGTGGTTCTTCCGCCTCCTCTCTTCATGCATGATCACCTCTTTGCTGCAGAATTCACCAAGTGCTCTGGCTGTTGAACATGGAGTTTGTGAATTTGTGAAGACAGTGGCAGCTAAGAATATCCGCCGGTGTTCCGCACTACACTGGCTAAATTATCCCACACATACCATGAGTACATGAGAAACGTGTATTGCAGATCACACACTGCAACACCATGTGTACCCCAACATCTCGAACTCGTTGCTCCTTGCAATCCCATGCACTGCTGATGTCATGTGGAAGAATGACGAGAGGGCAGCTTCCCCTTTCTTCTAGAAGCTTCGCATTACTTGATGCTTGCCCAAGCAAATTTGCGTCGAAGATTCCACAGCAGAATTTCTATTTGGGCTACATTGTGTCTGATCTACATTCCACCAAACTACAAGCATCGACAGGCACTGATATGGCATCCGAGCGCAAGCTATACTGGGGCAGCGGCTCTACCCCAGCATGGAGGGTCCTGATCGCCCTGAAGGAGAAGGGGTTGGAGTTCGACAGTAAGCTCATCGAATTTTCTAAAGGTGAGAGCTCCTTTTAGAGCAAATTTCAATCCATTGATTCGTACGCAGTGGTCGGCAGTTTGGAAACGGTCACAACGTGTCTTGAAGCTCGCCAGTCTGCACCGGACCAGTCATATTGCCTGTACGATTGTTGTGGTACTTCTAAGTGTTACAATTTGTTTTCATGTCAGGCCTTACTCTGGGAACCTGGGATATATTCTTGTGCTGCTCATAGGCCCTGATGCCGAGGACATGACCTAACGTAATGTCACGCAATCGACACACGCTCACTCTAAGCATTCAAATTCAGTCGTCCTACGGTCTAGTAACTCAGTTGCAGCGTGCATCGCGCCGACCATGTAAACGGTGCACCTCGTGATGCAGGGGAGCACAAATCGGAGGAGATCTTGAAGCTGAACCCCCGGGGCCAGGTGCCCACTTTCGTGGACGATGGTGTTGTAGTGAACGAGTCCTTGGCCGCCCTGCTGTACATCCAGGACAAGTACCCCTCACCACCTCTGCTGCCTGCCAGCAGTGAGGGCCGTGCACTGGTATGCTCGCACCTACATGAGACCCCCTTGACAGTACAACGCATCTCACCAGAAGCCAACCAGTGCATCAGAATAATATGGCATACTGCAGCCCTTTTTCCAGACTTTCTGGCAGTGGAAACATAGGCACTTCTGCTAAGCATGGTGACTGGCTACAGGTGTACCAGCGACTGCAGGAGTCCTCCAACTTGCAGGACAAGGTGACCCAGATTGTCCGCTTCAAGGTGAGTACTGTACACCTCCCACAGCGTCAGCATTGCAATGTTTTCTGATAGCCTGGTGAACCATGGCAACTTCAGTCCAAGCCCCCGCTTGCTCGGCGTGCAGTGTCTGCTGTGCCTGGGGGTGACTGCAATTTGTACAGGCAATGCTCAGGCACATGGTAACGGTGCATGCAGTAATGCAGGTATCGCAGCACTCATCAGCTTTTATGTGTTGTTGCAGATGCAGAACGCTGATGCTGAAGTGCCGCAAGAGAAACTGGATGCAGCAAAGGTGGGCAACACGACCTTACACTGGACCCCTCTCAAATTCCCATTGAGAATCAGAGGACATTTGATACATGTCTTTTTCTATAGTTAGACCTCTGCATGACCTGAAAACTCTTATTGCTGTGTCCTTATTGCTGTGTCCTCAAGGGGCCTTCTGAGAGGTGCACATGCTTGATGCTTGCACATTGCCAAGCACGTGTGCTGCTGTTCCTCTGCATGATGTTTATGTTACTGATGTGTGAGGAATGGTTTTGCAGACTGAGCTGAAATACTGGGAGAGCTATGTGAGCGAGGAGGGCTTCATTGCAGGCCCTGACTTCACTCTGGCAGGTGGTCCTTCCTCCCTGACTGTACCGCTGAAAGCTTGGCATACCCTTACAGCGTTATTTGATGTCTTCCTTTAGATTTATCATACTCATGCCGTTGAAACCTCCTGCCCAGATTGCCTGCATGGCTGCACTTTTGCAGACCCACAACTTCAGGCTTATGTGCAAGGCTCACATGACACCATAAAGCTAACATTTTTTGAGTGTGTTGTATTACAAAAATTCTAAGTATGTATGTTCCTTCACATGGGCTGATATTTGGGCCCACCTGATATGAATTCCCTTGCTGAGCAGCTGGTTTTGGCTGCAGATGTGGCGGCAGGACCGTTCTTCATCGCCATGCAGCGCTTTGGAGCGACGCTGAAAGACTTTCCCAAGCTGGCCAAGTACACAGAGATACTCAAGGTATTGCACTTCCTGCCACTTTGTTGTTTCCATTCTGATAGAATACTCCCAGTGCATTGATGCGATAAGCTGCCCAGCAAGACCGAAATCAGCAACCTTGACTTCTCTCCATGTTGCTCTCCAGGTTTTGCACTCTGCACTGCTCTCTTACGCCCTTATCCTGCTATTTGAAAGTGTCCTGTTGTGTTCAAACCTTGAAGGCCGATGGGCTGCCTCTGTGCCATTCTTCTGTTGATATGTCGGCCATAATCCCTAGGAGATGTACTTCTCCTTGGACTTCGTCAAGCTGTAATTGATGCACTGGTGCAAATGCACTGTCATGATGTCATCTGCTGTGCCACAGGCTCGCCCCTCAGTTGCAGAGACCTCACCGCCCCACTGGAAGGACACACCCGGCAAGGAGTGGCTAAGCGGCCTGTGAGCACAGTCAGGATGCAAATGTGCTGGCTTTGCACCTCATACAAGGCCTGCACTTCATAAGATCAAGAGATAAAGGAAGGGGAAGGGCTGCCTCAGCACGACAGTGTCTGCGTGACTAGAGATAAAACACTTCATGCATGCGTGGCATTTTGGCCACACGAGTGTGTCTACCATCTTTTTGCTGGCTGGCTTGGAGCGTCCATCAGACCACCATGCGGGAGATACAGAGTCAAATCTTCGATCCTTAGCTGGATTTTCTAGGAATGCTGCACACCTTCTGTTTGCAAGAACTTGATTGCAGAATTGTAGTGGCGGGTTCTAGATGAAACAGCGGCAGCTTACTGACAGCAAGGTACTTGAACATATTTCCATCTGTTCGTTTTGTCTGGACTTTGTGTCAGCTGTCTAGATAGACTTCTATCGCATTGATGCTTTTTGGTTGTTTTGGTGCCTTCATTCACTCGCAGCATAGATGCGCATGCTTTTGGCAGAATCTCTGCGCAAGTAGTAGTGTCAGATGACAATTGCCAAGGGCCATGCACGCAGCTCTGTGAAGACTTATGCATGCAAACATATCCCATCTCGAAGTGGCCGAGGAGTAATTTTGAGCATTTGTCAGACGCGGCTTCATGATTATGCCATGGCAGATGATATCTATGGGCGCCAATCTGGGATGCTGACAAGCTAGTATTCTTTTCGTGTGAACCTCGCCTGCCATATATTGAATGCAAGCATCAACTAAGCTGTGAATCATGATCGTGATCACCTCCAAGTCAGTCAGTCATTTTAAAATTTTGGTCATGATTGATCAGTAAATTTGCACCTTCTCCAGCCATCCAGGGCTGATTATGTGTCTAACTTTGACCGTCAGAGGCAGCACAAGGCATCACATACAGACCCAGGTCAGCTAAACTGAATCAGCTTGCGCTTGTCTGCATTCCCGCCGGAAATTTCCCGGGACAATTTGAAACCCTCTATGGTAACCCTTCCCAATAAGTAATCTCCCTCATCTAGTCAGCATGTCCAACTGCTCTCAAGACAAGTCTGCAACACTGGTCTTCTCACAATCGTAAATCAACAAGTACATTTTGATCTGCTGTACAGTTGCAACAACTATGGCGACGTCGGTTTGTGCGAGGGTCAGCACTTCTGCGTTTGCATCTTGCTCTAGGAGCTCCCCCTACCGAGCAGGTGGTTGTCCTAGCAACGCAGCTCGATTTAGGATTAACTTTGCCACATCATGCACGTTTAAAAATGCCGCACCGCGTGTCGACCTTTTTCATCACAGTTGCACAGGTGCGGCATGTCCCTCAGATATGGAGGCACACGAATTGCCGGTGTTTTCTGTTGATCCACTGGCATTGATACTCTTAATCAAACTTGGAAGTGAGGACACATGATGGCACTTGATCATGAAAGATGAGACTTGATCAGCGAACGCGTCGTGCATTTTTCCTTGTGATTGCCACAGGCACGAGAAACTCAAGGAGACAGGTTGCCTGTTCAGCGGCCTCGCAAGCTGCTGGAGGCCTCAAATATGATCACTTACTGCTCGCAATCATGGACAACAACCCGTACTTCTCTGATGGATCCAAACAGGTGCCTAGCTTCTAGTAGCTTCCAGAACACCTGTGGATTTGATCGTAAACAATGTTGCGTCCACCTCACATTGAAGACAAGGTGGCTGGCGAAACGCAATTGACTGACTGATGGATTCACTTGACAGGCAGAGTTCGCCTTGCAAGCTGTACCCGAAAGATGAAATTTGCTGTCTGTCTCAAAAGCTGCTTTAGCCTGTATTTCGGTGCACACAGGCATTTGCAACAGCGGCTGGGCTTGGTTTGGAGCACAACAGCAAGATGACAGTGCTGCTGGTGGACAAGGCGCAGCCTGAAGGCGATAAGGCCACACGCATTGAGACCGCCTTGTGGTGAGCACCACACCTCGCCAATGTTCTGCTCCTCGGCAGACATTCCAATGCCCAGGACATACATATTGGGCTGCAACTTTCCGCAACATTGTAATCTCGCATATTTGACACCGGCAGTACAACCTTAATCCGTGCAGCCTCTTGAGACACACCGTCACAGTGCGTATATGTCACCACCTTTGCACAAGCCTGTTAAGCTGCTGGTCTAGAGTAAGTGCCTGCTGTATCTAGGTGTTGCCTTCTGGCACAAGAGTTGTGTTTGTGGACCAGGAAAGGCCATGCAACCACGCCGCCTGGGTGTATTATGCATGCGCCATTCCTCAGCCTTGGGCAGTAGGATTCTTGAGCCGACATGTAGCTAAGCTGTTACCTGAACGCATGTGCAGGCACCTGAAAGAGAATGGCTTCGACCCCGGCAACGCGGCGTTCCAGGAAGTGTCGCTTGCAGCAGAGGAGACGCACAACTCATCTGTGGTTGTAGGTGCGCACCTTCCAAGCGCTCACCCTTTGATCCAGGGATTTGCGCTTGCCCGGGGCCTGAAAATTTCCGCTGTCAAGTGAATGTGGGCATCTGATCTATCGGTTGAAAGCTGTAATGGAGCGCTTCAGTTGCCTGAGCGCTGGCCTTGTTTACATGGCCCCGTGGCAAAATAACCTGCCCCTTTGGTTGGGTGTGGCATTCACAGTCCTGCAACCCTCTATGCTCGTTTCTTTTAATGCAATGGTAGATGATCAGGGAGGTTGTTTTCCGGAGATCGTGTGTTTTTCTGGGGGTCAAGGGAGTGCAGGGGCACACCAGATATACCTTCCTAGAGTCAACAAGCACGAGGGCTTCTCGGAGCACTCATTGGGCATCTGCCCCAATGAACCTCAAAAGTGTCCAGCACGCGCACAGTTTGCTCAGGGGTCTGGCTTTGGGGCAGGGAACGCCGTGGACGAGGTGGAAGCAGATCTTGTGCTGCTCAGCACGGAGGCTGTGCACTCTAAAGCCGTTGACGCCAACCTTCTCGCCGAGTTTGTTGACTGCCCAGGTCGGTTGTCACGGCTATTCTCATCCCCACATCGGCATGGTTGGATTTGACCCCTTGTATCAACCCTTCTACCTAGATTGATCACCGAAAGGAGATCTCCTCTCAAGGAAATTGTTCTCCTCTTTGCCTGGCTTGCACATTTGTGTGGACATTTGGCTCTTAAGTGCACAAGCACCGATACCGCAGCGCATGTGGTACCACCAGTAGTCCAGCATGCTTTGGTCTGTGCCATGGAGTTACCCTGACATTTGATGCATGACTTGTGCAGTACTGATGCTCCCATGACCACGGAAGGAGGGCTTGTAGGAGCGCCAGGGAGCAAAACACACACCCATGCCATCAAATTCACTGAACGCTGTTTGTAGAAGATGCCATGATTAGGGAGGGTGAGATAGACAAGGTCTGCGGTGGCACTTGTACCAAAGCTAGAACAGAAGCATACAGAGGCTGCGCTGTGCTTATAGAAATTGAGTTTCATGCCTTTTCCTGCATGTGAACACGCTGTGTCGTTGTTTCTTTAGTGCAAGCGAAGTGGAATACTCCTAGGGGCGGGCAGAAGCATCCATACAAAGTGCTCAATGAGGTCTTGTGCAGAATGTAAGAATCGGAGAATGCATCCAATTGGTAGTTGGCATTACAGTCACGTAGATGCAGCACTCACTGGTGCTGATCACATAGTTGATCCTTCAGCATTTGTTGCCCTTGAAGAAATCTACGCCCCCGGTCAATGACTCAACAGCACAAGTTATTATACTACATTACCTATGCCTGAAACCGTCTTGATTGGCAGAAGTACGTTGGTCCATCTCAACTCACGACCTTCAGATCGGGATCCCGGCATGGCTGCTCCGTGCGAGCCATGAATGCTGTCTCGTTGCAACAGAGAATCAGTGCAAAACGCCATCTGTCGCAGATAGAGATAATTTTCGCCAACATAGGCAGTCAATTAGGCAATGATGTCTGCCCCAAGGTCCCATACTGCCCCAATGCCAGATCCACGGCGCCTGAGATCAGGACCCATCGATTCGGCAGTAAATGGCATACTTACCTGTCCGGCTCAGTACCGTGATCACGAAGACGGTCTGGGTATCCTCGCTGCTTGCCTTGCACTTAGCTTGCGGCGATGGGTAGGAGTGCTCCAAGAGGGTATCTCCACGGAATAATCTTTGGTAGGCCTGGGATTAGCGTCAGCTGCCCGGGCACAACACAATCTCACCTCCTTAAAAATTGAAACTGAAATACATTTTCACATAGACGTTGAGATCATCACACCCATAGATCATCACATGTAAAGGCATGTTCACAGAACATAAGAGGTTCCTGATACCCTTGAGAAGGGCCTTTTCCAATGACTCTCTTGTGAGAAAAGAGCTTGCAATTCCAACAGTGTCCCCACACTGTGTGGTCACTATGAACCATTCTGCGGAGGGCATGGCCAGAATGGCGATATCTATATCTGGGACCACATCATGTCCCAGGTTTAAAGATGCTGATATGTGTAATGGTGTATCTGATCGATTCTAGATGGCTGGAATGGTGGATTCGCTTCTCTTTTTCCATGACTTACCACTTGGAATGTGTCTGCAAGTCTAAAATGCCATCAGTAAGGAACGGCTGCTCTTACAATTACTTCACAGCGCTGCAATTGCACACAGAGATATAATAATCTATCATTTCTCTACACTCTATGTATATAGTTTTCAGGACCACATGATGCAGATTTTCAGCAGCACGGGTCCTGGTCACATTCAGGATACAAATTCTATCAGTCCTTTTGCAAAGAATGCAACTAACACACCTCCTGATCTCCTGGAAGCTACCTACACAAAGCTACCTACACATTAACCATAACCCGAACAGCAGCCGAATGGGCAGCCACTCTTGGGGTTATGCTAAAAGTAGTTTTAACAGAACTCAGACACTCAACTACTAAAGAACTTATCGCTTATCAGTGAACTCACAGCAAATGAGTTGCTTGCCTGTGAGACAGGTGGCAACGCACAGATACTTAGACACACCCTCATGGCTCATGAATGTGAAAGAATCCCCGCAGAGTTAAATGACCGAATAGCACAGCATCCGATCTCCATGTTTCCGGGTGTTGACTTTTGCCGGTGTCATCAAAGGAATGTGCCTCTGGAATGCAGTGTCTGCATCAGTGGTCACACAGCTGTCGCGTCTGATTCATGACAATTCCTGATCGCAGGTCTGCCAGGTCTCTATGGTGGCATTTCACAAAGCACATTCCCTCATGGTAAGTACTTGTACCACAAGTTTTTCATCTGTTGCACAGTTGTTCTTCCGCATCCAAGCCTCATTTGCCTGACACAGTGAATCTGGATGGAACACGGTCTCTCTTATGAAAACATGAAATGCACTAGGAGCGCATGGTCACAGCAAGCTGTGCCGCAAACAAGGGCTGCACGAGCTCTGTGACATGTGCTGCTGGTCCAGAATTGGCTCCCACTCACAGGGAGACACCGCTGTCTTGTTCTTGGCAAGAGCCGGCAGCGTAATGCATTTTGATTTGGAGCTCAGTTACACCCTCAGTCCTCCCTGTGCCGAGACAGGGCTCCCCTGCCTAAGACCACGCTGATCCCGCCACGGTTAACTGCAGCGCAAGCCGCAGGCGATGAATTCCCGTACGTTGCCGCGCCAGATCTGGTCGAATGCACTCCATGCGCTGCGGCTGCGGCTGCCCTAGTAGGCTCGGTGGGCGGCCGGGCCGGCCGCGCTGTCACTGCGGCTGCGCGCGAGGCCGGCCGCGGCCGGGCCGGCGCGGCCATTGCCGGCTGCGGTGGCGAAGGGTGGCGGCCGGGGGGACTGGTGGCTGTCGGGATGCGCCAGCAGCGGGTGCGGCCTCGCATGTGGGGAAGGGAACATTGAGTGAGGGTACGCGTTCCACGCAGGCAGCCCTGGCCCCAGCCAAACCGCAGTCAGCCACACTGCTCTTCAAAGGCGTCCTTTCTCTGTGGCCTCAGAGCAGCCACCGCAGTGTACCACAGCCTATATATTTGTTATGTGCATCTCGTGCTGATCAATCCATCATGAGCAGCGCATGTGTTCCTTCCAGCACAGCCCTGCTGAGTGAACAATGCTTGACAGTACACCTCCCTGCAGATGAGGGACAATGATGGGGACAGCTTGCCCAGATGTCCTAAAGAGGCTCCGGTGGTGAGGAGTCAATGGTAATAGTCAAGATGGTGAAGATCTCATCATCAAGACCTCACACTAGAACAGCAGTGTCAAGGATTAAGAGTACCTGTGAAGCTGCTGCTGCTAGAGGCCGGCAGTCGGGCCTGCCAGTCGATTTCGATGTCCGCCGGCTTGCGCTGCTGCGCTGTCGGGCGCCTGGGCAGGAACGCCTCCTGGCTGGCGTGGGCCTGCTGCGGGTGGTGGTGGCTGTTGTGGCGGGAGGAGGGCACGCCCCTGGACGCGCGGCTGACGTTGAGCATGCTGTTGATGCCGCGCGAAAGGCCGTTCAGCAGTCTCAGGCGGCTCGGGCTGAGCTGCTTGCTGGCGGGGGGCGGCGCGTCGCCAGGTCTGGCGCTGCGGGGGGGCCCCCGAGCGGTGGCGACCGGGCTGCCGAAGATCCCCCGCGGTCCCCCCGCCCCCACGATGCTGTTGGGGCTGTAGAACACGCGCCCCCCGCTGCCGCTCTTGTCATTCCCCTTGCTGTCGGGGTCCTCAAATCCCAGAGGTTTGCTCGCGCCAGGTAACAGCCCCAAGCCCAGGATGCTGGACGGCAGGCGCGGCCGGCCGGGCCCGTTCTGTCCGGAGGCGTGCCCTCCCTCCTGTCCTCGAAGTTTGGCGTGGCGCCCCAGCGACCTCTGCTGGTGGTGTCCACTGCTCTGTTGCACTCTGACCTTTTCTCCGGCCTGATCAGGCACTGTGCAGTCCTTGGGTGCAGTTGCATGGTTTGCTGCGGCGGCCTCCGAGGGGCTGAAGCTTCCCTGCAGCTGCTGTGGCTGATGCGGCTGCTGAGAAGCAGTGTGGGACGGGCGGTGAGGCCTTTGCCGGCGCGATAAGTGGGCCCCCCCGAGTGGCTGAGCTTTGGTGGGCGCGCTCTGTGCAGCGGCCAGGTTTGCTTCATGAGGCGCATCGGGGCCTGCACCTGCACAGCAATGAGCACCTGATCAACCTTTGCAACAGCTCCCATAATCCACCAAAGTGCAATTCTAGGAGACCTGATACAGGTTCCTTGTAATCCTGACCCGCAAAAAATGCTTTTACTAGAGTGACTCACGTCAAGGAAATAACACAATGTCAGGACGTTTGCATGCAAGCAAGCATCCCATCGCATGCTAGGTTGCAAGATATACACAAGTCCAAGGCAGAGGCAAATCCCTCGTTCAATGCTGCAGCACCAGAGACACACATGCAGTTCTTA
This sequence comes from Coccomyxa sp. Obi, assembly GCA_020887355.1. Classification (NCBI taxonomy): domain Eukaryota; kingdom Viridiplantae; phylum Chlorophyta; class Trebouxiophyceae; family Coccomyxaceae; genus Coccomyxa; species Coccomyxa sp. Obi. The sequence continues at coordinate 165,690 of AP025001.1, forward strand.
GAGGGAGACTGAGAGGTGGACGCTCCACACCTGAAAACTGATGCTGGGGGGCCTGGGGGAATTGTGATGGGCGGTCAGGGTAGTGCGCTGCAATCATGCCATCTCTTGCAGCGGAGCAAGTGGCATCCGCCGAGATGTTGTACGCCTTGGAGGAGTGTGACTGCCCCGAAACAGGCTTCTGCTGCTGCTGCTGCGCCAGAAGTGGCTGCTCGTGCTGGCGCGCAGGCGTGAGCGGCTGCGGCACATGTTCCTACACAGCATGCCGCCAGCTCAGCATTCCATGTATTTCAATTTTATTTTTATTTTCAGGGGTTATGGTTTATATTTTAGGGTTACGATAAACCCTAAAAATATAAACCATAAACCCTGAACCCCTAAATAAACAAATAAATATGCAGTAGTAAATAAATACAAGCCACACTGCCTGGGCCAGAACCTCTGCGCTCTGTTCAGGAATACTAGCGCTCTCTCTCAACAGCTGATTAATACTATGTGCTGGCATGCCAGCTCAGAGCTGGAATGCCAGCAGCAGGTGACAGTGTAATGTTTGTGCCGGCAACAGAGGACAGATGAGGGAGAACTTCCTCCAATCATTATTCACCTCCAAAGAAACAAGCAACACAAGACGGACTAGCGTTTTATTGAGGGGCAGTCTTCACGATCTTTTAGTTATTGCAGAGGAGTGGCAGGTGTACCTGAAAGAAAGGGTGCTGCAGTGCCTGGGCAGCTGTGGGGCGCTTGGCCGGGTCCCAGTGGCACAGAGAAGCAATCAGATCCAGAGCAGCCGGCGATGCCTGTGGCACCTGCATGCATCCACGCATAACCTTAACACCAAGTCCTGTTTTCTGCACATTAAATTTATGCTTGGTTCCATCGTGAATCGAGCGGCCAAAGCGGCTTTGAATTTTTAAATTCAAAATTAAAAATAAAATCAAAATTTAATACTGAGAGGAGGACAACACGCCAACTGACGAGCCGCTAGATTAAGTAGAAGATCACTGATGCTAAGGGTCACGCCTCTCCACAAAGTGCAGAGGGTTCATTGGAGGGGTAAAGGGGATGCGAACCATTGCTGCGAGGGGCGTAGGCTGGCACTGGGGGAAGCGGAAGCCCATGGAAGCTGCCAGTACCAGCCCCTCTGGCCATGTGGCCGCCGTTGGAGAGCCCATGATGCTGCAGATCTTGTACAACTCATCTGCCTGCAGTACACACACATTTTGAAAACAAGGTCACACGCAGTGCCCAAGATATCCGAATACGATCATAGCTATTCGTGCAAAATTCTGCAAAACTTTATACGATCAGGCGCAAAGCGGCGTTATGCAGGTGTTTCTTTGGTGTGTTTAATATCCGCCCCCAGGGCCTGCGCCCATTCCATGATGTTGATGTGGCAAGACCCGAGACTGCAAAGTCACCATGTATCTGGCATAACTATAAATGTTCATCATACCATCTGTCTGTCAACCATCAACAAGACAGGGCTTTGGGAAGACAAGATTTGAGACCATGGAGACCCATGTACGTGACATCATGTACTTATTCAATGGCATGTCATGACTGCAGCCCAACGAGGACCTGGTCTCAAGAGAGCAAGCTTCAGGATGTAGGGTGACTTGATATAGTAAACCCTTACCCTAAAATGATAAAAAATACATGGCCAAATCAGGCATGGGTGGGCACACCTCGGAAGCGCCCGGGAAGAGCGGCCGCAGCGTGAACAGCTCCGCGATGATGGCGCCAACTGCAAACAGGTCGACCGGCGGCCCGTAGCTCTTGCACCGTAGTAGCACCTCCGGCGCGCGGTACCTGCACCATTGTAGCAGCTACTCTCAGACAGCTCTGCTAAGAGATCTGCTGTGTGGGGCAATTTCACATGTTCAGTCCTCTTTCGGGCCAGCGCGCTGCGATCCCCAGCATCTGCTGGCTGCACAAGTTCAAGGAACCTGAGCGATTGACAAGGATATCACATCCTTCAGCAACCCAGAAGGATACCAGCCAGAGCACATCCTATGTCAGCCCCAGAAGATGGCTTTTACTAAAGTGTCACACTGACTGCTCATTGAGGGACTGTAAGGCAAGCCAAATGCATGCATGCCACAGCTTATTGCTGCCAGTGAGTTCCGGCAGCCCCAAAGCAGTGATCTAGGTGGCCCTATCCTCTGCGTTTTGCTGGCATGAAAGCTTTCTGCAGCTGGCTTTGCTGTGCGGTAAATCTGATGTGCTTTTGGGAAGGGGACTGACCATCTGGTGGAGACATAGTCTGTGAAGGGGGGCCGTGAGCGGATCTCTCGCGCCAATCCAAAGTCGGCAATCTTCACTGTGTCCTTGTGCACCAGCAGGTTCTCTGCAAGCCAAAATCCACATGTCAGCTGAAAGTTTAATTTTCCTCCCCCAAGGTGCACACCTCATTGGGACGTTCATAATGGCAGGTGCTGTTTAGGACTTGCAGTTCCAATAATGTGGAGTGCAGTAGACAAGCGTGTGTTGACTACATCATCATATGCATGGTGTGAAGGGCAGAATTTTGACATCGGGTGACAGATGATATTGGCCATCAGGACATGGGCTGTGACTTGGGCTTCTGGGCCCAAGTCTCTGCCAAGCCACATGATATGGGGACTTAATGCCCAAATGCTTGTGCAATTCTCAAATGTCCTCATCAGCAACCCTAAACCCTAAATATAAATATAAAATAAAATATAAACACATTATATATGATGTTTACTATGAAATTATATGTATTTATTGTATGATATATGTTGAATGGCGCCAGGGATGCACCCGGCTTGAGGTCACGGTGGAAGTAGCCGTGCTTGTGGATGTGGGCGAGGCCGCGCAGGATCTGGAAGGTCCATTCGCGCACTTTGGCCTCCGGCATGAGCTCCGCCTGCTCCTTCATCAGCTGGTACAGATTGCAGTCCTGCCACAGCCAAGGTGTAGCACAGCTATTAAATAGCGTTAGCTGACATCTTCCGTCTCCATGCATTTGCCTGTTACACCTAGGCCTGGGATTTTTTGTTAGAATGCCTGTGCCCTTCTCCTTCATCAGCTGATATAGATTGCAGTCCTGCCACAACCAAGGTGAAGCATAGCCCATCGCCGCTTTGTCTGACATGGTCTTTCCTTCTTTATGCATTTGCCCGATATACCTAGGCCTGGGTTTTTGGTAAAACGCTGACAGGCAGGCACTTCTTGAGAGGCAGGCAATCATCCGCAGCAGAGATCATCGCCACAAGACCGACGCTCCTGACATCTTAACAACAAGTGAAACCCCTCCCCTGAATCCCCAACTGGTGTCCAGTGGAGTACAGGAGGTGCAGAAGTCTCCTGGACTGATCCGTCCCGCTAATATCAGAGGTGGACGGCGTACCATGTATTCGAAGACGAAGAACAGTTCGTCGCGCTCGCGGATAACCTCTTTGAGTTTGATGATGGAGGGGTGGGACAGCTTGCGCAGGCTTTTGACCTCGCGCAGCGCCATGCACTCCTCCCATGAGTAGAACTTGCGCTTCATCTTCTTTATGGCCACCTGCATGCACACCACTGTCAGTGAGTTCTGTTCTAAACTATCTGTCCTTTTCTTGGTGGTGGCTGCATCGCTCAAGTTGATGATAGAACAGCAGGCATGCGATCTATGACATAGTTCATGCTTCAAGGTATTACCCAGTACATACTGCACAGCTTCAAGGAAACCTTCAGTTCGCTGCTGCTCTTGAGGTGACAATTTTAGGCTTCACAGACTGAAATGGAGAGCCTATAGAACACAGGGAATTGGCCATTCTCAGAATTGAGTTAACAGCCGTATTGATCAGATTTATGCTGGTTTCAGGTGGCTCACCACAGCGTTGGTCTCCCTGTTGATGGCCTTCCAGACACTTCCGTAGGTGCCATCGCCAAGCTGCCTGACCACCTTATACCTGCATTCAGGAAGCGCAGAACCCATTATATTCAGCTATGAACCAGAATGACCGCGAGTCGGTGTGATGGTGATTCTAACAGGTAGAGGGGCCAGACACAGTGTGAAAGATCCTGCTTATTGATAGGGAAGTACACCCAGCTGACAGCAATCGTGAATGCAGCGGATTTCGGTCAGGACTTTGTTGTTCAGGATTATGTCAACGAAGTTCTGAGGGGGCGTATGTAGATGCACCAAGGTACACGGTTCCCTCGCAAAGAGTTCCACTATACTTGCAATGAAGACGGCGGCGTATCTTTCTAAAAATATGTTTTCTAATCAAAAGGGGCGCAGCAACAGCCGCGACCGCCTCCAGACAAGGCTGTCCTTGCTCTCAGATACCAGGATCAGCAAACAAGAAAATGGCCATGTGAAGCTTGCGCAATGTCATTTCATGCGTATGTCTTCCCTGAGTGTGTAAAGTGATTAATGGCCAGGAAATTGATCACCAAGAGCTCAATCTTAGTGCCCAATCTAGATACATAGCTTTGGTCATGTCTTTTGATCCAGCCTTCAACAAATGTGATTCGAATACTGTTGACAATGTACCTGTTCATTGAGTCTCTTCCTGATCAATGGCTGGGTACTAAATGCACAAGCGCTCTTCTTCCATACTCCCGCCCTCGGCAGAATCTCCAAGCCCCGGCAGCTGGCAAACGCCACCCAGCCCCACGGTCAACGATAGCCTCGTGTTGACAGCACGGTCAAGCAGTCATTGCAGAACGCTCGTTCTCCAAGTTTGTCGTGTGTATGAGATTCCCTGAGCTGCACGGGCAGAAGTATCTGCGAAAGTCACAGGCTGAGCGCGGGAGGGCCCACAAAAAGGCCGCCTTCCGGACTGCACAGCCTTGTGTCAGGTGGTTCCTGGCACGACAGTGTTTCAGTGATCTAAATGGGCCCACAGGAGAGGAATGAGGCCGCTTCGGTTGGTTGAAAGCGGAACATGTTTTGGGGTGCTCTGCGACGTTGACAGCTGGAGAGCCAAATTTAGCAAAGCGGATACCCTTCATTTAGCCTCGCCTCATCTATATATCAGTAAGTCGAGCTGCTCTTCGCTTCCTGCTGGTTGGTGCCAACACTACGTAAGAAATCACGCTGAGGCGTCAGAGAGAGAGAGCTCCCTATGCGTCTGCAAACGTAAAGCTCGACGCTTTTGGGCAACGCAAACGCATTACGTTCTGTGTCCTGGGTTGTCAGCAAGGAATTGCAATTTTGCCAAAAACAATTGCTATTGCGGGGACGGGGAAGCAATTGGGAGATCTTGCGTGACAACTGCAGACAACTGCGCAATGATGGATCCACTGCCTCCCGTTCTGGACTTCAACGACGATCCCAATCAAATGTTGTCAGACTTGCCTTTCCAGAATGAGGATGCAGACTTGTACAGCTGGATTGAGGGCTTAACGCAAACAGCTCCACCGGTGACTAATGGAAGGGATGCAGCAACCGAGGGCAGTGCAACGGGGCCCCAACTGCGAAGTGCCCCATCTTGGTTGATACCAGGCACTTTGGGTAACCCTGAACCTGTGCCCCTCTTCAAGGACAGCAGCAATGCCAGCACAATACGCAGCGGATCCAGTGACACAAGCCAAGCAGTATTCGTGCCAGCACCGCAGTTTCCTCTGGATCTGGATGTTGGGCCCATCCCACTCCAAGACACTGCTGTGCCAGCACCCCGTACCCCCACACCCGAGGCGCCATACCTGATTCCTGATTTACCCAGGGCAGTGGTGGCAGGCGGAGGTTCAGGCGCATGGGGCCAGCAATTCCCACAGGTACCAACTGCGGGGTGGCATTCTGCAGATGGGGCTTCCAACGGCTACCAAGATTCTCCAATGGGTGAGGCAACGAGCTGCTTCCGTTTGCATACGCTTGCATCCCTCTATTGGACAAGATATGCCTATTATGTTGGAATAAAGCGTGAGTCATAGGTAGTACACTTCACAAGGATGCACCGTTAAGACAGAAGCATGTGCAGGTGCCGTCTCAGCAGCCGCACAGCCGATGACAAGCCGTGCGGAGAGCGGTGGGAGCAGCGAGGGCGGCCGGGAGGCAAAGGCGGATGAGCGCGATCACCGGAGTTCAACCAGCGTGCCCAAGGCTGATGCCTGGAAGGAAAAGAACCGCCTCGCGCAGCGCGCCTTCCGCCAACGCCAGAAGGTGCGCAGTCGCGCCCCTCTGGAAGGGCAGATAGACCCTTCCCTGCTTGGTTGGTACACCCTTGTTCCCTCTAGATGCCCTTTGGCACACACACCCCTTCCCCTCTTGGATGAGGCTTTCACCCTGGGTTGATAGACCGTCTCCCTCTGGAATGGTGGACGCTTGGAAAGAGAAGAGCCGCCTCACGCACAGCGCCTTCCGTCAGCGCCAGAGGGTGCTGCTCTCATGTAGAGGATTCTTGGGGGCAGCATGCTAGCAAGATATATTCCCGGCAAGCCTCCATGGAGGACTCAGAGTGCACTTGCGCCCCTCTGCGGTGGCAGATAGAACCTTCACCCCCTTGGCTGACAGACCTTTCTCCCCTCTGAATACCCCTTGGTGCAGACACCCCTTTCCCTCTTGGATCTAGCAATAATATGACATCAAAGGAGAAGTGTGTGGGGGGCCGTTCACATATATTGCTAGTTTATGGGATGGCTGCATGGAGGGATATTTAAGGGTGTGTGAGATGGGTTTAGGTCAGAACGCAGCGCACTGACATGCTGTCTTGGCCGCTTCCAGGAAAAGCAAAAGGCGTCTGAGAGGCATATTGAGGAGCTGTCAGAGAAGGTGCAATCGCTGGAGCTGGAGAAGAGGCAGCTGCAGGCTGCCCTGGAGAAGGCTTCTCTTGCTGCCAAGGTGCGTACTGCGCTGATATCAAAAGGGCGCTGCCTGTCTTGCGAGGCTTGACTCAATGCTGTCAGTGAGACGAGCAACTGATTTGCCCCATTCTACTGTTCCTTGCTGCCAAGGTGCGCACTGCGCTGATATCAGAAGGGCACTGCCTGTCTTGCGAGGCTTGACTCAATGCTGTCAGTGAGACGAGCAACTGATTTGCCCATTCTACTGTTGACTTCGATGTGCTGTCCCGGACTTTTTGCAAGCAATCTTGCGGTCTGAGTGATTTACATTTAAGGGAAAAGGGTGAAGTATTCATTGTGAAAACGAGTGAACAACCCGCTAACTAGGGGTGGAACCTGGACAATAAAACAATCCCAAGAGTCAACTGCTGTACAGTGGAAAACACAGCGGCACTCCCAACTGGCAGGACATACTCGAAAACACATGTGCTGTACACAAACTACCTGGCTGGGTCAAAGAGTATGACACCGAGATCAGAGCAGCAGAACATAAGACAAACAGGCGGTGAACCATTGTCCTCCCGGGACCCGTTCCACTGTGAAGCCTCCCCCGGTGCTGGTTCAAAAAAAAAATTGAAGGGGAAACCTTCTGATGGATGCCCGCAGGACAGTCAATCAATACAAAGTCACATCCCAGGGCTGTGACATAATTGTTTGGATGCCTTTGTGCAGTCGTCGGCAGAGGCGGAGCACAAGTCGCCGGACGATGCACTTGCAGTGGCGCTGAAGCTTGGGGAGGCGACAGTGCAGGTGCAGCTGACAGTGGGCCAGGTGAAAGCCATGACGCTGGAGAACATGGTGCAGATCTGGAAGGTGAACTCCCAGGAAGACATCCCATGCTTGTTGTGCTGAGGCACCCCTTCCTCTTCTGGCGCTCGCACGCCCTTGATTGTTTGCTTGCATCTCTCGATCTTGTCCCATACTGTGTTGTTCTTTGTCTGAGACCGGCGAATGAGAGAGGCATCTGGGAACGGGGTAATCCTTGCTCCTGAGAGAGATGCTGCTCAGTGCAGTCTGTGTATCTTATGGCTGTCATATTAGCCTGTCATATTGCCAGGGAGGTGGCAACCACTGTCTTGTGGCTATGTCTGATGTGACAGAGGCCCGCACTGTGCGGTTGACGTTCTTCACTCTGCCAGTAGTCACCAAATGTCCTGAATGCAATGTTTGCCACGTCGCTGATCACATGCATGATGTGCGCCTGTGCAGACGATGGTGCAAAAGGTGGGACAGTACCTGCCCGAAGCCGAGCGCTCGCCGGGCAGCGTCAGGTTTTACCGCCTTGAGGTGATTCATTTTCCCGTTCTTCTTTGACTTCTGCATGTCCCAGGTGCATTGCATCTGTTGGTATCATTTTAGAAAACTTGAGAAAAGGTGCTGAGATTCCCATGAAATTGTTGTACGTGCTTCCTGATGACGAGAAGTGGTGTTGTTGATACAACCACCAGTGCCTTGTGGCAACGTGGCCTGCATTTAGAGGGTGCTGCTGTGCCAGAGCAGTGTAACATCATCGATTGCCAGCACGTCGGTCCGTGCCCAGCGCATCCCATGCTCGGATGACTCCTCTTCTCCTGGATGGCACACAATTGTCTGAGGAGATCTGCTCAAGCATGATACTGCGCTGCCGACACAGGACCTGGCGTTTGAGGCGCGGCTGTTGCTGTGGGCCATGGTCGAGCACAACATGCGCACGCTGAGTGACTTCATCAAGTGCAACATGGAGGACCTCAGCTCGCCGCGCGTGGCCGACCACCAGTACTGGGTGGACATGCTGGTCAGTGCACTCTCTCCCAACAGTCCTCATAGCTTTTTGACAGTCTGTTGACAGCCACTCACGGCCTGTTGGGCACTCTCTGAAGTTACTACCTAACCCTATTTTGATTATATTTCAAACCACCCTGTTGGGGTGGAACCTCGCCATCCACAAAGCCAACAACCCCAGGCATAGAGCCGGGGGTGTTTAGTGCTGTCAGATCGCTAAGGATCAAATATCCCTCTGTTGGTGATGTCATGCACAAAGCCACATGATTCCAGCCGTCAGTCCAAAGCTCCCAAGCTATGCAGTGCCAGGTGTTGTCACAGAGGACCCTACCAAACGTCAAGCCTCAAGACAAAAAGACTCTTTTCGGAGCTACAGGCATGACGATTTGGTGCATTTGTGTGCAGGCACGGTTGCAACTGTCGCCGAACCAGAAGGGAGCGTTGGTGGCGGCGCGGCGGGCGATGCTCGCCAACATTGGCGCCCTGCTGGCCGAGCGCGAACAGCTCGGAGCCAAGATCAGGGTATGCATTTCCTTGCCCCGTGTAATGCATGGGCCAAATGTCTCTCTGAAAGCAAAGAGTGTGTCACTGTCCTGACAGCTCTTTACATGCACATCCTCAGGCAGTGAAGGGTGCAGAAGTGCTGCACCGGCCTGAAATAGCCCCACGCGTCGCAAGCGTTGCGCTGATTCATGGAGTGAAATTCTGCGACCATCTTATTGGATATCATGCTTCTGCCCTGTATTTCTCCCTCTAGAGTGCCAATTGTGTTCTGCTGCATGGCTCTTGAAGATAGTTCTGAACAGACAGTGTATGGCGGACAGGGTATTGAGGATGTGGAGGACACAAAGGATGGTGTGGCAATGCACTTCCAGGAGCTGTCGGACCTGTGCGAGAAGGTCCGAGCAAACGTGGACGCCATCCATGTCTGCAAGTGCTACTACATGTCCCACGCATACCGTGAGGTGCGGGCACCAATTGGCTTTTCTCATCCCTGTATTAATCTTGGAGACATGTGTTGACTGCTAATGAAAATCGTATCTTGATCTGGTGTGTTGCTATGGTCACATTTGCGCCCATTGCCAGCATCGGCGGGCGTTTCCTCTCATTTCTTTTCTTTCCTTCTCCTTCTCTCCTTTTTTCTGTACACGGTGCCAAGGTTTGTCTTCAGACCTCATCATGCTTGAATGTGGGATTGATACAGCTTTGATGTGCTGAAGCACAAGCAGAGATGCAAGCAGTTTCTCTTGAGATTTTCAGATGGTGCACTGCACATTTCCCCTTTCAGTGCGGTATTCTACGTCGCTGAATCTGGTGCATGGAATACTTGCACTCCCTGGTAACAATTCACGATGTCACGGTCGCTTGATTTCTACTCTGGGAAACAAACAGGAGTTCTAAGCAGGCTGTATGTGGCTGCGCGCAGATCTTCACGCCGCTGCAGTGCGCGCGTTTCATGTACTACTCGTACCCGCACGGCATGGACATGCTCTCGCTCATGACATGCGCCGCCAAGGAGGCCGGAGAGCCGTCCACGCACACGCTGCTGCGCGCTGTGCAGACACCCTCCGCGGATAGCTCCGCACACAAGCTGTCTGCTATCGACTGGAACCAGGCAAAGAAGGTTGCCTTCCAGTGACGAGGCAACTCTCTGTTGGGGCCAAACTGGCCCCTTCCGGTAGTTTTGGGGCAAGTTGTTGCACGCATGCAGCAAAACCCAGGCACAGCGCCGGGCACAAGCTGTCTGCAATCGACTGGAACCAGGCCAAAAGGGTCGCCTTCCAGTGATGAGGCAACTCTGTTGGGGCCAGCTTGGCCCCTTCTGATAGTTTTGGGGCGGAGTTGTTGCACGCATATACAGCAGAAGCCAGCCTCAAGCTTCGGCCATGGATTGCAAACAAGCCATGAAGGTCGCTCTGGGCAGTGCTTGGCACCAGCCAAGCGCAGCCCATGCTATTACATTGCAAAGCAAAGTATGACGATCGCCATTGACTGGAATTCGGCCAAGATGGCCGCTCCCCAGTGATGGGGCAGTCTGCTGAACATTGACGGCGCTTATGGTCAGGGTTGATGTGACACTTGCTGATGCCATGGGCTATGAGCAGCTTGATGGACTGATACCAGGCTCAAGACGGTCGCCCTCCAGTGGATGGAGCAGTCTTGAGGAGCGCGGAGTTTCTTGTCATCCAGAGGCAGCACAAGTTGTGGGGGTTGGCCGCACCTTGGCGAAGGCACAGCACACCAGACAGACTCTCAGCCGCTTGCTGAACCCAGGTCAAGAAGGTTGCTTTCCAATAGTGGCTGGAACTTGTGCGGATTGCCATGGAGGCTCGGCTGTCTTGGCTGGAGGCAAGAAGGCGGCAGTGCAGCCGATCTGATGCTAGTGCACCGTGCACGGCCTTTCCCCTGTCATCTGAAGATGGTCGCCCTTTTGTGACGAGGTATTGTGCCTTAAGCTGCTGGAAGAGGCTGGCGCTTCCTCGGGGGGAAGTGGCCCTTGAAGGTGGCGTGGCCTATGACCGTGATCAAGACCACAAGCTCACCCGGGTTTTATGATGCAGCGAGCGGAGCAGGGGGGTCCATCACTGTTTGCTTGTGCCTGTGTGGAGTCCTAGGGGCGCCAAAGTGTTGGCCTCCATATATGGTATGGGCTCCAAAATGATTGGGGGATGCCATTATGGTACCATTGGTCGCACCAAGATCCAAACCTTATCACTCCCGTATATGTCTGTTCATGCCGAGAGCTATATTTCCATTGATGGTTTTCAAGAAAAGGGAAAGAAATTTACCTGGCAGGACTCTTTGGTGGCCTGGTGAGAACAGGCGTTGGTCAAAGGGCCTGCAATTGAGCTGCCTTGTGTCAAATCTGCGGGTTATGATTTCGAGCTTCTGTGCGGTGCAATTTCTTATTTGTGTCGTCTCAATTGCAGCAGTGCATGCGGGTCTGATCATTAGAGCTGCATCTGGCTGATCAATCGGTCCCTTCTGACATAACAAACGAAGGAGTTTGTTCTCTCAGCACCATGCTTTGGGGAAATTGATTCAGGCTTTGGAGCTTCTGGTGGCTTCCCTGCAATCAGCAAGCAAAGTCCTAAGCATATCAGGGACATGTGTGAGATGGATTACTGTGGCCATTTTCCCAGCTGGTCACTGCCTATTTGGCCTATTATGATGCCCTGTTGTCATGGCTAGCCGGCGTCTGCTGGAGCTAGCGAGCTTCAGTGCACGACAAAGAAAGCGAATGTACCTGAATGTTATGACAAGATGTGCATTGCAATGGTTGATGCGCACTGTCTGATGTGCGCAGTTGTATCTAATGATCTGATTCGTATGCGGCGGCGCTGTGTAGATTGAAAGAAGTGGAGATTATGGGCAGTATGCCTTGGCATATGTGTGTAAACTTAGTGCTGCAGCTTCGCAGTGTCTCGGGGAAAGAACATGCTATGGGCAGTGGATTGGCTGGTTCTCATGATCTTCAGCTTGGAGCTGCTGTAGTCTGAATGCTTTTCGTATTCTTTTGCATGAGGTAATTTAGCTTTGACCTTTGCACCTGAGGGGTTGCAGAGTTTTGTCAAGTTCCATGTGTCAGTTAGTCAGTCAGTCGATGACACCCTGTCAGGCTTCTCCTATCCTTCTATGTCATGGGATTAAGTGTGTCAGATCAAGCGTCTCAGAGTCTTGTTGACGATGTGCATGGTCTCGTTTTTGTGTAATGAGTGAAGGATATACAGGGATGATGACTGGTCAACTATGTAATACTGCACCATAAACCCTAAAATAGAAGCCAGGTAAATTAGTGTTTACATTCCCTGAGTGTTTGAGAGACAGAAAGAAAAAAATCGATAGCGAAAGCGAGACAAAGGCCAGCTCTGTTGCTGACTTGCCAGGGTGACTTCATATTTGGGCCTCGAGCGGTATTCACGACCTGGCCCTTAGGCTGAGCTTCAGGACTTTGGCAAACCTGTTTCCTCCCGCTAGACTTATGACAGAAGTATCGAGGACCGTGTGCCAATCACTTCCATTGAAACTCACTTTCCATGAACAGGAGGATCTGGTGTGTGCCGTTCACGACATCATCGGAGAAGGCCGAAATTTGCTGGCGTTGCTTGATATTATGCAGAAAATAAAATTGGCCTTTTCTGACTTTGCGAGAATGTTGGGTGTCGTCGGAGCAACTCTCCTCGAGCGCAGCGATCGCTAATAAGCGCCCGCCTTGACGGTGGCGCAGCCTTCGTCTCGTGAAGCGCTCATTCGTCGTCCGAATAGACGATTATCGATCGCCTGCATCCTCGTCTTTTGTCTGATTGTTTCGGGAAATGCCTTGCTTCACCTTTCTTCTCTTTCCCAAGACGGGGTCGGGAGGAAACTGCAGGCGTCATCGCGATATCGGCACGTGCCCACACATGACTGCTATAGGCAAGCGCATCTGTAACACCTGATGTCAACAGTTTCCAGTGTCGTAGCACCTCTTAAGCACCTCAAGCTGTCGTTACACGGAACTTGACTCTGGTTGGCAGTCTCTCGAACAGGATGAGAGTGCGAGTGTTCGAAACGGATGATCCATACTCAGAACAACCGGTCTCGCTTGGACCTGTGCGTGATGTTGAACTGGGACAACAAGGGTCCAGTCCAGAGCAGATTCTACAGCTGCTGAGCTTGCAATTTCCTGGTGTGCGCCTGTTTGCCTTCAACAGCCAGGACCAAGAGCTGCCGGGCTGGGAGGAGATCACCGTGGCCAATGCAGCAAACCTGCCAGCCTTCCTGGCTCACCGCAAGCAGCTCAAGGCTGTTCGAGGTATAAAAGCCCCTCATGGGGACTGTGAATATGCTGGTGGCTTGCTTGTGTAGCTATTCCGTTGAGCACTGCTTTCCTCACACCCTGGCCAGAGCAAAGCAGCACCTTTAACATCAGGCTGCAACTGCACAGTTGCCAAATTTGCGTGTGTTGGTCATTAGCGGTGTTCGGCTTGATGCCACTGGAACTCCGCAGCTTCGGCTAGCTTCCCTTGTTGTGCCTGGTGTTCGGCAGCACACAACGCCAAAGCGTTTCACCTAGGCTTTGTCAGTATCTGGCTAAAGCCCCACAGCACTGCTATGATCCAGCTGTATCCGCACAGTGCTTGCTGATATGGGCAGTGCCTGGTCCCCCAGTCAATATCTGGCTACACCGTTGTGGTTCAGCTGCGTCCAAACAGTGGTAGTCCTGTCTTTGCGCGCCTTCTGGTAGCTTCCATTCGGCCATCGTTGCGAGCTGGCTGCGTGCAGCACATGTTTGTCCGTGTGCACCCTGCTTAGTGTCTGCGCATGCGTTGCAGTGTGCAGTCTGGTGTAGCCTACCATATTTACTTATATACACCTACAGGTTGACATGGGTCAAATGTGTTCTGTGCAGTCCCCACTGCAGCTGCGCGGATGCTGACGAGGCTGCAGGTGGTGAACAGCACAGCTCAGCCGCTGACGTATGCCACTCCATGCATTGCCACCACCAGCGATCCAATCGCAGCTCTGCTCCATTTGCCTGATGACATGAAGGAGTGGACTGGGGTTGAGGAGGCAGCCACTGCGTTCAGTGCCCGCATCCCGGACTCAGAGCCTGTCTTTGACGGCTGGTCGCCTTGCAAGGTGAACTCCAGCCACAAGCTCACCGTCTTGGACTGCATGGACTCCACATTCTTTAAGCTCGCAAACCAGCTGGGCGGCACTGGCGGGCTTGCTGCAATCAACTTCTGCACTAGCCCGAAAGACCTCTGGCTGCGAAGTGCGTGTACCATATTGCACTGGCACCTGCATATGCATGTAGCGAGCTTTTTCTTTGATTTGCTGCATCATGTTAAGCCTTCCCTGGTCCAGTTACATTGGTGTTTGGCCTTGAAGTGGTGGCATGTGATGCTGCATGCATCCTCTGAGGGTATGTGCTGCCACCAGTAAACAAGTGGTGACTCTGCATTGCGGTGCTGCAGACAATCCAGATCGAGTATGGACTTGGAGCGGGCGCGTAATTGCAGCAGCCGACTGCAAGCAGGTGTTTGCACGCCCTTCGCTGCCGGGATATGGCCTGCTGGAGGAGTTCCATGCAAATCCCTCTGGCAAGGTCTCAAGCTGCGCCCCAGCTGCGCCAGATCTGTGGCTATCTGCATCACGATGGGCTCGCTTACGGCTTGTTGTACACTGACGAGTGCTTCTGGTTCCTGCGCTACATCGATGGGATCCTGTACATCTCCAAGGGGGCCTTCGTGACCCAGCAGCGGCCGACCGTGATAGCCCTGCTGTTGTATGTGGGCGAGCTGGCGCGCCAGGCTGCAGCGTCCAGCATGGTTTTGCAGAGACAGCCGGGCATCGTGCTTGCCTTTCACGGCACACTGCTGCGGCCCAGATCAGCCGACAGCGAGCAGTCCATGCCTGCTCACCATGAGCTGCAGATGGGCTCCATCTTGGCCAGCGGCAGCACAGGCACTGTGCGCACTGGCCTGGTAGGCGACCTGGAGGTGGCTGTCAAGCTGCCAGAAGTTGCTGTGGACAGATTTGCCGCTTGCCGCCGCTTGGAAGCGGAGCTCGGCATCTACCAGGATACGCTGCTGCGGCTGCAGGGCAGCTGCATCCCGCGGGTGGTCGCGTCCGGCACTGTGCCCGCTGCCAGCGGAGCCAGGCTCCCCTTCTTTGCGGTGGACCTGCTGCCATACAGCCTGGTGCACATGCTGGGTGCGCTGAATGACGCGCTGGAGCAGAGCGTGCTACACAGCCTGCAACGCATCCATGAACGGGGCGTATTGCATGGAGACCTGTCCCCAGACCATGTCAGATTTTCATCTCGGGAGCTGGTGGCCAGCTCGCCTCAACCAAGATGGGTTGACTTCAGCCAAGCTCGCCGTGGCGCTAGCTGTGTGGAGCTAGCTGCTGAAAGGGATGAGTGCCGACGCATGCTGAGGCGCCTGCGTGCGCCGATGCTCCTCTCTGCAGTTGTAATGCAGCAACGAATGATCCCACTGATGCATGAGCGAGTGGGCATCCAGAGACTTCGATTTGTGTGACAGCTGCTCAGCTCAGCAAAAGTCTAATCCAGCTTAGCGTGCTAGCCAGGTGTCGCAGAAATCCCAGTTAGATACACAAAATTGCCTAGAGCCTGTGCACCCTCCAGTCAATGTGTATATCAGCTCAAACCCCTGAGCTCATGAGCCCAGCCAGGCTGAGCCTGGGCTGCACAGGCTGATCAGGCTAAAGTTTTCAGCGTGCTTGGGTGCCAACGTTACGTACTATCAAGCTTCCATGTGTCACAGAAGGCCCAGCCGATAATACAAAGTTGCTTTTAGAGCCATTGCACCCTCAAGTGTTGTGTAAGAGCTGTGAGGCTGATGTCCATGAGTAGCTTCTCGGCGTGAGGAAGCTGCAGGCGTCATCAGGCACGTGCGCGCAGACGACCTCCAAAAGCAACCAGTGCAAATCCCAGGATCCAGATGTTTCACCTGCTTTCAAACTAATAGTATTGTGTATCTGGCAGCTTCCTCAAAGCATTTCAAGACTTCTGTTTGGAGTGGCATAACATCGCCGTTCTCACAACCACATGTCTCTGCCCCCTCCGCATGTCTCCCCGTTCCGCACAGACATTCTCGCTGGCCAGGTACTCGCCTTTCACGATATACGTTTGTGACTCGATCTCAATCCCGTCACGAGATGTAGTGCCGTTCTCATATTTTATGTACTTCTGTACTTCACAGGTGGCTTTGATCACTGGTGGAGGCTCCGGCATTGGGCTGGAAATCACTCGGCAACTAGGTACTTGCCATCGCAGGCTCTGCAACAAAATCGAGACGTTTATGATCGTTTGCCAACACCGTTGCCTAAGTTTTAGCGACTGCACTTGGGGATAGCTCGATCTTGCCACTTCGAAATGTAGGTCTGCACGGAGCATCAGTGGCCATCAGCGGTAGGCGGCAACAGGTGCTGGATGGTGCTGTGGCTGCACTACAGGAGGAAGGCATCAGTGCCATTGGGCTCCAGGTTTTGCCACATCCCAAGCTCCTCGCTCCTCCTGACCCAGAAGACATCCAAATTTGCATTTAGGACACGAACATGGGATCCCTGCTGGCGAGCTGCACCTATTTGCTTTGAAACAAAAGCCTTATCGTGGCCTTGCTCTGCAGAGCATCCTTAGGGAACATACGGGGGCATACAAGGTGGCAACAAGTTGCAAGGGTTAGGTGGACTGACTGACAGCACGCGCGCTCTGCTCGCAGGGTGATGTGAGGAAGGCAGCAGACTGCGAGCGATGGGTGCAAGAGACGACCGCACGCTTTGGCCGACTGGACATACTTGTCAACTGCGCAGCTGGCAATTTCCTGGTATGCTCCTTAACCACGTCTCTCATTTGTCTCTCAATTGATGTCATGAACATCGCTCCAGGGCATGGCACCGTACCACCATGCATATGTGCAGTAATTATCACTTTCAGGCCCTACCTGTACATGCAAGAGTCTGAAATAGCCGGGATGCTGCCTGCTTTCTCTGGATACTGGCCAAGTCCGAGCTACTGACCAATTTTTGTAGAGGTCCCTGACAAGTGCCCACGCCACATCCTCCCTTAGTGTGTGTCCCTTTCCATTGGCACGGACACAGCATTTTGAAGTCTTCAATGTACTGAACATCGACAATGCTCTGTCTAATTGGAACAGCACTTTGGAATCACCATTTCTGACACAGGTGGCCTCTCTGTCTTGCAGTAGAGTACTTGCAAGGCCCACAGATTCAACAGGAGGTCGCGTAATTAGGTCATGAAATTTGATACGCTCCTTGAATGCTGAAAACAATGAGGGTCCTTTGACGCAGTGAACGATACTAACTCATTGTTACTAATCTCATGTTCAGGCGTCTGCTGAGGAGCTGAGCGTGAACGGCTTCCGGACGGTGATGGAAATCGACACGATTGGGACGTTCGCCACGTCTCGCGCGGCGTTCCCTGCGCTGCGGGCGCGCGGCGGCTCCATCATAAACATCAGCGCCACGCTGCACTATGGCGCCACCTGGTGGCAGGTGCCCTGACTGCCTCACCTGCTGTCACGCCTGAAACGCTGGCGTTCTTCCCTTGTCTCACACGGGAACATTATAGTATGTGCTACCCATCTGCATGTCCACATACCTTGTTGGCTCTTGCCGTAGTGTCTGTCCACACTGCATATCACCTGCTCGCTAATTAAAATCCGCTCTGTCCCTGACTTCCATCAGATGTTTATCCAGTCTGTTAGAGAAGCAGTTTTTTATTTACAGTGAACCTGTGGGATCTGAAACGACTGCATGCTGAGCAGCACTAATGCCCAGTCCTGCCTTGCATCGCCTTTTCAATTTCCACATCGGCCGCTCCAAGCGCTGGGTGATGTTGACATGGGGCGCCATTCGAGAAGAGAGGTGCCATGCAGGCGCACACATATCTTTCATTTTTACACTTTCTAAAATTCAAAATTTTAGCCAATTTTTTTAAACCCTAAACCCTGAACCTTTTTAAACCCTGAACCCTTTTTTTTCCTAACACTAACCCTAAAAGTAAATACATAACAGGCGCACGCATCAGCGGCAAAGGCAGCAGTCGACAGCCTGACGCGCAGCTTGGCCGTGGAGTGGGGCGAGTTTGGAGTGCGCGTCAATGGCATCGCCCCCGGGCCGACCGGCGGCACTGCAGGTGGGGTTTGTTTTTAGGGTTGATTAGGGGTGAAAGGGTGATGAATAATCCTCAGATTTCGCCTTCACCCCTGAAAACGCGCAGTAGTGGGTGGTCAGCATGCGCGTTGATAGCATCGCCCCGGGGCCGATCGGCGGCACCGCAGTGGGGAACAAGTTCAGGGTTTAAGGGTGTAGAAACCATGAACTAAACAAACATGCTGTAGTGTCCGGCTAGCGTGCGCATCAATAGCATCGCCCTCAGTCTTGGTGCATCTCTGATTCACAAGCGCCTGCAATTGCCTCTGGACTGGAAGACAGGCCCCTCCACACTGGAGAATTTCTTTGATCGGACATGCATCTTGGTTATATAACGGTGTCCAGTCTTAGATCAACATTTCGAGGCGACGGGGAGTTTGGTATTCCTGTTGAATGCATGAATCGCTGAAGAGAAAAGCTGCTTCCCAGGGGTGCAGAAACTGGCGGGGGTGGATGCATCGGAGGAGGAGGTGAATGAGCTGGTTGCGTCCACCATTCCCATCGGCCGCGTCGGCTCCAAATGGGACATTGCTATTGCGGCTGTCTTCCTCTGTTCCTCCGCAGCACGCCACATCACAGGTGCGGCGCATTTGCCTCCCCTACTGCTGTGTGTGCACTGATTGTTCCTTTGATCGATGGGAAGTCTAAGATACTGCATCAACATGCCGCGCTTCCCATGCTGGCCCTTGAGGGAATGCACCATATTCGACAGCAACCTTATAATGACAGTGCCAATACCAAGTCTCCTCTCGTATCAGTCGAGAAGTAACATCCAGATATTGCCAAATGAAACAAAGCTCAAGCTGCGAGCACCTTGGAGCATATTGTCGCGGTTTAGCAGGAATTGAAGGGTAGTTTGCCCTGGTAACATTTGAGGTTTTTTCTTGCATGCTTCTTGGCCACTGGTCAGACATTGCAAGCGACATGCTAGGAGCCTTAGTTGTCCAGTCTTTGCCGACCGGATTATTTACAGAAGTTCACTGAACAGGAGCTGGCAATTGGTGAAGTGCTGCAGGTGGCACCCTGGTAGTGACATGTTTCCTCACAAAAATTACTGTAACAGGAGCTGGCAAAAATAGCGGCATGCTGCAGGTGACACGCTGGTGGTGGATGGGGCGGCCTGGTTGTGCAGTCTTTGCTGACTCGACCGGTTACTGACCTTTACTAAAGAAAAGCACATGCTGCAGGTGACACGCTGGTGGTGGACGGGGCGGCCTGGATGTGGCGGCAGCCGGTGGTGTCACGAGAGATGGTCAGCAAAGCATCGAGGGGCGTCGAGGCCAAGAGCCGCGCTGTGGGGCTGTCTGCAGCCGGCCAGCGCAGCAAGCTTTGATTGTATTCTTAGGGTGTAGGGGTAGCGTTATCGTGTAATGTTAGGGGAGCCCTAAAAACCCCAAAAAGAAAATCGTGAATTTCCGGGGCGAAGGGTGTGCATGTAAGCTGTGATTGGACTCGGGGGCAAACTGTGGAGCATGCATGCTTTGGAAGACACAATTTCTCTTTGCCCTGTGCCTATTGGGCATGTGGTCCTATTTTAGTTGTAGCTGCCCGTATAAAGTGGGGGTTTTGCAGGGAATCCTGCAGGGCGGGTGGTGTATATTAGGGTGTCCTTCTGTGGTGGCCGCTGCATTTTACTACCTGCACATTCCTGCAGCTGTGATGCTTGTGCATGTGTTTGCAAAATAAACCTCGGTATAGTGCAGCTTCTCCTGTCGGCTGTTCCACGAGCACTCAGTGCGTTTTTGCTGGGCTTGAGTGCTTTGCAAGAAAGAAAGCATGGCAAAACTTGCCATCACATGCATATCCTGCTGTCACCAATGACAACGTCAGAGTGCCTAATCCATATATTTTGACACACATTAAAGGCACATCAGCTTCTGCAAGTCTGCACAGTATTCCCTGTACGCCTATGCTTATGGAAAGCATATCATGCTACAAGACCTTTCATACCACGACCAGATATGATGTCCTTTACACACTTTCAACCACGCCCTTATTCTACACAGCAACATCAGCCTGCACGACTTGAGCATTGACTTGCAATGGCCAGGCATTACGGTGATGCCAGCATCCAAAAACACACACATGTGTCCTGCCGTCGCAGTACCTGATGTCTGTACATTGTGGCCATGACAATGTGGCATGCGTAAATACCTTCAAAAAATAATGTACACATCCTGTTGCCAACCAATTTGTCTTACACCTTGAATTCGCTGAAGACGGTGCGCAGCTTGGAGTCTTCCTTGACCGCCGAGAAGCCCAGCAGGTTGATGAAGAGCGAGAAGAAGAGAACGCCGCCAAACACATACCAGCCTGCTTTGCCCTGGGTCAGAACTGCGCGCAACACCAAAAAACGCTTCCACTCAGCACCGACTCGTACCAAGAACAACCATCTCACAGTCATGTGGCATGCCTTGCAGTTTCTGGTCAATTTTCATATAATGTAAAGTTTGGAGCATTGTCAGGGCTGTGAAAACAGGCCCAAAGACGGCTCAACGAGGAAATGCTTAACTTTTTGCCCTCTTTCCACCAAGAAAGAGCCTGCCAGAAAAAAAAAACATATGACAGCGCGGGGTACGCTTGTTGGGAGGACCCGGGGTTTTGCAATAATGAGAAGATGATGAGAAGAGTCTCAGAAAACCCAAAAATTTTCAACCTGAATATGGACCCTAAAACCGTTGATTAAGAAAAGTATAGATGTAGCGATAGCAGGAGGGCGCACTGTTGTTGTGGACTGGGTCGGCCAGGTGGTCACTCAGGTTCTGCAGGGGCCCTTTGCCTGTCACGGATGCCTGTGACCAGAAGCCCAGATTTGCCAGCATCGCCAGCCGAGCGTTGCGCACCTGCATTCCCGAACCACAGCAGGTGGAGACCAGCCTTTGGTGGATAAGCAAACAATACACACTAGGGTTCATGGTTTAGGGGCTTGAAAAATATATTGTAAAAAGGGAAAAAATGAATTGAAGGCCGCACCTCGCTTTGGCGCCGGTAGTCATTGCGAAGGCCGAGCGGGTCGAAAGGCGCAGTGAACAGCCCAGTCTGCATTCACAAACATGTTTCCTCTTTCCTTGCTATGTTCTTGGGCAATTCATTCAATGACATGCGGAGCATGCAAGCAGTCGAAGAAGTGCACTCTGTGTGATAAGCACCAACGCAAGCTCAGAGCAACATTATTTTGTGTAATGAGGACGTCCTGAGCAGGAATGTGCACAGACCTGTCCCTTGGACGTGAAATTCTGGACTCGCTTGTACTCCAGGTATCCCCAGAGGGCATGGCCCACTGCCACCACCGCAAAGAACTTGAGGGGACCCTCCGGAAGCAGAGGCGCATAGTCCACCTGCCATCCATGCCCCATGTCAATAGCGGCTCTAAAACACAAGAGGTGCAATACATAGCGGGCGGCCATGGCTCAGGGAGCTTGTAGCTAGGCTGTGGGCTGTTTGACACAGGTTGTGCAGAGATGTGCTGGTAAGCTTACCTTGAAGGGGGCCTCCCACCAGGGGCCCTTGCCCAGGGCCTCCACACTCAATATGCCTGGCACAGCCAGCATTGCCTGTCCAGAAGCAAGGTTTCAGAAACTCTTGCAAAGCTGCAAGAGGGACAACAAATGGCTGCTGAGCAGGCGCTCTACAGTTCAGCAAGAGAAATGTATGTTCAGACCCGCTGTACAGAGTGACCACACAGGGATGGCAGGGGCTTTTACCAGGCGGCCATTGTACAGCTCTCCCTCGAGCAACCTGAGTGCGGAAACCCACAACGTTGTCTGTCATAGGTGATACAAGCCATTGCAGTTGCAACAGACACATTTCTTGTCCATAAATGATCAAAAGACGTTCATCTGTGTGCCAGCGTGAGGTGGATGCAAGCCTCACCACTCCAGGCCGCGATTTTTCTCGGCGATGAAGCCCGGCTGTACGAGGCCCAACCTGAGCGGATCAAATCCCCGATCGCCAGCTGCAGCAGTAAGACGACAGCATCACAGAACAATAAGTAGTTCAGCTATACTGAGCAATACTTCAGCACCCCACAGCTTGAATGTGGCAGGATATTTGCGCTGATGGAGGGCTAGCACAAACACACGGAGCGATCCGTCAAGGTACGCAGGTGGCTCCGCTCCATGAAACCATGTAAGGCTTCCTGTCTCCCACAGCCTTTCAGGCTTGTCAAGTTTCAAGGAAGACGCCCTTGCCACGAGCCTGTTTCCCCTGGAGATTCCATGAGAAGGCCTGGACTTTGTCCGAAAAACTGTACCAGTGAACGAGCCAGGAGCAGCCAGCGCCATTGTTTGTTGCAGCAATACCTGACTTCAAAACAATAAATGAGAGCGGATCTTATCCCAGTCGATTGAGCACGGGTTTACACATCGTACATGAGTCACCTACCTTGGACACAAAAGATTTGAAGGGATAGAAATTCAATCTGCGGGACGCATTCTTGAACTATCACCCAGATCACGCAGAGCTGGACCAAAATACATTGCTGTGAATATAAAAGCAGTTATTTCGAACATTCGGACGGTATGCACTCTTTGGCGACCGGGAGCGCGCGTCAGTGTGTTCTGGGCATCGGTAAACCTCAGCTGCGTACGCTGAGCCCAAGGGCCCCGATACGGGCTCAAGCCGCAGGCAAGAAGCCAAGCTGGGAGCTCGAAAAGCCTGAAAGGCTTTGGGAGGCCGGTGGTGAGCTGTGGTGGGGCTTTCAGCCCCCGCGATAACTTTTGTCGTACTTTTATATGGGAGTGGATTACCACGAGTACCGCGAGGTATTTCTAGGAAATTCGAATTTTTCCATCACGTATGTATTTCCAAGTCGCTGTCTTCAGTTCCCTGGTTTCAACCTACATTGCTTGGGAAAAGCCCTACGATCTGCCTGACGCTGCTTCGGCCTGAAGCGACGTCGTCGGTCTGTGCATTTGAAGTGGCCAGAGCGTCAAGAATGTACATGTGTGCAGGCTCCCAGGATTCGAGCCACCTCCGTACCTGAAGGGCAACCTGCGTACGTGCCTTATGGCTTTCCACTCTGCGCTCTTTTTGCCGAGCGTCGACTGTTCTGCTGTCTTACTTTTCCGGCGAACATCACGTCAGCATCACACTGAGCGTTGACTGCTGCTGTTCAGCTGGCGACCGTGGCTTTGACCCCCTCAGGCTGGCAACAATCAAGCCCTCTGCAGTTGTGGACCCAGAAGATGGCCTGCCCTGGTGAGCACAGAACGTCTTAGATTCATTCGATGGTGACCTTCATTCGGGGACCAAATGGCCTTTACATGCACTGGCACACAAGGAGGCCTATTTGCACCATGGTTGGCTGCTCTACAAATCAGGAGAGAGCCAAGGCACGCAAGCAGACACACAGGTTTGACAGGAGCTGTCCTTTGTTGTGTGCTTGTCCTGGCCAACAAAGGTGGTGTTGACATGCAGGATCCTGGAAGGAGAATTGTACAATGGCAGAGTGGTGTGCACCTGACTCCTTGCTCCCCAGTGACGCACACTTCAACTAACCAGCTTTTGCTCGAAGAACTCAACTTTGGTCCCTGTTGACTCACTTTCTGGGAGCAAAGGAAACACAGAGCCGCCACAGACCACTTCACTACCTGGCATAGACGTCTCCCTGTCCGTTTTCTCAAGACACCCAGTTGCTTTCCTCATTAAAACGGCTCTCTCCTTGGGTTGGCCTTGAAGTGCAAATCTTCTGCTGCTTCTCTCACTGCCTTGGTATGATGTTCAGGCGATGTTGGCAGTGGTTGGCATCCTGGCTGTGGAGTTCTTGGGTAAAGGGCCCTGGTGGCAGGCTCCCTTCACGGTAGTGCCCTGTCACCTAGCTCATGACAATGTGACAAGTGTTTGGTGACAGCGACAATTGCCGATGGGATGAATGACAAGTGCGGACAAGTGCAACCAATAAGTGTTCCATGTGACACATTTGATTCAGTGTTGCGAGAAGTGTCGGAAGTGTCAGATGAGTGTGATTGTGCTGCTTGTCTGCCGGCTGTTGAGATCCATGCCAACGCAGATGCCAGATAACTCCCTGGAACTCCACACCGAGTGGCAGCTTGCTAGGTCTCATACACTGCCATGCCCAAGAGAATCCTTGTGGGATTGATTGAGTTTTTTTTGCGTTTATGTCAGGTGGACTACGCTCCGGGCATTCCGGCCAAAGAGAATCCTTGTGGGATTGATTGAGTTTTTTTTGCGTTTATGTCAGGTGGACTACGCTCCGGGCATTCCGGCCAAAGAGAATCCTTGTGGGATTGATTGAGAATTTTTTGCGTTTATGTCAGGTGGACTACGCTCCGGGCATTCCGGCCACTCGGAGCGTGATCCCACATGTGTGGCAGTGCAGCTTCGGCTTCTGCGGCAGCGAAGCGTACAGCGGAGCACAGAACTACATCAGCTCTGGCGCGCCCCTGCGCTCATACCATCATACATTTGTTTGTTTCGGGTTTTGGGGTCTTAATCTTAGGGTTTATCTAGGGTATTGTAAAGTAAAACCCTGCACATTTCAAAAATCATCATCGACAGTAGCCCCTTGGTCTCAGGGGACTTGGGTTTGCACGAAAGCTGGACTTTGACCCAATCTTGCCTTAGTTCCCCGGAGCAGGTTCAGACACAGCCGATTTGTGCGCCCATGTGGGCTACACCAGCAAGCAAGTTGCAAGTTTTCATCGAGGCCATGATCAAACAGCACTCCATGGCCCCCAAAGGACCAATGCTGTACCTCTCCAGCCAAACAAGCTTGATCGATTGCAGCTGTGTTCGGTGGTACAGGCTTCACTTTGGCACCAGGCGTCGACAAGTATTGGGCAATTGTGTTTGTGGCGCATGCAATCTTCGGGGCTCTCGAGTGGACGCGCTACCGCAACTTTCTGGAGAAGGGCGAGGTGCGCCCAAACAATACACTCAATCATCCCCCCTTGCTCCTTGCAGTAAATTTGCTTTGTGTAGGCTCCCTGAATTTGAGTGCAGTAGTGTTAGCGCAGCAAGATGGGCGGCATGATAGCATTGCGGTAGTGGTGGTCATTTTCTCTGTGTTCACACTTTCTCACATACGGTCAAAATGGGTGAAAGTAACGTTGAAAGCATCATATTCGCACGTTCTCGCATCGGGCAACTCAGTCAGTACTGTTGCTGAAACGTGTTCACATGTTAATGGATCTGGCAAAACTGCAAAAAGCACTGCTGAAAAAAGACGGTATTCCACATGCAGACCGGACTAGTGGTTGCACCCTTTGACCCGCTCAACCTGCGCAACGACTACCGCCGGCAGAGCGAGGTGCGACCTGATCAGGCATTCTATAGGGTTTAGGGTCCAAGCTACGAGCTTTTTAGGGTTAAGAATTAGGTTTATATCCCTGGGTTTTGGCATACATACCTGGTACATCATGTAACCCTAAGGTTTGCGCTCGAGCTCTGACCTCTCCCACCAGGGGAATTAATGAAATCGCCGCCAAACGTCCCTTGTCCATCATTTGGCATCTAGTCAAATGATGGACAAGGTAGATTGCAGGACGCCTCTTTGTCAGAGACGCTCATCCATGTGCTGAACACTCTCAAGCGTGTGTTCCTGTTGTTGCAGATCAGGAATGGGCGGCTGGCGATGCTGGCGAATCTGGGCTTCTGGTCGCAGGCGCTTGTCACCGGCAAAGGGCCCCTGCAGAACCTCAGCGACCACCTGGCGGACCCCGTCCACAACAACAGTGCGCGTCTTACCTTTTTCTTCGCTTCTGTCAGAACCTGTGTTACCTGCACACATTCTGCAGATCCAAGCAGTTTATGTCGTTTTTGCCAAGTGCCCATAAAATGCAGAGGGCGTGATTGACTGCATGATTTACCCTTCAAGAATAGAGTTGAAAAAGGGATAGGCGATACTGCCAGATATGCCTTGCCATGTCCCATGCAAGCACAGCATTGCCAATCAGCAGAGCATGGCAGAGATGGTCGGCAAGCATAGGACTCCTTCTGAGCTCATCATTGTACCTAGCCTTCACGCACTGGAAACGTTTGGTCAGATTTCATCTTGGGGGGTGAACTTGGCTACTGTGCTGACGGTGTGAAGAGTTGTTGATGGGATTGCAGTTCTGGCGACTGGTGCGGGGCAGAAAGTGGCGGCCTGGCTGGTGGGCATTGTAGTGCTGATCGGCCTTGTTGAGGTGGCGCGCAGCCGCACAGACAGGGGCCAGGGAACGCCTGAAGAGGCCGTGCCCAGCGAGTGAGTCACCTGTCAGTCACCACGGAAGATTGTGGCACATTGTACTTCCATGGCGTGCAGCTGCGGCGGTAAGGACAAAGGGGAGCTAGAGGATGCATGTGCGTACTCAGTGAGTCATCAGCGAGTCGTGAGCAAGTCATTGGCTGCATGTGATTGGATGCATCTGTTTGATAGTGTGGAGTTGACACAGAAATTTGAGAGGGTCAACAGATTCATGTCGGTTGTGGGGCGTATCATTTTGTCGGTGCAAAGTTCGCATCAATAATAAAAACCAATCAAGGCGGCAAAGGAGCTCTTTGCAGCAACAAGAACAAGAAGTGCAGTATTGCAATTGAGGTACTTGTGCTACAGCTGCCAAGATCCTGTTCAACAGACAAACTGCTTGCGGCTGTTTAAACTTCAAATTTGCTGGACCAGTGCCGGATCTGTCATCCATTCTGACAACCTGATCAACTGCCCCATCAGAAGAAACCAGAGCTCAATAATTTTTGAACGAAAGTAGGCAATTATAATCAGTTGCCTTTTACATTACGTTCTCATTGCAGCTCCAAATCCCAAAACGGCAGACTTTCATTTCAATCCACTCGCTTGTAGTTACGATAAGATATCACTGCGTAGAATGGATCACCCTGGACCTTCTGGAATAATCTCTGCGCATTCTGCAGCACAGCTGCAAAGCCCTGTGGCTTCGGCTCCCCTGACAAGTCAACATCATTCAGCGCCTGCGGCTCTGTGAAACCTGCAAAATGCACCAAGGGGTGTAGATGCTCAGCTTTTTGTTGTGGGCAGCTGAAAGGGTGTCCAACCTCTTCCAATCGACAATTGACTTGTCGCACCAGACAAACGAATTTGCAATGGAGGTTCTATTTGCACGGATGCAGCATTTGATGCATGGCAATTGAGACACGCCGAAAAAGGGCTGCTAGACATATCGAGTCCATAGGACTGGAAATAATAGTTAATGTTGCAATAATAAGTGAAACAAGATGGGCGCACCTTCTACACACAGGAAGTATTGCTTGACAAGCTGCATGCGCCCAAAGCCAGAGTTGTCCCTCCATGCCTGTATCGCCTGCAAATGCCATCAACGTTCTTGGGTTTGAGTTTTTAGGGTTTAGGGTTTAGGCTAATACAGGTGAACCCTAAACCCTAAAAATAAAATAACTGTAGCAAAAGCCCACAGGTGCTGCTAGACGTACCTAGTCCATAAGGACTGGAAAACGTATAATAATAGTAATAATAATAATAATAATAAGAATAATAAGAATAATAATAATAATAATAATAATAATAATGATAATAATAATAATAATAATAATAATAATAATAATAATAATAATAATAATAATAATAAAGCCCAAACGTGCCACAGATGCCCTGCTCCTCATATCTGACAAGGTCGAAGTGAGAGCATCAGCGCTGCGCTTGCCTTGTTGTAGTACAACCGGTTGCTGAAGGTGACGATGCACACTCCACCCGGTTTGAGCACTCGGTAGATCTCTGCAAACACCCGCTCCGGCTGCAAAAAGCACACATTGCAGCACCCTCTTAATTCCCCACTGGGCAAATCAATGCACTGCAAGGGCACCCACCCCTCCCTGGAAATATTTGCAAGATATGATGGCCAATGGCAGAGCAATCCCATCTTTGCAGAGAAACAGGTAGATGAGACTGGTGGCGAATCAGAGCTGAGCCTACTGCTGTATGCTGCACATGCAGGCACTACTGAATGCATTCCTCAACGGGAGAGCGGCGGGACCCCTCGGTGATCCTCAGGCAAGATTGAAACCTTCGTTTTAAGGTATTAAGGAAGGGTTCAATTTTTACTCATAGTTCGGGTCCTCACACCTGCTGCAGGTACTGGACGCTGACGCAGCACAGCACGGCGTCAAAAGAGCGCTCGGGGAGCGCCCACCCATCCGGCTCCGCATTCAGATCGCGCACGAAGAACGAGTCCAGCCGCTTGTTGCGCGCCAGCTGCATCCCATGCATTCTTTTTCTCTTACTTACATTTTACGATTCGAGTTCAAACCTAAACCTAAACCTTGATTATTAGAAGAACCCATTACGCATCTTGGGATTTGCAATTCTGACAGGGGCTACTGCTTCCGGCGCTGGCAAGAGACGACAGCAATGCATAACTCTTTGTACCCTGTCCATGAGACAGCTAGCTAGTACCGGCAGCTTGTTGTTACGCCTTTCAATTTCACCAATGGACAGGTGGCGAGTGGGCGCGTGCCTCTGCAGCGTTCATGCCGTGGCCGATGACTTTCGAGTAGCGCCGCTCGGGCGGCAGGTGACTAACCCAGCTGCTCATCAGGTCCAGCACAGCTGCTCCCTCGGGGATGCGCTGCCTGTAGAGCTGAGTCACCTTGCGCAGGAATGTGTCATCCACATGAGTCACCAGGCGGGGGGCATCTGCACACCAGCCAATATGTCAGCGCCAAAGACCAGATCAGCCAAAGAGTAGCAGTTGCGTTGCGCATGA
Organism: Coccomyxa sp. Obi; assembly: GCA_020887355.1. Taxonomy (NCBI): domain Eukaryota; kingdom Viridiplantae; phylum Chlorophyta; class Trebouxiophyceae; family Coccomyxaceae; genus Coccomyxa; species Coccomyxa sp. Obi. Next base: position 194,624 of record AP025001.1, read on the forward strand.
CAGCATGCAAACAAGGCGTGGAAATGCTGACGCAGGTGAATTTTCACTGTGAAAATGTGCAGCTTGCAGAAGGCAGGTCCTCTTCTGCAAGCTGAATGCAGCTGTCTCACCATAGAATTGACGATCACTTCCCTGGTCAAGTTTGCTCCTGTGAGCATTGCATCAATTTATTATCCCTTCGTTGAGAATTGATATTTGCAAGGAAAAGCTTGTGTGTAAGCACACCTTTGGGATCGAGTCAGGACCTCCCTGGTTACTGTGCCCTGGCACTTGGTGACTATCCTCTTTTCAAAAGCATTAACAAAGCTTTCCTGTGAATTGCGACAATTCAATGACTACGCATAACGATTGACTGCCGACTAAAGCGAACTTTAAGAATATAAACAACACATGCCGTGCCTGTGGGAGCATTACCAGACGAGATCTCCGACCAGCAAAAGCTTTGCTTACGTCAGAGCAGGAATTAAGAAGTGAAACGCGATGGAATGTCGACCGATAGCCTTGTTTGCTGGTGAGAGTAGGGCATCTAAAACTCAGATCAGCTGGCATGGTACAGGTGCGAGTCACAGGAATCACAGAGCGAGTCCCCTCGTAGTGTCGATAGACATCACCAAAGGACAACTGCAATGTAACGTAACGCAATGATGTCTAGAACCGCTTAGAAATGCATGATTAAGCACAGATATCTAGCGATCTCAGAGCAGAATTAAGCGAGTAACGATAAAAAAAAAATCTAAAGGAGGATCGACATGTCCTTTTCAACGTTTTTGATGTGTTAGTATGTTGAGGCTGATCGCTACTAGTCGGACATGTCCCAGAACAAGAAGCCACGGGTGCAATTGTATCCTTCCCGTGGCCCACCTCATTTTCAGAATGGTAGTTGTCAGGTGTGTATCATGATCAGTAGAGTCCTTAGTTTGTTTCAAGACATGGAGTGCTCGGCCTGATTCTTGTCGTAAGAAATCTTATGTTAACCTGCCATTGTCTGCTTCTCGCCTTCGGCAAGTGCTCAGGTTTAGGATGGGTTGTCATGGCCTGCCTCGGGACTCTGGGTCTTGGACAGGAGTTCCTCGTGCTGATAGGGTTTGCAGTTTCTGTGGTGCTGGCTCGATGGGTGATGAAAGACATGTTGTGTTTGAATGTCCTCATTTGCAGTCCGTTAGGGACAAATATGCAGGCTTGTTTTCCGTTTCGACTATGGTTCAATTTCTCTGGCAGGATGATCTGGTGAGTGTTTCCAAGTTTCTCTGTGAATGTATGGATGTCATGTTGGGTGCTGACTCTGACGATCAGAGTCAGACATCTGATCAGCCCTAGGTGGCTGGAAAAGGTGTAATCGACTGACTGACTGACTGAGTGGTTCACATTGAACTCGCTGGGATTACAGTCATGTGCAGGCTGCAGCGGCGAGCCACAGCTAAACCAGAAGTATGTTTTGAAACAATTCTCAACGCTAGCGCTCTGGAAGACAGCCTCAGGCTGGCGCCAGACATGCAAACTAAATTCCGTTTCCTTGATCAAAGAATACAGGTTAATGCTTCCTGCCTCCCTGTAGCCTTAGCTGCAGTGCCTGCCAAGCGCGTACTCATGCTCTTTCGCTATCCAACAGTGGTGATGTCAAACCAGTCTCCTGCTCTGGTTGCGCCTCAGATTGCCCATCCTCCACAGTGTTCTGAACAGACCGTCACACATCCTCAGTACTGTGCCCAGTGCTGCTCAGCCGAAACAGACAGAACATCGGCTTAGTCAGCCATCACTAATTTGACTCAGCAAGCTTGGAATTTCACTCCATTTGCAACTGCCAACATGAGAGCTGCCACCCTGTCTCATGTGGTGGCCTCTAATAATAGTCAAGTTCAGCTCTCTGATATCGCGTGGCCTGCCCAGCCATTACATCCTAGGCTGGCATTTTCAGAGCCTTCAAAGCACTGACAAAAAATCAAAATCATCTCCGCGACCTCTTATCCAGGGAAGCAAACATGATGTACTTGACACGGAGGCCCCGGCCGCTGTCCTGGACATCAGAAGTCATGTGTGCAAGCAGAGATGCACCCTCCCCTTCCAAATCAGGATCTACCTTGTCCACCTGAGGCGTTCCCTGCTGCCCCGCCGGCCGGTAATCCTTGCCGCGAATGCAGCCGCCGATTGCGTACATGACTACAGCGATGAGTAATATCAGCGTCAGCAGCCCCATTGTGATCCGCCAGTTGTTGGTCCTCCCTGCGGGCATGCATGTACATATAATATAGGGTTTGCTCAATTTTATAATGCTCTTTTTAGGGTTTCAAAACCCCGAGTATGGATTGCTCAGTACACCTGCCCGATGCAAAGTAGATGCCCCCAACGCTTGTCATGAAATGTTTGACGATCTGCTGAAGACCAATCATGGGACAAGCGCAGAGGCCCGGGCTGCCCTTTGCTCAACACCGATAGCTCAAAGCACTCACAAAGGAATTAGGTTCCACACGCAGTTCTCACCAATCACGTCTTCTGCCCATGCAACCATAGCCCCAAGTCGATGAAGTCTAGGCATTGAGTATATACTGACAAGTTGGAGTGGCTGAAGATTGCAACTGAACTGCAAATCCACAAGGCAGTCTGCAGCTCTTACCCTGAAAATCTGCTGCCAATTCAAACAGGGCCCCAAGTAGATGGAATCTAGGTGTTGAACATGTACTGAAAAAATGGATTGGCTGAAGATTGCAACTGAACTGCAAGTCCACAGGCAGTCTGCAGCTCTTACCGTGAAAATCTTCTGCCCATACAGAGAGGGCCTAAGTCTACGGAACCTTAGTGTGTTAGATATATGTTGACAAGTTGGAGTGGTGGAAGTTTGCACCTTGCATCCAGCCTGTGAAGGGCGGCGTGGGAACGTCCCCGAACAGGTGCTGAGTCACCACGCCCATCCCCGAGGCCAGCGGCCGCAGCCGCACAGGCACCGTCCATATCTGCACCGCACCTGCACACATGTCTGGTGTCAGTCATTCCGTTTCTAATTACCCCCAGAATCCTAAAATAAAATTATAAATTTAACTATATGGTGTCACTCAGTACAGTGTACCGGGTGCACCGATGAAGAAGGGCTGGGTCGTGTTGTTCAGCTGTACAACTGTCACGGCAGCAACAAAACGTCACTGATCTTGGTATATTTTTAATTAACTTTGAGAACTAGTTAATAGTTCGATTTTGACATGGTTCACGTTTTAAAATGTTTTTAGGATTGCAACATACGTGCTGCAATACATGTCAGGGGATCTCTTGCAGCCAACCCTCCTTCAGCACCTCTGGCATCGAGCGCTTTTTACATTTTCCCCATTTTTAGGGTTCACAGTTACCCTAGACCTAAAACCCTAAAAAGCACAAAAAGGACAAGGAACAAGACAAGAAGGGGAGCGTACTGGCGGGCGCCTGGCCGGCAAAGAGCGCCAGCTCACCGATTGCAAACATGGCGATGAGCAGCGGGAAGCTCTGCGCAAACATGAAGCCCGCCTCGATCACCAGGAAGCCCACCTGCATGCCACAGCCAATTCTGTCGATCATTTTTAGGGTTTAGGGTATTTCAACTTGGGGGTGTAGGGTATCCGCTGAAGCCTGCCTCGATCACCAGGAAGCCCACCTGCATGCCACAGCCACTTTTGTCAATCATTTTTAGGGTTTGGGTTTTGATTTTATTAGGGGTTTTCCACTTGGGGGTCTAGGGTATTCGCTGAAACCTGTCTCGATCACCAGGAAGCCCACCTGCATGCCACACCCACTTTTGTCAATCATGCTTCTTGGCTGACGAAACAAGCAGGTCTGCAGCTGCGTCACAGGCGCGAAAGACGCATGCCTGACTGCTTTTTGTTGGGAGGGAGATGACTAGCTCATGCTGTGCATCTAGCAGAACATGCCAATGCAGTTGACTGTAATAATTTCCCACAGCGCACCGACCCAGGAAGGTCTCCAGGATACCCAAGTGTCTCTTGAAAGATGACAGAGGGAACCTCCTTAGTAAAGAGGAAAAAAATGTAATTTTCACAGTTGAGGAGGAAAAGGAGGATTATCCACTTACTAGCGCGCCAGCGGAGCAGAAGAGCATGGCATTGCGGATGGACGACCCGACCATGTCAATGAAGAGGCCCCCCAGCAGGACAGCCACTATGGATGTTGCGATTGTGACCACGCCGAATGTCAGGTCTATCGTCTCCTGTGGCAGATCGAACAGCTCGAAGCCTGCCTGCTCCCCAACACACACCATTCATGAGCCCAAAAAAACATATTCTAACATCAATATACACATGCATCAGGTCCCGTAGGACTTGTGTTATCTCTAGTCACAGACCCTGTCGTGCTGAGGCAGCCCTTCCTCTTCTTGGAGCTCGCACAGCCTTGATTGTCCTTTATCTCTTTATCTTATGCATTCTCTGCTGTCCATTTACAATGGCATGCACAGAATTGTGGCTGATATACCCACGGTTTTGGTGCCCCAGCAATTTGATCTTCTCGATTACGAAACAGTTGGCAGCAACCGGATGACTCAGAACGTTCTAGCATAAGATCGAGCACCTTTGACATGAGCAGGATGGAGTCATGACAAACTAATAATGATTAAAACTCAAAGGCTGACCTTGGGGCCCCAGAAGATGTAGGAGCCGAAAGCGCCCTGCACAGGGCAGTAAGCGAGCATGTTGAGCATGAAGACCGGGTGCGCCCCCAAAATCCACATGTCCCTGCTTAGTGATCCCAGCCAGCTCGCCTTAGCCAGTGGCACCGCATCGCTCCCTGCACATGCATGCACATGCACAGCCACATTTGGCACATCCTTATGCCCTTCTACCCTTGCTCCTAAAGTGCCTCCCATCTTGCTAGTCCCAACCAGTCTGATCATATGCCGCTCCCTCCATGATGTCACAGTGAGCAAGCACCCAGGTCAAGTGCATGCTTGATTTGAGATGTGTGTTCAGCAGCCGCTTATGTTTGCGTTGATTCAAAAGCAATGTCTCGGTGATGGAAAGGCTGAGGTCTACCCAGCTGCATACCTGCAAGAGTGGCTGTGGGTCCATCCTCGTTGCCATGCATGGTTTGGAGGGAAATTGGTGCAGCCAGCAACGCCCAGATTACCACAGGTAGCCCTATCAGCGCCTGCCATGGCAAAGCGATGCTTTGCTGAGCAAGAGTACTAGCAGCATCGCTCTCGATGGGATTCAACGTGGGTCTAACCACAAATTCAATGATAATGGAAGAGACATATATAATCGTGTAATGTTTCAGGTACGTGCAGACTTATGGTCCATCACAGTCTTAAATGCATCACAGTCAGGTTGGTCACCTGAATGAAGAAGGCGTAGCGCCATCCTAGCGCAGGGCCAATGAGGCCCCCAAAGATATAGCCGTCAGCAATGCCGAGTGTGGGAAACTGCACATCACAAAATAGAAATTTGTCGAACAACAGCTATGAGGGGGAAAAAAGGATTTGAAAGGGGGCAAAGCCACCACATGCATTTGGTGGCCCAGATACAAGAGTGGCTATGAGTGCTAGAATCAATGTTACTGGACTTGTTGAAGGGCTCACCAGGTTGAGCACGCCAAACCAGAGGGTCTTCTGAGCTGGCGGTGCCACATCATCAATGAAGGGCCCAGTCAGCGTGATGATTGATGCCTCCCCCGCGCCCATGACCACGCGGCAGATCAGCAGAATCCAGAAGTTGGGTGCCAGCCCACAGCCCACCGATGCAATTGCCCACACGCCAAAGCCAAAGCCTGTGAAGGGCAGAAGCACATCGGTTCTGCGCACCTAACTTCAATATTACTATTTATGCCATTTGGTGGAGCCAAGAACTTTGCTCTTTTGAGAATAATTGACGATGGCTCGGATAAGAATCATTAAAGTATCTTTTTGCCAAGGTGCTGCGACTCTCCCCGCAACATGTACCGTACTTATGCATATACACGGCAACAAAAATGCAATGTATAATGCCAGACTAAAATCGCCTGGCAGTGTACGTGCCAATTTGCAGCTAAGCTGCAAAGAGGGGGAGCTCTGTGGGCTGCAGAGTCAGCACCTATCATGCGGAAGGCATTGAAGCGCGTGGTGAGCTCGGAGTAGACGATGGATGCGATCAGAAGGCCTGCCAGAAAAGCAGACGGCAGGGAGCCATCGCCAACGTTGCCCACTTTGAACTGCGCCTGCAGGACAATGCAATGGAAGGTTGGTAGAATCCTGTGCACCGACAGGGATGACATGTGCAGCAACCATGAAACACAGGAATGGGTCATGCCAGGTTAGCAGCATTTGGGTTCTTGTGGGAATCACCTGGATCTGCCGGTTCACGCCATTGCTAGAAATCACTCCTTGATCGAGATACACCAAGAATGTGACCCAGCAGAACAGAGCCAGCAGGCGCTGGGGCGTGTACCAACGTGGGTGAGGCATGCCATCTGCACCAACGCTGTGGGCCAGGCCCGGATCCATGAAACGCAAGGGATAATTTCACCTAGTTCTTCACATTGCACGAGACGAGGTAAAAGAAACGTCCCACGGTCTATCTTTTAGAGCTTCAAGATTCCCAGGTACTTGAGGAGGTGCCTTGCTTCAGCGTGGATAGATTGCAGCCCAGCACAGGAGAACTCTATGCACAATTCTTGGGCAATTCCTGAACACCTATCTTCTGCAAGTTTTACACATCCCCACCCCCAGCTGTGGTTCCGAGGGAGGAATCAGCTCAGTGTAACTGCCAAATTGTCATTCAAGCGTATCATACACTAAGCTAGCGTACACAGACGATTCAGGATGATAAAACGAATTTTCCCGTCAAAGTTTTACTGAACAAGAACAAGATATGAGACTGTTCACGATGACCATAGACCTCGTCGGTGCCAGCTGCCGCTGATGCGGAAGCTGATCAGCTGATTCCTGCAGGAAGCTGAGAAATTTGGCAAAAGCGTTCGCAAGTGTTGCCAATGCAACAGTGTTCGTTTTTATGCCATTGTCATTGTTGTCGAGAAAAGTGTTGATCAACATACAGCGCTACCGAGAAAACCGTGAGATTTGACACCACGGTTCAGGATGGCTTGTTTTCGACTGAGGCGCTCTTGGCACGCGGACTGGCTCTTACAAACTAAATAAAATGCCCAAAGTTTGTAATTCGCACAGGCGACGGGAGGGGCAGAAACAATAGGGGGTAGCTTACCAGAACCAAGGTGATCACTTCTTCCCTTCTAATACCCTTCAAACTTGGTTCAAGAAGCCCATGAGGTCTGACAGGTGTCCGATAGTTGCTGTAGATGCCTGCTCTCCTTCTAAGATTGTGACCATACGTGCACTGCTCAGAGTCATGCCATTTTAGTGCGTTTGTGACAATTAAAGCAGCAGCTAGTTATGCTGTACACCCTTTATTCGCTCAAGCCTAAGCACCTATAGCTGCCACTGTTGCGACCTTGTCCATTCTCCACCTTCGCTGTGTGTATTGTCTTCAAAGCCTTGATCTGCAGCAGGAAGCTGAAGTGAAGCTTTTAGAATTATACACAGGTGCTGTGTTTTGTACATTTGCTGCACACCGATCGCCCTATTTCGAAGGGCTCAAGTGCAATCATCACAATATTGTAAAGTTCGCGAGGCAATTTAATCAAGTAGCAGGTGGCAAGCAACCCGCACTAAGCAACGCAGATGATGCAGTGTGCCAATAGAGATGCTGGTATGCTTTGCAGATGGCACAGCAAGAAGTGGATCAATTTCAGATGGAGCTGGAGGCAGAGGCGGAGGACATTGAGGCCATGGAAGAGGAGCTCCGGCATGTCAATTGGAAAGGGGACCTGCCTGCGGTCGTTGCCCTCATTTGGAGGAAGTTGGGTCGGCTTGTTGATGAGCAGAAGGACCTGCAGCAGCAGTTGAGCGCCCCGCAGGTCCGCCTGCTCAGCATAGCAACTGTAGGAAACGTTGCTGCCTGCTTTCGTCTTGATCCATTATAATATGGTTGCCCCCTACCTGAAGGACAATGGAGGCTCACTATGGTGTAAGCCTAGAATATAGTGCAATGGGGCCTTGCAGAGGAGGCGGAACGATGCATTTGAAGTGAGAGCCAACATCGTTTTCACTGCTGTGAAGGAGGGTCGGGCCATGTCTCCTCCCCTTGCCACTGCGCAGCAGGAGATAGGATGGCTCAAAGAAGAGCTGCAGGAGTTGGAGAAAAAACTTGTGGAACAATATGAAAAGACACGCGATGCCATCCAGAATGGCAAGTCCGAAACGGTCATAAGCACCTGTAAAGAGGAAAAGGATCGGCTAGTCAAGGAGAAGGAGGACCGGTGGCAACAGTTGTGCGTCCTGCAGGCCCGCCTGGTCAGCCCAGCAAGTGAGGCCCCTGCTGCTCCCCTTTGCAGACCTGCGCGCTGCTGACGAAACACATCTTGTAGCCTTGAAGGTGCTGCAGGGCTGTTATCAGGGCAGCATAGTGCGCAGGTGTGGAAGATTATGGTTAACTGTTCAGAGAGTTAGGCAGATAGCCGGAGAAGGTTGGATTATTGTCATTTTCGAGGTCCAGCTGTATTCATTCGCACAGCCGCCACTCTGTTTCTGCGCGCCTGTCTTTCCAGCACTGTCGGGCTTGATGCCAGTGCTTCTCTGCAGTTTTGGGTGGCTTCCATTGTGGTGCTCCCTGCAATGGCAGCACTCAGTTGAGCTGCAGCGGCTGAACAATGGCCCAATAGCCCTCATGGGCCCCTTTGCAAGCATGTTGTGCCTGCTGCGTTGCTGCTCCATATGCTGTGCAAGACATTGCGTCGTACGTTATCAGCTGTCGCCCTCTCTCTGCGTGCCTTGTCTGCAGCATCTTTAAGATTGATCGCCAGCTCTGTGTTTTGTTGTCGCTTTGGCATTGCAGCGCTTCTTGAGTAACTTAGTAATGGCATGCGTGCATCTGGCATGTTGTGGATTCAAGTGTCTCGAGCAGCTTAACATTCTGCTTCTCTCGGCTGTTTGGCAGGTGGTACCACTGAGAATGCTGCGCTTCTCGAGAATCTCCAACAGTACCAGGAAGGCCTCCAACAACAGATTATGGGGATGATGGAGCAAATGAACAGCAAGATTGAAGGTGCCCTCCTTTCTGGCCCGCCACAATAACCAGCTACTTGCAAAGATTGATCTCAAGCAGCTATGAGCTCGTGTATAGACGCTAAGATTGCAGATAAAGTCCGTGGTCTACCAGACAGTGAGCTTGGGGAGTGCGTGTTGATGCAGGGACGTGTGATACGCTTGTCACGCGCATGACCCGCATGACAGAGGCTGAGGAGGCAGCTGAAGGTTCGGATGACCAGCAAGGCGATGCCATAGATTTTGAAAGCGCGGAATGGCAGGCAAGGGAGAATGCCTACCACCGGAACCTTGTGGATGTGCTCAGGCACCCGCGCATGTATCGTGCACTGGGCCTGCCAGGTCCGCCGCACACCATACAACATTCCACCCTCGAGGAGCGCATAAGGGGCATGAAGGCGTTGCCGCCGCAATGATGGGTGTAAACTCGTGCTGTGTGAGTGGTCCGCCCTGTGAGCATCAAGACCTCAATGCTTCGGAGTAGCTTGGCTGCAGTGGATGGGCATGCACTAGGGACCCGGAACTGGCAGGAGCGCGATACATTTGGGGCACTCTGTATCGGTGTAGGCGTGATACATTGGTTTACAACATTGGGAAAGTGGGGCTCATCATGCTGTTAATCAGATATGCGATTGTGCAGTGTTATGTCAAGTGAAGTGCAAGTCAGGCTCCCAGTGCAGTGTATATATTGTATATATTGTACACAGCTGTAATATTAAGCACAAGCATGCATGGTAGACCACTGACACATGTGTACAGTATTTGCTAAATTATAATGTGAAGTGATGTGACATGATGATGTCAACAATTCCATGTGGAAAACCTTCAACACTTTGTAAAGAGAAGCTTTTCCGGCGCTCTGTAGTCGACGCGAACCTCTTTGGTTTCCAAAACTTCCTGCTTTGGCAACCCATCGCCAGAACCGTCGTCGCCAGCTGCCACTGATGGGGAAGCTGATCAGGGAAATATGCAGAAAAAGCTTGGAGGAAGTTTGGCCGCACTGTAGCCAATATTCTGGCAATTAATATATCAACAGCAATCGGATATGTTGAGAAATTACTGCTGTAATAGTATATTGTGCAACTGAGAACACCGTGAAGCTTAATACCACGATGGAGAAGGCAAGTGTTTCGGCTGAGGCACTGTTGGCACGTGGACTGGCTCCAATAAAACGAGAGTACATACGCAAGGCTGTTCCACGGGACACGGATGAGGATGCTCCCAAGCAGGTCGAACAGAAGAACGACAATAGCACTAGTAAGGTGGCCTCAGAGAAGAAGTCCAGGCGCAAGATGAAGAAGGTGAGCATGCGTGACTGTTCCCACGTCTATGAATATCACATGTGTCCACCATGTTGTCTGCGGCAACGATTCTCTGTACTCAGCTGACGCAGGTGGGTATCCTTCAGAAGCTAGCACAGATGCACAACTAAACTGCAGGTATTATGCGGCCATTTTAAACTGACAATTGTTCTCCCACTTGCAGATCCTGAAGGACCAACGAGCTGGTGACCTCTGCTTCAACCATGCCCGAGGCATATGCCCTTATGGCGACAAGTGCAAGTTCAACCATGACATTGAGGCATATGCCTCATCCAAGCAGCCGGATCTGCCAGGCCAATGCCCATCCTCTGCGATGCCGGAGTGTCCATATGGTAGGATTTCATTGTGCTTCTGCTGTCATTGCATGTTGGTTGCGTGTCTTACAAATGTGGGCTTGGTTGGGTTTTTGGAAGGACATGCAGATCCGAGTCATTGCATCACTGCCTGCATATGATCCCATTGCCTTGGATGTTTGAGTCTTGTCAAGAACCCCACCCGAGTCCACATGTGTAAGACATGCAACCAATCTGCAGTATGCAGTGCTGATGGCTACGCTCGTGTCAGGAAAACCAAGGCGCCATGGTTCAGCAGATACTTTCCTGCAGTTGTTTCTTCCCCCTCTTATGCCCGTTCTACAGCTTCTGACTTTCCCTCTTATGTCCACTGTATAGCTTCTGACGATTCCCTCTTATGTCCATTGTATAGCTTCCGATATGAGTAATGGCTCCCTGGCAGGTATCACATGCCGCTGGGCTGGCACTCATGGACCGTCAGACGCACTGGCACAGCAGTACTTGAAGGGAAAAGGCTCCAAAGGCGCCCCTGAAGAACAGTCTGTGGGAGCCAAAGAAGCCCAGAATGGGGAGATGGTCGTCCAACCAGCAGATGCAGCATTGAGGGGCGCAAGCCTGGAAGTGGTGCTGCCTGAACAGGCACCACAGCCGGAGACCACAGGTCATCTCAAAGGACCCTGTTCATCAAGCTCACCTGAACAGCCGTCTGAATATGCAATGTTCATCTGACTGCTGCATACACATCCTTGCAGAACTGCTGCTGCAAAGTTATGAGCCCGATTGTCTCCTGCAACTGAGCTCCACATCTGACAGTGCATCACTTTTTTTTCTGCGAGGTGCAGATGGGCAACAGGGGGAGGACGGGACAGTGCCTCGGGAGACCGTGGCTCTGCCGGTGTCAGAACAGCCTGAGGCACCCACCACCAACACCCTCGACAAGGACCTGCAAGGTTCCCTGCGCCGCAGCACTTATGACTTCTCCAGGTCCCCCCCTTTATCAAAAAGTGTATTTCACCTTCAGCTTCATCTGCAGCAGGCATTATGCTCCTGAACTGCTCTGTCAGGCTGCAGTCGTGCATGCATGCATGTCAGAACATTTGTCACACATATTGCCACATGGCCTGACTGTAAGTCCGGCCCAACATGCAGGGCACAGGAGGTCCTCAACTCGCTCGGGATCAAGAGCAACTGGCGCTTTGGTGCTGACGAAGCGAATGGGAAGAGAAAGGACGGAGAGGGCACAGAGGAAGCAGATCAGCAGCAGCTGCCATGTCAGGAGTCAGGGCCATGTGATGCACCGCAGCCAGAACAGGACGCACAGGAGCCCAACTCAAAGCGTCTCAAGACCGACAACTCAGTGGCTGCTGATGTCAATGCAGCAGATGCTGTTGTCAGCGCGGCATCGACTGATATCAGTGCAGCGGATGGCATTGCAGCATGTGAAGATGAAGCAAATGGGAGTGCCAAGGTGTTGGATGGGCAGCAGTTGAAGGTGTTTGATGTCGCCTGGCGCCTGCGCAACGAGGTAATCCCTGGAGCCTGACGCGGACTCCTAGATTCAGATCAAGTAGTCATATTGGGCGAAATACAAATCAGAAGTCATTTGTGTGCTTGGACAGCATGGCACTGCATTTGTTGTTTGTAGCCTGCGCGTCTGCTCCAACAGACACCAGCGTTCTGTTTAGACTGTCAAGCTCGATCTTTTGCAGCTGACCTTGAGAGCATCCATGCCTGGATGACTGAACAGTAACGGCGTGTCTGCACTGATGGGGCAAGGGTATGGCAGTGCATGCTTGCTGAAGCACCTGAACGGGCACTGCAGCCTACTCAATCCCCACTTCCTTTGGGACATCATGATAGTATGGGTGACGTTGAGTGTTGCAACATCAATCCTTCAGCCAACCCTACACCCTTATTTGATGCTGAACTCAATACTAAACACCCTTTAAACTGTCCACCAGACTCGGGCGGCTGCCACTGAAGTGCCACTGAGGCCCGAGGAGAAGCGGCGTATAGATTTCCGGGGGAAGCTCTACCTGGCGCCTCTGACCACTGTCGGCAACCTGCCCTACAGGTGAGGGACATCCCTCTCCAGTGGCGCTGCCACTTGCATAATGACTCTGCAAAAGGTAATAACAGCAGATTGGCTGTCAGCGCATAGTCATCTTTTGTACGGATCGGGGACGGACGGCCACCTCAACTTTGCTTGAGAAATTTTGTAAGGGAGTTCTGCAATCTGAGATGAGCAGGTGTGCATTGCCTCGGGTTAAGGGCACCTCAAACTATTCTAAGGTTTGGGAGAAATGTAAACCATTACTCATGAAAAATAAGTACGGGCGCATGCAGGCGCATATGCAAGGAGCTGGGAGCGGATGTGACATGTGGGGAGATGGCGCTGGCGACCAATCTGCTGCAGGGGCAGGCCTCCGAGTGGGCGCTCCTAAAGAGGCACCCCAGCGAGGACCTCTTCGGCGTGCAGGTGCGCACGCACATGTGCAAGTTGTCCCTGGAAGATCTCCTGTCTGTGTCGACAAGTGCTCTGTGCCAACAAGTGGAGTTCTATTGCTGGCTCATTGCCATATCTAGGGCTGCTGCATCAATGGGGTCAAAGCTGGACACATGCCCCAGTGGCCATCCTCCCGGGACATCTCTGCCTTCAACCAACTTGCGCCCTCATCAGCGGTGCCGTCATGGTAAAAGTAATGGCCTTGGGTGTTGACGCGCACGTTGGTGGGCAGGTGTGTGGCGGCTATGCGGTCTAAGCTTTCAGGGTTAAGGGTTTAGAGGTTGGGGTTAAGGGTAGGTTTTGAAAATTATTTTAAAAAAAACATATAAATGCAGGTGTGCGGCGGGTATGCGGACTCGATGGCGCGGTGTGCGCAGCTGCTGGAGGAGCACACTGACGTCGACTTTGTGGATGTCAACATGGGCTGCCCCATCGATCTGGTCTGTAATAGGTGCGCTTCTGCAGTTATGCCTCCATGTAATGCTTACCATTCCCCGATTTTTCCCAATCATATAATCACTAGGTGCGTTTGAAATGCACCTAGCCTTCTTCGGCTGGAAAAGCGTGTTATAATAACAATAACAATAACAATAACAATAACAATAACTGTCACGGGGGACCGTGACCCACTTTTGGATTGCTCCAGGAGTGCCGGCTCATCGCTGCTGACCAAGCCGCAGCGAATTCAGCAGATTACACGCAGCATGTCTTCCATCCTCTCCTGCCCCCTCACCATCAAGGTGGGCCACCTACTTACTTTCAAGTTGAACATATGTAAAGCTTGACTCCCCAAAGAACCCTCCCTGCATATTTAGGGTTAGGGTTTATATTTACCTATATTTTTTACCTTATATTAACCCTAAATGTAATAGCCCTAAACCCTAAACCCTGAATATATAACAAGAACAAAGAAGGAGTGATTTACAAGGCACTCCTTGCTGGCTGTGTATATTCGCTACATGCTGGTGGGAACGGTAGGGGAACTTCTTATTGGAAAAAATAGCGCTTGTGGTCTTGGGATTTTTTCACTTTAGCCTTAAGAGGCTGGAGTGATGGTGGCGCTGATTGCAGGTGCGCAAGGGGTACTACGATGGCAATGACAATGCGCATTCGTGGCTGCCAAATGCTCCGTTGTGGGGCGTTACTGCTGCCACCATGCATGGCCGTACCCGCCAGCAGCGGTGAGTCGACTCTACATTGCCATTTGCACTATATCCTGCCAGGGACTTCTGCCTTGGTGCACATCCTTTTTTTACAGGAAGCGCTCTTCTGCAATCGCTGATGTGCAGAGACACAAAATGCTCTGTCTTGCGAAGAGAACGTTCTGGTCTCTTGCATGCCAAAAGCAATAAACAGCGCTGGTCTCGCAGGTAATAGGTGCAACTCCAAGTAGGAAGTGCCCTCTGTTCCATTCACTCCAGGGGGAAGCCATCTTTGTCCCCGAAGCGTAGAACTGTGAATCACAATCATGGCACAACTGGGCGCCATTGGGCATCACAATGCACTGGAACATGCAGTCTAGATCAAGAGCGTGACGCGCACAGGTACACAAAGCTGGCCGACTGGGGCTACATCGGCGAGGCACTACAACTTATACTTTTTTTAATTTTGGGTTGAGGGTTATGCCATATATATAGAACACCTGAGGGTTGAACCCCAAACAATATTGGATGAAGAGCATGTCGCGCACAGGTACACAAAGCTGGCCGACTGGGACTACATCGGCAAGGCCGCGGCGGGCACGCCGGGCCTGCAACTGATAGGCAACGGCGACATCATGTCATTCACGGAGTACAACGAGCGCATGAGCGCCTGCCCCCGCCTGGCCACTGTCATGCTGGCTCGCGGCGCGCTCATCAAGCCCTGGCTCTTCACCGAGGTGCCCACGTTTTCTTCCCCTGTTTCACCTGCATTATTAGGTTTCCAGGGTAAATGTTAAATGGTAAATGTATGCCAGCCATAGGCTGAGACAAATCATCACGCAGATGTCTGAGCATGTCGGCATATGGACCCGTGATCATACCCTCTGCAAGAGGAGACAACTTCACACCTCCTGAGCGTTCCACAGTGTGTCGTCCGCTTGCTGCCTGCAGCACCGTGATGCCTGTGCTGATCTATATTTTAGGGTTTTATAGTTAGGGTCAAAGGGTTTTTAGGCTTAAAATATATAAAATCCTACAAATAAACCCTAAAAAATAAAATAAATAAATGTAGAGTTGTGGGGTCACAGAAGAGCAAATATCCCTTCTCGAGGAAACTTACTAGGATAAAAAAATTAGAAGTTGAGACACTAGGTTTCTTGGCATGATGCACAGATAAAGGAGCAGCGGCACTGGGACATCAGCGCTGGAGAGCGCCTGGACATGTTCAAGCGCTTCGCCTCGCACGGCCTCCTGCACTGGGGCAGCGATTCGCGCGGCGTCGAGACCACGCGGTGAGCAGCGTTCCCTCAATTTAGCACTATAGATTTTTTCGTTATCTTTTAGGGTTTAAGCCTTAAACTTTAAGGTTTTGTTTTTGTCGGCCTTAAACCCTCAAATGTAGAGCCAAGAGCTCATGCACACTGTGGGTAATTGGGAGGTGTGACAGGGCATGGCCTGCATATCAAGTTTTTCCCCTTTTGCTCTTCCATGTGATTTGAGATCGTATGTCGAGCGGGGCACATTGCCATTTGAGGCGCATGGTTCTCCTATTGTGGCGTAAAGAGGTGCATTCCATTGCTTTTGAGCATGCGGCTATGACAGTACAAATATTGACAGAGAGGGGATCTACCTGCAGGCGTTTTCTGCTGGAGTGGATGAGCTTCACGCACCGCTACATCCCTATAGAGCTTATGGAGGTGGTTCCACAGGTATGAGCACCTTTTGGAATACCAAACTGTTCCTTTCCAGTGGGTTGAAAGTATGCATTGAAACTCATGCGCACTTTCTGTCTTGACATGCTCCAAAGTTTCACGCGTTCTGCCAAATGTTTCATCTCATGTTATGCATCTCCCTGCAAGCACATCCTTTCCTGGTTGCGGTGTTTAGCATCCAGGATCTTCCATGTTGCCTTCTTTCCTTTGGTAACATTCATGGGTAGTTCTAGGCACAGCGGAGCAAAATTCTTGCGAATTAACAGGACCGTCTGACTGCTTTGTGGGTGTACAGAGGCTGCACTGGCGCGCACCGGCATATGTGGGCCGCTCACAGCTGGAGACATTACTCGCGAGTGAGTCAGCGGCTGACTGGGTGCGCATCAGCGAGATGCTGCTCGGGCCCGTGCCGGCCAACTTCAGCTTCGCGCCCAAGCACAAGGCAAACGCGTACGCCAACACCGAGGGCGGCATGGCTTTCGAGGCGCAGGCAGAGGGCTGAGGGGAGAGGAGTCCTCCTTCAGTGTCACTTTGTGAAGGCTGCATGCAATGTTTGGATGCAATGTGATCTGTTATGCTCCTGGGCCGGTAGGACTTGTGTTATCTCTAGTCACAGACCCTGTCGTGCTGAGGCAGCCCTTCCTCTCTTTGGCGCTCGCACAGCCTTGATTGTCCTTTATCTCTTGATCTTATGCAATGTTGATCTGTCTTGGGTACCTGGGCCGGTAGGACTTGTATCCGATTAGTATATGTTGTGCTGAGGCAGCCCTTCCTCCTTCTGGCGCTCGCATACCCCTGAATGTTCTACTGTATCTCTTGATCTTATGCAAGTCCAATCGATGGTTACTTCAGTTGGTGTCCCATATCAATGCAGTGAGGGACAGTGCGTACATATGGACATGAGCTCGACCATGGTCCACGGGGTGCTTGGAATAGCAAGTGTAGTGACATGTTGAGGCGTGGATGGTTTCCAGTTCTGATATGTTGGATACTATGGCAAGCTCTAAAACATGGAAGTTCTTTAGACCATTGTGATATTTGGTTTGCCCCTCTGCTCCCTCAACCAAACGGTCAAATCCCTCTGCATAGCCATGTCGGTACATTGGTGACTGGAGATCAATCCTCATTGTTTCCTCATAGACTACAACTTGTAATTTTGTTGTCAGCCCCGAAAGCAGCTGCAGCAAATGCAGTGCCGCTGCTTAACAGGACAAATCATCCGTCTCTCAAGCCCTGCCTTGGTTCTCTCCATCTCTCGCCTTCCTTTATTGTTACAAGCCCCATGTCAAACGGTGCTGTCTAGATCTAGAAGTTTGGGATCGTCCCATCTTGGAGCCCGGCAGCCTCTTCAGGCGTGCTGTCTCGGCCTAGCAGGGCGTTCCTGTGCGGAAAGCGGCCCCACCTGCGGATGGATCAGTCAGTTTACACGCACATGATGTATGACCTTATTTTGTTTTCCCCTTTTTCCAGCCTTCTAGGGCAGATCACATGTCCGACTCTGATCATGTGAGTCAGCACCCAGCATCACATCCAAACGTTCACAGAGGAACTTGGCGACATGCACAAGATCATCATGTACCATAGTTGGAACCCACACCTGCGGATCACTGCCTCGTGCGCGGCCGCGTAGCGCGCGCTGTCAGCCGCTCGCGCCGCCATCGGCTCGCCGCCCCCCGGCAGCTGCCGGCACTCCGCCTCCAGCTCCCTGAATAGGCGCACGCACTCCTGCGCAGTACAGAATCCGTAATTAGTACCGATGAGTCATCACAGATTCAGTAGAAGATGACTCATATGAGTATAGGCTCGCCGCCCCCTGGCAGCTACCGGCACTCCGCCTCCAGCTCCCTGAACAGCCGCACGCACTCCTGCGCACTGCACTAACATGGATGAGTACGAATTACTAATACTACTAGAACCCCATTGCACTGATGGTTTACCTACACCCAGTCAGCACCGCTCTCTGAAATGCGTGAGAAATCTTGCAGTAGCAGTTCCATGGCTGAAAATTATATAATTCTCCACTTCAAGCATAGTTGCACGACACGGAAATCCGTCAAAACTTTGGGGGCTACGGTCGCTATCGTAAGTTTCATCGTTCGAAGATGTTCGGAGTGTCCTGAGGTGCCCTGGCCGAGATCTATCGATTGCCGGCCTTCGGTACAGCTATCTCGGAAGAAAACGCCTCGGACACCCGTGTCCAAGTGCCGTGTCCCCAATTTTTTTGGTGAAGTGTTGTGCAACTATGATTTCAAGGGGAGGCATACCACAACTTGTGTTCCTTGCGCGACTGGCGCAGTGATGATCAGAGCAGAAGCGCACCTGCTGGTCTTGCAGCGCCTCACTGTGCATGTAGGGCATGTACAGCCACACCCGGTGCGGCGGTATTATCTGCTGCGCCTCCCCTGAATCCTGGCATGCCAACAGCACATGATCCTGGCACGATCCTTGCACAATAAAATCCTGAGGTTGCAACATCGCTGATAGGGCCATCTGCCTGGGCTCTTTCCCATATACGCCATCATTAGCCAGAATATGCACACAGAGACTCATAGTCCAGTGAAGCCGATGTGGAGGGCTTATTTAGGGATTAGGGTTATATTTTTATTATATTTAGGGTTTCTATTCCATGTATACTATATAAATAAACCCTAAACCCTAAATATTGGAGAGCTTCAAATGTGGAGGGAGGGATGGACGCTTACCACAAGGCGCCTGGCGAGACTCAGAGCTTCTTGGTCCAGGCTGCACATCTTGGATGTTCCTCTGAACACATTCCTGCCGCAACATCACATAATACTTTGCGCTATATCATGCAAATAGTTTTGCTCTGTGAAGGTGCTAACCCCATCGGCGATGCCAATGTGGCCCCAGAAATTGCGACAGGGAGGAATCATTTGATTGTTCTTCTGCACCTCTGCACACGTGATATGTTGTGCTCATGGGCCGGTAGGATCTGTTTATCTCTAGTCACAGACATTGTTGTGCTGAGGCAGCCCTTCCTCTTTCTGGTGCTCGCACACCCTTTTGTCCTTTATCTCTTGATCTTATATGGACAAACACAGGATGAACCATGCAGAGGTGTGCAGGGTACTGTCAGATATAAAATCACAACAGGAGGAACCGCATAGGACCTGGTAAATTGATCTCTGACGATGACACCAGCCAGGGCCTCGTAGCCATGCCTCCATTGCTGCAGTCCTCCAGCAGCAGCTTCCTCCACAACTTCCCCAAAGCGCTCCCTCACGACCTGCATCTTTCGAAGTCCTTCACCTACAGCTGAGAGAATACGAACACATTCTGGTCATCTCTGCGCTCCAAGCGCGCTGATGTCAACGGGGTGTCCTCAGGTTGGAGAGCAGTGGAGGAGCTCGCCTCATCAACAGCGCTTCCACCATTGAACCACAGCTTCGACAATGTCTTGTCATAGAAGTGTGGAGGATGGGTTCTGTAGTCTGTTCCCAGCCTGTGTTACAGAAATAAGTTGTGACCTCCATGGGTAGGCATCTGTTGTCTCCTGCCCAATAAAACGCCGATGCTTGACAGTAAACTTATTAATATAAGTACACAGCACATCATAACAATTTGCGCAGGCAAGCTGATGAGAGGCTTCGTAGTCACACCAGTACTTGAGGATGTCTTCTGCTCTTGGGTCCACACTCTCCATGCTCTGTACGCTAGCACCAGCACCCACTGAATACTCCCGGATCAATGATAGACACATGAGATGCCGTCTGCTTCCTAAAACTTTATGTCGAGCGCTGTGCAGCATCAAAGGCAGCACGGAAGGACATCTGCGTGCTGATCTGTGAATAATCAAGCCCTGGAGAGCAGGTGTGAGGGCAGAGCCAGCAATGCATAACAAAAACAGCCTCATGATACGCGAGCGAACGAGAGGAAGAACAAATGCCTAACCTTGGACGTCAGTCGCTGTGGGAACTTGTCATGTTTGAGCCTTGTTCAGGGGCGTTGCCTCCTTCCATGAGGGACTCGAAGAACGGGAAAACCTTGGAGTGAATTTTCCGTCTTTATGCGACCTCTAACAGCAATCGGTTTACTCTATCGCACTTGATGTAGAAACAAGGAGAGCCTCGAGCTCACCGCTTGGCAACGCGAGGTCAGACGCCACAGATGCAGGCACTCGGTGCATCTTCGTCACAGGAACTGTCAGAGAGAGACCCATCCAAGCAGAGCAAGGAGACTGGCTCAAAGACCCATTCAGTGCCATACGTTAGTTTGGCGGTGCCACTGGATGCGTACCAGCTGTCAACAATACCTTCCGGAAGCTGGAGTGACCCACAATCTCAGACGCAAAAGAGTGGCCAAGGCCCAACCGTCAGCCCTGAGCCCCAGTTGAAGACTTTATACTCAAGGTGTGCAATTTTACATAGATCTTTCAATCTCACATCGCTCCAGCAGGACGTAATCAAGCGTTTTGTTACCTTTTTGTGTGCGGCAACAGGTCTGAGACTGACGGAACGAAAAGGAAGCGTGGCGGAGTTGAGGACAGCGAACACCATCATCTCGATAAGATATGGCGCTCTTCCTGATGAGAAGACGCTGAAGAGGGCACACAGCAGGTTCCATGGCAGAAAGGCTTTGTCGTTCGAGTTGCTCACTACATTCATTCGAATCTTGGAAAGAAGTTGGAGTGCCTGGTGTATCACATGAAGGGTGATAATGATGACAGCTAAAGCATGTCTGTGCACCTCAGGCTTGATGGTCTTGTAGGATAGTACTGACCCTATTGCATGAAGCTGTGGTTTTCCTTTGTTTGCAAAGGTCATCCTGTCGGATTGGGCTCAATATAAGAGCTATATCAATGACCGATAACCTCACAATTTGCCTTTCATGCAGGAAGAACAGTAGATTAAATATATGTGCTTGCAGACTGCCAGTAAAGGTGCATTGATTGATCGAACTCTTACAAAATGAGAAATCTTGCAAAACAGAACAGCAGAGGGTACCCATTGACCCACCCCGCTGAAAGATGAAAACCCAATCAGCAAATGCTTGCAAGCAGATAGCTGCACTACCTAGAACATGATGGTCTGCTGATTATTGATAATAGGGAAATCTGACGCACAGCAATAAATGATTGCTGATCAATACGCTGTACCTCCTCTAATGGTTCCAGCAGCTGAGAGGTCCGCAAATGTGCAGCACCCCCTACATGCTGCTGTAACACTCAGCACCACATGCCCGCTAGTGAAGGGTATACAACACCACCACGTCCTCTCAGTAGTCGCTGCTTTCACCATCTCATTAGGCCTGCTTCCTTGTGAAGCCTGTGGATCACACTGGATACAACAGAAAAAATAGCATGAGGGAAATGTTTAACAGCCGTTCACTAGGGAAATAAACAAGTTTTCCATAAGGGGCTCCCCATTGATTGCATATCCGTAACACTGCACAAATCTCGAGCTTGGCCCGCGAATCTACAGCACCAAGTCTGTCCAGGGGAGAATGAAGGTACCTCCAATCGTAGAAATGTGGTCCAAAACGCAGGAATGGAAGGGTGCAATTGCCAAAGAATCTGCAAAACTGCGTTTGGCATTGTCCGAGGGGGTCAACCGCTTGGGCCCTTGACAACTTGCACGCATGCCATTTTTGTGCCAAAAGGTGCATGTGAGCTACCAAGGGTCCTGCTTATTGACCATGAGTTACCTTCACCATAATTCTCTCTGCCGATTAACAAACAATGCTTCACCATGGTATGGTTCGACTCGCGTGACTACTGCCTGCAGATGGCAGAAACATCACAAACCTGTATTTTGATAGCAGACCCCGAACCTCTTAAAGTCCTCCACTCAAACGCTCGGGTACCTGTAAAATTCCTCTGGACGAGTTCCAGTCGACCTCAGCAACTGATGCAGTCACACTGCTCCAAAATCCATGCCTGCACACTTTGATGCCACCTGTGCCTGCTGTAACCTTTAAATGTGCCTCCCACGCAGCACTTCAGGCTACACATGCGCATAATCACCACTTCTTGAAACAAGATGTGATCCACTGCATGCCGTGTGTGATCTTGAACTTAGGATGCCGGCGTCGTCCTCAATGGTGTCTGCAGGCACAGCCGCACAGGTCTTTCTGAACCGGGAGATGTGTTGTCTTAGGAGGCATTCTGCAGATGCCCCCCGGTGGACTGGCTCAATAGCCTCGGCTCTGCTTCACCAAGAAGATGCTTCTGCTGCCATGACATGCGGCCAATGTGCCCCACTGCTACAGCCGCGCCAGCTTCCTTGGATATTTAAGGAATTACAGTTTGCGTGAATATAACCCCTGAACCCTATGTAGAAATATAGGGGTGTGAGAAGGGGATGTGAGGCATCTAGCAGACGCCGCCATGCATGGGGACGGCGGCCAGGTTGATGCCGGGCTCTCCCGGCACGATGGGAGCCTTCACTGCGCGCTTGCCAGTGCCCTTCCACCCCAGCTTGGTCTTCAGGTCCGTCAGCTGCACAACACATGTTCGATTCCTCAGAGCAGTACTTTGTGTGGGATATGTGTGTATCTCCCTCACACAGGAATGTCTGCCCCGTAACAAGCAGTCTTGCGAAGCAGATCGCACAAAGGGAGTCCGGGATCAAGCGCTCCAGTGGTAGAAAGTCATCATCATAAAAGCAGAACGGACGCACAAACTAACTGAAAAGACCCCAAAAAGTGCAGACACTTGAGCACTGTGGGTAACATACTGAGGAAATGTGACAGAGCCAAGAACCATCAAAGGCTGTTGTACTCCAGCCACCTCTAACCATGGCATGATTAAGAAAAGGGACTCCAGCTTTGCCGGATGCTTGACTGAGTCCCAGTGAGTTTCCTCCCGGTGTTCATACATACCTGCACCACTGGGAACCGGGCTGAATACGTACTGAGTATGTATTTTTGAATCAGGGCTTAGGGTTTGGTTTCTAGGGTTTAGGGTTTAGGGCTGACCTGCTCGGGGGTGTAGATGTAGTGGCCGGTCAGCCACTCCATTGCAATTTTGATGTCGTCCACAAAGGTGCGCGCGGACGAAATGGAGAACTCCTCGCGGCAGAGCACGCGCAGCACACGGATCGCCTACACAACAAATCTAATGTTACAACCCAACACGCCATGCATGTTTCCAAAGAGACAGGATCTCTGACATCATGTGCGTGCACTGCTTCATATATCGTATTCTGGCAGATTGCATGTGGTCATGAGCACCCCCTACTACCGAAATAATGGACCATGATAAGGACGCAGTCAGAGAAATGCCCTGAAGTCGCATCATTACTCTGCCTTGTGCATTTGTTGATGCTCATTTCATGCGCGACAATGTATTATGCATGCCTGCCAGCATGCATGCATGTTGCCCAGCGTGAAATGAGCACCACCGGATGCCCTAGGCAGAGCAAGGTGTGCCAACCCCAGGTCACCTCCATGATTGCATCCTTGTTACAGCCCAATAAGTCTGTAATAGGGGATGCTCTGCCCCTACACTATCACAATTGTAACTAAGGTCTGCAACAGTTAGCCTCGAAAGGCGAACTAGTCCCCTCTGGGGTCCCATCAAGCTAAAGGGCCTAGGAACCAACATGGACAACATAGTTGTCCATTCCTAGCAGAGACTGATGACAAACCACAGTTCTAGATCTGAGCATGCCGGCCTGATTTAGCCATATGGCTAATATTGAAGGCCACCAGGGGGCTCTAAATCCACGGCGTGTTTAGAGCCACAGTGTACTAAGAGCCCCCTGCAGCCGCGCTGGGTGCTTGACAAAATTTCACCATCGGCCATGGCGGACATCAGACCGCGGCTCAAGAAGGAGCATCAAGTAGGCACCAAACAGTGATGCGCATTCACAGCAGAGCAGCATTATCAGTCATGTCACCTATATTCATTCCCATTTCTATTCCTAGGGCTTAGTAATTAGGTTATAGGGTTGTTAATTTATAACAACCCTAGACCCTAACATTGGAGGAAATAAGTCACCTGGGCGTCGGGCGCCATGGTGTAGGCGGGGACGACCCAGCCGCGCTGGCGCAGGCGATCGGCCACATCAAACTCGTCGTAGCCGTTCATGCGGTACTCCGGCTTCAGCGAGAACGTGGCCAGCGGCAGCATCGGCACCGGGTCGCGCGCCGAGATGATGGTGAAGTAGCCGGTGTCCTCCAGAGCCTGAGGCACAGAACAGCACAGAAAATACCTAAACGCTGATCAATTGATGCACACGCAGCAACCAATTATCATGTTGCGAGGCGGATCTAGCTTAGCTCAAATGCTTATGACACACCATGGTCTGTATTGTACCTTTGAAAGGCTTGCATGCTTGCAAATGTGGTGCAGTAACCTCAGTGCCTGCAACAAGACTTCTGTATGCAGATGCAGCCTAGATACACCAAGGAAATGGACAGTGGTTCTTTTGGCTGGATTGGGGACACAATGAGCAGTGCACTTCTTCGGTCCATCCGGCTTGATGCTCATCAGCAGTACTCCTTGAAGACATTGGAATCCTCTAAACAGTACAACAACAGTGACATGGAACTCCATACAGCAGTGGTGATCCTCCACCGCAAGGCTGAGAGGTCTGCGGAGAGGATGCCGCTCAGCCATGTAAACAGCTGGAATAGTAGCAGCCTACATTACTATAACCCTAAACCCGAAATATAAACCCTAAACCATAACCCTCAAAAAACATGAAATATGTAAATATAAATATAAAGACATCCTCAGCACCGACCTCCCAGCCTCACAGTGGACGATTGCCATTGTTGCATGGGGCACAGTGTCACTGCTGCTGTAGTGTTTCACTTTCCTCCCAGGAACTGGGACTCAGGGTTTCCCTGGAGCGCTTGCCATCTTCTCAAGTTAACCCTAAAATAAAACAAGGGGAGGCGCTGCGAACACACCTTGCCGAGCCACATGGCGACGGCGTGGCAGTTGCGCATGATCTTGGTGTACCCCAGTCGGCCCAGGCGCAGGAACTGCGCAACAGGTTGATTGTCAGTGTTCGTACTCATATTTCCCTTTTAAACCTTAAATTGTAAACCCTAAAATCATGCCCTCAAGGCTGATTGTGAGACATGCCAAACGCTGCCAGTGCATAGCCTCCAACAACCGCCATTGAGCGACATGGCTTGGAAAGAAAGCTTATCAACCCCGATGACTAAACATTTGAACTCAGGCAGAAGAATTGCAATCAACAGGCTTCATCAGCTGAAGTCTTCGCCCCGCTAGTTATCCTGGAAAAACCAAGCACATGACGCCACACATGACAGATCAAGGTTTGCACAATCGGCCGCATGATGTAATCTGAGTGTGCGATGCCAGCAATGCCCTTACAGCCCAACACCAATCAAGCTGCAGTGCTCGAAGTATAAATTTCACAAGCCCAGTCATCAGCTGCTACAAATGTGAGGTGACGTCAGTAAATGCTGGTCGGCTGAATTAAAGGCAAAGAAATGCTGTCGACAACGGGTGCTGACCTGGTAGTACTGCGCCACAATCTGGGAAGCACCCTTGGAGAAGTTGAGCGTGAAGCTGATCTGGTCCGTGCCCAGGTAGTTGTCTGTCACAAATGCACACACAAGTTACTTCGTCAAACTTTAGCCGTATGCCCACATGTACGAGACAAATTCCATCTGCTTTCAATACACATGCCATCGGGAGATTGTAAGGAACGCCAGGCTGCTCCTGCTAAAAGCGCTGCTGGGAGGAGCACCGAAGTTGGATGAGAAAATACAGCAGATAGTAATGAAGATGAGTTACCGTGGAAGACGAGGCTCTCTGGCAGGTACTCCTTGCTGCGGAAGAGCACCCAGCCAACACCGGGGTAGACCAGGCCATACCTGCACAGATGGACACCATCACCATCATCATCGTGAATATCACAACACCATTATCATCAATTATCACCAGACCAATAAGCCGCAGGTCTCTAGAATGGCATGAATAATAATGATGGTCATTCATTACTATCCTTGCACTTTAGAATCCCACTGAAGCCATCCGAGGCTCATTGGTCTTATGGCAATTTTCTGGTACCCTAATCCATGTCACCAAATTCTCGCATCCTTGGAATCAGTCAAAGCCTTAAAACCCTGATATCCTGATCATGGGAAAACGCCTGCAAGTTCTGCACTGTCAGACCAAAACCGTGTACCCTGAAGTTCTAGAGCATGAAGACCTTAGAAGCCCTCTCTAGGCATGCATCTTAGCCCAATGCCAGGTGATAAGGTAGGTGGAAATTCTCACGGGGCTATCGAATGCTTTAATTTGACCTTCACCATGACATGAGACTTGGTGAACCAGATGGTCGTGCCTGCTGACTGCTCAAGGGTGACTGATCTAAAGAAACAGGAAGAAACATGAGAGGCAGGTGCGCACTTGTGGCCGGAGGCGTTGATGGAGACCACATTCTTGAGGCGGAAGTCCCACTTGAGGTCGGGGTACAGGAAGGGCACCACAAATGCGCCGGAGGCTCCATCCACGTGGATCTTGATGTCCCAGCCATTCTTCTCGTTCAGCTTGCCTGGAACAGCACCTCACATCTGAATACTTGTTTTGGGGCTTTTATATTAATGGTTTAAGGGTTCAAGGTTGACCCTAAGAATGGTTAACCCTATACCTAGAAAAATAAAAGAATAAAATAAGCATATGGACCGTTGCCGCGCAAGAATGCACCAACGGATCATGGGCAGCATAGTCTACCCCTGTCCTTGATGCGCAACCTGTACAGAGGTTCCAAACTCTCAAGAATGGATCAAAGTCTTCAATTATGCAGCTGACCCACTCGCAATGGCATCCTAACTACATCAAAGTACCTGATACCTATGTGGTAGCTCAGTCCTGTCCGGACAAAAAGGCGCTTCTGTGCATTGGATTCTGCCAGAGAAGCAGCAATTTGTCTTGCAGAAAACATGCTATGGAGTTCAAGGACGCACCGATGGCGGCGTCAATGCCCTCAACATCCTCAAAGTGACCCGAGTAGGTGGTGCCCATGATGGCGACCACCCCGATGGTGTTCTCGTCACAACTGGCCACAATCTTCTCGGGCGTCGCCACGAAGCAGTCCTCGGTCAGGTTGACATAGCGCGGCTCGATCTCAAAGTAGTTGAACAGCTTCTCCCAGCACACCTGCGCAGAGCATGCTCCTAGTCAGGCACCAAGGTCCCTGTTCCCAGCACCAACTCTGGTCCAAAACATCCTCTGCTTCAAGCAACAGCTACATGATGTGCTGCTTGCTCTCTGTTACAGCACCACCTGTTGCAGGGACAGGCATGTGAGGTCTTCAATCTCCTAGGAAAGTAAAGTCCGCCAATAGGACAGGGCATGTCGTGCCGGTCTAGAAATCTAAGGCCTCTTTAGACTTCTCGGCCACAGTTCCACCTCTGCAGCAGCTGCCTGGAGCAACTTTCACATCCACCCTTGGCCACTCTGACTGGGCGATGGACCCCTGGCAATGAAGCCCCTGAGGGCTTCCTCACGGCTCGAGAGCCCCACTGTGATGACTTAAAAGTGGATTGGCCACAAGTGTCTATACCGTAAAGAAGTGGCCACAATATGTGGAGGCTGAAATGAAGGTCTGCCAGAGTATGGACAACTACTGGGGCTGCTGCACTCCTACACACTTGGAGGTACAATATCTGACATGCACAGACCAGACATGGGACGCACGTGCACAGCAGAGCTGCAGACGATGTTGGGGGTGACGGCGGTGGTGATGCCAGCCGCCTTGCGCTTCTCCTGCCACCGCCGCTTGAACGCCAGTCCACCCAGCAGGATTGCCTGCGCACCACTCACCCCTAAACCCTAAACCCTAACACATTTGATACGATACCATGTAAAACCCTTCAATATACAAAACAATAAGTATTGAAACCCTGATGTGAAAATTAAAATGAGCCGCAATTCTGACAGGCAGTCTGGTAGCTCGGTCTGTGTCCGCTCCATGAATCAATCCAAGGTAGCTTCAGGAAGGTGGAGTGCGTATCACAACCTTGGGCACGCACTCGGCATTCCTCAAGCTACCTTTGAATGATTTCTTTACTTCCTGCATGCACTGCTGTTTTCTGCATGATACTCTTTCAGCAGGAGTTTTTCAGATGCCGATTAACCAATCCAAGGTGGCTTCAGGAAGGTGGATTGCGTATCACAAGCTTGGGCATGCACTCATCCTTCCTGAAACTACCTTAAGTTGATTTCTTTGAATGCCTGCATGCACTGCTACCACGTGCAGAACACTCTCTTTCTGAGAGGATTTTGTCAGATGCTGCTGTCCAAGGCTGCAGAGTGGAAGTGCTAAGTGGACAGATGCTGATAGAGGCGCTCACCTCACTGGAGCCGACAGTAGCAGTTCCGCAGGGGTTCTCCGCATGGTACAGGTCAGCAAGCATGCTCACACAGCTGCGCAAACAAATATGCCCTTTCAGTGAACCAGCCCTGCCTGCTTTGGCAACGGCTGAAAACACAGCACCACTTCCCTGGTAACCTGAATGGCCGTTTTGCAGCAGTATGTCTTTCCCAACAAATGCCTGCATGCTGCCCTGGAGCAAAATTCCATTTGCAAGTCCATGACAGATGGAGCTACATGCTTGTCGACATTGCTGCCTAGCGGTCTTCACAATTACCTGTTTTGAATGTTGGTGGTGGAGGGGTACTCTGACTCGTCGATGTAGTTGATGTTGAGAGACTCCAGAATGAGCTGGTCTGCCTCTGGCTCCATCCTGATGATGCACCAGCAAATACTTGTCATGAACAGCCGCCGGGGATCCCTCTAGAAAGCGAGAGTGCACTGCTAGGAAGCCTTTTTGGTCTGTCACCCGAATGCATGATCTGAAAACATCCAGCTGAGCAGCCTTTCAGGTCTCATCAAGACCCAAGTACATCTGCTGATCTGAAAACATCCAGCGGATGAGCCCAGCAACTGGTGAGAGGGACAACAAAAGAAGGGGAACCTCATGCAGTGCAGTCTGCTCACCATGTGGTTACGAAGGATGCCAAGTTGAGCCTGCACAGCCACACAACAGATTTTTTAGACAGCTCCCATGTGACAAGGCGTGCTCTATTAGAACTGCCGAGGGCGACATGGGCCTGGCAGAGCACAAATTAGGAATCGCCACTTCCAACAATGTCATAACATTGGTAGACATTTGGCACACTTTCGCCCACCTTGGGGTTGCGTCAAGCTCCCTGGCGTCCTTGATGAGGCGATAGACCACCTTGGCTGGCATGGTGGTCTCTGGGAACCTGCGGATCCATTGCACCATACCGGTCAGGGAGCTGGTCTCCAGTGACTAAGAGCCCACACTGTCCCTAGTGCTCCTTCCAGAAGATTTTTTTGTGTGTAAAAACCACTTTACTGGGTGAAACCCCGGTATTCTCTTCCATCCCTATACAGTCCTCTGCTCGCGTGACCTAGTTCTTCGAGCGCCAGCTGGTGAGCTGGCCCTGTCCCAAGGGACATGTGGCGTACAAGTATGCGAAAATCAGGTGGATATGGTTATCATGCTTGTTCGTAGCAAACACTGGCAAATACACTGCAGCAGAGGCCGCCGAGAAGGCCTCAGATCGCGATCGGGACCATCGAGGGAACAAATCCCGTTGAGTTGTCGTAGAGCACGAGGAAAGAACCAAGAGATAGGGTCTCATCTAATAACTGAGCTTCATTTTGCGAGAAACTTCCAAAAAGCATTAGGTCAAAAAGCAAAAGAATATTTTTTTAGGTTCCAATGCGTGCGTACTTGTTGGTCACGATGGGCTCCGTCATGTATCGAGAAGCAAATGCCTGCGACACAGGGACTAGTCACAACTTTTCAGGGGTTGTTGTTCAACCATAATTGCATGAAACCGAAGAACGGTACTTACAGGGCACAGATACTCCCTCTCATCGTTCTCGTCCTTGTTGATGTGCTGCACGTTGATCGGCTCCGTAGCAGGAGCCAACAGTTCGTGTTCCGTCATCTTGCTTTATCGCCTATTCTTGTCGGGTGAAGATGTGGGAATGATTGTGACTCCGGGTTGGCTTTTGGACTCGTGCCCTGCGCCCTTTCTGCATGTGACCTCAAGCTACCCTAACCAGGCATTCTGAAGGTCCACAGGTGGAAGTCAACAGGAATCTGTAGCGCTCGAGGAATTCTGCCAGAATTATCCTGGAAGCAAATTGGCAGGAGTGAGCTGGGTGATTTTCTGACCTGAGAAGCCTAGACGTGACTGCATTGTGCGCCCATATCTTGCATGCATGTTTTCTGCCTGTGCATATGGCCCCAGGAAACCGGCTGCAGACGGACCTGTGTATGCCCTACGGCCGATAGGCTTCGGGTTCGCCTCATACAGGATTATTATTATTTTTATTATTATTCTGCACGACGGTACCGCGGTGCATACCGCGGTAGACAAGTGGTTGCTTTTGCGCCTTCTTGGTCAGCAGTGAGCCTTAGCATATGCATGAAATGCCATTCCCTCTCACAGTCCAAAGAGCTTTCCCATTGCAGTCCCGTCGTCGCACATGGGAGGCTTGCGGACTCCCACATTCGTTGGGACTTCAAAGTTTTGCCAGGGAAGGGCCTAAATAGGATTGTCCTGAAGAGTCATGTGTCAAGTGAGGAAGGCAAACAATCGAATGTCCAGTTATCTGCCACAGAGAAGGGAGAGTAATTAAATGATGTCTTGAGAGCAGAGATAAAGGGGCAGCATGGCTCCGTGGGGCCTGTTTTCGGGTTCTGGAAACGACGCCGAACAGGATCTTCCAGATACAATCGAGCCCCATGTTCGAGGCGTGGACACAGCATTCGAATTGTTCATCGACGGTGCGCTGACAAAGGTGTACAATGAGTCATCTGGACGCTCCAAGGATCAGAAGGCTTTGCGAGCTGCGTGCAAAAAGATACTTGGTGAGGCTTTTTGTTGGCCAATGCTTGTGTGTGTCCTGTCAGACGCTCGCGATTACAGGATTGCGCGATTCCCATGCTTGAATTTTCACACCTCATGTTCATCAGCATAATATAGCAGTAAAATGTCGTATTCAGGAAGAAAATAAAGCCTGATGGCTTCACGAGGAACGGGCAATCGGGCGCTTTTGTCTCTACATGTGATCCTTGCATCTTGCCAGAAACACACAATTTGATTTCCCTCAAGATCTCCTCTGACGATAAACGCTTGCCGCAGATGAGCTCAGAGGTACCAACGGAGAGCAGCAAAAAATACATGCGCCCTTGGACCCTGCTGTCACGGCCTTGGTGTGTCTAAGCTCTGTGTCTCTTGTTCTTACCGATCTTTCCGTTTCATAATCTTGCAATTCACAGAGCAGTATGTTGGTCGCCCTGGTGGTGGGCTAGTGTTCAGCCCCTTCAATCTGTGCAGCTGTCTGCTGATGCTGCAAGAATTGGTGCAGGTCCTGGAGCCTCTCCAATTGGCCTGTAACATGGACGTGCCACGCATTGCAGAGCCCGCCCTGAGCTGCCTGCACAAACTGGCATGTTCCCAGTCGCATATCTTAGCGAAAGCTCTGTTGCAAGGATGTGTTGTACATGATGAATGCCGTGTAAGAATGCACTGAACTTGTTAGAACCACTTCGGTGTGTCTATGCACAGGTGGCTCATGCATACCTGCATGCAGAGAGCAGTCCGGCCGGACGCTTGGACGATGGTAGCATCGTTGCACAAGTGCGCGCCATCCCAAACTTCCTACGACATCCACCTGCTTTTCGCATTTTGCAGCGAATTTGTTTTTGAATGCATGCCTGGGGCACATGGCCCTAGCACATTCCACAAAACATCAACTGGTGCAGAAACCTTTCATGCAGGCCTGTGTAATGGAATCCAGCATGAGAAAGTGATCAGGATATGAGAGGGGTGTTCGGTGCAACGCAGGTCGTCCTGCTGATCTCAAAATGCAGCGAAAGCAATGGGGAAGCTGTGCAGCTGGGAGTGGTGCGCGCGCTGCTGACTGTGACCACTGCAGAGCACTTTGTGCTGCACGGCGACTGCCTCATGCAGGTGCTCACATCAAGGATCCCTGGACACCATGTCAGCCCATGGCGACCTCTGACATTTTCCAGACTCCATCTGTTGCCTTAGCATGTGCTCATAGCAGGACATTCTATGCGCGTCCTGTGCAATTGTCATGTGAGTGCCGTGTTGCAGTGATGTGCCATGCAGATTACTTCGATGCAAACTTCTTCTCCCGGAGATTTTGATATTAATCTGAGGCCTTCAAATAGGTTTGCTCAGGCACCAGTCCCTGCATTTACGCGCTGAAGTGTGTTTTGTCTGACAGGCGGTTCGCTCTGTGTTCAACATTGCCATTGGCGCGGACTCAGCGGATCTGCAGCGCACGGCTCGCAGCGCGCTCCTGCAGATGCTCAACACCATTGTGAAGCGCGTCACCCAGGCTGCCGCGGTGCGCCCCTTGGAAAATTCGGCAAGCCAGAAAAGCTATTGGAGGTGTTGTCTTCTTGTCACTGAGCTCTTGTGTTCATCAGAGCTCAGTGAAAGGGAAACAATACCGACCAATAGCTTCTCTTTTCTTGTCTGTCTCCCACAGTACTTCTTCTCTATGCATTTGCCAGTCTCAGAGCATCTAAAGCCCAAGCTCGGGGGAATCTTTTTGCGGATGGACTCTGGTGATTTTGCAAGGAGCTGATTAGTGAAACGCTGCAATTGAGACAACATCATCTTTTGGTCAGCCCTTTGGATGCAGTATCAGGCAGGAAATGGGATCCTCCGAGCCAGCCAGAAAGGCATGACGTAGCAGACCAGTGACCGGGGATTAGCACTCATGCTTGATGCACTGTGATGTCCTGTTGTTCCCTGAGCAGATCAGCCGAGAGGCATCGCTGTCAGAGGAGCGGCGGCAATCAGTGCCCCAGGAGGCCAATGGAGACCATCAGCCTTCCACCAGCGCCACAGAGGGGGGCGCACCAGAAGGAGCAGATGTTTCAGGTATTGCTCCAAGCTCCGTGCAAGTGGTGTAGGGCATTTGAGACAGACAGCTCGTGAGTGTCGTAGTGGAAGTGCAGAGGCTGTGAGGCTCTGCATTGCCATGTGAAGCCACACAGCACAATTTGTAAAGCATGCTGAATGAGTTCTTCATATGCACTGCTGCATGCACAGGTGGCGACAGGCAAGGAAGCACAGATGAAGCAGCTGGGCCGTCGCAGGATGTCACAAGCAACGGCGGCCTGGGGCCAAAAGACGCCTCAAGCAATGGGGCAGATGGCAGACCAAAGAGTGCCACCGGCGGCTCTGCAGAAGCCACCGAGGCGAATGGGTCTGCTTCACCGGATGAAGTCATGGCTAGCGCAGGGCTGAGCGTTGCCACCGGCAGAGAGGGTGTGTACATGTTTCTTTCCATGGGAGAGATTGTGTGATGCACTCCGAGGTGTGCATGGACCCTGTCATTGGGGCCTGTAACTTTGTTCAGATGCTGCAGCATGTGAAGGGCTCTATGGGTCCTGGGCGGCTTCCCTACCATCTCTTGCTAGGCATTCCACTCCAACTGACGCGAAATTGTCCAGCCAGCACATGGGGAATTGGTCGTGAGATGAACCAATTCCCGTTGGTCTGTTGGACAATTTTGCGCGAGTTTCAAGTGTGGATTTGCTCAGATTCCATCACAGCCTGGTGTTTTCTGCATACCATATGGTTGATGTCAAGGTGCTTTATATTTGTGCAGCTCAAGGTGGATAGGATGTGTATTCAGTTGTGTCAGCCACAGAGATGGCCTGAGTGCATATACATCACTCTTTCATAAGCGCAAATCTCTTCTTGTCAGTTAGAGACCTGCTTCAGCGGTGTCATCAGAGGTTTTACCCAAAAAAATCCTCTTTCTTAGAGGAGACTGGCCTGGAGTGGCCAGATAGGAAGTGTGTGTTCCATCCTGAAGTGACACTCTCTACTGCATGGACTTACCTTCCTCAAGTGAATGCGCCTGCAACGTACTGGCTAGTACAATCCATCCAGCAATCACACCAGATCCTGGACCTGTATCTGAGCTAGTAGTGTTATGCAGGCACAGAAGCGGAAGGGGTATCTGGTCAAGACTCAGGCGCAGCAGTGGAGGAAGGCGAGCGCAGAAGCAGCCTGACAGACCCGATTGGCAGCACACGCACTGCACAACTGGCCTCCCTTGCAGAGCAGGCCGATCTCAGGTGCCGCTCCTGTTGCCTCCCCGATCACTCTGGCATCCCTTCTGGTGTCCTGAGGGCCCGGAATACGGAGAATGGAGTTTAGAATAAAAGTTATGGGGAAAGCAAAATTTCGTCAGCAGGAGTGATAGACCTGTTGGTCTTGGTTTGGGGCACTCCAGGGTTGGGTGCAATAGGGTGCCATCTGCTGCACTGGACGTGCATTCTAGTTGATGTAGTTGGTCAAAGGGCTCCTGAAGTTAGGGGATTCGTACATTGCAGGGGGTTGGAGAAAGCGCTGGATCAGATAGAGGCGGAGCGTAATGCCAAGGCCGGTGAGGAAGCTGCCGCCATGGCTAAGGCAGCTGGCACAGAGGTGCATTCCTCCTCTGTCAAACCTACCCGGAATCGCTAACCACCCTTAACTGCAGGCAGCCTTACTGCTTGACTAGATGATCCTCGCCATGGTATCACTGCTGAGTTCCCTGTTTTCCTCCTGGCAGGTACAAGACCATTCTTTTTTCTTGGGAAGGTTTTTGGGGTTAATGTTGTATCGAGGATTCAGGGTACAGAGTTTCACACATGCACAGGTGGAGGCATCGCCGCGGGACATGCGCCGGATAATGATGCGCGGGCGCAAGGTGGCGGCCTGGCGGCGCCTCTCCCTGCCCGAGCGCGATGTGCTCACCGTCCTTGGCGCCATCTGCAAAGTACTGTATTGTGTTTCGTTTTTTGTTTAGGGTTTAGATTATCAGATCAAGGAGGTGAGGGTGTGAACTAATGCCCAACCCCCTCCTGTGTGCACTAGATTTCGACACTGCCGACAGCCAGCTCAGCGCTGCGTCAGCCGCCATGTCAGCAGTGGGACAGACCAGGATATATAGGGATGTGCGAGCTCTTCAATGTCCCTGTATCTCCGAAACCACTCTGTACCAACAATTTTGTGGGCGTGAGTCTGGACGAGTAAACTGCGAGAGATCAGCGCTCAAAAGGGGCACGGTCCCCGCGCCAGTCCACGCCCACTTACTCTGTTGTTATAGAGTGGAGACACAGGGATATCGAAGATCTAGGCACATCCCTGTATTCCTCTTAAGAGGTTGGCAGAGTTGCCCCGTTCGCTCTGCATGTTGACAGATGGCCACGCTTGAGGCTCTGCAGGGTCGTGTCGGTGCCTCTGCCCGAGGCACTGACTTTTTTACATTGTTATGCTGCAGATGGCTGCGCGAGAGACTGGCTTTGGTGCGGTGGAGCAGTACATGCATGCGGGCAAGCTGCTGGCGTTGGAGCTGTTGGTGCGGGTCTTTGAAAACCCGCACCACCACTGGTCGGCGCTGCGTGCTGAGGTCAGCATCTCTCCTCTGACATGTACCAATGGGGTGTTATGACTTGGTCCTCTGACATGACTCACAGTGTTGGCAGGTCTGTGATGGCTGCTGGTAATTCTGGGGTGGTGCTGGTTTGCCCCAGCTGCATGGAACTGCAGAAATTACTACTGCTGCAGTTCCCATCAGCCAGGCCAATTCTGCATCAGCCAGAAGGGCTTGCTGCTGTCATAACTTGCTATGTATTTTCAATTGAGTGATTCATTGTCATGTAACATCAACAGTACACTATGAGGATTCTTTGGCCAGGAGGGAATGTTACATTGCCATTTTGCACCTCTGGCATTACGAAACCCATATTTTTGGCAGCTTGTATTCCATCCTGACACCACTTAAAGTGTGTTGATGTCATGTCGCACTGTATTAAACATGGGCAGCGACTTAGGTACTTTCTGACATGGTGCATGCAGTTCTGCGATCAGCTGCGGTCTCCGCTGTGCCTGACGCTGCTGCGCAACTGCACCTCACCTTACGATGAGGCCTACTCTGCCGCCGCACGCCTCTTCACGGCTGTCCTGCTGCAGCCCAAGCTCAGGTGAGGGCTGCATCCCTCACCTTGATTGCTCAGTGGGCTTCTATGTGCAGCTGAGCTTCTATATCATGGAGCACTTCCGGCGCACCTGTTAGATTATACTGATGGAAGTCGTTGTCCGATAGCCATTTGTATCAAAGTCTGTGCAAGACCACCTTGTACATAAGTGCAGGTGTATTTCACTGGCAAGGCTGCTTGCTGTGTGAGTTTGCGCTGGAAGCTATGTCGATGCGAAAGGGCAGCATGGTGGCTCGCAGGTCCGGGCTGAAAGCTGAGATGGGGGCGTTCTATCCGCTGCTGCTGCTGCGGCCGCTGGAAGCCGAGCGGCCCGAGCCCGGCCAGCTCATGGCTGCCCTGTCTGCCCTGGAAAGGCTCTGCGGGCAGGCCCAGTTCCTGGTGAGTCCCCGGGGCCACTGCTGCATCATATCACCCCTTCGCAGGTCTGTGGTGTACATTCTTCGGTGCAGCCAATGTGACTGAATATGTTTGAGAGATGGGCAACGTGTGAGAAGTGTGTGCAAGCTCAGTTCGAAGTCTGACCACCAAGAAACATGGTTACATGACCTGTCATCTAATGTTGTCTCATACATGTCGCCAGGTTATCATTTTGTCGGCCTAACTGTGAAGCCTGACCAAATCGGGAGGCTGTGGACGATGGTATGGACTATGTATACCATGACATCTTCGTACAGCCTCCAGATTTGGTCAGTTGAACGCCATGTCCGCAAAATGTTTATGGCTAGGGCCTCACTTCCAAGCAGCGTGAGTTTTCAACGGTCAGGTGGACCTGTTTGTCAACTATGATTGCGACTTGCAAGCGGCAAATCTGTTCGAGCGCACGGTGCGTGGCCTGGCGCGGACCGTGAAGGCCGGGGATCCCGGCCCAGGCATGCTGCACATGGCCGGGCCGGTGGTGAATGTCAACGTCGCGCAACGGCCGCGGCCTCATGTGCTGGCGGCTGACGTGGCGCTCGCCATCATCAATGCTCTTGATGCCTGGGCAGAGCCCCTGAAGGTGAATTCATGTGTTCCTTATATCTGGTTGTCGATTGGAGAATCTCGACAGTTGTCAGATTAATATGGAAATTATATACCGGTAGTTGGTAATTGCGGTTTAGATTCCATGGTGGGTGCCAAGACGGGTTATTCTGCTTTGGTGCTGGCAAAGTTTGATATGTAGAGGCAAGAGGGCCACTGGCCTTTCCGGCTGTAGAGTGCGAGATGTACAGTCTTGAAGACTGCTCTGCAGGCCAGCACCCTTCGACTGGCACTAGTTTTCTTGCATCTTGGAACATCATCTGAGATCCAGGTGTGCTGCACTGTTGCCAAATGCAGCACATGTGCATTCAGATGATGTTGGACCTGCAAGGCGTATAAATGCTCTACATGTCCCACAGTAATATGCAGGCTGGGGATTAGAGCTTCAAAAAATTGGAATTTGAGCTGATTAGCAAGAGCATTCGCCTGCATGTTTGGCTGAGTGATGTCTTTGGGTGCGGCTATCTCAGGAGTCTGCGGAGGCCACGACTGCGGCAGGAGCAGAGGAGAACACGGAGGAAACAAGCAGCCGAGTCAGTACAGGCGACCTGCAGCTCCTTGGTGCCGGACCCTCCTTGCCAGCTGGCGCCAACGGAGCGGCTGACTCAGCGGGTGAGTTGGCGCGCTTCGGGGCCGCCAAGGAGCGTAAGCACAGCCTGGAAGCCGGCATTGCCCTCTTCAACAGGTAAGACGTACATCTGATTGTTGAAATGCTCAAGGTGGGAACACACAGCACATTATGTCCTTCATGCGGGGCACCTCATGCATGCTTTCCATTGTCCACAGCATAACATGCCAAAGGCATGCCAATGCACACTTGCACAGGCGTGCCAATGCATAATTGCAGGACTGTGTTCCCCTGCATTTTAGCTATTAGTGCTGTTGCAGAGGCTCGTCATCCCTTTGTAAGTGTGTACTCATGGCAGTAAGGCAGTTGTAGACATCGCAGAGCAAGGGCAGTCAGAAGGCACAAAACATTTGAGCCATATGTCCTGAAGTGCTGGTATTTCATGCATGCACAGGAGTCCGGTGAAGGGGGTGGCCTCGTTAATTGGGTCCGGCACGGTGGAGGGAACGCCACACGCGGTTGCAGCCTTCCTGAGGGAACACCTGGCAGACCTGGACAAGGCGCAGCTCGGCGAGTACTTGGGCCACCACGAGGAGTTTTCGGTGCGTGGTTGGGCGCGTGTGTCACTTGGACAATTCGGACTCGAAGCTTGCAAGCCAGTCATTATTGGTCTTGAAGACGAACTGAACGACGTGTTTGGTAGTTGCTGCACTAGAAGCGCATGCATCCAAGAAGGACCTCTTGATAACATCTTCGCGTATGAAAAATGTATCCCTTGCGTGTGGGGCAGCGCTGGTCTCTGGCGGAAGAAAGTGTGTGTTGACGGTGACTGGGATTGCTTGCATCTGACGCAGTGTGCCGTGATGCATGCCTACATTGATGGAGAGCGCTTCCAGGGGTACAGCATTGACGCCGCGCTGAGGCTGCTTCTGGGCAATTTCCGGCTTCCAGGTGGCAATGCATGCAACTCACTCGAGACACAGTTTGAACAGGCACCCTTAATGAAGCTGGTCTGGGAATGTTTCGTAGTGTGAACCAAATTCCATTAGTGCTGCATTCTGAACAATATGAAAACTGTCCTCTTCAGTGGGACATGGCATGCCATGTGTCTCAATTTAGATCGCACCCTTCATTTAGCAAAAACCTGCATGCTGCTCGTGTAGGACACATTTTTAAAGGTTATTTGATCGAGTGCAGGCGAGGCACAGAAGATCGATCGCATCATGGAGAAGTTCGCGGAGCGCTACTGCCGCGACAATCCGGGCGCATTCCGGTCTGCTGACGGCGCCTACCTGCTGGCCTTCGCCCTCATCATGCTCAACACCGACGCGCACAACCCCCAGGCCGACAAGAAGCTGGGCCTCGATGACTTCATCAACATGTGCCAGGTCCAGGTGGGCTGCCTTGCCCTCAATATCTGGCTCTGCCGTTCGTTGCCTCCTTGTGGAGGTGTCTGGGGCATCTGTTGGGGACATGGCCCTGTCTCCAAGAGAGGGCATGGATTTGAGGCTGGAGAAAGTGTAAAAGTCAAAGATCAAGCAGCACAGATAGGAACAATGTGGCATGTCATGTATTTCCAACTTGTACCTTTTGTTATCTTCACTCATCTTCCAGCCATTGCGGATGGTGCACATGCAGCAGCGGCCATATGCCATCACTTCATGCGATGTGGTCCTCGCATTTCGACCATTAGTTATGTGACGGAAGTGCCTGGGTCACAAAGCATGCAGGGATGGCGTACGGCGCGCTGCTGAACGTGCAGTTATGTAGCATTTGCGCAACTCTTATAAGTCTGTTTTGCAGACATCCGTAATGATAATCGGTTCCTGCAGACATGATGAGGTGTTCATGTAGTGATCCCCCGAGTGGCATTGCAGAATGAAGAGGGCGCGTACGAGGCGATCCTACCGCCGGCAGAGCTGGAAACCATCTATGGCCGCATTTTAGCCAACGAGCTGGTGGTGGCGGCAGAGGACCCCCCTGCGTCGGGGGGCGCAGCCGCCGGCGGTGGCCGGCCTCGGCGGCAGTCGCGGCTGCAGGGCAAGCGCTTGGCCGCGGCCATGGGCATGACTCAGCTCACGCTGCCCTTCAGGTAGCCAACCTTGCCACTGTGTGCTGGGCGATCATCTTGCCGGCAGATTGCTTCTCTGCGGTTGATTTGCTTTTGTAAGCTTTCGCGTGACGTTTCCTGAAACGGCTTCCCAAGGGCTCTTAGTGGGAGTATACAGCAGTCCTGCTGCACTGCTTGCCTTGTCGCGCAGGTGCAGATGGGCTAGCGCAAATATCTGGAATTTGTTTTTGCCACTGTTTGTCAAATTCTTTGTACAACATCGGCAAACACACAAAGTTCAGGTGCTGCGCCAGTCCATCTGCAGTGCGCAAGTCACATGTAACCCCTTGCAGTCTTGGTAGGCGTGGGTGGGATCATCGATGTTGAGCATACTTCATCAATGGCACATAGGAGCACCTCGATGCCCCCTGGAACTCCCAAGAGTCATGTATGGCATGCAGGTCGGGAGCGCAGTGGGACAAGCAGCACGGAGTTGGAGTGGAAAGGGAGCGGCTGCTGGCGCGCACGCGGGATGCAGTCGCTCGGGGCCTCCTGGCCGGCAACCTCTGGCACACCGCATCCAACGCCGAGCACGCCCGACCCATGCTGCAGGCCTGCTCAGAAACCTGCTTGCCTCTTAGGAACTTAATGTCAACCTGCTGCAATTGCAGTGGCACTCTGCATTCTCGCTGCATGCCTGTCACTCTGTAAAAGTGCCAAAACTGTAAAAGTGCCAAAATACTGCCTCCGATATGCACGCTAGACTGTCAGCGCTCTTTTTGAAAGAAACAGTCATGCAGCAGCCCATGTCTGACTGACATCCTGACACAGGTGAGTGGAGAGGCCATTTTGAGAGCGCTGTCTGCAGCACAATACAACGCTCCCGATGCAGCTGCCTCACAGCCAGTCCTTGAAGGCTTCACAACTGCCATCAGGTATAATCAGGCCCTTCCCAGGAACCTGCTGCCTTGCAGTCCCATTGATGACAATGCGCAATTATTGACGAGTGCTTCAACACGGATTTCATTCATTGGTCCTCCACCAAATTTATTGCATTCCATAAGTCTTGTGGGTCGGTACCCAAGTCTGTTGCCTGTTGTCTCTTGTGTGAGGCAAGTAGTCATTGGCGCCTCTAGCAGCAATGACGCATTGTGTCGGAGCAGAAAGGTTATGCTGGTGTGCAGGCTGTGCGGAGTTGTGGGCTTGGACAGGCTATGCGAGGACCTCATAGCGGCGCTGGCGGCTGCGGTGGGCGCGCACACGCCAGCATCACCTGGCAGCCCCGCGGAGCAGAAACAGGTTGCAGCGCTGGCCGCCCTCGTCTCTTTAGCGGCGGGCCCCTCGGCTGCGCTCATCGGCTCTGGCTGGGTCACCATCCTGCGCACACTGTCCGCCATTGACGCTCTCCAGGTTGGCTTTTCCTCCTAACCTGGCTATCAGAACTTCAGATTCTAGCCACACAAAAGTCCAGCAAAGTTGCTTGCCTGGCAGTATCTGAACATCTTCGGCTGACACGTGCGCAGGCCAATGTTCCCATGGTGCTTGTGGAGGGAACGCCGCAGCCCAGCCCCAGCAGGACCACATCAGCGGTGCCGTCGTCTGCACAGCCCGCGCCCGAGGCTGGCAGTGGTGCCTTGCCCCCTCAGCAGGAACGGCGCACGTCCAATGCCCAGCATCAGCAAGGCCAGAACAGGGGCCCCCGCCCCTCCGGCCTGGGCCGCTTCTTCTCCAAAAGCAGCGTTCCCGGCGACTCTGTTGCCCCAGAGGTGCATGACCCTGATGTTAGTCATCCTCTGATGCTGCATCACTGTTTCTGTTCCTGTTCTTTGTCTATGGGGTACCGTGTGCTGCTGTGACCCAGCCTGCTGTTTTCTTTCCGGTCTCTGGCCATGCAAGGCCCCAGATGCATCGCAGATTTAGGGCCGCCTGTCAAAGTTTCCCAGAGGGTGTTGACTTCCGCCCCAAAAAGCTGCTTTTGGACTGCTGCGCCAAGTTGACTGTGTTGGCAGCAATAATTGACCAGCAAACAGATGTGTGAGGACTGTTTGTCTGGCTGCCAGGAGGAGGAGGAAGCGATTTCTGGAGATGCATCTGAGGGTGGTGTGAAGTCACGACCACCCACTGCTGACATTCAACCCAGAATGGCAAAACTGGCGCAAAGATCCGGGCCAGGGCAAGCCTTGGTGAGACTTACTTTCCCTCCTGACCCATATACGTGTGATAAAGGTGTATCATGGCAAAGACCTTTTTTAGCAATGCACACCACACATTCAAGGCTTTGGTTGGGATGAAGAGGCATTATCATGTATGAAGAAGTTCCCAGGTACTGCTAGGAAGTTGCTCGGTGTTGCCTGTTTCTCTTGTCAGTGATTGTGTTGTCCTGCAGAAGATTCACCGCCCAGTACATGCACCCCCACATCCGGACATAGGCGGCAAATTCAGTCATAGTATGCGGCGCAGTGCAGTGGTGCTCACAAGGAAAATATTTTGGGCTGTTATTCCTGAGCTTGATGTACACCTTAAAAAAGGTAATGATGCCAGACTGTTTTGTGATGCTGTGTCCACCTGCACGTGCAGGCAGACTGGGCAGATGGGCCGGGCAGAGCGGACATAGAGCGGCTGTACATGTGCAGCCGAGTGCTGAACGGCGATGCAGTTGTCATCTTCGTGCGTGCTCTGTGCGCTGTAAGCCAGGAAGAACTTGTGCCTGCCTCGCCTGAGGAACCCGCCAGGTGCATTTCTCGCCTTCGCTCCAAGTTTTTGGGCCCGCAGAGCGCCCAGTGAGTTCGTCTTGGAAGACCCTTCCTGATTCCTGCTGTCGGCTTGAATGGCCGATTCAGCAAGGGGCTTCCACGAGGAACTTATGGGGCGCACCAAAAATGAGGCTGCAACTCCTGCGAACGAGGGCCTGCCTTATTATGAGTACACCTCCAGCCAACATTAGATTCCCTCTCAGTGCGCCTCCAGATACAGCCGTGCATCTGACTGCCTTTCTCTCCCCTGGGAACCAGGCTTTTGTCCATATTAAGGCTGGAGCACCCTCCTCCTCTATCTCCTTTGTGCAACGGTTCTCTTCCTGAGGACGTAGCATCAACAGTTGCGGCTCTACAGGCACATTCAGGGTTTAATAAGTTTAGTTTAGGACGTATCAATTGTGGCGCCCCTGTCAGCATCACAGAGCTTAGTTACTTGCCTGTGCAGGACATACACGCTGGGGCGGATCATGGATGCAGCGATGGACAACCTGGGGCGTATCCGGCTCATCTGGGGCCGCCTGTGGGCCGCCCTGTCAGCGCACCTGGTCTCCGCGGCGTGCCACCCCGACCCCCGGGTCGCTGTTCTGGCTATCGGCCACATGCGCGCGCTCGTCGCCAAGCTGCTCTCGCGCGCCGAGCTGTCCTGTTTCACCCATCAGGCGCGCACATGTTCTGGCAGCTCCTGCACTTCTTCAGAAGCCCCTTACCATGCTGTTTATAGCGTCCACTGTGCAGTGACTGCTGTCAACGTCTCTTAGTCCAGCCAGAAGCCTGCCACCTTGTTTGCACAAGGCATTCCTCTGCGTACATATCAAGTGCACGAGTGCCAGCAGCTTGGTGGACACACCGAGTGGTTGTGTCCTGTGTTTCCGGCCTGTACTAGGAGTGCAAGCGCACTCCGGATGCTGTCCAGCCCTCACCTGATGAAGCTCCACACATGTGGCAGGGGGTGTCTCATGTTATGGATGATATCGGATCCTTGTTTATCCGCGTGTATGTGCGCGCAGGATGAGGCGCTGCGGCCATTTGTGGCGGTGTTGCGGCATGCGGAAAGCGCGGTTGTGCGGGAGATGACCGTGCAGGTCATTGCGCAGGCCATCACCACCCACCCCCAGGGGCTGGGTTCAGGTGTGCTGACATGTCCTTCAGCCATCTGCTGGTCCCATGTCTATGTCACTGGCTCCCCGCATTCCCTTTGCTCAGAAGGTTCCCAACTTCCCAAATTGTCCCACGGTGCTCGCAGTTTCGGGT
Source organism: Coccomyxa sp. Obi (assembly GCA_020887355.1). Classification (NCBI taxonomy): domain Eukaryota; kingdom Viridiplantae; phylum Chlorophyta; class Trebouxiophyceae; family Coccomyxaceae; genus Coccomyxa; species Coccomyxa sp. Obi. The sequence goes on from AP025001.1 coordinate 238,336, forward strand.
GACAGTATGCGCATTGTCATTGGGAAAAGCTCTTGCGTCTCAATTGCTCTTGCCTCAGCTCTCAAGGCAAAGCCACACATTCCTGCATGATGAATCATGCATGCTCTGTAGTTTTTTGCGGGGCCAATCGACGCATGCACGTTCAGTCATACCTCCTGACTCATCTGATTTCAAGGCAATCCTTGCAGACATGAACCTTGCAGGCTTGAAAAAAATGAGATAAGCAGCTTAAATGGCAAAGCTTGATCATTTCTGATTGGCTTTGAATAGTTGAGTGTTTCCCCTTGCAGCGTGGCGCAGCGTGCTGCAGGCGCTGACGGTGGCCGCGGCCGACAGCGCGGCGCCGGTGGTGGCGCAAGCGTTGGAGGCGATGCGCGGCGTGGCCGATGCGCTCTTCCGCGGCTGCGGCCTCGGCCACGAGCTGTTCCCCGACGCCGTCGCGGCGCTCGCGGCCGCGGCGCGCAATCCCGCAGCCGAGGAACTGTCGATCGAAGCTGTCTGGGCCCTGCAAGGCGTCTCTCAACGACTCGCCAATGCCCCGGCTTTGGTGACTTTCTGCTAGCCTTCATTTTGATGTCATGAGGGTCTGGAAGGGATTTGGGGACATGGGGCACTTAGCTGAAGCCTGACTTTTCAGAGGTCGAGGTTCCCTGGGTGCCTGAATTTTTGCTCAAACTTGGAACTGGACAAGGGGTTTCCTGTGTGTACTGTGTACAATATGGGATGCGAGGCGCTCTCAACTGGTTGCTGCAGGAGCTGGATGGCCTGCAGCAGCAGGAGCCGCGTTTGCACCGGTCACTCTCTGCAGACAGGGAGACTGCAGGGGATGGCACGAATGACAGACAACTGTCAAAGCCAAGCAGATCAGAGGTGAGTTAACTATCTGGCACCCTACATGGTGAACCAAAAAAGTGAGCGCTGTAGAAGCTTTCGTGAAAAGGACACAACTCACATGTGTTGGGTTCACCACAGCAGATTTGTGGGAGTTCCCAAGAGATGCTCAGCTCAGTGAAAAAGGCAATGCCTCAGGTGCAGGAGCCGTGGGGACTCCTGCTGGCCGCGCTCGCGCTGGTGGCCCGGCATGACCCGCGCACCGCAGTGGCCGATGCGGCCGCGGCGGCCGCGCTCGGCTGCGCGCAGGCGCACTGCGGCGGCTGGCCCGGCCCTGTGTGGGCGTCCGTGCACCGGCGTGCCCTCTCCTACATCGTCGACCTGCCCTTCCCGCCGTCCTCGGAAGAGGACGGCTTCCAGCGCCGAGTGGTGTGTACCAATCATCCCTCGCCTTATTCCCCATTATAATTCTGCAGTGCACACAGTGTATGGCGTGCTCAAGACATCGGGCACTTCTTTAGGTGACCTCAAAAAAAGAACATGTTCAATGCGTGCACGGTTGTGTGTAATTGCATGCCCTAAAGTCATGCAATTGGCAATAAAAGGTTTTGATGGGTGCTGAAGCAAGTGCGTGGTGGTGCAGCTGGGGTGGAGTGTGGAAGGCATGCGCCGCATCCAGCGCCACGCAGCTGATCTGCTGCCGCGCTACTTTGAGCTCATGGCTGCCAACTTTGATGTGGCAGGACCCGCCATCTTACAACAGGTGAGAGTCTCTGGAGAATCGTAGGTAGCCGAACACTTTAATGCATGCAGAACCGGGCAGAGATGAATGCTTGCCCGAGAACTGTCACAGATAGGTGCTGTACCAAGCGCTTCATTCCAGGGATGCAAATTTACTACCAGGGTAACCCATCAGTGCACGCAAACCTGATTGCACTGCTTTGCTGCGAGTAATTTCTAGAATTGTGCCTTCCTACAGGAAAGAAGGTGAATTTTGGTATCTGCGACACGCCCAGAGTGTGCATGACAGTGGCGTGCATGACTTATACAGGTGGTAAGCCTGCTGGTGTCATACGTGGTGCAAACCGACGAGGCGATGGCGGTGGAGGGAACGCAGCTGCTGACCGAGCTTGCAACCACCCTGGCGCCTGTTCTGGACGCGCCAGCCTGGCACACCCTCCTCAAGGGCCTCTCCATCGCATCCAGCACTGACCACTTCTCTGCAGTGCTCAACCCCACCACCAGGTCAGACAACGGCTGTACACCCACATGCTGAAAGCCCGGTCCATAATGAAGGCATGTATGTCAACAGACTGTCTCATACGAGAGAAGCCAAATGATGCACCAATCCTATCATTAGGCAGCCAACAGTACTCTAATGGATGATAAGTGTGCAGCAAAGGATGGAGGCCAACTGTAGGAAGCTTTGAGGGTGGCAAAGATCGAGTGCGGCACTACTACTGGCAAGAAAGAAGGCACACTTGTTCCACTCAGCGCTCGTCACCCTCCTGACTGGGTTGGCTGTGTTTGTAGGGAAGCATTAGGGCATGCCTTGTGCAAGTGTGCCATAACTACAGGCCAGGTTGAAGCTGCACTTGTTCCACTGAGCACGCGTAACCTTGCTCACCGGGTTGGCTGTGGTTGCAGGGAGCCAAACGGGTACGCATACACGCGGCCGGCAGGGCAGAGCGACGCAGAGGCGCTGCGCGTGCGGTGCCGAGTGACAGTGCTGATGCAGCGAGCCTGCGACGCCATCCACCGCGCGGCCGCGCCCCACATGCCCCTGCCTCTGCAGCTGCAGCTGCTGTCTGTGCTCCAGGTGCGCCCGCCTGGCCCAAGCACAGGCTTTGTGTGTTTACAGGCTCTCGTGACGTTGTCAATCATAGCCCAGCGTTCCCATCATCCTTTTGGGGCATGCAGATGCTTTATTGTATGCAGCTGATAGAACTAATGATCACAATGTCTGACTAGCCATAGGCACTGAAAAGATGCAAATCTCCACGTTTCTGTGGAATTTCCAGTGCGTTTGGCTAGTCAGATGCTGCCGGTGCGCCGGCATGTTGAGGTTAAGAAAGGTTGCACTGCAATGCTCAGGCACCCTTGTTGGTTTTTGTAGTGGAGCTAGTTGAGGCACCTGATGGAGGTTTTTTTGTAAGGGTGCAATTTTGTCGTTTGTACAGTCAAGAGCCACAAAATATACAGTCAAGACATCACACAAGGTCCTCAAACATGTGCTGATGAGCACCTGGCGCCGTGATGCACTTGAACAGAAGTGCAGACCAGTAATGATGCATCGCTGAGGTCGCTGGCTGCTTGTCCAGGATACGGTTCAACGTGCTGCAGCATTCAACCGCAGCATGAAGCGCCGGGCTGAAGCTGCCCACGTTATTGGCTCGACCAGCAGTTCAGATGATCCCTACACCTCTTCAGCCCCGCCAAAGAACACCCAGGTGTGTCAATCATCCCAAATCGCTCAACTTGGCCAGTGTAGCAAGCGCCCTTGAGAGAGGTGATTGATTAACTACTTGCAGGAGTGGTCACATTCGGCCGAGGATCCGAGCTCAGGGGCTCAAAGATCAGGGGTTTTGAGCTTAATATCCGTCGTGACGTCGCGCACCATGAATCGCAGCAGCTTGAAGCCGGACTTGCTCCCGTCCTCCTCCTCGATCTCTATGTTGACCTCGATCGGCGAGCCATGGTGGCTATCTCCATCAACTCGCCGATCGAGGTCAAGGGCAACATGGAGGTCGAGGACAAGGACGGGAGCAAGTTTGGGTTCAAGCAGCCGCGGTTCATGGTGCGCGACGTCACAACCGTGAGCGGCCCCATATCATACCATGCTGTTGGGACTCACCTGCATTTACAGTTTCCCTAGTGAGATCCAGACAGCTGTTCTGACAATGTTGGGGTGCTGCACAGAGGAACTGGCCAGTTGTGAGGAGCCTAGAGGCGGCAGCATCAGTAGCCGCCACAGCTGTCGCAGAAGCTCCTGAAGCCTCCACGCAGCCCAGCCAAGCAGCGGAGGTTGCGCCTCAGACATCTGCCAGTGAACCTGCAAAAACAAGCACCGACACAGAGGCCGCCTCTTCCGCTCCAGACAGTGATAGTGCCAGCGGTCCGCATCAGCCACCACCTGATGGTCCAGCGACAGAAGAACCAGATGCATTGCTGCCAGGAGAGACATCAAAGAGTGAAGATATGCCTCAGTCTGATACAGCTGCAATCCCAAGCGGGCCGGAGAAAGGCGCTGCTCAGGCCACTGCAGCAGGTGGCCCCCTTATTGAGGACGAGCAGTCTCCTGCACCTAGCGCAGCCCCGGAGCAGCCAGTGGGAAAGCACACAGATGTAGCAGAGGAGCAGGCAGAAGTGTCTGGGCTGCCGGGGGCCGCGGAGGCCGGCAAGGGTGATGAAAGGGCAGCAGGGGTGAGCGCAGGGGATGCGGAGGGAGATGGTGCTGATGTCAGCGGCGTGGACCTGACCGGCAGCGCAGGCATTGCTGATGAGGAACAGCTGTTGCCGGCGCTCATGCGACAGGTGCGCCCTGTACTCCCCCGTTTTGGCATCATCAAAAGATGGGAACCCACATAGCTGTGTGAGCAGTCGGATTCCCATCCTGCAAGGCAGTTATGAAAGGTCGAGAGACATTGCTCGTCTGTATCGAATGAATGCTGAGGCACTGTGTGTGACTGACGTGCCACTGAAAGTAGCTGATGTGTGCTATGCAGGAGACTGAGGGTGGTGCTCTGCTAATTGCAGCCTTCATGCGCACTCTGCAATCCAAGGGTAAGCGTGTTCCCTGAGTTTGTCTCACTCCTTGCTGCCCTCTTCCTTTCATCCGCGCTGCTCTCTTATGATACGCTTAAAGGGTCGGCCGACACCAAAATTGCATCACTTTTGAAGGAACCAGTTGACTGAGATGAGTTCCCCTGTTGCCATTCGTTTCACTTTTTGCATGGCAGGTGGCGACAGCAGCAAGGCAGGCGACCGCGAGGCGGAGGCGCGGCTGCTGTCGTTCTGCCGGCGCTCTGTGGCCGATGCCGCGGCCGACGCGTGGGCGCAGCACGCCGATGCGATTGGCCGCGCGGCCGATGCGGGCGGCGCCGCTCTCACTCCCGAAGGCTCCTCCTGGGACCAGGTGCGCGCAGCAGATTTTGATACGGTTCTGTGAGCCTTGGGGATCACTCCAAACCCACGAGGAGCAATGCACGCGCAGTATGTAGTCTCACGTCTTGTAATTGCCGACAGATAGTAGGTCAGGCTCCTCTGCATTCTGCCGCGAAACTTTACTTTTCATGGCGGAGTGCACGGTGCAGATCTACTTCTCGTTGGCCTGTCCATGTCGGTCCACTCAGGTCACCTGACCAGCTATCAGGGCTTGAACATCAGCTGCTGAGTGACAATGACTTACTGGGTGGATGAGAGTCTGCAGTACAGAGCAGCAGCCCCAGGACACCATGCTCTTCAGACACAAGAGGGGAGTGGGTTGGTCCTTTGGGAACTAGAGCAGTGTCCTTCATCTGAAAGGTGGGATGGTCATGCCAAGGCCAGGTTGTAGATCTTGCTCGTCCCCACCGCAAACAGGTATTGTACAAGGGGCCTGTCTCCTAACGTGGCGCGCTGACATGGCTGCAGGCAATGTGCGCGCTGCTGACAGTGGCGGTGTTGGGCGGGTACGACGCGGTGTGTGTGGAATGATATCGCACAAGGGGGTTAAGTGCTGACGTGGCATGCTGACATGGCTGCAGGCGATGCGCGCGCCGCTGACGGTGGCCGTTCTGGGCGGCTACGAGGCAGTGTGTGGGGAAGCCTGGCGCGGCGAGCTGCGCGCGCTGTGGCCGCACCTCGCGCGCCTCATCTGCTCGCAGCAGCCTTCCGTGCGCGCCGCGCTCGCCGTCCTCCTGCAGGCCCAGCTGCTGCCCCTCATCGCCCAGCTCTGATGCACCTTATCTGCTCGCAGCAGCCCTGTGTGCGCGCTGAGCTGATCGCCTTACTACAGGCCCCAGCTGCTGTCCCTCATTACCCAGCTCTGATGGGCCCTCAGTGCAGGACAGCAGCACAGGAACACTGCAGAACTTACAGGCAGCGGGTCAGACACGAACCACACCACACAACACTGACAGAAACGACGCCATTGCTCTGCACCACGCTCATCACCGTGGCCATGGCGTCACGTGAGGCTTGCCCAACACTGGTGCGCCGTGTACTGCCACCGTGGGACAATCAAGTGCTTTGGTGGATGTGCATGGTGGACGCCAGTTGCTGCCTGGCTCGGAGGAGCGCTCAATCCGACAGATGGAGTGCATCTGTCAGGGGATTGTGCATGGGTGCCGCCAGTCGATGCCTGGCTCTGGCGGCCCCTTTTGAAGGTTGCTGGGGCAGGCAGCCGAGTGGGAGTTGCTTGCTTGCTCCTTGCTCCTTGCAGTTCGCGGCTTTGAAGGATCATCTTCTGGTGGAGGCTTCCGAGATTGTGAAGCTTGTAAACTTGTCTTAGCCCCTTTTTATGTCATAGGAGGGCTGCGCTGCTGGTCAGTGGTGGCATGTGATGCCTCGGATACATGTAGACTGGTCAGCCGGTAAGAGTAGAGATGCAGACACTGCTGCGGAGGCTTCACATAGGTAGGGAGGAATAGTGATCTTGGTGCTCATCAAGTACAGTCCGTCAGTTGGTGTGAGACTGCTGTGTGGAAGTGCGCAGTGTAGAGGTGCTGTGCGTCGCTTTCATGAAATGCAGAAATACTCTCACCCGAGAAAGAAAAGGGCCTTGACTTCCACCTGAAAATAACACCTGTCCAAATACTCGCTGGTCTTAGTAGTGGTCTGGTGTAGTCTGATGTGGCAATCATGCAGTAAAAGTACAGTCAGCACGCCATCAAGATGGGTTGTTGTGAAAGTCATGCAGCATGAGTGTTTGCAGATTAGAAGAACAGATGTATCGCTGTTGGCACGAGACATTGATACTGATCAGATACATGATGATCAGGAGGTGATTACAAGCATGCACCAGGTTGTTTTTAACAGACCATGGTCAGGCTTCTCTGCACTAGTGCTCATTGGGCAGACTAAGTTCAAACAGGCTCAGAATTCCATCATTCATATTGGAGTGCTAATTTTCCACGAGCGATGGAGCACGCAAACATGGCACAAGCATAACATATTCACTTACAGTGCATGCAGCAATCAGTCAGTCCAGGGAGCATGTGCATCAAGCCTACAAAACTAACCAGCCGCACATCAGTCCTTCAAACTAGTGGGGTCTACATGCGAAGAAATGGAAGACCTACAGTGGACTTCAATGGACATCATCTCTCTAATGCAGGTTGCATGCGCAAATTTGCAAAATCGCTCGACAACTACAAAGGCGGCCTGTCACTTGCGTTCCAATGCATAACACCTTATTAAGTATCTGTCTCCTGGAGGATGATCGCACATCGAGAAACACACCCTTATTGGGATCTTCAATACAACAAGCCCTTCGTTCTAAAGTGCCCACAAAGTACCTTGATCATATGCAGAGGTGGCATTCAGATCAGGATAATTCTCCTTCCCTGCCTGGTCGGCTGGTGCTTGTCAGATAGAGCACAGCCTGTTTGCACTGCATGTATATGTTTCACTCCTCCTGCTTGACCACAGCAACATGCTGGCTGAGGTGGGCCTCCATCTGCTTCAGCACGGCGTCTACTTCCTTGTCGCCCTGGCTGCCGGCCTTCTTGGCGGCTTCCCACAGCTCGGCCTCGCGCTTCTTCAGTTGCTCTGCCTCCTCTCGCGCACGGTGCGCCTCCGCGGCCAGCTGTGCGGCCACAACAGGCAACCCTCAACTCAGCCAGTTTAGGTGATGATTGTCTTTAGCACGAACTCTGCATGGTGCCCCCCGGGAACAGTTGGCTGACACAACATGTGAACCCAGCTCAGCCAGAACAGACACAGGCACAAGTTCTGGATTGTGATTGACTTCTTCATGTTTTGCATACGCACCCGTGCAGCATTCTGCTCCTCGTTGGCCGCAATCTTCTCGTGGTTCTTGATGGCAGTGGCCAGCTTGGCCTCCTCGGCCTCAGCCGCTCTGGCGCGCTCGATGGCGGCCGCGGCCTCGCGCGACGCGGCGTTCAGGCGCGCGCGGATCTCCTCGAACTCCTTGTGCTTCACCTGCGCTTCCCGGATCTTCTCCCTCGCCTCTGCAGCTTCCTCTGCAGCGCACAGCGCGCTGAGTGAACCCGGGGCCATGTGTTTTGATGGGTCTGCATTCTTATCTGCACACATATTGTATGCTGCCTTTGCAACCCACTTGCACTTATTTGCAGGGAATAGCGCTGACTTGTGTGCAAGGCAACAAGCATGATGGCGGAATTGTGAAGTCACACTGACTGGCCAAGCAACATTCTTCTGGGAGACACAGGAAGCTGCTGCTTAGGCTGCTGTGGAATCTCTAGAGGTTCCCGGTCAATGCTGGAGTTTTGAAGGCCTTTTTAGCAGGGCCCAGTAATACCACCATGGGCCTTGTCAAAGACCATCAACACGGCCCATTAAGGTATTACCAAAAGCCCCTTGAGTTACATTCAACACCTGATCAATGCCACTCATTATAATGCTGTTTTCCCAGTCACACAAACACTGTTCACCCATGGGGGAGGAAATACCAAGATAGGATATCATGGCAACCGTCTATTGCAGTGCTGCTGAAATGCACCTAGCCTTCTTCGGCTGGAAAAGCATGTATCAGTAACAATAAAAACAAGCCAGGTTCACCCACGGGGGAGGCGCACCCTTGATCTTCTCTTGGATCTTGCTCAGTTCGCGCTCTTTCTGCTCCTCCTCAGCCTTCTTGGCCTCCAGCGCGCGCTTGGCTGCCTCCAGCTCCGCCTGCTTCCTCTCGGCTTCCCTCTCCTGTGTGGCATACACACATGGCAGCCCTATCAAAATCAGCCCCTGTGTCTACGCTTGCTAGACACACCATCGGATATAGCGCCTGGCATGCAAGAGGGATGTCGCACCCTGACAGGTTGATGAGGACCCTGCTACACAGCCTATCGTATGTGGACGTCCGCATAGGCTGATTCGCAGCGTTCTCATCGACTTCACAGGACGTGCACACTCAAACCTTCATACATGGCTGGCTACATTGCAAGGCACAGTCCACAAATCGAGAACAATAGAAAGTCCGCAAGCTGCTTCAGCAGATATTCAGGATGAACAGCACACAGAATTTCAGGGTCCTCCAATGTGCTGCTCATTGGAGGACCGTGCTCTTCTGTCAGCTGCCCATGCTGATAAACCTCGGGATACATTGTCACTTAATGCATGCACAGTCAAATGGGAGCTGCAAAACGGAGGGAAGTTGACCACCCGACAAACTGCTCAGAACGGCAAGCATCTGTAGAACAGTGATGGTATATAGCTGCCATTACCCACCTTGACCTCTTTCTCTTTCTCGAGCTTCTTTGCCTCTTCCTCGGCCTTCTCGATCTCCTTCTGCACCTGCTTCAGCTGCTCCAGCTTCTCATCTGCCACACGCCTGCAAACACCCCGACATGATAAGTACACAGGAATTTGCTGCACTCACAACATCTGCAATGCTGGCAGATGCAATCCCCGCTACTATACATGTATGTACTTCCCATCTTTCTCATGAATGGTAGTGCATGGCAGCAAGTCGGCGCATCCCTACCTTGCCAGGATGCACACACATAAAAAAGGCGATTATGTCAGCAGTGAGTCAGCGGTGAGTCAGCGCGCTGACCTAGCCTCGCGCGCCTGCTCCTCCGGCTCCTTGGCGCGCTTGTCAGCCTCCTCCCACTCGCGCTGCAGCATGCGCGCCTGATCCTTCTTCTGGTCAACGCGCGCCTGGGCCGCCACGACTGCGTCATCATAGCTCTTGGCTCCGCTGGGGTGCAGCAGCGACTGCAGCGTCTGCGTGATGGCCTGCAGACCCTTCTCCAGCAGCCCGACCTCCTTCTGGGCGTCAGGCAGACAACGCTCAACACCAGCGTGTGACTTGAATGAGTCGAACACTGTAATATGACTCAGTGTCACAAAGCCTACTTCAAAGATGTCTGCCATTAGCAAATCCTGCTTCTGCTTGCCAGGAAAGACGACGCATTGCTGCACGCATCAATATCACCCAATATAAAGAAGGCAGATGTAGTTTTACTTTGTGGGGTAGATGCCTGGGCTGTGTGGTGACAGACCATACATGACGGCATAAGCCGTTCATGCTCCTGCCTCACAGGCTCCAAGGCACACTGAAGCTTGGCTCGAGCTTCAGTGTGCCTTACGGACTGTGAGGCAGGAGCGTGCGCGGCTGTGTGAGCATCCAATGGAGCAAGACCTGAAGGCATGCAAGACGCTGGAACATTGGAATCGTTTCTGCATATCAATCATGTCAGGTTCAGTTGTCCAAACATGGACCCGGCATATAAGCACAGAGTTGCAAGCGCCACACCTTCTTCTCCTCGACCTCATGCTGCTTCTGCTCGATGAGGCGGGACTTGTCGCGCACATCCCCCTCGACCGCGGCGGCCTCCTTGCGGATGGCCTCATACTCCAGCACCTTCTGGTGGGCCTCCCTCTTCGCGTCCTCAAACTGTGCCCGCTTCGCGGCTGCTTCTTCCTCCTGCATATTTCGCGTCATCAGCACATTCAGTACCAGTAGTTCAATAAGTAGCATCCATACATCCACAGGTGCGTGGTTCTGCCCAGATCATCTCAACAATGCTGCTTGTGTAAATGCAATCAACCTACCATGTACGCCAGAAGCTGTGTCAAGCAGGATTCTGGTGCATGCAGGCACCTGCACATCCAGGCACTTGCATGCACAGCAAACTTGCCTTACATCAGCAATTCTGGCAATCAGCAGCCGGCACATCCCACGAGCCTACACAGGACCAAGTACTGCACAACTCATTGGATTGGTCTTCAAAAGTGGTGCACCCCACTCTGGCCTTCTATTTGCCAATGGTAGCATGGAAAATGCTTCCTGATGACGACTCGTTTCATTCTGTTCTGTCCTGCTGGTCATGACATGACAGAAGCACTGGTGACATGGCGCACCAGCTTCTTGATGTGCTGCAGGCGCTCGGCTTCCTCCTGCGTGCGGCCGCGCTCGATAGCCGCCTTCTCATTCTCCGCCTGCGCGGCCTGCTGCTTGCGCAGTGCCTCCTCGGCCTTCAGGTGCGCCTCACGAGCCGCGCGCTTGGCCTCCTCCGTCAGATCCTCCGCCTTCTGAAACTTCTCCTCCTGCCGCCATTTTGTGCCACATCAGCCAAATGACAACACAGTTGCAACATTTGAGCATCGTTAGCCCCTTTGCAACACCCCTTGTTGGACCGCGCCATGTTCTTTCCTGACAAACTGTGGAATAAGACGTTGACCGCCTGCAACCAGGCCAGCAAGTTTTGAACCCTCATACACCTCAAATGGCCATCTTCATCTACACCTGATGCATCACCTACAAAGTATGCCGCGGCACACTGGTGTGCTTTGACAGGCAAGACTTCAGGGGGCTTCGGCAAACTGGAGCGCCCTGATAATTGGATGCATGGGCGTCCTGTCGACGAATCTTGCAGAGCATCGCATGTGAGGGCGCTCCAGATGCAAAGTCCCACGAAGACTTGCCTGGAAGAGCTGATACCAGGCCCAACCTCACTGCGCCGCACTGGTCTCTGCAGCACTAAACAATGCAGAAGTACTCTGCATGGTGGTCATTTGATACTCACTGCAGTGATCCTTCTTCGGCAGAATCCACATGAGCCTGGCAGGTGAGAGTACAGCAAGGTGACACCATGCTTGACCTCCAATGCCAAGATGGAAGAGTGACAGGTGTGCGCCACCTCAGGGACACGCTCGTGAGGCTTCAGGCCGATGGCTTCCTTGACGCGCTCAGTGAATGTGGCCGCGCGTTCCTGCCAAAGAACAGCCCCGCCCTCAGACTTCCTATGATCAAGTATCATGGATGACAAGCCTCCAGCAGAACCGCAGGTCTGCACTACTGCGCGTGCGTGCCTCCTCAGACTTCGAGTCGAATGCCCTCAATGCACTCACAAGGACAATGCATCTCGGCTTCACTGTCACGTCTAAAGTTGGGACATAATTTGCCATCTACGCCCGTGTGGACCAGTGATCATGACACCCTCGTGAACACCGCGCCATGGGGCATATATGGCAAATTACAAGCCCTCGTGAACACCGATCATGTGTCAGATGGCAGCGAACTAACAATCATGGCACAAGTTGTAGGCAGCTAGATTGCCTATTTGTAGGTGCTTCCGAGGCTCCATGGTAACTGGCCAGCCATTGCAACGCTGGTATATAGCATAGATCACCTGACTCATGAGACATAACTAGGCAACTGCAATTGATAGAAATGCCCGCACAGTGGCAAGCACTACCAGGCCTTCTCACATTGCGCATTGCCTCAGGTAAGAGAACAACCTGGGTCGCGCCAGTCTTCTGGCTGGTGCGCTCCCTGGCGGATTGAGTGGTCTCCTGGATCTTCTCCTTGGTGGCCTGGGCTGACTCCTTGGTCTTTTCTGTGGCACTGCTCAGAGCCTCCTTGGTGCGCTCTGCTGCACTCTGAGTTGCCTCCTGCACTTCATGACCATGCATGGTACAGGAAATCCAAACAGCAGATGTGATGTGCAGGGGCTTCCTGCACGTCTGCACATTGAAGCATGCCAGGGCATTGTTCAATTTTGCAGTATGGCATGCTGCTATCTTGCAGTATTACAGCATGCACTGGCGTACTTCAGTGTGCAGTTAATGAGAAGGGCTACTTTGGGTGGCTACATGAGCGGGAAAAGAGGCAGCCCCCAGATGATCTGACAAGGCACGACTGCTATTTTAAGATGTGTGAGGAACGTTTGCATCGCACAATCAGACATGAAGACCAGCTGCACAACGGGACGAGTACTGCACCTTCGCTTTCTCGGCAGTTTCCTTAAGCTTCTCCTTGCTTTCCTGCAAGGTAACCTTTGTCCGTTCACCAGTACGTTACCCGCATTTGTTGAGATTAAGCAGACGTGTACTGATAAGTCGGGAATCGGCGGACGCGAGTGAGTCACGCTGCCGGTGAAGGTCAACAGTACAGTAAAGACGCAGACATAGTATGCAGCCATGCTGCGCAAAATCATGTATTCTGCAGACTCTACCATTGTGAGCCTCAATGCAGTAGGTTCATGCCTGGCACCGACAAGCCGCGAGATGGAAGCAGTACACAAGAGTGCATTGTCACGACCCTCAAGTAGGAAGTGGTGCCCATCACCTTGCTGCCATTTCCACCTTGGGGTTGAGCAAAATCTGGAACCGCGGGATGCGGGTACTTCGGTACTGCTTCGTCGGTCCTCGATCGCTCCATCCTGATCGGAAACGTGCTGGCTGATGGTGGCACTTGTTGGCTTGGTGGAAGTGTATAGATGTGGATCGTTTGTGATGGTTCAGGAGTGAAGAGTTTGGAATATTCCGAGGTGCTTACTGTGTCTCTGGATTCTCGGTTCTGTTTTTGCATGTGCTCCCTAAAATAGAACAGTGACTCACCACACGTGCGTGAGATGCCCACAAAAAGTCCACCAGACGAAACGCCCGGACTTGCAAGCGTAATTCAGTATCAATGCAATTATATAAAATAAGTACCAGACTTGAGAATTTGCTATCACAATCCCGTCTTACGACGCTCAGTCACGTGGTCTTGATGGTGCAGTGTGAAACGAGTGGTACACCTCAACAGGGTATTTGCGGAGAAGGACGCCTAGGACACAACCGTCATAGTATAAATCTTCGATTGGAACCCTCCAGTCGACCATCAACAGTTTCCAGACGTTTTACTGGGTGTGGTGATGACGGGCGTTGTGGGTCCCCCACCTCGGCAAAGATAGTGCCTCTATTCAGCCAAACGTTGCGCGAATGCCTGATATCTTTAAATGCTCTTAATTTCTAGAACCTGCAGGTCTCGTGAATCGTCGCAAGGTGAGATACCAACATTGAGTCAATTACAGACCTACACACCACTAGAAGGTGCCCGCCGCTCAAGAGCAACACATCCACAATCACACATCTAAACGACGCAAAAAGGAACACAGTGCCATTCCATATATTTGACAGGACCCTACCAAGCTGAACTATCTGGGCAGCGACAATGCCCACTTATGAGAAATACACTATCAGGAGCAGGACAGAAGAAACTAAACTACTGATCCTTTAGCCCTACTCGCCGCTAGCTGTACTCGCCACGGGCATTGAAACACTAAGGCGCTAATGTGTGCATTGGTAAAATGCCCGAAAATTGGAAATCACAATGCTTGCAGCGAGCACACAGGTGAAGGCAGCACACACGCACCAGCCCCCAAAAACACAACAGCCAGGCAGAAACTACTATATAGCATCTATTTTAGAATTCCCTAGGTCGATAGGTGTGCACACCTTCTACAAAAGCATGTCAATCTGCAACCAACCTGATCCCGGATACTTTTGGAACAGTGCAGTTGCGACTGATACTAGTTTCCGCCTTCCAAGCTGCCAACATGCAAAACTAAGGAAAAAGCTGAGTCAGCCACTCAAGTGGTTTGCATGAGTTGATTGCATTTAACCTACCCCAACTACTCTGGTAACAAAAATGCCCCATACCCTCAGCACACCATCATAGAGGTGCACACTGTACAAACACCTCAGAGGTCCCAACCTCGTCCCCTGATCAGTGGCATGGGCTCCTTTGAAGCAGACACATGCCATGGTTGTCTACCACACAGAATGCCAGACAACAAAAACCTTTCATCTGCGCTGAGCTGCCTGTCAAAACCAACCAAAACCCCTGACACACCACTGGCACATCACACAGACCAAAGGATGTGATTGGCAGTTGTGAGGCGTGTTTCACTCTTGCTGATTGATCAGGGGAGTGATTGGCATTTGTACCGGACGCTGCGCTTCACTCCTCCTGCTTGACAGCAGCGGAACGCCGGCTGATGTGGGCCGCCATCTGTCGCAGCTAGGCATCAAATTCCTTGCCGCCCTGGCTACCGGCCTGCTGGCCTATGTGCACTGCAAGAATGCTTCACTCCTCCTGCTTGACCACAGCCGAACGCTGGCCGATGTGGGCCTCCATCTGCTGCAGCTTGGCATCAATGTCCTTGTCGCCCTGGCGCCCGGCCTGCTTGGCGGCCTCCCACAGCTCGGCCTCGCGCTGCTTCAGCATCTCCGCCTCAGCACGAGCACGGTGCGCCTCCGCAGACAGCTGCGCAGCCACAACAGGCAACCCTCAGCTTAGCCTATCTAGGCACTTGTCAGACTACAGCCACAATAGGCAATCCTCAGCATAGCCAATCCTGGCACTTGTTAAAACTGGCAAAAGTGTTGCATGGTGGCCCCTCGCAGACAGCTGCGCAGCCACAATAGCAAGCCTCAGATCAGTCAAGACAGGTGCATGTTCCTGAGGGCACAGCGCTTGCACTTCATAAGACTCTGCGTGTCAACATGCCGCGACTGGACATGACTGACCTCAACTTGTGGGTAGACACACAGGCCACAAAAGGAAACCTTGGCAGCTCTTGAGTCCTCAGTGAGATGGAGAAAGTTTGGCAAGTTTGTGTAGTTGGACCAAGACAAAAGGACACACTCACCCGCGCAGCGTTTTGTTCCTCATTAGCGGCAGTCTTCTCGTGATTCTTGATGGCAGTGGCCAGCTTGGCTTCCTCGGCCTCGGCGGCTTTGGCGCGCTTGATTGCAGCCGCAGCCTCGCGCGATGCCGTGTTCAGGTGGTCGCGAGTCTCCTGGAACTCCTCATGCTTTGCCTGTGTCTCCTGAATCTTCTCCTTCGCCTCCTTTGCTTGCTCTGTGACACACAGCAGTCCCCAGTCAAACACAGCGCAGCCTTCATGTGACGCTGTTTGGCAGATAAGAGACCTGCATGAACATCACTCCCTCCCACACAGAGTCAAAACCAATTTCTTTTGAACAGGCAGACCTCCCAGCGAGCCCGACAATCCGCCTTGAAATGCCGCGATACATTAAGTGGCTCCTCGTCAACAAACAAATGAAAGCATGAATTGTGTGAAAGGGGCACACCCTTGATCTTGTCATGAATCTGGGCGAGCTCACGCTCCTTTTGCTGCTCCTCGGCTTTCTTGTTGTCCAGCGCGCGCTTCGCCGCATCCAGTTCCGCCTGCTTCCGCTCAGCTTCCTTCTCCTGCAGTGATGTGCAAAGAACAGCACTTAGGTGGACATGCTTCATGCAAGACAATGCAACGCAAGCATGTCATTGGCAGATGGCAGAGCCACGGCGCTCAAACAGGTCATACATGGTGTCTTTGAAGTCTGCTGAGCATTATGAGCGGTGCGCAATTTCGTCATGCCAGCACTGATGTGCTGTTCCTCATTTGGAAAAACCACAACGAATGGATCACTTGAAATTGTGATTTCTTGTGCTCCAGGCCCTCTGATCAGCAGGTGCATCAAGGTCTGACAAGACATCCAAGTGGCAAAGCATATGCAGAGCCTTGTGAAGGCAGTGTTGACTGAATCAGCCTACCTTGCCAGCCCTCTCATTCTCGAGCTTGTAAGCCTCTTCCTCGGCCTCGTCGACTTCCTTCTGTGCCCGCTTCATCTGCTCCATCTTCTCGTTTGCCGCGCGCCTGCACAAATCCGCACGAGAAAGACATGTCACGTTGACAGCCAGTAACGTCACAGCACCATGGTGCTAGTGTGTTGCAGCCAACCATTGCACTTCGGCCCCTTCCACCTGGTGCGATGGGCTCTGCAACGTGTATGGCCAAGCTGTCCATGAGGCACTGTACTGCGCTGGTCAACTTTATTATTTATTAGCATGCAATCAGCTAGCGATGAGTCAGCGCGCTGACCTGGCATCCATTGCCTTCTCCTCCAGCTCATTGGCATGCTTGTCGGCCTCCTCGTACTCGCGCTGCAGCATGCGCTGGTGGTCCCTCTTCTGGTCGGCGCGCGCTTGGGCCGCCACAACGGCGTCATCGTAGCTCGGAGCGCCGCCGGGGTGCAGCAGTGACTGCAGCGTCTGTGTGATGGTCGCGATTCCCTTCTCCAGCAGCGTGACGTCCTTCTGGGCGCCAAGCAGGCCGCGCTTAGGCCGTAACATGAAAACAGGTGCCTCTCGAAATGTCCTTCTGACAACAGCAACAATAGTGTACCCAGCTAGCTGACTCCCAGACAAAAATAGCAACCTGGACAAATTGCAGAGCGGGAAGGCTTGGAAGAATCAAACTTCACATCCATGTCACTTCACATGGATGGTACAAGCTTTTGCTGCCTTGAGCCAAGGCAGCTTGACAAGTCACCCTGGCATGGTTCCCTCGAAGATTCCCAGAGCATTGCAAGGTGCCAAACCATTCCGCAGGTGAGAACACTCGGCAAAACAATGTGAGCAGGTGACAGGACTTTGCGCATGTGCTGCGGCGGCGCCACACCTTCTTCTCCTCGATCTCATGCTGCTTCTGCTCGATGGCACGGGACTTGTCGCGCACATCGCCCTCGACCGCAGCAGCTTCCTTGCGCATGGCCTCGTACTCCTCCACCTTCTGGTGGGCCTCCTTCTTTGCCTCCTCGAACTGTGCCCGCTTTGCAGCCGCCTCATCCTCCTACATGCAGCACACACAGCACTCACCACCCACAGCAAAAAATACCTACAGCACCACCACCGCGCTCTGACTGACTGGCTGACGGCAGAAACACTTTGCTCAAACACTTTGCTCAATACCCTTTAACTAGGGTTTTTTTTGTGTGTAAAACCTAAAACCCACCATTGCGTTCAGGAAGAAAAAATATTTATATGAAGGCCCCTAAACCCTAAACCTAACCCCTAAACTGCGCTACCCTAACTTAGAAGTGTTTGAGAAATAATATCTTGGCTGACTGACTGACTGACTGACTGACTGACTGACTGATCCTATGAGGACTGCAGCTAGACAAGAGACGCACTGCTTCATCAAGAGTCAGGTGCCTGAGAAGCGTCTCTTGACTGATAACATTGCCACCTCGGAAATCCCCTCTAGACAGCAAGCAGACAGCTGTGGTTTTAGTTCACAATCACCCCTTCCAAGCGTCAGAGTCAAGCTGGAGAAGTCCATGCTCTCACTCGGCTATGAATGAAGACAGGAGCGCACCAGCTGCTTCATCTGTCTGATGCGCTCGGCTTCCTCCTGCTGCTTGGCGCGGTCGATAGCCGCCTTCTCGTTCTCCTCTTGCGCGGCCTGTTGCTTGCGCAGCGCCTCATCCGCCTTCAGGTGCGCCTCACGAGCCGCGCGCTTGGCCTCCTCGGTCAGATCCTCCGCCTTCTGAAACTTGTCGGCCTGTGAAGATGTGTCCACTGTCAGCTGACCTTTACCATATAGGACCATCTCAAAAGCTACCCTTGCCATATTAGAGCCATCTCTACTGCATTACGCCCTTGCCAATGTTGTATGAGGAAGGGCATCAAGTAATGCAGCCTGCACTGGGCAAGCCTTGATGCCACCATGCAGACATGTTCTATTGATTTTTTAAATCCTCCATCAGTAGGCCTTTATATTCCAAAAAAAAAACCGGAAAATTGACGATGTGCACCATGGCAAAATCTGAGCCAGAAGGCACAAACAGCATTCTGGCAATAAGATCACCTCGGGGACGGGCTCAGTGGACTTGAGGCCGATGGCCTCCTTGACACGCTCTGTGAATGTCGCTGTGCGCTCCTGCGGAACAGCAAAATACCATTCTTGTCATGATTGCATGAAGTGGGAGGAGAGCACCCTAGAGATGCAATATCTGCTATGCCAAGAAGGCACAGAGGTGTCTACAGATGACATACCCTGGGACCAGTGTGGGCACCAGCCAAATGAATACCACTGTAATGTGGTGCCAAACTCGGTGTGGCAAAACAAATGCTGGGCTGTTCAAGACTTGCACAGTAGGCGTGAGCCTCTTGACTTAATGAACCTGTATCGCTTAGCATTTTCATGCAAGATCCATATTCATCTTCGCAAAGTGACAATGAGCACCATCAAATGCCTGGATATGCATGAGCACATGCATGCAGATGTCCTCAAGTCCTTCTTGTGCACTGCATCACGCAAGGGGCCAACCTGGGTCTCGCCAGTCTTCTGGCTGGTGCGCTCCTTGGCGGATTGAGTGGTCTCCTGGATCTTCTCCTTGGTGGCCTGGGCTGACTCCTTTGTGCGCTGGGCGGCTCCACTCAGAGCCTCCTTGGTGCGTTCAGCAGCGCTCTGTGTTGCGTCCTTGGTGCGCTCTGCTGCGCTCTGCGTTGCCTCCTGCAGAGCACAATTCAAGCAATGACCTTAGCCAATGCTAAAAAATGTCCAAAGTTCTGGTGCAACAGAACAGCTTATGCATGCTGCGATCCAGGTCAACCAGCAGCCAGAGCAGCAAGACTAAGGCGGCTGCTGGTGCTGCAGAAGTCGTGCAAAGAAGACAAAAACCGGGCAGAACGGATCTCTGATGTTGCGGCTTAATTGCAGAGTATCACTTAGTCTCCTTCACGAGGCCACTGAAAGGTCTAGGAGGACGGGTTCTACCTTTGCCTTCTCGCCGGTTTGTTTGACCTTTTCCTTGCCTTCCTGCAAGGTGTCCTGTGCACGTTCGGCAACCTTCCCCTACATGAGAAGAATGTAAGCACAAAATTTAGTGAATATCGCGTCGCAGTCGTAAATACGGCGCTTGCAACCGACACCGCTGACGATGATGGTGATCAGAATGTTGGCAAATATAAAAATCGGCTCAGCAACAGCTTTCAAGACAAACTGTATTTTTAGATATATAATAACTTTAGAAACGAATAACATGATACATGCAGCCTCTCCGATCACGGGCAGCAACAGGAAGCGCGATCTGGAAGCTTGCACAAAGGCACATAGTCACGACTGTACAATTTTCCCTTAGCCCTGCAAATTACCTTGCTTCCGTTCCCATTATGGGGTTGAGCAAAGTCTGGAATCGCGGGATGCGGAACTCTTGGAACTCCGCCGTCGGTTCTCGGTGTGCCTCCTCGCTCCATCCTGATCGGAAACGTTTGGGCTGCTGTTGTAAAATTCACGCGTGGCGTCTCTGTTGCGAAAGTAGTCTCCTTCAAATCTGCAAGAGGACTCTGCAAGAAGACTTTGATATTCTGTTTTGTTCTGGAATCACACTGCTGGATTCTAGAGAACGTGAGATTGTCCTAAAATAGCGCTACTGACTCCTCACCGCGCGTGCCGGGAGGTGATGAGGTTGAGACTATTCTACAAGCCATGATCAAGATCTCATGCAAAGCCATCGAGGTCCGTCTCACAGTTGCCTAATAGTGAGCAGTCGACAGGTCAAGCTGCAGCCCTCCCTAGCATAATTTCGCAAAAACTGAGCAGCAGTCAAAGCCGTCCTGCAGAACACAAGCAGATGTGACACCCGCACTGATGGACAACTAGCTGAGATTTATCCATGCCAAATCTCGCCACCATGACTCCAGCAATCATCACTACTTCATATTCAAATGCCTCAGCATTCGGCTCTGCCACATCAGCACCTAATTCACCAGTAGCCGGGCCGTCCTCACGCGCAGCCAGCTGCCCCTGCCGCTAGCGCTGCATTATATCAAGAGATGCAGTGCAAACAATCAAGGGGCCGTGCGCGCGCCAGAAGAAGAGGGGCTGCCCCCAAACAACAAGTACTAGAACCACTACAAGTACCACAGGCCGAGGTTCCCATGACAGAGGCTGCAGGATACGGCTGCGGCCGGGGAGGCTGCCTCACAGATGAGGGCCCATGCAGGATCGATCATTAATCGGTTGGCAATAATGGTTTCAATAATGGAAGTCCCAGTGGATCTGTGAACACCCACCGTCTTGTACTACGTAGCTACTCTCAGAATTGAAGCTGCCTCCTTGGATCACCAACATTGGCAACAGAAGTCCACGGTGGACCAGGGAAGTCAATTGGGGTCAATTAGGGTCCATCCAAGTCCATCCAATGGACGAAGATGGACCCCAATGGATTGACACGGAAGATTTTGGATGCCATTGGATATTCTTTGATTTCGAAGGACTACAATTGACACCAATGGCTCATCATGGACACTCACTGCTCGAAAATGACTTCCTTGGACTGCAATTGACACAGTTGGCTTCCATCTTCAGCCATGGCCTTCCATGAGCATCAGTGACACTGCAGCTTTGTCCAAGCAGCATCAAGTAAAATCCTTGGCATTCCAGCTGAACAAGGTTATATGGCAGTGGAATCAGTGGTGGTCATGAAGAGAAAGACAGCCACAAAGGTACAGAATATTGAGAGGACCTCCTACCAGGAGGTTTAGAGTTCAAATCCTGCATGCTATACTTTTGCTTTTCATAGCCTGGACAGGAATGGAAGAGCATGGACTGGTGGAGTGTGATGGAAATTTCATGGACTCCATGCTATCCATGCCAGCCCAAGGCAGTCCACTAGTGTCCATGGAAGTTCATTCAATGGGAATCCATGTGAATCAAGCAGTTTTTCAATGAAGTCAAAAGGGAGCGTAACGCGTTTCCGTGTATGTCCACACAAGTCAACAGGGATCCAATGGCAGCACTCCATGTTCATACAGGGGAGTCCATTTAAGTCCAAATAGCATCCATGCCTTTCCAAATGCCACTGTTTGACTGGAGGTCAACACGAGTCCGCAGAAGGCCATTCCATTCCATGCATGGCAAAAGGCATCCATACAATTCCAACACAGTCAATCACCTTCCATTGCAGTCCATGAAAAGCGTTGGACTCTGATGGAATCTGATTGATTCTCATTGACGGCCACGGTCTCTCGTGGCTTCACATGGATGCCCCTGGACAAGGCCCCAATACTGAGAGTGTACTCGTCATGCTCACGACCCATGGTTACGGATCATGTTCACGATGATCCGAGGCGAGATTTGCAACAATAAACATTCAGTATTCCATGGATGCAGGTGCGACTTTTCACATCTTTTCACATGTGCATGTAGGAAACTTTGGGTGGATGGCACAGCTTGTCCAGCCAATTAACTCCTGGGCAGCTGCTTGTTGTCTCTACTCTGGCTGGGCCCTACTGCTCACCTGGATCTCTATATAGTTCAGTACCTAACAAGTACGGTACCTCACATTCAGTATGAAAACCAAGCTTGGCGAGAGAGTTTGGTTCTGCAGCCACAGAATAGCAGCAAACACTCACCAATGCGGCGCATTGAATGCGCACTCGAGCAATATAAGCTATATATATTATATATAATATATATATAGCGTCAAACCGATGTGCTGAAGCAAGCACGGCACAGATGTCGGATGACAGCCCCATCAGTCAGTCATTCAGTAAGTTGCACCTTTTCCTGCCACTTAGCTAGGGCTGATCATATGTCTGACTCTGGTCGTCAGCCAGCACTCAGCACTAGGAAGTGCAAGTCTAGGACGAGGGCAGAGAAGGGAGAAGCTTCCGCAGTTTGGTGGGAGGCGTTGAAGGCGTTCCCTCTAGGGTGACTCAGCACTTGCACACATGGAGTTTACGAGACGTGCTGATCCTGGTCCCATCACTGATCTCCGAAAGTTTAACTCGATAACGCATACCAACGCCAGGGAGGTCTCTTTCGGACTGTTATCAAGTCATCCTCTCCAGCAACAGTTGTGCGACGTCTTGAAGGTGCAGAGACGGAGGTATGGCCCGCTTCTCTTGTGTGGTAACGTCTTGACGACCCTGTTTTTGGTGCAACATGTGTGTGTGCGCCCGATCCCTCTCCCCTTGTTGCATCGGCAGCCTACAATCACTCAGGTATATTGTAGCCCAGATTTTCAGCTACGATTCTGCTTGCTTATGTCATTTTTTGTCACGGAATCCGGTGTGTGCTCCTCATGGCGTGCAAGCTTCAAAGTCCAGAATGGAAGTCGTGCGAACGGATGGACATATGTTGTTGCCGAAATTCGCTACGTAGAACAGAGTATGGGCGGACATTTGTGCAGAAGCTTGTCTTTCTCCGACGGAATCCGTCGGAAATGGAGGCACCTAGAGCAGCCGTTTATTATAGCATGGTCTCGCCCACCGTGATGCATTTTATTTAATGCGCGCTTTTTCTAACAAGATGTGTTGTCATCGACAACTCACCCGCGAGTGGACATTGCTGAGACTCTGAAGACCTGGAACAGATGCTTCCTCTGCTGCTAGGATAGTATCACAGCTAGAAGCTTGGCTCTGAGGGTCTGTTAGCTCCACTTTCATTGACCGTAATACTCACTCCTGCTCATCTTGCAGTGGCATGGTGCCAACATCATCAATGGGTTTCACGTTTCCCCCTTGCAGGCTGGGATGGCTTCAAAAGCTGGAGCATGCACACTGCTCGCGCTGGCGCTGCTGCTAGCATACTTGCAACAGGGGGAGGCGCAGACATACCGCTACTACTACAACAACCGTGACTTGGTTTTGGTCGGCCGCTGCACCTGCAAGGACACCGATGGCAACAATGTAGCATGTGCGTGCCCATCTATTGTCCAGCTTCACCCCAAGGAGTGCTCCATTGCCACTGTACCATAGGCTGTTACCTGGATCACTGTATTTTGAGTATGGTTGATTCATGCTTCGGCCTGTTTGTGCGATAATGGCCCCCAGTGGGATTTGTAGAGTTACTGCTGGGGCCAACATGACAATATATGTTGACCACCACTTGAAAAACTGCTGGGATTGCACTCTGTCTGGGCTTGGTAATGCTTCCACATGCTCTGTTTAGGACCGAAATTCTTCCTGAGAAGACAACGTAGGTCTGCACCTTCTCATTCTCGTCTGCAGCTGCAGCATGTCCTGAGGAGCTGGCAAGCCCGGCGTGCATTTGTTCGTCTCAGGTGCCATCACTGGGCAACGTACACACCAATTCTCATTTGTAAAAAGCACTTGCCTCATAATGATGCATGTCGCCTGCGCAGTCAATGTGTGCACGCCCACTCGCGGAGGCGTCTACAATCAGTGTGCCGGCTGCGGACTGGGCAACATTCTGCCCAAGTGCCAGCTGGCGGCGCGCTCAAACGGCCTCACCGGTGTGTTTTTTTTTCTGCACAGCGTAACCTGCCTGTGTTGAAATGGGCAGTGCTTGCAGTGCACATTTGGTAAAGTTGTCGCTCCTGTTTACGGCTGACAGGTGCTGGCTACCTCGATCTGTCCCATTGGGACCTCTTTCCAGCCCTCTTGAAACGGCCAGGCCTGTGCTGGGTGCTGCCGCTGCAAATCGCGGGCACCAGTGACAACTCATGGCTACAGGAAATGAGAGCTTTTAGGAGAGAAGTACAGGGGTGTGGCGCTGATCTAGAACTATCAGCAGCTCGCACCGTTGTGCACATGTGGCAGCTGTGTAACTGACACACCTGATTTTGGTGTTTCTTCATCTGACTCACTACAGTCAGCATAGTGATCAGCATTCATCCCACAGCCCAATCTGGATCAGGCACACAGCATATAGCCAACATCATTCAGATCACTTTCACACCGCGCGATTGAAGCACATGTTGTGTGGTGCAGACGTGTGCACGGACTACACCGAGCTGGGCTGCGCCGTGGACTGCAGCAGCAACGGCTGCCGCCCGAACGCCTGCTATCGCGGCAGCTGCTAGGCAGCTCTGTGGCAGCTGCAATGCAACTTCAGCGCAGCTGCCGCTCGATCTCTGCTACCCTGCGACACCTGCTATGCAACTACGACGCGGCTCCCATTGACGTACAGCTGATGTAAACAAGCATACATTTTTATATTGTCTGTGCGCTACCCCGCAGTGCTGGAACAATATGCTCGGTGATACAGGGAAACTGCCAGCCACTCGCATAGTGGCTGGTGCGAAAAATACTACGCAGCGACTGGCACTAAGTTGTTCTACAGCGGGGATGCGCCTCCAAATTTTCTCACTGCAAGGGGGGCAAATCTTGTGGCATTGTGTGACAGATGATGAGCTTAGAGGCCACCTGCATTTCAGTCATGCCTGCCAGCCCATCATCAGCATTATGATCAGAGCAATCTGATGGTCACACTTGTGTCCACTTGACACCATCTGTGTATTTGCAAGATGTTTCTCCCTACTGAATTTTCCCATGTCCTGTCCACCAGTTGCGCCATGTCTGTCAAGTTGTTCCCTCTAGGCAGTTGTTGATAGCTGTGTACTTCCTCAAACTGCACCACACTGCTGTTTACTCCGCTTGTTCCTTGTCTGGGCTTTTCATTCCTGAGTCTTGTTTGGTTATCCAGCTCGTGCACTTCCGTGGGTGTCGTCTTGACGCATCATGTACTTGCAGCTTATTTTTTCTAGTGTCAAAGTGGCTCTGGTAGCCCAATTTTTGATTGTGATGCTGCCATTACCATACCAGCATGCTGCTGTGGTAGCTGCAGATATTGTCAGCACTCCTCAAGTGACATCGTTATATCCTGGATAGACTGAAGTTGTGTAGCTTGATGATGTTCAGCCAGTTGAGTTGGTGAGCGCTTGCTGACTAGGTTGGGTGACTCAATGACTTGGAAGCCAGTTGGCCTCATGTGAAGTATTGGATGAAGTTTTTGTCATCTTTCTTTCTCAGGAAGCCATGTGTTGGCCACTGTCATGAGTACATAATAGATGCAGCGCCAAATTTTTGCAGCATGATGCTGCCAAAATTGTGGGTTGCTTTCCTCTTCCTTTCATTACCAGATCCGCTGGGCATTAATCTGGCATGCAGATAGATTGCAAAAGTATTGCTGACTGCCAGATTGGTCCATTGTGATCTGCTGCAGAGACAGACAGTTTCAGTACATAAGGTGCTTGATAATGGATGAAGAATGATGCACCATCATGTGTAAAGTAGTGGCATATTGGAGATGCTCGCTCTGGAGTGCAGAGCAACATCATCACATGTTGCAAATATCGGCAGGCAACTCATGCACAAATTTACACCACAATCTGCATACTAGCTCCGGATCTGCAAGATCTACAGCCAACACCACCTCAACAAACAAACAAACAAGTGTGCAGAAATGCCACGCAAAGCCTACAGACGCCGATAGATGCATGCAACGTGCATTGATTCACATACACATCCTTCCTGAACACTGCCACTTGTCAGACATTCTCTGCACTATGCCAGCATTCACGTTCCGTGATATCGACTTGTCAAAACCTTCCATGATATTCACATTCTTGAGACACAAAGCTATCCCAATGAATGTGGATCCCGCTCAGAGGTACCGCAGTTTTAGTAAAAATGAACTGGCACCCATTTCAAACATGTATCCAATGCGGAGTGTTACTGATTCGAACCATGGCCATTGCCAACTGGTGCTCATCATTTGCATGCACTCACACCATCGCACAGAATTCCAGGGCATTTGCACTTCTTTCAATTCTCCCACTTGCCCCTGACCTTCAAATGTCCTTCATTGCTTGCTGCCGGCTCAAACCAGACAACACTGCATGACAAGAACCATGCAGTCGACTTTCATGATCATACACTTCTGACATCGCCTAGCCCCAACAGACTAACACACCAACAGCTGCTGCACTCGCACAGCGTGGTCATGCATCACAGCAACACTGCAGTCTTCAGGGCCATCTGAGCCACATGCACTTGCCTGGCATAGTCAAAACATGCACCAGACTTTCACTGTTTCTCCCACAGTCTTCAAGGGCCAGTTGAGCTGGATGAGGGCGCTTCTTTCTCAGCATGGTCATGCATCAGAGCAACATCTGCAGTCTTCAGGGGCCATCTGAGCCGCATGCACTTGCCCAGCACATGCACCAGATATATTTCTACCACAGTCGTCAAGGCCTCAAGGGCCAGTTGAGCTGGATGGGGGCGCTTCTTTCTGTTCTGGGGCCTCCTTGTCCTTGCCGCCAAACACCACTTGCTTGAACTTCTTGAAGGTGGACCCCTGCTTTTTCTCGGCGTTCCCCCTCTTGGATTTTGTGGTAATCACCCTTTCCCTGCTTGATGCCGCCTCTGCAGCGCACACACCCTCTGCTCACATAAGCCCAGGGATTGCACAGTTCAAAAATGCCATACAATCTACTGTGTATTTCTAAGAGCCCAGCTTCCAAGAGCACAGCTTCCATAATCTGCATCTCGGAGCAGTAATTCACCGCATGACTGAACACCGGAAAGCAACGCCCCGCACACTTATCTGAGGCGGACCACTTCCAAAGGGCTTGAATCAAATCTGAAGGCAAAGACAGTTGAATAGTTGCAGGGGCGTGCCTGACTCGGCAGTGTTGGGGGAGGTCGGGGGTTTGGCGCCCCCCTCGGTGGTCAGCGCGCTCTGCTGGGAGGACTCCGGGGGGTCCTGTGATGCCGCGCCGAAGGGGCTCTGCAGGCCGCTGGGGCCCGCGCCCAGTGTCTCCGGCGGCGCTGGCCCCTGCAGGGTTTGGAGTATAAAAGGTTGCTGCAAAACCCTTGCAAAGAGCGATGCGCATTACATGATTCCAGTCTAGGCATGTTTAGCAGCACCCTTTATGGCATCTTTTCTCTCACTGCTTCTGCAATTTCTCGTATGAAGAAGATCTTAAGTACTCCGCACCCAGAGAGTAAGAAAGAATATACGGTTGCCTTCCAGGCTCTGATATGTCCCTTTCGCATGGTCTCAGTGCAGATCCAGCTGTGCAATCTGACTAGATATCAGATCACAGCATCAGGTCAGCACTCAGACCTGCAGGAGAGGACATACCAGCTGGACTCTTCAGCAGACTGCAACACTGTATGCGAATCAACATCTTGTGGAAGGCATCAATGAGATGCTCTGCAGTGGTGGATGACTGCTCACAGACCGGTGATGCTCAGAGACCTCCTGAAGGAACCCAAATGCAGTACCACTACTGACCTTAGGGAACCTCTCAGGATGTGCCACATTCTAGATGCCTACACATCTTGAGGAGCCGACTTCCTGATAATCATGTAGCAGTGATTGGCACAAGTTCGCACCCGAAGATCCAGAGGCACGAAAATCAACAGCCATAGACACAACACGTGCATGCCTGAGCAACGGAACGGTTTTGCCATAGATTCCAATTGCAGAGGTGAGTATGGTCACCTTCCCCTTGGCTTCAGCCCAGTCAGCGGGTGTGAGAGGTGTCGTTGTCTTCAATGCCTGCTGTGATGACAGCTCTGGGAGGGAACTGCTGCGTGCCTGTGCCATGTCAACAGCTTTCACCACCCATGGAGCACGAACTTCTTCAGGCTTAGGTTTTAGGATCTTTATTATTTATTGTTTTATGAGATCATAGGGTTGAAGTTTAGGGTTTGAAACCCTGAATGAAACCCTATGAAATGAACATTAAAATACCGTAAATGCTAAGATGCTGACCATATCAGCTCGCATGCAACCATTGTGGAGAACCCCCCATAGGCAGGCCATTGTACATGCACCTGCAACTGTGCTTAAACTGGGCTGCGCCAGACTGAGCAGCAAATGTCTCGCTCGGTTCCCATCCCACTGGAGTGGATGAATGGTTCGAGGACATGAGCAAGGTCTCAGGGGAGTCTCTGCAACTGGCTTTGAGATCCAGGGATGATGTGGGCACACCTTTGGCAGGGACGAGCGGGGGGTCTGGGCTGCGGGGGGCCTGTCGTCCCCGGTGCGCGCAGGGGAAATCGGGCCGCGCACGGCCGGTGATGCCAGGCCGCCAGTTGACACAGAAGGCGCCTTGCCCTGTACATTCCACTATGAGCCTTTCAGATCTCCCCTGTAGCAACTACCACTTTGTAGCATTTTGTAGACGCACAGCATTGGTTATGAAGAAAGAACACCTTCACAGCAGGTAATCCTGCATCACAAAGCTCTCACAGCAGAATTATTATGCAGATACACCTGCCGCGAAGGAGTCTCGATCTCAACACTTACGCTTTTCAACAGATAAAACTCCTACGACAATGGATTACCCGGCATGTGCTTGGAAGGAAACACTCAGTTCGCCATAGCAGGCCATCATGCAATGGCTACTAAAACGTGTGAACAAGTGTATGCGCATTCATGTCATTGGCATCTCTGACTGAGACTTCTGGGGGATGTACGTCCCCGTAAAAACAAATCCCTCGCATCCAGAAGAGCTTCAAAGCTTTCAAACTCATAAGGTACGGACACTGGCGCCTCTTGGTCCCTTATGTGGCTCCTCTGAAAGCTGGAGGCAGGTTTCGTTACCCGGTCCTGTTGTGTCCAAAAGCGGAGGTAATAGAAGAGGAGGTCATAAAACGTGCCTCCCCCACCCAGAAAAGCCAGATAGGAGACAAGCAGCATCTGACAGAACGGCCACAGATGCTTCAAGAAATAGGCGCAATGTAAGGGACTGGAAGAAAAAGGCACCAAGGCGGGGTCTTTTGGTACAGGTATGCTGCCGGCAGTGGTAGCCCCCTGCTGCTCCAACTCCACAAAATGCTGGCGAGCCTCCGCCGTGCCCATCGATTCACCCTCGCTCTTTACCTGGCCCCCAGCCAGTGCACCATTATTTCCATATCGCAAGAAAATTGGCATCCCCCCAAGCTCTCATCACAATCCTGGCCTCTGTATTTCGTCATTATGTGCAAGCCAGAATTTTCGCACAACATCACATGGTCCTGAGCACTTCTGGGTGGGTGCCTGTTTGCCGGCTTCATCACATTGTGCAGCACCCACGATTCAGCAGCTGTGCAGAATGAAAATCTACCCTTGTCCATAACCCCGAGCCTCAACAGAGACAGGGCAGCCTTGATGCAGGACTGCAATGACTATGGGTTACTCATCAATCTCATCGCTGGCCTGTTCGCCCACAGTATTCCTGGAGCGTGCCCCCAATGGGTCTCGCAAAAAGACAATCCATTGCTTGTCTGCCTCATGATGGCTGGGACTTTCTGCAGCTCACCAGGTTCACTGCTGAGCAGCGAGAAAGTTCCGGCCATTCATGATGCAGGCCAGCAAAAAATTGTCATGTATGATTCAAAAACAAATTTTATTTATTTTAGGGTCTGGGGTGACTAATTTATTAATTTTAGGGTATAGGGTGACTAGTTTCCTTATTTTTAGGGTCTAGGGTGAACAGGGGGTGATAAAGGGCGCACAGGCTTGGGGTGCTGCTGCGCGAGGGCGGCCAGGCGGTCGAGGCCGCGGGAGCGGGACTTCTCGATGGAGGTACGCCCCTGCGCGGCCAGCGCCACCACCTTCTCCTGCGTCTCCTCCAGGGACGTCTTGCTGCGCTCGGCCATTGCCGCCAGCCGCTCGCGCGACCGCATCTCGTCCTCTTCCATCCCCTGCGCGTTTGGGCTTATTCAAAAACTTATATGTCTTTGGATTGATACCCTGTAGAGACCAGTTTCCTCTTGTTTGCACCTGGTTTTGGTTGCCGGTGCTGAGAAGTGCAGTGAGAGGCTGTTGCGAGCACACCCCCCATGTGATTCATGCTCTCCCGCTTTCATGCTCTGGCACTAACCAGTAAATACAAGTGCCCGGGGATCTTGAGGCATTGCTTGCAGTCAAGCTGGCGCGGAAGTGCAGCAGCGGTGGATGCTGCACTACTCAACCAGCTTGACAGCAAGCAATGCCCAAAAATTTATGAGACAGAAGAAACACAGCAGCAATCTCCCCGGCATGTCCAGAAACTAGTGTGCCATACAGCTGGCAGCTCACATTCCACATCACCTTGGCGAGCTCAATCCGGGTCATGGTCCGGCGACAAATCTTGCAATAACGCGATGGAGAAGGAAGCACACCTTGCATTCCTCTTCACCGATTCCTGCTTGCAGCTAGCGGCAGTGTGAAGCTTTGCAAGCAGAAATCAGGATCGAGGAGTGCTAGGTGTGCTTCCTGTTTAAGCTAGCTGGAAGCAAGGACTGCCACAGAAGTCAAGTATGCTTCCTGTCACTGAAGGAGGACCTGGTCACCAATAAAAAACAAGCACTGCAGCAGGTGGATGATAATAGCACAAGCGCCTCATCCGTCCCACCTGGGTGAATCCCTGGGGCCACATGGTGGATCCGCCCGAAGCAGCTTTGGGCACAGGCTCTGGCTGCGGCGGCGGCTGAAGCGGCTGAGGTGGCGGCGGGGCCGTCTCAGCCGCGCGCTCGGCCGCAGCGGTCTCTGTCGGCCGGGACTGGCGGTCGCGCATCTCCGTCAGCTCCTGCCAGCGCGAACCACTTGCTAAGTTTGCTTGCCACAAGAACAATCCTCAACATACATTCGAACCCAACACCGCGTTGACAAACGATACATGAAAAATATCAATACAATATAAAGAAAAGTGTGGACCATGACACATGTTTACCGGGATTTCATCCTGGAATACCAGCCATGCTACACGAGCCGCACTCAAAATGCAGGGCACCTCATTCTGGGTGCAGCCTGAGTGGGACGGCAGGAATGCCAGGATGCACGCATGCACAGAATGGACTCCACCCAACAGGGTAGGCATGAAGCATAGAACCAATGGTTCTGAACCATCGTCACCTGGTAGCGCATTAGGCCGCGCTCTTCGGGGGACAGCTCGGGCTCGGAGATTGATGTGCGGTCGGGCAGGTCGGAGAGCGCGTGCAAGCGCAGCACGCCGCGGTCTTCGGGCGACGCCCTGCATGCATCACCATGACTGGCACTCCTGCCGAAATGACTGCCTCCAAGGCGACAGGCATTCAATCATTGACCACCAAGCAACTGCTGAAAGGGCGATATGAGTGGGCCTTCAAACTGCTTCCAGGAACCAATCGACTGCAGTGCTTTTGATGCAACCATCCAGTGGCCTTGTAGTAATACTCACTGCAAGGTTACATATCCATTGTGGTACAGTTGTGGTTACTGCAGCCATTGGCTTGGTAGCTACTTATTTTCATGGGTCAACGACTAATATAAAAGCCTGTACCAACAGAGCTTGTGATGAGAGTTGATCAGGGAAAACTCACTCGGCTTGGGCGCGGTCACGCATCTCGGTCAGCTCTTGGGAGCGCAGCAGGCCCCGCTCCTCTGGAGACAGCTCCTCTGCGTAGCTGGCCGGCCTGCAAACATGTGCGCAATAATCACATCAGCACAAAATCACGTCACAACAGCACGTTTCTTTT
This sequence comes from Coccomyxa sp. Obi, assembly GCA_020887355.1. Taxonomy (NCBI): domain Eukaryota; kingdom Viridiplantae; phylum Chlorophyta; class Trebouxiophyceae; family Coccomyxaceae; genus Coccomyxa; species Coccomyxa sp. Obi. Next base: position 270,149 of record AP025001.1, read on the forward strand.
ATACATGTGCTTGCTGCATCGGCACACGCAGAAGTGTTCCCCGTCGTCTTGTGGAAATCTTGTCCAATGGTCTCTGTCAGGCCCATAGTGCACCATGTGCTCCAAACAACTTCGCCAGGAGCACATGGAAACTTGGGAGTTGACAGAGCTGTTGAGCAAAGTCTCCAGCAAGGCGATACAACAAGGCAAGCTCACGACAAGCCAAGAAAAGCAGTTGCATTTCTTTCCCACATGGTGGTGCAGCTTTCCATACTCGGGCCAAGATCTCCCCCAAAACAATCATAGCGTTGGCCTGAGAAGGACATGACTCTGCACTGATGCCGACAATTCAAGCAGCTCCCCAGCGCATATGAGGACTGCTCTTTTTGGCTGCAACATTCATATGCGCTGGGAAGCATGATGCACAGTTGTTGCAAGCAGCACTCAAACTTGGCCTCCATAATGTCATCAGCTGGAAGCGCCATGAATATGAGGGAACAACGCACTTGATGGCCTGTGAGAGCGGGCGCTCCTGGGGTGCAGAAGCAGATCCGGGGACATCGGGTGCCGGCGGCTCGATCTGCTCGCTGGCATCGAAGAAGGCAATGTCGCTGGTGAACGTGTCCATCACCCCCGTGCCACCCGTGAAGCTGCCCACTGCGGGTTTATAAATCAGGGTTAAACCCCATACCCTAAACAAATAAAGTAGATGTACGTAATAATACAATATGTGGCATTGAAGAAAGCGATGTCACTGCTGATTGTGTCCATCACCCCCCTTCCGCCCGTGAAGCTGCCCACTGCGCAAGCATCAACAAACTGTTCATGAAGACAGTAACAGCGCGCAGCCCCACAATGGAACACTACACTGCCATTGGAACCACGGCTATAGAGAAATAACCCAATGCTGGGATGCCAAGGAATAATTTTCATCCACAGCACGTGGCCCGAAGAGCAGAGTCCAGGGTAACATGGTGGAGCAGCGCACCTGGGCTTCGGTAGTCTGGAAAGTCAGCCTCGGAAGCTGGCGCTGCCGACCCGCTGGCTGCTGCCGCTTCATATTGCACCGGCTCAAAATCCCGACCCGAGTCCAGGATGCCCCTCTCTGCTGGCACAAACCACATGGGCATAATTCAGAAGCGAGAATGGAGGCAGTACTCGTGATGTCAACAGGCATGGCAGCTGTGCTTGTCCCATTGCAAGAAGTCAGCAACTTTATATTTCACAAACAACAAGAAGAGCACTTTAAACGTGACAAAATCAAGCAGAGGCCGGTGGTCACACCAGCTCACGCTTGCTCAACAACATCCTGGGACAAAGTTTGAGAGGTTCAAACTTCGTTGAGAATGTTGATGAACGGGCATGGGCTTCCACAGGTGCCGACAATTTCATGATACCAACCCTTCAACATCTACTCAATGAGCATGAAATTTCAAGGGCGTAAAGTATTCAACGCACGCTGGGATGCTGGTTCAGGAGTGGCTCGCGCCGATTCTTGCGTCTCCATGGGCTCGATGCTGGGCCAGTTGGCTTCTTCCGAAGCTTCCTGACCAGCTGCCGCGGCTTCTTGATCAGCTCCAGTGGTTGCCTGGCGCGCTCCAGGTGCGGCCATGTCTTGAAACATTGGCCAGGTTGACAGATCCTGCTGCTGCGTGGCTGTAGCCTGCACGGCAGACACTGACAAAAGAGTCAGTGTGACTTGGTTATGGGACCTCGTGACACGGATTTTACTGAGATCATGCCACAGTCCTCACACCGCATGTAGGCCACAGGAGGACTCCGCCGTAAGAGGTGACAATTTTGGGACCCAGTTACCTCTTTGGGCAGAGGTGATCATGTGGCACACATGCAGAGAGAATGTTCTCAAAGGCCACATACCACAGTCCTCCCAGTGCATGTGCACCACGATGAGCTCTTCACCCAAAGGGGTGAATACCTCTTTGGGTAGAGGCGCCCGTGTGGCACACATGCAGTGGGGCAGTGCTCAAAGGCCGCACAGTACAGTGCGGGGGAAGTCAGTCATTGTCATTTGCACAGTTGCCTTGAGGAACAGTAAGGAGCAGAGAGTCCTGGAAAGATGCAATGTTAATATGGAAAGCAGGGCAGATGTGCACCTGGGCTGCCTCCTGGGCAGTTTGGGCAGGTGCTCCTGCAGCCACCTGACTCGGCCTGCCCACATGTTCAAGAACAAGAGCTCAAAGGACACTCCAAAACCAAGGCAGGAATCTTTTAAAGCTTCAGAAAGTTTTCCCAGATACTTGCTCCTCAATGGGACAGACCACAAAGAGGAGCGCAAGGGTGAAATCAAGTTGTGTGATAGACACACGCTAGCAGCAAAGTGGTGTCAGACAGATGTGTCCTACGCCAATACTGGTGGCGGTATTGGCATGGAGCACTCCTCTTCGACAACAGTGTGCTGAGAGGAAGCAGGGCTGCGCACTTGTATGCACGATCATCTGCAGCTTGCCGCTCCATCCTTTCCTCTTTGCGCTCCACGATGGTCTTGGTTGCTGTGTCTTCCTGCAAACAACATGTCAATATATGTCAGCACCGCCGATCAGGGGATTGGTCCGCAAAACACGGGTGCAAATGGCGTGCCCCTTGGTTTACCAGAGCCATGATGTCAATCTCAACTCCAGCAGAAAGAATCGTCCGTCCATGCTTCTGGAAGATGTGTTCTGTGTCCTTGGTGGAGGCTTAGCAGTGCCCACAGGGGGGGGGGGGGCGCTTGGCTCTCAAATTTGTGAGGGATTCCAGAAGGATGCCGGCATGACAGCATACCTTGGGTGCCACGTACAGGGGGAGAGGTTCGCCGTGCTGCAGGTGCCCGTCTGCTTCTTCAGCCGCCTGTATCACTTGTCCAGCACCTATGCCTGCCGCAGTGGATACCACTAGAGCCTGCATGTCATCAAATAAGTTCCACTTGCTGCAATGCATGACGAGACCCAAACCACAGTTCTGTATACTCTCAGAGGGGACCAAGACAGCTGTGTGGACTGCTGCTAGACCCCAAAATCCATCAGTCACTGTCCCATTGCACCTCCATGGAAGGCAATGGACAGCATTTCTGGAGAACAAAAGAACGTCCGGCTTCCCCATGCACTGCCCAAAAATCTGTGGGGAAGCAATGCGGAAGATGCACCCATGAGACACAAGTTCCTGATGTGTTGAAGTGCAAGAGACACAACAATGTTTGATGAACTGAATGGCTTTGCCATGCAATCATTGGATTGCATGCAAAAGGTCTGCCTAGTAGATGACACTGATGACTTTGTCATGCAAACCATCGGCTTGCATGCAAAGGGTGCGGCTAGTAGATGACATTGATGGCCTTGCCATGCAATCATTGGATTGCGTGCAAAGGGTGTGCCTAGGAGATGACATTGATGGCTTTGCCATGCAATCATTGGATTGCATGCAAAGGGTATGCCTGGTAGGTGACATCGATGGCTTTGCCATGCAATCATTGGATTGCATGCAAAGGGTATGCCTGGTAGGTGACAGGGCTGCCCCAGCGTACTTCGTGCAGGGGCATGCGATCATCCTCAAAGCGCTTCTCATCCGCATCGCCGCGCTGCGCCGCAAGCTTCTCCTGCAGGGTTCCGCCTGCAACTGCACAAACACTTCAGGCTTTTTGGTCATGCTCAGATGTGTAGCACTTACATTTCATGTCTCCACTGAACATTTTATTGCATCCTTCCCGCTCTTGGTGCATGCCATGAGGTTCAGGCATTGCGGCACAGCAGTGGAGCCAGGGTGGATCAGTAGGGGGTGTAATGCAAAGGGTATCAATTTCCAAATGATAGCTCTTCTGGCATGCAGGAACTGATGGCATGCAGGCAACTAGCGGGAACCCCTGAAGACTGTTTTCCTGCAGCGTGCCTAATTTTTCAAAGCGAGCTTTACGATGGAGTGGCACAAGTTGAGGCAGACAGTCAGGAAGGATGCACAACAACACAAGATACCGGAGTGAGACAGCAAAGAATGGACGTGAGGGGGTGCCTCACAACACACCTGGGGCCTCAGGTCCTTGCTCGAAGGTTGGAGCCTCCACATCCGGCTGCATGGGATCAGGTCGCTTTGTGGCAGTGCCTGCAAAGCACGGTCACCAAGTGTGTCATGTGAGATTTACAGCCTGCTGTCATTTCATTAGTCATGTGCACAAATGCCTCGAGTGGTATCAGGTCCCTTGCGTGGCAGTGCATGCAAAGCACGGTCACTAAGTGCCAAATGAGATTTTTCAGCCTGCTGTCATTTCAATGGTCATGTGCACAAATGCCTCACACGGCTGTCAGACTTCACAGTCAAGGAATGGTCAGGCCAGCCTAACACTCTATCCTCACACAGAAGCAGGCTTGATATGTGAAGTGCTTGGCAGTGACCACTTTCTATCCTGCCATGCTACCAGGTTCTGCAAGGGTGTCTCTGGTTGTGAGACATCATGTGCATTGAATGTGCCCCCTCTCCCCACTCTTTCACTGAACCTGGCTTGGGAGGCTCCATTGTGACCTCGTCACCGACCAGGGCCACCTCATATTCTTTTGTTTTCATTCACACCTGGCTTGGGAGGCTCGACTGTGACCTCGTCACCGACCAGGGCCACCTCATATTCTTCCAGTGCCCTTTGGGCTGCCGCCATGCGTTCTGCTTCCAGCGCCTCATCTGCACAGCACATGAGTCCTGGCTCCTCAGCATATGAATTCCCTCAGGTGAAAGGGGGATACATTGACAGGACGCAATTCATAACAAGTGTTCTCGATTCTGGCAATGCACTGTGTTTGCTGCTGCAGGTCTGTGGCAGCTCCTCCATTCCACATCTATCAGCTATTTTCATTCCAAACAAAAAGCATTGTGACAGTCACTCCTGATCTTTACCGTTGCCACTTACAGCCATTTGAAACCCGCATGTCTGCCGGCAATCCTCCATCAAGATTTGTGAGCTTCCCCTAAAAGGAGGCCGGGGAAGTCACTTCACCTGAGCTCTAGATACCAGTAGAAGAAAGACATGGCACAGCAAAGATCACCATGCAGAGGTCGGAGAACATAGCCATGTCGGTCGCGTCTGGGGCCACATCATCCGAATGTGCATGGCAATGATTGCTGTGTCATGACTTCACTTCTTTACGGCGGCAGAGATTTTAGGTGAGGACCTTCGCCAACAAGTCAGGCACTTTGCAAGACGCTGTGCATGCTTGTCCTGCAGGAGAACGACTTTACCTGCAGTCGGGGCTGGTGCGGTTACTTTCTTGTCCGAGGGCCGCTTTTCAGGCTTGGAAGGAGCGGGCGGCAGTGGTGTTGCAGTGCGGCGAGCCTCTATCACACGGACCTCCTCTGCCTTCACTGGGGCTACGGCCGAGGTTTCTTCCACTTCTGTTCCACCACAGAGCACCTTAAACTATTTGCAATGGCCCTGACTTGTTGAGAGTTTTTAAGACTGGCCACTTGCCGCTTCGCTCAAGAGATTTGCAGGTACCACAGTACTGGCCAAGGAGTCTCTGATGCAATGATGCGACTGTGCATCAGAGACTCCTTTGCGAGTACTGTGGCACACATGCAAAGACCACAGATTGCAGCTAAAAATCAAAAGTCCAATCCCAGGCGACATGTATGTATCAACCAGCCGACACAGATGGAGATGCATCTGCTTGGTGTACATCCATGCCTTCAGTGCGCCTTCGAGAGTTCACTGTGTCCAGCGGTCACAGAGGAAGACGCCCTGAAATACTGGGATGTGCACAATCAGAGGTTCGAGGCGCACCGGCGGGTGGCATCTCTTGGCGAGCGGCGTTTTCTGCTTTGGGCAGCTGCACAGCTTTAGCCGGCTCGGGCAGAATCGGTGCAGCCGGGATGGCGGCCGCGTAGACAAGAGGCTCCGATGCTGACCTGGCCTGCTGAGCAGGCACGGTTGCCGGCGCTGACTCACCGCGAGCGGCCTGTTCTGGCGCAGCAGCAGCTGGCTCAGCCGCTGACTCACCGCCCGCGGCCTGTTCTGGCGCGGGCTGCGGCGGCTGCGAGGAAGCCGACAGGGCCTCGGGCGTGGCTTTCTCCGGGGTTGTCGGTGGGGAAACCAGAATGTAGCCGGGCTCTTCGGGGACTTCTGGCACCGTGAACTCCTCAGCTTCTGGCTGGTGCTCCACTGGTGGCAGGCCTGCCTCTGCCGCAGCAACTTCCTCCTGCACGCACATGGGGTGTTATAACCATGTCGGGCTACCAGAAATATAACGAAGAGCCGCTATTGCACTCATGAGCAAACACTTCAATGAGTCACTATACAAACATGTGTGTCAGCGCTGCAATGGCCGCCAAGATTATGAGTTTGGTAGGCACCACTATCTGTACTGATGCTAGCACCTGACTTAAGGGAGGTGTGCCCTGAAGTACGATGCGAGCTCCAAGACAAATGGTGGTGCACTAGCTTGTGATGGGCCTATTGGTCAGCAATATCAGCTCCTCTCAACTAAGAAACTTTATGAGGGAGCCTATGGGTTGTAGCCAACGCTGAGCCATCACTGCTCTCATGATTGACGGAAACAAACTGCGTGAACAACCTGACATCATACAAGTGGGTTGAAAGCTGATCTTATGTGTTGGATTCTTGCATCTGCACATCCAAAAAGTCCCCACCTCCTCAAACTCCACCGGAGTGGCTTCAGCAGCCACGGCTGGGGGGACCCCTGCTGGTTCAGGCGCCACTGGAGGTACCACTCTCGGCTGCGGTGGCGGGGGGCGCTCCACTAAGACGGCTGGCTCCGCCGCTCGAGGCCTCTCAACATGGGGCTCAACTGCAACAACCATGGTCACAGTCCCTCTCACTTGCCTTAACCCCACAGGGCCTCTAAGGTTACTGAAGAAAGCTACTGAAGAAAGCTACTGAAGTGCAAAAGAAGTTCTGTTTGCCAGCAAAAACGACTGACTGACAAAGGAATATAGAGGTGATGTTGACATTCTGATGTGACTGATCAATGAAAGTGCTGTCCTGAAATTGCCCTCTGAAGTCGCGATACTCCAGAGGCTTGATGTCCCAACTGACTGTTGACATCCTGTCTCTGGAGTCGTGACTTCAGCAGGCATCAGGGGTTTGTCAGGGAGGGGACCAACCGGGCTGCGGTGGGGGGCCCTCGGTGGCGGGGGGAACAGAGGTCGGGGGGACCAGCACTGGCGCCGGCAGCACGTTGACGTCCGGCTGCGCGCGCGACTCCTTCTTGCGCGAAAACATCCGCTTGAAGCGCTGCCTCGCGCTCGGTCTGGGTTCGCCTGCACAGTGATCAGGCACTATGTCACATTATCCCCACTGTGAACATTCTAATGATACCTAGTTGAAGTGTAAACAAGCGCACGGATGGTTCACGGATTTCCCAGCCGCTTAGGCTACCTGAGATGAGCCTCCACCCCTCCCTGAAGGCTTCCAGTGAGATGCGGCTTTCTCATCTGAGCTAGCCTAAGCTACTTCTAAATGTCAGGCACAAGACAGGGCCACTGCTACAATACATCAGTGTTCGCGGCATGTTACGATTTCTTTATAGCGAGTTCGTGCAAGATATCACTATATGCTGGTCCTGTTTCCTCCCCCGACATGCACCCCACTTGGAACCATCATGGTCCTGTCAGCAAACAGTTTCTATCCCTCTTTACATAAGGCAGCCAGCAGCACTTCTTGGGAACTGAATGAGAAAGACTGCGCCCCAGCGCATGTCCCTGTTGGGGGGAATACCACTGCTGCCTATAGGTTGCCAAGATTTCTGCACGCAAACCTGCTTGCACAAGTGGCGGTGCAGCGCCATCTGCCCAAGCAAGTGGCGGTGCAGAAATCTGGCACCCTACAGTTAGCTGTGGCACCTGGCACCAGGGACATGCACAGGGGCAGCCTGGTGCTCTTTAAAGCTGGCATGTCCCCACCCAATATCACCGAGTGAGATTACCTTGTTAGGTGCACAAGGTCTCGAGCGCTGGAAAACATCAGTCTGAATATTACACCCGGTGTAGAGAGCGCTGGAACAAAGGGCTGGCTGTGCCATGGGGTTCTAGTCAACGAGCGAAAATAATCAGTACACCGTCTGCTGATGCCTGAATTCAGCAATATAGGTTGAAACTGCCACCCTGGGCCTCGGCGGGCGGAGGGAGCGCCGCGGCAGACGGGCCGGGGGCCGCGAGCGGGATGAAGGGCAGCAGCGTCATGCGGCGGCGCGGCCGCGGCCCGGCCGGCGGCGGCTCAAAGACGGCCGCGCGCTCCGGCTCCTCCTGAGCGGGCGGCCTTCACAACACAGCAGCCCTCAGCAGTTGCTGGTGCACGAGCCAGACCAAACCGATCGACGTCCAGAAGAGTGTTGCATCCCGCCCAGCTCCCACCAAGCAGGCGGCCTTCACAGTTAGCATTCCTGAGCAGTAGCTGATGGCATTCACAGAGTGAATTTCCTCAGCACGAGCAGATGGCCATCACAAAACTATTCCTTGGCACTAGCTGGTGCAGGAGCCACACCAAACTGTCTTGACCGTCCGAAAGAGAGTTGCATCCCGCTATGGCCGCATGCTCTGGATCATCCAGAGCAGGTGGCCTTCGCGGATTAGCACTCCTCAGTAATAGCTGGTGCAGGAGTCTTTCAAATTGTCTGTTTGCTTGAGAGCAAGTGCATCCCGATGTTCAGCAGGGAGCTGAACAGTAGCTGCCACAGTGTCTGCCATGCCTCATTTGTCCAGCAGGCGGCTTGTAATCGAGAGACCAAGCCGCCTGATAGACATGATGGGCGGCGAAGACATTAAGACAACCTGGCAGAATGAGATACAATTATTCTGCCAGTCACAGCCTGGAGCTTTCCAGCATTCCTGCACCTGGACTTCAGAGCTGCCAGAAAGATGATGGAAGCAGGCGGTGAGAAAGCCATATATGCCTTTTTCATCACCAGCCACCACCATCTTTTAGGCAGGCATGCCTCACTCTCACCAGCCAAGCTTCATGTTACTCAGCGCGCTACAAGAAAAATCCAGCGCAAGAAGCCTTCAAGGAGAAGCACAACCAACAGGAAGGAATTCAATAATAGCTGCACTATATTTAGGGTTTATCCTAAACCCTAAATATATGATGCACAGGGTGCTTGAAGCGCACTCCTCAGGTTCGTGGCGCCGTGGCACGAAGGGGAGCGGGGAGGGAACAATGTCCCTCAGAATCGATTTGACCCTGTCGGCTCGGCCGGCCGCGGCGGCCGGAGCCGCTCCCGCATCTGTGTTAACACAAAAGCAGAGCCCCCTGAGCGTATGTGAGCTTGGAGCGTCTCAGTGCTCTTGCATCAGGTGGAGCTGTCTGAGCAGATGTGAGATCATTTTCTGACCTCACACCTCCGGCAGACACCTTGATGTGATGCAAGAGTTTTGCCAAGGGAAAAGTAGAGCATGCGGTACTGCGTTCTCTGCCTGCTTGTGACAAGATGCAATGACTCCGAACAACACATAGCGGGGACATGCCTTGTCTCACATGTCAGCACAAGTTGAACCATTCAGAATCACCCCCTGTAATACAGGAGGCGCTGAAGCTTTCAACTTGCAAACCAACAATAGAAACGAAAATTCTGGGGTTGCACCTGGTGGAGCGGTGGTTGGGGTTGGTCCAAAGGACGGCTGTGGCTGGGGGGTCTTGGGCACAAAGGGCAGGGGGGTCTTCCCCGGCTGTGGCTCAAGCAGGGGGGTCCTCGGGAGGAACGGCAGTGGCGGCACTGCAGGCCTCCGTGTCTTCTTGTCGCCATCCTCAACCGTCGCCTCATCCTCCAAGCCTGGCTCGCCTGCTGGTGCCACTGCGCCTGTCGCACAGATCAGCGCATGCATCAACTGCGAACGTTTCCACCACCTTGAGAAACCAGAAATGCAACAGCAAGGTGCAGTATGGGCCCCATCAATGCCATCATTGACAGGATCATTGAGAGCTTGTCAATGATGGGTACACTGAAATTCGCAATGGGGCCCATCCCTTCTGCCCCTCAATGAGGGTTCTTACGCCCCAATTCCCCAATCCGAGGCTATTTTGTGGCGCGACTTTCCATCTTTCAAGACGTGCAGCAATGCCCCTGCCCTCCGTACATTTCAAAAGGCACTCCAAGTGCATGGCAGCAGGCCCTTCTATCGGTTACACTTCACTCTTCGGTCCGGCTTCAAGAAAAGCAAGGATATGCTGCGGCAAACACAATGTTCCGTAGGAGCCGCTCAGCTCTTACCAGGTTCAGCCGCAGGTGTTGGTGCCTCTGCAGCCTCTTGTATGGCAACAGCACTTGTCTCTGTCATCACCACGGCACCACCTGTATGCCCCACACAGCCAATATCTGTCACTCCATATCGCTTGCTTTCCTCCTGTGACTAGAAAGTCCTGAGTGTGTGGCAACTTGCACAAAGCTGTTAGCTTTTGGAGCGCTAACGTAAAACACCCTGTGCCAAAATAGTCTAAAAAAAATAAACTACGCTGGCCTTTCAGACAGCCCTCCCTCCGCATGGCAGCCTTTTGATAAGCGGTTGCTGCTTCGGGCTTGTGCTGCCATCTGAGAGGCATCAAGGGGACGAGAACGGAAGTAAATCAACATCCTGATATTTCCTGATACTCCATATTAATGAGCACACCTCGTGGGGTTGAGGGGTCTTGATTGAGAGGAATAAAAAAGCCATCTAGAAGAACCCTTTAAAGGGCCCTAGCATGATCCTTCCTCTCCTTCTCACACTTCCAATGTCACTTCCAGACATTCCCTAGAAGTGGGACCGAAAGAGATGAAGGATCAGGCCAAGGCTCTATTATTTATAAGAATTGATACAAGCACATTTTAGGCCCTCAGTGAATCAAAACCCCCGTTCAAACACATACCCCAAATTGCCAACTCACAGGCCTGCCCAAAATCCTCAAAACCCATCATGTAAACCCTGAAACCCCCCACAACAAGGGTGAAAATCAGTGAGACCTCCAGAGGCAGTCACACAGGTTCCCACCTGACATTTTGGCCAATGTAGCTATAGTTGCATGACTAGATCTGTGGCAAATGCTCGTGCATTTTGAGCGCCGTCTTTCAGTCATGGGAGTCTGGGGCATAGCCACACTCTTAAGCGTGGCAAATGCGCCAAGATCCCAGCCTCTGAAGACGAGGCTGAATATGCTCCAGCATTTGCAACAACAAGGACCCTGCCATCCGGCCCAGCGCGCGGCCTTGCATTGGGACATCAAACAGCCACAACATCACCAGCCTGTGCAAGGAAAGGGTGCCAAGGAGCTCCCTGCCTTGAAGCATCCATTGCAGCATCCATCCATCACAACAAATGTGATGGTGTTCAGAGGCAGTCACCTGGTAGCGGGCCGGCTGCAGACTCGGGCGAAACCACTCCTGTGACCACAGCCTCCTCCACTGCGAGCTCCACCGTGCTCCTCTCTGCTGTCGGCGCCAGTGATGCACCTGTGACAAGCACCAGCCCAACCCCGTCTGTACTTCACAAAAAAACTCAAGCTGCCCACCATATTCAGCTCATTCTTGGCTTGCTTGTAATATGCATGTCTCCCCACTTTGCATTTTGTCACCGGAGGATGCGAGTCCCATGTCCTTAGGAGCAAGGAGGCCCATGTGGGAAGCCACGTGGGACCTCCAGCTCCATCGGACATGGACTCACATGATTCTTACAAATTAGAAATTGTTCCCTCGAGGCATGCACAATGCTGACCTCCCAAAGCAACGCACAGGTGCCATGCATGAGGGAACACTTCCTCCTCCATGCTCGTGCAGCTCAACCAAGCTACATGACATGGAGAGTCCGCTTCAAAATGTGCCAGCAGCGACGAGCTGTAGCATGCCAGAAAAGCTCCTCCCCGCTAGCTCCACAAGGATACATGCTATCCGCACAGGTCACACCCACAGATGACTAAGCATCATGTGTTTTTTAAAGCCGTATATTTATTAGATTCCTGGTTGGTATATTATAAACCCCAAACCCTAAAACCCTAAATTTAAGGTTTGGCCAGCAATGGAAAAGTCTGCACAAGGGCCATGTGCGCCTGCAGTTGCTGCGCTGCAATATTTAGGGTTTACCCCTAACCCAGGTACCCTAAATGTAACTAAAAACTGGGGAAAAAATCTACCTGGCCTCAGAGCAGAGACGGGTGTGCGCTGGGGGACGACTGGCGGCCGCACCGCGCTTGCGCCAACCGGGACTGGCTTCTTGATCGGCTCCTCTTCCTCTTCCTCAATGTATGTGTACCTGGGGAAACCAGAGCAGCCACACCTAACGCTTGCTAGTTTGCCTGTACACTACAGATAGTGACACACTCCAAATCAAGCATAGACCGATTTTCTGCATCTCCAAGATTCTGAGGTGGCCAGATATTTGATCTGTATGCAGCCGGACAGAGGTTTGGCTGACCATAACAACACTATTCAGCCAAAACCTCTGGCCGAAGCTGTGCACACATCAAATTGTTGCCGCTCCATTCTGCTGGTGCAGCTGCACACTGATAGGTATGACGCATTACAATCGTGTCACGCATTTAGTATTGCAGCCCATAATCATCCACATGGGTCCAAGTGCTGCGCTTGCAACATAACTACAAGTGAATCCTGAACCGATGCGGGGCCTTGCAGCAGCACTGCGCGGGACCAGGGGCAAATGACATTTTTGGGTTTGCTGCCCTACAGTAATAGTTGATAATCCCCCCAAAAAAAATCTTGAGGGAGCTCACCGTCTCGGGGGCGGTGGCCGAGGTGCAGCGGTGCGTGCAGTCGGCCGTTGGTGTGGCGCCATTTTGTCCACGACCACCTCATCCGCCTTGGGGTCAATCCACGATCCACCCCCGGGTGCCTGTGGACGCCTGGGCGCCAACATCATCTGATCTGTCACTATAATTTACTCTGGACGCACAACATCCAGCCCGGCATGTGTTTGGTACGTCCAGTAACCACATCCACAGCATGCTTGCATTGGGATGACGCCCTGTAATAACATTTTTCATTGCTGCCATGAGGATGTAACAGGAACATCTTGAGCGGAGCAATAACTGTCATCCTGAGCCCAATGACATCCGTGGCAAGATGGGAAGGCAATGCATCCCAACATTGCCATGATCGCACCATCATTTCATTTGATTTAGATCAGCAAGTGCGTCCGCCATGATCGCACCATTCTACAATCATGGCGGACACACTCGCTGAAAAAAATCAAGTAAAAGTGTCTTCGGATGGCAGTGCAGGTGACAGCGCAGGAGGGTTTACCGGTGCACGTCGGGTCGGGGTTGAGCAGCAGCTGGTGGTGGCGGCTGGGCCGGGGGATTAACCCTGTCAACAGTCGCTTCATCCGACCTGGGGTCAATCCACTTGAATCCCGAGCGCTGCGGAGCCCTGTACGGCACGACAGGCACACAGCAAATGATCAGGTCCATGTTGCTGCAGTAGTACTTTGATGCAGGCATGGCCTTGCTGAAGGGAAATGTGCATCCAGAGACCATACAAGGTTTTGTTCAAGACATGCGCTTCCGATCACCTCGGAACAATCGACAAAATATTGGGAGTCGCAAGGATATCAGGCAATGCCGTTGTTTGATAGAAGTTACATCATCAGGCGTGGATTGTGATGTTCCTTCACTCACTACGAACACATGCATGACATGAAATTTGTGTTGTTGAAGCATGGATGAGTACCTCCTGGGTGTGGGTTGGGCAGCAGGCGGGCTCACAGGGGCGTCATCTCGATAGAAGGTGATCTCCTCGTACGTCTCATAGGTCCCCTCGAACTGGTCTCCCTCCTGTGACACGCGTTGCCTTTTCAGGCGTCCGCTTGGCGCCTGCCAAAAAAGAGAAAGAGCCCCAGTGACAGCTGGGATTGCCCAACCCAGTGAATAAATGGTTGCGCTCTTTCTGTCGGACAATTGAAACTTCCCGGAGCAGGCATGCCCACCCCACAAAGATCAGGGAGGCCCTGGGGCAAAGATGGCATATTATGCCCTTCGCATGCTGGGCATAGCGCATCGCCCGATTGGGTTGGACAGGCATTTTCCATCACCCTCTGCGTCTTTAAACCATCTAAGGGCGCTCTCTACGTCCTGTGAAGGCACCCGGCCTATGCGAACTCCCTTAAATGGTCAAAGCATAGATTGGACTCCTTCCCAGTTTGTGAGTGAAGGCTGCAAGAAAAGAGCAAGTCTCCTCTCTGCATGTTCAAAAGTATGAGGTCGCAGGCTGAAGACCGCACCTCCTTGAGGATGGCTGGTTCTGGTATGTTGCTGGGGACTGGAGTGGGCCCACTGTAGGCGGCGCGCTCTTGAACAGTGTCCGGCTCGAGGTCATCATCGAACAGCCGGTGCGCCCTGGGGCCTGTGCCGCTGAAGGGAACGCCGCCGGCCTGCTGCAGCGGGCTGGGCTCCGCCGGTGATGGCGTCGGTGTTGGTGGCACTCGACCAGCTGCTCTGATCCGCTCCTGAACATGGAATGACACAATCAGGGTAATCTGAGGTATAAATTATATGCGCAATAAAACAGACAGTCACCAATCAATGTTCACACCGTCTCAAGTCACCCTGATCCGCTTCTGAGGAACTAAAGTGTTGAGATCATTGGAACAACATGCAGAGTCCTCACAGCACCACTCACTAGATTTGCAGGTATTATGGTGGATTCTGGGTGAAACCGACCTTCTGCATGAGTCACATTGGTGATCTGCTGGAACATGAGCCTAATACTGAAGGGATGAGGAAAACCTATACTCTCCCAGCCCAGTGGCTAGAAAGTTGCCGCACCCCCATTGTGTATTCTACCACTTGCTTATCAACACGTTGAAGGCGAGGAGCAGGCTTGACTGGCTATGCATCATGCCTGACCTTGGGTGATAAATGCCCTAGACCTCTCCGTGTGAAAATCTAGGACATCTGGCACATCTGGCATCTGAGCACTGGCAAAACACTGGCGAAGTCAAGCATGCCCCATCCCGCCAACATGTTGATAGGCAACCCAAAACTGTCTGCCAAAGACTTGCCTATCCTTTGACAAAGCTGGTCCGTCCAACAGACACACAGTGTTGCTCAGCGAAGAGTGAAACACCGCACCTCAACATCAGGAGCGTCCAAGCCACCGCCGTTCTCATCGAGCGGAGGCGGGCGCGGCGGGCGCCGCGGCGCGGGCGGCGGCTGCATCGGCTGCGGCGGCGGCCGCTCGGGCGTCACCGCTTCAGCAGCGGGCGGCCATTCGGCGGCCGCGCGCGTACCAGAGGGGGAACCCCACCCCTGACTGGTGGGGGGCCCGGAGGGGACCATGGCGGCTGGGGGCGTGCCGGAGGGTGGACCCCGTTGTGTCATGAAGGAGACCCCCCGCGTGCCAGAACCGGCAGGCGGCAGCTCCTCAGGCGGCACTGCGGTGAACTCAGCCAGCGCGGCCGCCTTTGCAGCCCGGCGCTGAGCCGCTCGCGGATCTTCCTACACAAGGGAGAAATTGCCAGTCCATATCAGGTATCCAACACAGGAAGACTTCTACAAACAGGCTGTCAACCGACATGGGAAATACCTCACATGAAAGCTCATGTGAACAGGAGCAATCATGCGTTAATAACAGGCAACCCCATGCCATAATGATGGTCCTCCTGGCACTTGCTCAGGAATGGACCGGTGGCTGCATGTCCATTGCAGCCGCTAATTAGCAAGTGCCTGAGCAAGTGCCAGGAGGTCCGCCAGATATGTCACTGACAGGCTACATGGTGAATCGGAACAGCATCTTGATGACATGGGATGCAGAAGCAGCTCCACCGGTGGCAGCAGGTATCTGGCGCTGTAGAAGGGCCTGTCTGGCCGGGCCCTCCTGAGGCCGTGCGCATCATACAGCAACAGCTCCTCTGACTGCGCTGGGTAGGCAAAAGTGCCTCGCAGCTCCTCTGCCCCCACATCCAGGAACTTGTAGCGCTGCTTGGGCACTCTCACTGTGAGCAAATATGATCACTTCATCAGAGATTACTTTTATTGCATTGATGCTCTAAAGTTGGGTGTACAGCTGAAGCAGCTGACCTGAACAGACTGCTGTCTGTTTGGACAGGCACCATTTGCCCTATGTCACATGCTTCTGATTGCTGCCTGTAAGTGCATTATGCCAGAGTGTCCTTGACAAGTATAAAATGCTGCCTATTTTAGGGTGAGGATGCGTGAGCAATGCTGGTCCGATGCTGCAAGACATGGTGACAAGGGCCACTTGGAAGTCGTGGTTGGAACTCTGCCGAACGGACCTTCTTCGATGTACTGGTACTCTATCACCACCTCGGGAGGATCTCGAGCGGCTATGAAGCCATTGTCTCTGAAAGTGCGTCTGCGTCCCACGACCTCGTCCGCCCCAAGGTCGATGTACTGGTACGGCCGTGTAGGTGCCATCCCCAAAGTCAGCCCTCAAAGAAGCCTGCTTGGCAGGCTCACAACGTGGTTAAAAACCTTGTTCCTGCTAAAATGAGCGATCTTGATATTAATCAAATCTATGACAGCCCGTACGAGCCCAAAATTTCAACATCCTTAACCCCGATCCTATAACGTGGAACAAGGTAGCAACTTTCCCTTGTTGATCGCTGAACTCACATCAGAGCCGGTCACTACGTGGTGTGACTTAACAGTAAATTCGTTCCCGACCAGTTCTTTCGGTGCAGTGGAGACGAGCTTTCCACCTGATTAGACTAGGGTTGTTGCACTCATCCCCTTGCTGCGCCAAGCTTAGCTCGACCATTCCATCCTGACGCTCATACGGACATCGTGTAGGACATAGTGCTCACCCGGATCTTTCTCGTACGTGATGGAAGCGGTGAAGGCTGGCATTTTCAGTGCTGGATGTGTCAGGTGCACGGTTTCATTGACGGCGTTGCCTCCATTCCATGCAAAGCCAGATTTGGAGGATGACAGCAAAGCGCCAGAAGGGTGACTCTGAACAGGAGGAATCTGCCGATCGCTTCATCGCAGCAGCAGGACTTTGCACGAGACACAGATAAACAAGGTGGCAAAGAGAAAATTTTATTTCAAAATTCGTGGCTTTCGGCAAATTGAGTTCTGAAGACTGGTCCAACTTGTGATCCGAAAGCGCGTGAACTGCAGGTAGGTCCACTTGATCTGTGTGGCAGCCATGGTAGATGTTTCTTAAACACATCTTGTTTTTAATTGCTTGTATCAATCCCACATACATAGCGCTTCTGGTGTTTCTGGATCCGCTCGCTGTCCTTTTGATGCTATCAGTGTTTCCAACAGTCGCTCTCCTTTTTGCCAGTGATGTGCCGTGTAGATTCTTTATACACGTTTTTGCACAACTGCTGTGTCTAAAGATGCACCCTACAAAATCTGTCAGGGCAACAACTGATCTACTCAACTGCTGAGTCTCCATAGAGTGGATCGCCTCAAAGGTCATTGCAACGAGGACTTGCATGGCCACGACTGGCAACAAAACCTTCGTATAAGAGTGAGACAGGGTCTGATTTGCAGGCGCTAATGGCCAGGAGCTTGGTGATCTGCGCAGCATTCCTGCTGTGCCTTTGCACCTTTGTGCATTGCAGCCCACTGGAATCAGGTAACGCACATGTGCCCTTCATGTGCCGCATCTGGTGCAACTTACCAGCACACTCGAGGCTGATTGTCGCTAGAACCCAACAATGCTCTCTCTCTAAGGTGCCTGTCTTCGTTCCTCAACGGAGAACAGATGCCTGATGCCAGTAGAACAGCAAAATTCTTTTCAAAGGCGATACAACCCCCATGCTTCTCTTTATTTTCAAGTGAAAGTGCTCCTCACCAGTCTGGGTGTGACTGCAGGCACACAGAAGGAACTGAGCGATCGCCTGGTGTCTCTGAGGCGGCTCCTTGAAACAGAGTTGACTGTGGCCAATGACAACAACACCTACCCCAATACCACAATCAATGTGCGCCTACATGCCCCCTAACTTGTCTTGTCCAGCTGTTTAGTATCAATCGGCTCACACCTTTTCTTAAATTTCTGTGATGGCAAGTTTTATATGCCTGAAGATGGTTTCGAAATAGTTATCAAAACGCAAGTACTCTGAGTTTCTGTGGGAGTTCTTTCTGCAACTTTACTCATATTCATCATTCAAAGGTGCCTAGCTGCAAGGTTGGCAGAATTAATTTATACTGACTATTTCCTAACATGTCTCTGCAGGTGGGTCTGTCTAGGCCAGAGGGCTGCGTCCCTTGGTGGACCAAAACCAAGCCCACCGACCTGGTGTGCCCCAAGGACTGCGCGCTGTCAGGCTTCAAGGAGGGCTACAATCTTGGACGTGAGCTCCCTCCTTCATCCTAAATAGGACAGGCTGCACCCCATGCAAGGCATCCTGTGGGTGATGGGCCATACTTAGAACAAGGGTACCGCGATGACACATTGGGGGCTGTTAGATTATTCTGCAGGTATGATCACTTTGCTTTCGCAGTAGATGTGTTGCATGGAACTCCAGAACCTGACATTTCTAGGCCTTGACTGTATTGACGGGCAAATCAGGGGTCAGGGGTCCTGCTCTTAGTAGAATAGATTGCGGCTTGCAACGGCCGCCCAACAGTGCAACCATACCTGCACATAGATCAAGACAAGGCAGCTGATGCCCATGTGCTGCCCCCCAGGGGCCCTCATGCCAAATGCCACCTTGGGAGTCGAGGGAGATCCAGTATCATGTCCTGGTGCAATCGCACAAGGTGCATGCGACATGTGTTGATGGCTCTGTGCTGCGCAGAGCTGGCGCCTTTGAACATTAAGGTGGAGAGGGGACAGGTGTCGCGGGTGGCGCCTCGGCCGCTGAAGGGAGCATTCATGAACATCACGGGCACCTCCAGGATCGACAACAAGGCGGACTACAAGTACCAGATCAGTAACTACGGCGTGGACTATGTGCAGTTTGCTGCCAACTACCCTGTCGGTGCCAGGTTTACCGTGTACCTTGGTGCGCGTCCTCTTCACAGATTGTTCTCCCTGTATGCAATCAATGAGCGGCTCACATGTACAGTGCCTGGACGGGAGCACTAAGGGGCAAAGTCTGCTCTGAAGTGCATGCTGCATCACAAGCAATGATGGTTTTCTGACCGAACCTGTCTGGCAAAGCAGCATTGAGCACAATTGAAGGGGGCTGGAGAGCATGTTGCAGCCTTTTGGTGGTGTCGCGTTGCTCACCATCCTTCTGCACCGCACAGGTCTTGTCAAGAAGGACCCCAATGCGGGTGGATCGCCAGTGGCGGATCCCCAAGCGAAGCACTCGCCGTACTGCTTCTTCAACGTCACCTGGACAGTCGTTGCGCCCGGCACCATCCCCAAGCCGCCCGCAGCAGCCCCTGCTGCCGCAGCCGACGCGACCATGGCGACCACAGCAACCACTGTCGCCAAGAAGCCGGCTGCGGCGGTGGCCCCGGTGGCGGCCACCGACGACGCGGCCGCAGAGGCGACGCCCCCGACGTTGGCCACCACTGCCAAGAAGCCGGCTGCGGCGGTGGCCCCGGTCGCGGCTACTGATGACGCAGCGGCAGAGGCAACGCCCCCGACGCTGGCCACCTCTGCCAAGAAGCCGGCAGCGGCGGTGGGGCCGGTGGCCGCGGCGGCCGCGGCCGGTAAGAAGGCGGCCGTGCCCGCCCCCGCACCGGCCGCGGGTGCCGCTCAGGATCTTTCCGATCTCGGCCTCTGACCCGGAGCCGCTTCAGGGGCGTGGGGCTCGTGACAGCCTCATGGCGACTGCTTCCGGCAATAACCCAGGCCCTGGGCGAGCCGCTACTGAGTTCTGGGCCCTTGACGTTGTCACATGTGGCGATTTGAAAACTGCAGTCCAGGTCAATTTGATACTGTAGAGCTTGTTTGGAATTGCAATGCAGAGCAGCAATTCTGCAATTTGTTGGTCTGGCATGTCTGTGCTTATGTGCTGCTGGAGTCAGGTATGATGAGCCATCACAGAGGTGTGCAGTTGCGCATGCAAGGGATTATGACTCTTCTGTGTAGTACCGTTTTGCCACATATTTGATTTTCCATCAAGCAGTTTTCCAGTACAGATGGACAATTCCTGCTCGTTTTGACATCATTTGAGTTGACTCCCTGTCATCTGCATCTGTTGATGTTGGGTTTCGTTTGTTTTTATTTCTGCACATGTTCACAGCAGCGACACTGCGTTCCCATTTGTTTTGTGTTTCTAAAATGGCTTCTTGGTTAGGTTGTGTGCTCAAATGCACTGCAACTATAATGCCTTTTCATCTGTGGTAGTAAAGACGTCTGATGTTGACAATATGAATAAAACGAAAAGCAGCATTACATGTTCATCCACCTGACAGAGACTTGCATGCAGGGGTCCATTGACCACTCACACCAGATATCACTGTTCATGTACAGCAGAAGCACACTACCGCTGAAATTGCCGCATTCATTTGTATACAGATTGCCTGAAAAAATGTTTACCTTGGCACTGAGTCTCAAGCGTATATGCTGTCAGCGAGCCTCTAAATCTGCGTATCACCAGGGGTTGGAGGACAGTGTATCTATATATTCAGCAATGAAAGCCCATTTTCCATGTGTAGTCACTGCAGTGCAGTGCAGTGACTACACTGGGGGCCTTACTGCACTTCACCGGGCACAACACTGCACAATTGCACATGTGCGTTTTAACAGCATGTTAAGAGCCCAAAATGTCATTGCTGTCAAAACAATGTATAACACCTACACCAATAAAGAGTGCCCCAGATGTTTCTGCACTCCTGCCAGTTCCGGGTCCCTAGTGCATGCCCATCAACTGCTGCCAGCTACTTCAAAGCATCAAAGTCTCGATGCTCTCGCCAGCCAGCTCAAAGGCCGGTTCACTCACAACAGGCCTTCACACGTCAGTGCGGCAACACACCTTCATGCTGTTTATGCGCTCCTCGAGGCTGGCATGTTGTATGGTGTGCGGCACACCTGGCAGGCCCAGTGCAAGATACATGCGCGGCTGCCTGAGCAAATCGACGAGGTCCCAGTGGTAGGCATTCTCCGCCGCCTGCCATGCCTCGTCGGCATCCATTTCGCCATCATCTTGCTGGTCCTCTGCCTCGTCAGCCTCTCGTTGCCGCTCTGCGCTGCGCCCTGTCAGCTACAAGAAAAGCGTGTCGCTCATCCCTGCATGAACACACACTCCCCAAGCTCGCAGTCCGGTAGACCACGAACTTCGTCTGCAACCATGCGGCTGTGCTCAACTCACAGCTGCATCAGGTTAGTCCCTGCAGGTAGCTAGTACAATGATTGGCCAGAGAGGCACCGCCAAACTCGCTGATCACGCGCTCCATCATCATTGTCTGTTGATGAACACGCTCGTTTGTTCTGTTCGAGTCCCTTGAGAAGCGCAGGCAGAAGGTTCTCCAAACCACCACCTGCAGGCAGTTGAGAGAAGCACAATGTGAAGCTGCTCAAGACAGTTGAATCCACGACACGCCAGATGCACGCATGCCATTACAAAATTACTCGACAAGCGCTGCCATGCCAAACTGACAACAAGCCACAGAGCCAGCGCTCAACCCCAACTGCTGCACCCAAGAACGCATGAATAGGACGACAGCTGATAGTGTACAGATGGTGTTATGTGCAGCATGTGAAGCAGCAATGCAGCAGGCAAAATGTGTTTGCACAAGGGCCCCAGGAAAAATATCGGGCTGTTGTCTCAGCCGCAGCAGCACAAAATTGTGTGCTGCCAACACCACCAGCACCACAACGAAGCTACCCAAGATTGCAAAGGCCAACACTGATGCTTTTGAAAAACAAACTGCTGGTGTTCTTATTTCAGCCCTTGCTGTCCCGAGCTGTGGGAGGGAGCCGCAAATACCGCTTACAGTTTCTTAGGTAATTGCAAGGCTTCTTGGATATGTTGCGTATGTGAATTGCACTGCAACTATAAGGCCCTTATCATTGGTGGTAGTACAGGCAAATATGAGGCGCAACATTACATATTCATCCACCTGAAATATAGACTTGCTTGCAGGGGTCATATGATCGATCCAACCAGATACACTGTACAGAAGCTCAAAGAGACAGCAGGTGCACACAATTGCAGAGTTCCTGCATTATCATATACAAGTTGCATGATAATATGGTATTCAGCTGGCACTCAGGCTCAACCCCATCTTGTCAGGGAGTCTCTAAGCCTGCGTGATACCAAGGGTTGAGAAGCGTCCACCATTTTTAGGCTACAGACTGTCACTGCACACATATATCGTTCCCACATGTGCATCTTAAGGATTGACAACATGTGCTGGATGTCCAAGGCATTTATTCGCCCAATCACTCGGCTAGACACTGCCTGATGCGTGCTCGCATGCGCTCTGGAAGCCAGGTACCTTTGCATGCAGACTCCAAGGCAGCATGCTTGTCTACTATGCTGATGCCCTCAAGCTTTAGCAATGCCAATGCAAGCGCCAGCCAGTCATCCCGCTCCTCATAGCGCTGGGCCAGCTTGGGCGACTGGTACTCAGGTGTGCCTATTCGCAGGTTTTCTCTGGCTGCTTCGTCTTCCATGCGGCAGCTGACATCGAAGTCGTTGAGCTTGACAACACCATTGATGACCAGCAGATTGCTAGGCTTTACATCTCGGTGCAGCACTCCAGCTGTATGCATGGTTTTCAGTCCCTCTGAGGCCTAGTCCCAAACCTGCACCCTGCCCAGACTGTTTCGCTGCATGTGGTGGGTTTGCAGAGGCTCGCCATAGCCTGCCAACTCCAGCATTGCCAGCCCAGGCAAGACGCCGCTGCTCACCTCTGCATACTGACTTGGATCCGTCATTCTTCGCAGGTGCTGGCTGCGCCCATCCAGGATCAGGTGAAGTTCACGTTCACGAGCGACCAACTGCTTCAGACTTGTCTTCACCACTGAGTCGCTAGCAGGTGTCAAGCGCACAACCAATGACTTCGGGCTGGACGCAATCACGCTCGCGTCTGTGAAGTCTACTGGCTGATTGTTCAGCCACTTTGCTTCCAGCTGTACCTGCAGCATCATCAACCCGAAAACCTTGAGATCCGGGGCCAGCAATCAGTAGCCAGGCAAAGAACAAAAGGATGTTTGCTTCACCCTGAGCACCAAAGCCCTCACCTTCTCAATGCCCTCCTGCTGACACAGGTTGTCTGCGTACTGGACCAAGAGTTCAAATCCTGCCGGCATGGCTGGAGGCAGCAGATCGCTCAAACATGCGCTGTTGCTGAGCATGCCAAGCTGAGCCAGGTCCATGAGGCGGCCCTGGGGTGGAAATTGCAGTGGATCATGCGGGAACGCTGGGCTGACATGCACGCTGGTCAGCTTGCCGGGGTGGCCAAAAACAAACTGTGCTACCCAGACATACTCTGAGCGGCTGAAGTAGAGGCAGGTATGCTCGCCGCTGGCCTGATCGCCGTGTAGGCTGAGAACGACCTTCAGGAGCTTGCTAAGCCCGGCCC
This sequence comes from Coccomyxa sp. Obi, assembly GCA_020887355.1. Classification (NCBI taxonomy): domain Eukaryota; kingdom Viridiplantae; phylum Chlorophyta; class Trebouxiophyceae; family Coccomyxaceae; genus Coccomyxa; species Coccomyxa sp. Obi. Next base: position 293,499 of record AP025001.1, read on the forward strand.
TGTTGGATGCAATGCCATCTGGGCTGCCTTTATGTGCAAGTCCAAACTTGGGCTTGCACTCTGCTGGGTACTTCGGCTGGCCATTGATGCAGCAGCGCATGTCTGGTCGGGCAGGTCCATGATGGTCTTCTTTCAGAAAGCTGATCTCTGGCTGGCCAGCTGCTGCGGCCTTGGCGACAGCTACAATGACGGGGTGATATGGTAGCTCAAGATCATGTTTCTGATTCTCTTGCTGCCTTTTTGAACGCATCTGCAGGATGCTGCTGAGGGAGACAGCTGGTGCTTCCATAAGAAGGAATCGCAGGTACCGCAGCTTCGCCAGCATCGAGCGGCTAGGGACAAGCAGCTCATCCAAGGGGACAATCTCACAGGGCACATCAGCATCATCCACAGCCCGCTTCCACAGACTCTCCTCAGCAAGATCGCCAGCAAAGCTGTATGTGAACCCGCTGCGCTCCCGTTTAAAGCGTCTGTCGAATTCGCTGTCAAAGCGCCTTTCGAGTTCGCTGTCAAGTTGCCTCTTTAGCTGGGGCTGGATGCGCTCTAGCAGCTGTTCTTCACTCAGGCTGCTTGTACCTGCGGAAGCACCCGCCCGCACGGGTCAGACAAATTTGGATAACTGAAGATTGCACAAGTGCATGTGCACACAACAGAATCTGGGTGCAGCGTTTTGGCCTTGTGTGCTGCCAACACCAACAGCACTATGACATAAATTACTCAGCACTGCAGAGAAGCAATGGCATCAAGCCCAATGGTGCTGGAAAGGAAGGCGCGCACAAACAGGATAGCAGCTGTGCAGAACGAGCTGGACCTCAATTCTGCAAAGATCTGACACAGACAAATACTCAACCACCACCTGCTATCTACACATGTCCGCCCTGTGCTGCCCTGATAAACAGCCTGGCAGCACCCTTAGGCACCTGCAAGGCTACAAGGTCCAACATGTCAGCACCGCTCTGTTTTGCAAAGGGAGCAGCAAGGATCTTACCTGGTTGGCTGGCAGGGCAGGTCTGTAGGGTGGTAAGCTGCTGCCGCATGTCGTTCTTCTCCTTGACTAGCCGATCCCTCTCCTCCCTGATGAGGGTAATGACCTCAAGCGGCTCCTTGGCCTTCGTGGCATTCCGGAGCTCCTGCTCTTTGGACTTATGTCTTGCTCCACACGCTGCAGCTCCTCCTTGAGGTAACTGATTCCCTGCTGCGCCATCTACACAGCATCCCAATACAACCTTTGGCAGTGCTGGCTTCCAGGTCAGTTGGCGTAGGTTGCTTGCCCTCTATAACTGTGTCACAGGAGCCTCGCCTCCCGTAAATTCTGCAAGATGTAGCCATTGCACTGGAGCCCTTTACAAAACAGGGCGACAGGTGTGCAGCAAACGATCGGGAGCACAGCACAGGTGTATACTTCTGGAGCAGAGGTTCGTGCCAAGACTGCGGTTGGAAACAGGCTGTGATGTGAGAAGAAAGTTTGCGAGACTGATCAATAAAGACAACACACATTTCTCCTTTAAACAAAATGAAAAAGATGTGATAAGGCATGTCTTCAAGCAGTGCGCACATGTGGCACACTTTGCAAGGGCAGACATCAAAACAACTATTTAAGACCTGGCGATCCTCACGCGCTCATTACATCAGTTTCAGAGGGTACCGGTAAGAGCAGAAAATACCTGGATGCTAAAAAGCTACCCCCTAGTCTCTACCCAGCCCGTCGCCAGAGCAAATCCACAATTTTCCTATGAATAATCGTTCCGGTGGAGTCAGACCGCGCGCCAACATTGCCACAGCCGAAAGACTTGCCTTCTAGATTGTGGTGTCACGTTTCACGGTTTCCTAAATAGCACTGTATGTCGATAAAACAGTTTTTCTGTCTGCATGACCGATCAACGTTAGTTAGGATGGCCAGAGACACGATGGTCTGTTGTTTTGGGCCGATACTATTGGCGACAGAGCAGTCTTCATGTGAACAGCTTTTTGTCGTTCTGCATATTTCCCTCATCAGCTTCCCCATTAATGGCAGCTGCCAACCACGATCGATGGATGGTCACCATGAAAGCTCTCATTTATTTTTTAGTAGAAGGGTAATGAAGGTCTGAGGGTTATTAGATCATGCACTGTTTTTATGCAGTAGCTCAGCGTATAGTATGATTCTTTGACATCTAGGCAATTACTCTTCCTTGATAGATAGCTGGGGTGAGGGATTTGTAACATTTGCTGCAAATTTCTGTTTCAGAACTGTACATAGACTTCTTCGGTGCTGGGGTGCATCCCACCTGTGCTAAAGCAAAAGACCTCCTCAGATACTTGAGAACCTTGAAGCTTCACTTACACTATGGGGATCTTTCTTCGCCTCATCTTGTGCATACTTGTATGAGCACGTGGTCAAATTGCTGTCTTACATCTCAAGGATCCGGTCCACGCCCACAGCGTTGGTGCAGGTGGCATGCATGCCTCACCCACTTTAGTACACACCCCAGCGGCTGCTGGCTCTTTTTTGCTGGGTCACATCCTTATTGTATCTCGGGCAAGGAGTTAACTCCAGCAATGGCGTCCATCGCCAGATTCAGGTGATGGACTCCCAGAAGCAAATCTCCTGCCAGAAATGGCCCCACTTTCTGCCTTCACGATGCTGAACATTCCCTCCAAACCTTCCATCACATTTTCCTGCAGGGAGCGTTTGAAGTGAAAGTGGGCAATGTTGGCGATGGCTCCCTGCCCTCTGCCTACTTGGCAGGCCACTGATCGCATCCATCGTCTACTCTGAGCTCACCACGCGCTTCAATGTCTTTTGCATGATAGGTGCTCACCCCACAAGTCCACAGCTCATCTCTGTGCAGCCCAGCTACAATATCCACAATCGCACATGTGTTTAAAAGCATGTTGAGCCCCACTCCATCATTGCTGTCAAAAAAATGTATGCTACACCAATAAAGTGTGCTCCAAATGTTTTAGCTCTCCTGCCTGTTTCAGCTTCCCTCGTGCATGCCCATCCAACGCAGCCAGCTCCTCCGAACCACTGAGGTCTTGATGCTCTCATGAGTCAGCTCGCTGGCTGGTCCACTTACAGCAGGCCCTCGCTCATGTCAGCGCACCACCTGCATGGTGCTTATCCGCTCCTCCAGGCTGGCATGCTGTATGGTGTGCGGCGGACCTGGCAGGCCCAGAGCGCGATACATGCGTGGATGCCTGAGCAGCTCGACAAGGTTCAGGTGGTAGGCATTCTCCGCTGCCTGCATTACCATGTCTTCGTCCAGTGCGGCACCGGCACCGCCTGCCTGGTCCTCTGGCTCGTCAGCTGCCCCGTCAGCCTCACGTTTCCGCTTTGTGCCCCGCCCTGGCACCTGGAAGGGTCCTGCAGAGACCTCCACGGCCGACTCAGGGCGTTTTCCTGCAGCAGACCATCCAGCAGTTACAACAGCACAAGTCCTGACAGCAGCGCAGACAGGCATAGCAAGAGGAGATCTAGCAACGCCACCATTCACATGGCCTTGGCCTGGTTCACTTGCCAGACCAACATGAGTCAAGGGACAAGGCAAGGTGAAGAGACGCTGTTATGTTTATGTTCAAATTGAAGTGTGTATGCACAGGCTAATCTCTGAAAAATACCTTTCAGGCGTTTCAGCACCGCCTCCTTGGTCTGCCTGAGTAGGTGCATCATGTAGCGCACAGCCACTGCAGGATCGCCTGAATCTGGCTCTGGTGCAGCATGTAGCACAAAGTGATCCTCCCTGGGTGCGCCGTGCAGGACCAGGTGCTCGTTGAAGTCGCCGCCAAACACGGGGATGAAGTACGCCCCGTTCTCCCTATTCGCCATGAAGTTGATGGCCAGCGCTTCCAGGGCTGCCTGCGGCCAGACGCCGAGGATGCCGCGCCTGCGCAGAGACTTCGATGTCTTCGTCTCATAGGCCCCAATGACATACCTGTTCACGCAACACATTTGATGGGTCAGTCTGTGCTTCATTATGACAAGATCCTGCTTGATGCACCTAACAGAGGAGCTGTGATGTGACTTCCTACTGCTTTCCCAGGCAAGAAATGACGGATATCGGCAGCAAAACTCGACCGACAGGTGCCATGATTGACAGCTGGCTAAGATGCATGTGACTGTCCACCAGCAGCCATGTCAGCACTCAGCAGGACACAGCACTCGGGACGTGAGCATGTAGATTATAGCCCCACATACCGCAGGTACTTCTCGAGGTGCTCGGGGGTTGGCTTGAAGTCTTTGTTCAGGGCCTGCACCTCCGGCACGTCCAGGACAATCAAGAAGTCCGTTTTACTCAGTGAGATGCTGGCATCGCAGTCCTTTTTGCGTAGAGCCAGGGCTGATCTTGAACAGATAGGACACGTGTGTCAGGCGGGCAAATGTGCTTTTGGAGCCACCTGCAGGACACCCAGTTGGAGGTCATTCGGCAACTAGCAGCAGATCTAGCACAGCCAGTCAAGCATGCGTGACAGGCACTTTGACGCCTGCAACCTGTGGCAATACGCAGCGCTCCCACAGGTTACTCTGCCAGGCCAGAAATTGCTACAGTAGCGAGCCTCTTACTTGTAATGGCGACATGAACACAGGAAGAGGGTTGCCATGCCAGGCTGCTGGCCGACCCACAACTGCACTGAGAGTTGGCAAAAGTTATTGTCAGGAGTAGGATCACCTGCGACCCTTCTCCATCTCCTCAGCACTCGCCTCGTGACCCGTCCAGGTATACTCTTCCACAGCTTCACTCTTCCACAGCTTCAGATCGTTTTGGCAAATCCTCTAGTCGAGCGCAGCAGGGGATGATCTGGTCTTTAGAATAGTCCACCTCGACGCGTCACAGCAACTTGTACACGTGGTCAGTTGATGCTTTTTGATGCAGACAGCTTCAGGATCTCGCCCTCGCTGCGGGCTATGCGCATGATAAGCGTTTCAGGCATCCCTGCATGAACACACCCACCCCAAGCTCACACTCTGGTAGACCAAGACTCCGTCTGCCACCAAGCAACCACATCGGCTGCTTCAGGTCAATTCCTGCAGGTATATAGAACAGAAGTTGGCCGAGAGACGCACCGTCAAGCTTGGTCGCTATGAGCTCCAGCGTCTCGAGCATCACAGACACAACCTTCTCCAAAGCACCACCTGCAGGCAGTCGAGAGAAGCACGATGTAAATTTGCTCGAGACAGTGAACCCACAACACGCCAGATGCACGCGTGCCATTACTAAAATATTCGACAAGCGTTGCCATGCCAAATCAACAACAAGCCACAGAGCAAGCGGTCAACGCCAAGGATGCTGCAGACAAGGCAGCCAAAGATACAGCGACAGCTGATACTGTCCGACACAGTGTCAAACATAGCATGTTGAGCAGCATTAGAGCAGGCATAATAGGGGCCCCAGGAGGGTGGACCGGGCTGTTGTTCAGCTCAAAACTGTGTGCTACCAGCACCAGCAGCACCACAACGGAAGGTACCCAAAACTCAGGAAGCAGTGGCATCAAGACAACACTTGTGGAAAAAAAGCCGCGCAGAAATAGAGTGGCAGCTGTGCGGATACCGCTGGACCTCTGAAGATCAGACAATCTGGCGGTGACAAAGTTCCAAACTACGCCTGCTATCAACACCTATGCCCTTTGCTGCTCTGATTATCAGCCCTACAGCACCCTTGGGCTACAACGTCCGACATGAGAGCAGTGCTCAGTTTTAAAAGCAGCAAGGAACTCACCTGCTGGGCTAGCCAGGCGGGCCAGCAGAGCGGTCCGCAGGTCATCTTGTACCTTGACCAGCCGCTTCTTCGCATCTTGATAGCTTTCGATCAGCGCTCCAGGTTTCTTCTTTTCAATGGCATCCTCTATTTTCGACTCCTGTTGCACGATTTTCTCCTCCAAATGATCCAGCTTCTCCTTGAGCCACTGCTCTCCATCCTCCGCCATTGGGACTGAGAGGCCACGCCGCCCAACTCTCCTTCACAGCAGTGGGAAACAAAGAGTTTATATTTTCTGCATTATCCGTCTCCACTGCACTGCAAGGCCCCACTGCAGTACAGTCTGCGCACTTCGCCATACTGGGCCTCAATAGCCCCTCGGGTAAGGGTGACCCCTTTGATTGACATCAAGCCGCAAGCGGGCAGGCAGGCATGTCTTGTACACTTGTAGTTTTCGGGGTTATGCCTTTTCACGCATGAGATTCACCCACATGTCATACAGTACTACTGATACTGCACAATATTCTGGGCCCTGATCGATTTGCCCTGTCCAAAGAACTGACCATAATACATTTCTCCCCAAGGTACTTTGTTGTATTCACGACGACAAAAGAAAAAGCCACTAGAAACAAGGACAGCGAATGGCTACCGCGTGCGTCGGACCCCTGTCGGACCATCACGCAGACCCTTTTTGTCGAGTCCAATGAAATCATAAGAGAAAGAAGTATCACCTGCGGTGTCCTGAGGTTGTACCGTTGTCTTTGCCTAGCTGACTCTTATGCAGGTTCCAGCAAATGTGGGAATACTCGCACTGACATTCAGTGTCAATAATCGCACCATGCTACTTAGAACTGCAAAATTTGCAGTGCAAATCCGAGGCATATGACCGTTACAAATTGCACACTACGGACATTGCTTGGAGGTTCCTGAACAATGAACAGCAAGAAGCAGATGTGGCGCAACTTGGCGCAATTGCATTGTCTGGCGAAAGGAAATTTGAGACCTTGGGGTACTCAAATACGGTATTTGAAATACCAGCGAGTGTTTCGAAGTTTCTCTGTGAATGTATGGATGTCATGCTGGGTGCTGACTCTGACGATCAGAGTCAGACATCTGATCAGCCCTAGGTGGCTGGAAAAGGTGCAATCGAGTGACTGACTGACTGACTGACGGGGCGGCAGTTGCAGATGTTTCTTGCCTCTGCAATGAAGAGCACATATTTGCAGCTGATTGCATGACTGGGACTCACTGCTGCTGTTCTCCAGTCTGCAAGGTGCAGTGCCTTTGTCCAGTTTGCTAGACTCCAACCATACTCTGGCTTCTGTGAAGGCAATGGTGCTTGCCGCCGTCTCCTTCTCACTGCGAGGTCCAATCAGGTCTGTGCTGTTACTTGATGATACAGGGTTGAAGGGATATGGTGGTGTCAGTCAGTCAGTCAGTCAGTCAGTCGGTCAGTAAGTCAGTCAGTCAGTCAGTCGATCGATCGATTACACCTTTTCAAGCCACCTAGGATTGATCAGATGTGTGACTCTGATTGTCAGAGTCAGCACTCAGCATCACATCCAAACATTCACATAGGAAGCTGGTTCCATGAAGGTAGGGTTGCATGCATGCTGGCTCCAGGCCCAGCAGTTGCCACAATCGGCGTAGCTGGGCAAGACCAGGGGCCGTATAAACAGGCAGAGTTCACCGCGAACAACCACGACAGGCATCCTTGATGAGATTTGATGACTGTCATTCCATTCTGTAGTCTGTCAGTAGTTGGTCGCGGTTGTACCCCATGTGCACCGACACAACAAAGTACATGTTCTGACAACGTCCATTGCCTGCTGATCACTGCACTCGCAATTTTATGATTCTATCGAGAACCCTGCAGCTCGCATCATGCTGGGGTTAGGCATGGTTGAAGAGGTCCCCTGGCATCTTCTGCTGCTACTGGCTCACTCAGGATCAGGCCACATTGGAAATCTGTGGATTGACTCATTCTGAAGAAACCATCCAGGACATATCCCAACATGGGTGCTCTCTTTTTTATGTGTACAATTGACAAGTCTCCTATCTACACTTGCTTTCAAGCCCCGCAACTTGGCTGACACATACCCCGCGAAAATGTGCATGTGTAACGATTAAAACCATCGGTGACGAATTGGGGTTTTAACCATTATCATTACAGCATGCCTGTACACACGTCACACTTAAGGTGCCTGAAATTTGCTTTTGGGTCTTCAAGGTTAAAATACGTCCCCTAACAACATCTCACATCCAAGGCCCAAACTCCAGCTAAGCAGCAATGGCATGCAATTGCGTCACTGATCTGCATGCACACATGTACATGTCACTCCTGAAGTTCCGCGCTCAGACCTCAAGATTGAGACAACTCTCCTTTTTGCAGCTAGTGTTCATGCTTCAGGCGGGTTCAAACGCATTTATCTAAGGTCTCTTTCAGCAAGGAAACCATAAAATGGCAGAAAAGGGGTTCAGGAAAACATGAACTGACAGATCGCTTTCCAGGAATCTTTCCTGCCCATTGCTTTAAGGCTGAACAACCAAAAGGCGAGTAGTGCATGGCAATTGCATGGCGCCACAAGGCATATTCCAACAAAATTAGATGCATGATGCAGAGTCCCACAGATAATCCAGAGCATATAGCAGCTCTCTCAAGATGACTGCACAGCAAGGTGGTTCAGGCTGCGCGCCAGGTCCATTAGGGACATGTGAGCAGCCAGCAGCGCATACGGCTCCACTTTCGCCACCTACACAACCACAAGGCTCTCAGTATATTTCACCTCTATCACCAACATCACACCTCCTGCACGGCGTGCAGAAGCCAATGCCTTTACCAACAGATCCCGAAAGCTGCAGCATGGATTGCTGCACACACAGATGACTGCAACATTTCCAGGAGCTGTAGTACACAGACACAGATGGTGTGTCCAGCTGATTGCTGCCCAAGAGGCAAAGGTATCTGATCATCATGACGGCCAGAATAACAAATACAGAGGGCCTTATAACCCACTGCCATTGTCCAGGCAAGATGTGAGCTCCAACACATCCAAAAGAAGAAGAAGAAGAAGAAGGGAACGCATAAGCCAAACCCCCCAGAGGGGGGACCACACCATACACATCGTACCATGTCATAGGGATGCGATGATAGGGACTGTGGGAAACATATGCACACCTGCCGGTCATATGTTGTGAGCCCATTGATCTCAGCCTCCACATCAGACAGCTCAGTGTAGACGGCCGCGCTGAGTGCCAGCACAGGGTCCACCACCAGCTGCTTCAGCTGCTCCACCAGTCCCAGGTAGCGCACCTGCGGACATGCAGCGGCACATGCCATCACATGACTCATCCATACCCCAGCCACAAGAGATCTTGTCAAAAGTGTATCACTTTGAGCAACAGTGTTGGCCATTGCAATGACTTGCATGTATGCATGCAAGGGAACCCAAGACCGCTAAACAAACATCCGACCATGACAGCTGGGGCCTCAATCCCTTCTGGCAAAGGCCGAGGCTCCCAGACTGTCATGCTGGAGGTTTGGGCAGCAAAACTCGATCAATAAGTCTGCATGGATGTCCCTCTAACATTGCTACAAAGGCGACAGACAACATCGCCAGTGACCTTCTGAAGACATGCGGACGATAGCGGAATAGCTGAATGGCGTCATTTCTTTACTGACAGGTGGGGACTGGCACCTCCAAGGCAGCAGGGCTGGTCATCATCTCGTAGCAAAACGCATCCTCAGGGATCCACAGGTGACCCTCCAAACGCAGCCCCAATCCGCCAAACTCGCCCAGCACTGCAGCGCGCGTGGCTGTTGGCACCGGAGAATTTGGTCCCACGTATGAATGCATGTCGACGAGGTCGCCCACCTGCAGGCACATGCAGTGCAGATGTCGGCACATGCCACCAGTATTGAAATGATAGCCCAGGGTGTGTGCATTGCCCCATCCTATGACATCAGAGAGGATTAATCATGGTTCTCCTACTTTGCAGCTTTTGGGGTAAGGCATGGCGAAGCTATCGTCTGCTCCCAAATCGTGCCCAACAACAAACGCAGGCATAGACTGAGGACCTCCACATTGCTGCACTCCTCGGATGGCACATGACTGCTCTGCATCATCTTTAAACAGTGCAGACAAGCATTTGCTAATGGGAGTAGAACAGCAAGAATGACTTCAGTGGAGCTGGATTCCTGCCATTGCAAGGATAACCAACTGCAACGAAAGAGATGTGCTTTGGAAAGGTGGATTGGGCATGAATGAAGCTCACTGGAGCATCAACCCAGCCGGAAGCGCCGTCGAACAGGCGAGAGGCATCCAGGGACTTGGCGTAGGCCACAACGCGCAGGGTCTCATACTGCCCCCAGCCCTCGTTGAAAACGATGTAGGTAATGATGCAGGGAAAGCTCCTGTGCTCCTGCACTCAAGACTGCAGACTGTAAGACGGGTGTTCGCCACGCTGGACATTTCACATGCGAGCCTTGCTAGCTCCCGGATGCATTCAAGGCGCTCTGGCATGGCATGCAGGAAGATGCAGCGCCCAATGATTAAACAGCGCATGTCTTATGGATGCATGCAAAAGCGAGACAGGGAGTCAGGGGGGAAATTCACATCGATCATGCGAGTGAGCTCGTGCTCAAACTGCGCCTTTTCTGCCTCTGCCCTGTAAAACTCCCCTTGGCTGAAGGGATCCTCCCAGTACATGGCTGGCATGTCCTACACCCGCTCAAAAGAAGATCAGTTGCATTCATTGCGTGGTTGACGAACATGTCTGCACAGTCAGCGTCGGGCAGAAGCAACTGCTGCTGCCCAACAGAGATGGTGCAGACATGTGAAGACAACTCAAGACATCATGTCTCGATAATTTTGCAGCGCATAACTCACCTGCCACACCAGCATGCCCAGCCTGCATGCATGCATGCAGCCACATCAGCGCCACTGAGCACTAGCAAGTCAGAGTGTGCACAGGGACAAGAACAAATGCAAAGGCCAAAAAAAAGATCCGTGCAGGATGCAGGCAAATGCAGCCTGCATGGATTGGGGTGTTATAAACCCACCTATCGCAATGATAGTACCACCGATCTGGCTCCACCTGAAACATCAATGCCAGTGACATGAGGATATACATATGCAGCAGGAACCAGCAGTGCTGTGGAAGATCGACATCAGCAGATCTCACATCAAATGCTCCACTGCATAGTGAGCAGACATGAGCGGCTGGAAGAGGTGATTGCCTTTATGTGTTTGCGCAGCAGGTTGTACCCCAAAGTCTTTGCAAAGATGATGTCATGCTGCAAAGCCTCGTCTGTCGGTGCTGTGTAGACACCATCAGGCCAAAAGCCCTGCAACATTTGAGCACACTCCAGTGAATGAACCATGTGCATGACTGGGATACCACACAATTCTCACCAACTGAAATGATCACCATGGGAAGTTGGCAATGAAACACACGCAAACTCGTCAAGCAGAAGTCTCACCTGATCAAGGAACCCAAGCTGGAATACAAACTCGTTGTTGAGCATTGGGCGCAGATGGTTGCCAGGACCAACTTTGCTGAGCGACACTTTGCGCATGCCAACATAGCTCTTCACTGTGTCCCCTTCCTGAAGCAGCGAGTGAATTTGTCTCCAAGTTTGTGACTTAGAAGTCATGCTACTCACTAGAGGCCACATGGCAATCATGCATGTTGATGGGGGCACAAGATGAAAGGGACTCACAGCTGCATCCACGCTGCTTTCTTCCTTGAGAGACACTTGCAGGTCGTAGAGGTATGGGCTGTCAAATGACCACAAATGCAGCTTGCTGCCCTTGTGCCCACCAATGGTCACATTGAAGGGGACACCGATGGCACCCTCCGCCTTGCCCACCTGGCCAGCCATTCATCCATCTGTTTTGTGCTTGGCTTATTCTCTCTTACTTATACAACAGGACAGTCATCTACATGCAGGACACAAGAGCACATTTCATTCCAACACAGCTTCATGAGGCACTCATTGACAGGTGAAGTGCACCACACTTTTACTCGCCAGCTGCATCATAACCAAAAAGGAGCAGGCTGAGGGGTTGATGGCGGAGGCCCACCTTTCGGCCCTCCTTGTCAAAGAGGATGACATGGACAGACTGATTTTGTGCTGCAAGACTGCCTAGGACCGTGATGCTCACATTTGCCGCATCGATGTCAGGGATAATGTCCAGCCGTTCAATGTGCGCTGCAGGAACCTGCAGTCACAAGACATCGATCTGTTGCTGGGACGCTTTTCTCAACATCAAGGTGTCACACTAGGAAAGGTCAGCGCGATGCTCAGCATTGAACCTGCTGTAAACAGGCACTATCCTGACGTAGAACAAAATTTTCGAATGAGTCAGCAGGTCAGAGTGGGCATTGCCCTACACAGGATATGCAAGGGTGCTGACCTGCAACCAGACAGCATTATCCCGCTGCACATATGCAGTGAATGTGGCCAAACGTGGAATTATGTAGACATATGGGAAAAGACTACATAAGGTGCGCACCGGTTCCAGCCAGACGGTCTGCCAGATGCCTGAAGAGGAGGTGTACCAGATGCCGGAGGGGTGACGCTGCGGGTGCCGCCGCTGCTTGCCGATCGGCACATGAGCAAACTCGGTCGGGTCAAACACCCTCACTGCCAGCTCATGCACACCCCCCTGCCCATGCTCCAGCGCTCCCGTGATGTCAAATGAGAACTTGTCGTACCTGCATGCATGGCACACCCAACCGCGTTGCCACAAAGTACCAAATTCTCAGATGGAAGCCCATTTCACCTTCTTCAGCAGACAGAACAGCTGAAAAGCTTTGTTGGAATACCAAGGAGCGGCAGAATGCAAATAGGAAGGCTTTCTAGTGCTGAAATACATAATGGCATCGACATACCCGCCTCTGTGGAGCCCCATCCGCTGGCCATTGACAAAGACTTCGGCCTCCCAGTCAACAGCGCCAAAGTGCAGCAGCACTCGCTCTGGCGACTCACTAGATGTGGCGGCAGAGACCTTCCAGGTCTGGGGAATGGTGAAGTTGCGGCGGTACCACATGCGCGATGTGCCCACATCCGAGCGGCCCACCCCTGCACATGCATGCATGATAAAATTCTGCATGATATGTGACAGTGAAATGTAACGGGATCATTGAAGGTCAGTAACATGACAAGAGGGCAATGGCATGAGAGGCATGCACATGCAGCTTAGAAGAAGAAATATACATGTACTAGCATGAGCATGAGCTGGCGCTTCTGGATTTCAGGGACCACAGCACTGCCAGTAATGGGCTTGAACGCACCAGAGAGGGGGGCTTCAACTGGGAATGGGACCACTATGCGTTTGGGCAGCGAGCTGTTGGAAGATGGAAGCGCCTTCTCTTCCCATACCCTGCATGCATGCAAATCAAGTATCAATCTAAGCACAAATAAAACTGGCCCTATAAATGATGTGATACAATGTTTACGATCATGAAGCAAGCAGGGGAGGCCACAAGCAGATGTGTTGATCGGCCGCCAACACATCTTGTAAGGCAGCAGGAATGGTTGACTCACCCATATGGCTCAAACTCCCAAATGCCATTCAGGTTCTGCCAGCGTTCCCTGCTCATCTGGGGGCGTGGGTACTCTGGCCAAGGGTTGTTGGGGTCCACGTCAGCAGACCAGGGAGTTGGCAGAGGGTTGTTGATGCAGATGCTGCCCGTAGACACATTATATGGATCACAGGGCAGCCCATCCTGAGTCATCCCCATGTGCTTGCTCTGCATAATCGAGCATTGGTTAGTCATTTGCGCCTCAAAAGCTATAAACATCATCGGCATTCTCTCATAAGGTGGTAGACTGGACGAAGCGATTAGTCCACAGACTGCATTTGCTCTGTCCAGCAACTCAAGTTGCTCATGATCAACATGTTGAATGCACAACAAAAAAATTATCAATGAGTTCAAGAGAAGCACCAAGCTAATAGGTATGAGCGCACCTTATTGAATGTGCCAGGTCCAGAGATGGGGACACCATTCGGGAATGGATTAGAGATCTCCCTCGTTACTGTCGGTTGCTGCAAAGCTGATGCATAACTTGGGGACCGTGCCACCAATGCCTGCCTGATCTGGTCAAGGCCTGCAGCTCCTGACTGGATGTGCTGGTTGGTTGACCTTCCAAGGTCCCCCCTGCTGTCTCTGCTGACCAGCAGGCGCTGCTCATGGGCTGCAGCCTCCTGAGCTGCTGGGCTAAATTGCTCATGCAACTTTGCTGCAGCCGGCCCTTGATTTGTGCCATGCACAGCTGCAAGTATGAAGAGGGAGGCAACTGCTGAGGCAGCTATGCTAGCTCTGAGTATGATGTTTCGCTGCATGCTAGCCATTTTCAGGCGTTCTCTTGCGTCAAATAGAGTGCTTACGGCCTTCCATCCTGTGCATAGTCCTATTTCGTATTAAATGCGAGACGTTTCTGGTTGAAACAGAATGGATCAGGGGTGCAAAGCCAATGTGTTCTGATGCAGCCTCATGCTCAACGCTTGTATGCTCGCAGGCCATGTATAAGGTGATATTCCTCAGAAACTTTTGTTAACATCGAGACGCCAAACTTTTCCAATATTTTAGCCCTCCGATGTACAGATCAACATCGCCATCGGCACTGTGACGTTACCCAGATACCGAAAGATTTCATGGCCTGCCACGCTTACCTTGTCAGCTTGACAAACTTTCACAGCCACTAAAATGTCGGTGTGTCGTCAGATGGAGCTCACCAGCCTCAAGACAGTGCGTTCTCAATCCCAGGGAAACCCCGTGAGCTTAGTCTCGACGCCAGGCGAACGCCAGATGAACACTGCTGCTCTTGCAACAGTAACAAGGGAAAGAGAAACGCGTTATTCCAAAATGAACTGCCGATTGGCAAGCAAGGAACAAAATTACCTTAACTCAGCCGTGACTGTACGGGAGAAGGATCCTGTCTTGCGACGGCGTCCCTCACACCCTTGGGTCTGAAGGAGTTCGACATGCAGATGTGACCGGCACAGCTTTCCCATGAGTGACACAGTAGAGACAGTCTAAGAAGTGAGGAGAGAAACTGGTATGAACAACTATTGGTGATCCCTGGGCAAATGTGACTAGTAGTAAACATATGCATTTGTTGTGCTGAGGTAGCCTGAGGCTGAGCCCCCCTTCTTCTGGCGCTCGCACATGTGTACACCCTTGGTTGTTGTACTGTATCTCTTGATCTTATGGGGAGGCAATCATCCATTGGCAAACAAGGAGCTTGCACGTGTCACGATTACACATCATATATCAAACACTCCAGTACATCAAGCTCAGTGTGCACTGCATGCATCAGGGCTGGTCGGTTCTTTGACTGGCGGTCATTGATAGTGACAGTCACTCTGCCAATACAGACAATCTCTATGTGCTTGCATTGACAGTAAGCTGCCCAACCGTCTGGAAACAATGCCAAAATTCACTCGCACCGCCTGTGCTTGCCCATATATGCTTTGTGTGTTCCAGTATCAGGAGCCTAACCAGTGCACCATTAGCCAAGCTGAATCTTCCACGGGCATCACATGCCGGATTGAAATAATGCGCAATATTAATTGCCGGCATAACCAGCAATAGCTGTAAGGAACTTCCCAGCAATCCAAAATTGATGCGCGTTAGCGCCTGGAAACAAAGAAACAAACAAGTTCGCAGTGGATGAGCGCAATGCTGCCCGTCCCATAATCGAACGAGTCCAGTCCTTCTAACCCTACAAACAATGCATTGGCAACAGCCAAGCAGTCCTAAAACCACCGAGCCTACACGTCTGTCCTAAGTGTCTAGCAAAATCTGCGCAAGCCGCCAAGAACTTGCCGACTACTCTGCTGCAGAATCAGTGACGGCATCTGCTGAATGCAAGAGGCCACCCCGAGGAAAGAATCCAAAATCAGCAGATGGTTTTCAACTTGCGCTGCAATTTTGCACGGGCTGAGGAAGCCAGGAGGCTCGCCTCAGAAGGTAGCTCTGCCAGACGTTTGATGCCCTGTGCAAACACAACACACGACGTCATTCAAACCTCTACAAAACAGCCGGTGAGCAATCATGAGAGCACATGCATGCACTGCATCGCGACAGGCCCTCACAGCACCGGATGTTGAGGCAGAAAACACAAAACAAGCAAGCAAATCCGCGGCAGAAGAGCAAGAATGGAGCCACCATGACCTGTACGGCGGTCCTGCCCTGCCTATTGTGAAATTCCCAAACACGGATGCATTACTTCCTCTCCGGAAATCCCCTGATTAAGCTCAGCACTTCAAGATCCACCTCAACAAACCTCATCCTCTTTCCTCACACTACTGTCAACTGCCGGTTCTTCCAAGAAATTATTTCTCACACACCTTAGTTAGGGTAGTGCAGTTTAGGGGTCAGGGTTTAGGGGCCTTTATAGTAATATTTCTTCTTCCTGAATGCTGCATTCAGAATGCAATGGTGGGTTTCAAGGTTTATACCAAAAATCCATAGTTCAGGGGTATAGAGCAAAGTGTTTGAGGAATACTTTCTGCCCCGGTTCTTTGCACACCTGCACAAGGCTCCTCTGCCAGGGGATGTCGATGAGGAAGCCGCCATGGCCGGCTGTTGGGTGGTACATGACAGTGGCGGTCGGGTGCGCGTCGCTGATGTGTTTGGCGACCAGGGGTGAGGGCACAAGGTCGTCCTTGTCTGACAGCGCCACGAGCGCGTGCGCCGGCATGTCCTCCGGCCACAGGATCAGCTCGTGCCATCGGAATTTCCGGCAGAAGGTCTGCGTGCAGTGGCACATCTCAGCATCAGTACTGCCTCTTCTCTTATCCTGCTGAAAGGGATTTGCACTAAGCACAGCTGCCCAAGGCCGCAGTGTTACTTATAAAGTGAATCATCAGGATTAAAAACACCATAATCTCGTTTGTAGCCTGCCCAGATACATGCCAGAAGCAGCTGCTGTGCTTGCAGCAGCCCTGTAATATCAGTCGCCAGTCCTGTGAAAGCAGGCGAGCGTTCCTCTTCATGCAAAGAATGCTAGCAACGCATGCGATCAGCACAATCAGAGCGAGGGACTGGGAACTGCAGGGGTGTGGGTGCTGACCTCAGCAATGATGAGGTCACGTGAGAAGATGAAGCGCGCGGTGGCCACGAGGCCGGCCAGGGAGCCGAGCGCATCAGAGAGCTTGGGTACGCGGTACACGAAGTTGTAGAGCAGCTGCGGGTAGCACGTCAAGAAGCACACCGGGTCCACCAGCGCCTGTTCAGACCGAATTCTTTTACAAAACAAACATTAAAACAGGCTGTCGCTTTGATATACCTGCTATACACAGCCAGCAACATAAAAAATCCGTTGTCTCCAGTTCCCGCATATTGACCCGAGCAGGCGTCCAGGCTTGGTCACAAGCGGGTGCAGGTTTCTCTTCATGCTCTTCAACCAGGTCTGTGGTGCAATATTTGGAAGCAAATACGTTGCAGACCTGCAGAAGATGATAATGAGCAAGAAGACTGAGGGACGAGTTCCAGCCATCCGGATTAAAAAATATCATGTAGCCGTGTTGCTCATCGGGGAAAAGAGAGAGTCAATGGAGCACCAGTGAGTGGACGACGCTGCGGTGCAGCTGGGTGATGCGCGAAGCACAGAAGGTGCCGTAGGAGTGCGCGACAAAGCAGGCCTCGGGGAAGCCATGGCGCCACAGGATGGCCGCAGCCGCGTTCGCCACCTCATCCACCTCTCTTGCGCGCAGCTGCAGCCGCAGGCCGACATGTGGCGCCTCGAGCAGGATTATGGGGGACCTCGGGCAGGCCACAGCCGTCTGGTAAATGAGGCCCAGATACGGCACCTGCACGATAAAAATCGATGAATCAGCAGGTCTAAATTCATCTGGTCAGCCAAGAGCACCTCAAAGATCTCTAGAGTGTCTGAGGATTCACAGTCCAAGCAAAATTACCACAAGCACATTTCGCTTTTCCCTTGCATGGCCTTTGGTAATTTTGCCGGCGTCTCCTCACTCGAACACTCTAAAGAGCCACGCGGGGCAAATGTAAGGTGCGGACAGTGACTACTTCTGCTGGAATCGACTAAGAAGCTGGTCTTCATCTCTCTTGGAGGCCTTGTGAAAGTACCACAACAGCCCAAACTTCCCAACTTCCGAAAGCCTGCTCATGATGGGTATATGTCCGGGCACAGAGACTCACCATGCCCAGCCCGACACCATGCAGGAAGAATACGGGCCGAGGCCCCGGGTCTGAAATATCTCCGCCCTCCTCCGAGCGCAGTGAAGAGCAAGAGTCTCCACGGCGGTGCACACCAGCCCTCCCCATACCCATCATGAAAGTGCGAGCATCCCTGCAATGCCATGGGCACTCTTGAAACAAAACCCTGCTAGATCCAGACACAATGTCAATTATCGTATCACCTTTAGAGCACTGCGCTTGTCTGGAAATATGTCCGAAATCAACTTTCGCTCCCCTGTGCCCTCATATGCATGTGCTGCCAGGCCTCTAGATCTCAAGCCTGTGCCTCATAGCTCTACCAGAACCCAAATAGCTGTGTAGGTGCAATGTGCACAATTATATCACTTTTTCCTGACTTGCAGGAAGGCTGCAGCAAACTCTGCTGGAAGCACTGGTGCTCAGATGAGCCCACCATGACACCAGTGAGTAGTCATCAGTGGGTCTCACCTGTCCTGCAAGCTGGCATCGACATCGATGTCCACGCTGCTGCGACCCGACACCGATGGCGTGTCGACCGGCGAGTCATCGCATGACTCAACCCCTGACTCATCGCCCACCAACACCCCCTCCGCCCCCGTCTGCCGCGGCGATCCTGCGGCCGCCTGATCAGGCCGCCGGATCCAGTATGTGAAGCCCTGTGAACACAAACAGGAGCAGTGTGTCAGCTCAGTCGCTTCGTCTGCATCAGCACTGTATCATCCGAGGAACAGTCATGATACAGCGGGTATCAACACACAGCAGCAACTCTGGAGAAATGAAGTATCCAGTTCTCGGTACAGTCACCGAATGCTATGCTGGACATTTCACATTATGATCCTTTAAGGACTGAATCAAAATGTGAACAGCTGCAGTAGCACTCAGAATGTATTGAGCCATGAGGACTTGTGTGCGCACATGGCAAGTGTCCATGCGGAAGCCCATCTGCCACAGCAAGGCTGTGGCCAGCGCAGACACCAGCTCGCAGACTAGGTGCAACGCCAGGGGCTTGGGCAACACGCGCAGGTCCTCCCACACATGCGCCATGAAGCCAATCTCGCTGTTGCGCCCCTCTGAAAACTTCACCCCCCACTCCAGCTCTATCTGATCCACAAACTCCGCCACCGCCCGCTGCAGCTGTGAATACACAAGCAGCATTGGCTTAGTAAGCTTGCAACACCTCACCAGACCTTCAATCGAGTCATAAAATAGTCGAGTTTCTTGTGAGTGCCCAGCCACGCTCTGGACTGGTCGGCTGAAGTGTTTCCTAAAAGGGGAGCTGATAAAGAACATGTCTTCGCTTCCTTTTAGTGCTAGATGGGGCTCCAGACCTCTCACCCTTCCAACAGGTGAGAGGCACAGGACAAGCACTGGCTGCATCATGCACTGTTGTCACAGCATCAGCTGCCGGGAGCATCAACCGCAGAGCTTGCAACAGGGAAGTTAAGCCATCCGTTGCATATTGTGGCAGTGTGTGTGCCAGTGGCATCATGCATGCGCCTTGCAAAAGCCAGGATGAAATGGTACCTGTGGCGGCAGCGCTTCCAATCTCCTGAAGTAAAAGCCATATGCCACAAAATCCTCCACGTTCCCTCTCCTGACCTCCTCTGCGGGCACGCCATGGAACCAGCCGCTGAAGAAGTCCTCTATGCTCATGCAGCCCTTCAGCTGCAGGAACCTCCTCTTCACCTCAGCCACACGCTCCACATCATACTCTGTCTCCACCAGCTGGTTGAGCACGCCATACCTGTACCACAAAAGGGCCATGAGTGGCCTCTCTTTGATAATTGAGTCTCCTTGTTTGGATAGGATATGACTCAGCATCCTGGAAAACATCCACCAGACCATCCTTGCTTTCCTGGCTGGTGTGCAACCGGACTACGGCATCCGCCAAAGAACTGCATTCTTGCTACTTCATATACAAGGATCCAGCTGCAGCCTCTAACAAAAGCACAAGGCTATCCTGCAGTGAAACGGTTGAAAGTCCAATGTTCTGGGTGTACTACGTCCGGCTGTCTCTACGGCCTTTTGCCGGTCCCATGTGGAGTTCAAGTGCCCTTATACTCTCTTCTGGCATAACTATTGCTTCAAGGACGGTGTCAGACTGATGACCTAAGCAGAGAGTGATAAGGGGCACGGCTGAAAATGAGCACCCACCTTCCGCGGTGCCAGGCATAGTACGCCAGCTCCACGCAGCCCCACGCTGCTAGAATCTGATAGAAACCGCCGTGCATGCTTCCCCAAGAGTACAGACAGTGCCCAAGCACTGAGACCATGAACAGGGTCGTCAGCAGTCCGTTAGTTGCCACGGCCTGTTGCCCCTGCTTGCAGCCTTGTGGTGCCACATACTGCACACATGCCGCCAGAAAATGGGCATCCGCGGCAGAAGCAAGCATTTCGTCGGACGTCGTGCAATATAGCCCGTCTCGGATGTCTGGTCACGGAAGCCTGGGCGACAAGGCTGCCTCACAACTTAGGACGGAGGATAATGCCAGTCCAAATCCATAAAAGAGCTTAAAGAAATCGAAAGACCTTATGGCACCGTTAACACCTGAGCGGCTTCCCACACCGCAGGCAGCTGCCGTCACGAGCCTTAACAGTCAAAACGTTGGCCCCAAACGGTCACTCGCGCTTTCCACCCCCATTTCTGAAACTGACTGATAGAATGGCTAAAGTGCGCATTCCTACCCTATCTCGTACTCAATGCGGGACAAACTGCTTCTAGATGATGAGACTGCGCGCTGAACTGCTCCCGTCATGGGTCAGCGCCATGTCACGCCGACAGGTGGAGCGCCACCCGGCGTCCGCGTGCCAGCATGCAGCCAGTCAGTCAGCGTCCAGAACCACACCAAGCAGTCGTGCTCAAACAATTACACTGAACCTTGCACACTGGGTCCCAATCAAGGCTTTTAACAATCTACAAGATTCAGGAATGCTAGCACGCATACACCTGATGCTATGTGTTGACGTCTCTGAAAACAGGTGCTCAGAGATGGACAATCATATGATACACAACAGATGTTACAGCTGCGAGTAGGAGTTCTTTTCCAGGTTTCACTTGTGCGTCTCATAAAACAATCGATGCTCCTAATCCCTCAGTCTGCCAAATTTTTGGCAAGCCGCTCTTTCTGCGCTGGCAGGGAACACACTGCACAGCATCCTACGCGCAAAGATCCCTGAAGCCTGTAGCAGACTTTCCTGGTGTGCTTCAGTGGTGTGCACAGCAAAGGATGAAAAAGCAATTTTGCACCCAGAAGCCATGCCGCTCTCCGCGCAACTTTACAGCCTCAGTTTTGGTATGAGAGGAGCACGACACGAAGGGAAGTGGCCATTAGGTGGCCCCCTGTTTCACGAGAAGACTGTGGGTCACGGCAGCAAGCTATCGGCGCCGCTTGGGGCGGCCGCTGCCAAAGCCGATGCGGTCCTCCTCCATGGTGTGGTCCATCGAGGGGCCCACTGGCTCATCCAGCAGCATTCCCTCCTGCAACACATGCACAGCTCTTGATCTTATGCACATGATTTTGAGTATGATGCACATTGCTACATTGCATCAACAGTAATATGGAAACTAGAGAACAGGCAGTTTGACGGCCGGGCTAAAAGGAAGGGTTGTGAAGGGCCGAGCACCTGTCGCAGTGTTCTGGAGCGAGCAAGATCATTGCTTCTTCCTTCTTCTGGAAGTAAGACATCATACCACCGCAAAGCCTCAACCCGTCAGGCCTTGAGACAGGGCCTTAGATAGGAATCAGGGACACTTGCAGGCTTGGGTATGTTGCCTAGTTCAAGGTCAACCATGGGTCTCCCTCACAGAATGACACCACCCTGCATGGTGTTGCTTTGCGGCAAGGCACCAGAATCAGGGATGCTTCAAGACAGCGACCTTTGTAAGAGGCCTCAGACGTGCAAGCTCCCATCCCAAGGAGGGTACTGCCTATCATCAAAGATCTTGAGGCTAGATGCCGAAGACTGTGTGAGAGTCAAAAGTAAGAAATTCAGATCTACCATACCTGACCGCGGGGGTCGGGGTCGGATTTCACCGCCGTCTTGGCCGCCTCAATGCGCGCATCCGCGGCCGCCTTGGCCTTCTCAGCGGCCTCTGTTGCACCCAGCATCCACCGCATGCGCTCCTCCAAAGCCTCCGCCATCTCGTTGCATGTGCCCATCCTGTGCATGCAGCGCCCCACGCATATCATTGCAGCACTTTTGTGGTTCAAACATGGCATGCAGCAGTGATCTTTTGTCAGTACCTCAGAAATCCTGCATCTGCATTGATCTGGAATGTGACAGTGATAACCATCAGAAATAGTGCCCACTGCACATGGCAAAGCTGTTAAGCACAGCTCCTTGGGAGACGCATCTACTACGGTACAAGTGTTGAAATACTCAGCAACAGCCTAGACAGATGCACCCTGGCCAAACTCATGCCGAACTGCAGTGAAAGACACAAAAGAGAAGTTGGTGGAATGAACTGAAAAGGAAACAGGCGCGTTAAGTGGAGATCCTTTCTCGGAACTGCCCGCAGCGCATAGTAATGACACATGTCTGACACAAGGAGGCTTGTACAGACGCAGTGTGTGGCAAGAGCATTGTGAGTGGCCCGCAGCTGCTCAAGGCATGGAGAAAGAAAGGTACAGGCACAACCGGTGGCCACAATGCGAAGATGGTTTGCAGCTGTCCGGGCGCAGATGTGTCAGAAAACAAATATGCTGATGGAAAAGGGGCCTAGACCGACGTCCCAAGTTGCAATTGCATCCTACTTGGGCTGCAGCTGCTGGGGGCTGCAGTGACGACATGTATCGGGGCGTTGGATCGAAAATTGTCCAGGAGCACAAGGTGGCGGCAGTGTCCAAGCTTGGTTGCAATTGCTCGGGGCAACAGCGATGGCATTCAGAACGTTAGGAACAAAAGATTCGGGGTCATCGGACTTAATGGGCGCACCAGGTGGCAACAGAGTCCAGGATGGGCTGCAGCTGCTCAGGGCGCACGTCGCGTGCGATGCTCTCGTGGATCTGCAACCGCTGCGCTCGCTGGTCCAGCTTGCCCTTGATGATGCCGCTGTGGAAGCAGTCTGTGATTAGCAGGTCCTCCAGCTCGCGGATGTTGCCCAGCTCCAGCTGCTGCAGCAGCTCCCCGTACGCTATTGACTGCATGCATGCACATGCACCTGATCAGGAAAGTGCTCCCCATGCTGCATGAGAGTGCACCCATGTGATGATCCTGCCGGAGCCTTGATGTGGCCTGTGCGCCGTTGCCTCGCGCTCTCTTCCATGGGGTGCTCTCAAAGATGACTGAGAGGACAAGTCAGGCAATGGTCAGGACTGTGTTGGGATTGTGATGTATCCTTCCACAGCCCTCAAAAGCACTGTCAAGTGTATGCGCACGTTAGCGCTCAGCAATCTTGCCATGTCTTCAGCCAGCTATGTGTGAGGCCTGATAATGACTTGATGGGCTGAAGACTCATGGCCAATGAATGTCCTTCACCTTAAGCCTGACGTAGATAGTCACAGTCGAGCTGCTTCTTCCAAGGTGTCAGAGACATGAATGCATGTTGGGACCTCCTGTTGTCTTGGCCCTGCCTATATTCTATCACTCACACTGCGGCTCTGATACAATGGGGTGACGAAGGCTCTTCAAAAGGCCAGTTTGGAGGCAGAGGAAGGCACCTTTTTGTTCTCTGCTATGGACACCACAGTGAGCTGCCTCAGCTTGAGAAGCTGTTGGTCATTCAGGGCTGGCAAACTGCTGGCGTTTCCTGTGAAAGCAGCAGGTTATAGTGAGCTGATGCAGGTACATCATGACATGCAGCAGGTATTGCTCAAGTTCCTTTCATGGGTAGTGCAGGAAATCGTGTAACATTGTAGGACCGTGCCTTTGTAGTCGGACCATGTCCCATATGCGAACAGCTGAAGCAGCTTATGCGCTTTTGAAGCCTCAGAATTCTCCAGCTGCGTGGCACCATCAAGCACTCATGTTGGTGTGGCTGATCACATCCAAAGATCCAAAAATACCACAAAGTCAATCAAAACACGACCTAAACATACACATAGTTGTGTCCCCGACTTTCAGCCGGATCATAACAGATGCAGGCGGTCAGTGCCGGCGATGAAAGCGATTAGTACTACCACTGGCACCGCACAGTTGATTTCTGGGGAACTTGACTGCTCAAATGTCAACCCTATGTACCTCTTTTACGCTAGGAACATCCAGTAGCTCGCCAAATGTGAAGATCCCGGGCTCTGCTGTGACTTTCTGGATGAGATCTGCAAGGGCCAATCCCCGTGCGCCCTTGGCAAGCAGCAGATATCCTTCCAATTTTGATCCGTTATCCATGTTGAAAGACAATTACAGTGTACAGGCCCTTCAGAGATGCAGATATCTCTACCTCACGATTAATCACCTCCAAAAACAAGTCTGCTTCATGAACACCGCTGGAAAACATGGACGTTTAGAGTTACAATGTTTACATATGTCACCACTTTTTCGTCACAAGGCTCTAATCTTCAAGAGGTTGCACACACACCCTCCTGCTTTCTCGGCGAGTTGAAGCATGCAGGGACGTCAGATGGCGTTCCAGATGGTGAAAGAGCCAAACTAGACAGCGACGACAGGTGGCTCGTCACGGGAACAAAGAAATCAACAAAAAATCTGACGCGGCGCACTTTGTCTGTCCCTTTTTCCAGTCTCGAGGGTGTGTGGGAGCTCTGAGCCGTGTCTGGAGGGGTGTTCAGCTGTCAAAGCTCCATACCTGTTGTTCGTTGCGCCTCTTTTGTCGCACAGCACCTCCCACCACCGTATCATGTCTCTGGGACGCCTCCTTGTGGAGAAGCACTCCAAGATTGCCGCAGTGATCTTCCCAGTCTCTGTGCTGGGGGGTTTTGCCTACACAATGAAGACAGGCACATCACCGCTTGCAGACGGCAAAGATTGGCTGCAAGGTGTGCATGGATAAGGTCGCCTGTATGCTATGCTGCCCTCCATCTGAGGCACTTTGGAGTCTTTTGTTATCTTTGCTGAGTTGATGCTGGACTGAAAGGTTGGTGCTTGAGTGTGGGCTCTAGCTGTACCGCCCCAAACTTAGTGTATCAGCAGAGCTGTCCAGGGCTCGAAGGGAGCTGTTGCCTTTTGCCATATTGTAAGAACTTAAATATCAACGAGTGACTTGCGGGCTCGCAGGGAAGGAGTCTCAGCAGAACATGTACACACTAAATTTCAAACTTGGTGGCATCGGCAGCAAGTGATTATGCCAGAATCTACGCCAATGAATGAATCTATCAGACGTCGAGCAGGAGCGCAACACTGTGTCCCGATGGGATTGTATCTGTAAGTAGCAGGAGGCGCTGCTTTCAAAATTTTGTTGCGAGGGCTGCCCCTCGTGTCAGTAAACACACCCCTTGTTTGTCCGAGCTGTAGACTGTACACTTGTAGAGATAAAAGCCTATCTTGGAAAAAAGGTGATGGCAAGATTTTGACGAGGAGACTGCGCAATGAGGGGCAGTCAGTTTTGAGAGCTCTGTTTCTTCCCATCTTTGAGAATGAGTGTCAGAAGGCCCACTGCTTTTCGTGGGATCAGATTACTGCAAGTGCGATGTGAGGTGTTGGAAGACAGAAGATGAGGGATGATTATAGAACAGAGAGATGATGAGCTCAATGTGTGACACAGTGCAGCAAGGAATTTGTGTGTATATGCGAGACCCTGTTGGTTGCATTTTGGAACACTCTGAGTCGGGACTTTGCTGCCTGTGGGCTCCAACACTACCCAGAGTCGCAGATGCGGTGGTTCCCCATGAGAGCTGTACATTGGAACTACTGTGTTTTATGGCAATGTCATGTGATTTTGTGGTGAACATGTCTGCAAGTGTGTCCTGTGGCATGAGATCTGATTGCAAGACTTTGGCAACAACCTTGAAGGTGTGGTTGCGCAAAGTCACTTCGCTTGTGGTTCGAAACATGAAAGCGCTCTTGCGAATTGCCACACTGTGGAGGTTGGTTTGCAGGAGCAGTGGATGAGAAAGTTTACTGGTCTGACTTTACTGCCGTGCAAGTTCCAAGGGTGCCTGCCTGCTTGTCAAGCATTGCTTGACTGCAGAGCACTGGATATGTTGCCATTTGCTGCCTTCCGGCAACACCTGATGATAACCGTCCAAGAAATATGAAGAAGCTTTGAACTTGTAAATCTGCACATTGATCCTGATTTCCCGTGGCCTGAACATTAATGAATACCGTATCCACTTCCCGTAGTAGAAGCTGCATGCCATGCCCACTGGGCATGTACTGGGTTCAAGATGACATGAAAGCAGACTTCCTTTCTATGCCATGCACTTCTTGGTCGCAGCCTGCCTACCTGAGGTAGGATATGCCAGTGCGGCCAAGGGCGCACTCAGACCTGAAATTTGCAGCCTTCTAGAAGATCTTAGAACCCTCAGGCTGCAGCGCTGGGGCTAGCTGTGGAATGATTGTTGATCAATTGAGCCGCTGGGGTGCATCAATCT
Source organism: Coccomyxa sp. Obi (assembly GCA_020887355.1). Lineage (NCBI taxonomy): Eukaryota > Viridiplantae > Chlorophyta > Trebouxiophyceae > Coccomyxaceae > Coccomyxa > Coccomyxa sp. Obi. The sequence continues at coordinate 319,858 of AP025001.1, forward strand.
TGTGACAATAATCACATGTTTTGCCAACAAATGCCTGAACCTCTTCTGATGACATGTCTGTACAGAATTGCCACTCGCATGTGGCATTGACTTCTGGTCTTTGGGAAAATGCAACTTGGCAAGAAACAGGCCTGCCGGCTGGGCCAGCCACTGGCCACAGCAATTGCGCGGGCTCAGATGGGTCCAATGGAAAATTGAGCAACCTTGTGTGTGCAGAGGCTTTGCAACGCTAGCACCAAAGGAATCATGCTGGCACCAACCCATCTGCTTCACAAACCCTCGATTGTCTTGTCTTGTATCTTTTGAGCTTTAACGAGACCAACGCATGCAAGGAGGGAACGCTGTCGGTTTGATGTCAATTAGGTCCCAACTTGGCAAGCTCCCTGGCGAGAATTGTTTCCACTGCGCATGTTGACCATCCCAAGGACATTGAGTACGAAGGGGAAACTGCAAATGATTGCTACAGTCGATCTTCCAGCGGATAGCTGCTAAACGTGAGGATAGGAAGGCCATCATAGAGAATAGGGTTTCCCTCTAGTCAGTCAGTGGAAGATCCTTGCGCTGACAGGCAAGAGGTGAAATGGGGAACGACTATGAGATGTCCGAGCTTTCACAAGGGTATGTCAATCACTTTTCAGAGCCAGAAGCCTTGATTTCAAGCTCGTGTAGCGTTGGGATCCCTTGTTCTTAGGCTAAAATCAAGACATTGCTGATCCTTGTAGTAAAATATATTGAAAAACTTTCATAGTAACGACGACGTTGGCAACATGTCCATGTGCTTACCTCGAGCGCTAAGAACTGTGCAGACCTAACTTCAACGAACAGTCGTTGCAAGCGTCTCTTCTCTCATTGAGAATGTGGGCCTGCTGTTTGATGTTTAAATGACATGTTCTGGATTCTTCAACAGGTATATCCGGAAAGTCTCCGGCCCTGTTGTCATTGCTGACAACATGGGAGGAGCAGCTATGTATGAGCTCATTCGTGTGGGGAAGGAGCGCCTGATCGGAGAAATCATCCGACTCGAGAACGACAGTGCTACCATCCAGGTCAGAAATACGGATTGACTTTGAACCGGGATGTCTGAAGTGCCGATTCACTTCTGCTGATCTGAACCTTTGACAGCTTTCGATAAAATTTCTTGAGTTTACTTTCGATCCTCGCATCAAGGATGAATCTTCTTTTTGATACCCTTCACTGGGCGGCCTTCACCTGCATGATGTGGTGTGTTCTCACAATGGCTCGTCTTCACCTCTCAAGCTTGTCCGCATGTGGGCGTGCAGGTGTATGAGGACACAGCAGGTTTGACTGTGGGCGACGGTGTGGAGCGAACAGGCAAACCCCTGTCGGTGGAGCTGGGTCCTGGCTTGCTGACCACAATTTTTGATGGCATCCAACGGCCCCTCAAGGCCATTGCAATCAACTCCGGCGATGTCTTCATCCCCAGGTGCTGCAAGTCTGCTGCATCATAGATGCAGCATGGTGCCAGTCTAGGGCCTCGCAGCATTACCAGTTTGGCCACTTCATGCAGGACAGGAGATAGAATTACAAACCTTCCTCATGTTGCCGTCACATTTTCCAACATCCTCTTCATTTCTGTCTTGACAGGGGGGTGGATGTCCCAGCCCTGGACCGGAAGAAGGGGTATGAGTTCGCCCCTGGCAAGATCAAGGTGGGTGTGGAGGCCTTCATCTGCAGCGTGCCATGCCAAAATCGTTTTGAAGGTTCATGCAGCACCCTTATCTGCACCGCAACTGGTCAAGTTGGCATGTTCGTGACATGATGCCAGCCGAGGAGCTGGGCGCCAACCACTTTTCAAGAGCGCATACGACTAGCAATTAATCTACTGCATCAATAAATTTTAGCTCATTGTACCTGTCGTCCTCCCACTCGCAAGACAACAAGGGCATGCACTCGGACAGAAACAAAGAATTTTGCGAGCGGCAGGCGAAAAGCTCCATTACCTTAGATGCACAACCAATAGGGAGGATCGGAGATGCGGAAGCCGAGCCATGGTGGACTTTCAGGGGTTAGACAATAATTTTTCAACCCTGAAAATAAACCCCTGAAACCTTTTGAAAAATGGTGCAGGTGGGGGACCGGCTGACGAGCGGCGACATCTACGCAAATGTGCACGAGAACTCGCTGCTGGACCACAGGATCATGGTGCCCCCCGGCGCGCGCGGCAATGTCACCTACATCGCCCCGGCCGGAGACTACACCATCACTGACAAGGTCCTCGAGCTGGAGTTTGGCGGCGTCAAGAAGGTGGGCGCCCACCAGTGCAGACTCTTCCACTATGATGTTCATTCATTAATTTTCAGGGTTAAGTGTGTACATAAATATCAAAATATAACCCTGAACTCTGGAAATACACTGCTGTGGGGCACATCAACATGGTTGGAGCAGGCCTCTGTAACCCATGGCAGCTGCAGTTCTCTGCCATGATGCACCTGTGGCAGCCGCCCCAAAAATTCCTTTCTGGAGGCCCGCGGTACTGTTGGCCTACTTGACTAGGGCACATTTTGCCACTCCCCTTTGAGAGTTCCCTGCTACATGATGCCATCAGCCATCAAATGGGCGTGCTGTGACATGAGAGCTTCGAGGGGCAATGGGCCCCCGGGATTTTTTGTGCAAAGGGATGGAGACAGACTTGGAAATGGAAGGGGGACAATGCATGCTGACTGGAGGGTGTGGCTTTGGGCGGATGCAGGAGTACACCATGCTGCAGACATGGCCGGTGCGATCCCCCCGGCCGGTGGCGCAGAAGCTGCTGGCCAACACGCCCCTGCTCACCGGGCAGCGCGTCCTGGATGCCCTCTTCCCCTCCGTGCTTGGAGGTGCGAACCTTTTTTTTTGCTGTGTTCCTCCTCGCCGCTCATGTGGCTGTTTGGGGTTTAAAGTGTCCCTTGAGTATGGGGGGTGTGTTGTGGTGTTTTCAAACTAGAATGCTGGCATAAAGAGCCAGCTGTCAATTTCATTGAAAAGGTCCTGAGGGTGCAATGCCTTCAGATTTACATCTTGGCAGCTTATTGACTCCACTTTGCTCAGCACCACACTCAGAAAGGGCAACATCTCCCCGAGGAGTTCACTTCGTGAGTAGAGCTCTGCCTATGTCCGCCCTGGCAGCTAATTAAGAAAGCAGACAGCTGCAACTGTTTGTATTGACTGGCCAGGCGGATATTGGCAAAGCTTTGCTGACGAAGCTATTTCCACAGGGTTGGCATTGCCTTTTCTGAGTGTGGTGCAAAGCCAGTGTGTTGGACACTTGTGCCCTACAGCTTTCAGCAACACATCAGCATATGTACCGTCAATGTGGGGTGCATTGTCAGCCAATTGCCATTGATGCGTGCTGTGCGTTTTGGGCAGGAACATGCGCCATTCCAGGGGCGTTTGGGTGCGGCAAGACGGTCATCAGTCAGGCGCTGAGCAAGTACAGCAACTCCGACGGCATCATCTATGTCGGCTGCGGCGAGCGCGGCAACGAGATGGCGGAGGTGCTCATGGACTTCCCCCAGCTCACCATGACCACACCCGATGGCCGCGAGGAGTCCATCATGAAGCGCACCACCCTCGTGAGTATCCATGCCCCACAAGTCTTCCCTTTGTGATGGATGTAGAGTTGATATGAATCTTACGCATTTCTTTCTCTAGACAATGTAAACTTGGGTTGTTTTTCTGTGTTCGGGACCTCTGCCCTCCCAACAAAGAGACTTCAACACAGTGAGCTTCGCACACTTTTGCTCGAAGGCCTTTCAACTTTGTCATTGACGAGACAGAGGCAGCCTTGCTGCAGTTCCTGCGTCAACAAGTAACCGGTTGCTGCCCTGAGTTGTCCTGCGGAAGCCCTGCAAGAACTTCAGGAGAAGCATGACAGTCCTGCGGTCTTGTAGGGTTTTTAGGGTTCAGTGGTTCCGATATCTTAGGGTTTAGGGGAATATAAATACTCTGGAGAAAACTATGGCTGTGTGCGGGCGCAGGTGGCCAACACATCCAACATGCCGGTGGCGGCGCGCGAGGCGTCCATCTACACGGGCATCACCCTGGCCGAGTACTGGCGCGATCAGGGCTACAACTTCTCCATGATGGCTGACTCCACCTCCCGATGGGCCGAGGTGCGCTCCATCACAACTGGCTCGAGCAAATGTGAAAGACTCATGTCATGGGCTGGTCCTTAAGTACTCGATGGATAGGTTTGGTACTGCAGAAGGAGGGAAACGACCCTCAGCGGGCTTAAATCCAGGGCGGCAGACAAAAACGCCGTTCTGGAATGGAATGATGCTCTAAGATTGATGCTTCAAAGATTGATGCTCTAAAGAAGCCTGAAGAATTCCCCTTCTGAGTAATGGGTACTCATAAAGCTCTTAGTCAGCATCTGCTCCAGCAGGCGCTGCGCGAGGTTTCTGGCGGCCCCGGCGGAGATGCCGGCACACCTTACTTCCCTGGACGCTTGATCGAGGGACCGAACAACACCCCCTTTGTTACTGAGTGTTTGGACAGGCTGTTTAGCTGCAACTTCACCCGCAGGCGCTGCGTGAGATTTCCGGGCGGCTGGCGGAGATGCCGGCCGATTCCGGGTACCCGGCGTACCTGGGCGCGCGGCTGGCGTCCTTCTACGAGCGTGCCGGCCGCGTGGTCTGCCTGGGGGGTCCCAAACGCGAGGGGTCCGTCACCATCGTGGGCGCTGTGTCGCCCCCCGGTGGAGATTTCTCCGACCCCGTCACCTCTGCCACCCTCGGCATTGTGCAGGCACGCACCTCCTGCCGATGCACTTCTCAAGTGTTCTATTTCAGGGTGTACGGTTGTTTTGTATTATTCAGGGTCATATATGTTTAGGGTTTGTATGGATAACTTCAGGGCCTTGAAAGCCCCTGAAACCCTAAACTGTGGGACTTTTTGTCAAGGGGGTTCCCCTGGCCTCTCCAGCTACACCTGGAATGATGCAGACGCTGGAAGCGACTGCTTGCTTGGTTGATTGCTGGTGGAGATTTGTAGCCATGTAGCTGGTGGTTATACCCACCCTGGTGAACCTCCTCACGTGGAAGTTTAGACAGGTGCTTCTGAACTCACGCTTGCAGAGGGAGGATGAGATTTCCACACGCGCCCTCTACAGCAAGTGCTCATCAGGGTCAGGCATGGGTCCAGCAATGAGGCATGTCCCTCATGAGAGGGAGGCATGCACATCGTACCAGGCCGCCTTGCCTCTTGCAAAGATCTGCACACGGTATATCTTAGCAAGGGTTGCGGTGACCTGGGGTGATGTGCTGCCTTCTGCAGCTGGGCTGCTTTAGCAGCAGCAGTCTACCAACTTGTGCAACAGAGTGAGCTGAGGCTGCTCCATAATTACAAGTGCAAGCCTTTATATTCATCCAGAAAGTGCCAGTCTTACTGACAGGCTTCCATGCAGGTGTTCTGGGGCCTGGACAAGAAGCTGGCCCAGCGCAAGCATTTCCCCTCCGTCAACTGGCTCATCTCCTACTCCAAGTACACCAAGTCGCTGGAGCCCTTCTACGACAAGTTCGACCCCGACTTTGTCAACATCCGCAAGATCGTGCGCGAGGTGCTGCAGAAGGAGGACGACCTCAATGAGATCGTGCAGCTTGTCGGCAAGGTGTGTTCCTTATAGAGGTGCAGTGTTACTCTAGGCTGAAGTTCAATGTCAAGAAATATCTTAACTAGGGGCCACACAACTCACCCATTGCCACTGCTCTTGTGTTGGGTCGTTCCACTTGTTCTAGGAGCTGCAACTTCTTCAGAATCTTTATTTTCTGCCTTGAATGTCACACATGTTTTGTCAACATCTTTGTCAACTGACTGAGGCTGCACGTCAGGCTTATGCTCTAGAGGATGTTGTTGATGACGTGAGAAGGGCAGAGCAGCTGTCACCTTGCTTGAGGATGTCGGACAGAATTTGTAGATGATGATGGCGATCTTTGACAGTCATGCGTCATGCGGATTAGATGTGCCACATCAGTCCGGTTTGTGGTGGTTCTGGGATGAAGATTGCAGGGATAACTTGCAGACACGATTATTGTGAGTGCAGGACTCGCTGGCAGAGAACGACAAGATCGTGCTGGAGACGGCGCGCTTCCTCAAGGATGACTTCCTGCAGCAGAACTCCTTCACCAAATACGACAAGTACTGCCCCTTCTACAAGGTGTGTCCTCCCTCTGGTCCGCTGTCTTGAGCCCATGTGCCCCACACTCTGCTGCTCTATTCTGGAATGAGAGACTTTTGTCAGCGCCATAGCGTCCTGCTCGGTTGCTGATATGCATGTCAGGCCCTGCCAAAGGGCTTCGTTGCTGCAATGATGGGTGTTTCTGTTCATGTGTAGAAGATGCTTGTCCCGTTGCAATCCATATGCTGCCTTCTACTGCTGCTCCTGTTGGCCGCAGTGAGTAGCAGTGCTGAAGAAATTATTGCCCACCCTGGTGGCTGCGAGTCAATTGCCTTTGGTTGACCCCTTGTTCTCGATGTAACCATTCTTCATTCCCTTTGGAGTCGGGGTGGATGCTGCGCAACATTGTCACAGTACCAACTGCTCACTTGACACTCGTAGTTTGCCTAGTTTGGCCTAATTTATGTGACCCCTTATCCCTGATGTTTCCCTGTGCGGTCGGTGTGGATGCTGCGCCACATCACCACATTTCACTCCCATTGATGACCCCTTCTTTCTGATGTGGCTGGTTTCATTCCCTGTGCAGTCGGTGGGGATGCTGCGCAACATCACCACGTTCCACACACTAGCAACGGCGGCAGTGGAGCGCACCGCGGGCGCGCCGGCCGGCGGCGACGGCCAGCGCATCACCTACAACGTCATTAAGTCGCGCCTGGCCGACCTCCTCTACAAGATCACCAGCCAGAAGTTTGAGGACCCCGCCGAGGGCGAGGAGGCCATCAAGTGCGCTCCCGTTAAGGCCCCAGTGGTCAGGCCCAAGTGGGTACATGTTTGTGTAAAAAGTTTGCCAAGGTTGAGAAGGCAAGCATGTCGCTTTCCTTGAGCGCATTTCCCAGTAGCTCAGGGCGCCCTCTTCTCATTTTAGTGATGTTCGCTGTGTTTGTTGATCCAAGAGTGGCATTAATCTGTGCAGCCACTGGGAACTTGAAGGAACATGCAACAACGTGGCCATGTCAACTTCTCAAAGATTGCGCAGTCACGAGAGAATTGGGATCCCATAGGAGCAGGGCACATCTGCCACACATCTGCAACCAATCATGTTGATATTTGAGGTTATGATCAGAAGTGAGGGTGCCTTGTGTATGTTGCGGCGTTTCATGGCACAGTTGACCTCAGCAGAGTAGCTAATGTCCTGTGTTCCACATGCGCTCAGGGGCAAGCTCGAAGCACTTCATGAAGAGATCGTGGAGAAGTTCCGCGCATTGGAGGAGGAGTACCGATGAGCGCAACTTCCGGCTGACAAGTCAAATTTGGCTTCAGTCAAAGTCAGTCAAAGACAATCCGGAACCCCTTGCGGGCTGCATTTGATGATGAGCATACATCATCAGCAAGACATGCTCAAGAGCATGGAACAGCACCAAGACTGCTGCTCGAGAGCTGGAAGAGGCTGCCGATGCGCTTATAGCATGTCTGAATGACATCATTACCTGGTGTGACGTGCGCCATCTGTTGCATCTGATCCTGGCAGTTGACAGTAATCTGGGGGTCAACTCACCAGGTGGGTCACCCACCTCAAAATTGCTGGGATCTGACTGTGTAGAGGAGCAGCGGGAGGGCCTGTTGTCCTTGTGGGGACCACTGGTAGGGTGCAACGAGACAGAAAGTTGTGCTCAGGATTTTGGTGGTCTAAGAGCAGTGGATTGTGCGCCCTAGCACGTTCTTCTGTGGGCCGCCTGCATGAGATCAAGAGATATAGGACAATCAAGGGCGTGTCTGCATTGTAGACGTCTGTCAGGCCAGTCCAAGAACAGTGCGAGATCATGTGATCACCACGTCTCATCATGATGAAAATACTATGGCAGACACAGTGCCATTGCGATCCGGCAGTTTACATAGAAAGCTGCAATTTGACAGTGTAGCGTCAGAGGGTATTTGTCAACGACTGACCCTTCATTCCTCCTTGTCTAAAGGCAGGAGCTGTAAAGAGGGCATCTGGCCTCCAAGGTTTTGCATGGGACAGGTCCCATAATGCCAGCCGAGGTCCTGGTCTCGTCTAGATGACCAGAACGCTCGGTCGTTACGGGACTGGCATACCTTTCTCGGCCTTTTGGCTAAGATCAAGTGTAGTATCTGTTCTTATCAGTTTAATATCTGATACGTGGGACATTGTCCCACATGATGTTAATCTAATCTTTTGCCCGGGGGCAGAGTGTTGTGCTTGCACGACCTTTGCCCGCCCATGGCCTTGGCATTGCACTGCCGCCTTGGCTGTGGACCGGTTCATACAACACGACATCAATCCCTTCCAAATTCTCCAAAAATTTAAAACAACTGACGAAATATCGCAAAAGACCTACACACTCCAAAATACAGATCACGCCCACGTCCCAGGCAGGGGATCAACAGTTCGCCACTGAAAGGTGGCAAGTGGGTTTTAGATTTTCGTTTTTTCCTTTGATTCGCTGTGAGAATACGGAGACGTATAGACTGCAGTGAGTACGCGGCGACTCACTGTCCGAGGCAGATCATGTAGCCGTCACTGGCTTGATCCACCGATCTCAGCAAGAACAGGCTCCATAAAGCATGTCAATTGACTCGGTACTACGGATATCTCTGAACTTTATCTGATGTAGCTCGAGCAGCCCTCCTGCCAAATATGAAGATGCCCCGGAACAGTAGCTTTGCTTTTTCCTACCGAGGTATCCGGTACGGAAATGAACTGCACACTGCGATATCTAGTGGGGGCAGAATCTAGTTGGCACGAAGTGACTCTGTGTAAGAAATATTTATGGTTAAGTCTTCTTGGTTTTGGAGTTTGAGGATGGTTTTGGAGTTTGAGGAAGGCCCTAAGGCCAGGAAAAATTGGTGTATGCGATTTTGTAAGGACACCGCTCGGTATTCTTTAGTAAAAGGCGAAAGAATAGCCCGCCAGAAGAGGTGACCTTATCGCGGATACTCATTTGAGTGCTGCAAAGGTACCATGTACTCACGGTTGTTGCATGCATTGCACGTGGCAGTATGGGACCTGTCATGATTAAAATCTGAGTGTGTGATGGTCTCGATATGTCCTAGTTGGCAGTGTCACAACATTGTGCGAAATGAATGTCCATGGCTTGCTTGCTGTATTGCCAACCAGTAAAGATGCCACATGGCTCTCGCACAGTTGCTTACATGTGTAGCGTGTTGACCGTTGTGACAAATGCAGTTGAAAATTCAGTGTCTGGTAGCGTGTAAGACCAACCCAAAATGTAGGCCACATGCTGATAATTAAAAGGTAGCATGGCATGCACTGTAGTACATGTCAACATGTCTGCAGCTGTGCCCCAGCAAATGGCAGTGACAGATTCACTCTCATGCAAGTCTGCAGGCAGCACAATCATTCCAATTGCAAGGGCATATCACTCCTGCCCATCTTAAGTAATGACAACTCTCAAGCTGACTTGCCCACATCCAATCTTTCATGCAAGTTTTCCGAAACTCAAGTTGACTACCTAGGAAATTCATCTTCAAGACGCAGGTGAAGGACACAGATATCTGCATCACAATGCACCTAGTTGCTTTGAAGCTTTCAAGTGGCAGTGCCTAATTCTGCGACAGCATGCAGTACTCACTGAAAAATTGCAGCACAACTAGTGAAGTGATCGATCAGGCATCACAGCTCTTGCTCCACCAGTAAGTGGAGCAAGAGCCTGGGACAACTTGCAATTGCTTGTGGAGGCAAACAACTGCAACAACAATGAGCGGTGTGTGGTGGTTGCGAGGCAACAAGATGCCCCAACCAGCCACAACGACTACTGGAGTCCGTTCGATCTTCATCTGCTGTCCAGAGCCAGCAGGAGTGGAAACATGTGTTTTCCACCTGTTCCCGGTCCCTCCCATTCCATAGCTGAAAATGTCACATCCCTCTGGACACGTCACGTGCATGCTGTGCAAGCCCATGGTGTGTCAAGGAATGGTGCTATTGGGTCTTCGCACTCCTTTCCTTCCTCTCACTAATCCTAAGCCTGACAGGACCATAATTGCTGCTGAGAAACGGCACATGTACACAGCCAGCCTGCATGCTGTGGCCCAGTGGCGCCCATGCATCTCCGGCTGCAGGTGCATGCACATGCCGGCAGGTGTGTGCAGCAGCAGGTCACATGACACGGGGTTGAGAGATCGCAGGCAAGGACATGCCGTTTCGCGCACAGGCCGAACGGCTTCTGGTGCTCGTGTGGACAGCGGCACATGGCGGCAGGTGCGCGGCGCAAGAGGTCACATGACACCGGGCCGCGGGATCGCATGCATGGACATGCCGCTGCCCAGGCCGATGACCAGAGTGTAATGCTCACTGGCGCGCACGCCCTCTGGACCGCCCATCTGCACATCACCCAGAGACAGCTCTGTCTTCAATCCGTCTCTACTGAAAACAAGTATCCTTTATTTCTTCTTAGCAACAAAGGCCACCTCTTACAGAGAAGTCATGCCTCTCTACCAAAGTGCATGCAAACCCCCCGTCCACGCATGAGCGACACATGACTGGCAGCCAGTTAGGATGGGTTGTCCTGGACAGGCGCTGCACCCACATCGGGAATAGCAAATCCTACGCTGTCACATCCCAATAAAGAAGGACGCAAGGCAAAAGGCCTGGTTCTACACGCTTATGTGCTCTTGCGCGCTGGCCCACATCCCAAACACATCCTCTGCAATGAACCATGGAGTTTGGATTTGGGGTACTGTAGATTTGAGGCCAGGAACAACAATGATGGCATGGCGGGTGGCTTGGCAGAGTGAGCGGTCGATGCATCCGTGAGCATGCATCAAACACCGGGGGATGATGTATCATTTGAGGACTGAGTCAGTGCTCACCTCATCGGCCAGCTTGAAGCTGAAGTGCTGCAGGAGGGTCGCCGCAGTCGCCACCAGGCTGACCTTGGCCAGGTTCTGGCCGACACAGTTTCGCGGCCCCTCCGCAAAGGGGAAATAGCGCTTGGGGCGCATGCTGTTGCCTGCCGTTCACACAACACCCATCGAATCATTCCAATCTCATGCATGTCAACCTTTCCAGCCCTGCTCAGAACTGATCATGTATGAGGTGAGATAGTTCAGAGGCTACATGAACTTAAGGAGTCACCCGTAGCATCCCTGCTCAGAACTGATCATGTATGAGGTGAGATGGTTTAGAGGCTACATGAATACAAGGAGCCAGTCATAGCATCCCTGCTCAGAACAGGTCATGTATTGAGGTGAGATAATTAAGAGGCTACATGACCACAAGGAGTCAGTCATAGGATGGCACGCGCGCTCACTTGACTCATCCACATCGGTGCCGCCAGCGGCGCTGTTGGAGGGAACGCCGCCCGACGCGTCCCTCTCCCAGTCCTTGTACCACTCGCGCGGCAGCGGCAGCATCTCCGGCACCGCGTACTCCGCTCCAGGGGTCAGCCACCGCTCTGCACGCACAAAAAGGTACCCAGCTGTATTCAGTTCAGCCAGGCTTGAGTCCCGGCATAATTTGCACCCAGATGGGCAGCATCTCATGCACCCCACCTTCTGCATCTGGTTGGGACTCGCCACCGCTCATGTTTCAGTTTCTGATCTGTTAGTTTTTGTTGCGCCCAGAGCCGCGACGCGCTTCCATGAATCCTCGACACACTTCAGTTGCAGGTGCAGTGAGGGACCTGCTTGCAACAGCAGCTGAAGCAGCTTGTAAATGCAGTGTGAAGTCAACGTCGGCTGCTGACCTGGGGATTACACCTGCCTTGAACCTTGTCGGCCTCCTCCCAAGTGCAGGAGGTATGCCGGACGGCATAGTGGGCCGTCCGGGCTCAACAACATAGAGAATATGATGAAATGGAAAGAACAAGAGGCTGGCACACCTGGCTTGAACTTATCGTGGTCCTCCCAGTTGAAGGAGACGTTCTGAATGGCATGGTGGGGAACCCACATCTGGGTCCCGGCCGGGATGTGCAGGCGACCGGCCAGCGTGATGTCATGAGTGTTGCTCACCCTCAGCTGCCCAACGCCCACCGGCGGGTACATTCTCAGCACCTCCTGCAGCGCAATAACATTTAGTTAGGGTTTGTTAGGGTTTTGCTAGGGTTTAGGGTCTGGGACGCGCCACCGGCGGGTACTTTCGCAGCACCTCCTGCAGCCCCATCAACGGTCTTTCAAGTTCTCCTTGCAGAGTGTTGCATGCGGCTTCTTGTAGTTTGTCATTTGTGTGGCCCTTTGCTGGGGGTTTCTTCGGCCGCAAGACAGCTCTATAATGATTGCTCTGATACCAGGGGATCTGTTGACCTGCAAAGGATGCTGCAACAGAAATCTATACAGGGCGCGACCCGAGGACAGCACCTATTCACACGCGATTGACATCTGGTCTGAGGATGCAAGTGCTGCCAGCTGGTAGATCCGGACAGATTGGCAGGCTCACAAGCTCTGGCGGCAGTATTGAGCACATTCCCAGCCCACTCTGGACTGACAATAAGACTGCCTTTCCACATCCTGCCTACCATCATGCTCAAATCGCATCTGGCTGGGAAAACAGGGCAATGATTCAGATACTACAGCAGGAGCTTGCAGGAGACCAAGACATTTCAGGCTGTCTGGCAAGCCCCTGATTGGGCCCTCTCTATGGGGTCTGCGGCCTCGGGCCCAGGCGTTGCCTTACAAAGAGGTGCAAGGATCAGGTATTCTGGGAGAGCGTGATGTAGCCATTAGAGCACACCTTGATGACGGCTTGCAGGTAGGCCAGCTTGGGCAGATCGGCGTAGGTCAGCGGCCGCGGCCGGGGCCGCTCGGGGGTGATGCTCAGCTCCAGCGAGTCCAGCTCCTCCAGAATCTTGGCCTCGACCTCAGGGTGCTGTGAGATGATGTACCTGGACCCAGAGGCGCAGCATTCAGTGGGTAAGTTCACATGACCTTGTCATGGTGACATACTGCCCTCTCCTGCTGCCCCAAGAAGCGGAAAGCTGTCGTATCAGGTCCATGCCTTATTCCCTGAAAGCGGGAAACAGACACGACACTGAGATGGAAGATGTCACTTCTGTTCTGTCAGTGCAGCAATTGCATGCATATGCGATCACGGCATGGTGGCATGACATCGCATGCATGGCAAAGCCCCGCCCCAATCCTTTAAATTTCCCCTGCGAGTGGCTACAAGCTGCTGAAACCAGACAGCAGTCCCACTGTCAGTATGACCTACAAAAGCAGACGGATGCTTGCAGGACCATGGTACAGCTCACACTTCAAAATTTCATGCATGCCTCTTCCCAAAGGAGGTGGGCAGTCACCTTGCACATAACTATGTAGGCGGTTTATACTTTTTAAAATTTCCAGGGAAAGCACACGAACTTGGGAGGGGGTCTCTCACAGGACAAAGGTTCCGGTGTGGCCGGTGGTGTCGATGCCGGCGAAGAAGAGCGCAGCGATCTCGGGGAACATCTGGTCGTCGGACAGCGGGCGGCCAGTCTTCGGATCCTTGGCAGCCAGCAGAAGCTGCGCGAAGCTGCCTCGCTTGGGCTGCCCGGCCTTGATGTGCTCCAGCAGTCCCTGCACTATTGCCTGTTTTGCCAGCACAACCAGCAGTGTTAGTAACCATATATATCATTTTTATTTTAGGGTTTAGGCTTATAGGAACTGTACCTGTAAGAACGGATATAGTGATGTCACTGCTTGCCAGACTGGTATTTTCAACCCGGAAAACAGTGGTAGGAACCTTTTGCAGTGATGCCACTGCTGGCCAAGTTGGCACTTTTAACCTGAAAGCTGCAGTGCTCTTGCAGAACCAAAAGCTCAGCTGTCATGCGATGAAATGAGCAGCGTTCAACTCACGCCAGCCTTCTGTAGTCAGCACTCCCCAATGTTCCAACACAGCAAATAACCGCTCGCCATTCCTTTGTGCACTGGTGTGGATTGTCTATCCAATTTGCCAGCCATTATCAGAAGATTTTCTGTCACCAGCACATCTCTCAAGCTTGGGAGCAGGATATAAAGTTGAGAGTCTCATCCACCTGGAAGCGGCCGAGGAGGCCCCGCCTTCGAGCAACTTGAGGCACCACAATGGCAGCTGACAAACCGCTAACCAGTCACTACCAGCACAACCCACAACCCACAACCCACAACCCACAACCCTGACCCCGAAACCCTCAACCCAAAAACCTAATGACTCACCTGGAAGCGGCCGAGGAGCCCCCAGCCTTCGCGCACATCGCGGCGCCAGAGCCACCACCAGCGGTGGATGGGCTGCTGGATGCGCCGCTCGACCTCCTGCGTGCCGCGCAGCAGTGATGTCACCGCGTCCGTCTCCGCCGCGTTCCCTGTCCTCAGGCTGCTCAGCGCATTCATCTCCTTCTGGAACCCGAACCGCCCTGCGCGCGCCACATCACCGTTTTGGGTTGAAGAGGGTGATGACTCAGGGACAACTGCACTGACGCAGGGTAACTACCTCTCGGACTGGACCAGACATTACTTTGCTCCAGAAGCGGGGACGCAGTGCCCCTGGCTTGGGCTCAGATACAAGCAGGTGCTGCTGCTGCCTGTCGTCTGCTGCACACTCGCATGGACAGGCCTCAAAAATGTCCGACTGAAAAGAAGCGCCGTGCAGCTCTTTCTTCAAGGAGTCTAGTGCGTATTGAGGACTTTTGAACACCTCAGTGCTGGCTGTGTTGTCCCAACGCATGGAAGGAGCAATGGGGCGCAGAGTAGGTACGCACCAATGACGTCCATGGACTCGCGCAGAAGCAGGTTGTCAACATTGTGCACCTTCTCTGGGCCGCCCTCTTTAAGGTAGTCCACCAGCGCCATTGTGCGGTCCACCACATGCTCAAATGCGTCCCTGCAGACATCCAGTCAGCTTCACTCGTCTCCCCGTGTAGTCCATGCAACCCCGCTCAATGGCATCCGCAGATACTGAATCAGGTTCACTCATTTACCAGTCAGCCCATGTCCAGTAAGCTTCCTTCAACTCTGTCCCTGCAGACATCCCAGTCATGCTCCTCCCACACTGACTGGGTGAATTGTCAGGTTGCACTTTGAAGGTAGCGTCACCTCATGTTGCCTGCACTGAAGGCTGGCGCCACAGCCTTGCGCACAGCTTTCCAGTGCTCATCCGTGTGGCCTGTCAACAGATTGGTGCCGCCCAGGAACTGCAGCAAGTCGCACAAACATTCAGCGTCCGGGATGGCATCACCACCCCAGCAGTGCACAAACCGCAGCAGTAAGTCTGGCCGGGCAGCTGGCTCAAGCCAACACTGACGTTGGTCACAAATGATTTTGATTTTGATTTTGTACTAAAAGACAGAATGTAGGGCTGCCATTCTGTCAGGCTACTGAGACAGGTGTCTCAGTCTTCCAGGACAGGTGTCTGTAGGATGAAGACAGGTAGTCATGCATGCATGCATGCATGCATAGGAGGTTGGACACATCTCAGACACCTTGCAATTGACATGCAGAGCCCTCGTGGCCTCCCCACTAATACACCACAGGGGTGGATGGGCCAGATCACTCCCCACCAATACACCACAGGGGTGGATGGGCCAGATCAGGCACGCACCGGGTCCAGAAAGGAGTATGCAAAGCGCATCTTGTCCACAGCTTTGCTCCGCAGTAACTGTGTCGCCAGCACCGGGTCCGTGATGATCACGCACTGCGCAAGTATAACACTTTTAAATGACGTTCGTAACCGACACAGTTTGAGCGCTCAGAGCGCACCCCTCGAATCATCCCCCCCGGTGAAACATGCCTCAGAGGAGTGCTATGGGAGTACCATATCTCTCTATAGTTGCTATTAGTCACGGCATGGGAAGGTAACAGTGGCCTCTTCCCTGGGGACAGGGAGCCACCAGTGCCATTAATCTCACACTGAACAAAGCAACACCCTCCGAATGGAAAAGAACATCTGTGCTCCAGGTTCCCCAAGGTGGCAAGCGTCACAGTGGTGCATGGTATTGCCATGCATGCAGGCATTTGCACGCACATGGTACATCATGACGCGGACTTTCACGAGGGGCCCGTAGCGCTCGGCCAGCTCGGTGGCCGCCCTGTGCGGGTCCTTGCGCGAAAGAAACTTCAAGTCGCCCATCAGCCAGGGGTACTTCGGCCCCGGTAGGTGCGCAAGAGCACGAGACCTCCGGTAAATGCCATACACCATCCTGAACAACCCCACACCACACTCTCACGAGTTGAACCAGAAGCCTTGTATGCTTGCATAAGCCCCTGCCCATCCACAGCTGTCAATATGTTCACTGAACCTCTGCAGCCAAGTGTTCAGCACTGCATGGTGCAAACAATGTGCCACATCGTAGGAATAACTGACAGGTGCCGTGGTATCACTGCAGATAGTTTAGTGTGAGGAGGTTTTCTCTTACATTAGCAAGTAAGACTTTGCCAGGACTGAGGGGACACTCACTTGGAGACCATGTAGCTTGCCAAGCCCAAGAAGATGTTGCAGATGGCGGACAGAACAGGAGATTTCAAGTCTTTGAAACTGGTGGTTCCTTCTGAGAAAACGTATCGGAGTGCCAAGAATGAGGCAGTGAGAAGGCAAGTGGTGTGGCCAATAGCGTCGTTGTCTTTGTGCCACTTGAGCTGCCGGACCTGCGTGAAAGACGCACTTCTAAGCAGATCGCAGGCGCGATCAGTGACCAGAGACCACATCCAACAACAATTCTTGACACTTCAACCCGATCAAACGGTGAAATGTGGTCGCAAAGATAATGTGAGAAGACCAAGCCACGATCCTAAATTGTTGCACATCAGGAACCAGAGCGAGTCGCGCACCACGGCCTTCAAAGAAACGTGAGGACCAAAGAGCCCCATCGAAGGACCAATGCACTTCTAGTCGTAACAGAAGTTGCAGGTCACGTCGTCGTGCAGTGCTTTGGTGAGGGTCTCCGACCAGCGCCGTACGAGCGAGCTACGTGCCTTTGTCAAGGTCACTGAAATGACTATGGTTGAAACAGATGGTCGTTTCTGCTCCTGATCGGTGCACTAGCGCTGCAGAGCGGTTGGGTTCGGAGAATTTGCATTCACACGGCTCCTTCCGAGACGTGTCCAAGGTTCTTAAGGGTTTCGGGAAGGTTTTACCCTGCCCAACCGCCGTTTCATAGGCCTGACATTTTCATTGGCCAAGATCTTCAGGTAAAAATCTTGCCGGTGGATCCACGTCAGAATGAGAAGAAAGCTGAAGTGGTGCCAGCAGTACAGCAAGCGTTGTAGATAGCACCATCGACACTGATGGACTTGGCGTTTCCGTTCCCAACTCAATTGTCCGTGTCGGGATTCCGGAACTTATCCCATAATGCATTACGGCATGCTTCAAATGCTTCTGTCCTCTTTGAAGTTCTCTTTAAGTGCTAATCCTGCATTGGAGCCGTAAGATCATTGCGTAAATCGTTCTTCCCTGTTGCAGGGAGACGAATTCTTGGAAGAGGCGGCCAGGCTGCCCACCAGGATATTGCGTCTCACCTAATGCAGCGAGCTTGTGCATGCCACCCAGTGAATCACCAGCTCGATGCTTGATGCATGCACACCTCCATAACGCCATGTGCAATGCAAATGACATTGCAACTGCATAGACCTCTTGCCATTCATGTGCAATCGCATCCCTTACAGGAAGGACGGAGGCACTACCACCCAGTAATATAGTATATACTACTCTGCACTGGCTCGGCAGTTTCTTTCTCCCTACTAGCAGTGCAACTCTAGCATCCTGATCAAATGCTGCACATTGAAGCCAGTAACTCTGATGTCACAGTGTTCATTTCAGAGACTCTTTTGCTGAGCCATTGATCTAGATGGCTATTGACTTTGACATGCAGACACTGTTGTGCTGAGGCAGCCCTGCCTCTTTTTGGCGCTCGCACAGCCTTGATTGTCCTTTATCTCTTGATCTTAAGCAGAGCGCTTGAATCATTGCAGATCTGAGGCACAACAAACTAGGTGGATTCACAAACACATGCCCAAGAAGCAGCTGCAAGCAGCATGCAATCTTGCAGTGGCTCCCAGCATGGTTGTCATTCCTTGAGACACATGTCCATCCTATTCGCCAAGACATACTGAGCACAACTTCTGCACGTCACACCACACCCCGAGTGGTGACATGAGCACCCAGAAGAACATGTTCCACAAGATGTATGGCATGAAATGCAGAAAGCAGCCCCAACAGCCCTACTCAGTGGGCAGCACAACAACATGATCTAGTAGGACTTGTGGCATTCCTGATGTTTGTTGTGCCAGGCAGCCCTTCCTCTTTCTGGCGCTCGCACGCCCTTGATTGTCCCATGTTTTGCTCTTATGATCAAAAGGAAGTTTCCTCTCGGTGAGGCAGCTGTTCCTGCACCCTGGTTTTATGAGGAACAAAAGACAAATGGCAGCAAGCAAGTGTGCGACGGTGGACTCTATTCCTCTGACTTTTCACACATGCAAGGCATGAAACTTCCCAGAACAAAAGGTGCCATGCTCTACTGCAGAAGCACCACCTTTCCTCCGTGCCATGTGCGCCAAAGCTATACAACGGCTCCTCAACTGTTGCCATTAGCCACGGCCACCGCCCCAACAACTCTTGCAACCCACAGACTTCAGTGATGGACAGCAATTCTCAACAATTGTGCCATGGATGCGCCGCGCGGCGTCTTTGCTGACTGCTTCAGCAGAGACTGGCTCACTGAGACAATGGAGCACACCCTGCAATCGGCTTTATCAGCTTAGACAGCACTGCTGATTGGAGGCTTAGGCCTGCTTTTATGTGCTAGGCAAAGCTGCTCCGAGGGACACGAGGTCCCAAGTCCAGATCATCATGCTCCACGCCAGGCCATCGGATTTCCTCGTCTGGTGCAAAACTCGGGACCTTCTTTTGGGGCGCAGGGATGCTCGGGCGCCCGCTGAAGCCTTGCGTGAAGCCGCCGGAAGCCGCTGACATCAGCGGTGATGTCACCCCTGGGGACCCACTGGAAGCTGCGCCACCACCCGGCTGCCTGATCTGGTCGCGCTCGGCCGGCCGCCCCGACATCCGCAGCCGCTTCTCGCGTCCGCTGCTGCTGGGAAGTTGATGACTCAGCGCTGATGATGTGGACGCAGTCTCAGGTGGAAGCCATGCAGATGCTTCCCTCTGCCTGCCCTGCCATCCTGCTAGGCCCTCTCCCCCATCCTGCATAAAGTGCACTCAACCTTCTTCACAATCACCCGACAATTATCTCACTGGAGTGGATATGTAATCCAAATGACTGCCTTGACAACGGCTAATGCAATCCACACGATTAAAAACACGTTCATGTCGATGCGATTGTAACAGCTCAAGCGCTCAACAACATTGGCCGGCATGCATTTCATCTGCAGCGTTAAGCATGCACAGAACAGGCAGAAGTTGTACTGCCACACAAGGACGAGCGCCGACCTACAGGTTGTGCATCTGCCCAGTAACCATGAGGAGTCAAATACAAGGGCTGACCTGAGAGGCCGAGCTGGCCGCAGATGTGGCCGCAACGGAGGGTCTCCGCGGCAAGATGTCACTGCTTGTACTGGTGGCAGATGCAGTGTCGCTCGCAGGCTGCCCGACAAGTGGCCGGCTGGGCGATTTGGGCAGCCCTGGTGGGCCCCGGTCTCCTAGCGGTGTGCTCGGCTGCTGAACACCACACTTATAATAATTAACTGCAAACAATGCCGTGTCCAATGTGAAAACTGTGTCCATGTGCGCTGCATGCAGGTTTTCTAGACAAGGGAGATACACTCAGGGGTGTGAGGAATAGACTACTGGATGTTTGTTCCCTTTTTCACACACTAGCGCGACCTTGCAGCGACACAGAAACCTTGAGTGACACTTGCATCGACAGAGTCGTTCTGTACTCAGCAATGTGCACTGCAACTGTTTCGTGGTGGTCCGCTTTGCCCTCGACAACAGGTCCTACCTGCTATTGACCATACTCAACCCAGAGTGTTACTGGGCCGTAGATGCTTTGCACCATGATTTGCCCTTGACAACAGGTCCTACTGGTACTGACCACAATGACCCCAGAGCATTACTGGGGCCATAGATGCCTTTGCACCATGGTAGCACAATGTGACAGCATCAACACATTTTTACGATAGTAGGGTGGTCAATTTTTTGTACTGAATGCAAGCACATGAGAAAATGCAGGGTAGAGCAATGAGCCTCAGGTAACTCCCAATGGTCTCTGAATGTGATAATAATGATAATAATAGTAATAATTTTTCGGGGCCCCAAAGACACACCCCTAAGGGGTGTGCTTTTCTACAGCTGACCCTTCTTGTGTCAGCAACTTTCATAAGCATGTGAACATGTTGCGACATATTCACAAGGCCGTAAAGGCCTAAAGCCCTAAACCCTAAACCCCAAATCCTAAACTCTACAAAATTTAGAGGGAGGGCTCCAAAGACACACCCTGGGCGGCAGCGCCATCTTTTCCATGACGGCTCCCGGGCCGCGCGCCAACAGCGCCGGCAGCAGAGCCGGCAGCACCGCAGCCGCCGCGTCCGCGGCCGCCGCGTCCGCGGCCGCCGCAGATGTGGATGCATTATCCCTGCACAGTCGTAGGTATCAATGTCTCACTATACTTAGGGTTCATGGTTACCCTAGATAATATAACAACCCTAGACCCTAAAACATATCATAGCCGCGGATGTGGATGCATTCTGCCTGTGCGGTCATAGATCTCAACTTTTCCCTTCATTACCCTCCACTTTTTCCCTCCCTTCCCTTAACCCAATATCTTGAAGGGAGGTGAGATGATACTGCCTGACTGAGCACATCAGCGGAAGAGAAGTGCTGTCAGAGCGCAAACAGCAGCCGGCTATTCTCGATCACTGTGCCTACAGCTGTAGATTCTGTTGCAGACTTGCACAGAGCTGTGCACATGGGTCATATATGAGAAAAAGGCCCCCATTCACTGCTGCTGCTGCATCCACTGGGCTCCCTGGCCGATGGCCCGTGGGGGGTTTGCAGTGGCATTGCTTGTGTGCAATCCTCATGGACGTGTCAGATTCACCTAACTTTCACATGTTGCTGCTGAGACAATGGGTTGATATTCCTAGATGCCATTAGAGTAAATGCACAAGTCTAGCACCCAAGGGCCAGCGATTTGTACCACAACATGGCGGTTTGAACGGATGGAGGGGGATGCTGCGCACCTGAGATGCGCTGAGGTGTCGGCGCCGTCGCGCGGCGTTGCCTCCGGCGTGGACAGCGCGGGCGCGAGCACGGCCTGCTGCTGAAGGATGTGGAAGATGACTGTCGAGGACGGCCGTGCCTCGGGCTCCGGCGAGAGACAGTCCCTTATCAGCACAGCTATCTCCTCCGGGCACTCCTCTGGAGACCTGCACACACAGAAATGGACAACGCTGAGGCGGTCTCGCAACATTTGCGCCTTCGGCACTCCCCAAGGCATCGTTGCTGGCTCAAGCATTTCTAGACTGAGGCAAAGTTGTGGCCTGTATGAAATTGGCCTGGGCCCGTAAGCTCCTTCTGCAACCAGACTTGTACATCTAGAGTTAAACTTGGTGAAACAGCGGACATGTCATGGCATGCAGGGAGAGGAAGTCGGCACTGGGGCAAGCAAGGTGCCTAAACCCTAAAATATACCCCTAAAACCCTAAAATATAATCCTCAACCCTGAACCCCAAAAATACGAAACTGAATATAGGCGGTACCTGGGAGTGCGGAACTGTTTGCGGAAGGGGCGCTCGGCAGTGACGATCTCCCATAGGATTACGCCAAAGCTGTAGATGTCGGCCTTCTCGCTGCACTCGCCGCCGTTGATGAGCTCTGGGGGCGCCCACTCGAAGGTGCCCTGGAAGCTGGTCATCATGGTGCTCTCGTTGACCAGGATCTTCGACAAACCAACGTCCTACAGTTGCATACACACCATGCTTCTGTTGGAAGAGTCCTCGTCAGCACGCCTTTACTTGACAAGTGCTATGGCTGTGGTAGAGCTGCAGCCAGCTTGATCGAAGGGGCGAGATGATGGCTGAAACTCCAAGAAAGGGGGACCACAAATACATTGTACCAGAGGTCCAGGCCCAAGCACACGAGGCATACAGGGGAGTCTGTTCCTGCCATACTTCCTCTGCGGCTCACCATTGGTACAGTACAATTAATGACACACAAAAACGACATAACACTTGAGGAGCAAAAGTGCAGGCCGTGCCTTACACAGACTATGTAATGCATGCATGTAAAGAAGCTGAAAGTCTGCCAAGAGTCAGAGGGCGAGCCCAGATCCTCCACCACCCAGCAAGCACTGGGGGTCTGTGCCATGAGCCGCACATCAAACTTCTGTTTGCCGACAGCTTTGCGATTCCCAGATGGAGGACTTCAGCAGAGAGGGAAGAGTTAATGCGTACCGCAATCTTAGCAGTGCCGCTGGCAGTGAGTAGGATGTTGGGGCTCTTGAGATCCAGGTGGATGATGTGGCGGCTGTGCATCTTATCCAGGCCCCTCGCCACGTCCATGGCTATCTTCCGGCCCCTGCATTGTCAGTGCACCGAATCATCATCATTGTCATTGTCATTGTCATTGCACGCTTTTCCAGCCGAGGAAGGCTAGGTGCGTTTCAGCAGCACTGCAATAGACGTTTGCCATGATATCCTATCTTGGGATTTCCTCCACCAATCATACACTATTATCATTGCATTGCATGTCATGCAGTATCAGGCGCAGTACATGCATCCCCCAGCAAGGAACATGGCCTCTTATGCCCTGCAAGTATATTTATTTTATTCAGGGTTTTTAAGGGTTAGGGTTGGGTTTAGGGTTAGGGTTGGGACACTGCGGTCCAGCCATGGCTGTGCAGAGACATAACTGCCAACGCTTCAACAATGAGCGCCATGTATACACCATTACTAGCTGTTAGGCGCAAAGGAATGCTCGTTTCAGCACCAGTAATCCACAGCACTTATGTGCAGAGAGGCAAACAACTCTGAAACATAAATTTAAACCCTAAACCATAATCCATAAAATATAAATATAAACCCTATAAATATAAATATAAAATATAAAAACTTCAGCAGAGCACAAGCCTTCAAAAGGGTTTGAGGACGCGCCTCTGATACCAGCCGAGCTTCCCATCGCGGTCATTGCCGATGGCGTCAAACAGGTTCCCGCCCGCCATGAACTCGGTGACGAGCATGGTGTTACCCTCGTCGAAACAGGCGCCCATGAACTGCACTATGTTGGCGTCCTTCAGGTCCTCCAAGATGAACGCCTCCCTTCGCCATGCACACCCACCTCATCAGAAAGTGAACGCGTGACATGGAGCCTTCACTCTGTGAGCATGCAGGTAAATGCCGTGGCACATGAGCACCGCCTGCAGCAATGGGTATGGCAATACGGTCTTGCAATAACTGCCTCCTCTGCCATCAAGTCCTTCCATAAGCCACGCACCTTTTCTCAACTCCTCAACATCCAATGATATCACCCATTTGTGGCAGGTGAAAGCCCAGAAGTGAGGGGATATATGAAGAGCCTGCAAAGTTTATGACAGGCTGTGAAGGCAAGACATTGAGAAAGACGACTCACCTCCGAAACGCTTCCATCTGCTTCTCGGTGGTGTGCGTCAGCATCTTCACAGCCACTGTTTGCACGCGCCACGTCGCCTTGTACACCTGTTGTCGGAGACATGCATGCGTCATCATCCCTTCAGCACCCATAGGCAGGGCCTAAAATGAACAGTACACCTGTTGTCGGAGACATGCATGCGTCATCATCCCTTCAGCACCCATAGGCAGGGCCTAAAATGAACAGTACACCTGTTGTCGGAGACATGCATGCGTCATCATCCCTTCAGCACACATAGCCAGCCTAACAATGGACAATCACACAGGTACCTGTTGAACTAGGCCCTCCCTCAAGAGCACCAACAAAATCCCAAATTGACAAGGGCGCCAAGTACCAATGAGAACATTGCAGCCCAGGAGATCTCTGCTGAAGACAGAGGCATGCTGTATCGGTGGGTGATGTAATAACTTTCGGCATGCTTTTATCAATGCCCTGGACCCTGATGGAAAGAAAGGGAGCCGCACCGATCCACTGGCGCCCTCGCCGAGCACCCAGGGCAGGCCATCAGCGCGCTGCATCACATGTATCTCCCCGGGGTCGATGGCCCAGGGGTCACTGCGCCGAGCGCTGAGCGCGCCCGACCGCGTCTGCGCCAGTGAGGACTTCCCCCGCAGGTGGGGGGTGCTCCCCCCGTTCACTGGCCCCGGAGAGGGGGGACCCCACAGCCGCCCCGCCCAATCAAAGCTGCGTGTCCGCGCGTGCCCCTCCGAAACCCCTACACACAAAACCACATGCTGATGGGCCTTTGCTGACAAAAAGCGACCCAGCCTCAACACACTCCTTCAACACGTCCTCACCTCCATCATAAGATGCGAACAGGCTAGGCAGAAACGTGGGTAACCACCATTGAGCCATTCACAGGACAACAGCGCATACGGCTTGCACAGATACGCGAGGAATACAGGAAAGGAGCTGCATTGGAAGGTTTCGAGCGAAGCAAAATGGTGCAGCGAGAGGAGGGGAATGCACCTGACTTGTAGGGGGAAGGGGCAGGTGAGTGCAGCGCCAGCAGGTGTTCGGCCCTTCGCCTCCGCGTGCGAGCGAACAAGAAGAGCAGCACAGCCGCTGCAATTATTCCGACCACTCCAGCCGCCACCACACCTGCTTGACAACAGTCAAGACTGACTTGTTGCAATGGCATGGCATGCAAACTCATGTTGACATGGAAGCCGGGAAGGAGAAGAGGAAATGCACTTGCATGGTCCTGTGGCCATAGGTATGGGTCGCTGCTCAAACAGCTTCGGCCAAAACCTTTCTTGATGCACCTCCATTCTCCCAGTTATAAATGGGAGCAGAGCTCAAGGACAGACCCCCGATCAAACCTGCATTCGCTTTGCTGCTGCTCGCTTGGGCCATACACCTGCTCCCTCACAGCATGTAGCAGGCCACGAGCCATCTCGATGCAACTCCCCTTTCTCAGTCATTGATTGGAGCAGAGCTCAAGGACAGACCTCCAATCAATCCTGCATTCGTTTGGCTGCTGCTCTCTGGTCCACTTGGCGCGGCCACCGCAGCTGCGGCCGACGCGGCCGCCGGCGCAACGGCGCCAGCGGGGGGCGACTGGCGGTCCGGCGCGGGGACCTGCCGCGACTGCACCGATGGCGGCGCGGTCGGTGTGGCCGGCGGCAGTTGCGTCGAGGGGCCGTAGTCCAAGTTGTACAGAAACACCCTCGTCACATTCAGGCCATCCGCCTGCACGCCCACATAAAGTTTCAACCGTGGTTCAGTTCTTTTGGCAGGATGATCTTTTTAATGTCTCCGAGTCTCTCTTCGCATGTTTGGGTGCGAGGCTGGGTGCTGACGTCTGAAGACCAGAGTCGGAGATCTGATAGCCCCTAGGTGGCTGGAAAGGTGTGATTGGCTGACTGACTGACATGCTCCCTGCTTCACCTCCACCTCACTTGAAGGACAGATTTGGGTTCTGACGACAGGATGAAACTCTGCAAGCACTCTGCAT
This sequence comes from Coccomyxa sp. Obi, assembly GCA_020887355.1. Classification (NCBI taxonomy): domain Eukaryota; kingdom Viridiplantae; phylum Chlorophyta; class Trebouxiophyceae; family Coccomyxaceae; genus Coccomyxa; species Coccomyxa sp. Obi. Next base: position 345,478 of record AP025001.1, read on the forward strand.
CCCGTACACTGTCCTCTGCCAATCACAAAATCATAAGCATACACGCTTGAGAAGGACCAGAAAGTGAGCTCAGCAGTGCCGACAGTTCCAGTCCTGCCTCTGTTTTGGGTGCGCTTTATCAACGCTGCAAAGAAGTACATGAAAGCTTGACATCCCCTGCTAGTGCCCAGCCACAAGCATGTGCATGTACAGCCACATATGGCGAAAATGGCTTAGCCTGATGACTCACCACCATGTAGGGGATGAGGTCGGCGGAGCGCGAGGCGGCGGTGAGGGGCACAATCTTGGAGATCAGGCGGTTGTAGCCGCGAAGTGCGGTGGTTGTGCCGGTCATGATGATCCAGACCGGCGACCCGAGGCCATTCTGCGGCAGGCTCAGCAGCGCTGGCACCTCCTGCATTGCATTTTTTGAAATTTAAATTTGAAGAGAAAAGTTATTTATGGCCAGGCCACTCGAGGGACAGGACACTGCACCCCTGTCTCAAGCCCAGTATCATGCACATAAGCACAGAAACTTGCAAGTCGAAAAAAAAAGCAGCTCGACGAAGCTCACTCTAGGGGCTCCTGATACAGTGTCTGCACCTTCTGCACAACTTAACGTTTTATGGACAGGTGCCCAACCAACACGGACAAAATGCAACATGCGAGAAAGGAATCATGTACAGCACAGCAAACAGCAACTGGCTGCAACCTTGCGAAGAAATTCCTGCCGGTTAGGATCACAATCATTCGAGGCCAATCTGCGAGGGGGAGTTGAGAAACATCGAGAGGGGCAAAATGAGCTCACCGGGAAGTTGGCAAGGTTGACTTCTGCCCAGTTTCGGATGGTGAGGTTGCCCACGCCAGAGTCGGGCCCCAGATAGTCAGTCATGCCGGCCAGAAAGGGCCCATCATACGCCCAAGGGATTAACCCCGGCCCTGCCACTATGAACTGCATGCGGAACGCCAGCAATGAAACCTGTGCATGCAAACCAAAACACCCTCACCATGGCTGCACACAGCTTGGATGTGTGCACGCATATATTGAAAGGGTAGGCCCTACACCCTAAACCCTAAATAAACCCTACATCCTAAACCCTAAAATAAAAATGCCAAGAGCGAGGGAGTGCTGCCTCCACTGCTTAGGCTTTGTGCACAGGAGAACAGATGGCATGCAATGCATGGATCTGTCACAGATCATCTGTGGCACAACAGCACTGGTAGCATGCACAAACAAAGCAAATGCTACTAGTTCTCTCCTTGGACAATATAGTTGAGGTTGCCCTTGAGATGATCGTGACAGCATTTTGTGCCTGTTCAAGAGGGTCGTCAGAACTTGTTAAGGGATATGAAGGGCACTCACATCTCCCTCTCCACCGCCAGATGGAGATGGAACAGGCGATGGAGGCGCCGGGACATCTGTTGAGCGCCCTGCGCCAAAACAGGCACCACTACTCTCAACATGCAAGGTGATTACACCGGAAAAGAAGCATATGTTACCACGATACAGCTCAGGACATCATTGTGAAGACCACCACTTAGCAAAGAGTGCGGTTTCACTAAGCCATACAGTCGGTTCTCAACATGCAGGGTGTTTATGCCGACAGGGTGTTTATGCCGACAGGGTGTTTATGAACAAAAGCACATATTACCATGATACAGCTCAGGACAAAGATTGTGAAGACGACCACTCATCTAGAGAATGTGGTTTCACGGAGCAATGCGGTTGCAGAAAAGAAGTGAAACCACCAACAGGACTCTCAGTACATTTGGCACTACCAAACTTGACAGCTATTGCAGAACAGAAGTGAAGGTACCAAGAGGACTCTCAGTACATATGGCACTGCCAAGCTTGACAGCCAGGTGGCGCCTTCCATTCGACCAATGCATTGATTTTGATTTTTGGAATTTTGAACGAAAGAAAATATATTCTGAATAATGTGACAGCTGCAGTGCAACAGGCAGCTTGTGGGGGTGTATCGCACCAGAAGGCGCATCGCTGGAGTCCCGAGTGTATGCAGTGCCATTCTCGTAGACTGGTGTGGAGGGCCGCAGAGGAAACGTCCTCTTCTTGGCAAGAGTGTAGTACGGGTTGTCACTGGGTGGGCTCTGCACAAAATCAGCCCATACAAATCGTCACATGCCCAACGTTTGCATCTTGCCAGAAACCATCTTGCCAGAAACCATCAAGTGATAGAGCGTAGTTACTTGCCACATTCACCTAGCTGCTTCACTGATCTATCACAGCAGCCTAACGCCAGTCACTGCTGATTCTCTGAGAAGGTGATGCGATGATCCAGGGGCAAGGAAGCACTGCTGAAAGACAAGTAAGCCACAAGGTGACTCCCAACAGGTCTCTCCAATGTTCTATATGAACAGAATGCAAGTTGAAACATGGGAGTTGCAGGGGGTACTAAATCTAACTGGGAGTTGAGGGCGGAGGGTGATCGACATTGATGTAAAAAAAAGGGCGCTTACCTGCTCTTGTGCGCTTGGGCTGCTGTTCTGCTGTTGCTGAGGGGAAGAAGAAGTGTCCGGGGGTGAGGATGGGGATGCAGGGGTCTCTTGCGAAGCTGTCTGCTCCGGAGATGCCTGCAGACCAGTCTCCAATATGCCTCAGCGGTATATTTCTTAATTTTTATTTTGACATTTACAATTTAGGGTTTCGGGTTTACGGTTCCACTCAAGACGTGGCAAAAGTCTCATTACGGGACAACCCTTGATCCGTAACCCGATGCTGGTACATATCATGCCACAAATACAATGTTGCAACATGAGCTCTTCAGTGGCTGAAGATGCCCCCACGCTCGATGTTGGCTAAGGAGGATTGGTCATCAAAAGATCAAATGGGGAACGAAGAATAACAGCACCGCAGCTGGAGACAGCGCGCTGGTCGGAGATGAAGAGCCTGCATTCTGCAGAGTCGGTGCAGCCGCTGCAACTGGCCCTGTGTACACATCTGCCGGAGGAGATTGGCTCGCAGGTGGCGCTGAAGCAGCTGCGCGCAGCAACAAATTGTCATGTAATACGCACCGGTGAAGACTCACCCCAACCATTCAAGCTGCATGTCCTTGAGACAGGCGCAGATGAACTGCCACACGCTCCCCCACTGTTGATGAAAGAATGCGCCAAGAGCATGGCAGAAACAGGTACGTGAAGAAATGGACTAAAGAGCCGTTCTCGTAGATTCATGCAAGTTACATGAACTAAAACACGTAAGTGCACTCTGTGTACCTGCCACAACGCCATCCTGGCCTTGGGGAGCCGCTGCAGGCGAAGGCTGGGGCTCGGCTTGCAGCAGCACCTTGCGAGCAATGCCTCTCCCATACCCACAACCCTTATCGCCTCCTGTCTGGCCACTCAGCGGGCGGGATCCCAGAGAGATGGTGGGACAGCTGAGCAGCAGGATCGCTGTGAGGGCTGTCCAGAGCAGCAGAGAGCCACCTGGCATCTTCCCTGCCAGGATTGCAGGCCTCTGCGGTTGCCTTGTCAGCCTGGCACCTCTAGATCTGCTGACATGAGTGCGAGGCTGATCTGCCACGCTTGCTGCTGCTCTAATCTGGGATCACGCTGATCCTCCTCTCACTGTGTCAGACTAGAGACCAATGGTGGTTGCCTGTAAAGCTTGTTCAACCGTACCAAGCCCACGAAGCTTTACTAATAGCACGTTCGACTTTAAGGATCAGTTTGAAACGGACTTTGACACAATTTCGGGTTCGCACGCTTGAACGAGGCCTCTGCGCACTACCTGGCAGTTCAAGTTTGTATGGCAGATCACCGTACACCCGTCAGCTCCTTTTCATATCTTTAAGCAGCTCTGTGGTTATTTTGCAGCTTCGATTGCCCACAAAATCGAATTCTTCTGGACCTCAATGCCTATGACAAAGCTGAGCAACCCTGGTAGTCATGCGCTTTCCCCGGCTCGCCCAGCACGCAAGAGTGGCCACATCAAACGGCGTGGCCATTTCGAAGAGTTGATCTCGGTTACAACTGTCCTTCACAATCAAAGAGGAGTCTTGATCTTGGGTTTCCACCTTGAGGATCTCGAGTGCATTTGCAAGCACATGCGGAAGTCACCCTCAGTCACCCTGTGACCACCTCGATCACCGACCCCGAGGTTGGGGTGGAATGCGTTGGCATGGGGAACTTCCTCCCGAGTCTTCAGCCAGGTATTTGCCTATTTGCCCCAACGGCTAGAGTGCATCAAGAGATGGCTATGGATCCCTTGCCATGCATTGTGCTTGAAGTTGTCAGCAACTCAGTTTTGAAACTGATTTCAGAACTAACTTGGGAACCAGAAGGGCCCTAAACCGGGTTCAAAGTTTTTGAAACCAAGGCAATAACTTGTGTCCTGGTAGATTGATGGGCCATGGCATGTAGCTGCAGGTGCATGAAACTCCTGCGTTGCGTAGCATGCTAATTGCCCACCACCAAGCATAGCATTACCGTGACGGCCGCAGCATCACCATAACCATGATGGTAATTACGTATACGCGGTGAGGCCAGATCTGCATGGCATGCATGCATGGCGTCATTTCAGTCCCGGATCACACTTTCATGGCTCCATTGCGTGGGGTGCCTAAATGGACACACCCACTATGCATGATAATATTATCATCGTCATCATGGTGTTTTCTTTCGTTAGTGGATCCTCCAGTACCCACTCATTGGGCTAAGCATGGTTGGAAGCTGCAAGGTTGGCATGTGAAGGCCAGCCCTTCCCTGAGGGCCTCTCGCCCCAAGGCTGGTGCTTGCACCGTGGTGACTCACTACTAGTAAGCGATGATGCTCCTTGAGGCTATGCATATGTGCGCCATTCACCTATCTTGCCAACAGAGTAACAAGGCAGTCCTGCACCTCTTGATCTAAGGCAGTTGGCGTTAGACCTCATGGTACACCAGGTGTCAGAGAACGGGAGGTGCCGTACCGTCCGAGGGTTTGTACGGTGTGACGTGAGTTCTGCAGGGTTTTTGAACGCAAGTCCACAAGTGTGCCAGCTGGCCTGCTGATGTGGGGTTTTGGTGAGTCGTCTTGCGCAGGTGGGATCGGCAGGTCGACACACACTGGAACCTGCGAAAACGAGTCGGGCATTAGGCGCCGACAAATAGTATTATCTCGTTCAATCATTCCCACCTGACTCCCGCTCGATTGGGGAACTGCATTCCGGCAACGCCGCAGTTTCAGGATCAGAGGATTGGACACCTGTTTCAGCCGAATCGGGAACAGGTGTAGGAGTTTGATCCAGTAGAAAGGCTTTGGCTAGAAGTAAAAGGGCATCAAGATGCCCAACCTGAGGTCGATTCCAGTCTTCGGCCGTCACGTCAGCCTCGGCGATGTGGTGCGTTCACAATACGGACCGAACGCTCATTGAACAAACACATACCTGTCAAATGCATGCACTATAAGGTCACACAAGACATTGTTGTATGTGTTCCGTTGGTCTGGAGCAGCTGCCTGAACCCCTGCAAATTTTGTTGTGCTCCGCTAGACGCTGATGTTTTTCGCATCTTTGGCAGGCACAGCAGTTGGCCTGGCACAAATACGATTTTATCTGCATCGGATGTGTCTGCTTCTCGGCCTTGGTGTGGGCCTTCTCGGTGCTGGTCAGAGCCGCGATGGGAGCACAGAAAACGACTGTACTAGTGTCCATCTGCAGCGCGTACATTGCTTTAGCAGGCTGGATGGCGATGAGGTGCCCCCATTTCTGCAACACAAACAAACCTCGATCACTGAGTTCATAATATATAGTAGTTTCACAGCTACGCAGGTTGAAGCCGTCTCGTTAACATTACCAAGGCGTGTGCCCCAGGTGTGGCATCGACTGAATTCAGAAGTGTTTTGCTCTCGGCTGCAGGGTGACCAGTGCAATGTACAAACGGTCTCAGGCCCTGAAGGGCTTGCCAGGACCCAAGTACCCGTTCGTGCTGGGATTCATGGAGCTGCTGGAGCGAAAGGACATCCACAGATATGCAACCGAGCTTGCTGAGCAGTTTGGGCCGCTCTTCAAGTTCCGCATCATGTGCTTCCACGTACGTCAAAATCCTCACGAGATTTTAAGCTTCGATATGCTGCTCATCCGAATATACATCCCATATTTCAGAGTACCCCGAAACATCACTCAAAAACTCCTCAGCGGGCAGAGAAAGTCGAATTCTTTCCATGCCTACACCAGGTAGCTGCCGCAATGGCAAGTCCACATTGTCCCAGTCAGTTGCTATTTGAGCAGCAATATGCAGCCCATGTGGCAGAGCGGCGCGCATTCATTCCCATGCAAAGGGATTTGGGAGCTTCCCTGGAGTTCTAGGTTCAGTTTATGTGTGGGCGCAATAGCCGCAGGAAGCTATGCTCTGTTTGGTTGCTGTTCTGTCCTGCCCCTCCCTGACGACCCTCCATGATACTAGGCCTAGGCGTACATACGCATTGCCCAAAGTGCCGGTGCATTGGCATGCGTTCAAATGCATGTGCGATTTCCATGCAGGTGGTCTGCATCACGGATCCTGTGCTAGCCACACAAGTGCTCCGCAGCAAGGTTGTTGACAAGCTGCGCTTCCAGTACTCCTTCCTGGACCCGGTGCGTGCCTGTCTTGGCAAACCTACTTTCCTCCATGTCAGGTTGGAGAGCGCATGCAACTCCTCCAACGGACATGTGTCTCCATCAGCGGGACACCTGTCTTGTAGTAGACACATATTGGACAAGCATCGGACCACATCCATTCAGCAAAGCACCTGTTTCAGAGTAGGCATACATGTGCAGAGCAGTGGCCTACATCCACAAAGAAGATACCTGTTCTCTAGTAGTCGGTAGTCAGTACACTTGCCAAGCATTGACCAACATCATCGTGTCAATGCAAGGGGCTTAGCCTGCCTGTGGCTGTGGCACACGTTTCTTCCTCCTACAACGTCTAGAATATGCAAGGTGCTTTTCGCCTGGTCAAGATGTGGATCTGTGGTAGATCAATGAACACCCAGCGGAAGCCTGACTTGTTTGTGTCATGGTTGCAGTTCCTGGGCGGCACAAACATGCTGACAGGCCACACAGACGAGCACTGGAAGGCTGTGCGCAAGGCAGTGGCGCCAGCCTTCAGCGCAGGCAACATGAGGTGAGGCTACTTTGAAATTGCTTCATTTTGCCTCGGAAACCCGACCCCCCCTTTCTGCTGCTTGCATCAGCCCTTCTTGTGGCGGCAAGCTGCAGAGGCTTTTTGCCCGTCAATTTGGAGCCATTTTACAGCCCCCAAAAGACTGAATTCCTGATCATTTGCAAGTCAAGCCAGTGTCATTTCTCTGTTGCTAGATTGGGCAGAGGTAGAGGCTTGCCATCCTGTTGTTTGCCGGTTTGTTTCAGCAAAACAGAGGTTCCTAGCACCTGCATGGCCATATATGCACTCAAGTCTGGTGATGTGGTGGCCAGGTTTGCATTGGCGCAAGTGCTGGAGGCGACGAGCAGAGGCAGTGGCTTGCCATCCTGTTGTTTGCAGGCTTGTTTCAGCCACAAAATAGAGGGTTTTAGCACCTGCATGCATGCCATGCGTGCCCTGAAATCTGGTGATGTGGCGGCCAGGTTTGCATTGGCGCAAGTGCTGGAGGCGAGCAGGCTTCTGGTGGAGTACCTGCGCGAATCGGGCGCTCAGAAGGTGCACAATGTGGACAACCTTCTGCTGCGCGAGTCCATGGACGTCATCGGTGCGCCCTTCTCTTTCGGTGACCTCAAAAGGTCAGATTGGAGAGCACTCCTTGCTTGGTTGTTTTGAGGGCAGCCAGCGTGCCTCTCAAACATCTTGCCTGAAGGCGGAACTGCGGCAAATCACTGGACCCAAGCAGTGCTTGCTTTTGCACGCACTGACATCGCTCCTGTAGGGTGCATGACCCATGCTGATAAGGGCTCTGGCAGTAAGATGAGAGTAAATGCATGTATGTATTAGAAGGGATATGGAGGTCCGGAAGGCTCAATATAGTCGAGGAGCATATTTGGCACCTCAAGTACCAAGAGAAGGGTCTAAAGTGTTACTCGTCCAGTGGGTGTCTATCTTATTGACGGGCCCTAGTTCCTGGCGGGGAGATAAAAAGGGGGAGTGCTAGGGAACTGCTCAAGCTTGCAATGGCCTCACCTGCCGTGGTGGAACCAAACCCAAGGCAGGGGAGCTGCAACTAGGGATAATTACATTATGTGGTGTTTAGGGTAAGGGATTTCATATATCCTTGTACCCTAAAATGCCCTAATTCTAAAAAAATCATCATGTGTAGGGCGGTTTGGGTTCCAGAGGGAGATGAACGCGCTGAGGATTTAGGGCTTATATAGATTAATACCCTAAAACCCCCTTGAAAATTCAAATTAAATATCATGCGCAGGGCGGTTTGGGTTCCAGAGGGAGATGAATGCGCTGAGCAGCCTGCACACGGGGCGAGAGGAGGACAGTGGTAATGTGAATGCACTGCTGCTGAGCACACAAGAAATTGAGAAGCGCATCCCCGAGGTCAACCGCTGGCTGAAGCTGTGGAAGAAGGACGTGCGCGAGGGCTGGGCCGTCCTCGGCCGCTTCAAGGTGACTCGGCACTTCTTACTCACACCCGATCACTGCACAGGAAATATCTCGCCAACCCTCCAGTTAGGGTTGTAGAGGCTGGGGGTTGGGATTTGGGGTCTGGGGTTGGGGTAAAGGCGCCTACACAGTAGCAATCTTTCTTCCAGAATGCAATGGTAGATGTAGGGTTCTATTTAAAGAGTCCCTAGTGAGGGTTTGTTGTTTGCATGATCATTCATCGTTAAGTGATCCTTTGACCAAATGCAAGCTGCCAATGGGAGCGACTGCTCAAAGGAGGTGCACTGTTCAATATGAGGCGCCTCTCCCTGCTCCCACGATGGGTCACCCCGAACTGTGATCTTTGGTTCTGGCACACTGGTACCACATCTTCATGTGCGCGCTTCTGAACAAAATACCGCCCAACATTTCAAAGCAAAATACGAAGGCCTCTTCAGGTGTAGCATCCGAAGGCTGAGCAGACAGGGTTGGCCTGCCGCTGGACCAAAGTGAAGTTGAGGCAACCAAGGAATGTGTGTGCTCCCTCTCTAGAAGGGAAACATCTCTGTTGTATCATCATGACAGGAACATTGTCTGTTCCTACGCAGAACATTGTTTGGAAGCTGCCGGACCACATCAGCGCCAGGCAGCCCAGAATTGATCAAGAGTGCTCCCTCTCTAGAAGAGAGTTTTCTCTGCTGTATCATGATCGAAAAGTTGTCTGTTCCTACGCAGAACATTGTGTGGAAGCTGCTGGATCACATCAAGGCGAACCAGCCCAAGCCGGGCAGCTTCGCGGACCTTCTGCTCAAAGCGAAGGACCCGAAAAGCGGCCGCCGCCTGTCCGATGACAAGATGTTCCCCGAGATGGCCGCGCTCTTCTTCGCCGGCATCGACACCACCGGCCACACCGGCACCTTTGTCATGTGAGCCGCCTCCCATTCTCATGAGTTCTTTTTTTATTTTAACAGGAGATACGTCTTAGGGTTTAGGGGTCTAGGTTTAGGGTTTCTGGGCGCATCACTGTTCAGCACCATGGAGAGAAAAGGCCTGGGTTTTGAAGGACCCTCTTTTCTGCGGGCCACACCGGCACCTTTGTCATGTGAGCCGCCTCCCTTTCTGCTTGAGATTTTCCTCGAAGTGTTGTTTGAGGATCGGCTCCTAGGCTTATGGGTCCTCTGCAAGAGGCATACATGACCATACATGCAGCACTCATGGATCGGTTTCTGGGATTGGCAGAGTTGTGGAGTGCATGGCCTTTTGAAGCTGCTCTTCTGATATTGTGCTCACCAGCTGATCAGTGCAAGAAATGCCATTCCAGAAGGGTCATGCCAAGTCCGACAAAAGGCTTGGTGCTTGTCTGAGGATACCACGAAAACTAAGGCCCTTTCATGGTTCTTGGCAGGTATCTGATCTCACAGCACCCGGAGGTCGAGGCCAAAATTCTGGAGGAGCTGGATTCGCTTGAGCTGAGCATCACCCCGGAGCGCCCTCGGCCAAGGGAGATGGTCTATGCAGACCTGTCCAAAATGGTGTACCTGAACGCCGTCATCAAGGTGGGATGCTGTGTGGTGCACAATTGTACATTAGATTTTAGGGTTTAGGGTATAATATATAAAAAATATATTAAAAAAAAGTATATTGCACGTGACTCTGCACGCTGTCCACATTGCCTCTTGATAAGACCATGCAGCAGAGTCCATGCGGAGCATGCGATTTGGGTGAGTCATTTGGTTAAGTGAGCATCTGATGATTTCGAGGGGCTCATCAGTGAGCATCTGATGAGCCCCTCAGATCAGATCATGCTCACTGATGAGCCCCTCGGGATCCAATCAGTGAGCGTCCGGTGTGTTTCTGCTGTGTATGTAGTGTGAGGGGCAGCGACACACCCTCATAACCTATAGAACCTGGGAATATAATAGGCACGCATGAGTGTGTGCGTGATCCGTACAGAAAAAGCAGGGTGAGCAGTGGAATGTAAGAGAGTGCAATGTTGTCTTCGTAGGAGGCGCTGCGTATGTACCCCCCGGTGGCCATCGGCCAGGTGCGTGTGAGCAACACGCATGACATCACGCTGGGAGGCCGACTTCACATCCCGGCCGGCACCGCCATCTGGGTGCCCCACCACGCCATCCAGAACGTCTCCTTCAACTGGGACGACGCTCACATGTTCAAGCCCGGTGCGCTTGCATTTTGTCCCTTTTCCTCGTTTCAATCTCTGCTTTTTTTCGACCCTGGATGCTCCACAGTGACACCCAGATTGTCTCGTTCAACTGGGAGAGCGTTGACATGTTCAAGCCCGGTACGCTTGCCTGTTCGTTTTTGACATGTGTCAGGCACCGTCTGAACGGGGCGCAGCTCTGGCCGCAAAATGCTCAGAGCACGAAAAACTGAAATATGAGCGGCGGCTGGTTACAGATGCAGAGAGTGTGTGGTGCATGAGATGCTGCCAATGTGGGTGTAATGTATGCCGGGACTGAGGCCAACCTGAACTTTAAACTGGGTACCTTTTGTGTGTGCAGAGCGGTGGCTGACCCCTGGAGCAGAGTATGCGGTGCCGGAGATGCTGCCGCTGCCGCGCGAATGGTACAAGGACTGGGAGGAGGGAACGCGCAACGGCTCTGCCAAGGGCCTCACTGACGCTGACATTGACGAGGGTGAGTCACCCTCTGTTGCTCTCCTTTGACCACAAGAGATGCCTGCCAAATTCTTGATTGGAGCCCCGGCGGTCAATAAAACTGCATGGAATTCGGATCTTCCTTGCTTTTCTGTTTGGGCCCTTGATGCTCAAACAGGGTCTCAGCGCCTGTGCAATGCGATAGGGAGACACAAACATACAGCTATCAATGATGCTGCTGCTCATGCTAGTGCTGTGCTTGTCATCACCAGTATTCTACGCAGAGGCATGTGGCCGTGCCCGTGGGAGCCACAGCCATTGCCAGCAGATTTTGAGGCCCCACTTGTGTTATCCTGCATTTTTTCTTAAGGCAGCTGCTGGTGGCTGAGAGTTTCGGTGGTGGAATAGGTTCTCTGTGAGTGTTTGGTTGTGATGCTGGGTGCTGACTCTGACAATCAGAGTCAGACATCTGATCAGCCCTAGGTGGCTGAAAAAGGTGCAATTGACCGACTGAGTGACTTACTGAGTGACTGACTGAGTGACTCACTGAGTGACTCACTGACTGACTGACAGGTGACAGCATGCGGCCCAAGCGCTATTTCCCCTTTGCCGAGGGGCCGCGAAACTGTGTCGGCCAGAACCTGGCCAAGGTCAGCCTGACGGCCACTGTGGCCACGCTCATGCAGCACTTCAGCTTCCGGCTCGCCGACGAGGTAACCCACTGTCACCCCCTCAAAACGCCCATCTGATTCACCCCCCACCCATCTATGCAGCCTCTTGGGCGTATCCTTAACTCTAAACAGAATAGCAAAACCCTGGTAGAGTAAATGCAATGGTTGCGGCTGTGTGTCTTGGAGCGCGCAAGGCTGGTGTACTCCCTGACTTTCTGCTGAGATCTTTGAAAGCTTACTTTCTATCAAGGGCTTAACATGGTGTGCCGGCGCAGATGGGCGGCCCAAAAGGGGTGAGGGCAACAGAGCAGTACACCCTGGTGGTGGGTTTGCAGAAGGGGATGCTGATGCATGCGATTCCCCGTGAAGCTACCCGCAAGGAGGAGTGATTCTCCCCTGCCCCCGCGCCAGATCAGGCAACCTGCAGCAGCCCACCAAGCAAGTGGAAGATTTTAGAAATCCGAGGTTGGAAGATTAAAAAAAATGAGGTTCTTATCCACATGCCCGCTCTTGGCGGGAAATACTAGATTTGCAATAGTTGTACGATAGCTGTTTCTCTCTTGTCTGCCACTGCGAAGGCACAAGGCATCAGTCAGAGGAGAGGAGCCGTTATATCTCTGGAGGATGGCTTAACAGAGCAGGCAGCCAAGATTAGCTTTCTTCACATTTCTCTTGTAGGAGCAAATGACTGACTGACTGTGGCAGAATGGCCCAAGAGTGCCGTCAGTGCCCAATGACTAGTAAGGCCAAAGAAGTCTCATCACCGAGTGCAACAGGGCCTCTTGTGATTCTTATCACAACCCAAGCAAATTTGCAAGGTTGCGCTTAATCGAGAGACCCGTTGTGCTCTTTCTTGGACCGATCTTCTCTATTTTCAGGTTGTTCCATAGCAAATAATGCTTCCACTGCCCAATGTGGTGCAGCATTGGAGATCCAGAGCATGCAGTTTTGGATTATCATGACATGGTATCGACACAGTCCTAGAAACCTAATTCACCCGATGAAAGTGTGCTTACTTGACCAGAATGTTGGCTCGTCATCAATCCTTTTTTGGCTGTGCTCTATGTGATCGTGTTGTTGCCAGTTAAACTGGACAGAGCCCTAGTTGTTTGATGGCATGTTGGAATTTGTTCCCTTGGGACAAAGGGAAGCGCCTTACTCTTGGCCTCCTCCCAAGTGATGCCTGGTGAGAAGAGTTTCATAGGTCTATTAGATCGATCACCATGTGAGTGATGCCATGAGCATCTCCTGGTGAGAAGAAATTTAATAGGTCTGTTAGATCAAGCACCGGTGTGAGTGATGCCATGAGCATCTGCTGGATGGCTGAAGAGCCGGGTACTACTTGTCATGCCTAGGATGGTGATGTAGGATGGGTTTGATGACGATCCATTACATGGAGAAGCATCAATTGCACAAGGGCAAGCTCTCTCTAGTGGACGACATCTCAGCCTTCATGGCTTTCCATGAGTGTAGCTGTATACCGGTAGTAATTTGTGGTCGGGGTTCCCATCCATCCAGCCACAAGTGTATCCATGTTAGTGATGAAACTCGTGAGTTTCAGAGATAGTTCTTTACTGGCTGGTGTCACCAGGCACTTGGAAATTCTCGGAATGCTGTATTGTGAGGCATTGATAAGTACTGGTGCATGTGCCTCCCAATGAATCGATGAGAGGCAAGACTGCAGGACTTTGTTGGAAAATCTCGTCCATTCTTTATTTGATTCTCCAGAGAATAGACCTTTCCAAAGAGAATCTTACATGCGCCCGGTTTGCTGGATGCTCGTGCCTGCGCAAGCTAGAAGGCTAGCTCAGCTTAGGATTGATGCATGTAGTGGGGATGATCGCCCAACCATTGTCAGAGGCGTAAGGTGGCATAAGGATGGGTTTGGCAGCAGCCACAGATTGGTAGCAGCACTGATGAGGAGGGCAACGCTCTTTGATTGTGACAAGTGAGGCGTCCAATTTTCGGGATTCTGCCAGTCTTGGAAAACATTGGTTAAAGTGTGTGCTACCGTGTCAGATGTGCAAAGAGTACATACTGTGATGACATGGAGCATTAGTGAATATTCTGTTTGTGCACGAGTGAAAGAGTTTGAAGTGCCATTTCACAGAGGTGGCCAGGTGCATTAAAGCAATATTGGGCCATTGTCTGTACCTAGGCCTAGGGCTGTGACTGTATTAGTGGAACATGCATTGAAGTCATGACTGATCAGTCTAAGGCACTAGTGTACTCTGAGCCATGTGCAGAGGTGTCGCATTGGCATTTTTCACAAATGTTGACCACTGAAGGTGCTATTGGGAACAAGTTGATATATATCCCAAGTGAATACACACATCTGAGTTTGCAAGTCAAGTGATCATGCGCCATGGCCAGTTTGAAAGTTATTTGGGGGTTGGACATTCCCATGATATTTCCATTGATGTTGCTAAGGCCAGATCTTAAAGCACAGCCTGAGGTCATTTTCCTTCTTTTTCAATTAACATTAAGGTTGACGGTGGTTTGGATGGTTGATGCATGTGTGTGAACAACGTTGTCATCACCAGTCTGACGGTGTGCAAGTTTGCTTTCTGCTGTGTCTTGCCCGGGGTGGTTTCCATTTGTACATAACCACACTTGTAATAAGATTTGCATGGCAGAAAGGGAGACAATTTGGGCACAAATGAGGTCCAACTCTGACCAAGGCGGGTAAATGGATGTTACATCACGCATCCTGGATGCATTTATGCAGACGGGCAGTCTTGGAGAAGCATCAGATGCATGAGAGCCGCTCTTGTCCATCTCAACACAAGCCCTCCGCAATCTGGCCAGATAGCATCACTGGCAACTCAACAGCTTATGTCTGACTTGCTCAAAACACCAGGTAGTCACCGCCACACCAAATCAGCCAAAGCTTATTTTGATACAGCCCCTAAGGGCAATATCTTCACTCCACTTGCAATGCAAGACCCCAGGCAGTAAGTGCAGGCTGCTTCAGATAGACCAAAACCAGCCAAAGCTTATTGGTCATTTGCCTCAAGGCGAATGTCCTTAACGGTCACCCCACCTTATTTTGATACAGCCCCTGGGGGCAATACCTTCACTCCACTTGCAAGTTGCAACGCAAGAACCCCCAGGCAGTAACTGCAGGGCGCTTCAGACAGACAGGGCCAGCTCTGTCTCGCTCCCACTCTGGCTTGTTATAATATCACTACCTCTCCAGGAAACTATCATCGGAGAGGCAGAAGAGCTCGGCAGGAGTGGGCTCTGCTTGGCACCAAAGGATGCAGTCCCCCCCACTCTCAGGTGGCAGGGGCGGAGTTCCCCCCGCCCCCCCGGCCTCCCCCATTCTGGTATCCCTGCAATGAGCACATGCATTCAATGATGGTGCGCATGCGCAAAAATCCATCTGGAGAAGGACACTTCAATGCAGCTGCATAGCACTCCCTGGCGTCATCAACCCGGCTTTTCAGCAGACAATGACATGGCAGCCGGGGGCACACATGGATTGAGGATCGCTGCCAGACATCGATATTGCTTTTCTGCTTGCTTTCCTCGAAGTCTCTGGCAGCATTCACATAGACAACAAATACAAAGATCCTGCATCTCTCAACGTTTACATTTGAACTCTTGCACTTGTTTTGTAGCCTTCTATGGCTTTGGAACTGAAATTTCCTTCCGATAGGCCGTGTGCAAACTTAGCTCCTGGGTTGGGAAGTAGTCTGTTTAGCCTTTGGATGTTTAAAGAAAGTCCCCTGCACAGGTCGGTGCGCACCCCTTGGCGGCCGCCGCCGCGCCGGCCGCCGCGGCCCCGGCCGCGGCCGTAGTTGTTGC
This sequence comes from Coccomyxa sp. Obi, assembly GCA_020887355.1. Classification (NCBI taxonomy): domain Eukaryota; kingdom Viridiplantae; phylum Chlorophyta; class Trebouxiophyceae; family Coccomyxaceae; genus Coccomyxa; species Coccomyxa sp. Obi. The sequence continues at coordinate 361,074 of AP025001.1, forward strand.
GGCGCGCGATGCCGGTGCCGCCGAACGTCTCAATGTCCACCTTGCGCTGCTCAGCAAAGCGCGTGCGCGCCTGAAAAATAAACACAAATGCGCTGCATTAGCTCTCCAGTGCAGTTGATCCAGCTCACAGTCCATCCGGTTTGAACGCTGAATGTGCAATTTGGTAGTCTGCAAAGCATGCGGCGCTGCTCGTAGGTCGCATGCACTCGAAATGCTGTTGCTGCCAGAGTCTCTGGAGTGCAGGGTATGCCAAGAGTGCTTTCTCTTGTATCAATCACACCCAGCTGCTGATGAGGTGACCACCAAAGATTGTCAGCCGGCCATGCACCCTCATGAACAGGGGTTACATCATCAAGAGTTGCAGCTTCTACCCTGGAGACATGGAGAAGCCCCTCGGAAAGGGCCGGCCATCGTGTGCACGCAAGAAGCCCAGTCAGCAGGTTATTCACTCGTTTTCACAATCACAGCAACAGCAGGGACCCTTGCACACTAACCCCTAAGCCCTAAACCCTACAGAAATTAAGAAAAGAATCGCGCACCTGCGGCTTCTCCTGCGCGCCTTCCGAGACGGCCAGGCGCTCGAGCGCTTCGCAGGAGAGGGAGTCGAAGAAGTCGTCGTGCTTGTACACCTCCTTGGGCGCCTCCACCTCTTTCACCACCTCCGGCTTCACCTCCTGCAGAGATACACTCCTCCCAATGACACCACTGCATGCTACTTCAAGCATTTCGTTGGTCCCCCCCCACTCTAAACGGCAGCAAAATCAACACCAAAGGCCACCGCCTCCGGCTACACCTCCTGCAGGACACACTCCTCCCAATGACACCAGTGCAGGCTACTTCATGCAGTAAGTAGTTCCCCTCGCACTCTAAACAGCAGCGAAATCAATACAAGAGGTCACCACCTCCGGCTTCACCTCCTGAAAGACACACTCCTCCCAATGACACCAGTGCAGGCTAGTTCTGCATTGAGTAGTTCTCCCTGCACTCTGGACGGCAGCAACAGTGTGGAGGTCCACCAGAGTCTCATTGGTCGCATCGGCGCTCATGCCACAACAGTCTGCAATGCTTGTTACAGAGCGAGCATTTGGAATTCTACATTGCACCTTGCTAAGCCCTAGCAAAGGGATGTGCCCTGTAGAAGGGATAAAAACCCCAAACACAACATGTCTGTCGTGGGTTCATAAGGCAGGCATTCTGGCATTCAGGGAACAATTGAGTGGGGCACGCACCTCCTTCTTGAACTTCTGGAAGGCCTCCTCGAAGTTGAAGTCCTCCCGGGGCACCGGCACGGGGGGCGCGCGCGGCTGTGGCGGGGGGGCCTGTCCGCGGCCCCCGGCGCGGCCACCGCCCCTCGGCATGTTGCCCGGTGGTCCCCCCAGTCCCGGGGGTGCCACCCCCCTTCCACGGGCCGGTCCGCGTCCTGTGTTATGGAACTCCGATCAGGCTATTGCCAGTGCTCGTCAGTAGCAAACCTGCTGACACTCTAATTTCTGGTTGACCTGAAAACATAGCAATGACAGAACTGCATCGCTCCAAGCACTTGGACATTGTGTTGCTGTGGGTAAATGGCTGTGAGGCTGCAGCACGACCCATGTTTCGTTGTACTATTACAAGCACTTGCAAAGGTGACAACTGGCCCCTGCGCGACTTATTGCATGAAGAACACACGGGCATACCTCCAGCCGCGCCTGCGTAAGAAGTGGGTCGGGGCCTGGGAGCGGGGGGTCCGCTTGGGGGCCCCTGTCTGGGAGGTGCTCCATTCGCCATGTGTCCGGCAGGTGGACCATTGGCGCGCGGTGGCTGCTGCTGCTGTATGCCAGCAACACACTGATCAGTTTCTCGTTGACTTCGTACATCTGGGGAGGTGTCGATGAATCGTATCGGCTGGAAACTGTGATTATCCATTGCCCTGTGTCTCCAATGTCGAACACTGTAGCTTATCATGACAATAAACATGCCCAATTTTGCGCCCACTGTGTCCTCAGAGTCATGCTGCGCAAGCTGAGGTCCCTCACTGAGGGAGCATCGAGAGAGATCCTGGGAGAGTGCAAGTGACCATCCTTCGGCCTTCCAGAGGCCTTCACAGTCGAAGAAATGGCGCTGCATGGTGGTCAAACGGCTGACTAGGAGCACTAGCTTAGCTTTGGAAGCAGGGAATTACCACCAGGAGTCAGGGAGTTCAGGGGCGTACCTGCATGCCCGGGGGAGGGTGCTGGGGCGGCTGCTGGTGGTGCTGCGCGCCAGCTGGCGGGGGGCCTCTCTGCTGCGGCTGCGGCCGGGGGCCGCGCGCCGGCGCCGCCGGTGTGATCACTACTGTCGGTGCGGGCGCCGGCCCTGGGCGCGCTGTGCCTGAACAGGAGCAGGAACTGTTTCTCAAACCCCTTTGCTCTAAACCACCCTCCACCAGAAAGTTATCCACGATTGCACTCAGGAACAAACTTTATTACTGTAAGGCCCCCTAGCCCCAGCCCTAAACCCTGAACCCCAAAAACGCTGCCACCCTAACTTGAGTGTTTGAGAAACATCTACGGAGAGTTGAGCTCCTTTACTAACAGGCCCAGCGACTTTCCAGGGCATGACCTTTTAGCTGGCTGATAGGGACCCTCTTGCCCTCCACTCGCTGTGCTCTTCCCAATTCCCAGCTCTTCTCTGCCCTTTCAAAAGGCGCTTGTGCATGCCCATGCATCACTCGCGGCTTCCTTGCTGTTGGCATCGAGACAATGTGCAGTCTGCAGGTCAAGAAGTGGCGGTAGAATCGTGAATGGAGCGGATGTACTTACTTGCTCCGGAGGCTGCAGCATTGGCTGGCTTGGCATCGGGTGCTGTTGTGGCCCCTGACTGTGCGGGATTCACTGGGGTCTGCGCATAGTACGGCTGAGGAGCACCTCCCGCCGGCTGCTGCGGTGCCGCGCTCCATTGCACATTGCCTGCACATGGTGACATAATTGTTTGAGCTGTTTCCTTCCCAGCCAACCACCGAGGAAGACCCCAACAGTTGTGACAGCGGCCCTCATTCCCCCAGCAGAGACCCATGTGGCTTTCGATTTGTTGCTGCTTGACATGAGGACTGAGAGCTTCAGGCTAAAAGAAGCTGCCTGGGACCCCAGGATTTTCCGCTGCCATGTTCTGGAGCAGGCCACAGTGCTTACTGTAAGGCTGCTGGGGCGGTGGGGGTCCCCAAGGGGAGGGTGCTGGCGGCTGTGGCGGCGCCTGTGGAGGTGCGCTAGGCGCCTGCAGTGCATGCAGAAGCCCTTCAAAGTGGGAACTCTGTCAAGATCAAGACTTCTTCCCATCGAGCGACAAAACCTGGCAGCTGCAAGATTGACCTGCCTGGCACTGTTGACATGAGTAACCTTGATGTGTAAGACGCATGTGTCCCTGTTAGAATGTGTCGATGGGACACAGTTCCCACCTCTGGTGCTTTGTCTGCAGTGGCATCTGCAGGTGGCTCGTTCTGAAGCACTGCCAGATCCTTGATATCAGCGCCTGCCAGCAGCATTTCCTGTTAGAACACCTCAGAATACTGCCAAAGACTCAGTCACAGGGTGTGCATAGCAATCAGTCCGCTCTTTGAGCTCTAAATGCACAAACCTTTGAAGATGATGTACTCGTATATCTCTCCACTTGGGGGAAGGAAGGTCCCGTCCTGGCGCCTGTCTTCCGTGCCAAATGACTTCACTGCACAAACCCCACGAGCAGCCTGTTAGATTACACGGGGAGAAAAGCTTCGACAATGGGTCCTTGCTGGCGTGGCCCACAAAACATAATGACGGCGGGTGGTACAAGCAAGGACGCACCATTGTGCAGCGCGATTGTGCTCTCGTTCATGTCTATGGAGTACAGCGTGCCCTCATATCTAATGTCGCCTTTGCTGATGAGGCTGATCTTCGCTCCTATGTATGGCATTTCCCCCATGATGGCAGGCTCCTGGCCTTGGCCAAACCTTCTTATCAGCTATCTAACAAACCAAACCACTCCACGCATGCCTCAAAACGTGAACTATTTTGCAAGGGCAGCCTTCCTTGTCCAGCTTTTTCGTGGGTGAATTAGTCATTCCCCCGCCAGCTCACTCCCGCTGACCGGCCTGCCAAATCTGGCTTTAATTCCCTTGGGTTCCCCCGCCACACCACGAGAGGTGCCACCTGCACACAAGCATGCAAGGTGCCATAGATCAAGCACACAAGAGTTGCACAGTTGCGGCACAGGTTGCAAGTACAACTGCTGGTCTGTTTGTCTGCGTAAAATGCTGCGGTCCTGACAGAGGCGGGAAGCTTCCCGAGGCCAGGCACAGCTTTCATACTTGACAAACTTGAACGCCCAAAATCAGCCTCGTCCTCGCTGCCCATGTCCTTTGACAAGGCCAGAAGATTCAATAATCTTGCCTTGATGATTTGAGGTTGTTGCCGTGAAAAGATGGCGTCTACAGGAGCGCAGACAGGGATCTACGAGATACCTGGTACGTTTCACAGAAACACCCCAATCTCGCTGCGTGTGACTGCGTCGTAGATGGCATTTTTGATTAGTTTTGCTGCCATATTGCTGACGCCGGGCGCCGCAGCATAAGAAATCTTGCATCATGAGCAAAAGCTTCTTGCAGTGGGCTCTGTATCGAAAGAGTCTTCATGAAGAGGCCAGAGCGACCTCGTCCTGCTTCCAAAACTTTATACTTGCTTGTAGATGATGGTAACGAGGAGTTTTGCGGAGCCTGTCGTCGAGAAGGAACGTTGCTGTGCTGTGACAACTGTCCTGCAGCCTACCACTTTGGCTGCGCAGGCTATGGTGAGACACGGATTAATCACGCACTGTCTGAAGGCACCTATCCACGTGTATGCATGCCTGGTTCTGTTGGTGGATGTACATGTGCATATTGTGCTGTGAGGTATAACTCACTGAGGGAGGCAGTGCAGAATGCGCATGCATCAGATACCTGTCAGCCTGGTCCGGAGGGCTGCTGGCATATGCAGAGTATATCAGAGGATGATATGCGTGCGCGCCAGTATGTCTTCCAGACATCTACAAAGCTCTCACACCATGGCTATTCGACCTGTGGTGCAGCCGGGGAAGATGATGTTCCTGGGGCCAAGGATGATCCATGGCTCTGTTGGGGATGCTGCCAGAAAACCAACAAGCCATTCATGCACAGCACCAGCCGGGTGAACTTCCTGGCTATTTTCTCCATTCGGGATTCATGCATGTCTTCTACACTAGCATTGTTGCGCCTTGCTGGTCAGAGGCGATGGTTTGGATTTCTCATCTCTTGCCAATGAAACAGTTTGGGATGCATGTGCAGCTGAAGAAGGCAGTGGGGGATGAAGTCCGCGTGGCTTTGAGGGAGGGCTCTATCGAGTACCATGCAGCGCGCATTATGGGACGGAAGGACGACAGCTATGATGTGGTGTACCAGGACTTGCCTGGGTTGCGCGAGTTTGTAGACCGCCGCAGCCGCCGCCTTTGGCATGGCACCCTGGATGAGGATGGCTGGGAGGTCTGTTCCTCTTGATCTGCACATCTCCCTGGCTTGGTCATCATCCCCAGACTCAAATTTGCCTTCACGACAGCATTCACAATAATTTCACATGACGGTGACTTATCAAATTGCAAGTAGGCTTGAAGGTAAAGAGCGATGAATCAGGCTGAAGTTTGTGGCATTTTGAGGAAAAGCGCATGCTCCAAAATGTTTGGCAACCAAACAACATCTGTCACTGTGCTGCTGGAAGCCCTGCTCAAGCTTGGTGGGTTTGCGCAGAGGCGCGGCATCAAGTACGTGCCCCTGAGCCGGGCCTATGCGATCGACATTGACCGCACGTCAGGCTCCCCCGCGGGAAAACAATCCGGGAACCCCGAATCACGGAAGAGCACCGCAGTCTCGAAGGCATGGAAACAGCTGGCTCCGGCACCAAGTGGTGCGCTGCCTCCAAAGAGTTCACCTCCTCGACAAGCATTTTGGACAAGCCTCTGCTGTCACAGACTTGCGCTTCCCCATCATGCTCTCACCATGGAGGCTTGTGGTTCGAAACAGCATTTTTGGGTATGCTGAGTTATGATCTCATTCTGGGGTTCTGTGTATGAGAGTAGGCCGGTCGGATGGTCAGCAACAGGCAGAGCAGGCAAGCAGCAAGGAGGTGGTGCTGCAGCATATGGCCAAGCTGGCGGCAATGAGGAAGGCCGTGCCTGCAGCTGGAGCGCGTTTCACTAATGCGGGCGGCAGTGGGGGCCCAGTCCCATCCCCTCCAGCTGCGCGCAAGGCTGCGCCTGCTCATGCAGCTCAGTTCAGTAATACAGCTGGTGATGGGGGCCCAGCACAGTCCCCTTCTCCCAAGGAGATCGCTGCGCCCAGCAACGCCACAGCACAGCCAAGCATTGCGGGCGGCAGTGGGGGGCCAGTTCAGTCCCTGCCGGCAAGCTCTGTCCCCAAGGCAAGCCCTGCACACTGCCGAGAGCACTCATCCTCCGACTGCCCTTAAATTCTTGATCAAGGATAAGTGAACAGCCTTCTTTTGGGTTACCCACCTTTGGCGAGAACTGCCGGTCAGTGGCATCGTCCTGATTTTCCACTTTGGTGCACACTGCTGCGATGTTTGGCAATAATGGTGTAATGAGTGCAGCACGTTTCATCATTCATGGTTTGTACAGGGCTTGGGTGGGGCCGGTCTACTGCCCAACCCATCTCTGCAGCATTCCCAGAGCGCAACCGGCGGCGTTAGCGGGGCCGAGGCGCTTCGCAGCAGCAAGCCACCTGCACAACGCCCACCGAGCAAGTCCGAAGCCTCTTGCAGCGGCAAGCCTGCGGATCGGCCTCCGCCTGTGAAGAAGCAGAAGCGCACAGCTTTGGAGCCGGGACGTGCGCCAAAGCGGCCGCGCACCGCGATGGCATTGGAGCGCGGGCCTGCTGCTGGCAGTGCCCCCGCGTGGCCGGCATCGGCCCGACCGCTGTCGGCCCAGCCGACGCTCGGCTCCACCTCCTCGCAGCCACAATCTGGTTCGGCTGCAGCAGCTGCACCGCGCCCCCGCCCCGCACCTGCCCAATTCGTCATCGGCATCCCGTCCCCGCAGCAGCCTGCCGGGCGGCCGGCCATAAGCCCGCCGCTCGCTTGGCCGGTCCCGGCGCAACCGAGACGGGCCCAGCCGATACCCAGTCCCTCCTTGCAGGTCGTTCTCTCGCAGCCGATGCTGGCCCAGGCAACACATGGCCTCCCTGCCATGCGGCCGCCCATTTCACTGGCTGCGCTGCACATTCCACCACCAGTTTCACTCGACACCAGAGCGGCGCGCCAGCCAAATCAGACTCTGGCAGGCGCACAGCAGGCGGAGCTCACACCTGCCCAGAACAAAGCTACTGTGCAGCAGCGAGCGCCTATTCAGGCAGACAGACAGAGCGCTGCTCGATTGCAGCCCCAGGCTTCATTGGGACGGGCAAATGCCACTCCGCGTCCACCGAGCCAGGGTCAGAGTGTGAGTTATGAAGATTGGCTTGTCCGATCGCCTCGCACAGGCGTGGATGGGGATGTTAGGGACATGCGACGGCCATTCCTGGACCCAAGTTCGATGGCGTCCTTTGCGGAGTCTTCAGGATGGGACACCGGCATGGCTATGGGCGATGCAAGCCCACCAGGTCTGGTTGCTGACTGCATCATGATTGCAGCGTTTGCCTATGCATTCTCCTTGTACCAGATGCGCTCTCTTTTGCCTGACCTCTCTGGCTTGAGGTGGCAGACATTGAATCACTGAATTGAAGCTGGGATTTTGGATGCGACCAGGGGTTCTGCCGGAAGAAACGAAGCTGGAGGACAGCAGTCAGACAGAAGATTTGCCTACTCCGAATCCAAATGCCACTCCAGAGATGAGCACTGCAGGTGACACGCACATGATGGTTCACATTTATGAATCTTGAAAGGTTGACATGAGTGTCAGATGCTGAGTGTCTGACGAATGCTGGAAAAGAAGTCATTTTCCACTTGAGGAGGGAGCATATAAGGAATGTTTGCGCTAAGTTTGACGTGGTGGTGGCAGATGTCTTTGAGCATGATGACAAGGAAGCAGAGTTCGAGTCGGCGCTGCACTCCTACCTGGTTCTGCAGAAGAAGGCTTTCTATCAGCCACGCATTCAGACGAAGCCTGTCTCTACTTACCGCCTGTGGAAGATGGTTTGGGATGCTGGCGGTGCAGAAGCGGTATGCACTTTTATATTTGGGTGCAAATTTGTAGGGTTATCAGGGTTATAAATTATATATTAGGGTTTTAAGGCATGCCCTTCTAGTAGAAATGCACACTGCGAAAGTTGTGAAGACAGCAGTCACAGGTGTATGGCCATTTTGCTTTGTCAGCTACAACACCTCTTCGGGGTTTTTTTCTATCCGGCTTTTGTCTCAAACAAGGCTTGAAAGCGATCCTGGGCTCATGCAGCAATCACGGGAACAACTGCGATTGCTCCAAGATGGTCAGATATGTTGTCATTGCTGCAAGGCATGCCCAAAGGTTTTGCAGAACCTGGCGGCGAGGGGGAGAGTAGCCAAGAATCGATCTCACTTCATAGCCATGCAAGCAGGTGACTCAGAAGAAGGGGTGGGCGCGCATAGCACGGGCACTGGGTGCCCCAGATTCGATGACCGACAAATCCACAGTTGCCAAGCGGATCTACCAGCTTTCCTTGGGGGACTTTGAGAAGGTAACATGACAATTGCCACTTTCCCTACTCGGCTCAACTTTCTGTAGTTGATGCTGATCCTTGTACTATTCCTCGCTGTCTTGGCTGGCCATTCTGCCGTGGTGGCAATCCTGGCCTTTGCAGTTTTCAAGTACTATGCCTGACAGACTCACAAGGACCAAAGTGAACAGGCATGTATCTTGCAGGAAACAGAGCCCATGATTGATTGGGGGCATGCAACATTTTGTGAAAACAAGTGATCGACCTTCTAACTAGGTGTATAACCGGAACAATCACACAATGGAAGAGTCCCCTGCTGTACAGTGGAAACACAGTGGCACTCCCAAACTGCCAGGACAGACTCAAAAGTGCTGCAAACAAATTACCTGGCTCGGCCAAAGAGTATGACACCAAGATTTTGTGGTGCAGGCAACGGAACGAGGGGAGACAAAGTGGGCAGAATCGAAGGCGCGAGGTGCGGCAGAGAAATCTCATCCTAGAGCGCGGGAGCGCAGCAGGGGCACCCGCCCATCCCCCGTCCGCAAGAGGCAGCGCGCCTCCGGCCGCGCGTCCGGCCGCGCCGCCGAGCGGCGAGTCATCGGCTGGGTGCAGGTGCGCAGGGTTAGGGTTTAGGGTTTTGCGTAAATAAACCTAAATAAAATGCAACCCCTAAACCCAAAATTTACCCCGCTTCAGCCCACAATGTAATTGTGATGAGGGTAGATGCACATTTGTGCATGTCTGACCGGCTTCAGCCCACAGATTCACTTGTGATGAGGATATATGCACGGCCATGCATGTCTGGCCAGCATGTATTAAGGAGATGGGCAATAGCATATACGGATTCACTGGGAAGAATGAATGCACACAGCTCTGCTGACCAGTGTGCTGCGAACTGCTTCAAGCTTTCAATCTAGCTGCCATGTACTGGATCACCCCTGCATGGGCGATAGTTGTGCTGCATGCTGTTGGCCCAGGCAAATGCCATGTTGACAGCATCCTTGAAAGTTGTGCCTTCACTTTTGTGCAGGTCAACAAGGAGCATGCACTGGATGTTGGTGCCTCGGTGGAGGTCCGGTGCTACGACAAGCAGCATGTCGGCGGGTGGCTCAAGGCCCGCATCTTGCAGGTGTGACAAGTTTCCCTTTCCTTCACGCACCTGTTCTCATTCAGGAGGATTCCCTGCCAGAAATGCGCACGCTGCCCTTGTTCTTGGATGTCTTATGATGTCCACCTTCACGCGGTGTTTTGCAGGTGTGTCAGGGCAGCCTGTGGGAAGGGGGCCTGCGGTTCGAAGTGGAGCTGGAAGCAGAGACAGAGGCATCCAAGCAGATGTCTTACAGGGCGCAGGGGCAGGGCAGCAGTGAGGGAGGATCTGCAGTGGCCGAGGATGACACAGAAGGGGGGGCCCATGACATGGAAGCTGCACGGAAGGAGCGTGGCTGGGTCCCCCTGGTGCATGCGCCTGCAAATGGCGAGTGGCCGGCCGTCCTGATCAGGCAACCCCTGGAGCCGGCCGTTCCACCCACGCCAAGTGTTGAGTGGCGCGTCGGCGAACGAGTGGAGGTCAGTGCAGCTGCTTGCTTTTGCAGTCTTGGCTCCCTTCTCGACAATTGTAATGGCTGCTTTCACTTGTCTGCGTCCAGCTGATGCATGTATAACCAATCTGGCAGATGGGTATTACTGCACTTCCTTGCATTCCAAAAGGCGGTTCAATGCACTTCCTTCCAGTGTCTGGCTTCCCATGATTGTAGATAATATATCTGTGTGGTAATCTGCAGTGACGTTTCTCTATTGGAAAGCCCTGTAGTCCTTCGGCGGGAGGAAGGTTCAGGCAAAAGCATGCTATCACATCATGCCTGATTTCGAGAGTTTACAGGGCTACTGGGCAGAGGGCTGCTCGTGGTGGCCTTCCACGCTGGAAGAGGTGCTGCCAGATGGCGAGCTGCAGCTTCGTGTGGATCCAACGCCAGCTCACCGCGATGTAAGTACCCTGCACCTGTTCACACACCGGCCCATGTCTCGTACATGACTTTTTAGGAAGGGATTGTAAGAACTGGCTGGGTGTAAACATTTGCCCACTTGAGTCGGCGAATCATGGCAGCGGATGTGATACCACGTCCTTTCCCCTGGACATGCAATTGGCATGCGCAGGTGGTGGGGTTGACAATGTGCTGGAAACTTGCCGTACACAATCTCAGAACACTACGAGTCTGTGAGAAACAGTTGCCCATTTGAATTGGAGAACTATGGCAGTGGATGTGATTGCTTGTCCTGGCCCCTGGACATGCAATTGGCATGCGCAAGCAGACAGGCTTGCAGACAGTGGGATTCACCACATGCTGGAAAGTTGCCGTACAGAATTTCTCAGTTTCATGACTCTGTGAGAAACAGTGCCGGTGTGGGGAGCAGGGGGAGCTGTGGGTGCTGCAAGCGGATCAGGTTCGCAGGGGCCACTCTGCTGAGCGAGAAGGCTTTGGTCTGCTTGAACCGCTGCAGGTAATGCCCTAGATTCCACAGCAGATGTCTGCTTTCTTCTTGCAGCCTTTGCAGTCGCCAAACATGCCCTTCTGGCTTCTCCCCATACTCGACCAATAAGCGAACATGAGTCAAGTTTGGCCATGTATTTTCTACGCAGAGTGTCAGCATTCTTATGCAGCACTCTCTCTGGTTGCTGGGTTACGCCGCCATTGCTCCAGATGACTGCCAAGAACCTGGAAGCATATGCTTGCTCAGCCTGTAAGGCGTTATGATTACTTCTGCTCTGCGCAGAGTCACGTTTTGTGGTGCTCTCTTTACAGGAAGCGCAGTGGACGACTGCAGAGAACCTGCGCCGGAAGCTGGCATGGAAGGAGCACACGGTGGACGGGTGGACGATCGAGTCATATGGCATGCAGTCAGCCATTCCCCAGGCCCCTGCAGATTCTGAGGGGCTTCCCCCTTCTCGCCTGCACAACGCCAACAGGTGCGCTCTCCGCACTGGATGTATTGCCGACTGCTTTTTCTCTCACCAGTGCTGCTCCTGTGCAGCTGCGGGTCTGCTGGTTTGACATGGTCTATGCTTCAATTAGCTTAGGAAGCACTTCTCGTGCTAATGAAGAATTAGCAAGTTTCTTTATGAGATGCTCGCTGCAACACTTTGGATCTGACACTGCCAGAAGTGAGCCACCCGCACAAGAGTGCCGCTTCTTGTTTGGAAGTTGCATGCTTGGAAATGTTTTGATGTTCTCGAGACTGATCGGTTTCATGAGCAACTTCGACAGCAACGTCTCTAATTGTTGCATCGATTGCTGCAGGAGCGGCCCCGCCATGGACCCACTGGCGAGGCTGGAGGAGGCGGCGACGCGCGTCCTGGGGCGTACCCTCTCAGCCGCAACGCCGCGTGTGGAAACAGCGGCGGCTGGGCTGCTAGATCTGGCGCCGGGCGGCCGCGGTGGCGCGTTCTCTAGCGCTGCCGAGTCCCCCTGCGCCTCACAAGTGCTCGGGGACGGCCCTGGCGAGGAGGCATTCCCTGACAATGCCTCCGATGTGTCAATCTTCGAGGTAAGGCTTTTCGAACCTGCATCCTTCAGATGCAACCATGCTTGCAGCGAGGACTTGCGGCAGCTACCTGCTGTGATGACACTTGATCATGGCAGATCAGGTCGGCTCCACAATCAACTAGCATGTGAAGGATTTTGCCGCATGGGCTGTCATTCTGGCAGAAGATATGTGCATCGGGCAGATGAGTTGTACCTTGAGCGGCAGGTTAATAGGACATGCCTGGTGTTGCAGGAGCCAGAGGAAGGTGGTGCACGAGCAAGGCCAGCTCAACACAAACGTTCGAGGCTGGCGCTACCACCACTTATCGGCATGGGCGGCGGTGGGCTGCCCCATGATGAGCCACTGGAAGAGGGCGCGCACTTCAGGAGCAGCGCGCCCGAGCAGGGGGCGGGGCCCGAACTGCCGATCAGGTGCTGATACAAGTTTTGCCAGACGCCCCAGGAGTTTTACCCAAATGTTTCCTCGAGCAGGGGCTCGGAAAGCAGGTGTCCTTATGTATATTGGCCAGACGAGCAGCTCTATATTGAGTGTCATCAGCAGCTGATACAATTTTGCCAGACGCTCCAGGATTTAGAAGCTCAAGCAGGGGCTCAGAAACCAAGTGTCTTTATGCGTGTTGGCCAGAAATGCATCTCTGTATTGAGTGTCATCAGCAGCGAAGTATCTCAATACTTCCATGTGCAAGTTATTGCGAACTGTCGTTGTGAGATTGGCTATCAGGGGCGCGCAATATAAGGACTGTGGGTTGGAGGACCGATTGCTATCTCCATGTATGCAGGGTGGGCAAAAGTAAGAAGCAGCCGGCTTGGAAGGAGAAAGGAGTGAAGGCTTCGGCAGCCCCGCAGCAACTCTGGACGTGTCCTGCGGTGTCAGCCCCTGTCGATTTTGCTGGCTTCCTCAAGCAGGTGCCTCCTTGTTTCTTGTCCGTGATTGCTAGATCCGTGCTCTGTATCCAGATGGCTTCTTGAACTCAGCTATTACATGATACTTACACTGTGAACTGGGAGATAATTGTCGCCGAGTACGAGTTCCCTTGGGGCTATCCTACCCCTTCATGGTTGCTGTTTGCTTGGAGTGGAGTGGCTGATTCTGGAAGGTGGACTTTCCCACAGAAGGTGCCTGCGGCGACTGTGGATCCATTCTACTTAGTCAAACTTGAGGCGGCCGAGCAGGGCACAGCGACAATGCAGATGGGCGCCGAACAGCAGGATGATTCGCCGGCCGATAGCACTCGCGCAGCCGAAGATGACCGCACTGTGTCGCAAGGCACAGAAGATGACCATGAGCGCACCCCGCCGCGGCAGCTTCCAGCAGCAGCTGAAGCTGCTGCAGGGCCTGTGGCGGCACCTGTCGACCTTGTGTCGGCACCTGCTGCTGCACCATCACCACCTGCTAAGGTGCATCACTGGCCAACAAGGACTGCAAAGCCAGCGAAGGCTGTCCTCAAGAGGGACGCCACGAAGGCACTTTCCTCTGGGGCTTCTCAGCCACCACCTCCTCCTTCATCGGGTATGCCTTCCTGCTGTGAAACCGCTACACAAATGAATACTTGCGTGCTTTCCAGGACAGATGCATATTCTGGTGTGGATGTAATGCTTTCCTTTGCACCTGTCGTCTGCCATGACACTGTACAATGCACTGCTGCAGACTCGGGAAGAGCCCACTTGAACGACAGTTCTGCGCCCAACAGTTCTGCGCTCAAAAGCGACAACCGCCAAGCATCTGTTAGCCCGCTCCCCAAATGGGTGAGAACATTTTGACTGCGTTGGGTTCTGGATGTCTCTTTCCTGGTATGAATGTAATATTGTTTGTCTCCTGTTGAGTGGCAGGACCCGCATGTTGCTGTGTCTAAGTAGCCTGACGAGAGTGACGCAGCGTCTTCGAGTCATCAGCTTTCAAGTCGCTTGAAACCAGTCAATGTGACTCCGCAGGGACAGGAAAGCAGCAGAAGCGAAAGCAGAAGCGAAAGGCCGCCTAGGCAGGCAGCGACCCCGGGCAAACAGCCGCGCCCCGGAAGCACAGGTCTGGCCAATGCAGGGCAGCTGCCACCCCGCCCACTGCTCCCAGCGAGTGGCCTTAGCGTAGTGGGCCAAGCAAAGGGGCATGCTTTTGACGTCCCAGGTGGGCCGCCCCCCGGCGTGCCCTTTTGGGGCCACAGCACCAGCGTCTTGGCTTACCTGCTTCAAGCAGCCGCCGGCCAGCCACGGACAGCGCCAGCAGCCAGTGTCCCATTCATGCTAGCTCCCTTTTTGAACGACACCCCCCCGAGGCGGCAGCGGCCGGCCCCCCGGCCGCGGCGCCTGGTGCCGCGGCTGCTTCCCCGGCCGACTGCTGCCGTGGGCGCCCGGACAGTTCTGCCGCCACCTGGCGGCCATCGGCTCGGCCTGGCCGCCGCGCTTCCGCCGCGTGGCCCCGCTGCGGCCGTCCCGGTGGCCCGGCAGCCGCAGTCGCACGCTCGGGTGCTCGGCACGGTCGTCAGCGGGCCGGGTCCGACCTCCGCACCGGGAATGTACTCGCAGCCTGCGGTGGCCATGCGCTCACTGCTGGCATCAGCGAGCGAGATCCTCAATCGTACCGGCGCTCCGGGGTCGGCGGCGTTGGAGCGGCCGATGCCGGCTCTGGTGAGCATGCCGCTCGGGATGCTGCCGCATGCCGCCCACCTGTCGCAGACCTCGCTAAGCGTGCTGGACATCCAGCGCGCCACGGAGTCCATTGTGCCCAGGAGCGTGTCTGCTCCTGGACCCAGGCCGATGCCCCTGGGACTCATAGGCCCAGCAGACCCATTGCGTCCTCCATACCCGCACCACACATTGGAGATCCCATCTCGAAGCCCGGCGAACGCACAGCAAATTCAGCAGCCAGTGCCAACGTCAGCACCGCCGGCAACAGCAGGAGCGCCAAGCCTGGAGTCGCGCTACCCCAAGATCCACTTCAACATGGCCGCGCGGCCGGCGCCGTACTCCATGCCAGGCGGAGGGAATGCCCCAGGCGTGGCCCCTCAGCAGAGCGTCAATTCAGGCGCTGGCGCGCGGCCGGGGCCGCCGTCTTCGAGGCTCATAGCTGCGCTGTCGCAGTCGCTGGACGCCGTGCCGGCAGCCGCCTCGCAGCTGCCGCAGCTGCAGGCGACACGGCCCGCCGCGCCACCCGTGCAGGCCAGTGGAAACGGCGGCACTGTGGTGGCCCATTCGTGGCCTGCAAAGACGACAGCAGGTGTTTCCCCGGCCCAGAATGGGTCTGTTAGCGGGGCATCCCGGGGCGCTTAGAGCCAAAGGTGGGCTGTGAGTGACTGGTCAGACCAGGTTCAGGCATCCAGAGATCTTCTTGGTCCTATGCCTATGGGGCAAGTCTTGGATCAGCTTGGCATTTCCACCATGTTCCATTGTGCTCAGTGTGCACTCGAGTTCCAGAGTCGTGTTCAAATGTTCTTTGCTTGTACCAGCAGCCTTGAGGACAGCCCTATATAGTGAGCACAAAGGTGCTTCAGTGAAGTCCTCATCTTTGGCATACGCGTATGGTGGCATATGTCTGTGGCCCAATAGGGTGGTGTGCTGTGCTCAGCTGCAGCCTCTGCCTTCTTCTCGGCTTATATAGTGAGCAATACAGTGCTCTACACAAGGGTGGTGCTTCCTTTTTGTCTTGGGGTCTTCATGATGCAATACACTTCCAGTCTATCTTGTGCTAATGCTATTTGTATGTATATATAACGTTGCTGCAGGTCCTCAGGGTTACAATGTATACTATAAGTTCTGGCTAGATTGTGTTGAAATGCTTGTTCGCTTGACGGTGCACTTAGAGGTTGTCACTAGCTATCAATATTGGCTGGCAGTGCAGATCCTGTTGCGATCGTGTCAATTGAGAGGTATATGCAATTTTTACTGCCAAATGTCTTTTCAAGCAGGGCAGTTGCTTGCAAACAAATCCATCTGCTAGTGGCACTTCTGAGTGTACGCACACCTTTTCCCAACGCAGGAAAACTGATGAGGGTGCAACAGTGAGATCGATCTCGATATCGCTCGATTCACCTGTGTCCCGCATTACTGCGGTTATCATAATATGCATTTTAATTGGGGAATGTGCCCTTGGAGGACATTGATCTTCGAGCATGGTCACCTTGTCAGCCTGAGCCCTCAAACTAGTAACCTGCATGCAAAAGATCAAGAGATACAAGACAATCAAGGGCGTGCGAGCGCCAGATCTGATCTAGAGAGACCCTCGGAGGAAGGGCTGCCTCGCACTACAAATCTTACTCATAAAAACCTTAGGGGTGCTACAGGTTCACTGGTCAAGGTTCCCACCACAGATCAACATAGCAGGTACCTGCGCAGGCTGTCCGGGACAAGTACTTGACTAATATTAATCGGTTACCTGCAAATACCTGCCAGCACTGCTGGAAGGCCAATGAATTTCAAGTTGAGTTAATGGGCATTTTGCAAATTTAAATGTGCTTGTGTAGTTGCACTGTGCAATTCTCCACATGCGCGCTGGACACATCACTTGCATGTATGACTGACACTTCAATGGGGTGCTGATATCTTATCCTTAAAGTTCTCTGACCTTACGTCACAGCTCCCCTTCAACAGGCCACTCCGGTGCCACGTAATCCTCCCAGAAAGCGCCCGAGAGGAAACACGTCAGCAGTGTCACTTGCTGCCAAGGACAAGTCACTTGCCGCACTTGCCTCCTACCCACATTCACAAGCGCCAGTTCCTTGCAGGTCCTCAACCACCCCAGAAATTAGTAAACTGTTGTTCAAAGTCAGAACGGGTCGAGAACTTGGAAGTGGCGGGAATGACTGGCAAGCACGGCCGAAGTCTGGATCGTATCTAATTGTCCGGCTTTACACACAGTTTTCTCGACAGGAAGTGGCAGCCAGGATTTCGGGATTTGTCTGGGAGGTGTTCACAGGTGAGAGCACCACCGGTTCCGCGTGCTTCTGGGGACTTCCTATTATCAGAGGGCCCTCTAGCAGGCGGAGTCTCTGCGGATAGGCACAGAGTGAAAGCAGCCTAGCAGCCTCGCGCGGCCTTGGGCGGAGGCCTGACCGTAGATTTGAAACGCATTAGCATCTCGCTGCTACTTTTTGGTGTCTTCTGTACAAGTACCGCTGAGTGACCCGCGCCCCCAGCGGACACTTCCTTAGTAAGTTTCAAGGCGCAACTGGATCGTCCTCAAACGACAAACTTCCGCGGTTGCAGGGGCGTCACCTCGTTGTTTAGTTGTATAACGGTGCGAGGTGTCCTGAATTGCGTTTCGTAGGTAACTTTTTAAAATTCTATACGCATGAACCCTTTTCAGGTGTATTTCTCCGATGTCTCGGTTTGATACGTAGAGGTGGGAAGGGCAGATATTGCACCGCAGGCAGCATTGTTTCGGGATGGGGGCCCTTTTGGAGGGAACTGCCGAGATGGACTTGCAAACTCACACCCCTGACGTTTACGTTGCAGGGACCATGCAAGACACAGGCGGCGTCACTGTGCTGGCCGGTATTCGCAGTGCTCCCAACAACTCGACGACTCCTACAGGTGCTTTTCTGCGAGTTTTCTATGTGCAATGATGGTGCATCCTTAGAATTTAGTACCCTGTACGGCAGTGATGTGGCGCCATGAACACAATATGCGTTGCAGCAACGGCTACAAGTCCAGTGCTGCCTAGTTGACGTACTTATTGACACCAAACATTGCAGGTTAGTGCACGGCTGGTGATTATATACGGTCAAAACTGTCAGTGGCGCACAGGTTTCAAGAGGAAAGAGATTGAAAGCTATGTCCTCTGGAGGGACGATATCAAGGAGAAAAGGGCGAGGACGGGGTCTCCTACCCTGCTCGGTCCCGCTGCTTCGGCATCTCATGGTAGTTCCCAGACGCCAGTACAGCTGAACGCTGTGGGGCGTGAGATGAGTCGCAGTAGCCCTCTGCCGCCCATGGCCTTTGGGGACGCGGGGTTGCTGAAAAGACAACTGCAGCAAATGGCTTTGCTGCAGCATCCTACAACTGTAAGCTTCCCTCTGCTCCCGGAGGCCCAGACAATAGACTGCCACGTTTCACCCCCTCAGCATGGGCCCTTCCTAGACGTCCTTGGTGTGAGAGTGTGTGCTTCATGCAGGGCTGTGCTCGGGTGCAACCCTCCATTAGCATGCCTAGTGTGCAACCCAGCCTGTCCTCTGCACTGTCCGATGGCATCCGACTGCCCAAGGGCTCGGCCCTCTCTCTGGATCCCATTATACCTGCCAGCGGGCGCAGCTCCCCCCCTCAGCAGCAGGTGAGCAGCATCTCTCTTAGACTTGAGGGCATCGCACGAACGATCTGTTTGCATGTGGAACGCTGGAGTGGCACGGACACCAAGGATGCAGTGGACTATATATGAATGCAGAGCATGCAGCTCAATGAATTGGCTCCTCGACTGCTCCGACTCCTGATGCCAAGATTGCATGATCAGATCCTCCACTTTCTTGATCTTGGTTTTCATTGCTGGGGCTCGGGGTTAGGGGCCTTGATTGTAAGACAGCACTAGCTGGGAAACTCATGGAGGCAGTCGTGGGCACTTCAGAATTTCATTGGAGCGTGTGGCTATGATTTGCAGGGATCAGGGGCAGTTAAGAAGGGCGCCGATGGGAGCAACAGCAGTCAGAGCAGCTCTGGCTTCCTGGTGCAGCAGCCCAGTTCCAAGCTGTGGATGGAAGCCGTGCCCATGAGGTGCCCAGCCCTCTGTTCCCATCCCTGTCTGCACCTAAGACTCACAGGCACCCGGCCGCGCATTGCCGGCGCACTTGAGAAGACGTGCAGCAGATTGTCAGCAGGATCCAGGACTTGTCCATGACTGCACCTAGAGTGGCGCCTGAACAGAAAAGCTCAGCGAAGACATTCTTATGCCCAGAACATGTACATTTCCGATTGAGGGTCAGCCAAGGGGTTGCAAGTGGCCTTGCTATATTTCCCTTTGCAAGGGAATTCTGGAAGTGCATTGGAGAAGTTTAGATCCTGCGTCTGCTGGCACTCGTGCAGTGCATGGTGCCTGATCCAAAGTCTGATGCTGTGCCAGGACGGGCACGAAGGCAGGCACATCGTACCGGGTATACAGCAACGCCTTCATGGAGGGACGCCGCCAGAATGGCGCCCAGGGCAGCGGCGGCTATGTGCGGCCGGGCATCCCTTCCATTACATCGCCTGCCTTCCGCGGGCACAGCTCTGTTCCCCCACGCCTGCGCACGGTCAGCATCTTAGTCATCACATGTTCCCATGCGTCTTTATGCACATTGGGGGTTCAGAACCAATGTGACATCATCGTGAAGGCTGTGCACCCTGTTGGAAGCAGCTTACGGGCTCATACACACAAATTCTTCCCTGGAGGTTTCCATAGACAACGTACTGAGCAGAATCTGTTGCCGGTTGGATGTCATGAGTGTCTGATGCACTTCTGGGCACCTGGGCAGTTTGTCAATAGTGCTGCCAGAGGCTTGTGCATAGTGAGCAACTGGCACACTGTTTGGAGTCAGGCATTGGTAGGACAGGTTCCATCTTCTCCTCTGTGCGACTGAGAGAAAAAGATTAAGCGCTGCAGACTAGGTTGGAGGCCCCTCGGTGTGGCTGCAGACACACTGTGTGTACGCCCCATGGCCATTTGGCGTTCGGTTTGCCAACCCTGTAATAATGATAACGTTAAGAGCGCTGTCTGTGGCTGTGCAATTCAGAGCGCGGCTGCGGAACCTGCTCAGCAGCTGGCCTCGCGCATGCGCTCGGTGGACGCTGCCTTGGCGGCCGGGGCGCAGCAGCAGGGAACGCCGCTGGACGCGGTGCGGCTCGCGCACGCCGCTGCAGACCGCCTCCTGCAACAGGTCCGCTCATCCCTTTTTCATGTCCTTTTCATGATGCCGCACACAACACCATTGCCGCTGGCAAGATGGTATTTATCTCACAAGAGCTTTTGCCGGTTTGTGTCTCTTCGTATTGAGACATCATATGCCTGGGTGCTCCTGCCCCTTGTTTGGAACTCCCTCAAGCGCTGACCATCGCGCTATGTGAGTCTGGACAACATGATATGGTCCCCACTGATAGAGGGCATGGTTTCCAAGGAGTCCTACAGGCTTCTGACCGCTGATCCGTGTCTTGTGCGGAGGCTAGCAGAGCACAATTTCAAAGGAGTTGTGCAGGCTTCTGATCGCTCATCCTTCTGTTGTGCAGAGGCTAGCAGAGCAGGCGCGGCAGGGTGATGGCGGCAGTCCAGCACAGATGGAGGGCCGACTGCCCAGCGCTGCCTCCTGCGACACGCTCGTAGGGCGCTAATCATATCTCAAAGACCCTGCTCTACACCCCTTAACTTGGGATAACCCTAAATCCACCATTACATTCAGGGAAAAAAGTGTTACTGTAAAGGCCTTTTTTGCCTAACCCTAAATTCTGGCCCCTAAACTCTACAACCCTAGCTCAGGTGTTTGAAAAAGGTGTTTCTGTCGGCAGTTGCCAGGGCAGCTGCTGGGCAGCCAGCGCGACCGCTCGGGCAGCGTGAGCCACCGCGGCCTCGGCCGCGCCGCCACCAACCGCGCGGCCGACGCCGCGGCGGCGGCCGACGCCGCGACCCAATTGGTGCGCACTGTGCAGTGCACCCTGCTTTGCTCGCGCCTCTGCATAGTGCAAATGTCGCGACAGCAGGCACACATTGCGTGCTTTCATGCTCTCGAGGACACTTTCTGGATATTCTTCAGAAGGGGTGTCTTGTGCACAGGCGAGACTAAGAACTGGCATTTCTTAGGAAGGGTGTCTTGTGTAGATGAACATGCTCCTTATCAATCGCCTGCACTGCTAATCGCCCCAGTCCAAAATTGGAGCCGTGACAATCTCTTTTTCACGTCTGGCCCGCTGAGCTCCCACTCACCAATATGTCAAGATAACTTGCTGTGTGAACCTGATACACGAGTGCCTAGTCGTGATGTGTTGAGTACGGGGATTGATGTGCTGCTCTGTGCGAAACAGGACCAGGAGCGCCAGTTGGCAGCGCTGATGATGATCCAGGACTGTGCGGCTGTCGGCGCTGCATCGCTGCTGAGCTCCGCCGGCGCTCAGGGCTCCTCCAACCTCATCTACATCCTCAAGAGCCTTCAGGTGCGAACTGCGGCCTTTGCTGTTGCGTCATTAAAATACCCAAGGCGCATTAAATGCAGCAGTCTAGAGTGTTTAAAGTGATGCGCCCTAGCAAGCTTGAGCAATGGTGGCGTAGGACAGTTCTACCAATGAAGTTCTCCCTAGTTTACGGATATGTCAGTAGTCATGTGCTGGAGGTGGACTGTGCTGATGTGGCGCAGGAGCAGAGCCGCAGCAATCCTGGAGCGCTGCTGGCGCAGCTGCAATCTGCCCAGGATTCGCCACGTCAGCAGCTGGCGCTCATGCGCATGCTGCAGGACTCCCTTCAGCTGGCCAACCAGGCCCCCCATCGGCCCCCCTCTCCAGACCAAGGGCCTCAGGTGTGTGTCATGTCCAATACACCACGCATTGCTGTGGACATGGAGTGTTTGTTCATATGCCTTAAGGCCAACTTGAGCGGTCTTACTTGGATGTGGAATGCTTTTGATGGTTGTCCTGGAATTTTGAACCTGGATGTGAAGTGTTAATGCAATGGTGCCTGCCACCGCACTGCATAAGAGGCTTAGCTTCAGCGCGACAATCATTGCACCGCCTGTTTTTTTGTCAGTGTCATTAGAGTTGAGCGAAGCATCCCCATGTTGAACAAAGCAAGTCTACCACAAGGGCTGCGAGCCACACTGCAGAGCTCATGCCCAATTTTTGCACCAAAAAAGGCTTGGGTGGGTGTGCAGGGGAGTCCGCGTGCTAAAAGCTCAACGGAGGCTGTGCGCAAGCGACAGATACCCACTTACCGGACATCAGAGGACTTACACTTCAGAACTGGCAGCGGACGTGGTCGCTCGGCCGAAGCGGCTGCAAGCCCGGCAGAGACAGCGCCGCGCATCAACCATGAGGTGTGTGCATTTCTCATCACGGGCCCATCTCAATCACATTTGTATCAGTTGTGTGATGCGCTCATAAAAGAATTACTTATCCGCTCATCACAATAATGAAACTTGGCTTTATTGGCAGTTGGCCACCCACCTGCTCGTTGCACTATTCATCTCAGTTGATCCAAAGGAATTCATGTGATTTCAGCTGGCTTGCCAAAGCTTGATCCAAGTGCGACTGTTGTAATATTCTGGACTCGGTGGGCATCATGGAGCATGTTTTCTTTTTGATCAAGTTGAATACTGCCATAATGATGATCAGTCGATGTTTAGGTGTATATTTATATGTGCGACCATGGTGAGTAGGTGCTTCTAATCAAATCGGCTGGTTTGGTAGGCCTTCCCTGCCCCAGATTATTGGAGATGAGATCTCAATCATGTTATCACTGTTGGTGTGCAGGAGGCACTGCAGCGGCTAGAGGCGCGAGCGGAGCTCCAGACGAAGACAACAAGCAACGGCGAGCGCATGTCAAGGTTTGCCAGCGAGCCGGTCGCGGCGGCCGAGCGCGAGCCGAGCGGCGGCCGCATGAGGGCGTTCCTGTCCGCCGGCAGCCCGCGTGCGGCCGCAGGCGTTCCCTCCGCCACCGAGTCTCCGGACGGCTCCGATGCAGACGCTGGCCGCAGCCTCGTCTTCAAGGACTCTCCTGCCTCGGATGACAGGTGCTGCACCCCCAAAGTACTGTTTTTCTTTGCCTGCAACTGTCTGTATTCTCCACAGGATCGGGGTCGTCATGGGTACAGCTCACTGTCAGCTGTCACAGCACCTGTGTGTTTTGGGGCTCTAGCCTAATTGTCATGTGGTAATGCATGCTGCTTGAGCGTGCAGTCCTGGCTTGTCTTGAAAGCAGTCATATGGTCATTTGGGACGCGTCCGCAAGCATGCTTCTTTATTGTGCAGGCTCAACCGGCTGAATGCATTCAAGCAAGCTGAGCACTACTCAGCCGAGAGCGGCAGGCGCGCCGGCTGGCGCGTGAAGGGGGGAGCACCCCCCGACGCCGCGCCGAGGGCCGCGGCCGGCCGGGCCGGCCGGGCTCCGTCACCGCCCGAGCCGAAGCCGGAACATGAAGAGTTGGATGAAGCGGCGAAGGATGCACCGACAAAGGAGGGCATTGAAAGGTGCACTGCTAGAATATTCTTAGGTGGTACTGGTTCAGATGTTTTTTATGGTGGTGCGTGGTGACCCCCTGTGGGATGGATGTGCTCGGCAGCGAAACATTACCTCTTCCCTGGGAAGCCGCGGAGACATAGGTATTTCTGACCGGCATGGAGAGGGATGTTGTGTATGGTGATGCATGGTGACCCCTGTGGAAAGGTTGTGCGCGGCAGCGAACGTCTCCCCTGAATGTTCGTATGTGATGCTGGGTGCTGACTCTGACGATGAGAGTCAGACAGCTGATGAGCCCTAGGTGGCTGGAAAAGATGTGACCGACTGACTGACTGCCTGAAACATTACCTCTTCCCAGGGAAGCCGCGGAGACATTGCTGTTTCTGACCGGTATGGAGAGGGACGATGCAGCGGCGGACACCACAGCTTCGGCCGCCGCCCCGGAGCCACCCCCGGCCGCGCCTGCGGCTGAGGATACCCCCGCGGCGGCTGCCGAGCCGGGTGGTGTGAGCCCTCTGCAGGCGCTCGTGCAGGACATCATGCAGCAGCAGAAGCAGCGCGCCCAGGTGAAGCGCTGCTCCTGACCTGTGGAAAGTCACAGGATCTGCTTCACCCTCATCGCTCACTGATGCAGAGTATGGCTCCTCGATGCCTACAGTGACAACTGATGGTATGAAGAACATCCATGACGTGCCTTGCTCTCTTGTGTTAACACAGCGTCACCGCTGATTGAAACATTTAAATTGTATTGGAGTGCTAGTTCGGGAATGTTCAGACCTCCTCGCTTCAATAGGCTCTCACGCAGTTCCTGTTGTCGCTGTGTCTAGAAGCTATCAAGTTCTGGCTTTCTCTTTATGGTTTCTGAAATACAAAGATGAAAAGGCAAGTGAGGTTACGGCGGCATTTGGACAAGCGAGTAATGGCAGGCATGTGTACCTGCCCAAAGGCTACCAAAGGGTTGCGGGTTAGGAAAAAGATTGGTCTGTACTGTGAGGCGATATTGACGTGCATCATTCATTTCCGCAGGTGAATGCGCTTGCAAGCCTGCCCAAGAGCGTCGCTCGGTCGGATGCGCGCGGTGGCGGCTACCGCACAGGTCCCCTCACCACTGACCACCGTGCCGGTTCCCCCTCTGGCGGCCGATTCATCAGCGGGGGTCCTGCCATCAGGGCTGATGTGGAGGTTCCCCCGCTCCAGCCGGTCAAGAGGAAACCAGGGCGGCCACCCAAAAAGTGAGCGTTCATATTCTGTAGTTAAAAACTTTAAAACAGTGGGAGGTGCACAGTACTAGTGTTGGGGTGTGTGGTCTTGAGATGGCTTTGCAAGGCAATTTTCAGCCCTGCTGCTCAAGGTCTAACTTCTCGTGGACTGTCCGTTGATCCAGACATTGTTGTCATGCGTTTGGATGACAATGCCTTTGGCAAAGGTTCTGTTGCCAGAGAAAGATGCTGCAGGCGAGGAATCGCAGTAGGTAGAAGCAGCTCATTTCTAGTCATATGTTCTATATATACTCATATAATTGTGTATTGTGTGATGTGCAGGCGCCCAGAACAAGTGCCGATGCCTGCAGCTAGGAAACGCAACTGTTCGAAGTAGCTGATTTTCTGATTGGTGTCATGCAGGCGCCCGGAAGAAGTGCCGATGCCTGCAGCGCCGGCTGCGCTGCTGCAGCCGGCCCTGCACAAGCAGGGCATCCCCAGCGGCCTCTCAGTGCTCGGCTTCGCGGTGCCCTCCAAACGACGCACTGGCGGCGGCGTAGTCAGGAACGCCGCACCACGGACGCACCAGACCCCCCACTTTGGGTGAGTGTTTCCTTGTGTAGCGTTGCTGATGGAATTTGTGATTGTCTTCCAGCCTACAGCATTTTCTGGGCTACAAGTCTCAATGCAAAGGTGTACAATTCTATCGAAGGAGGTCTATGTACATTTTCCCCCAGTTCGTTTCAAAAAAAGGGCCTGATCAGGTTTGGGTCCAGGTATGCCGCGGTGGACAACATCCCGCGTCGGTCTAGCGGCAGCAGCGGGGGGGACTCTGAGCGGGGGGCCCTTGGCGCCAGATCTGGCAACCCCCGAGGCGCCCATGGAGTTCGGCCCCGCCGCGTGCATCGCCCTGCTGACTATGACTCAGGTGTGCCCCCCAGCACAGCAGCAACAGCTGGCATCTTTGTTTTGCCTTCTGGTGCGCATTGCGAGTTACTTCCTCACCGCATCATGAACAGGCGCATCAGCTGCACGACCGTTCTGATGCATGCTGCACTTGAGAAGCAGGCGTTCCTCAGTCTGGGTCGTTATATTGTCTTTCAAGCTCTGGTAGTAATGTGTGTCAGTCTCAGTCAGTGCAGGTACATGCATGTGAGGCTGCACCTGTGCTCCACTGATCTTGGAGTTGGCCGGCCCATGCCACTCCTTTAAATTGACTACACAGTCACAAGATTTCACAGAGTGTGCCTCTTGGAAACGAGGGGTGTTGGGCCGTTATGTCATGACATGCTTTTTTTCCCAGGCGGTGAGTTTTCTGGGGGCAGCACGGATGCGCGCTCGGTCGACTCAGACTCCTGGGACACCAAGGGAGCCGTGCGGAGGTACCGCAGGAAGTCAAGGGGACACTGAACCCTGACCCTAACTCAGGGTCATTGACAACGGTCTTGCCGTGGCGGCCAGATCGATCTCTCTCGGGGCGTACATTCTTCAGGGTCTATCGTGTGTCCACACCCATGTACTATATCGCTGGCGAAAGCCGCTCTGTCTTAAGGCCACAACGCACAAGGCGGCTCCTGCATGCGGCAAAAATCAGATGCAATGGGATGTTTCTAGACATTGACGTTGACTGCTTTCGGGAACTGGGCCAATGCACACTTGGAGAAAGTGGTCAGGCGGGTGCTCATGCCAGCACGAGTTTCTGGGAAGAGGAAGGGCGCCTGTTCAGGCTGCAGCGGAGTGAAGAGGCCTTGGCTAAGACAGGATTCTTGAGGGTGACAGTTGAAAGGAACGCATGTGTCGTGTAGATAAGTCGTCTTTCTGGGGGCATCGTATTTCATGCATGTTTTGTACATGAACCTTGCAGCTGCATAGGTGCAAGATGCAAATTTCACTGCCTGTGCAGTGTGCTGTGCCCAGGCCATTCTTCTGCCCATGTCATTCCTAAGGGCATGGGCTTGACAAGATTTGGACAAGTTGTTGGGCCTCGGGACATGCACACATTGTTGCACCCTCTTTGGTGGTGTTCTCATGATTGGATCCAGCGCCACCGCACTTTCAAGAAAGACAATTCCTCTTCCAAGTTGGTGGCCGGCTGATGAGAGCATGATGATTAGGATTACAAGGTGCCGAGCAAGTCGACACACATCTTACAATGCGCGACAGCATGTGCCTTGAGGCAAGTGCGCGCTTTGCCAAACACAAGCAAGCAAGCAAGCAACCTTCTGCCTCGCGGTCGTGTTTGCTCTATCAAAGGATGTGGGAGTCAGCTCATCTCCACACGTGAGGGATGTTGAAAGGCCAAAGTCAGCGCTTTGCATGCGCTTAGAACATTCTATTTTTGTTGAAGTGGGCGCAATTCATCCTTTTGGTGACGCTCAGGGTGCCCAATGCAGCTCATGGGCTAGGACTGGGTGGACAAGGGGAATTGTTTCTATTTTTTGGGGTGCTCCGAGAGCGGGTACATTAAGTGTGGCTGCAACAAACTGTTACTGTTGTTGTCGCCTGAAAATTGTGACCGCCTCCTTGTTTTCAGTACCTCCCAATGCAGATCTGCAAAAGTCTGCAACGTACGCTTGTCGTCGCTCGCTCTGTCTGGAGCGCGAAAAATGGGGTGCATAGATGCGTCCTTGGTTTGTTATGGGCGCTGAAAGCTTTCCTGGCAGAGAGCACATCAGCTGCTGCAGTGGGAGTGGATGCATGGTGCCGACATGACGTGTTGCCTGTGGCGAAATCCGAGTGATCATTCATTTGCTCCCTGCTGCAGTGTGTGCTGTGTGCATGTGGCTCTGCACTGCAAAGATACCAAGAGTGTGTGTGTGTGTGTGTGTGTGTGTGTGTGTGTGTGTGTGTGTGTGTGTGTGTGCTGCTTGTTCAGTATTGAAGCCTGCTTTGCTGGAGTAATTTTTGTGCTGCCCACATTGTGTGTTGGGGCCTGAGCTTGAATCTACACTCAGTGGGATCAGTATTGATTTGTTCGGACTGGGTATCTAATGAGCTGTTTTTGGCTTTGCTGTGTTTGTTTAGAAGGGGTTGTTGTGTGTATCCAGTCAATATTCATATGACACCATCTGGCAGTGCAAAGGCCGCTCCTGTTATACCTCTGACCAACGGTTGGGTAGCTATCCCAGCCATTTTTTGCGTCTTTGCTGGCCTTCATAGCGCGTGTTTTTTTTTTTGCAACAATATCAAGGCTGCTGGCTGCAAGGAGCACATGTGTACACAGATGTACAGTTGCCTTTTGGCAATTTGTTGATGCTTTTTTGATTGGGTATATACGTATATGTGGTACTTGCCAGCATTTTTGTACTCGAAAGCATATTGTGCTTCCTTGAGATTTTGCAATACATTTGGGGATTTTCGCTTGTTTATAGCCAACAATCTGCTATGTCTTGTCATCCCGTGTGACCATATTGAGCTGCACAATGTAAATATACGATCGTCTTACACAGGGAGTTTTTTCGGGCCCTTCTTAATCAGCACAACATGCGATCAGCATCTTCTTGTCCTGGTGACTCACACCAGCTCAACCCACTTGTCCTTCAGCAGCTCCCGGATGGGCTGGTATCGGATGACATACAGGTCATCTTTGTTCAGCTCGACCACATCATCCCTGCATGCATCAAGCATTGCTCTATTAACCCCTGAACCCTACCAAAGAGATGGTGAGCACACACCCTTCGGGTCAACATTGATGACATCGCTGCCCTCGAGATTTCAGCGCTGCACGTCATAGCCGTTGTGTCAACCCCTGAACCCGTGATAGATTCTTTGCTAGCTTTGCGGTGAAAGTTCCTATGTTGCCAGTCCCACATATGGCTACCACAGGCCCACGTGGAGGCACCTGAAGGTGGGCTCAATCATCTTGGCGGGGATATTGCCAGTGAGATAAGGGACATAAGAGTTGGGTTTGGCCCTGCATCTCACGCTTGTTCCCTGGCTCGGGATCCTTTGCATCCACGTGCGTGGGCGACCTCTGGCTTCTCTACAGCTCTTGACTGGGTGTTCTTCCTGGGTGCAGGTTGGCCTTTCCCTCCCTGTTTATCTCGTGTCATGCTGCTCTGATCTTGGTGTTTACTCATTGGCCGAGCCAGGTAGTTTTGTTGTGCAGCACGTTTGTTGTGGGTATTTACTGCCAGTTGGGTCTGCGTTGTGTTGAGATGCTCTGCAGGTGACGATACAGATTGTGTTACTGTCCAGGTTCATTAGGCTAGCAGGTTGTTCACTCGTTTTCACAAGAGTGCGCGCACCCTTCAGGATCCAGGTTGATGGCGCCGCGGTCTTCGAGGACGCGCACAAAGACATGGGCGTCCAGATCAGGCGCGCTGAGCATGTCATGGCCTTCGCTCACGTTGCTCTGGCGCACCAGAGAGTTGAACTCCTCCGGCAGGTGCGCCGTCACCGCGTCCTTCAGATGCAGCCCCGTCTTGATGAAGTAGTCCTGCAGAGATGACATAACCGCTGACATCAGCAATTGCCAGATCATCGTCCAACAACATAAGTGGGATCCCGGTCCAGCACCATGGCCCTTAAAAGAAGAGCACCTGTGCCTTCAAACAGTAATTTAAACTAGCTGCCAGGCTCAGAATGCGCTTGACGGGCCGGTTGAGCTCACATGCATGGGGAGCGATGCCCCTGCTTCTCTGACCGAAGACAGTGGGCAGATACTACATCACTGAGGACA
This sequence comes from Coccomyxa sp. Obi, assembly GCA_020887355.1. NCBI lineage: Eukaryota > Viridiplantae > Chlorophyta > Trebouxiophyceae > Coccomyxaceae > Coccomyxa > Coccomyxa sp. Obi. The sequence goes on from AP025001.1 coordinate 390,250, forward strand.
CAAACTGACATGTCTTCCACAGCTTTGTGAAGGCCCACAAGTGGCCAGCCATCGATGGAAGAAAGAGGGAGGAGAGGCACCTGCCATAGGGATGCATAGCCACACCCAGCTCAGTAAGTCCAGTGAGTCCTTGGTGGGTTTGGCGATGGAAAGAATGGGGCTGGAGATGCACACCTTGGCGTACTGCAGCTCCCGGGGGGAGAGGCGGGCCTGCATGGCAGGGTCGTCCAGCACAGCGGTGATGTGGCGCTCCAGCTTGGACAGCCGCGTTCGCAGGTACGCCCGCAGCAGGTGCTTCGCTCGGGCCAGCTCCAGGCGCCATATCGCGCGCACCAGCGACCCCTCCGCATCCGAGCTGTCTGTGTTTGCCACTGTGTCCTCCTGCAGACACAATGTCAGCACGCCATGTCAGCACATGTGCTGCATGCCATGGTCATTGTGCTGACCCTGTTTGCCACCACGTCCTCCTGTAGGCCACATCAGCACACCATGTCAGCACATGCCAGGATCAACAAGGTGCAGGGGCAATTTGCGATCTAAGTCCTCCTGCGGGCCACATCAGCACTACTTGTAAATTGAGAGGTCCCTGGTGCTCTGCTCAGGCACCACAACATTGCATGTCATCCCCCATGGCATGTGCTGGAAGATCTACTGCAGGAAGTGGCAACAAATTTGCCATTTCAGGCCTTCCAGTTTCTGCCAAGGCTTGCCCCACTCTATCTCTTCATGCATCAGCAGTTGAGGCACATGGAGTATGATAGAAACCAGTTATTGCCATAAGAAGTGCAAAATGATGTAGTGTTGACAGAGAGTATCAGGCTGGATCTCTGCTGTCCTTGGAAGGGGACTGCATAGGTCAGAGCCAGACCTGGTTGTCAACCTGGTCTTGCAAGCGGGCAAGCAGGTCGCTTTGGTACTCGAGAAGCTCAGGTGCTGCTTTTTCATTGATATAGGCCTGCATTGAAACAGGAATGAAATCGGACTGTCGTGTTTGCCGTTCAATCCAGATAAAATATATTGTGATGGGAAGCAAGTGAGTCTCTCAAGTTCATGCGCCAGAACGACGGACGCGCGTGAAAAAAGTCACCTTCTTCATCAGCACGAGATCGCTCTCGCCATAGGCATTCTCAGCTGGTGACAGCAACTGGCTTATCAAGGGGTCGTCCATGCTGTAAAGATCGTGTCAGCAAGAATACTGCATATCTAGCGTGCTGTTGGCTTTAAAACAGTCTCAATAACAAGTCAATTCCCCAACGATCTGCATCTAGGCCTGGCCTAAGGCTTGGTAACTAGACATGCCCTTGTTGATTCTTTGGTGCAGCTTCAGATTTATTTAAAAGCGGACAAGCTGGTTGTGAGAGGCAAATCGTTTGTTGGCTTCTGTGTATTGGAATTATTCGATTGGATTCAGCCTCTGATATGCTCCGACGTCCTCACAGCCTGAAGCTCTAACACGATGTTTCGCGAAAACTCACGAATGCAGCGCGATGCCTTCAGGGGCAAAATGTGAACCAATGTCTCCAATGACAGACGCTGCAATCGAGCAATCCGATTAATCGAGCGGATCCATGACGTCCCAACCGAGCAAGCCTTGGAAGGTAATGTTGCAGGACACGCTTCAGATGACGCCTCGTCAGAAACGTAACTCTCTGCGAAACGCCACAACCGATCAAAATCAGACGGGTAATCAGCTCTGGATGACTGCAGAAGGAGTGATCGACTAACTGACTGATGAGCTAACCAGAACAGTAACTAGAATTCATTAACTAAGGGCTGGCCCAGCCGGCAAGGCTGGGGCTGTTCTCATCGGTGCTGCTACAATTTGAGCGGCCGCGCAGCCGCTTCAGCACCTCATCGGCTGCGGCCTCGGGCAGCTGGCCGGCGCCGCCGCGCATCGGGCGCTCCAGCTCATCGAACACCGCCACAAGGCTGTGCTGTGTCAGCGGCTCAGCGCCAATCAACGGGTAGCCGCGCGCATCCACACAGGGCTCAAAAACCATTGGAAGTCCTGCACAGCCAAGAGCACTCAGAGACCTCTCCTGCAAGTCATAGCATACTCAGCTTATTGAGTCTCCACGTGCATTAGACATACATGCATGCATGCATGCTGACAGAAAGATGGACTCATCAACCGGAATGTTCAGGTTAACTGATCAGGTCTTTCAGCCTGATACTTGGTGGCTCTGGCGGCTCCAAACCGCTGCTGCTTGCATTTGCCAGCTGGTTTTGGGTAATATCCTCCACATATGTCCATGTCCCACTTGGACAGTCCCAGTCAATGGCACTGTGGTCAGAAATTGTTTGCCCTCTGCTGAGCTCAACTGCCATCTCGACTCCTGACAGTGTGAGGCATGACTCATGTCCCTACTTGCCTGGCTGCCCAGCTAGCTGCTGGTAGTAGTGCAGCTTCAGGCTGTCCTCACCGCGGTGCTCCACTCGGCCCATCCACAGCCGCTCCCCTGCCAGGCTGAATGCCAACATACCGCTCGCCTGACACTCCGCCATCACCACATAGCACCCCTTCTGCACCTGGAAAACACCCCTTCCCTCATGAGCAAGCCCCCATCCTGAAGTGCCACACGAACCGCTCCTCTGGACACCTGTCCAGGGCCTGCAATGCAGGCCATAAGCACTGGAACCTTCTTCTGCATTTGCTACATACATTGGTCAACAATACAGAGTGCTATGAGCATGACTGGCACATTTGCTGGGCCAATGCTTGCTTGCAATGTTTCCCGGCACTAGGATACCCCGGGCTTATAAGGTCATGGCAGATGCAACTAGATGTGCTTGCCATGCCATGGTAAAGGCATTGAAATCATGATGTTTAGGAGGGAGTGCATGCCTTGGCAAGGTTGACTGGTGGGAAGGACCAGGGAGAGAAGAAGAAGGGGCTCTTGGTGTCCCCCTGGCTTGATAGAGGTGTGTGCGCCTGGGGTGTCTCAGGAGTTACCGGTGACACCGGCTTCAAATTAAAGGCCCTTAACGCCCGCAGTGCAAACTTTCCAGCCTGGCCATTGCACAACCCTCTTTCAACACAGCTCCTGGTCTCCTTAATGGAGGCAACCTTGTTGTGGAGGTCATTGTCATATTGGTCTGTCCTCCTCTGCATGATGCCGACATGCACATGGTAAGCAACAATGATAGAGTGTCATTTTGTATGATTCACGTCTGGGACTTACCTCTTCAGCAGCTCGTTTCTCACAAACAGCAAGGCCGCTGGCAATGATGGGTAAGATGGGGCGCCTCTTTGGGCGTCTGCCCTTCAGCATGTCAATCTGCCGCTGCTTTTCCTCCATTTGTGCCTGCAAGTGGGGACCAGGCACATGACCATCACACAGATATGCACTCCTATAAAATGCAACTTCAACTCGCTGTATTCTGGGAATCGTTGGGAGGAATTGGCAACAAAGATGGCAAGCGCCAAGAGGGACAGCAAACTTATGAAGCTGCAGCACCTTGAGTTCTGCAGTCTTTGCATCCAACGCCCTGAGCTGTTGCTTGGCACCGCGCCTGCTTTCCAGGCGATCTACCCTTTCTCGGAGCTCTGCCCAAAAGAAAAGCATTTCCTCCATCATTGTCAATCAAGTGGCACCCCGCAGTAATATATCTGGACCTCTCTTTAGGGGACATGTGCTTGCACAAGCCTGGTAACTTTTGCTGTGATATCGGAATCCTTTACCATGAAGACCAGCAACAGCATATTACAATTTGCGCTGAAAACATTGTTATGGAACTGCCCACTTATGACAAGGGGTTTAGTATATGGCGCTCAGTGAGTCACCTGCCAGCTCCTCATCCTTCTCTGCTAGCAGCTCCTGGACCTCTTCCAGCTCTTCAATATCTAAGGTTGACTCCCCATCTGAGACCCCGACCGAATCTGGGGTTTGAAAATTGGCGAGCTGCAGGGCTTTGAGAGGCAAGGGAGTTCTGACCAGCATTGGAGTTTTGCCAGGGGTTGTGACCACGCTGAGCAAGGGCTCCCTTGGTGTGCGTTGCTGAATCCCTGTTATTGGTGTGTTCTCTGCCAGCATGAGACACAACTCAGTCAGAACAGCCAGCAAGTCTTACTGTCGAGGGGTCAAACACAGGGATTTTTTTGTCCGCTGCAGGCAGGTGGGAGAATCGGAACCAACCTTGTGCTGCTGTGACGTTGCATTCCGAGACAGCCGAAGCAGACTTTGCAGGGGTTCTGACTGCATGAAAACTGTGCATGTCCTCCGTTTGTGGGACGCTGAACGCCACCCTTCGTGGAGTGGCAGTTATTTCGCCTCCTGCAGACAGGTTTTCCTACATCTTGGCATATAGCAACGGAACGCTAGGGCTTTCCCCGAAGTGTCGACGAGATACTGACGGTCTAGTGTACCTCATAATCATGTCGGGCTTACCATTGATACTCTGAAACCGCCTCCATCGCTGCTCTGACGTCCTGTCCATATCTCTACTAAAAGTGGAGAGTAGCACGGAAACCGGTTGTGACAGCAGTCCTGGAATTGTTCTGCACTGCGCTGTACCTGCTTCTTATGCTATCTAGCATGTCATAGTTCAACTTAGTTGACCTACTGGCTAATCGAAAGCTCGTTATTGTCTGGTGAGAGCAACGACCATGTCCTCAACAACAGGCGTCCTGTATTCAATACGGCGCAGGACCTACAAGTGCACAGTGTCAGAACTCACCCCTAAACTATATTATTCTCACAATTAAATGCGGCGTATGATACACTCTGGAATTCAAGAAGAATCTGCAAAGCATGCTGCTGGAGTCGCTCTGCTATGCACCTCGGCAAGCGTATCGTCGATCAGGTTCGGAAATAGAATTAGGAAAGGTGCTCGTTTGCCGACTTGCAATATTATTTAAGTCGCCATCGTCATTTTAGAGACAAAAAATGAGCAAAGAACTGACTTAATATGACCGAGGATACCACACTTGAGCTTCTGCTGAGCAACGGTGCTATCACAGGGCCAAGTACTTTGCAGAATCCTGTATGGTGTGGACAGACAGATTCATCTAAAGGAGCTAAATAGTCTGAAACTTTCATTATCTTGTACTGCGTGCAACAGATCTTGGAATGTTCCTCACAGAGAAACCTTGGACGTCCAGTGACGACCCACGGCCAGCAGCACCACCAGCAACTGCTGCAGTCAGTCGGGACTACATTGTATGAACCGAGTTTTCTAACTATCTCCTGGACAACAACACGTTAGCCTGGCAGCTTGGCTTGACGTCCTGCTCAGTACCAGCGTCCGATGCCCTCGCAACAGACATACGTGGAGCAATCTGCAGTGTCCGCACCCGCTGCCACCATGGCAGGCTATGTGACCGGAAGGAGAGCTGGGACTCCAGCCAATCAGGCCAGCACCTCAAGCGCTCGCAGCAGCCCGACTTCTTCCAGACAGAGCATGCCAGGCACCCCACTGGTGTGGCTCCTTTCTGTTCTTTTGCACCAGTGCAGTAGAAAGTCTTCTAACAAGCCCTGCTTCAAATGGCATGCAAAATTTCACATATGAGGAAGCAATCACCTCTCTGGGCCTTGGACTTGTCACATGTGAGCCCTTGCACTGCATGGACACCGACCATATCAGATCCAGCTATCCTTTCCGGTGTGAGAGTTGGTGAGAGGTTGGTGCGACAGATTACCGGGTCCTTGATGGTTCTGTGTAGTCGTCTCAGCAATGTGACCAGTACTAGCAATAGTGAACGCATGCATGCCTTTGATGAGCAGGCTCGCCAGAGCACAGTGTCCTCAGCAAGAACAGCAGGAAACAGCCGGCCCAGCTCGCGTGGCGGTGCGGGCTCCACAACAACCGCTCAAGGCGTGGATGATAATGACAACATCAAGGCGCGCCCCAAGTATACCTCCTGGGTTTTTCACATTGTTGCCAACAATGAGCGTACCGGTGGTCAGCAAGAAGGCGACTGATAGCTACCTGACCTGGCACTCGCAGCTAGCTGGCTAGGCACTGAGCACGTGATTCAAGCAAGCCTTTCTATCCAGGTGGTTGTGCGGATAAGGCCGCTGAACGCGCGAGAGCTGGGCAACAACGAGAGCGAAGCCATCAGGGTGTCCATCGATGATCCACATAGCCTCCAGGCAAGTCTCCTACCATCATTACGCCCTCAATCCTGAACATGCCCTCTTTTCAGGCCCCATCTGGACTGTTCCCCAATCACAGAAACTCTTGGAATTCAGTGTGTCTATAGTCATCAGAAATAGACTGCGTCTTTTTGTAAAAGATCATCTCATACTGGGAACCGAATATGTGACAGTATCTCATGTACTGGTCGTGACTAGTGAATGAATAATGTCCTTGGAGTTAACATCTCGCGTGAGGACCGAGGTGGAAATGCATGCAGATCTGAACCTGAAAATTTGTGATATATTACCCTCACAGCAACATGAACTGAAAGGGGGCTTGTTACAGGTCATCTTGCCAGCAGCAGCCAAAGGCGCACCGCCCCTGGCGAGAACCTTTGCCTTCCACAGCTGCCTGTCACCTGGCACAAAGCAGGTGTGCTATGGTGTCACCATGCATGTGGGACGTCCACTCAATCTATAACCCTCAGTGATTGTTGAACAAACTCTAAATCGTGCAGCAGTATTGGCATGCTCTGCAGCTATACAGTTGTGCACTGCCCTTGCCTGCCTGCAAACACACCAACAGAACATTGGAATCCCACATGGCAAAGATGGCATCTCCTGAAGTCAAACCATCTCCCGCCCGGGGAGTGTGACAATTGTGGATCATGGTGCAAGCCTTGCACTGCAAGGAACAACAGTCCCCAGAGGACCATTAAAAGGGGATTGCAGATGTGACCACACTGGTAAACCCACAGGGTGTATCTCACGGGTCAATCTTAGGTGTAGTTTCTGTGGCAGGCAGATGTACTGCGTGCCTGTGGCATTACTCAGCTGCTTGATGCAGCGCTGGCTGGCTTCAACGTGACCATCATGACGTATGGGCAAACCGGGTCCGGCAAGACCTTCACCATGTCAGGGCGGGAGGACGTCCTGGAAATGGATGACTACAACGGTGACTCAACCCGACTAACCTCTTCAGACAGTCTTGCAACCAAAGCAGTGTCACACCGAAGAACAACACTGATCGTTGGAGTCATGTGCAAGGACATGCAGCCTGAAAGCTAGCATGCACATTGGACGTAGTCAATTGAGTCGATTTTTTTCTTGTTCAAGTCGAGATCACCTTGTGACAGGCGACACAGATGATGGCGTGGTCACCCGGTCTGTGGCGTACCTCTACGAAGTCCTGCAGAAGAGAGGCAGCAGCACCAGGCTCAGGTGCGCATGTGCACATTCAGCATTTCATGCGTTACAGTTTGGCCCCTTGACACCCGCACGAGAACAGTGTGATGCAAGGCATTGATTGAGTTGCCACTCGAGAGACTGGCATTGGAGGGGTTTCAGGGCTCTCTTAGAAGAATGAAATGAGGAGACGTTGCCCCCAATTACTGGGACTGGCATTGCAATGACTGCACGGATTTGCCAAGATGCTATCTCGAAGCCGAGATGTCGGGCCAAAGCAGGTATCAGGGCAGTCATAGGGGACATGGGAGGAGCCACAGTGGATGTGCGTGCAGGGCGTCCTACTGTGAAATCTATAATGAGGCGCTGTATGACTTGCAGCGCTGGACCAAGCAGCAGCTGCCAGTCCGATGGGACCCGGCCAAGGGATTTCATGTCCCAGACCTCTTTGTCAAGGACTGCCCGGCCATGTCTGACATGCTCAATGTGCGAGCTTCCCTATACATCCAATTGATATATCACCATCTGGCTGTGAGGATGGCTGCTTGATGTCTGAGGTTGTGCCAAACGCCGGACGTTTGGGATTTATCCTCATGAAGAACACATGAAAGCACGCTCGATGCAAGGGCCTGAGCGCACATGCATGGTGTCTGCAAGTGCATGGTGTCAGCATGTGCATGCATGTCATGCATGGTGTCCACAAGTGCACATGGGACAGGATATCAGCAACTAGCTCCTCATCAAAAACTGATATTTATTCATGGTGCTGCCATTAGCAGGGCCTTTTAACACTCCTGCCAGCAAGTGCCGTGGGGCCAATACACATTTACACATGCAGGAAGTGATGGGTGACACAACATTTGTGATGGGTAGCATGTGCTGGCATGTGCACGCAGGTGATCAGCAGGGGCATGCGACACAGGCGCATGGGCAGCCATGAGCTCAACATGGAGTCCAGCCGCTCCCATTCAATCATGACTGTCTACTGCGACACGCCTGCTAGCCCAGCCGGCGATGACGCCTATCCTGGCGCCTCTCTGGCCTCCATGGGCAAGATCAGCTTTGTCGACCTGGTGCGTCTTGTTCAATTCAACTCATTCCCTTCTCTCCTGCAGAGGGGCATGAATCGTTCAGAGCAAACAATGCAGCGAACATTGCACACTGGGCATGTGCGAGGCTCGACGCTGGGGAACAAACCTTGTTGCTGTCGTGCTCCCACAGTACTAAAATACAATTTTCCTGCTGCACCCTTCAAATCTATACTGCTCCAGAGCAGCAGGGCCTTCAAATGCTCCCTGAAGAAGAAGAAGAAGCGATTACATCATTCCAGCCATCTAGGGCTGATGAGATGTCCAATATCTCCCACATCAGCTCCCTGGAAGCTCCGCCCAATAGCCCAATCTAGTCTTTCCAAGGCTGAAGCAAGATATGGCATGTTGGGGAGCAGGCGGGCAGTGAGAGGGTGAAGGACACAAAGACCAGCAATGGCATGCTCAAGGAGGCTGGCTCCATCAACAAGTCCCTGTTTGCCCTTGGTAAGGTATGCACATATGCACAAATTGCACATGGAACTCTCCATGTGCAATTTGGCCAAGCTTGAACTCTACATGCTGAGGCAAGGATTGTGGAAAACGTGCGCACTTTGCTTCAAAGCAACGCCAGGGAATAGGACATGCCTTCGAGTGGCATCTCATATTGAGAGGGCTGGCAGTTGCTTTGTTTTGTCCACATTTCCTGCCTCTGCCATTCAAAAATCTGTCTCCCAACCCAGGATTGGTCACCGTGGATGATGAACTGCACCCAGTGGCTGTGCACTCATCAAGGGCTGTGTCTAGCAGTTGAAGATATCAGAAGGAAGTATTGAACGATGCATGGTGCATTCTCTCGCAAATGCTATTAGGATTTTACTGGGCTGGAGACTAGGTTAGAGGCCCAACGATGTGGCTGCAGACACGCTGTGTGCATGCCCTATGGCCATTTGGCTTTGGGTTTGCCGACCCTGCAATTATAAGTATAATAATGATGATGGCGGCAGGTCATATCGGCGCTGGCCGACAACGGGGGTGGTCCGGGGGGCGCCGCGCACGTGCCATACAGGGACAGCAAGCTGACGCGGCTGCTCATGGACAGCTTGGGGGGCTCCGCGCTTGCGCTCATGATCGCCTGCTGCTCTCCCTCCGCCGCCACGGCTGAAGAAACGCTGTCAACACTGTCCTACGCAACTCGCGCAAAAAACATCCGCAACCGCCCCGTCATGCAGGTGAGCTCACATCGCATGGTTGGATCCCCTGAAGTGGTGCATTTAAAGGTGTGCATGGCCCAGCTGAAACAGAGTTGCTGGAATATCTAACAGGAAGAGAAGAGAAGAAGGTTACACATTTTTCCAGCCAACACAGGGGCTGATTCGTACCTATCGAACCTAATCCATAAGGACTGGAAACATGCAAAAATAGTAATACGAGGGCTGATTCGATGACCCGCAACATCCCAATTATTCAAAAGAACAATGAAAGCAGATTTGCATGGGATGAACCCGGCAACCTCCCACACAGAATGCATGAGGATTCACCAGCTTGGTATAGAGCAACGTGGCGAAGAATGCGAGGGCTCAGTGAAGCAGCCAGTGCGCTTGTTAGAGGGAAGGAGCAAAGCGTGGCATGCTGCATGTCCGTAGGTCTGCGGGCATGAGATGTGCGAAAAGTGCGTTTGAAGACGCACTAGCATGCAAGAATTTGTCTGCACGGCTGTAGTTGTCCCGGGCATGAGATGTGCGATAAGTTCGTTTGAAGATGCAGTAGCATGCAAGAATTTGTCTGCACGGCTGTAGTTGTCCCGGGCATGAGATGTGCGAAAAGTGAGTTTCAAGATGCACTATCATGCAAGAATCTGTCTGCACGGCTGTAGTTGTCCCGGGCATTAGATGTGCTGAAAGTGCGTTTGAAGATGCAGAAGCACGCACGAGTTGTCTGTACGCCACAATACAGAGCCTTGAGGGATTGTAGTATGCAGGTGGACCCACAAGAGGCGCTGGTAGCATCTCTGAAGCGGGAGGTGCAGCTGCTCAGGGCAGAGAACGCCTACTTCCGCAACCAGGTCCTCTCATCACCAAGTTTCACTTAATTTGATCTGCTGCTTTGCTCTGAGTCCCACACCCAGGTCCCGCACAGCCAGCACATGACTTCCCAATCCACACGAATCCACATTCTGCAGTGGAATTTTGATCATGCTTCGCCCCTTGCTTGCTGCTCAGCAAGACCGTTAGATCTGACTTTAGGCTGTCCGTTCATGATCGTGTCTGATCATGATCATAGAGAGTGCAATTTGCGATGCATGTGCGCGGAGTGCATTGGGGTTGAAAATGGCATTGTGGCGGCCAGATTGCGCTGAGCACCAAAGTGGGAGGAACGCCAACCGAGACGAGCACGCCCAGTTCTGGGTCCCCCCGGCACTCCCGCCAGGGCTCATTTGCAGAGGGGGGTCCTCACGCAGCTGTGGAGAGCGGCGAGGGGACCGCATGGCCCACCGGTCCATCCACTGCTGCTGTTGATTCTGGCGCCAAGCCTGGCGATGCGCCCGGGATACACCCCAGGTGTGCAGCCCCGTGAATCTTCCCATGAGCAGCAACTGTTGTGGGCGTTCTTGCTGGCGCCATATGATGGCCAGCACCACATTGGAAACTGTTCTGCAAGTACGTAGCACACAATTCGGCAATGCATGAAACTCTCTGGGAGAGTGCTTCGTGGCAGCTTAGGTCTGGATGCAAAGTCCGGGTGAAAAGTGCAGAATAAGGGTACTGTGTATGCTGTTGTTCTGCAGCGTTATCCCAAAAATGGCGCTTGCTGGCACAGCCTATCACTCCTTCTGAACCTAACCACCCAGCACACATCGATAGGAACAGTGTGACAACAGCGTGCGTTACCTGCATGTGCTATCCGTATCCTGTTAGTGCTGACATAGCACTGGTTTGGTGTCCGGCATATACTGACAATAGAAGGAACGCCAGCAAAGACAGGCGCCCCGTGGTGCATGGCGTGGGGACCAGTCATTATTATTACAGGTCGGCAAACCCAAAGCCAAATGGCCATAGGCCATACACACATGTAAGCATACACAGTCATGTAAGGGGAATATATGACACTGCACTGCAGGGCGGGGGAGGGAAGGGCAGCGGAGACAGAGCGGCGGCTGGCGGAGGCGCAGGCAATGATCTCACAATTCGCTGCCGAGAATGCGCGCCTGGCCGCCGCCAGTGAGGCGGCCGCGTCCCGACGCGCCCTTGTCGACAGCGACTACAAGAGTGCGACTGCCGCTCTGATGCTAGTTTTTGCCCCCGTTCATATCTGTTAGAATGGTTACAAGGATTCATCGAGCGCATGAAGGCTGATCGTGGCACATGGCCGGGGGGTTTTGTGCAGTGGGGGTTACAGGACAGGGGGTAAAATGAGCAGGTTGTAGATGAAGGCCCAGGCAGAGTTGTAGAAGATGCGGCGGAACGTCTTTTTAGACAGATCCAGGGCTGGGATACAGAATACATATATGATCTTAGAATCTGACTGACGAGGAGAACGGCACCTGGCGCAGATGCGCTGGATGAAGTGGACTGGCTCAAGTCACGGCTCGAGAGTCTTGAGGCTGCCATCCTCGCGCATGGAAGCGACCCCGAGGAGCCGCCGCAGCCACCATCCAAACCCACAACGCCAGAACCGGCCACACCTGCTAGCAATAATCTACCGGCAGACTCGGCAACCAGCTTAAGGGAGGTATTGCCGGTTGTGCCAGTGATGGTTGGATATGACGTGGCAGAACAGGACACAGTTGCTGGCAAAAGTACCTCTCCCCGGGAGGATCCCCCGGAGTTGACTTTGACTTCCTCACACGGCCGAGCGGGTGGTGTGGTGCCGCCCGGTGCCTCTCACATCAGTTCAGCGCTGACGCATGGAGCCGTGCATGCGGAGGTATCCATCAGTGCTGGTGAAGAGGCGTCTAGTAACATTGATGATGAGGAGGAGGATGAGCTGGCGTCTAGCAGCACTGATGGTGAGGAACTGGCGTCTAGCAGCACTGATGATGAGGAACTGGTGTCTAGCAGCAACGGTGATGATTGATGAGGAGCTGGGTTTGGATCCAAACTTCGGTTGAAGTGGGAGCGGGAAAGGAAGCAGCGCCTCTTGCACTTCAAAGTGGAAGGCGTATTGTGTTGTCAAGCGTCTCATGAAATTTCTTTAAAGTCTGGCACTGCTGACAAAGTGGGAAATAAGAGCACATAGCAAGTGTTGCATTTCTTGTAACCTGATAAGGACACTGACCTTTTTGACCTAAAAGAAAGTTGAAGCTCCTTGGAGGCATTTGCATGTTGCATGCATCTCCTGCACAATAAATATGTCCAAAGTGGCACTTTTAGGAGAAGTGCATGTGGTCTCTTCCCTGTGCATGCACATAGAAATTGTACAATGCACCGCAGAACCACTAGCGCGAAATGCATGTATGCATTGTCATAATGTCAGGGACAGCTGGCGCCGCAGATGCTTACAAATCTGCAGCGGTCAGATAGAGGAAATAAGAAACAATTTTTCGGACAACACCACTCATGACGGCATGCTGTCACGCACCGGGGCATCAGTGTGACAGGCATGCATGCATGCCATATGGCAGCCATCACAAGTCCTTCCAATTCTGACAAGAGACTTTAAACACAGTAGATTGACAAATGGTAGTGCAAACGGGCAATGGTCTCAAGTTATCCAAATTGCAGGAAAGGACTGAATCGTCAAACCACTCAGCGGTAACAGATAGGTTCCTAGTCTATCCACACTGCAACAGCATGCGGCAGTAACCGTTCCTAACAACCAGGGTTCTTCTGTATGGTGTGCTGATGCACCATAAGGTGCAAGCCTCCATCAGGGCTCTCGTTCAATTCCCTGCGCCGATGCATCCATTTTTTCCTGCAACATTCCCGCTCTTGCATTTCATACAAACTGCAGTTCTTGTGGCTTGCCGGGATAGGGCTCCCATTGCGGCACATGTCACCGGTTCGCCATGTCCGTCAGAACAGGCGACTCGGTTCAGCAGCTTGCTCTGGGTGTATTCAGGGGCCGGTCTGATCCCACCCAAGAGCAGAGCCGGCAAAGTGCCCCAGTGGAAGCAACCCATCTCTGCAGAGCCCTGTGGTTTATTTCTTGGGCATTACAGGGGAAAAACCTGAGGCCCCAACTTGGTAGGGATGCCTCCAGCCTTGTTCAATTGACAATTTAAACTGTTCCACATCATTTAAGCATCAGCTTTCAGATAACCATAGTGCTAGAATCCCAACGTGGTGGCATGCCTCTCAGCAAGCTGGGCAATGTCTATCAACTCAAAGAGTGTGTTCTCGCGCGCTCCGTCGCTCAGTCAAACCTCAGCCACCCTTCACGCGAGCGCCTCCCTTGATCGAGGGAAATATGCAGGGCAAAGAACACTCTACACCAGTTCCCCTGGACGCCGAGCGCTCGGGCGATTCAGCGCCCTTGCTCCGGGGGTTGAGCAGGGCTTGTTGGCAGCAGCCCTACACAAGGTCGAGGCCGGCTGGCATGACCGGCTTGAAACCCAGCTCCAGCACCGCGAGCTGCGCATCGGCCGCCACATTGTAGCCCATCACAGTGGCTGCCCGTGCGCCCACCACCGAATTGGCGCCGAAAGTGCTGCGCGCCTGTCGGAGCATGATCACCACATGTCAGAGTCTACTGATACAAGACGCTGTATTGGGGCTCTGTAAGAACCATCAACTATAGGTCAACTGGAGGTCTGTGTGGCGCGCCAATGTGATCCCCCAGGGCAACACTGCATGCAATGGTTGCACTGCCGTCAATGGCATGTGTCTCAGCAGCATAATGGAGCCACGCCAGAATGCCATGTGCATGCACAAGTCCCGAGCTTGCTTCAACAAAACTCCGCGTCCTAGAGAGCAGACTCTCTTGCAGGCAGCCGGGCGGCCTGGTTAGGCACAAGTGCATGTGGAACATGCCTGGTCGATGATGAAGGCGCCATTGCGGTAGATGCCGACGTGGCAGAAGACACATGCGTTGCGGTCAACGGCCACTCCATGCTCCACCGTGAGCAGGTCGAAGTCCTGGTTGTCGAAAACACGCAGGATGAGCCGCATTCAAAAATGACACTTCCATCAATCCATGAAGCTGATCTTAGAGAGACGACATCCACATCTGCTGATTTCCGCTCATTTGAGAGGCTCTGTTTGGGATGGCGATTGGCAGGATTGCTGCTGAAGACTTGCACTGTCGGGTAGCAAAGCATGGTTTGGGAGCGTCGGCAGGAAAGGCAGGGCGTGCTCAGAATCTGTTGGGCAAAGAGGTGACCCAAGGGTGGATGGCAAGTTTATGAGGGACAAGCAGCACATGGTGGCAAGCGCTCACCGAGAAGGTGATGGTGTCAAAGTAGACGCCGCGGCCAATCTTGGCGCCGGCACCCCTCAGGAACACGGAGTGCCACCATGACGCGCGCGCTGCCTCCAGCAGACCCATGTTCAGCAGCCGGTCCTGTTCAGGCGAACACACATCCCTCAGCCTCAGCCGCCACCAAACTGAAGATTTGTGCAGCCGGAATGGCGGCATCATGTCATTCATCATGCAATGACGCCTTGCAGCATACAGGGATGCAGATCAGTGCACAACTGGCTAAGTGTGCGGTGGAGAACCTCAGTCAGACTCTGGTATCGGAGTCAAAGCAATCTGATCGCCAGGACGCCAGTATGGGTGACGCACACATACAGCACATTGAGGAGAGGGCGGTGCTCACAGTGATGGAGGCGTTGATGGCCTTGCTCTGGAACGCCCAGGAGTACTTGGCATATGAGGTCGGCTGGCCGCGGCCCAGCAGCACCCATTTGACCAGAGCGCCGGTGAGCAGCGAGAAGGTGAGAAGTCCGAGCCACAGCGCGGGCAGCAGCAGCAGCGGAGCCACGTAGGGGAGGTGGCGCAGCGCGGCTGTGGCGGCCAGCGCGATGATGAACAGGCCGAGTGCGGAGACGAACAGGGTGATAGCCGGCTGCAGCGCCGGGAGCACCCAGTACAGCGCGTACTGGAACGCCCCCTGCGGCGTGGTAATCGGCCCTGCTCCCGCGCACACACACACAGCCACAATCAGTTCTCTGTGAATGTTTGGATGTGTTGCTGGGTGCTGACTCTGATGATCAGAGAGTCAGACATCTGATCAGCCCAAGGTCTGAAGAACACCTCAGCCGTGTCTTTCATCCAATGAAGCCGGTAAGAATTCGTGTGGGGTGCTGGTGTGCCAAGAGCACAATCTGCTGCGCTCCGTGACACAGCAGCTTGCACACGGTTGATGAGAAAGGGCACTCCCTTGAAGTCAGGAGTCAGGCATGTTGGCACAAACGAGTCGTCCGGGACAAGGGATTGGTCCCCTTTGTCCTGAACAGCTCATGTGTGCCAACGTGCATGCAGTGTGTAAACCCCCTTTTGCACCGGGGGAGGGGAGAGTTGGATGGGGTGAGGGCCACCTGTGGTGTGGCGGGAGGTGGGGATGGCAGGGACGCCCATGAAGAGCGCATTGCTGCCGAGCTCCTGGCCGATGTCGGCTGCCGCGATGGCACCGAGCACAGCGCCGTCGCCCAGAATCGTGCCAGGCATGATCACAGCCGTCACCCCAAACACCACCTGCAGCAATGACGAGAAATCTCATCTCAAGCACCTTGTCATGGACTGTTTGGATGTCTTACATGCAGACTTGGACATCTGATCAGCCATAGATGGCTGGAAAAGATGTAATCGCTCCTTCTTGTACATGGCGGCATATCTTGGCTTGCAGAGACTGGCTTGCTAAATGACACAAACTCTCCAAGGACCTGAATCGCTACACTTGCCCGCCACTTCACATGGTGCCCCAAGCCTCTGGACTGGTGGCATATAGCTGTGCAGTCCACCAATGCAGTGAACACTTTTCCCGGCAACCGAAAGTCAGACCGGCACCCACCTGCTTGCCGATCTCGATGGGAGCCACCATGACGGTATCGGCATCAATGGCGAGCGCGGACACCATGTTGGCCATGTCGCCGACGTGGGTGCCGTCCCCGATGTTGAGCATGTCGGGCGCGGTCTGCACGTTGCAGAAGCGGAAGGTGACCCACGAGCCGATCTTGGCGCCCAGGCAGCGCAGCCACACGGAGACCAGCCATGTGCCCTGCGCGTACGCCACAAAGCGGCGGAAGGCGTTCTCCACCAGCCGCTGGCTCGCCCAGAACCGCACGCCGATCAGCGAGTGCCGCCTGTATCACCGCACATGAGCCTATTTAGGACATGAGCCTGATCTGGACATAAGCCTGTTTAGGACACAAGCCTGTTTAGGACGAGTCTATCCTGGTTACACACCACCCCAAATCGGAGGGGAAGCAGAGCAGCACACAGCTGAAATGGACACATTGCTCAGCAGATGGACATCATGTGAAGGGTTGATGCAGTGCTGGTTCTGAGTATCATGCTACATGTACGGTGAGCAACAGGTGGTTGCCATGCATGCTGGAATGAAGAGATGGATCTACAAGGCTCTGCAGGAGGATAGATCTGCAATGTGGAGGCATTGCAGTGTGCAGTGGTACAGAGCACCAAGAAGTTTGGCAGTAGCACAGTGTGCAAGTGATGACATGAGAGGATGGGAGGTTGCGCACTTGTGGGTGCCGGCGCGCATCTGCTGCACAACAAGCCACTTGAGCAGGATTGTGGCAATTGTGAGCGCCAGGCCGTACACCAGGAAGCCGGCCACGAATGCGGCCAGGAACCCAAAGATGCCGGTCTTGGTGCACGCCCGGATGAGTGCATTGTAGCCAGCGGCCGCTCCACCCATCAGCGCCTGCCAAGGAGCAGCGGCAAAATCAGGATGACTAGCTTGACTGGCATTCTCAGAACATGCAAGGACCCAAATTCGCTGTGACGCAAGCATGCTCTTCCCTATCGGTTGCAAGGCGCGAGGACAGCAAGACAAGTGCATTATTTATTTGAACCCATCCATGGCATGAATGCAAGCATGGTACAACAAGGAGTCGAGGTTCCCTTACAGAGGGAAGCAGGGGTTTTGAAAAGTGATGGGGCTGCTGATCTATGTCAATGCATGGATGTGATGCTGGGTGCTGACTCTGACGATAACAGCCACAGCCAGACATCTGATCAGCCCTGGGTGGCTGGAAAAGATGTAATCGACTGACTGACTGATGAGAAGTGTGTAGGGAGGGAACGCTCACAGGGGACATGACCGGGAGGACCGCCAGGTACATGGGCGAGAGCAGGGCGATGATGCCTGCAGCTGCAAAGCCTGGTGTGTAGGTGGTGAGCTCCTGGCCCAAGGTGAGACCCTGTCCATACAGTCAGACTTCAGCACCAGCACAGATCTGTCCATGTAGCACACTGTGCGAGCTTGCGCCAGCTACCCTGCCATCATACTGCCTTGATACACTCAGGTCAAAGCGGGCCCCAGATACCGAGACAACTCTCTGTATGTGCAATCGTGCCGAATTTGGTTGCCAGGTAGCCAGGGCTTTCAGAGATGATGATTGACAGACGTGAGACAAGTTCTCGTGTGGATGATGCGAGCATTTGGATGTGAGCAGCTGAAGCATCGAGGGGACCTTCACAGGTGGGTCTGATTGGAGTAGGAGTGCACCTCGAGGATGGTGGCTGTGACAGCGTAGCCGAGGTAGGCGCACAGCACCATTACAACACCCATCAGGTAGAGTGTCGCCAGCTGTAGGATGGACGCGATGCATGGGTGCATCGCCTTGTCGTGCAGCGGCCTGCAAATTGCCACAGACTGTCAGCACTGCTGGCAGGAGTTCTGAAGATCAACTGTCAATGCCACCTGTTACTGTGTCCTAGCAGCTCTCGCCGCCAGCAAGCGAGCATAACTTTCAAGCCTGCATGGATGGAATGCCCTTCAAGCCCTGCCACTATGCTCATGGAGTGGATGTGTCGCTCAGCGAAAACAACCAAGTGTTGCCAATGGTATGCTGGTCCTTGGGGAAGCAAAGTATTATGAAAGGTAACGCACGCAAAGAGGTCACGGGTCTTGAGGACGTCGCCGCAGCCGGCCGCGCGCGCCTTGGCGGCGGCCGCCTGCTGGCCGAGCGCCTTCATGAGCGCCATGGGGTCCTTCTTCTCGGCGACCAGCTTGGAGCGCGACTTGCGCAGCGTCTTGAGTTGCGCGCCCGCCTCCAGCCGGCTGCCCGGCAGCACCGCCGCGTACGGCTCGATGCGCACCCGATCCTCCACGATCACCTGTTCGAATCCCGGACACGCTTTCATCATTTTCCCCTTCTCCTGAACATCTCACCGGGACTAGTCCTGTGTGCTACCAGCTCAAGGTACTAGCCCTTTGAGTTCTGGAACTTGTAGAGCCCTCCTGTTGTAACAAGATATGGGCCATCCAGGTGTAAAGATAGCATCAAGCAGCAGCCTAAACTGACTTTTGGAGGTGTGCTAGGCAAGAGACATGTCTGGTGATGGGCAAGAGGGTGTAGGAGGATGGGGCTGACCTCTCCAAAGTGCAGCAAGCCGTCCTTGAAGTAGTGGCCGAGCAGCGTGGCGCCCTCGTTGATGGCAACATCGTCGCCGATGTTGATCAGGTCAAAGTCAGACAAGTCCACGCTGTCAATGTACACGTTGTGCCCGATGCGCGCCCCCTGACCCCCACCATGCTGATGTCAACTCCCTGGCTGAAGGTGTGTCTGCCAGTGAAGTGGAAAGTTGCATTGTGGTATGTGGAATCAACTAAGAACCAAGATGCCGGCTTTCTAGTGAGGCCCTTTCAGGGATTGTAGAGTGTTTAGGGGTTCCCCTGCCCACTGGTAGACTTTGTCAACCACTGGTAGATTATTTCTACCAGTGGGAATGGTATATATAATTAACCAATGGAAGGGAGCGCACCAGGGCCCGGAACCACCAGACGAGGAAGGGGGTGCCTCGGAGCTGGTCTGCAAAGAGGACAGTGGTGAGGCCGGTCATGCGCTGGACGAGCCACCAGCGGAAGAACTCGCAGCCGTACATGGGGATGGGCCGGTGCGCGTACAGCGGCGGCTGGAAGGCGTGCTTAGTCACCACCGCCGCTGACATCAGCAGCACCCCGAACACCAGCCAGGCTGCTGGGATCACCGGCAGCAGGACCCACTGCACGCCACACAGCGTTTTGATATCATTGTTGATGATGTGGGAGATGAAGGACATCTAATCAGCCCTTGATTGCTTTAATGATGTTTCTTCTTCATGACTGGAGTCAGTGTGCCCTGCTGGTCACATAACATTTCATTATGTGTACATGCACATATGCCATATAACACAGCACGATATGGTGCTGTCATAGGGGGAACATCCAGCAGTCTACGGTGCCGGCCTAGTGCTGAGCTTTAGACACTGCATCAGTCTAGAGCATACCGCCTCAGTGACAACATATGAACATGTGAAGTTAGTAGGCGCTCACCGCACAAGCAAGACATCAACAGTACCAGCAAAAGTGATGTTGCTGAGGAGTCTCAACCAGATGGGCACGGGGAGCTTACCAGGTTGGCATGGAAGCCAAATGTGATGATGAAGTGGATGACAGGCCAGGCGCAGAGGCAGAGCACAGCAGCAAGGTAGACCATTCCTGCGGCTGTCGCCAGGGACCACCAGATGGATCCCAGGACGCTCTGCTTGGGGCCCACCTTGGGCTGCTTTTGCTTTGCCGGCTTGGGCGCAGGTGGCATCTGTATCGTGGTCTCCTTTGGTTGCTTCTGCGCATGCACATCAAGCCACACTGTCAGACATGCTGCCAAGTCATCCCATCTCTGCTTCTTAGCCAGCAAGGACATGCCGCTCCGAGCCCAAGAGCAGTCTGCGCAGATGGTCTTGCACATTGACACGGCTCACAGTCAAACGCCCAGCTGGACGGTGGTCGACTGGCTTTTGTAAGAAGGTGTCAAGGTCTTCTTTGCCTATCCAGCTCACCAATCAGGATGATCATGTGATCAAGTTTCTCTGTGAATTTTTGGATGTGATGCTGGATGCTGACTCTGACGATCACAGTCAGACGTCTGATCAGCCCTAGGCGGCTGGAAAAGGTGCAATCGACTGACTGACTGAAACATTAGGAGAGCGGGTTGGCACCTGCTGCGATTGCAAGCTCTTCTGTGAGGCGCCAGCTGGCGGCTGCGCGGATCCGGCGGCCGGCTGCCCAGAGGCAGCGGCACCTGCCGCAGCCGCGCCGGCACCTGCCGCTGCCGTGCCGGTGGCCGCTGGAAGCAGCGGCTGCTTCTCTGCCGGGCCGGTCGACGCCGCGGCCATGGCCTCGTCCGGATCTGGCCCCTGCTCCCACACCAGAGTGTGCCAACATTAGGTGTATGTGTATGGACCGTGATCATTTGCTCTCGACTCAGCACGACCAAAAAATTAGCTGAGTTCTTTGTGTGCGCTTTTTAGAGCAGTGATGTCTCAGCATAGTTTTGGTCCCTGCTCCACAGCAGAATACACTGGACGTAGACTCTGTGCATGCATGATCATCATTTGCTCTTGAATTAGTACGACCGAACGAATCAGCTGATGTGGTCTGTGTGCAGTCTTCAGAGCAGTGAGGTCTGAGCACAGCTTTGAGATAGGATCTAAAAGAATGTACGCACCTCGTCAGCGGGCGCCTTCTTCTTGCCACCCTCCTTGCTGCTGCCTGTCATGCCGGACTCCTTCTCCAATTCCCTCAGCTTCCGCAGCGTCAGCGACCCGATCTGCATCCACCAAAATTGATCAGCCTCTGACACGAGCTGATGGAAACAAAGGTGCAAACCCACCAGAAAAGAGGTTTGCTGCCAGAGCCACAGGGACAAGCCAAGCCAGGGTCGCAACAAACATGCCGTCAGAGTCATGAACAGTACACCTTCACATCATAAGACATTTCCCGGAAGAAAGGGGTTAAGGGGTGCACCTCCTATGCACCTGCACATGGGACAGTTCCGGGGAAGAAAAGGGTTTAGGGGCGCACCTCTTCGAGGGGGATGGGGCGGCCGAGCGCGCGCTGGATACGGGCGCGGACTTCCACAACCTGCATGGAGTCGATGCCCATGCCGGCGAGGTTGTCGTCCTCGCCGATGCTGTTGGGGTCAATGCCCAGCAGCTCCATCACCATCTCCACCAGCCCCTTGCCATCGTCATCATCCCCCTGATAGACACTCTTTGTGTTCAGCACTCACCGCAGGTGTTTACTGGATACTGCTTTCAGGGTTGCCCTGGCTTACTGTCGTCAGTTCACTTGCACTCGCAGACATGCCAGCACCCTCTCTAGCAAGCCTTGTTTGTGGAACACACTCTGCATATGTGCACTTTCATCGGTGAGCCTGCAAACTTCTGCATGACATGTGAGGGAGAGTACAAGGCAGAATGGACCAAGCGGAGCATCGTCATCTTGTAGGTGCATTCTGCTACTGAACACAAGTATTTGTGATTCAGAGATAAGGGGTTCGAGGGGCTCACATCACCGTCCTTGACGGCTTTGGCGAAGATGGACATGACAGGGGAGAGCTTATTTTGGCGCACGATGGCATCGCCCAGAATGGCAAGGCACTCGTCGATGGGCTGCGGCGTGGAGTGCTCCAGCAACCGCCCCTGCAGCTTACCCTGCGACACACCCCAAGCCATATATCAGGGGTGCATCTCAGGGATCTTTATCAAACAAATGACAAGCTGCAAAATGCACTCATAACCACCAGTGCCCAAGATGTTTGCCCCGCACTCAACACACTTTGAAAAGCTAAATATGCCGCTGGGTCAGCTCACTAAGAAGCATGAGTTGCTCAAAGGGGAACAATGCTTGACACTCATGTCATGCTGACCGGCAGCGTCATTGTGCAGGCTGCCACAGGAAGAGCACTGCACAGAGGTTGGAGCTGATAAGGTCAGAGTAGCTGCAAGGCAGTGCGCACCTTCATGATCTCAGCAACAAAGCCGACATCAGCGATGGGGCCCCACTGCAGACTGAGCGCTGGCATGCCAGCAATGCGGCGCGCCTGGCACAGAGAGTCCACCGCCGCATTTGCATAGCCGTAGTTGGCCTGGCCTGCAACATGCATGCGCGCCAAGTCAGGACCCCAACCTGCCCTTTTGGGCTGATGTGTTGCCCACCCTAGTCCCTCTTTTCCCCATAAGAGTCATTGGTGCCCACTGTTCCTGTGGTGCTTCAAGCTGACGCATGATTCACATAGTAGAATTACCAGGAAATAAGAGAGGTTGCCCTGGTGAGTCCGTATGTCACCATTACTTGAACAGGAAAGTCATCCTTGCTTGGTAGACACGAGGGTGAAGAACTGTAAGAGATGGGCAAGATGTGTGCGCACCCTGGTGACCGATAGAGGATACGACTGAGGAGAAGACAATGAAGTGCTCGAGGGACTCCACAGGCTGTGACAGCTCGTGCAGGTTCCATGCGCCCACTGCCTTGGGCTTGATGGCCCTGTTCCAGCTCTCACCATCCTGCACACAGTAAGTGGCCCCCCGTCAATGCACACTGTGACGGCAGATGATGGGGCTGATTGGCCTTTCATGATCAACATGATGGCATCTGCAACGCAAGGGCAAGAGAGATGATTGTTGCGCCAGTGACACTGGCGAACATATTGCTGTGTCATCCAATCGAACATGAGCTGCTGTTGTGACTTCACACATCCGCTCCACCCCGCAGCCGTCAGTCCAGAAATATGTAAAAGGCTCAGGCAGCTGCAACTCCGAGCAGCACAATACTGCAGCCCAGATGGGCATTGTCCTTACAATAATTCAGGCGCTCCCCACTCACAACGAGTGGAGTGGAGATGCAGTATTTGTTCATGCCAATCCATGCAACATGGCAGTCTTCACTGCAAAGCCCATTTGAGTAGACCCCAAAACAGCGGCGTGCACGCACATGGTTCAGGATGATGCGGTCTTCAAGTGCCATGGAGTGAAGATAGAGTGGAGATGCAGAGTTAGTATGTGCCATTCTATTGTCATCACTGCCAAGCTTATGAGAGGGGACCCCAGAAAAGTGACGTGCACGCACGTGGTTCAGGATGAGGCGGTCTTCAAGGACCATGGCGAGGTGGAAGATGCCGGCGAGGGGCGCGATGCGCTGGCAGTCGGCCAGAAGCTGCGCGGCCTCTTCGCGCTCGCCGCAGTCCAGCAGGCTCACCTCTACAAGGGCGCCCTCGCTCTGCAGCATCTGCACCGTCTTCAGCTGCTCCCCCGTTCGCAGACCCCTGCACGGTCCAAATCATTGTGTTTAGGGTTAGGGTATAAAATATGAGGAAAAAACCAAATCATTCAGAAACTTAATGTCCTGCTATTTACATCTGGCATCAGCATGTCAGATAAGGCAATATCAGGCTGCATGCAATAGCAACATGCAATGGACATACCGCTTGGAGGACAGCACAAGCTTCCTCGCGCCACGTCCGACCAGCCACACAGCCAGCGCAAGGCCGAAGCCGCCCAGGCCGCCGGTGATGAGGTAGGTGCGGTCATCGCGCGCAACAAAGCGCTCCACAATGCGCATGCGCGGTGCAGGCTCTGTGCTCTCCTCAACCTGCGCAAAAGCCAAGCCATGCAGTCAGACGCCTTGCTGGAGGAGCCTGTCTTGGCACCCCGTCTCATGGCAAAACATCTGGTCAGCTCCGACAGATATTCACTGACATAAGCACTTGAGATTAGCTGCCTGCTGAGAGGCGCCACTACAGCTCACAGCATCATGCTGTGAACAGATTCTCTGCTAGCAATATGTACCAGGTAGTTCTCGTCACTTGTGTCAGTGAAAACTGCCATTTTTTGCAGCGGTGACGATTTTTTCGTGCACACCTCAGGAGTGGGCTCGGGAGCCTTGGAGTCGGAGGAAGCTTCCTCGGAGGTGCTGACAGCGGGTGCCTCCTCGATGGGTTTGATGTCTTCGGGCACGTTGCTGCGCGGCAGCACCAGCTGCGGGGCCGGCGCGCCCGACGCGGCGGCGGCCTCGGCCGCAACGCGTGCCTCCTCGCTCTGACCCACCTGGATGAGCACCTTGCCCATGTGCGTACCTGCGTTCGGCACATGCCGGCAAGCTTCAGGAGCACTGCCACATGCTGAAAAAAAGTGTGTCAAATGTGTACATTGAAAATGTTAATGGCACTGCCATTGGCTAGGGCCACGGGGTTGCATTGCATTGCACAGCAAAGCATCTGCACTTCAATGTATAATGTGCTGTGATCTGAGCAGATGACGAGCGGCATTATGAGCCAAATCCATGTGCCCAAACTTCATGTTCAAGCATGTCAAAAGGAGGCTGAGGATGGTCAACTGTCCCAGCTCATATATGCAAGCTTCACATGTGATGCCAACAGAGGAAGGGGTGTATAGATGAAAATATCTTAGTGGTGCTTGATGGAAGGCGCCCACCTCCGGCCAAGAAGCGGAAGGCCTCCTGGGCGTGGTCGCGTGAGTAGACAGTCCACGGCAGCGGCTGTACCTCTCCAGACTGCATGCCCTGGGACAGATGCTTGTGCGCATCCCACACCTGCACCAGACAAAGCACCCTGGGTTCATCAAAGAATCTAACAAGGGCTTGTAATCAATGCAGGTAGTTTGTCGCTAGCATTCCCTCTAAAAGCACTACACCGGTGCTGCATTCCAGGGATTCCTATATCTCTTTGGTCAGCTAATGACATCCTCCTTTTTCAAGACCAAGAGACCGACAGCCCATCAGAACCTCTCCACAAACTTGCCACCGACAGGAACAAAGCCGAGAAGGAGGAAAGCAGCTCACCGCCTCCTTCTGGGCGCCCTTGAAGAGGGAGTCGAGGTTGATGCCGTGGAAGGTGATGTTGTCATGCATGGGCCGCATGGACAGCGC
Source organism: Coccomyxa sp. Obi (assembly GCA_020887355.1). Lineage (NCBI taxonomy): Eukaryota > Viridiplantae > Chlorophyta > Trebouxiophyceae > Coccomyxaceae > Coccomyxa > Coccomyxa sp. Obi. The sequence goes on from AP025001.1 coordinate 415,377, forward strand.
GGTTCCCTTCAGGATGTCATACTTGCCGATCTCCAGAAGGTGCCCGTTGGCCGCCAGGCAGCGCACGCTGGCCAACAGCTTGTCGTCCGCCAGACTGTTGAGGCACATGTGCACACCCTCTCCCTTCGTCTGCACGCACATGTCAGCACATGGTCTCAACTCTTGTTGTCAAAGTCTTGATGTATATGTATGCACGTGCCTGGTCCCCCCTCTGGGGGGTTTAGCTTATGCGTTCCCTTCTTCTTCTTCATCTTCTTTGTCTTCTTCTTGTATGCCCCTCCTCTTTTCTTCTGCGCAAATTTAGATGTAGGAAGCTGCCTTACACTCGTGGAATACAGGCTAGCCTGTGAAGCATTACTATGTCTTATGAGCCAGCAGTACGCACAAGCTTGGCAAAAATGCAGTCTGAGAAGAGAAGTGAAAGATGGGCGGGCGCACCTGGTGCATGACCATCTGCTCGAAAGAAGTGGAGCGTGAGTTGCCGATGTGGTCCTCACGCAGGCCCGGGAATGTCTTCAGCAGGTACGCCTTCTTCCGGTCAGACCCGCACGTCGTGAACACCTGCATGTGAACGCCACGGGCAGCTTAACACTCTTACATCCGAGAACCTGATAAGCTTACTGCCCTGTTCTTGCGCTGCCTGAGGCAAAAGAGCGCCCAGTTCCAAAAGTCACTGCATGCGCCATAAAGCACCAAGGGCATGCAGTGTGAGGATATACTCCTGAAAGGATGGACTTCCAGCCAAATTATTGGATGACTTCAGTTATAAAGTAAGTGCACCTTCCAAACTTCCCATCTCCTCTGATGCACTGGTGAAAACTCAGCATGCGCAGCCCATAATCTTGTATGCTGGGTGCTGGATTAGGAGTAAGGAAACATAGCTGCCTTACATGCACCAGCTTGTCAGGGAACACTCTAAATTTTGCATGGCTGGAAATGTGCACCTCGCAGCCGCGGTGGAGGCAGATGCGGATGGCGGCCAGGCCGACGGCACCAGTGCCGGAGTGCACGAGCACCTTGTGGCCCTTCTCCAGGCCGCCGCGCATGACTAGCGCGTAGTAAGCGGTCAGGTACGCCACCGGGACCGTGGCCGCGTCACGCAGGGACCACCACTTGGGGATGTCCCACACCTGTTCATAGATATCACACTCTTGAGAAACTGACATTGCGCTGGTGCTATCATTCTTGGCAGCTCAATAAGGATTGGGCTTGAGGGCATCAGCTCACTTCTCCGGACGCTGGAGCTATATGTCAGTAGAAATCCTGATCAGATCCAGGGAGGTGCCACTAGATGAGTTGACCAATCCTTATTGATTGCCTTTAGAGTGTCCCTCTCAGAGCATTGATGTCTTCTGACTTCCCAGTGACCCAACCCTTGGCATAAGCGGTGGTGACTCACCAGGTAGTCACGCGCAAAGACGTGGGTGGCGATGGCCTGCTTGGCAACGCCCATGATGCGGCGGCCGTTGAGCATCCCCGAAAACTCAAAGCCCAGCTTGCAGCCGACGTAGCCGTTGCTCATCATGTCCCGGTTGAGCTTGCCGTATGCCAGCATGACATCCTTGAAGTTCAGTGCGCCTGTTCAGGACACACTTCCATGCCTCAGACATGTGACAAAGAGCAGGTAACTCCACCAAAAACTGCCCAGCAGCACCTTCTAGATTGACGAGACACTGATATAGATACTGAGACACTGGGATTTATACTGGGATACTGAGATCCAGACACTGGGTTCCAGCGTGCAATTCAGCATGAGCGTGCTGTCAAGAGGAAGTTTGGTCTTTGTCGTATTGGAAGGAGTCCAAGGGAGCTGGCAAACATGACACAAGATCTGCTGGTTGGTTGAGGAGTTCGAGGCATGCTGAGCCATGATTGATTGATGGGGAAGGCGGCACACCATAGATGACCTCGCAGTGGAGCATGTTGGGGGCGGGGTCGAACTCGTTCTCAACCCAGCGCAGTGTGTTCAGGTCACCGTACTGGCCGATGTCCATGTGTGCGCCGTACTGCGTCTCCGAGGGCAGCTTCTCCTCAGGTTCCCACGTCGCCTTCACCATCCTGCAGGGATACACTCCTGATCAGAAACTCCATGTCTGCTTCAAGTCTAACTTTGAGTAAAGCTGGCATCGCCTTTGGCTTAGTATAGCTGGCATTGCCTTTCAGCTGCCATCGCCATATACCTTTGAGTATAGAAGGCATCGCCCATGGGGAACATGCATGGTTGTTTTTTAAGGATTGTGGGTTACATGCAAAGATGCTTCTGAATCCCCTAGTCAGGCTCCTCTGCCAGAAAGCCTCTCTGCAGCAGCTTATGTCAGGCTCAGCTCTGTAGGATTTGTGATGCTCAAGGTGGGTTTGGTGCGCACTTGTAAGTTCCCCACTTGCCGTCCACGAAGACATTCTGGCACAGGTCCAGCTTCATGGCCTGGGCCAGCATGGCGTCTGCATCTGCACAGCACCAGCAAGTTACTCTAGGCCCCTGGCGACTTGTCATTGCCTGGTCTCTATCACCTTAGGCATCAGAGGTGAATGTCAAAGTTCCTCATGTCATGGTGAGGCACCCACTTGCACACGCTATGGAACGCTGCAACCAAACAGAAGGCAAGGAAGAGGAAGTGGGACTAGGAGAAACCAAACCTGCGGGGTCGTGCTTGTTGCCATGGGCGGGATTGATGATGGGCTCGCCGTTGAACAGCAGGCGCAGGCGCTCGCCCATGGGCTCTGTGCGGGCAGTGCGGTACAGGCCGCATGTGCCGGGGGATGCCGCCATGCTGCCGTACAGCCACAGCCGCCTCTCCGGCACCTTCTCCTTTGGCTGCGCCTCGCCGCCTGTGCATACAGAGGACCCCTGAGGAACTGCAGAGCGCTTCCACATGTGTGCTTTGCCACGCCTGTCTTCTCGCACGTTTCCAGATGATCTGCCAGGGCTGCCACTGGCCATGCATGCTTCTATTTGCCCACAGAAGAAGGCGGATGCAATGAAGAGCAATCAACGGCCCGGCCAGGGGCATCAGACTAGTACGAGTTGTTCTTGGCACATTGCAGTTGGTGTATCGCTGTATGTGTTGAAGTGAGCAGCATCCTGTTATCCCACAGATTTAAGTAAACAAGTCACTTGTCTAAGGGCACAATGTTGGTGCATGTTGAAAGAGTAGCACCTGGAAAGGCCATGCAATATGCGTGAGGTGAATAGAGTAAAATTACCTTCTGAGGTGGCGGCAGCGTCGTTCGCCTCAACAGGAGCGGCACCCTCGGCCTCCTTAGGCTCATCCTTGACTCCAGCCACCTGCTTTTCCTTGGCCAGGAAGTCCGCAAGCCACACCTGACACACACCCACACCACACACTCAACACCACTGCACTGCACTGCACAACACGCCGCATACCCCTGCATGCTAGGTGCACAAGACTGCCAAATTATGTGCTCATTTGCTGCTTCAAAACTTTGGCATATCACTCAGTGACACCGCCAAGAATCAAACATATCCTGCGCAATGTTTGACATGAGATGAGCAAGCGTACCTTCATTTCGTCGGCTGTGGCGCCAACTTCGGGGCCAGCCATGAGCACATGCTCCTCGACTGGCTCCTTGGCCAGTTTGCGGTACAGGAACAGCGCTGCCATGTCAGCCTCATCCGTGTGGATTGACACCTGTGAAGGGAACAGCCGGCAAACTCATGAGTTCCATGCAGTAATTGACATTAGCTTTTGGTTGGAGAAGCTGGGACATCACTGCTGCCTAGATATACGGCAGTTCTGCAATATCTCCTCAAGCATGCACTTCGATGGTGAGCCATAGTTGGCATGGGACTTCTTCGGTAATGCATGATGGAAATGACTAGACATGCTGACTCACCCTAACGAAGCCGACCTCATCAAGCATGCACTCCAGTTGGTGATGAAAAATTTCGCAGTGACGAATGATGAAGGGTGACTAGACCCTCTGACTCACCTTGGCGAAGCCGACCTCCTCAAGAAGGCGCTCCCAGCGGGCGCGGTCGACCCAGAGGCCAAATTCGCGCTCGTCCTCAAAGTTCCAGCACTGGGCGTCCAGGCCCCAAAGCAGTGTCGGCAGGACCGTGGTCATCTCAAAGAACAGCAGGAAGCCGTTGTCGTGCAGCGCGTTGTAGATGTTGGTCAGCACCGCTGCGTGCATGCATGAGTGAGCATTAGTGGCTATGATGAAATAAGCTGTCAGTCAGCATGAACAAACGCTGCCAAAGTACAGCAGTGCATTAATCAGCACTGCTCCACACACAATGCCACACACAAAATTCTTCAATGTTCTGCACCCACATTCAACTGCCATGATGCACAACAAATATTTCTGCAGCACGGGATTATCAAGTGCATCACTGCACATTGCCATGCTTGAAGCGCTACATGAGATCAAGAACCATGAATGGATAAATGGATCTGCGGTCTGCTTCTGTCTGCCAAGACAGGGAGCTGTCAGATCTGGTGTGCATGCATGCAAAATCCATGCATCATCAGATATTGACGGGTGTCTCACTTTTGAGGTTGTTGCCGGTGTGGAGCACGTTGGTGGCAACTGCCACATGGAAGGGGCCCTCCACCTCTGCAGGCAGCTCCTCATTGATGTCCCAATTCTGCACAGCCAGACGACATCTGTCAGACTACTGATACACAGCCCAGGTGAGTACTTCCTCCTGCAGTGGAATTTCTCCTGGTAAGGCCAGGGATGAACACAAGGGCGTCCAAAAAATCTTGCTGGAATTCTGCCAAGAAATCTCCCAGCAATCGTCCAAGCAATGTAGACTAAGAAGACTACATGGCTACATAACATTAAATGGCTGTTTTGGCGACTGCTCTTGAGTTGTAGAGACTATGGCCAACTTGACTGCTGCACCTAAATCCCTGGACCCCCTGCTTGATGCATGGAATGCACTCCAAAACACACAATGAAGAGAAGAGTCGCACCTTGAAGATTAGCTTGGGGCTCTTGACGGCGTCCAGGAGGCCGCCAGAGAAGGCAGAGGTGATATCGGTGGCGCAGTAGCGCAGGAGCTCGTGGTGCATGTCAGTCTCGAAGAGCGGCAGTGCATCCTTGGTCAGGCCACCAGTTCCAGCACCCGCCTCCAGCACTCGGAAGCCTGCACAGGCGCAACCAGTTCTTATTTTTTGCTTGAAATTTCTATCACTACATTGAATGGAAAAAAGCAAGTGATCACCATCTATGAATGAGGGGGCTGCAAGCCCCTGACTATTGATGTAGTGAGATGTAATGGAAAGCAAGCAGAGGAAGATGCTTGTGTAAGCACAACAGTGTGCGGAGGCTGGTGAGAGCCAGCTTGTGAGGGCAGCGGATTATGATATTAGATTTCCAAAGCGAAAGCAGGGGGGCTTCAATCAGCATCCATCAGTACTCAAGGGACTGCAACATGCATGCAAGGAGCAGGCAAGATGTGCTGAAAAAGGAGCCGCACCAGCTGGCATGTTCTCGAGGATGATCTCGATGAAGAGCTTGAGGGTGTCATAGGAGAATGACCGGCAGGCAGGATCCTTCACGTACACTGTGTCGTGCTCCTCATGGGCCACAATTGCCTTCATGCATGCCACACTAGCATCAGTCATGCCACATTAACGAGCAAACTGGCACCTCATATCACATTGAAGGCCCTCTGTAGACACTCTTCTTGGTTGTTGTCAGCACCTGAATACCTTCCAACAATCCCATTATTTGATGTGCTATGAGCTTCATCACAAAGCAGACCAACCCCTGCTGAGACTTGTTGGACTCTAAATGTCCTTAGCAGGTCGCACTTTAGAAATCACTGGATGACTCAATGCAATGATCACGAGTCAAGAAGCCTCAGGTTGCTCCCACTCTCTCTGTAGTCATGATGCTGAGGCGACAATGATGAACATAGGCCCCAACGTCTGCATTGGAGGTCCCATGCTCACATGACTCTGCAACCTGCCCATCGAAGGGCCCTCAACAAGAATAGTGAATAGTCCATCTGCAGCGCACCTGCATGGGGTGGTCCAGGTTCTTGATGGCCACATCGGGCCGCGAGATGTCCCGTGAGACGCGCGCTAGAACATGGTCCGGGTTGGCCAGGAACACCTCCATTGCCTCCCCCTCTGGGCAGGGGTCCTTGAGGCTCAGGCACAGCCGCCGGATCTGCATGCCGCACAGGCCCCATATTGACATTATATTGTGTTGTATAGTGTTATGGAGCACACGGTTACAAGGAATATACTGTGGCAGTGAGCAAGTACAATGCCACAGTATATCGGCTCAGGCAGACATGAAGAGTCCTGCAAAGCTACTGGTAGCTTGTATGTGCACCTGGTGCCCATGCGCTTATATAGATTGGAAGCAAAATGTTAAACAACTGTACTCTAGGCTGTCTTTGCAGCAGACGATCAGATGCAGCAGCTGCTCATTATGTGCCAGACACAAAGGATAGAACCATGCGCCACGTGACAGGCAATGCGATGAGGCTGCATGCATGTCACAGAAGGTGTCATCTGAGCTTCTGTTTCTCAGCTCACCTCAGCAAGATGTTTCGGCAGGCTGCCCTTGGTTTCCTCGTACAAGTCGAAGCAGGGGAGCAGCACGGCCTTGCAGTAGCCCTTCATGTCTGACATGTACTGGATGCGTGCTGGGTCATCGTTGTAGGACATGCCATACGGCACAAACTTCACATGGTCCGTGATTGTCCTGCACATGCATGCGACTCTCAGCAGCCCTGGCTTTGAGATCATCAATAAATGAAGGGGTGAGAGAACAGTTTATGTTGACATACACTCCAGAAGGTTCGCCCGAATGTTGCCAAGGCCATGGCAACCCAACCGACTGCCCACGTTGACCCATTCGAATGCACATGGACATTCATGGCGCATTTATACATTCATCTGCATCTGGAATTTGCAGAAGTGCTCCTGAAGTGCTAGGTGTGCTTTCAGTGAAATGTACTTCTTAAACAGGACGCCTGTTTGCAAAGTATAAAGCTGGTGCACTCACTTGTGGGTCATGTGGGCGGCCCTCCTCGGGGCAACAGTCAGCTCCAAGCCGCTGATGGTGGCCAGCTCGTTGGTCACAGTGCCCATGAAGCGGTCCATCGTAACCTGCAAAGTTATCTTACACTCTCAGCAGCGCTCATCTGCATAAAAGTATGACCCATTGCGCTGCCACTAGCTCCTCTGGCCGACATGCTTTGAATCTGTAATCTCACAGCATGCACATGCCTTGTCACTGCCCCTGGAAGGATGTATCAACTAAAAACCGACATGCTGATTGAAGCTCTTGAGGGCAGAATGCCACTCATCATGACACCAAGTTCTGTGCGTGGTGTCAGCAGCGGAGATTCCATAATGTGACAGGCCTATGAGCCATAAGGTTGTAGGTGAAACCAACGTGATATGAGGCAAAACAGGGTGGATCTCCTCACAAAGGTCTGCCCATCGGGCGAGCCTGTAATCAGGTGGAATGGGGGTATATCAGGGTAGATGTGCTCACGTAGATCTGGCCATCGGGGGAGCCCGCGGCGCAGTTGATGAGGATGGAGCGGATGCGCGTGGGGATGCGCAGCTCGTAGTCACGCGTGCCCGCCACGCTCAGCTGCAGCATGCCGTCCAGCAGCCGCACCCAGCACTGGTCCCACCTGATTTGGCATCGCACCGAGTCAGGCCCTCTTCATTCACTTGCAAAAAACAACAATGCAAGAGGGGTACAGCAGGTGTCATGCCAGTCTGCTCAGTGAGGCTCTCATTATGGGTGCTGTACTCTTCATCAGCCGACACGAGCATGAGCATGATGCCGGAGCCAGGAACAGGGTGGTATACGTGTGTGGCCCTGATATGGAAGGACTTGACGAAGAAATTGGCAATTTCAGAGGAGTTAGAGGCTGCAAAGGTGCTGAGAGGGAACGCCGCGCACCGCATCATGGCGGCTGCGTCGTTGCTGGCGACGCGCTTGACCATCCGGAAGGTGTCTCCGTAGGTGATGCCCGTTCGGCCGATCATGCGGTAGAACGCCTCGCTCTTGATGGTCTCCATCGGGCCAAAGCCCCACTTGTGCATCCTGCACAAGAACCATGAAAAGCCACGTGGGTTCATATTTTGAACAGCTAATTAGCAAGGAGGTGCACTGCCTGCCAAATTGCAATGATTGTGCGGAGGATGCAACCCAAGTAGAGCTTCGAGGCAGCCCCGCATGCGCTAGCATAGTCTTCTTGAGTTCAGTCTCTGGGGCAAGTGTTGTTCACGTTTGAAGGTTCTCTGCTCTGTCAAGTCACTGAACAGCAGATTAGAAAAGGTACGCACCAGAGCTCATCCTTGTCACCGGGGTTCTCCTGCTTTGGCTCCTCCTTCTTGGTCTCCTCACCCTCGGCTGCAGGGGCTGCCTCTGCAGATGGCGCAGCCTCCTCACCCTGCATGGCAGCAGGTCACCACTCACTAATACTTACATAACATTACTCATCATCTCCTATTAAGAGCCATTTGAGGCTCAGGGGTTCTCGGGCAGTCTGTTTTCTGCCCAACATCATCTCATCATGTTTGTTCTACTGGTCAATGCATCACTGGCAATCATGTGTCATAGAGACCATGACTGAATCGATGAAGTGTGACATTCAATATTACTGCTGGGATCTGTCAAGGGAAAAAATGTATTCTTGGCATGCATGGGATTACTATCATGTGGGCAGCATGTCAATTAGCGTTTGTACACACGATGAGTGTGAATGAATGGTCACCTCCACTTTGGTGGCTGACTCTGCGGCCGGTGCGGGTGCTTCCTCCTTGACGGCCTGAACATTCCAAAGAAAACCACATCAGAACAGAATACCCTTGCCTCACTCAAGCCACAGCCAGCTCGCCCTAGACCATCCTTCTCACTAACAGCCCAATCAAATTTCTCACACCTATATTGGCCTCCGTGCCAACTAACCTGCCAAAGCCTGTGCCAGGGGCATGAGGCCAGAGGCATAGATACCCTTTGACTTGTAGATAGAGGCAGCTGAGGACACATGGCAGACACCACAGACACACCTCAGCAGGGGCAGCGTCGGCAGCAGGGGCGGCAGCTTCGGTGGGCTCGGCAGTGGCGGCCTCCTCCTTCTTGGGCTCTTCAGGTTTGGCAGGCTCCGCCAGCATCTTGATGAACCCCTCGCAGATGAGGTCTCCCGAGTGCAGCACCTGCAGCACAAACCTCTGCATTATCACCGCCCTCTGTTGTTACAAACCTTCACTCAAATACCATTGATGCAGCTGTGAGCATAGGTTGCACTTGAAGGGCCCACATGTTAGCATGCAAAGCTTCATTTTCTCTTCAAGTATTCAAGCCCTGAGTGTTGTCCAGAAGTCCCATTTCTAATTATGTGTAATTTAAGTACAGAACCTGCGAGAACCCTTCATATAGCACCACAAACATGAGGAAATCTTGCACATTGTGGCAGTTTTCAGGGGCGATGAGAACGGCGAACGCCACGTGTGCCTCTCATCAATCCCGCTTCAGGTGTTTTCGTACCCCATAAACCTGTGAACCCCTAACATTCAACCAGGGGGTCATGTTCGAGGGAGGCGCGCACATTGAAGCGGTTGTCGGGGGCGATGAGAACGGCGAGCGCCACTTTCTGGCCCTCCTCAGCGGTGACAGCCTGGCGGATCTGCACATCCTCGAATGCGACCGGGGTGTCCTCCATCTTGCGCGACTTCATGTTGCACAGCGCCTCCCAGGCAGTGACCACATACGAGGTGGCCGGCATGAGGATACGCCCATCCACCACGTGGTCCGCCAGAAACTTGTGGTCGCCGCCTGTCCAGCAACCGTGGCAAATTAGTAACAGCCGCTGTCGGGCAAATTGGTTGGCGGCAGACAAGCGCAAAAGCCTGTTGTTTTTTATTGCCCAAGTGAGGTTGCTGGGCGAGAAGCCTAGGCAGGATGACAACCTACTAGGAGCTGAAATGAATTCAAGCTCGAATGATGACAAGTTGTGATTGTAATCCCTGCTGCGACTGAGGGTAGCAGTGACAATTTGTGGCTGAGAAAGGGGGGGAAGTTTTGCCAGTAAGCTTGCTCTGGGACATATACGGCAAGGAGAAGTATCGTGAGAGGACAATATCGCAAGCATGATGACAGGACTTGTTGAGGACCATAAGCAAGGAGGGTCGAGTCAGATGGCCAGAGGGCGTGAACTCACCGAGGTCCCAGACCTTCTCATATTGACCGCCACCCAAGCGGCTGGCGTAGTCCTGGTAGCCAGCGGTCTCATACTCCTGGGTGTGGTTCCAGCTCACCAGCTTCTCCCTCACATCCCTCGGCAGCTCTGCGCATACACCAAATGCTCTTATTCGGACAGCCTTAAGCATGAGAGACTCTTCCAGATAGTGCTCCATCACAATCCGCTTCTTTATGGATAGGGAATGGATGCTTGTCTGGCATTGGCTACAATACGCATGGCTTGAAGAACACCCATGACTGAGTAGGTCTACCCTGGCCAGGGGCCCACGGGGAAACCCACTTGAGAGCATCTCGCCCCTTCGCCAGAGGCCCACCATGAGTCAAGTGATTTTCACTTCCAGCCATGAAGCCCTTCACCCTAGGGAAATCCAGGGAATCTTGAGCAAGAATCTTGGTGAGGAGAAGTGCTGACCTGGCACAGGGCCCTCGGGGAGGGCCCACTTGAGCGCCGCGCCCTTGCGCCACAGGCCGGCAACCGCCTCGCGCACGGACAAAGTCGCGTCGTCGCCCTTCTTCATGCAGCCCACATACGGCAGCGCCGCGCAGTTCTGGCGGAGCGGCGCGCGCATGATGCCGTGGGGGCCGATCTCCAGCAGAACGGCGTCCTCCGGGATGGCCGCGCACGCCGCCTTGAACAGCACGCGCGACTTGTAGCTTTGCACCTGCGCATGCAGGCAACACAGCCAGATCAGGCTCTGCATGTGGGACGGCGCAAGTTTTGCCAGTCCCTTGGTCATCGCTCGCATGCAGACTGCAACTTTTCTTCTGCACTCAAGAGCTAGTATTGTTCTGCTGCAACCCTGCCCACTTTCGGCATTGGTAACCGCAGCTCCTAAAAATGTTGTGCGTGTGAACAATTTAAAAATGGTCAGAGAGCAATCCTTCCCCACACAAGCTGGCAGGGCCCCGGCAGTCAAGAGATGTCACTCTTAAACAGCCAATATCACAAACTGTAAGCAACAATGCGGGAGGAGGATAGGTGGTTGGGGGGGCGATTTACGTGGTAGTCAGGGCCGCAGAGCTTTGAGCCGGGCTCCTCGGAATTCAGAGGGTAGCAGGTCGACAGCCACTTGGCGCTGCGCTCTTTGGGAGCGCCCACAACAGCGGTGAGCACGCGGCGGAGCTTGTCGCTGAAGGGCTCCAGCGCCGGGGAGTGGTAGGGGATCCCCAGCGTGTCCAACTCGCGCACAAACACGCCCTCGTCCTTCAGCTTTGCGCACAGCGGCGCCAGCTCCTCTGCCGGGCCTGTGCATTGCCACATCAGCAGGTTTCTCAGGTCCCCCCCCCCCGGCTGTAATCATTAGACTCTAAACATAGCAATGATCAGACGAAACCGTGACGCCACCAAAACAACCCACAGGTTGGCAACAAAATAGCTCACTGGTTGAGCACTGTGGGCTCATGAAGGGTTCCACAATACCAGGGGAAATGCGCACCGGCCAGAGTAACATTGACGGGGGAGTTGTCGCAGCCGACAACAGTGTTGGCGAGGCCTTCCTTGCGCAGCCGAGCGTCGGCCGCGTCCGCGCTGAGGCCGACAGCCGCCATCAGCCCGCCCGTCACATTGTTGTCCGGCGCCATGCGGCCTGCACAGTCATTCAGGGTTGGGTTTCTTGTACAATTTATTTAGGGTTTAGGGTCAAGGGTCAATTAGGGTTAAAGTCTGCACAGCCATAACAGGCAAGTGTGTATCATGCGCTTGCCAGGGATTCTCATTCTAGACATTGTGAGATGTACAGCAGGAATGGGGACGCTTTCATGGCCCTGGTTGTGCAAGGTCACCATAATGCAGTCCCACCAGCGCATGTAGCACATGTGAATAGGCTCAGCTCTTTGTAACACAACTCTCTTGACCCTGGCTCCACACTCCCTGGCTAGCTGAAACACAAGAGACTGGAATGCAACAGAGGGATCTCATGACTGCCTGCAAGTTGGGTCTGCCCTACATCCTGCACTCGACTAGCCGTCTTTGGGGGCACCGAGAGAGAGCAGCAAGCGCTGCCACTCTGCACAATATAAGTCTTAATCAAGTTCTCATCAACATGTACTGGAAGAAGGCACCCAGGACCCATGCATGCATGGTACTCCGATCGGCCCCTGTTCCTCTATGGGCACTTCTCAATGCTGATTATGGCACAGCCAAAAGGGAGAGAAGGAAGTGTGAATGCTTCGGGGAAACCGCCCACCTCTGTGGTAAGCGATGAGGATGGTCTGCTCGCGAGTGAGGCACCCATCAGCATATCCACAGGGGATCTCTCCCGCGGAGTGGCCCAGCATGCCAGCTGGCACGATGCCATACTCCTTGCGCAGCATGTCCACCAGCCCGATCTGCGCATGCGCCAACAATCAGTCACATCAACATGTCACTTTCAGCGGCCAGTGTGCACCACACAGCAGGCGAAGAACGCCATTAAATGCCATATCTGCAGACCCAACATGTCCACTAGGCCAATGCGTGCACAACGCGCCCACCAATCTGTCCAGGAACCAAGGGAGCCAACAAATACATGTCCGGACACCCGTGCATTGCCTTCCTAGAAGATCCCAGTCCAGCTCATTTATATTGACTTAAACTTGGCCAATTGCTCATATTTGCGAGGCTCCAACTGCATGCATGCATGCTGAGCCACCTCTTGACATGTATTCTGAGCATTAATCCCTTCACACTGAACTGCCAACTCTGCTCTTCCCTTGCTTTTCAGCAGACCAGAGGTCACAATGCGAGTGGGCTAGGCTCATTTGGTTGGGATGTGGGTTGAATAACCATGTATTATGGGGTGAGCAGCGCACCTGGACAGCAACAAGGCCGACCATGGCAAGGGCGGGGCTCTTCCAGCCGTCCTCCTTGGCGAACTCGGCCATCAGGTCAACATTGTGGGTCCTGAGCGCATCGGCGCACTTGCGCACCGCGTCCAGAAACACCGGGCTCGACCGCAGCAGCGGCTCCGCCATCTTCGGCCACTGGCTGCCGTTGCCTGATCAGGTGCACAGGAACGCTTGCTTGAGGTTTATTTGGCATGCAACCGCTCTTGCATACCGGTTAGGCTGGGGCTTTTCCCGTGAAGATAGCTGTCCTCCCGATGATTCCATTATGCATGACTATGATGATAGTTGACTCACTCCTGGCAGCCCTCTGTTATCAAGCTTCCTCTTTCCAGCAGTAATGCCTCAATCCGTCTCTGTGCATCAGCAAGGGACGAGAAAAGGTTGTGGCCAATGCCAGAGCATAAATTGAGGCAGTGATACTGGACTGTGATTATGGTCACAACAGTACAGTGCTGATCTGCAAGCGGAAGAGAACTGTCACAGGCCCGCACCTGAGAAGACAAACCAGATGGGCGGCGCATGGCCTACTTTGGCGTGCTCCCACTTGGCCTCCCCATTGCAGATGGTTCCCCTGAAGCCCAGCTTGGCCACATCCTCTGACCAGTGGTTTGCCAGCCTGCACATGCATGCCATTGATATGATGTCAATTTGCCGGGCAGTGACAGGTCTCAATTCATTTCATGCATGTGTTATTTTCTCCGGTTGCCCCTTCCATCATGCATGCAATGGTGCCGTCCGTGATCCATCATGGCATGCCCAAAAAGCAGACCAGCGGTTGTTGCATGCCATGCAGACCACTGTACATGGCAGGTACCAGATGCCATGTGTGGAGTATCTCGCACCTCTTAAGAGGCACGGCAATCTCCTCTGCCATGAAGGCACGCGCCTTGATGGCTTCCAGCAGCGCCTGCGAGCCCTCTTGGGTGCGCGCGCAAATGGGGATGATCATCTGCAGCACACAAGTGGCTGTCACTTTGTGATATCTCCTTGGATTACATACAAATGATAACTATGGAAAAATAGCAATCACCTATCTTTGTGAAGGGGTGCTTCTCTATTGCTGTTCTACGTACAACTGTGTTCTGAAGTACAAATGCCAGATTAATTTAGTATCTCACCACAGGTGGCGTGAAGAGAAGACTTCACCATGCATGTGAATCCCTTTGCGCTCAGGTGAATCCAACACATGACAAGAGGTAAACCTTTTAGTTCAGACAGTGGGGGAGGAACAGACGCTCCTGAGCTTGTGACCTGACAAAGCAGCGGGGGTGACAAGGACAGCAGTTGAGAGTGGGATAGCTTCCAGGCAGCTGCCTTTGTGGGGGTGAAGGCGCACATCAAGAGGGAACAGCGGCTCCTCTTCCTGGACCTCCTCGATGACGGTGGCGCCGCCGTCGACAGTCTCGGCCGCCTCGGCCGGCTGGGGGACCGGGAGGGCGCGCGGCGGGGGGCCCCTGGGCCGCACGCAGCCGGCGATGATGGCATGCACGTTGGAGCCGCCGAAGCCAAAAGAGGAGATGGCCACCAGCCCTCCCTGCCAGGGGGTCGGCCCGGTCACCACCTGCGTGCGGATTTAGACTGAGTATATGATGGAGTGATCATTATAGACTGCCTGAGCAGGACTGCTGTGGGGACTATTTGCACAGCTATGAGAACAACGAGACCTGGGACGGCTACTCAAAAGCATGCATGTGAAACACAGGGTCAGGTGTTGTGGGCAGTCATGCATATTTGGAGCCCAGTGTCCTGCGTCCTGCAGCGGTTGAGCACCGAGCCAGAGATTGCAGAGTGCATGGCAATGGAGCAAGACAGGTTATGGGCGTCTTAAAAGCAAAGGGCTGCAGAGAACATAGCATCCATATGCATCAGAGCAAGAACAGAGTGGGACAGTGTGGGGGCTTGAAAGAGGGTTCATTTGCTGACCTTCAGGATGCCGTTCTTGAGGGACTCGTTGTTGGGGTTGGGCTCTTTGTAGTGCAGGTTGCCTGGGATGAGGCCATTCTCATACGACAGGCACACCTTGATGAGTCCTGCGCATAGCATTAGCCAACAAAGCATGTCAGAGCTGACAACCCAATGACCCCAATCCACATTCAAGCACAACATGATGTGATCCTAACCTGGAAGGCCGCCTCGGCCAGGACACGGCACCCATGGCCTCTACATGCATGCAAATTGCTCCGCCTACTTTGGTACATGCATTTGTGCATTCTGCGCCTGCCATGTCAATCATAGTGGACCTGAGCATCGCTGACTCAGCGGGGACGCACCGGCCAGCCCGGAGCACCCCTCACAGTGCCCCATATTGGACTTGACAGAGCCAATAAGCAGCGGCTCTTCGGCTGTGTGCCCTGCGCCTGCTCCATAGAGGCCATCAATTGCGCTGAGCTCCTGACTGTCACCCACGACTGTTCCAGTCCCATGTGCTTCCACATACTGAATGTCTGATGGGTCCACTCCAGTTGCTCTGCAGACCTGTACGTGCCCATGATAAAGAATGTAATCAGATGTGCACCATGAGAATCAATCAAAATGAGACATTCTAGAGTCCAGAATTAGAAAAAAAGAGAGAAAAAAGAGAGAAAAGGGCAAAAATGAGCCGCCGTAGCGTGTTGCCGCCTGCCAGGATCGAACTGGCGACCTCCGGATTATGAGACCGACGCTCTAACCAACTGAGCCAAGGCGGCGGCTCTGATTCGCTAGGTATCCGATGATGTCCACGGAGCATTTCCGAAGATTAAGAGACGGTATTGCACAGCAGCACCCTCTTCCCGCAGGCTGCCAAACGGAAGAGCCCGGCTTTGCTGGAGATGAAAACGTCTTCATCAGCCTCAGTGGAGCTGACGTACTGTTCTCCAAGACTTCTCGGGACTGCTGTACACCAACATGAGGTTCCTCGCACGAGGCCTCGAACTGCCGAACCCCGACTATTTACCCCTTTCACAAGGAATATCCATTGCGGAATTTACCAGGAACTACGAGCTAGGGCGAAGTTCCCCTGTCCAGGTCTGAAAGAGAGCAGGATGACAAGCCTCTGGCTCGCTCAAGGAAATTGCTACTAGACACCGTTGGCCATATTCTGCTCATGTTCAAGGAATTTTGCCTACCAAGTTCCTTGCCAAGTCTTGTCATGCGGTCAAGTTGAGGAATGGGCAGCTCACCGCTGTGCCCAGCTCCCGTTGGGCAGGCCCTGAAGGGAAAGTGATGCCCTGCTCAGTGTGGCCATCGTTGTTGGTGCCAATGCCCAGCACGCGCGCGTATGGCTCACGTGGGATGACCACGGGAGTGTCGAAGACATCAGAGCGGCGCAGAATGATGGAGGCCACGCCCTCTGCGCGGGCATACCCATTGCCGCTTGCATCAAAGGATTTGCATGCGCCGTCAGGGGAGAGCATCCTGCATCACACGCCCCTTCTGTCAGGCTCCAGCACACAATTCCCATGCGAGCCACCGCTCGGCCAGCCCCAAGCCCTTCAGCATATGCACCTTGGATCAGGACGCATGCAGTGGCATGCTAGAGCCCCGCTCCTGTTCCAGCACAATGAGTTGCTGCGCTCTGTACAGCACCATGGTAGGGGTGGCCAAGGAAAGCTTGTTCCTCTTGAACCAAGCAGGTGTTGTAAGTCAGCAGGAGCACAACAAGTTTGCTCATTTGAATGGGGGTGACTGTTCCCCAGCCTCAAACACTGGTCTTGACAGCTGTGGCATAAGCCCTGCAGCAGGTAGAAAGGATGAAAAAGGAGCGCACTTCAGCCTGAGGAAGGCCAGGGATGTGGCCGGGCGGAAGATTGCTGAAGAGCCGCCAACAACTGCATAGTCCACGCGGCCGCGCTGCAAGTCCAGCACTGCATCGTGGAGCGCTAGGAACGCCGACGAACAGGCTGTGGCACACGTCCGCAACACTTTGTCAGTCACCAGCCACTTCTCACTCGATCTCCCACCCACGAGGGTGTGGTGCAGAATCTCAATCTGTTTGGCAGACTCAGTGTCTTACACAACACACCAAACACCACCATCTGCAAGACACTGTGTTGCAGCAGCGTACGTGATAGTGCTTGTGCAGTCGGATTTCAGGACAGATTTATGCCCATAAAAGCACTCTGGCACACAAAAAGGAGAACGCACACTGAAGGTATAGCCTTATGGGAGATTGTCCCTGACATTGCCAAAGAGTGTGTCCTCCATGCAACTCAGTGGGCACCGCAAGTGCAAACAGTCGGCATTAGGAGGCTGCAAACCTGTGTCAACAGCCTTGGAGGGGCCCTTGAAGTCGAAGAAGAAGGAGAGGCGGTTGGCAAACATGGAGAGCGTGCACCCGGTCTGCTCATAACCAGTGATGTTATTGTAGTCACTGAGCCACATGGCATGCACCTCTGAACCGCAGCACCCAAGGTATACTCCGACTCGGGGGCTGCCGCGAAGTGCTTTGTAGTCGATGCCCGAGTCCACGAAGGCCTCATGTGTCACCTCCAGCAGCTTTCGCATTTGCGGATCCATTTTCTGCAAACAACCGGAGGGCCAGACAGCTATCAGAGCGAGGACCGCTTTAGAGTTTAATTGCACAAATTGGCCCTTTTGCAGCATGGCTGTCTCTCAGTGTTCGGCAAAGCTCATTGAGGCCTATGTGCTGTGCTCTGAAAATTCCCAGAGCACCTTTTAGAGTACTTGCAGGGGCACCCCATGATACAGGCTCCAAGAAGCTGAGCTTGTGCATGCACTGGACATTTGAAAAATCACACACAACCAAAAAGACTGTAGGAACATGAGCGCCAGGGCTGAGCAGAAGAGCTGCCTTATGATGTAACAGATGCAATACTCGAAGGTGTGCAAGACTTGGGGCAGCATGGCAGGGCAAGGGTGCAGCACAGGAGAAGACCGCACCGATGCCTGCTTGCCGTGGACGGAGAAGAAGGGTGCATCGAAGAGGTGGTACTCGATCAGCTTGCCGAAGCGGCCTGGGGTGCCATGCAGACCAATAGGCCACCTCCGATCGTTCTCTGTTACCATGTCCGTGCCTGCCACCAGGTTCTCCCAGAACTGGGTGGGGCTCTCAGACTCTGGGAACCTGCACATACAGAAGGGAACCTTCATGTACAGATATCCCTGCTTCAGCAGAATGTCAGCTTTGCTGGCTCACACTGGCCCGCCAGGCGCCTCTGCAAAGCATGACAAACACTCTAATATGGTGCTAATTGTAAGATTTGCCCACGCATCAGCACTGCTCTCTGTCTTCATTGCTTCAATGTTCAGTTAGCAGCCCCACTGCACCCATCTGGACCAGGACATGGAAGGAACAGCAGCGAACAACTTCATCTGGGAAGCTGCATAAGGCTGCTATGAATCAGGAATGATGGAGGCAAGCAATTAATGGCGATAACACCCAGCTCACCTGCATGAGAAGCCCATGATGTCCACAGAGGCCGGCACGGCCGATGTGATAAAGTTGCCATATTCACCTGCCATGGTGCCAGCTGCACACAGCAAGAACCGTTAAGGCATTGGTGTCTTTCTTGATATTGAACCGGTCAAAGTCGAAAGAACTGAGCTCACAGCGCCAGTAGCCCGGGGGAACAGCAGTGCAGTGCAAAGCACAGAATGCTGGGATGCATATTTCAAGATTTGGTAAGTCTCGAATGACAGCAGGGGCCTCGGCCATGAAAGTCAAAGGAATGGGAAACAGATGACATCCGTTGAACAGGTATCAATGTGGACAGGCGGAAGCTCACCTGCCCAGGCACAAGCCTGTCAGAGGGCTGTACCCTTATACCTCAGGCGCAGAGTCCTAGATTGTGCCTGCATGCAGGCCGCGTCCCAGATCAGGTTCTGCAAAACTTATTTGAGAAGCCGATCACTTTTCTGGCAGTTCCCTTCTTGCACGCTCGGGCCCCGAGAGGCGCGGACGTCACAACTTATGCAGCCGGTACCCTGCGCGCCTAGAGTAGACCCCGTCTGTCACGGACACTGGCTGCTGAAATGCAGCAGTCCCACGTGTGACTTACAGCAAACGCCGACTGTAGCAAAATGTGCCCGGCTGCGCTGCTTCGGGAAAGGCCTGGGGAAGTTCCAAGTTTGAACTGAGAGACGCAAGATGACCTGGGAAACGCCTTGAAGGCCCGGCCTGTCGTTGCTCTCGCTTCCAATTTGTCTAATCTTCTCCAAATGAATGTCTTCGACCGTTCTATCGGAAGAAATGTCGATGTGTCAGCCTGCCTCTATTGATTGAAGGATGGCAACTCTGCTGCAGATGCCTGTCTATCCTGTAGGGCAAGGACTTTCACCCCTGGCAATGCCGGCCCTGGCAATTGCCCATTGCTCTTCTTTATGTTTGCAGGACCTACAGAGATTGGGTAGGACCAATTCAACCTCGCTTTTCCAGCACCAGACAGCCAGTTGTCAAAGTCAAATGATGAGCCTGAATTGGCCATCTATAACGATGACTAAGGCCTTTGGTAAATCCCCCCGCTCATGTGGCTTTGTGTGATGATGAAGCTCGTGTGGAAGCTGAGTTCATCGACACATTTAGCTAGCGTAGCTCCCTATACATCGTGGACGTTGTGCTGTTCAGTCCCGTCCAGTCACTTCGTCATCCTTGCACAGTAGCCTAACAATATTAGTATGTGCATGTGTGTGTATCATGATGTTGCCCAAAGAAATTGAAGCAATTGCAACCCACCGCTCATGATCAAAGGAGCTCACGCTCAAGCTTGAGCCCTTTTACTCGACAACAACTGCAACCTGGTGGATCTGCACAAACTCTGAATTACCTTATAATTATAAGCTCATGACAGGTCTGGGAAAACATGTGTTAACGTTCAGAGAGTGGCCATATATGGCCTCGCATGCATTGCAACTGCCATGCATGTGAGGTGCAGACTGTGCACTGCAGAGTGTGGTGTATATACCATATGGTATGCATCACAGCAGGAATTCTAAATTGCATGCATGCGGCGCATGCGCATGCTCAACCATCCACTACATTGGAAATGTTTTTGCTTTACACACTGGACTGACGAGTGCACTAGTAGTGCAGAGCATGGGATCGATGACCGCGTTCACGATCATGCTTTGGAGAACCCATGGAAAGTTTCCATTGGAAACCAATTGATCGATTGCAAGAAAAAGGGGACGACCACTCAATGGAACACGTGTGCACCAGCATACTTTCCAAGGCAGATGTGACATGCTAGAAGCAGGGCCACGGGTGTGCCACATCGCGCCTGAACCTTACAGCTGGCAAATGTCTGGAACACAGGTGCCCTTCATGATCATTAGGCAGATACAAATCAATCTCATTCTCGCCAATCATGTAGGCTGGACTGCCACATGCCCGAGCACCAGACTCGGATATCTGCATTAGCATTAATGCTTATTGCTTGAGTAGGCACAATATTGCTTGTGCCTGCATGCAACGGAGTCACGGCATGGTGCAATGTCAAATGGGCTGACACCGCATTGAGTCTCATTGTCAAAAAAAACCAGCACAGACTGGCACGTACTCAGACACTTTTGGTGTGCAACCCACGCACCCATCAAGCGGTAACAGCTTGCAGCCTTTCTGATCTTCATCACTTCACATAAAAGGCCAGCATCGACTAGGAGTTCCAGCATTGCTGACCGATTGCAGAGGCCCTGCAACAAAATTTTAGCGGAAACGCAAACGTTCCAACTCATCAAAGGCCGCATGGATGGAAACGTGCGTTCGTGAACTGCAACACCGGGGACCGTAAGATGTTCCAAACAACAACAACTGTCTACATCACCCACACACCGTTTGCAAATCCAACAAACATCTGCAGTGTTGAGGGGTACTGGCTGCAAAGACCTGCCTGTGCAAAACGCCGAAGTCAGGAGCTTTCAAGCTCCTTTTTGCATGGGCCAGATGTGACACATTCACAGCGTGGCTATTGTTTGGTGTGCCTCCATATTTCTTACCACCTGGCTGCACACACCTCTCAGAAGCGCTTCTAAGCAGGAGCACCACAGAGAGGCTGCCATTGCAGCAGGGCAGAGCCCCAACCCAAGATCCCAGTAGGGAAGAGATCACGGTGAGATGAGCAGTGTACAGTATCTGATCTCATGGTGATCTCTACTCTCAGGCTAGACAAATAGCGCGCAGCACCACCAGTCTCTCTTCACGTTGCTAACCTGTGCACGTAGTAGAAACAGGAAGTGCTCTCGCATAACAAGAGCGCTGAGTTGGCAGAGACACAGCAATTGCTCGGCGCATCAAAATAGCGCGGGACATCCATCCGGACAGCTGTATCTCAGCCTTGTGTTCCAGCATAAGCTAGGCTGCTTCGATGTTGTCAAGACTTGTCCTCAAAGAAACCACCCAAAGGCGCCCAAGAAACAGACACCCCCCCCAAGACACAGCCTTGTCAGTGAGGTGGCTGTACCACAGCCAGGCTGGCAAGACCATACTTGTTGCAAGAAATCAGATCAAACCAAAGTGAACACGCTCTCTAAGCCCAACGACTCTCAGCATACACAGCTGCCATGAGCGCTGGACCCTCCAAAAAAAGACAACAAAGGTCCACCTCTCGAGTGCCAGAGAGCACGTTGCTTGCTCGATGCAAGTTCGTTGGTACAAGTGTTGCACAGCAACTAACTAAAAGTAGGCATCCCAAACGTCCCCACCCCAAAAGTATCCCAAAACACGCTCGATCTGTCATCATGTCTCAGCCTCGCGCGTGCAGCTCTATACTTCGGCAGGCGCTTTTAACTGGTCCATCTCTCTGATGCGGACAGTAAGAATGTGTGCGCACAGAAGTGCTTCAGCCCACACACACGACCATCTGACAGCAGAAATACCAATATTGCCCAACGCTGCTGCCCAGACTTATGACTTCATCCAACCGCGCAGTCCCTGCATTACTGTAATCTGATCACCATCTGCGGCGCCATTCGCACAGTGCAGCAGATGGTGGGCAGGCAGCATGGCCCAAAATACTGCCCAGCCAGATCCCCCAGGAATTCCCCAGCCGTGACCAGGGGAGGGACCTCCACCCATGACCGGGGGGTCCCTCCGCCCTGGCCCATCCACTTCGCTTCCCCGCATCCCTGAGAGGGCGAGAAAGAACGAAAGGAAAAACTATCTGCCCCCCTCCGCAGCTCCAAGCCTCGGCCGCGGCAGCTCCGACGGCGGCTTTGGCAGTCCACCCGCGTGGGGAAGAAGTGCGGAGGGAAGCTGATCTCCGATAGGAATCCGCTCGGTCGGCCATTGAGGCCGCCGGCTGCGCTGCCCTTCCGCGGTGGCAGCAACAGCTCGCTCAGCAGGAGGTCCACCGATCCCATCAGCAGTCTTGGCCGAGCGCGAGTCCGCCGCGCTGCGCCAGCAAGAAGTGTTTGCGCAGGAGGCTCGGCGTCAGAAGTCTTGGCCGAACGCGGCGGCCTTTGGCGGCGGCGAGCGCAGCTGCTGTGCGCGGCGGAGTGCGCTGGTGAGCTCGGCCTCTGACTGCTCGCAGAAGCCGTTGAGCATGCCCTCCTCAGACATGATCAGCAGCTCCGTGTCCACGTCCACCAACCCCTGCACAGCGCTTGCACATCAGTGCGCTCCGCAACCAGGAACACAAGCAGAGGCGTTGCAAGCAAACGTCCAGGCAAGGCTTAGCTTTGGAGCATCTGTTGGAAGCTTAATAAGACGCTATGTAAGGTGACGGTAAAACTCCCGAGATGCAGTGTTGGAACACAGGCACATTGAAGATTGGGCAGCCGGCGTGCCACTGTGCACAGAGTCGTCACCTTGCCATGCATGAGCGACTCGTCTGCACTTGTGAGTAGTGGGCAGGGTACTGTTGAGGCAGGGGGCAAGGGAGGGAGGATAGAGTGCATGACTCACCTCGGGGCAGTCCTTCTGGAACCAGGGGTGGTTCATAATCCACCAGGCGTCTGCGCGCTTCTCCGGGTTTGGCCGCAGCATTCCCCGGAGCAGGTCCCGGCACTCATCCGAAACGCCCTTGATCTCAAGAGGGAACGCCCCTGCGCAGTCGCTGGAGGATAGAATGTCCATGTCTGGCAGCTCCTCTGTCAGCATGCAGTGCAGCAGCACGCCGCACGACCAGATGTTTGCCGCCGCGCGATCATATTCGCCGCCTCCGAGCACCTGCAGTAATGGGCAACAATCAGCACTTCTTCAAGGCAACGCAGCCTCAAGCGAGGGCATCTAACACACCTGATCTGTCATGCACCTGGGCCGGTAGGACTTGTATTATCTCTACTCGCAGTGTTTGTTGTGCTTCCCCTTTCTGCAGCCCTTTCCTCTTTCTGGCCCTCAGACACCCTTGAATGTCCTTCATCTCTTGATCTTGTACAAGGTAAGGAGATGTCAAGTGGCTGAGTGAAGGCTGCACCTCTGGGGCTGTGTAGGCGTCAGATGAGCATGACGCGGTGCGCTGCATCAAGCTTCCACCAAGGCGGAAGCTGAAGAGCTTGAGGCGGGGAACGCCGCGGCGTCCCAGACCGCCCACAGGCGCCACAAATCCCTCCGTCTGTGCGCCACAAAAATCCCCTTTTCGATGCTTACAAACGGGTGTCACAAGGGTTGAATGCAGCATCAAGGCATTCCTTTTCCGTTCAGTTGTTTGCACATGTGTGTCACCAAGACAACAGTGTCATCAGGGCACCTTTCCCCCTTCTCTGGGGTAACACTTGGGCGCCTTTAAAGCTCATTGTGAAAAACAACTCTTTCAATTTTCTTTCGTGTGGGGACATGAACATTGGTTGGGGTCCAGGGGCAGATATCTGATCAATCCCCAAGTTTGCAATAAGACCCATGGCAGATTAGAGGTGGCACCAAGTTAAGATGCAGTGACCCTTGCTGTTTTGCAATTGTTGCTGCTGTGAAGCGACATGATGGATGAGCGCAAGGCTGGCAGCATGCAATTGTGGCCTGCCCGTCCTGGGGTTAACTGACCTGAGGGCTGGAGATGGTGCAGAGACTGGGTGTATCATTGGGCTCCACCAGCATCATGTTCTCCGGCCGCACATCCGTCAGCGTTATGTTCATCGCGTGGCAAAAGTCCACAGCCACCATTAACTGCTGGAAGAATGACCTGCACACCCACGAACACAAGTCCTCAGACATGATGCTGATGGCTCTGGCTTTACTCTGGATGTGATGCTGGGTGCTGACTCTGACAATCAGAGTCAGACATCTGATCAGCCCTGGGTGGCTGGAAAAGGTGTAATCGACTGACCGACCGACTGACTCTGTCCTTCTCTACCAGGCAGAGCATAGGACCTTGTAAAACGAATGGCGATGGAAACGATAGAGCCACTGAGGTGGTTTCTTTCTTTGCCTTCGGGAGCTTCAAGTGCTTGCCAGTGCTGCAGGTTGGAGGGGAGATGCATATGCACAAGTGGCGCAGAGTAGCTCTATGTTGTTGTATGATGAGGGGGTTTTGTGTTGGGCGGCGGATGTTAGGCTGCAGTTGTGGAGAAGCCCAGTGCAGTGTCAGCCACTGCTCTACTTTTCACCAGAACCCTAGACCCTGAACCCCTGGCTTTTTGTTTGCTTCACGCACTGGGCAAAATCATCTCTGTTTGTTTGTGGCGTCATTGCAGGCCCTCACCTGGCAATCTCCTCATGGAGTCCAACCCCTGGCACATCCGGGGAGTTGTTGGTAATGTAATCCAGCAGGTTGCCGCCTGGCGTGTGCTCCATGACAATTGCCAAGTACTCGTTCGTCAGGAACGCCTGCGCAGACACAGCAAGCCTTTTACATATCACACGCCCCTGACGCAAATTAGTTCTTATGTCTGGTGGTGCGCCCCGGAGTTGGATTTGTGCAAGACATTTGACAGCAGCATTGCACAGCTACACAATGACCTGTTCTGCAGCAGGCACCCCAGTGACACAGACACTAACTTTAGTCCGCTCGAGCTGGGATAATGCATCTAGTATCGTGCCAGTGCCGCGTGTTGCTCTGGGAGTCAAGAGGCCCGCGCACTGCTCAACAGAGCCTGGAGTGAAGCTACCATGATGACTCACATGATAGAGGATACTACTGGGGATGGCGAATGCAGCATGTTGGGGGGGAGCTCTTCACACCTGTCCAAGGTGGATAATGTAGGGATGTGCAGTGCACAGCCGTAGGTTCATGACATCCTGCTCCGCATTCTCGATCTCGACCGTGCCTCGGCGCAGGAACTTGATCACAACCAGCTGTCCTGTGTCCTCGTCTTTGCACAGCAACACCAGCGGCCCCCCTTCTGCACTGCTACCACTGCCGCTGCCCCCTCTGCATCGAAGCTCTTTCAGCTTCCTATACCTGCACGCAAGCGGGCACATTTCAGGGTATGTTCAAATGCGAGAGGCCAGTAACAGCAAACTGTACGCCATAACAAGCTGCGTGGTGGTTGCCTGGAAGGATATGCAGTGTCTTTCAGAGCAGCAGAGATGGAGTAGCATGGCTCCCAGAGGGCTTTCCGAAATCTGAGTGGACATCTCCTACACTTGAGGGCTGCTGCCCAACGGTGTCACAGTGGATGTTCTAGGAGGGTACCTGGGATGGCCTCTGATGGGGTTTCTCGAGCGCGCTGCCTCGCTCCCTGCACGCCGCAGTTCCACGTGCGTCATGTCATCCCCGGCTTCCATGCCCTGTTTGGGCGTCTTGGGGGAAGGTGGCTGTGAGTGGCTGAGCTGATCGAGTTGCGAGCTTGTTCTCCGGTCCAGGTCGAAGTGCAGCAGGGACGACTCCAGCGGGGACACGGGCGCCGCTCTGCTGGGCAGATTCTCACTCTCTTGCTTACCAGGGAAGGAAGCGGATGAGAGGAATTCTGGGAAGGATGTGGCGCTGTCGAATGGGGAAACCAGGGTCCCAGGAGAGGAGGACAGCAGCCCGGACGTGGACAATCGTGGTTGTCGCGTGAGGGCTGCCTCAAACGGAGATATACACGCCTCAGATGCGCCTTGACCCAAGTTGGCCAGCATCACAGCCCTGTACGGTCACACCAAGCTTCCTGGCTTAGTGGTGTGGTCTCACGCGCCCAGAGCGCGATCGACACAAGCAAGAATGCCCTCGAGCGTGCTATTGTGAAGAAATATTTGAACAAGCATACGCTTTCTATAAAGGAGCTGGGTCGAGACAACGCGACAACTGGACCGAGCGAGGACGAACAGCGATCCCTGAACCCTGGCCCTGCTGCAGACATGCCTGACACAAATTGATGTATAAGTATGAAGGTGACAGGGGTCTTCAGGAGGTGTCACCTCCCGACAGAGCTGTTGTTGGTATCCTTTCCGGCTGACGGGTACTGCGTGACGACCTCATCGCTGTCGAACTCGGCGCCCCTCCTGGGATAGGTGCAGAAGCACCCCATGACGCGTGCGCGCTCAAAACGGTCTTGGTCAATCTAAGGATGCTGCAAGAACGATTGGCCACAATATCAACAACTATCTTCAGGAAACTTCCACCTAAAACCTGTCGTACGAACTTGCGAAGTTGGACGGGCGCACACGAATAACCCCACTAAGGGAGTTCCTTTCCATGATCGTAGAGTACATGGTGTCTTGGTGATTCGTGTACCGTCCCAACCATATCCCAAAACCGAGCTTGCACAGTCAACATCGATCACCGAGATAGATTTCTTCACCGTTTGAGGTGCTTACGAGTGACCTGGAGCACGTGGGTCCAAACGGATTCTAGGTTTTTCAGAGAGATCCTGGGGTAAAAAAACATCGATGTATCTAGGGCCACGAGGCTACGGCAGTCGAAGGAGGGAATCCGTTCAAATGTCTTCGCCTTTTTGCTTATAGCCGATCCCAAGAACAGGTGGACGACACGGTGGCGATCCGTGGGTACGCTGGAAACCTGGATCTCGTCCAGAGAGAATATGAAGTGAATGTGACGGAAGGCCAGCGTCTGTATACACACTTCAGATGGGGAAACTGGAGTGGCCAATGAGCCACACATCTCACGGCCGATGGTCACCCCTGAAACTTCGAGCCATCGTCACAATCTTTTCATGCCTTTGTCTGGCAGGTGAGGAAAATGCCGCTTGCCGTGGCACAGCTGCTTCACATCTTATTGCATACATTTCTTGCGAGGGCACATAGGAAAGCATTCTTGCATCTTGCTTTGTGCAACATTGAATCTTACATATATTAAATTCTGCTTCATTAACATTAATGTTGGGGTAGGTCTTTTTGTTACAGGTCTGATGGTCTTGAGGAGCACAAGTCCTCAACACAACCATAGATGCAGCAGCATCATGGATGTACTAGATCGGGAGCCGGAGCTATCAAAGTTTGCACAGGCCCTCGATGTGGCTGGGCTGGCCGGTGAGTGAGATTGTTCCTGGACCAGATGTGCACAAGCAAAGAAGCAAAGGGAAGAACCTTGCTCGCCTGTGCCACCACCACCGAGTCAAACATCACATGGTGTGCAGAGTATTTCGACGACCAGCAGCTGGAGGCCACCATGTTGGCTCCTACGGATGATGCAGTTTCCAAAGCTGCTTGGGAGGACTGGAGTAAGGACAATATACACCGCCTGCTCGGCCATCTCCTTTACCACAGCGTGCCCCTCAAGGTAGTGTTCTACCATCTTCAGCATGCAGCTGCCATGCTCTACCATGTCATTGCCATGTCATTACCCTCTTGCTTGGGTGCAGTAACAGCGCTGTCAGCCGGCATGCGCATGCACTTGCCAGATATCGAAGCAGTTGGCCGGTTTGTGCTGGCTCGTTGCACAAGGCTGCAAGAGAGCTGCACTTCCTCATGCATCACCACTGTGTGCTAGACATATGCAAAAGGCTACCAAAGAGTCGTTGTTCCACAGAGCACTGCCAGTCCTGGCATGCAAAGCAGGGCGCTGTCGATAAGATGTCAGATGCCACGGTCAAGCAAGTGAGCTGCCTGTACAGGCATATGTGCCCACATGCCGACAGAGCATGCACGCAGGGCACTTTTCATGAAACGTCAATGCCATCTGCAAGGCATTCCAGATCGAAGGTCAATACAAGGACAACAGAAGGTCGGGATCTTCAGTGCATGGTCTAGCCAGATTGAAGTAGACTGATTGCCTGCACAGATGGATCTATCCACAATGCCAAGGGAGGTGTCTACAGACCTGGGCCCAAACGAGATTCTGCTAATGCGTGCTGGGGGGGATGCTGGGCGCCTGAAGAAGCCGACCACAGCTGTGGTGGCCCCCTTGACAGACTCATACTCCCCACCCGCAAGAGTGCTTCGGTCGGTGGAGACATGCCAGGTACTCATGCTCTGGGAAGCTTCCTCAAGGCAGCAGACACGAACAAACATCACACAGGGAGCACCAGAGTACATCGGTCGTGTGCCCAGTAGTGCATGCAAAACATAATTAACATGCTCCAGGATGACAGTGCCTATGCACATGTAGAAAGCCATCATGCAAGTGAGCTGGCGAAGCGCCTGCATGTAAGTTTAGCAAGCAGCTTCCCCGGCGCGTCACTACACACTGAAAGACTCTCTGCCAATCTCGTCGATGTCTTGACGCACCATTGCAAGAGTCTACGCCCCAAGAAAGGTCAACAGCCGAACGGGTCTAGAACTATCAGCTCTTCCTGCAGTAGTATGGGCCAGGAAGCACCGTGAACCAGGATGTGTGTTCGGTTAGGGAGGAACTTCTAGTCCATGCAGTGCATCCATTCTTCACACCTTCTCGGTGCAGGAGCTCTTCTCCCTGTTATAGATGTCTCAAGTGATCGCTTTCTGGGTGTGCAGGGCATAGTGCATGTCATTGACACAGTGCTGGAGCCGGATGAGAGCAGCGTTGAGCCTGTGGCTGTTGAGGCCGCGCTCATCAAAATGGCCGGCCAACGTAACAACTGGGAGGCTGAGTCTGCTGGAAACACCCAGCAGAGCAGGTCTTCCCATTTAACCCTTTTATCCACCCTTCATGCACATGTGTATGCATCTCCTCACATTTGAAGGCCAACCAAGACGTCTGTAGAACATTCTCGGGTCCAGTGTTCCCATAATCGCAGCCGAGAGGGGGTGTTTTGTGTAGACATGGAGCCTGCGCAAAGTAGCACAGTTTTGGTGTGCCATCCAGTTACAGGGAGAGGGGTGCATGCATGTAGGGCACGGGGGGACCTTGGTGGCATCATGGGGGAGCGCGGGGGGAACTCAAGGAACCATCAAAAAGAAAGCAGCTCGCTGGATGGAGCGCTGAAGGTGGCAAACCTGGCGGTGGACAAGCGCGCCGCCGAAGAAGCCGAGGCAGAGCGCAAGGTCAGTCTCCCCTGCTGTGATGGACATATCAGGCTTGTTTTGTTGCATTGACTGATTCTGCGGGTGGTTGTGGGTCATCTCATCAGCCCTAGACTGCTGGAATGATGTTTAATCTTCTTCTTCCTTCTGAGGTTAGATGATGACGCCCTGCCTACTGTGTGACGTGCAACCCCTTACTGCATGACACAGATCACATGCAAAGGCCTGAAGCATAGCTGTGATGGTGATGGTTGAAGGACTTCACCCTTCTGAATACCGCAGCTGATGATGAGTAACACCAGTGTGGACCCCCACATCCATGTCGCACCAGCAGCTATTGCGCATTTGTCCTTATTAATTCGTAGAACGAGTGAATGTTGCATCAATCATGCTGCAGCGTGCCCTCTGTGTGCGGCACGGCAGAGACTCTGATCATGAATAGAATGCAACTCACAGACTGGACACGGTTCTCCTTCATCAGGTTTTTCAGTTGGGCTTTGAGGGTGTACTTGTTCTTTCATCACCTCAGAAGTTGCACTTCAAGCAATGATAGATGATCAGCATCTGACTGGGTTCAGGCAGCTGAGGCTGAGGAGCATGCACGCAACGAGGAAGCAATGGCGGAGCTGGCGGAGCTGTCAACACCCGGGGGGTAAGCACCCTCCAACTACATCCCTATCCAGTCAGTCAGTCAGTCAATTGATTGCACCTTTTCCAGCCACCTAGGGCTGATCAGATGGCTGACTATGATTGTCAGAGTCAGCACCCAGCATCGCATCCATACACTCACGAGATCATCCTGCCAAAGGAAGTGTGCCATGGTTGGACCCGTGCCGGACGCCGGAAATTTGCCTCTGACTAGTCTACCCACTGGGGCAAGCCTGACCTGTGTATTTGCGTGGACACCCTGCCATGACACAGCTGTGACTCTTGTATCCCTGGGTTCACCTAGGCTGCTAGGCTGTCGGACACTGGGATCAAAGCTATGAATGCATTGCACAGCAGCCCTCCCACTCAGCCCTGGCGCTTGCCTTGCTTATTTTGAGAACTCGTAGCATAATAACTCACACACATCAACACCTCCTGAAGTCCAGTAAGCGTCGAACGGACGCTGGATATCAAGACAAACAATGAACTGATCCCTGAACCCAACCCCCTCCCCCCGTGAAAACGAGTGAATGACCTGCTGCCTAGTGGTAGAACCCTGTATTTAGGCCTAGGCTTTGAGATTTATTCCAAACCCTGTATTTATTTTGGGTGAAACCCTGACCCCTTACCCTAAAGCCTGAACCCCAAAAAAATAAAAACCCTGGAATGCATGCCAGGGCGGCGAACGCGGTGATGGAGGCGGAAGTGGCGCAGAACAAGGCGCTGTCGGCGGCGCGGCTGGCGTTCCGGGAGGCCGAGGCGTCGGGCGCCAGCCTGGCGGCGGCGCGCGCGCAGGACTGGCTGGGCGCGGCCGAGTACGCGGTCGAGGGCATCACCTCCGCCAAAGAGGCCGGCTCCTGGTCCGGCTCTTCCTCCGACCTCACCGTGCAAGCCCGCTCCGCCGCGCACGCTGCCATGCTCCTCGCCGAGGTGCTGACACGCCTGATAGAACCACCCTTACCATTTGCCCACCAAAGATGTCTGATGCAACCACCCTAGACAATCCGGACAGTGATCGGGGAGAGGCAGGAAGGGTTCAATGACACATGAGATGAGGTCCGCTCCGCCGCGCACGCTGCCATGCTCCTTGCCGAGGTGCTGACATCATCGACAGAACCACCCTAACCATGGGCCCACCAAGCAGTGCTTCAATTTAGCATTCACTTGAATAGCCACTGTAGGGATTTCCTACAGCCCTGCAGGGCGGATTTTCGCCACAAATAACGCAATTTGTGGCTACTCTGGCTGAAATCATTTATATATTGGCGCCACCCATAGAGATTGTGGCTCCAAGCTTGTTTAAAGTAAACAATTAATTCACAAATGTGCTCCATATCGTCACATTTTGGGGCCAATTAATTTATTTTCGCCACATTGGCGAAAATTTGCCTCTAATCGAAGCACTGCCACCAAGAACATCTGATGCAACCCCTCTAGACGAGTTCAAAAAAGAGACAAGTGACAGAACCACCCTAACCATGGGCCCACAAAGGACATCCGATCCAACCCCTCTGGACGAATCCGGAGAAGAAACAAGTATGGTTCAGTAACACATATCTCAAGTTTAGCTCAAGTCCCTTGAAGCCATGTCTTTAGGAGTCTCGAAAGCAGCACAACCATGACAGGTGCTATGTGGCCAGGTCTCAATTGCACAGCACACAGGAAATTAATCTCTAAATATGGACCCTCCAAGAAACATGTGATGCAACCCCTGAAGACAATCCAGATACTGATCGGGGAGGGTTCAATGAGTCATGTCTTGAGATCAGCTCGGGTACCATGCAGCCATGTCTTACTTTCAGCAGCGTCTCCAAAGCAGCACAACCATGACAGCTGCTATGTCGACAGGTGTCACTTGCACAGCACGTAAGATATCAAATTCCCTAAACATGGGCCCTCCAAGAAGCATCTCTGTTGACAAATCCAGATAGTGATCGAGGAGAGGCAAATTTGGTTCAACGACTCATGTCTTGAGAGCAGCTCGGGTACCATGCAGCCATGTCTTACTTTCAGCAGTGTCTCCAAAGCAGTACAATCATGACAGCTGTTATGTGACAGGTGTCCCTTGCACAGCATACAGCGGTGGCCATGGCCAGGACGGGCGATTGGGCGGCCTCACTGCTGGGCGGCGAGGCCAACCCGGTGCTAGGCACCGAGGCCGGCAAAGCGTGGGCGGACGCCGCGCTAGACGCGCACTCAAAGGCCCTAAAGGCCGCCTCTGCCGCCGGCGCCCTCGCCTCCAGTGTTGCTGCCAAGGCCCAGGCACAGGTGCAGATTTCCATCCCTCTAGAATGGGTTTGCATCAAAACAAGTGCACGCCAGGAAGTTGTTTCCAGTGTTGCTATCATCAAGGCATAGGCACACATGCAGACCTCCATTCCCCTGAGCCTCGGGTTGAGGCAGAGTGGGGTACCTTACTAGCATTTCCAACTTCTGCTAACCCTGGTCAGAACAAGTAACAACAAGTAGGCACAATCATTCCATCGGCTTCAGGAAGGGGCACACAAGATTTCTCCTCTGCTGAGTGACCCTGTGTGGTCTCTTGGGGGTACCTGGGCTAGATTTCAACTGGGCGGGCAGTTTGCAAGAGACCGGCGCCTCTCTTTAAGCGGTTTGTGTTGTGTTGCATGAAGGGCGTTTTGGGGAGCAAGGCCGCGAAGCAGCCGGCTGACGAGGCGACGCTGGACGCTATAAGGAACCTGGCGCAGAAGCTTCCGCCAGCCGAGCGCAGCAGCCTCAACTCCCTTCTGGCAAGCGCTCTCAAGAGCGGCGGCACCTCCGGTGCTCCTCCTGCCCACACACCTTCCTCCGCTCACCTCAGCACCACTAAGCACCACTGACCCTCAGCTGTTGATAAAACTCATGATCCTTACATCTGCCTAGGATGGCAGAGTTCCTGAAGATTGAGATGGAACTTTCTGGAGCTATTGGACTGTGTTTTACCGGATGTTGTGAAATTTACCAATATGCCTCAGCTGTTGGCCCATGGACAGTCACACTCAATGCTATTTTGATACGCGGTCCATGGCACTTGGGACATTGCAGGTCTCACCAGACGCTAGGCTCTTGGCAACACTCAGGCATTGGGCCCAACTGGATCCAGCCCAATCCAGCCAAAGCACTGCCCATTTTCACTATGCTAGCGGCTTGATAAAAGTGTCTATGTGATCTGGTGACCGATCAGTGAAGAAGCAGCTTGTGGAGAGATAGGTGCTCGATTTCATGTGGCAGGAAGATTTGGTGGGGGTTGCCAAATTTGTCATGGGTTGTTTTGATGTCAGAACTGCTGATTGGGGAGATGATAGGACATCTAATCAGCCCTAGATGGCTGGAATGGTGTAATCGCTTCTTCTTCTTCTTGTGCTGAGTTCGAGGGGACTGCATTGGCTGTGCAGAGGAGGAGGCAGCGCGCAACGAAGAGCGCAGGGTGAAGCGCATCCTGAAGCCGGAAGGCAGCTGGCCAGCTGCTGGCCAAAACAGGCTGTCAATCCAGGCGCAGCAGGTCTCAACCTCAACCCTTGCTATTCACCTCATAATATTACAACTTGCCAGAGGATGTAGGGGCCACCTAGCTGGCAAGCTGGTGGAATCACAGCACAGTATTACATGGTGGTGTTTCTTGCAGGATGACATCTCTGCAGAGGAGCAGGAGCAGCTGGAGCAGGACATTGCTGAGCTGAGCGGGGCCAACTCTGGCAGCGAATTCGATGACGCCAAGCCGGAAATGCAGCCGTCCAGAAAGGCGGCCGCCGCGAAACTGCAGATCAGGGCCGCGCGCAAAAGCTCTGGGTGTGCCCCCCACAAATTGATGCATGCCTTACTTCCTCTCACCTGTGAACACTGACTATAAGGACTTCTATCTGCCCAACCAGCAAGCAACTGTCACCTGGCTCATAATACATGCAGTTCTGATTAAGTAACTATTTTTTAATCCCTGATGCTTGGGCCATGAGTTTCGCTTTCATGCATGGCCGAGACTGCTTGTGCATCCTGATTGTGAGCTTGGTGTCAATCAAGATGCGCTCCTGTCCAATGTGTGCTGATTCAGAACCTAAACCCTAAACCCTAAATATAAACCTCCATGTGTGGGCAGGTTCGATGATGGCGCAGCTGCAGAACTGCAGGAGCTAGAGGCTGAGCAGGATGTAGAGGACAGCTATTTAGATGAGACTGCAAATCAGCCATACGAGCCTGATGCATTTGACGACTCTGACGATCAGATGGACCTGCAAGAAGACTTGGAGAATAAGACTGAAGAAGAAGAGGAGGAGATGGAGAGATTTGTGAATGAAGCAGTGGCCACTAAACTCAGGTGCGTGTCAGAAAGATGTCACTGGAAATCTGCCGCAACACATGACAACCGGTGGTAGATCGTGAAAATGGGTGCAATGCTAGGTCTTCATAATAACAATGCCACCAATGAAGCTCATCCCGTGCTGAAGCCTCTTCAAATCCTAGGGAAACACCGTGCTGTTTCTGTCCTGACACATGTGGCGTGCTTAAGGTCTTGCCCATTGTCTTCTATGATACCAGATGGAACAGAGGAGCATGACACGTGTGATGCATGGTGATGTGCGCAGATCGCAAGGTGGGGATGCCAGGAACAGAGGCATAGTGGCAAAGGAAGCAGCGGAGTCTCAATCTGAGCCACGCATTGTCTCTGAGGATGATGGCTTCTTCGCGGAGACCCAAACCTCGAATGCTCAATCAGGGACAGACAATCGCGCATCCAAACGTGTAACTTTGAGACGTGTGGACCCACAGAGCAGTGCAGATGCTCTAGAGCCCTACGAGGGCGAAGAGGCCGGCCAAGATGACATTTACGCTGACGAGGCGACCGGCAAATTCGACACTGCCGATCGATTGATGGCGCGCAAGCAGGCAGCTGAGCGTGACGCGGCCGGCCGCCGAGGCGGCGCCGGCGGCTCGGCAGATGCCAAATCAGGCGAGGATGGCGCCAGACAGTTGCCTGATCTGGCGTCCTCCCGAGCGGCAGCAGGCAACAATCCCCGGCGGGCCAATGGCAAGCATTCAGAATTTGCTCGCACTGCGACGGGCGTGCGTGACAGCAACGGGAATGGTGGGAGCGAAGGTGGTGTTTTGTTGGACACATGGGAAGAGAAGCAGAAAGAGGTGGAGTAGCAGGGAGCAACAAGTCAGGGATTAGCCAACATTGGCGGGGTAGCTGCTTTTCTCGTTGCATAGATTCATAGCAAATGTTTAGAAGGACTCCCAAACCCCTCTGTCATCAACATGGTGTTTAGGCAGCGTAGCACTTTCGTGCACGTAAATTTCTTACATTGTCCTCTTGTATTCGCACACTTCATGGAATTGCTTAGCTTCAATACAAAGCGGCATTGGGTGCATCCCCATCACTGAAGGTTGCATTGATGTGTTCAGCGCTGCACAGTAACTTTGCCACATAATTGTTTTGTGCAGCATGCACGTCAGCCTGAGGTGGGTGTTGAGTCTAGCGGTGTTGCAATTGCATTTTCTGTAAGCTTCATCTCCTCCAGTGTACGCGCCGCAAGCTGGTGAGACTAGTGACACTTTTACAGATAGTGCTAGTGGCATGTCTATCAGCAATGCAATGTGTACCGGTACCTTGAGGTACCTAGCTAGCTGGCGCAAGTGCAAGCAACAACCAGACCTCTGTGACTGTAGTAATCTGTCTTGCCTTGTGCAGGCAAATGATGCCCCGCGATTATCATGAAGGTCTGAAGAAGCATCAAACACGGCAGCATGAATTTATCCATATATGTTGAGCAAATGCTTCATAATGCTCTGCACAGGAATATCGCACAGCTTGCACACACATGCACATAAACAACACAACAGCAAGCGCATTGGGCCAATCCCTGCCCATTGGCCGCCATGCATTCGAATGGAATTCCCTCTACTACAGCTTGGAACTATCACAACAAACCCATTGGCTGATTGTTTGCAACACCTAGCAACTACTTGGGGCTGTGTAAGCACGGTCTCTCACATATTGAATGGGTAGACCACCAGTGCCTGGCTTCCACGTGGGATAAACTCCCTCCTAGTAGATTTTTGTGGCAATGAGTTCCTTCTATATGCTACTTAGAACTCTTGGGACACTGCACCAGAGGCCCCCTCCTTCTTTGCCTTGGTCTTAGGCAGCAGCACGCTGTGGATGTTCGGAAGCACACCACCTGAATCGGCAAAGTCAAAGATCAGAAATGTTTCCTCTCGATGGTCCCGGCAACATTCCAAGAGCATTCTAGCCAGCATGGAGGTTATGCACATTGTATTGGGAATGCTGTGTTGTGGGGCACCACCGGAGGAGACAATCAGAGGATAAATGGCAACAGGTGGCGACGCAGAAAGTGCACTGCCCACCAACATTGTGCAAGGGTGAATGTCATGCAGCGTCTAGCATCGAGTGGGGTTGGATGCTGCTTGGGCAGCAAGGTCCGCACCGGAGGCGATGGTGACATTGCCGAGCAGCTTGCTCAGCTCCTCGTCGTTGCGCACAGCCAGCTGGATGTGGCGGGGGATGATACGGGTCTTCTTGTTGTCGCGGGCGGCGTTGCCTGCCAGCTCCAGCACCTACACACAACTCCAATACTGAAGGAAGATCTCCACACCCGCCAGTTCGAGCTCTCATCAGTGGCAAAATATAATGGCAACTATGAGAGAATGCTCCTTCACCCTTTGAATAGATGATGAAGTATGTTCACATGGGTGAAAGGTCATCCTGCTGCCAATCTGCTGGACTTCAAAGCGATTGATGAGTGTCCAAGGAAGGAACGCCAGAGGCACTCAATGGTAGTGGGTGAGACCAAGCCCATCAGTAATCTATATGGATGAGCAATTGGCATCCCACCTCGGCGGCGAGGTACTCCAGCACAGCTGCCAAGTAGACAGGCGCTCCCGCTCCCACACGCGATGCATACTGCAGCACAAGGAATATAGTGGGGTGCAAGTGTAAGCTACTAATAATTAACATCCCATCGAATTCTTTGAGCGGGAGTAAAATGTCATGTCACTGGAACTTTCTAAGGAATGCATGCGCTGGTCGCTTCAAATTGTGAAAGCAATGCATGCGCTGGTCGCTTCAAATATGACTCACCTTGCCCTTCTTCAGGTACCGGGCGATACGGCCGACAGGGAACTGAAGGCCAGCCTTTGCTGAGCGGCTGACCTGCTTCTTGCCTGTCTTGCCCTTCCCACGGCCGCTCATCTCTGCAGGATCCTGGAGGCAAAAGCTCTGATTTAACAACGACAGATATGTGATCAACATTGCCTTGTTTCCCACTTGAGGCAGACTGTTGAAGTTCCTATCACCGCAATACTGAAAATTTTCGTTGATGGTAATTCATTTGCACGGAAAATTATAGCATCAACAGGAAACACCATCAAACCAACCGGTCTTGGCCTCGATTGCCTTGATGAAGCGGCTGTGGGGCCAGACAGAGTGAGGCATACACAAAGCATACATGCAGCGAGTTGGAAGGGTTATCCAAAACATGGCTTTGCGCCTAACGTCAACTGTAGTTGTGCTCAGGCCACAGAAACATGGCGTGGGTTCCAAAAAGATGAGGTGTAGCTACTTACCTGATATCAAATACCTTCTCTGGCGTCAACGCAGTAGACCGGCTGTCAGCTGCAGTTCACCTCAAGTGATATCACCAAGCGCACGATTGAGTTTCGCGGGTTGATCCCAAGATCTTTTATTCTTTCTGTTCAACATTGGTCCTTGCCGAGGTCCAGTCAGCTGAGAGCGGGGGGCCTTGTAATGATTTGTTGTGCATGGTTCCTGGCCATATTTTCCGCAATGTTTATTGAGGACAGAAGTCTATTGTTGATACTGCTTAAAGTTGTCTTCTGGGCCACGTACGTACGAAGATCTTGAGGTGAACATACCCGAACGTATCAACTGATCTGGAGAACCGAGGTGCTGTCGGGACGGGTATAGCCATGCATAATGACTGGGATGTTCAAGGAAAGACAGTTATAGTTACAGGAGCCACGTCTGGCATTGGCAGGTGATCATATCTCTTCCATGATGACCTCAGATGCCGATGGTCATTCGTGTTGCAGAGCTTGACGTGCCTGCTACTTCCCTCGACGTTCTCGAAAGACCTCTCTACATCGGTATGAAACTTGACTGTCCTCTTGCCTCGTGACAGGGAGACTGCCCTTGCCCTTGCTGGTATGGGAGCAACAGTGGTCCTGGCTGTGCGCAACCAGAAGGCAGGTCAGGACACTGCAGCCATGATCAGGTGAGACAGCCCGCTCACAAGTCCTCCTTGGTCAAGCAACTTCTGATATGCTTGCATCAAAGAAGCGGCCTGAGATGTCTTGCATGGCCAATGTTGGAATATTCCCTTTCTGGTGAAGGCTGTGATGGATCGGTCGCAGGCAAGTGCATCCAGCAGCACAAGTGGAGGTGGGTCCCAAGCTGGAGCTGGCGCAGCCCAGCAGCATTCGCAGCTTTGCCGCACAGTACCAGAAACAGAAGCGGCCGCTGCATGTACTGGTGAACAATGCAGGCGCCAATTACCTGTCGGAGGGCATCACCGAGGATGGCGTTCCCCTCCTCACCCAGGTGCCTCTCCCCCAGTCTCTCTAATCAAGTCATCTTGTACCACTGCTTGCGCTTTTGAGTTCTTTTACACAGTTTGATCGAAGCTCGCAGCATGGCATCAGACAGACGTGAGAGGCAAGCTGTGATCTTGCGTCAACAATGGGATGTATAAGTGTATGTGAATACGAGTGAATGACCTGCTAAGTAGGGGTAGGACTCGGGAAAATATTGCAATCTGTATGTGTCCTAGTAGTAACCTGTTATGCATTCGGCTTGTTTCGAAGGGAGAGGTTGGGGGCACAAGTGTCTTTCGTCTTTATGCCCAGGTCAACTACTTGGGGCCATACATGCTGACGAGGCTGCTGGAGGGCAGCCTGGTCGCGTCAGCGCCTTCACGAGTCATCAATGTGTCATCTGTCACTCATCGCTATGGTCTTATTGACAACCCTGCAAGCTTCCTCTCCAGAAGCACCATCGGTGTTGGCGGACAGTATCCGGTAAGGCAATCTTTTGTGCCCCTGGCTTCGGACTTCCCTGTGGCACTGCTGAACCGAAGTTAGCAGGAGCATAGCAATGCAATACCATAACAGGAGATGTCCGTGTGCCGTCTTGCAAAATGGCTGTTGGACATGGGAAACTTACAGTGTCTGGAAATGGGAAACTTACAGGGTCTGGAAGAGTTGTCAGGGACCACAAGCGACTGGGCATTACTCTGCATGTGGTGATGCACAGGCCGGTATATGTGTGAGCACCGCATGAGGCATGCTCCTTGCAGGCCACCAAGCTTGGCAATGTCCTCTTCACATACGAGCTGCAAAGGCGCCTTGGGAACCTGGGAGTACAGGTGAGGGAATCCAGCAATCCTAATTTCATCTGCCCAGTCGTCTGCATGTCTTTGCTGTTTGTCTGTTTGGTGCTACAGTGCTGCACTACCTGTTGAAGCACATTGCTTTTCCCAAAGCAAGGGCCATCAAGTTCAGGTTCTTGCATGTGGTGGCTTCCAATCCTACCACACCAACAGAAGCGTTGCGCCTGAGGCAGGGAGCAACGGCAGGGCCTTAAGGCGGGCTAGACTAAATCGAACTGTGCGGCGAGCTTGTGCGATC
Source organism: Coccomyxa sp. Obi (assembly GCA_020887355.1). Classification (NCBI taxonomy): domain Eukaryota; kingdom Viridiplantae; phylum Chlorophyta; class Trebouxiophyceae; family Coccomyxaceae; genus Coccomyxa; species Coccomyxa sp. Obi. The sequence continues at coordinate 454,912 of AP025001.1, forward strand.
GGTAACACTATAACAGAAGAAGCAGGCAGAGGAAGAACAGCCTTGTGAAACTCCCTCATTGTCGCGACCTTGTGCGAGAATGAGGGCGTTTTGAGAGCTTGTTCTTCCTCTGCCTGAAGCGCAGGTCAAGGGGCTGACTGGAAGGCGTGCTGCAGGCCTGTGCAGTGGACCCGGGCGCGGTGGCGACGAACATCTACAAAGACTCGCGTCTGTTCACACGGCAGCCGCTCAAATGGCTCATACAGAACCTGTATGCGCCGCCTCAGGACGGCGCAGCTGCAGTGGTGCATGCAGCGTCCGCGCCTTGGCGGCGACAACCCAGGAAACATGGTGATATGTTATTTCTATATTTAGTACCCTAACCCCTAAATCTTAAAAATAGGATGGTTTGCGCACTTGTGCGAAGTGCGTAGTCTGCGACCAGTTTGTGAAATACATTCACGATGACGTAAACCTGTGCCTACTGGAGTGTCAGTGTTAAAGGCCCTCACTTATCATGCACATAACAGGAATGGGATCATGGCGGTTGAGAGTCAATAACACTTTGAATGGATTCATCATGTTGTTGACTCAACGTATTCTCTGAGACGAGTGTTAATTTCTGCTCAATCGTTGTGCCTCCTACCTGCAGGCTTCTTTGGCAAGAAGAAGACGGATGCATTATTGGCAGACCATTCAAATGCTGAGACATGGGTGAGCTGCTTGGCTGGCAAGGCCTTTTCAATTTGCAATATCCGCGAGTCCGTGTCTGCCCCACTCGTCTGATCTAGCAGCACGACGTGCTGCTGAATGTGCATCTGTGCCAGGTAAAGAAGAGCTTGCTTTGCATGCAGTTCTTTGCCAGAGGAGTGTTTGCGTGGCCGGCCATCACAGGTTTCAGAGGGCAGCGAGAAGGGGTCATAGGCAATCTGAGGATGCAAGGCTGGGCGGTACGTGCACTCAGCCTCAGTGCCCTCGACTGGCCGCTGAGAAGAATCACACAAGGTGACACCCGTGACCATCTCAGACTGACGGAAACATGAGTTCAGCATCCATTGCAACGTCTGTTGGTCGTTTGAACCGGGCTATGTAGATCAGAAAGGAACCTCGGGTTGAGGAGGTATCCATGCATGCTGGTGCCATCCTTGCTCAGATGTCCAAGATATGTCCCTGCAGTGAGCGCTTTAAAGCAAAAGAAATTTCTGCTCATGAGGTCAGTGCTAGATAGTGCCATAAATGCGGTAACAATGATCTAATGCCAGGTCCCCGATGGGGGGGAACCTGGGAGTTTTCAAGAGGGCTGAGCCCTGTATGCAGTTGTCTGGGGAATGCATCAAGCATTCATGCAGTCTGGTTTGCGCTTGCAGGTAGGTGGCTGTCGGAGACCAAAGCTGTCCCTTCTGCTCCAGCCAGCTACAGCAAGGAGATGGCTGCTGCATTGTGGGACCTGTCTGCAGACACATCCAATCTGCCCACAGAAGTATGTGTTGTATTAATGTCAAAACAGCTCTGAATGCATGGAAATTTGATATGAAGAGAACGCCTTGTCTGCTCATGTAACAGTGGCACTCTTCACCTTACACCAGCTGTGATGTAAAATCTCCATGTTTCCGATTAGTTCTAAAATGGGTATCAACAAAACCCAATTGCTGACGAAGATGCACTGAATGCATTTTCAACCTCTTGCAGGCCACAACCCGAGCTGCTGCACCACAACCACGGCACAGAAATATCTGAACTGTGCGGTGTACTCAGAGACACCACTCGCATGTATGTCGGGTACTTTTGCTGCCTGGGCGGCCTCAAATCTGGCTGTGCTGCGATTCCGATTCACGATTCCCTACCTTGGCCAATTTCTTGACAACAGCTAGCTGTCGACTATCGACCCCACTTGACAATGTAGGCATGGGCCCTTGATCCTTGATCTTCATATCTAGCTCATCCAGCGGACGCCCGGCCCCCTTCTCCTCTACGGAAAAGGAAAGGACATGTTCTTGATTTGATCTGGGCTTGCGAGGAAAAGTGGCCCCTCTGGCAGGGCCTCAAGACTCGTAGCCCTTGGGGTACAGGGAAGCCCACTTCCACTGGTCGCGGCACATGTCATTGATGTCAAGCTTGGTCTTCCAGCCCAGCTCGCGCTCAGCCGTCTCCGTGGCTGCCCACACCGCCACACTGTCCCCCGCGCGCCTGTCCACCAGCTTGTACGCCACCTTCTTGCCGCTCGCCTCCTCAAACGCCTGCGCATAAAAATTGTACTCTCAGCTGTGCATACCGCCACAGAGGAATGCAGAGGGAGCTCTAATGTCGTTGCACATAACACTGGCACATAGTTAACCCCTTTTAGAATCTTTCAACCTCTGGCGGTAATGGCACTTGCAGCCCAGAAACAGCACACCTGATCCGTCCTTGCAGCATCACTTGTATTACCATGGAATGTTTTCGCGGCACTCCCAAGTCCTGTTGATGGGAAATTCAGTGGTGCCCACCTTGACCATTTCGAGGACGGTTGTGCCAGTGCCGGTGCCAAGATTGATGGGCACGCAGCCGATGTCGGGCGAGCGGAACAGCTTGTCCAGCGCCGCCACATGGCCCTGCGCCTCAGGCTTTGTTCAGAAACTGCTTAGGGGTCATGTGCAAGGCAACAATGCCCTTGCACCTCTGCTGAGTGGCAGCAACTTAGACCTGAGCATCTGTTGAGGGTCCTGCTACAGACCTTTCTTTGCTCAATGTCCTGTCACTGTGCTGCTGTCCCTGCAGCAGCGCTCATTACTCCGACTGGACATAATGGTTGCCACAGGGGTACAGTACCTCGACCACTCGCAGATGTAGGCCAACCCATTAGCATTGAGGTTGTCAGTGAAGGCGTTCTCACCTCGGCCAGATCCATGACGTGGATGTAGTCGCGGATGCAGGTGCCGTCGCGCGTGGGGTAATCGCTGCCAAACACGCTGAGCGCCTCGCGCTGGCCGAGCGCCACCTGCTGCACGTACGGCATCAGGTTGTTGGGGATGCCCACTGGGTGCTCCCCGATCTTACCTGCATACCACATAGACATTCATGGATTTCTGAACACTGCCATGCATGCACATGTGAGAGACCGCTCCTTCACCTCGGGTCGAAAGAAAGCCCTCTGCCCATGGACTATGCAGATTTGTTTCCTGATAAGATTTGTGACGTAGGCAGAAAATCACTGATAATAACGCAGGTCCTGCTCAACAAATCAGAGGTGTGCTGGGCTCCTTCTGCTGTTCCAAATCAGGTGGAGACTCCTCTTCAGATGCGCTTCCGAGCAGGGGTATATGCTACTTCAATTACGCTCAACCGCTTCTGCTCACACACATGCATATTAACCAAGCCCTCAATACCCATCAGGTGGAGTGCACGGTGATAAGGACATAGTAGGCCGAAGGGCCATGTGTAACTTGAAATTGCCATCGGACCCCTCACCGGAGGGGTGCGCGCCGACGGGGTTGAAGTAGCGCAGCAGGATGGTGCGCCATTCGCGCTCGGCCGCGGCCACGTCGCGGAACATGTCCTCGATGATGAGCTTGGTGCGGCCGTAGGGGCTGAGCGCCTTCAGCGGGTGCTCCTCATCGATGGGCACCTTCTCCGGGTTGCCGTACACTGTGCATGAGCTGGAGAACACCATCTGCGCACCAGACATGATTCGACATTTGCTGAAACAAGGAGAGTGTTGCTCTAGGCAATCTCAAGACCCTGAACATGCTACTGACTCCTGACAGAGCAGGGACATGACTCTTGAGGAAATCAATGTAGTCAGCACTGAAATGGACACTTTAGCGTTTGCATGATGCCAGTAGTATTTGGCTAGAAGATACTGAGGCGTTGCGGTGTGAGGTGTGTGGCAGCATGCTTGTTTCAGACAACTTGTTGAGCCAACTCATGCAGCTGATCGGCAGGGAAAGGGATCGCGCCGTACGTTTCTGACGTTGTGCTTGCGCATGACCTCGACGAGGTTGACAGCACCGACCACATTGTGGGTGTAGTACAGCATTGGGAACTGCACTGACTCGCCCACTGCCTTCCTTCCGGCAAAGTGAATCACTGCATCAAACCTGTGTAGGGCATACCGGCTTTGACAAACATGCACATGCTTCCTTGCAGTGTCCGGGGCTGTCAGACAAGGACATTTTGCACTCGGTTATGTACGGGCTGCCGAAAGTAAAGTGTTTGCAGGGGTCATGTTGCAAGTTGTCTCACTTGGTAGAGCTGAAGATCTCATCAATCTCATCAAAGTTTCTCAGATCAGCCTGCAGCTCATCACAAGGTGCATGTCAGGATGCATGATATTTCGACTCGTTTACTACGCATGTTACACAGGAAGCAACCACGCTATGGTAGTATGCACAAGAATGCGGACCTTGATGAACTTCATCTTGCTTGCTTTGTCACCAGCCAGCTCCTGCATCCGCCTGTATGGCAGCTCTCCGTCAACGTTTTTTATTCGATTATGTTTTCAATACCACGTTGTCGGCATGGCCGTATGCAAGTGAAGAAGTCGTTCTTTGATTGCCTTAATCACTTAAAGCCACTATGGTGGGATGGTGTGAGAGGGGAGAACAGACTTGTAAGCTTCCTCAAAGGCATTGTCGAGGTTGTCAACAATTGTCACATTATAGCCGTGATCCAATAAACAGAGCACAGTATGTGAACCTGCACCATTCAACCATCAGCTAGAAGCTTTCAGAAGCAGGCACACCAAGTTCAAGGACGGCCCATTAAATTGTGGACTCCTTTTTAGAGAAGCAAATCGTGGAATTCTTGCATACAAATCAGGGTACCAGGCCGATGTCAGGGCCTGTAGGGGCAATCAACTGGATATCCATTTAAACTTGGAGCGTACCGATGAAGCCGATACCCCCCGTGACGAAGATGTGCTTGCCGTCAGCGCTCATGTTGGTGATCTCAGAATCTACGCAAAACTCAAAGGACCACTGTGCTGCTGGTTTTCCAAGCCTATTGTCTAGGACCCGCCAAGGTTAGAATCTTTGTTGAGTGCGCGGCTGCAGAGCACTGCTTCGCTGAACAATGTAATCTTGTTTTGTGCCCTGAAGATCTACAAGAGCTATTGAAGTGCAGGCAGAGTTTTTATGAAAGATCGGCTGTCGTGAGTCGGATCCAACCGAAGCTTCGGTTCCACGGCGGGAATCCCCGCAATGCCTGCCCGGTTGGGCAGTTTGGGCAGGTCAATTGCTGTTTTTCTTCCTTTCACTTGCATTGTCAATATATTTGTCATGAATTGTTTTGATGTCATAGCTGCTGATGTGGGAGATGATAAGACATTTAACCAGCCCTAGATGGCTGGAATGATGTAATCGCTTCTTTTTCGTCTTTTGGCCGGAAAATTTTAAAGGTCAAGATCTCCGGAGAGGATCCTCCGGAACCGAGCTGCATGCAATGGGGATGAGTAATTGTACTTCATCTACTTTATCCCAGGGCCACTTCCCTTTCAACACATGGGCACTGTCTCACTATGTAGAGTAGTAACTTCAAAGTATTGATCATTGACAGTTGCATTCTCTTACTGATCCTGAACGCCGGCATGACGTCCGATTTGCTGGTACTAGCTACTGTAAGACTCCCAGGCTAGAACTGTTGCGCCTTAATGCAGTAAAACTACTAAGCTCCAGCTAGACCACTGACGGACTGTGCAGTATATTATCATGGTAGTCATGACCATATAGAAGCTCTACGCTGTACTGTTGTGCAAGGCCTAATGTTGACTTTGATATGTGATGCCTCACATTAAGTTCCTATACTTGACACAGCTTACGCTGTAGAACATCTTCCTGATCGGCACCCACTGCAGTGCTAGCAGGCATACGGCATACGCTGCTCTTGGGCAAGCAACCAGCTCACGTAGACATGGAACCCGAGTCTGCTTCAAGCCGATCAACGGAAGGACATCAAGATTTTCATACCATCCCGGTTATGCAGGGCTGCTTAGATGGCCCGCAACCACCCGCACAAAAGCGTGAACAGCTCCAAAAACCAGCTGGCTCAGCAGGCATCGCCCTTGCGCAGGTGCATCTTGGCGCTGATGGCCGCGCTGAGCTCCTCCTCGTCGCGCAGCTGGGCCTGGAAGCTCTCCAGGCGGCCCTGCAGCTGCGCGATGTTGGATGCCTTGCGCTCCAGAACATCCCTCAGCCCGCTGATGTAGGCGTCGATTGCACTCCCTGGCTGATCGATCTGCATGCATAAAAGAAGAAGCGATTACATCTATTCCAGCCATCTAGACCTGATCAGATGTCCTGTCATCCCCCAAATCTGCATGTAAGACGTCCAAACAATCCACGGCAACCCCCACAAGAACACGAAATCCAACATAGAGTGATTTGCAATTCGCCGGAACCACCATGATCTAAATGAGCGAAGTATATCAACTGTCATGCAGCAATCATGGCTGCCACAATGTGTACATTGCTGTTTTGATTGACCCAAAAGGGTGATGGGATCTAGCAGCGAATTGAATTAACCTGTCATGCAGCAGTCATGCCTTGTGCAGGCTGTTGTTTAGCTTGACCCAAGGGTGATGGAATAAGGAGCAGCAGGGGGAGATATCTCTGCATGGTCGGGTTTGATGCATGGGAAGAGACCATGGCGCACCTGGCCCAGGAGGTTCATCTCCTGCCTGACAATGGCCATGGTCTCCTCGATCTGCCAGCGGTGTGCTGCAATGAGGTTGTCCTCTTCCTCGAGGATCCTGCACAGAGCGAGGAGACCTTGCAGTTGGACATTCTGCTGGCACAAGATATCCACAGCAGGACAGTCCTCACAGAGAATGTGCACATTACACTTGCCGCAGAGATAGACAGTGAAAAGAGCAGTGTTCGCCATGATATGAGTAGTTCACCTGTTCATCAAGTCATCCCTGGTGTAGAGCAGATCATTCAGCTGCGCCATGTCATCAGGCGCTGTAGCATCTGCTGCGGCTTCTCGCCTGCCGGCATCGGCCGCCGGCCTCCAATCTGCTTCTGACGGGTTGACCCTAGCGCTCACCTGTAAGTATCATCATTGCTCTCCATGCACACTTGACACTTGCAACCACCAAGATAAATGCATGCTGGTGTCAAGGAACTCTGCTCTCCAAGCGATGTGCAGAAATACATGGAAATGGGGCCCAGTCATTGGCCCCCAAGCAAAATTAACACTTGTTACGACCACGATGCATGCATGCACTGTGTCGAGGAACTCCGTAAGCAAGGAGCGGGAGAATAACGGAGTGGAGCGGCAGGCGGACCTCGTCTGCCGTCGTGCGGCGGGAGGCGACCTTGGCGCTCGCCTGCGCAGGCTTGGTCATGGGGTAGTCATCGGTGGCACTCCGGTGGCGCACAGGCTTGGGCTGTGGCTTTTCCTAGGCAGTCATTAGTCATGTTCAGCAGGCGCTATAGACACACAGCTTCTCTGTGTCCTGGCAATAAGTCGTGTGGGATTTTCGGGAGGAAATATTCCTGAAACAGTTTGCTTTATACCCCTTAAACTAGGGATTTTCTGTATTCAAACCCTAAATCCACCATTGCAAATTCAGGAAGAAAAAATATTACAATATATGCCCCTTCACCCTAACCCAAAACCCTAATCCCTGAACTGCACAACCCTACTCGAAGTGGCTGAGATTTAGACTCCGGGGGAATTTCATGCGATTTGTGCTTTTGTGTGTGGTTCAGCAGACCATACACCTCTGCAGTGCGCCGCGGCTGCGCCACGCGCTCGTCCTCGGTGGCTGCGCGGCGGCTGCCGGCCGGCCGCGACGCGGCCTGCTCCTCGGCTGCGGCCGCCGCCGCGGCCGCGCGCTTGGCCGCCAGGACCTTGACCGGGTCATCTGCCGTGCCGCGGCGGCCGCGCACGATCAGCGGAGAGCGGCCCCTCTCTGTGTCCCTTGGCGAGGCAGGCCTGCTCAGCAGCACACCTCATCAGCCTTGGCAACTTGTCAAGAGGTGCCGTGATAGTTTTGGGGTTGATCAGAACACATTGTCAAGTTAGCAACAGCAGGCCGAAGAAGCAGAGAGCCAGCAGACCTCTGCATGCCCCTTCCGCCTGCAGGTGACTGGTGAAGGTCTGCAGCGCTGGATGGCCCCCTCGGCGGCGTTGCTTGCCTGCGTCAACAAACGCATAAAGCATCAGTTTGGTAGATAGCATGGGTAAAAAGGATTCCCAAAATTTGGCATGCGGGCTAAGCATCCTGCGACTGTGTGCTGTCCCTGAACTACGAGATGTGAAGAGTGAGCCTTTTCATGGACACCTTGTGGGGACATTAGTCAATGTGCTGTCCCATACCACAAGAGGTGTAGAGTGGGGATCTTTGTGAACACCTTGTGGGGACAGTGGTCTGCATTGTGGCAGGCTGCCGGGGCCGCATGGACGGCGATGGTGCGCGTGGCCGCAACGGCCGCGGCGAGGACATTCCCCGGCAGGGCGACGGCGCGCGGCCGTTAGGCAGCGGCTGCAGCACCGGCGCGCCAGTAGCCGCGCAGGAGAAGCGCGCTCCCTTGTCCTTGCGCAGCTCTGTGGAGCACATGGTGCACTTGTGAGAGTCAACCTACTGAAATTGTTCTTGATTTTAGGAATTTCAGATATTTTGGGTTCAGGGTTTTATATAATATTATATAAGCCCTAACCCCTAAATTAGTGGAGGTTCAAAGGCCCCTTATCGAAGAAGCGAGCACAGGTATTCTTGCCCAAATATCTGGAGAGTGTGATCTGTTTGCCACTAGGGAACCTGCTGACACCTTTCATGGTGGGGGGGGCTGGAACTTGACATCATCCCATGCAATGCAGATGTCTGTGCACCATTCAAAGACAGAGCTCATCTGTGCAAGACACACCTTTCACTCTGTCAGCATAGCGGAGCGTGTTGAGGGTGTGCTCGCAGGAGGTGGCTGCAGGGGAGACATTGGCTATCATGACTGTGCGTGCCTGGTCGCCTGTGAAGGAGTCTCGGAGCACCTAAACAAACCAAACAAACTTCTAACAGCAGCATTTGCCTCACATATTCGTCTGAGTGGGCAATGCTTTGTACCTGATCACCAAGTATCACTTTGACACTGAACCACACCTCTGTAAGTTACATAGCAATGAACTGTAGTTAGGTAATTAGTATACACAGTTCTTATGAGGACATGAGAATTAGGAACATAAGTATATATGAACCTCACCTCTGTTAGCTTTGAGCCTCGGAAAGGGACATGCTGCGCTGAGGAATCCAGAGCGCGGATGCACTCTTTGAGCGCTAGCAGGCTCTTGTTGATCTGCGCTCCTTCCATACGTGTTTGCCTGCACAGGCAGCACAGATTACAATAAACTGCAAAAGAGATGATTTGAAGGACATAAGTAAGGCCAGGGATGGGGCCTCACACCACAGGCCCCGGCCATCGATGGGGGAGTCTACACTGAGGACCAGATCTCCAACAAAGCCTTGTGACCGTGGATACGTGTCACTGCTCTACCATGTCATGTAGAAGAGTGGGTGAGAGATCACGCCTGTTGTTGTCATAAGTGTCAGCGCCTCGCTCACTACCAGCCAAGTCCACAAAGGAGATCTTCCCCAGTGGATGCTCTGACTCCCCTCCTTTCTTCAGTGCAAACTGCATTGTGTGCCAGACTCGGGTCACAATGTAAAGGCAAAAAGAAGTACAGATGTGGGCAAAGCTGCGCAAGCTTTATGAGGAAGCAGAGACTTTGAGCATGGCAGAGAACCACATCCCACGCTCACTGCAACTGAGGGTAAATGTCATCACGTGACTAAGGAATTTGCCTGCATGATGGAATGAGAGCGCGATGACTCCTCATTGACACCTGTGCTGCCAGTGCTGCGCGCCTTGTTGGCATGCGCCACCAGCTCTCTGATGGTCTCCACGTTTGACACCTCCACCTGTGCGACAATAACAGCACAACGTGATCGTCATGCAGTTTCCATGCATTTCCTGAAGCAAATGGCAGCTGGTATATTTCAAAATGAAATAAAGCTTTTTTATTTGCATGGCAGCGGGTCCTTCCCAGGTGACTGGATTGATTTGTGTGAAGCAAAGACATGCAGCACAGCTCTGCAACTCTGCAATGAAAACTTGGACGCTTGTCAGTGTTCCCCAGGACATCAAGGAGCCACAACATGCAGGAGCTCTACTTTTCCTACACTGGTTCATGTGGATAGCTCAAAGAGCACACCTCTTTGAGGCCGACAATGCAGACGCGGCCCTTGCCATCCTCTCGCATGACCAGCCCTTGGCGGCCATTCAGCAGGTCGAAGAGCTTGCCGCCGTAGATCTCAAAGCAGGACACCCAGAGAGACAGACCCGCGTGCTCTGAGAAGCCCAGATAGGCGAAAATGTCTGAGGCAGCTCGCAGGGGCAGAGGCTGCATGGTGTATGTCTTGCCGCTTCCCGTCTGGCCATATGCAAAGCATGTCGCCTGCATGCAGCGCAGCAAACTTGCAGCCATTATGAATGAAAATCTTTTATACTTGCCATTCATCTGCAAGCACAAGGAAGAGCCACCAGATTGCTGAATTGCATGTACCTGACAAAATGTGCTCTTTTAACACCACTGACCTTACTTGCCAGCTTGCCACGCTTTTGCATGGAGTTTCCAGAATGTTGAGTTCAAGCAGTGCAGGAGATCAAGGCATCATGCATGCGAACCATGATGGATGGCTTGAATATTGCCCCAAACCTTTTGAGGAACCTCCATGTGGCAGACAGCATGATGCATGCTTTCTCATGCCAGGTATGTTGAATTAAGTTTTCAAACATGTTGCGGCCTTGCGAGCTGACCTTTCCGGATCGGAAGATGGTGGCGACAAGGGGCTGAACTGTGGAGCGGTAGACTGCATCGTTGGACACTCGCTCATCCAGAACATCATCAAATGCAAAGGCATGATGCTCCACATACTTTGTCAGGTCCACCTTCACCCGCGGCTCGTGCACCACCAGTCGAGATTCCATCATGTCTGCCTCAATCGCATCATCCTCCCCCCTTTCCAACTCCTGCAACCCGGTCTCAATCATGCAGCTCTAACTGGCAGAAACATTCACTGCAATGTCAATCTGAATGGCTCTATGATCGTCGGGAAGCAACCCTCATGTGCCAGTATTTCAACTAGAGATGCTCTCCATGTGGAGTCAGGATTCAGGAGTGGTTGGAGGTTCTGCATGAAAATGACAAGGAAGTAGTCAATGATGAGAGGCAGCTCACCTTTGCATTGAGCGGCCTTTTCCGCACCACGACTCGGATCTTTGGCAGCTCAATCTGGTCCGGTAGGCGAGCTTGCCGCGGTGGGGTTCGGCGCTGTGAGTGTGATGTGTCTGGTTGAGGGGAGTCAACCTGTGCCCAGAATGTTTTGATCATCAGCAAAGTGTTATGTAGCATGCATTGGTGCGGTTGTTAACATCTGGTATGTAGCAAGGAAAATTCCTGAACCCATGCTGCTCGAGTAAGGGAAAGGTCATGCCTGCAAGAGAAGACCTTCATCTGGTTCATTTGCTAGATCCAGGAGAGCCGCGTTGCCATCCAGCATTTTCGCTTTCATCTGAGCTGTGATAGTGTCCATATTGGTGTAGTGCCTGCTGCCTCTTGATGTTGAGGCTCGTGCAGTTGGCTGAGATCTGTCTGAGACGCCAGATGCTTGTCCCCTCGCACCATCTGCATTCAACCTCTTGGTGAGGCGAAACAACTTCTGCTTGTCGTCCATGTCGACGATGCCGAATTTGCCGTAGTCCTGGACACGACCAGAAATGTATAGAAATAAGATGTTCTTCCGACGAGTCCCGTTTTTCCGCAGAACGTAGCCATCAGCTCTTCATAACTCGAAGAATTTGTACCCACGTTCATCAAGACACGAGAGCTTGGGGAATCGTGTCGTATTATTGAGAAAGACGTCAGGTGTTCACAGCACCGTGGTAGAGCTCCAACATGCATGCAACCCATACGACAGCACAGGAGAGACAACAGGTATATTTTTAAAACAATAAAGATGATTGTGACTGTTTTTCACTGGTCCCTTTGCCCTGTTCTGCTTGGAGGGTCAGACCACACCTGCATCATGAGGCCCTTGAAGTCTCGCTCGGACACGCCCGCAAAAGCTGAAATGTGATGCCCAAGCCCCACTTGATACAGCCATTCCTGGACCAGAGATCCCATGTCTGCGTGTTGGCTGTGCTCGTCGAACAGTGAGGCGCTGTGAAACAGTGCCTCTCAAATTCTTCCAGCTGGCCTCAAACAACAATGAGGCAGCTTCTTTCTTGAGAAAAGGTGCAAGCCAGGTACATCCATTAGCACATGTGATCCATGGTATTGCACAATGATAAAACTTTTGTGAAACAGTCGCGACCGTTTGCACAGAAATTGAAGTGGGGGATTACTAATCACCTCTGAAATCGATATGGTGCCAAACATGGACAAGCCTTCTCGATGTCATCAATTGGGGATCAATTCCTTGCAACGTTTTTTGCAGAGCGCATTTTTTGTAGAACCGTGAAGTCAGGAAGAGGAAAAGAGCCCCGTAGGACTTGGGTGTTCATCACATCTGGGAAAGGTGGACGGAATATCATGAGTTGAAACGCGCTAGTATGCTGTAAGACTTCACAAACAGGATGGGTTCCGATGCCAACCCTGGCGGTGGCATGACCAGTGTGCGGAAGTGCGTCCATGCCAGACCAAGCTTTGTCCTGGGTCAGAAGAAGTTTGTTTCTGCAGAACTGCTGTCGTGTTGTTAAGCAATGGCAACAAAAAAGAAGTGATGCTGTGCAGCGCTTGGTGAGCAAGATATTTAATGGCAGACTGCTTTGACCAACAACATCCGTGGTGCTGTTGCAGCTTTTTGAGAGGGCGCAAGTTTCCTGGCACGGTCCGCCTGACACGTACTGGGGATGACATCCAAAAGAAAGACACAAGTGGCCCCGGAGCCGCGAGTACTGGTCAAAAATTACAGGGAGAAGCACCTACACCTGACACAGATGACAGGCAGACACGGAGCCTGCATGGGGAGCCATCCACGTCTAAGCAGGTACCATAGTGCACTTCTGCTTCTCTGGCATGCTGGTGATAACACCGGAGTTATAGACTGATCACACACCGAGGCTGTTAGCAACACACTGTTTGGCACTTTGCAGGACGCAACCACCGAGATCGATGGGCACCTGAATGCGCGGCTGGTGCAGCTTGACCTGGGCAACATTGTCCCAGGGTCACCGCCACATTCACCCCCGGACAGGAGCGCTCAAGGTACGAATGGGGTGTCCCCCGGGCGGGGCGGGGTGGCAGCACTTCCTGCCAGCAGCGTTCCCTCCAGCACTGCCAGCAACCTGCGCAGCATGTCAGACATGCGAAAGGCCAAATTCAAGAAGCTCCTGGATCAGCAGGTGGGCACACATGGCCCGCAGCTGCCCACACACATGGCCATGAATGGCTGGCACGTCAGCAACACCAGCTCAGTGTTCCAGCTAGATCATCTTCAAGGATGACGTGGACTGTGGACGAGACCAGGGCATTCTATCAATATATTTTCTCGGTACAGAATTTTCAGGTCAAGGCGACATCGGCAACCTTAAAGACGTCCATATGTGGTGCTGTTTATGGGAGGATGTCACAAGGGCCCTGCCTCTCTTAGGATGCCAGCATTTGCTGAGGACTGGGGGGTGGGCAGGTGGTGGACTTGGATGCGCTGAGGGAGCTGGCATGGAGCGGCATTCCTGCAGACCTGCGGCCGGTGTGCTGGCAGCTGCTACTGGGCTACTTGCCCCCTAACAGAGAGCGCAGGTGCCGCCCCTGTCATCTTCTTGGACCGCACTGCATGTACACAGAGATTCTATTTTTTTTTTCAGACAACGACTTCTCCTATCAACAGAAACATCCCATGTGTTAATCTGGCTAGTGTTGACCATACCCCTTGACTATCATTGCTGTTGCACACATGTAGGCTTCTAGCTCGATTGCTGTTTCAAGGACAAGTACTAATGGGCACGTGCAGGGAACAAATTCTGGAGAGGAAGAGGAGGGAGTATAGAGATCTGGTACCAGAGTATTATGACATAGAGGCAGCTGATCGGAGTGAGGATGACAATTGTGCCCTGAGACAGGTGCGACGGCTGCACCCTCACACTTCCTGTCATGCCAATGAGCCTCTGCTTACCGTCAGCTGATAACCCAGTCCATGTACTGTATACTTTTTGAACCCTGTCATGCCAATGAGCCTCTGCTTACCGTCAGCTGACAAACCCAGTCCATGTACTGTATACTTGTGAACCCTGTCATGCCAATGAGCCTCTGCATGCCATCAAATTCAATGACCCCGTTCATGAAGTGTATGCTTGTGAAGATCGAAGGATGTTCCACCTATAACGCAGGTGATTGTGGACGTGCCGCGCACGGCGCCAGGCGTTCCCTTCTTCAGCCAGCCAAGGCTGCAGAAGAGCCTGGAGCGGATCCTGTTCCTCTGGGGGATACGGTGCGCAGCACCTCCACATGCATGCTCCTTCCGTTTGTATGCTGAAGGTCTCTCGTGCAATGCAGGAGGCACCCTGGGAGTCAATCAGTGTAGCAGGAGCAATCATTATCCAGATGTCATCCCAAAACTCTGGAGAATATATCCCTTTCTGCTTCAGATTTAGTTTTCATCAGTATGCATGCATATCCAGATTCTTCCATGAGGAGAGCAAGGGCAACAGGGGCTTCAGTGGTTTAGCACATTGATTTCCGAGCGCCACTCACATAATCAGGGGTGCCTGAAGGGTGGCCAGGTGCTGAGATGCTCCTCCAGAAGGTCATCAGTCAATTCTGCATGACAAGAGAGCCTGCTCAGGCACGGGCATGCCTCTCCTGCCGGGCACCCAGGCTGGATCCATCTGCTGTGCAACACAGGAACAAATTCTAAAAATTTCTCTGCTCTCTTGTGCAGGCACCCAGCGAGCGGCTACGTGCAGGGCATCAACGATCTGGTAACGCCTTTCCTGGCAGTGTTTCTGTCGCCGCACTTCAGCGGCCCGGTGGAGACCTGGGGGGACAACTGCGCAGCAGATTTGCCGGAGGAGACCATGTTGGGCGCAGAGGCCGACTCGTACTGGTGCCTGTGCAAGCTGCTGGACAGCATACAGGACCATTACACCCATGCGCAGCCCGGCATCCAGCGCACTGTCTTTCGCCTGCAGGAGCTGGTCAGGTGAGAGCTGTGATGGGTTTTGTGTGCCCCGTGCAATGGGAGCATATGTGTGCTTTGGAGCCCTTGAATACATTGATGCCCGGACAGTATCTCCATGTTTGTCATGTCGCTGTCAGCAGTGATGGTTGCCGCTGTCATGACATGAAGATTGAAACCTTCCTGCATGGACTTTCGCTTCGGGGCATCAAGGAGAAAGATAGTGAGAGTGTAGAGGAGCTTTTCATGTATGTGCTTGTGTGCTGCAAAGAGCAGTCCGTCAAAGTGTGGACATTTTGGGGGGTCAAGAAGCATCGTCAGATGTGCAGGGTGTTGCTTGCAGGCGAATAGACGAGCCCTTTGCACAGCACCTGGAGTCGGAGGGGCTAGAGTTCCTTCAATTCACTTTCAGGTAAGCCACCCATCATGGCCTCCCTCACACACCACCCTCATCGACAAGCATGTCCTCCACACCGCCATTTACTTAAAATGTGCAAATAAGTACTACTTAGGCAACTGCAATTTGTGCATGAGCATATCTGTTGTGTGGCGCTCTGCAGGTGGGTGAACTGCCTGCTGATTAGGGAGATCCCTTTCTCGCTGGCGATGCGGTTATGGGACACATACCTGGCGGAGGGCGTCCGCATGAAGGAGTACCTCACCTATGTGCTAGCTGCCTTTCTCCTCACATGGTCCTCCGACCTCAAGCGCATGGACTTTCAGGTGTGGCGCTTTCTGTTTCATGGCCCCACTGGGTGTGATGCTGGTGACAGTACCATGATAAACGTGTCCAACTGTAGGACCAGGACGTGCTGTGAGTGTGTTTTGTGCCTGTCCTCTGACATCTGCCTTTAAGAATATCAGCGCAGTCACTTTAGCACGTGATAGATTGTCTCCGTATGTTGTTGAATCTGTAAATACAGCTCCTTAAAGCCTGTGCGTTTCAATAAATCAGCCCCTTATAATCTGTGATTCTGCTGTGTGCATTCCTTCTTCCTTTTTGGTCAAAAGTGTTGACTGGGAGGGCAGGGGGGGCACAAGGAACAGCATGCATGGATTGTGACATCAATAGTTTTTGACTGCTGCAGGAGATGATCCTGTTTCTCCAGAAGCTGCCAACAGGAGACTGGGGCGAGAAGGAAGTGGAGAGCGTACTCAGCAGGGCTTACATGTGGCGCACATCCTTTGATCAAGCCAAGTCACACCTCCAACAGCAATAGCAGCTCGTAGCACTTCACGACACCAGTTCAGCTTCCCTTGAATAGAGTTCAGCAGCCCCTATACGCTGCCCACAGCAGACGCAGCGGGAGCTTCTTTCTAGCAAGCATTGTTGCAGTGAATGATGACAGTAGCACAGACTTGAATGCTGGCACTGACAACCTTATCTTGTGTTGCTCACAACAGGATGTGAGGTTGCTCATTGCCTGCTCTTGAGCTGTACATGCATGATGCTGTATTCATGCAGCCGCGCATGCAGCTGTAGTTCAGATTTTTGAAGACTTATCGCCCACATGTTGACATCAAAATGTGGTGTGAGCTCCAGCTTAACGACATGTAGCAGCCAACACATCTCCTAGTCGATTTTCGCCAGCTTGTCTTGCTCCTTTGAACCCACATCAATCGGTCCCTGAACAGGCACAATAGCAGCCATTTAGTCCAATTACTGGTAGGTAGGGTCTGGGCAGATCCCTGCCCCTTACATGCCTGCCTGCCGTGCAGCAAGCCGCTGCAGCAATGCGCACAGCATTCACGTGACAAGTGAGAGCGCTTCATTAATTGCCAGAATGTTGGGCCAGTTTCTGTGGACGCACCCTTGTGCGGCGTGTATGGATGCAGGCGGGGGATCCATCGCGGCACATGCTTGCAGTACTCTTCAAACTCGGGGCCAAAGCTCTTGCGCAGCACCCTCTCTTCATGCAGCGGCACATTGATGCTCTGTGCGATCATGAAAAAGAACAGGTACAGCAGCAGGTTTTTGTTGTTGAAGAAGAGCAGCTCGCCCAGCAGCATTGTGAAGACGCCCAGGTACATGCTGTTCCTGACATACCTAAGTACACAAAGTCTTCAAAGTGACGTTCGCATTCGGAATGCGCGATGGTGCCTACATGATAAAATGTGGCGTCCTTGGTTAAGTTGTTGTGCGTGCCTGTACAATCCGGACGTGACCAGCTGCTTGGGACGCTCCCAAGGTTCAAGCGTCCCTTTCCCTTGCTTATGAAAGGAGACATTCGATGCGAAGAGCACGCTTACTCCGATAATCCAGACGATGGCACCGATGATCTTGAGAACGGTATGTCCTGCTTTGGTGTCTTGCCAAAACGCAGCATCATGTGAACGCCATACGATGGTCAATGGAACAAGCATTCCGAACGTTATCGGGACCATGGCGGCTCTGAGATGCTGAAGCGCAGTCGGACCATCACAACCCATCTTGCTGACTCACGAACCCCAGCGCTCGTCAATGACCTGATTTGGGCGGGACTAATCAACCAAGTCCATCCTTTGTAAAGGTGTGAGTGAATATTCACAGTGTGGGACTCGGCAGTTTCTGGGAAGCACTGCTTGTCTTGTTCCGGCGCTCTGCACGGGATGACGAGAACCCTATTGCCTCCTACGAGAACCCTATTGGCAACCCTCAGGCTGCAGTACACAGCCTGTTTGTGTAGTATTTCCTGTCGTTGGTTGTGTTTCTGATGTTGCTGTGCAGCAGGTGACTCTTCTGATTGTAGTATTTTCCGGGTTCTACCCCTAGTCAGCAGGTTATTCACTCATTTTCACACAGCCCTTGGCGACCCGGGACGGGGCCATACCAGGCCATACCTGTGCTATATCGATATATCTACCACCCTATCTCAAAACTTTTGAGTCAAAAGTCCCTAACATTATTATGTCCCTATTTGCCCTTCTGGTGTAAAGCCCTAACTTCCCACTGACCAGAAACACCTGGAGATGCATTCTTATTCGAGCCACCTACAATCGGCAGACTAAAGGGAATTCAATTCCTTCTCCAAGCGCGGCAACACTCCCTTGAAGACCAGCTGGAACCCCTGCGTTGTGACTGCTGCCGCTTGCTGCGCCCCTTCCCCCTTTCCTGGCTCCTGCTTTTGCCGGGACACATCCTCGAATGCCCCGTCAGCTGCTGAGCTAGATGCTCCAGCTTCGTAGTACGCGCCCACTCTGGCGGTGCCAGTCATGTAGGCGCGGCATGCTCGCAGCAGGCGTTCCCTCCTATGCCGGAATACAGCCTGCCCAACCAGACATGTCCTTGATTATTGGACACGGGTTTCATTGCTTGCAAGCAATGTCACGTGCAGATCACAACTGCGGTGTGAGACCGGTCTTCATGCATGTGCAATGAGGGAAGCACAAATGCCCCAATTCCAGTCGATTCAAGAAGACAACGATCAAATATGGAGTGAGCACTAGTGAACACGTTACACAGGTATCACCAGAGCCTTTATACAGGTTTGCTGTCTTGTGAAGTTCCTCACCCCTCTTCACACCTTCAATCAACACCAACAGAACAGACCACAGACAGCAAGGACGACGGAGCACTTACCAGCACAAGGGGCTCAAAGGGGGGTGGTGGGGAGCGCAGCATGGAGAGCGTGGTGCGGATGGTGGCCAGGAATGCAGACTCATTATACACGACGGCATTGCGCTCTCCTTCCAGCGTGCCCACCTATTTGCATGCGGCATATTGTGGTAAGCAAGCTGCTGCATGACGTTGCAATACAGTATCAGGGCCAACCATGGTCAAGCCTCCGCAGGAAGGTGGCTGTGCGTAGTACTGATCTTTTGGTGGGTCCCTCAGGCTGCAGTACACAACGTGTGTGCTCTATAGGCCAGCATTTTCATGAACATCGGCTTGTGGAGGCCTCCCTCTTCGTTCCCTTCTCAAACTTTGGGATCAGGGGATTTAGGCCAGGGAAAACATGATGATAAGGGAGACCGGGACACATAAAGCCTGATGCCCAGGAGGTGCCTTGTGCTCTGTTGTGTGAACCCGAGGGATGGAAAATGGTGGTCATATAATGACTGTGCAAAGGCAGACGAAAGGAGACGCACCTGCTTCTCGTAGCCTGCCTCATTGTAGTAGGGCTCAGGCACCAGCACCAGCCCCTGAATTGACACCAACACCTGCATCCACCAATTCCATTACACCCGAGGCACCACATGTCCGAAACCTGATTAATCAATTGAAGGTGCGTTTTATGGTGCGCTCTGCGAACAAAGGGTATACAAACAATTGACTAGAGCTGCGGCAAGACTCCTTGTCAATCTGAGGGACCTCTGCAAGGGAAGGTGCTGGGGCTGCATTGAGTCCTACGTCACTAAGAAGAGTCTGCTCCCTCAAAGTGTAATGAAACTCACACTTCACACTGGGCACACCTGCAGGATGCTGGATGTGGTGGGGTCCCACTGCTCGGTTCGGCGCCCGTTCCAGGTGTTCAGCAGGCTCAGGCACACCTGCTCCAGCAGTGACCACGTCAACCGTCCATTAGCTAAACCAGATGCAATCACCTCACGCTCCAGGAAGAAGTGTCTGTTGAAATGCAGCTGATAAACTGGCTTCAGTCCACATGGTAAGCAGTGACCACTTCAACGGTCGATTGGCCAAACCAGGTCCAGCCACCTCAGGCTCCAGAAGGAATGTCTGTGGGAATGCAGCTGATGAGCTGTCTTCAGTCGACAAGGTAAGCAGGAAAACTCAATGGCGGGAAAGCCAAGGACGTGCCTCGTAAAGGCCAGAGCTTGCAACATGCAGGACATCAAAAAGGAGACTGCGCGTTCCGCTGGACAAGATGACATGCCACGCAGCAATAAAACATGGGCTGTCCGTGACATGGGGAGGAGTGTTGAGACGTGCCTTGCCATCATTGTACAGGTTGGGGTTGATGCGGTTGCCGTGGGACTGGAAGAGCACTTTTGGTACACTGGACGGGTGATCAGGGCTGAGCTGGATGTCAAAGAAGAAGAGCTGGTCATGGTAGGGCGTTCCTGCTGCTCCCAGGATCGCCGCCCTCATCACATCCATCCTGTGCCACCATCTTGGTCAACAAAGTCGTACTGGAACTTATTATGGGTACCCACCCAACACATCAGGTGTGGAACTAATCTGGTGCAGCAAGGTTCTCATCGCTGTCTGAGCAGTACGCCCAAAGCATTCCATATGCACATTTGAGGCGGACACCTTGCTCATTGTTATCACACAGTCGGATGAACCCTTGCTGCTGATGTTCGCCCGATCACTGCAGTGCAGTGCAGCAGTGTTGACACCAACAGGTGCCCACACGCCAGCCATCTCTCAACTGTCATATAGGAAACACAACCCTGCTTGTGTTGTATTGGGCGAGAGTACATGCCATGAGAGCAGGGGAATGGGTCGTCACCTGCCCTCAAAGGCTCGGACCCAGATGGTGCGCGGCAGGCCGTCTTTGAGGATCTTCCACTCGGCGAGCACGGCCCTCTGGAAGCTGCGGCTGGGTCGAGTGCTGGCAGGGTCGATGGGCATGGCCTCAAAGCCCATTGGGTCTGCATCTGCAAATCACAGCCAGCATTCAGCCTCATCCTTGAGCAGGGGGCAATAATCTCCGTGTTCACTGGCACTCGGAAAGCATTTTCAGGTAAGTGCACGTTCACGAGGATGATGTCAAAAGGCTGACCTGTGACCTCAAAATGAGGGAACCGGTAGTCATCATCAGCAATGTCCCAGTCGCTTACTGGTGCCGGGGCACCTTGCAGGGTTGCAGCGGCTGGTGGTACAACTGTCCCTGCTTCAGGCGAAGCACCACCTGCATTCCAAAAAGAAGAGTCACACAATTTGCTCCTTGACAGACCATAGCACGAGTGATCAGGGCTGCATGAGGCTAGCAGCAGCCATGGAATGGGAAGAGCAGGGTAACCATTGGAACACACGTGATGGCATAGCAGCATCGCTGATGCTGAGCGCCGCGTCCTCCTCGTACACAGCGCCCTCACCGACCGTGCGCGGGCTCGACCCATCAATGTCTGACACCGATGCGGCCCTCCAAGCATCACCCATGTCTTCACCAGTCTGCGATTGGACACAACCACATCAGACACTGAATCATACAGTGTCACAGCATTGCCGTTCAGCCATGCATGAAATCAGCCTCAGTGGAGCATAGACCTTACACACCCTCCCCAGCACCCCTCTGAGCGCAAAGATTGCTGCGGTGAGCTTCAGATAACACCACGCATGCCAAGGGTAAATTACGTGAACTGCCACTTGCTCAGGGTCCAAGGGGCACACCTGAGGGAAGGACCTCGTTTACAACAGAAACAAGCATGCATAGTGTAGCATGGGTGCTGGATGCAGGTGGCGCACCCTGTTCCTGATGCTGCCATGGACAAGGAGGAGGGTATTTCTGAAATGTGCATCTGTTTCACTGCCAATGCTGGGCACATGCTGCTCGTCATGCTCCTCAACTCCAAGGTACCCCTCCTCATGCTCGTAGAAGCTGCTGTCCTCTGAGTCGACATCAAAATTGCTGTAGTCATTCTCCTCATCAAAGTCATCGTCATTTCCAATCACGAAGACCTGCACAGCATGAGAACACACATCTGTCAGCAAAACCCATGCCATTCTTGAGGAAAAAGCCAACCACACTGCTGCATTCACGATTCAGAGCACCAACTGCTAGATTTCCATGGTGTAGACACTGTGTCAGGTCCCCATCTCACTAAGCACCCATAATAACAGGCTGCAAATAGTGTCCACACCATGTCCTGGCCCTGTACAGGTGTCGAGTTGGAGCTCTCTTATAGAAATACTGATTGGGCGACACATCCCTTCCTGGGCAAAGCTTCGAGTGCAAGGCGCATTCTAGGGAAAGCGCACACCTCGTCCAGGCAAACCATTGCTCTCAGTGTCATCCAGTTCCACGACAAAGCTTTTTGACTGCAAGAGATTTTTGGTAGAAAGAAAGCGCACACCTCATCCAGGCGAACCATGCTCTCAGTGCCATCAAGCCAGTGCACGAGCGCGGAGAAGCCCTCCAGCCGCAGCAGCGAGCCGACCGCGCTGGGCAGCCGCCCCTCCGTCGCCGCCGCCTTGAAGTCCAGCCGCGCCACAACATTGCCCACCGCGATGTCCTCATACTCATAGCTCGGCTGCATATCAAGTACCCCCAAGTCAAGCTCCCGTCTTTCAGCCTGCTGCGCCATTATTGACTAGTACACTCAAGTTTGCGATACCAGCTGCACCACCATGTTGCCCTGCAACTGAGACTACTTCAGAAGCAACAGGCAGCTGCTACATTCACCTAAACCTGCCGATATTGTCGGCAGGATTGCCGGCGCGCAACAGACTGCCAAGTGAGGGGCCCTCCACAGACCCGTATTTTCTGCATGAATGCCTGGGACTTGAAGATGAGCTGGCAAAGAGCATGCCATTGCAACGATCTGGTACATTGCCGGAACAAAGGGTCTGAAAGGGTCTGAGACATTTATTGCTGTGGATCTGGTATCAGGACTGTGCTCATGTCCTCAGAATGCAAACTTAAACTCCTGGTCGGGACTGGAGGAAATGCCTCACCGTGATGGTGTACACACTGACAACCTCCTCCTCAGGCGCCTCCTGTGGAGCGACCGGGAGGCTGGCAAGCTGCGCCAGATAATCCACATTCGACAGGCAGGCAGGGTTGTCGCATGACATTCCTGGCATCCTTCGCGGCTGAAACTGGTGCTTGTGCCACAACACAGTCGCAGTTCGCTGCGCGTGGTTAACGCTCTTCACCAGGCCGACCTGTATCCCCCTGAAATTGCGGTCGAACTCCTCAGGGTCTCCTGCAGGCAAAGCAAACAAACGATGAAGCACAAGTCTTGCGTCAGAGGAGGGAGTTATGCCTTGCAATGATGTGTTGCCTCCTCCTGACGACGCCTAAACCTGATGACCGCTGAGGTCAAGGCCGAGGGGGTCCACTTACAGGCTACAATGGAAATGCATTCTCTGCAAAGAGCAGTACCTCTTGACACATCAATAGCCAGCAGCTAACAGAAGACCTACAGGTGCTTTCCATTATAGTGGGTCACAGGGTGTTGCATACACATTCAAGGGTGGATCAGGTGAGCAGGCATGCAGGATCGGGCTGCATGGCACCTTCAATGTCCGACGCGTTGTGCTGCTGGATGACAAAGCTATTTGGGTAGAAGTCATGCTCATCGGTGTGCTTGACAGGCAGCAGCAGTGCCGAGTCCACATCATTAGATATGGTGCCATCCTGCCACACGCATGCACTCGTTCAGGCAATATGCTGGGCTACAATGCCTGACATTTGAAACTGCAGTGGAAAGTACTCATGCATTTCCTTTCGCTCCAACAATCTCAGCGAAGACAACTGAGCTCATCTGAGCAGCTCAGCAACCCCATAAATACATCGCCATGTCATCACTGCGATTTGTCAAACAAGCAGAATGGGTACCTGCCACTGGACGGTTGCGCGCGTGTAGGTGCGAAGCACTTGCGCTGTCACCGGCAGGTCCTTCAGCTGGGGAACTGGCTGTGATGTGCCCGAGCGCCGAGAGCTGCTGCCCCGGCCGCGCTTCTTCCCACCGTGCCGCACGCGCCTACACACATGCGCCCAATCAACACAAGCACACTTGCATGTCAATTAACCCCCTAACTTACTTACATGGTGATGAGAAGTTCTGCCTCATGCTCTACCAAGGGCTAGTGTATCCCACAATCAGACAACAAGTAGCCGGCTTTTAAGACAGAAGGCTTCAGGGAGCATGGCCCCCCGTTCGCTTCTATACACCTCTACGACGGAAAATGGCTTCCTGCACTGGTTTGCTGCGTCTGAAGAGTTTGATTTGTGGTGGTGGCTTGCCTTCCGCCATGGATCAGTGCTGTGTCTTGCACTGGAGCTGACGCTCGGCCCAAGCCGCCCACAGCATTCATGACTGCTGCAGCGGCATTCCAGCCATGACGGCCCACGGAGCCCCAGGCGCTCTCAGCCACAGCCAGCTCATTAGTCTCCTTCTCCTGTCATGTGCTTCTCAGTTTCAAGCTACCTCCTTTTGGCATATGCACTAAGGAGCAGGCCGATTAATTCTAAAACATTTTTACTGTCTGCTTCTGCCTGAACGAGGCAAATTGTCGGTGGGAATCTACCTGTACGTCCTCTGCTTCTGGAGGCACTGCTGGGGCTACTGGCCGGCCTTCAGCAGCAACATTGCCTGGAATGTCCTCGGACACGATATCATTAATGCAGTCAGCCACAATCTTGTCCACAATGCCTTGCAGTGCGTCACCATCTGGGCAGGTGCTCTCAGTCGCAGGTGCCTCTGGCTTCTCTGTCGACATGTCGCCAATGCCTGCAGAGGAAGACTTCCCTGCTCCCTGCTCCACGTCACTGCAACAAGCCACCAAAGACCATACTAGGTATACCCACCAGTTCAGCATGAGCAGGCTGTGTCCCAATGAGGCACACATCATGGCTACCCAGAAGCTGCTGTGGACAGCATGCATGTTCTTAAGGGTGGCTGGTTGACACACATGCTCACCTTTGTGGCGTGTGGTCATCCAAGGAGAGCTGCTGCACCTCAGGGCAAGGAACCTGCTCAGAGATTCGGCTGCCACTTGGCTGATCCCTTCCACTGCGAGAAGCTGCAGCACTGTGCTTTGATGCCTTGCTGCGGCCCTGCTTGCTGCTCTGACCATGTTTTGATCCCTCGGCTACATTGACCTGTACCATTGCACTAGAACTGATCTGCATGATCTGTACTGCCCAGGACAGGGCAATATTGGGACCTTGACAGTGTCTATGACAGTATCATCATATCAAGAACCGGCCATCAACAGCATTGGTGAGGATGCAAGACACTTGCAATTCCTGTAAATGACCCATCTTGAAGCTCACAGGAGTGCCAGAAAATGAGGTCGCCATTCTTGCATCCATGCACTGACCTGTGAAAGCTCAGCTGGAGGCTCCTGTGTAGCGGAGCCACCTTTGCACCAAAGGCCAATACTGCCAAGGTGCCAATAAGCTGGGCAGAAGTACAAGTGGGTGATGGGTGTGCAGACGGATGGCTGCACGAGATCCTTTGGCGCAAGCTCCATATCAGCACCTACAAATTTATGTGCAAATTCCTCTCACTGTCATGCAAGACTGAACACAATCTCATTGTATGAGGTTGCTGACATCGACCCAACCTGGAAGGGCTCTGCATGTTACAGCATCTCTCCGCTCACCACATAATTCAGTTGTGATGTCCACAACATGTGAGTCAGCAGCTCACCCCCAAGGCTGTTGAACCATGTGGTTTTGAGCTCAAGCGGCTCGACCTTGACAATGATGCCCCTCAGGTAGTCATTGGAGCCCATACGATGCAGGGGCGCCTTGTTAAGGATCCGAGCCCTTGGATAACTACGCAGCAATGGCTCGCCCTCAACATGCTGGCCTATATAGACATATGGCACATATCTAGTTAGCAGCATAGACGCAGACACTCATGTGCTTGTTCAGGCATCTCCTTTGACAGACACAGAAGCTGCATGACAGGACAACTTGAGGCAGGTAGTGCCATGTAGGGTCGAGAAGTGAGGTGCAGCTCTGACCTGGGTAGAATTCTGAGGCTTCAGAAACGGTGGGTGTAAGCATTCCAGGGCTCTTCACTGGCCACAGCAATGGCCTTTCGGTGCTTTCCAGGTCAGTCAGCTCCACGAGGGCCCCACTTTCGAACGCCACGGTGAGCTTGACATAGACCTGCCGCGTCCACTAACAGCTTTGATGTGCTCCGCTGCCTCCTTTACAAGAAAGTTCATCATGTTTGAAGGCAAGAGATGAACGAAAAGATTGCCACACGGGCGCCTCTGCACCTCATCGATGCGACCAAACCAGCCATCCTTGTGCAGGACGTGCTGGCCGGGCTGGTAGAGGATGTTAGGTTGCAAGTATGAGGACGATTGGTGCTCCAGCACTTCCCCAGTGCTCAAGACTACATCCACATCACGGTTCACATCCAGCACAATTCCTGTCTGCACACACCACAGATGTCGTGTGAATCCTCCACCAGATGCTGTGTCGCGAAGCATGCTTGTCACTGATCTCGCACAGCCATAGTTCAAGGAATGTATGTCCGCTGGCATGCAACCTGGCCGAGAGGATCTGCAGCAGATGCCACAACATCGCCTTGCTGCATGCATCTATCCACCACTTTCAGATTGCCCATGTCCTCCTCAGCGCGCTTGATCTCTCTTCCTACACTCCTGGCTGCCTCGTCAGCCATCCAGACCACCTGTGACAAATGCACAATATACCTGGGCAACAGTCATAGATTCGTCTGAAAGGACACTTCGACAGTCAGTACTTGAAGTCCTATTTTGATTCCTCCAGAAGAGTGGCAAGGCCTCACCTCTGCTTGGTTCTCTTCAAGGGGACGGCGCAAGCCATCATCGTCTTCGTCATCAAATACATAGCCATCGTCGCTATCGACATCATCCATGCTGTTGTCGCTTTCATCAGCTGTCCGCCACACCAAGCCTGCATAGGAATGTGCAAAGTCGTAGTTGGCAAGATCTCTCATCAATCGCGGTAAGAGACACAACAAATGCTGATTCAAACCCACTTGGACAATAACACTAGGAAGCATTCGACATAGCGTGACACCCAAGTGCACCAACGGACGCAGTACAAAGGTGCATGCAAGGTGAGGGCTGGCACCGATCGTCTTGTGATCGGGTACTTGCTGGCCTTCTGGCTGCTCAGTCCTAAGCTCTACCACATCATAGGAGCTGACAGCCTGGGCATTTCGTCGTTTAGGTACCATGACAAGGGAATGCCCTTAGGCAATGTACCCCTCCTACTGTATATTACAGTAAAAAGCTGCAGTAAGTCCACAACCTTGCAAGTTTTGACTTGTGCGGAAATTTCAGCGTGTCGTGCTAAAGTGTACAAAACGGCGTCGTGCTTCCAGTTGAAGAAGTGGCAATCAACAGGACTATCTCACAGAGCTAAAACTTCACTGCTTGCACTTGAGAATCTCGATTCGAGATGATGAAAGATGTTTTTAAAACACACTTTGTATCGATGTGCTTTTTAGAAAGGGAGCGTCTGCCTAGATGGCATCCATTGGATGCATGTTTGCCAGAACTGTGCAGACACGCTCCATGCATGTGCAGCAAGAGCTCCGCCTGCAGAGGAGATCAGGAAGCACTTCGTTGTCGCTGCTGGATCAAAAGGTATTCCGTGCACGCCCTTGATATATGTCTGAGAAACTCTCAAACTTATAGCAGAAACTGGTTCCACTCCCGCATGTGAGCAGTTTGCAAAGTGACGTCGCAAGCATGGGGTTTGAAGAGCAGAAGCAAGAGTCGTCATCCATGCCTGAATCAGCCGCAGCTGACGAAGAATCGTTCTTTGATGGTGACTCAGCAGCACAAGACGAGATAATCACGTTGAACATAGGAGGAAATCTGTTCACAACTCGACGACAGACATGTCTGAAGGTTTCTCAATTCCTTCAGTCTTGCCATGGAGGACAAATACTGGTTACTAGCACATAACTGGAGGGAAGGAGCATTCTAATTGACTCTGCGTTAGGGTGGAACTCTATGTTCAGGTGCACTGTACTAGGTTGCTCAGAGGAGGGGTTGCCCAGAAGCTCAAGTGAGTTCCTTGTGCAGGACTCCAAAAGCCTCTTATCAAGGCTTCTATGTGACGAAGGCGAGACACAGAGGGATGCAGAGGTATGGTTTGTGTATTATGGCTGTCTTTTGGTCTCTGCTTCCTTTCAACCAACTTCACCAGAACGTTTGTGTGGCAGGGCTTCATATTTGTTGATCGGGATCCAAAACATTTTGGCGTCATCCTCAATTACCTGCGAGATGGTTTTGCTGTGCTGCCCCGTGACGAACAGGCTTTGAGGGAAATCATGGTGGAAGCTGCTTACTACAAGGTGGGAACCAGCAAGACTGGGAGGACAACATGCCATGAATACTTGCATGGTAGCAAATGATTCACCCAGATTACTACTAGTATACCCTCTTGTAGGCACTTGTGCCTGCATCATATGAATGTGTTCAATGATCTTGTTCCACTGCTCGAGTAAAATGGCTTTATGCTTTACAGTTGGAGGGACTGCGCGCGCTTGTGCAGCCAAACGGAGGTTGGCGGCCCAATTTCGCAACACAGCTGAGGGCAGCAGCAATGCAGCAGCTCCGAGGGGACAAGTTGTCCATGAAGGCTTCCCTGGATCTCATACTTTTTTGTGCGTATGGCGACAAGGCCAAAGCAATGCCTGGTGAGCCATCTATAATCCTTTGCATTCCAACATGAAAAGGGAAAGTGCAACCCAAGCAAGTAGCACCTGCTTATGATGCAGATATTTAGCATATGTTTTGTGGACCTCACTGTCTTGTGAGCTGTGCAGGAGCCAATTCGCGGGTGGACGTAGCAGTTTATGACTATGCAGAGCATGTGGGGGAGGCTCTGGCATGGACACCTCCCACAGCAGATCCAGGGCGGGCAAGCAAAGAGGGCCAACTGCTCTACACACACCTGAAACAGTCAGTGCTGTTCCGAGGCGACAGCAACTCCCGCTGGTGAGTTCTTTCCACATACAACACCTTCCTTCTCACAGCATTCAAATATTGGCAAATTCAGGTCACTCCCTGAAGAAACACCAGCACCAGAAGCAAGGCCGAAGATTGCGCAGTGATTTTGCCCTTAGACCTTACAAGAATTGAGTGTGACATGCACCACTGTGACATGCATCACTGTGACATGCAGGTTTGACCGCACCCACCAACTGAGGCACAGGATGATAGGTGAGGCACCCCACTTGCTGGATCCAGAGGAGCTGGAGAGCATCTCCATAGAGGACGGCAAGCAGCGGGGCCTGTATCATGTGTCCACCAGCCAAGGGCGCTTTGATGAGTCCACTGCAGACTTTGTGGACAGTGTGTTTGAGGTGCCCTGTTCCCTCACCAATTTCCTTGACCCTGTCTGTACCTCTACAATGGTCCAGTAACTGACTTGCAACATGATGAAAAGCTCATAGAAAGGTGTGCATGTGCGCCTCGTGGTGTAGGGCATGCTGCACTGAACTGTTGTGCAAGTCCAATTCTCAGTGTACTGTAACCTCTTGGTTTGATGGAGGTCTGCTGAGACAATGGCTGGGTTGGACAGGTGCACAAGAGTGTGACACAGCATGCTTTGACAGAGAAGGAGAGGAGTCTGCGCAACTCTGCCTTGTACATTATTGACAACCTCAACCTAGTCACCCTGGCCCTTCGACTGTGCGATTTCAAGGATGTATCTGTAGCTGTGGAGGCCAAGCATGTGAGTCGTCCTGTCCAGTCCTTCCCAGTCCCCACTGGAAAATATGTCTTCGGGTGCATGTGAACACGTTACATTTGTTCAGGGTCATGCTCTGGCATTCACAATTCTCCCATTGGCCGGATGGAGAGTTTCGTTCTCTTAAGATTTCTTGCAGAAAGTTCCTTCTATGCAGGTTCCTGATGCGGATCGAGATGAGAAAAAAGCAGAAACAGATTACCCACTGCTTGTACTACATGATGTGCGGCTTGCGATCTCGCTTGTGCTATGAGGCAGGACCAGAGATTGATAAGCAAACTCAAGCAAGGAATAGTACCACGGTACAGAGATCTAGTCAGCTGCATTTGCTACAGGTCGAGCTCCCTTGAATTGCTCCAGAACTGCGCAGGAACACTTGCAAATGCTTGTTTGAGAGGGAATACTTTGACATTCTATAAGTTATTAGGATGGGATGAGGTTCGCTATAATGGATTAGTATATTGCTAGAAATCGCATATATATGCCAGTTGCAACGATATGTCAATTGAATCGCATGCACTGCGCCATGGCCAGTTGAGGGACTCGAATTTCGAATTTTTAAACTTTGAATTCAAAGTTTAAAAATTTTGTCCCTGTTAAAATGTTCCTTCATACTTTGTGCCTCAGCTGAGGCTGCAATTGTTTGTTCGTGCAGTGGATGTACAAGAAGAAGAAGAAGAAAGTGATTACAAGACAGACCGACTGCAGCTTGCCAAACTACTGAACGAGTTCCCGCGATCCGGGCCATCATGTCGGAAGTCCAAGGTTAGAGCCGCACGTGCTTCAAGGGGTGGCTAAATATCTGTCTATCCATGCGGCTGCTCTTTCCAGCCAGCATCAGCCTGCCTCTCTGGTGTGAAAGGCCAAAGATAATTCATCATGGTGGCTTTTACCTTCGTCGTCAAGAAGGATGGCAGCAGCTGGAGTGCCAAGAGGATCAGTGAGGAGGAGGAGCCCCAGTTGACGGCTGAGGCTGATGACACGTACAGGTGTCTTTGGCTCTAATTTGCTGCAGCTCTACTGAACCTTGACAAATGTCTAATCAAGATCGTGATCGTACGATCGTCGACGTCCACGGAACTGCCCAACATTGAAAGTTGTGTTGGATGCCTTCTATGCGTTGCCAAGTTCACAGATAATAAAAGGAAGCTTACATTTGTTATTTTGACTCTGCCAGTTTGCAAAAGGAGCTGCTACAGCTGGCACTTGCAGAGGCAAGCGGCCCTTTCAGGGTATCCTTCAGCACAGTCTCCCCCACGTCTGCTGTCTATCAGGTACGCTCCAGCTCTAATATAGACTGTGCAAACAGGCTAGCGCCAGGTTTTATTTATGGATCAAAGGATCTGGCCATTGTAGATAAGAACAAAGCAGTTGGGAACTCAGTATTGGGGTTCAAGCTGTCAGGCCTTTGTAAAGTAGTTCAGAACGCGTTCAATACGTCTTGTCCAGACATTGTTGCTGGCCTCGCATGTGCAGGCAATGCATGCTGTTTGCTCTCAACAGGGAACCTTTACAGCCTGCAATCCCGAAGAAGGCTGCCGGTCAGTGGATGTTTTGTGGACTGGGAAATCAGCTGCCAAATGCGATCACTCGGCTGGTAGACAGTGCACTAATTTTGGCAGCTTCAGAGGCTGTCGATGGTTCACAGGTGGTGATCGGCGGAGCTGTTATGGCGTCCGGCGGTGGCGGAGGCGGCGGTGGTGGCGGCGGTGGTGCAGCAGCTGCCGAGGAGAAGGTGGAAGAGAAGAAGGAGGAAGAGGAGGAGGAGGAAGACGAGGACATGGGCTTCAGCCTTTTCGACTAGGCGCCATGGGCGCAATTTCAAGTGCATGAGCAGAGCCTCAGCTTGGGTCATGGCATTGCGCATAGCTGATGCGTCTCCCCAGAGGTGTTCTGTTCTTGCTGTATGTGATAGCTGGGATCCTCTTGGGTCAGCGGTGTGTTTCCTGTGCATCTGGACACTGGACACTGTGTGATTAGGACCGAGCCAAGTTGGCAACCTTAAGTGCAAAGTTTCCGTGACATAGCTGTGCGCTATCAATGTGTAACAGTGGCCTTACCTCTGTGAAGATGCTGCAGTAATTGCACCAGATTTGTCTCATATATTAGTCCTCCAGATAGTCCTTTCTGGCAAAGCCTCTGTGGCTGTGCAGCATGCTTGCAAGCGCCCAAATGGGGGCTTGCCTGACATCTGCAATCAATTAGCCAATGCGACCCTTTTGGAATGCAGAGGCAATTCTCTGATGCAGGGTTCCTGCTGGCTTGACTGCCAGTTGAAGGCAATATTGTCCTGCAAGTGGCACAGGCAGTCCTGACACCCCGGGTCCAGCGGGCTGCCGGGGCGGCCCCGGGTTCGGCGGTCGGACTCCGACCACAATGTGGCACTAGGTCAGGCAGCTGCAAATGAAGGAGTGGCCTCATAGCAATCGAGTCATTGCACATGCTTGCACAGCCACAGTGTTGCTATATGCAAGGTTCAGCTGCTAGGTTTCATTGGTGCACTTGCGAGTTGACAAGGCTGCAAGCCTGTGCATATGCCATATGGCCCCAGGCAACCGGCTGCAGACGGACCTGTGTATGCCCTACGGCCTTCAAGGCTTCGGGTTCGCCTCATACAAGATTTATTTGTTTATTTATTTATGCAAGGTTCAGGGTTAAGATTCTTCCCAAGGAGGTGCAAAGGCGCATGCATGATGACTCACAAACTTGCTGAAGATACGCTTGAGCAACTTCAGGCATCTTGGATTTCCTCCAGGTACGCATGCCGGACACCCCAGCGATTTGCACGGCACTGCACACCTGTAAGATCGAGAGTACGCTGAGCACAGCATCTTGCTGCTGAGGCCCTTGTACAAACTCGGCTCGGCTCCCAAGGTTGACCACAAACTAGGAAAGGCGCTTCACGTTAAGGGAAATGAAGACTCGACTTTTGCCGCTGCGGAAGACTGTCAAATATTGATAAAAACTTTCTCGAGTGAGGATCTGACAAGTCTGGAAAGTAAGTAGTCTGTTAATAGTTTGAAGAGAATGACACGGGCAATCGCGGCATTCCTCTGCCAGCAATAGTCCCTTTGAGGATACAGACAGGGCAACAGGACGATGAATGACCTTCTTGGTTCCGTCAAGGTGGGGTCTTCACAAGGCATGCAATATTTTCAGAACAAGTGTCAGTTATCTGAATTGTAGAGAAAGACTGTGCGTGTAGGGGGCTGTAATTTGGATTTGTTTGTTGTCGTCGTACGTTGTGAGATGTGCACAGTGCGATTGAATGCACGTGCCTTCACAACAGCCAATTGCTGAGCTTTATTGCTCCCACCAGAAATGGCAATGGTAGTTTTTCAGTTCTCAGAAGGCCTCTTCTGTGCTTCGCAGGGCTTTGATGCGCCACGGAGACCGTCACAAACTGGAGGTCCGCCCGATATTGAGGCTGGACCGGAGCCAGCCCCTCCGCCCACCGAACAAGACAAGCTCATGACCCAGTTTTTCGACGAGGTGTCTGCCATCAAGGTCAGGCCTCCTAGACCTGCAGGGCAAACCCATGCGAAAATACTGCTGACATCAAATGCAGACCTGCACACAACATCACGTGTAATTCCACTGCATTCACCCATCCCTCAGGGACTGGGTTGTTCCCGCTCCAGGTATGTGCATTCCCAGTTCTCTGCTTCAGTGGGGTGAGCAAGAAATTGCGGGGGGAAGGGGGGAGAAAGGAGGGTTGTTACAAACAAGCTGCTCAGCTTTGCGGGGATTGGCGAGATTAGCCGGAGGCCTTTTGGTACAAGCAGTGCAAGGTGCAAAAATCAACAAGGCTTTTCTGGTCTAAAGACAGACAGGGTCTAGCTGGGAGGCACAAGCTGCTAGCCTAGCAATGTCTCTTTTGCCCTTATATAGGAATGGATTGCACAGTTTGCTTGAGGAGCATGCAGGCCGAGTGACTCGGTCTTCAGTCTGGCAAACTGTCCTAGTCGGATCGGATGGGGTGGGTGGCACTGCGCAGGGTCTACTGGGAGGTATCAGGGACAAGCAGCGGAAGCTGCAGGAGGCGCATGAGCGAACCAAGACAGTGACGCGGACGGGGGAGATGAAGGAAATCCGCGAGCGCATGCAGGATGACATTGAGGAGGTCAACAAGGCTGCGCGCACCGTCAAGCTCCGCATTGAGCGCCTCGACAAGGCCAACGAGCAGTCCCTCTCCAGAAAGGCGCGCCCCCCATGCGACAAGGCCCACACCGCAGGGATGTTCCTTGCGATGCATCTGCAACTGCCTGCCTGCCGGCCTGCCGCTGTTGCCATGGCATGCAGTTGTGGCCAACTTCTTGTGACCTGGGCATGCAAGTATTTGGTGGTTGTCCGTTAATTCATCTGCACAACTGGTTCGTGATGAATTGCATTGCAGAACTGGGACTTGTTGATCATGCTCTGCCATAAGCATAGAGTCATCCAGTCACTAATGAGTGGGGCGCAGTGCAGGGGTGTGGGGTGGGGTCTAGCAGCGAGAGGACTCGGACGGCCATCACAGCGGCGCTGAAGAAGAAGCTGAAGGACATCATGGGCGAATTTGGCGTTCTGCGCCAGAAGCTGCAGCAGGAGTACAGGTGTGCTCCCTTTGCTCTATTTGTTGCAACAAGGTGCTGCGGCCAACAAGGACGCGATGTATCTCGGTCGATCTCACAGACCACTTCCCTATGGCATAGCGCAATCTTCACCTCCTAGCATTCAGGCAGTCAGAGTTGTGCGGCAACTGGAAGGATGTAAGCATTCAAAGAATGTACGCACTCGATGAGCGGCCTTGTGGCCATGACAATTGCAAGGCCACTCAAATGGCAAAGCCTTCAGCTGGCAGGGCTGCATCATGAGCGATTTTGTGTCCCCGTCAATCTGCAAGGTGAACAAAGTTGACAAGTACTTTGCTGGCCATGCAGGGAAGTTGTGGAGCGTCGGACGTACACAGTGACAGGACAGAAGGCGAGCCCGGAGGAGATAGACCGGCTGATCGAGACCGGGGAGAGCGAGACCATCTTTGCCAAAGCCATCCTGGAGCAGGGTCGAGGTCATGTAAGCTGCAGACTTATATCCCCCCACGTTCCTCCCACGGACCCCTCTTGCCTTTGCATTAGTCCGGAAGACCACGTTGCGATGTCATTGCCTTTAAGGGATGCCCCTTGTCCTTTCGCAGGGCTTCAAATTAGCTCAACTAACGTTGATAGGTGGGTGTTGGATTGTTCAACGCACGGTTGTGCATGGTGATAAGGCACCAATTGCTTGTTAGTTGCTCCAGTGGTTAGTAGAGTGTCAGAAAATGAGGGGAAGGAGCGCGACGATGTGAGTGCATCGGGGCCAGGTGCTGGACACGCTGGCAGAGATAGAGGAGAGGGGGGAGGCAGTGAGGGAGCTGGAGAAGAGCCTGCTGGACCTGCACCAGATCTTCCTCGATATGGCCGTCCTCGTGGAGGCACAGGGCGAGATGCTGGACAACATCGAGGCCCAGGTCAGCCTGCGCTCATTTTTTGTCGCCAGAAAGAAAGAAGCACTCCTGGCACAGTTGTTCTGCAACGTACGCATGACTGTTCAGCTGTCAGGCAGTGCTCAGAATGTTAGGCCTCTTGCACTCAATATGGAAACTCAAAAGTTCAGCCCTGCTGTCTCGTCTGTCAGAAGGAAAATGCTGTGGATTCTGCCTCTCGGTGAGTTTCTCCAGGCACCACCTGTTTTGGCCTCCCAAGAGGGTGTATTCTGTCTGTCATTGGTTCTGTCTGCATCGGTTCTGTCTGTCTTCGGTCTGTCTCTGTATTCTGTCTGTCTGTCTCCGTCAGTGCCAGCGCCTGTTGTGGCCAGTCAATCTCTGCCACACAGCAGCGTTGTCGCATGCTGGTGCCGGGTTGTGTCCGTTCAAGTGCTGTCGCATGTTCTGGCACGGCCCCGCTCACTGTACAGGGGCGCTGCACGGTGGCAGGTGGGCAAGGCGCGCAACCATGTGCAGCAGGGGGTGACTCAGCTGGTGGAAGCCAAAAAGCTGCAGAAGAAGACGCGTAAGCTCATGTGCTGCGCGCTCGTCACTGTTCTGCTCATCATCATCGCAATCGTGCTCGCCGTTGTCAGGCCGTGGACGCTCATTAACAAGAACAACACCAATGCGGGCTGAGAGGCCCCACGACTGTTCTGCGGTTCGGATCCATACCGGTGGGTCAATTTTTGTTTATTTTTTGGGCCCGGGTTTTGGCCGCCGGTGTAGCACCAGATTATGCGCTGCTTGCGCACCGCGGCTGTCTGCTGGTGCATGCAGTGTGCTCTTCTTCTTTTATTTTGCGGTGCATTACCATAGCAGCAGCAGTCACTCATGTGGTCGCTAGGGGGCCCCTTATCTGCACCACTCTGTGTGTCCCTAAAGTCTGGCATGGACATCATTTTGAAGTCGAACAACATACTGACACCACCTGGCAGCTCAAACTGTGAGGTGCCTTCTAGAGTGGCATGAATGCAACTTCTGTTTTCCCCAAGGTTAGACTAGCCAAAGTTGACTGCATGGACAGAAAACCAACAAGCGCCGATGAAAAGGAGGAAGGCCTGCTTCCTCTGCAGGGTTATCCACATGTGAACAGGAATATCCCTCAGGTCACCTGTGCTTTGAAAATCCCACATTGCCAAATGAGGTGGGCATGTGGGTCAGGTGAATGTGGCGAGGGAGGCAGTGCAGAGGGGCACCACGGAGTACATCCATGCGAAGAAGTACTTCAAGCGCTCACGCCGCTGCATGTGCATCGTCCTCATCCTCGTGATCATCATCCTGGCGGTCATCGCCATTGCTGTGGTGCTCGGCCTGCACCCCTGGAGCCGTTAAGCCTGAGAGGACACCGGACCAGTGACCTGCAGTTTGCACATGCATGCTTGCTGAGCATTTATGTGCATGGAGGCTGCCAGCATTCAAGCGTAATCCAGGGAGATCTTAGATATGTTTTAGCATCCCCCTGCGAATGCTGCCGATGGGGGTGACACTTTACATGCATTTGGAGACATTTCCTGGCTAGCCGAACTCTGCGGAATGGTCTGGCCCAGACCGTCTGGGAAGAAGGGGTCCATGTGCACCATTGCGTCTGAGCTGGCAGATGCGCAATATCTAAATTTGCTGCTGGCTGCACGCTTTGAAACACTGAGCTCTTGAGATGGTTGAAGAGGCACTGTACTTGCGCCACAATCTTTGCACAGAGCTGGCGTGATTTGTGAATGGATACTTTGGTACTTGGCAAGGACTGGGGCACTGGACACTTGCCTGCATGTGGAATACTGGAGGGCTCTTGTGTCCGTGTTCAATGTGTGTACTAAAGAGTTGGGACAGACACATTGGCGCTATCTCAGGACATTTGTAGGAGGCTCGAAGCGGCTCCTAGCTGTGTTTTGGCTGACTTTATAAATAATTATCTGACAGAGCTGCACATAAAGTTGAGGACTCCAGCAGTGTCACACTCGCTGCCATCCAGTTATAACCACAGTGCGAATCTGAGGGTGGGGATTACATATGTATTCGGCCGACAGGTGGGAGCCGTGATCGTCAGGTCCCATACTGTCTCTCCATGTGCATGGCACCTCGGAGGCATGTGTCGAGGAACCCACCAAGCTCCTGGCATCCGCGATAAGGTCACCTCTTCTGGCGGGCTATTCTTTCGCCTTTTACTAAAGAATACCGAGCGGTGTCCTTACAAAATCGCATACACCAATTTTTCCTGGCCTTAGGGCCTTCACCACACCATAGAATCACCATCCCTAATACCAATTAGGACTGAAACATGAACATTTCTTACACAAAGTCACTACGTGCCAACACAATTTCCGCCCCATGGAATATCGCAGTGTGCTCGTTTCCGTACTGGATGCCTCGAGAGGGAAAAGCAAGCTGTTGTCCCGGGGCATCTTCATATCTGGCAGGAGGGCTTTCTTGAGCTACATCGGATAGATGTTCAGAGGTATCTGTAGTATTGAGTCAATTGACAAGCTCTACGGAGCCTCTTCTTGCTGAGATCGGTGGATGAACTCGGTGACGGCTAGCAGCCATCCAGTGATCTGCGTCGGACTGTGAGCTGCCGTGGACTTGCTTGGATTGCTTTCAATACGTCTTCATATCTTCTCAGCGAATGTAACAAATACAAGGCAAACAAATACCAAGCCACAAGCAATTCAGTGGCGAACGGTTGATGTGCCTGTGGTTGGGCTCGATCTGTATGTTGAAGTGTTTGGGTGTTTCATATTTCCGTTGGTATTGTTTGGTTTTGTGAACGGTGTTTGTATGAACCGGTCCACAGCCTAGGCGGCAGTGCAATGCCAAGGCCATGGGCGGGCAGAGGTCGTGCAAGCACAACGCTCTGCCCCCGGGCAAAAGATTAGATTAATATCATGTGGGACAATGTCCCACGTATCAGATATTAAACTGATAAGAACAGATACTACACTTGATCTTAGCCAAAAGGCCGAGAAAGGTAAGCCTGAAACTAGTAGCCGACTTGACCCCATTCGTTGTGGGAATTGGCACTTCTTTGGGCAAGTATGGGACCCACTCCATAGATCACGCATGAAAGCTTGTGCAGGATTGAGCCCATGCAGACGCAATTTGCTGACTGAATGAGATGATATTAGTGCTAGAACAAGTGATTTACAAACCTCCTCTCAAATGCAAGCTCCCATCATGACTTCACAGGACCCCAATCAAAGGACATCCACTCGGACCTCCTTGCAATGAACGGATTAGCAAAGTCGCTTCCAATATCCACACTGATCTCATGATGTGGGGCTTGCTGACATAGTTGTACACACTCTCCCTCCTGACGATGCTTCTCTTTGTTGTCTGCACCAATCACATGGTGTAGCTGTGAAGTCCTTGAATGACACCAAGTCTCTTTCTCGGAACCTTCCTGGACATATTGCGCCTCATAGGGGGAGGAATGAAGGCCTCCAACAAAATTCATGCGTGAACAGCGCCGCATCACAGCGGCTTGCTTCATTTCTTCACACTGCATGCTCTATAGCACACTGCAAACGCCGCATCAATCTGTTTTGCGCATCCTCTATAATCAGGGGACATCTTCCCAGGCACAAGACCCCATTTGCAGCCACCAATAGCGGCAATTTGCAGCGCACGGCTGGCTGAGAGACAGTCCAGACCGGCTCTATCAGACAATTGTGGAAGTTATTCCCAGGTGCTGAAGATCAGTGATTCCCAGCCAGAGGACTACATCCTTCTGCACACATGGTTGATGCCCGAGGACCAGACAGCGGAAGTCCATGGAAGAAGGTCCAGGGCTACGGGTGACAGTGCCGGCTGCCTATGAGACGGCTGCTGTGCCGGCAGAGAAGCCGGGCAGCTCGTAGCGGTAGCGGCCGTCGGGCGCAATGCCGAATCCCTTGGGGTCGGCAAACACATTCTCCAGCAGCTGTCCCTTCTCCTGTAACGGCAAGAACAGACTCGACATCAGACACCAGCGTTGCTTGTTCCTACACAGCTGAGCGTCCCCATGACACTGGATGCGCCAGATGACTTGATCAACCCCAAAACCGAGGTAGCGTGTGAGTTTGGCCATCGCGCCCATGCTGATGGTGATTGCTGCAAATCTTGGGCTACACACAGAAAGACTCGCAGCGCACAAGCAGCAACTTGCAGTCAACCATCGCAGGATGTCCATATTTTAGAGGCTTCAGGCTCACCGGCTTGGGGCTCTCATCGGCAAATTTGACAGCCTCGTCCACAACATCCAAGACCTCCTTCTCAATGTCCTTGATCTGTCCCTCTGTCAGCAGCCCCGTCTCGAGAATGTACTTCTTCAGCTGTGGGATGGGGTCGCGCGCCTGAACCAACATCAGAGCACGTCAGCACAGGAGACCAGCTGACCGATAAACAGCCACAAAGGTGCACACACCACTGTAGTTACTGCAAAGAAATGACTGAAAGTCAGGTGTTGACATGCCAGGAAGTTGCATGCACGAAGCAACAGATGCTCATACTGATACTCCAAGACCACTACTTCAGGACCAGATTCATCAAGTGAGATATGTGCTTGCAGAGTCAATGATGCGGATGGGATGGGATGGCAAATGACAGAGTGGCGCCCACCTGGTAGTGCTCCTTCTCTTCCTTCTTGCGCAGCTCATCGGGGTCAGCCAGGGAATGGCCGCGGAACCGGTATGTCTCGCATTCGATCAGAGTCGGCCCATCGCCCCGCCGTGCGCGAGCAATTGCTTCCGCTGCAACCTCCCGAACCTGAACAGGCCAACGCACATACAGTGTCAGAAGCTGCACTCACCTTAAATACTCAGCAGTAGAAGAGTTTTTGTACGCTTGAAACTCTCTTGGATCAGGGAAAGTTGACTGCTCAAATTTCACATCAGAGCAAACCTTTGCTGCACGTGCCATTGCTGGAGGCTGCAGAGCTGCAGGCACCTGCAAGGGACCTCAGAACCAGTTCTCATGGGGGCAGACTCTTTCATCAGAGGACAATCTCATGTGCATTCACGGAGAGCAATTCACCTTGCGCACATCCATGCCGTCAACAAGGACGCCAGGCATGCCGAAGGCGGGGCCCTTCTTGTAGATGTACGGCTCATTGTCGCCCTCGGACGGCCCCGTGGCACGCGGGTGGTACATGCCGATGGCCCACTTGTTGTTCTCCACCACGAAAATGCATGGCAGCTTGTACAGGCTCGCCATGTTCAGGCACTCATAGAATTGGCCTGTTATGCACAGGATGGTGGTCAGCATCCATCACAACTTAAATTGCCAAACACCAGCTTGATATGCTTGTGTAGCTGACAGAGATGTACACCATAAAAGGGGTGAAGAGGGGAATGGACAGCTTAGTGTTAAATCTTTCAGAAAGACAAAAGCTTGTGTTTGTTCAGGATTTGCATGTTAGTACGCACCAACATTGCAGGTTCCGTCGCCAAAGAAGCTGCAGCAGACTTGGTCGGCAGTCTCATCGCCCAGGACCTCCTGTGGCAGAAAAGACGCACCAATATTATAAGCACCGGCTAAACTCTTCAACCAGTACACATGGAAATATATTGACAGACAGAGCAGAGGCCCAAACAGGAGTGATTTGGGATGCTTTGAACTGACCTTCCTGTACCGAATCTGAAACGCTGCTCCAAGGCCAATGGGGATTCCCTCTCCAATAAAGGCGTAGCCTCCGAGCTGCACATGCAGAACACAATCTCAGAAATGCCTCTCTCTCTAATAACTTGGTGCATCTCATTATTCAGGTGACAGTAACAATCCTTGCCACACATGGCCTCCAGATCAACCTGTACTTTTGTCCAGGCATCTCAGGGTAGCGCACCAAATTGTGCTTCGCCGAAAACATGTGCATTGAGCCACCTTGGCCTCTGCAAATGCCCGTCTTCTTCCCAAACAACTCAGCCATGATCTCTCGGGGTGGCACATTTTTGCTCAGCGCGTGCACATGATCACGGTAGGTTGAGCAAATGTAGTCGTCTGCACGCAAGTTGCGGATGACTCCAGTTGATACTGCCTGTGAGTGCAACAGCGGGGTAACTGTTAATAGGCCATCGAGTTTATGAACGCAATAATCACAGCAAGAGATTACCAGGCAGAATGAAGGGACACAAGGCGTAAATTTCTCAAGTCATGGAATCGACATATTGAGATGGATCAAGACAATAGGAAAATTATCGATTTTTACCTCCTGGCCGGAGTACAGATGGACGAATCCAAACATTTTGCCTCTGTAGTACATCTGGGCACACATCTCCTCGAATTCTCTTCCCAAGAACATATCGCGATCTGGATTGGGCACCCCCACTTAGAAATGAGCATGATGATTTTCCACGGTAGGAATATGCATTTATTCCTTCAATGAATAATGTAATGAAGGGCACTCTGTAAGGTCGGGCGTACATAAGTCAGCAGCGACTTCTGGAGACAGGTCAGCTTTGCTGAAGGTAGCTTTGGATGCCTTGACGGGGGCCTCGACTGGAGCGGGCTTGGCCGCGATAGCCTGCGTCAAATCCATTTTCCTTCCTCTCCTAGGCATCTGCGCATGCACTGGTACTAGGGGACGCCCTGTGAAGGGGGCTCCATGGGCAGAGTTGGTTGTCCTACGCTGCTCAGCAAGACAGAAGGCCTGTGTCCCACAGCTCTGTGTGAGGATGGACGACATTGTCGTTCCCCACTTCTGCTATGGTCGATGGTCACACAATTGTCCTGCCCAACTACCGAAGAATGCAGGATTGCCTTGGCGTTCAGTAGAGACCAAGGAGCTAACGGCCACCAGGCAATCCACCCTTTCTTTGACCGGCCCTGCTGGCGCCAAGTCAGCGAAAGACGCTTGCATCTCACTGAGACCTCCAAGATTTGCAACAATTGTTAGGTAGTATTCTGAAAGTAAGCAGATTACGTCTACAGCTGGGTTTTTCAGAAGAAAATTTAGCGCATCAAGTGCGGATCGAGATCTTTTGCGTCAGGACGATAACGTCACTGTGTCATGTAACACAAGCTTAAAGTTTGAGGACAGATGGAAACAAATAGCTGGATGACATATACCAAGCGCACTCACGGCAAGATTGAATAAACTCTGTTTGAATAGGGCATTCCGATCTTTGATCAACAGTTTTCCTCAGCTGCATTCGCAAGATCGTGTATTTTATTGTCATCGAAGGAAGTATTAATTTATCACGAACCTTGAGGGGCTTACATCATGCCTGACTCCACCCTAAAACACCGTATCGGAACTAGGGTTCCTCCATCTTGAAGGTTCCTTTCAGGGCCAGCTGGGTGAACACGTCATGTGCATTGTACTCCACACGCTTTTTATCAAAAACAGATGACAGGGCGAGTCATCAGGCAGGTCTGGGAGCCAATCATGCGAAGCCAACACAGACTGCCATGCAGTGGCAAGACAGAGGCGCCACTTTGGCGAAGCCTCTGCAATCGGACAGTATGCAGCCCTAAGAAACTGGCTGCTCACCACACTTCTGGATGGATCCACACGCAGGCTGCTGCTCTCAGAGCAAAGCAGCCAAGTTTATATTCAGACATGCACACCTCCACAGGACGCTTCAGCATGCGGACACCAGCTGTTCCACCGCAAGTCAGCGCAGCAGGAAATCGACCTGCTGCAGCAGGGTTGTTGCCCCTTTGGCAGGGCACCGGGGTGGCGCAGGACTGGTTGCAGCATGGACAGTGGCGCATGACAGGGCGGAGACATATGAGCAGTGAGCACAGAACAGCCGAGAGTGCTTCGAGGCATTATGGGCTCAAGCGCTCCGTGCGGGTGGCGGCCAGCGGCGAGGCCGGCTTTGTCAAGGGAGCAGGCGTGGTAGGCTGCCTTTTCCACGCCCTTGTTACATGTGTATCACTTACCACTCAGTGGCACAACCTGCATCAGAATTCAAGTTCTTTGTTATTAGTTACTGGACGCAACGCTGTAAGACTCATTTGAGTGTCTCTCTATACATGCCTCGCCAAGACGTGTCAACAGGGCTTCTCAAAGGCAGTTGGCCGTGCAACAGCAATGCTTCAATTTGTGGCAGATGGAGATTGTTGCATGATGGTGGTCCTTCAGCCATGTCATCCATACTGCCTGTCAAGGAGCTCTTCATCTAATTGTCCGGCTGCGCAGGTGTTTTCGGAGAGCCCGGGCCTGAAGCTCCAGCGGAGGGCGTTCATTGTGTGGGACGACGACGGTCCCCAATCCGTGTTCATCGTAAAGAAGCCCCATAGCCTTGAAGCCTCCGCAAAGATGAAGGAGATCGGCGACTGGTGAGCCAGACACACAACTTGTTTCTTGCCTGCAGGTCCCAACTTACAGCGGCCTATGTGTAAATTCATGTGTCAGCTGCTTTGCTCCTCGCAGCAACCAAGGCTAAGAACCTGTCCATTGTGGCTATCATCACGGTTCTTTATCCCCTCATGGTCATCTTTGTGGAGGTGTCTGGTGAACAAACGCCTAATTTGAAAGCGGGGTGCAGGCTGACCAGCAAGGGGCTGAAGGTGCTGGTGGAGAGGAGTGTGCACACGAGGGAGTTTCCCGAATTCGACTGCTTTGATCCGCTGCAGAATGGTGCGATCATAAATCTGTTTGTGCTTGTACTGCCTGCAATATCAACCGATTGCACACACCCGGACATCTCTGCCCATAAACCTTACATGTGGAATGTCAGGCCT
The DNA here is from genome assembly GCA_020887355.1 of Coccomyxa sp. Obi. Taxonomy (NCBI): domain Eukaryota; kingdom Viridiplantae; phylum Chlorophyta; class Trebouxiophyceae; family Coccomyxaceae; genus Coccomyxa; species Coccomyxa sp. Obi. Next base: position 498,527 of record AP025001.1, read on the forward strand.
GTGCAATGAGATTGAAATCCTTCCTTAGATAGACACAAGCAGTGCAGCAGCTGAAAACATTCAGACGCAAGGATGATGTCTGATGCAAGTTGAAGTGCGGAACTACAAGCCAACTGACTGCTGCAGATGTGGACTTCTGCGTAACGCTAGGTGGAGATGGGACGGTGCTGCACCTGGCCTCGCTGTTCAGGTAAGAATCATTTCTCAGACTCTTTGCTCCATACCCCCCCAAACAGGTTTTCCACCATTGCATTAGATTATTACTGTGAAGGCCCCTTTACCGGAACCCTAAACCCTGACCCTCAAACGCGACAACCCTTAATGAAGTGTTTGAGGGATATTTCCGGGCGCTGTTCAGGGAGGACGAGCCGCTGCCGCCGCTGGCGTCCTTCGCGATGGGCACGCTCGGCTTTCTGACGCCCTTTGACGCGGCGGACTTTGAGGCGTGCCTGCAGCGCGTGCTCAGCGCTACCGAGCTGCCGGTATTCTGCACGCTGCGCACACGCAAGCGCTGTGAGCTCTACAGGCACGCATCTGGGTCCCACTGCCTTGCAGCAGCTGTGCATATGTATGGTTCGATTCATGCAACCCTTTGTATGGAGTGGGGTGACGCAGCAGTTGCCGGGAAGCTGCCGACATACAGTGTGGCATGCATCAGTTCCCAGTTGTCTCGGAAGTACATGACTCCGTCTGGATACTACTGCCTAGCAATAGCTGTGCATATCTCAGCCAGATTCAGCACGCCACAGGGCTGGTTGCATGCAGCTTCCTTGCTAGTGACTTCAGTGCGCAGCATGCGCAGTTGGATTTGTCACAAAAATTCACTTTGTTTCCACCGCCAGTCGAGCCGCCTTTGTTCTGCATGTTGCGCCACCACAGAAATTGTAAGCTTCACATGCGTGCCTGGCAAAGTTCTGGTCTGTTGCGGCTACCAAAATTGCAGGGTAGCCACGCCACAGGGAAGCTGTGCACACCCTCCTTGTTTGTGGCTTGTGGCAGCTCTCACACATGAATCCATCACAGGAGTTGCCGCTGTGTAGGGATGGGCAGCTGCATGCAGTGCACCACGTCCTGAACGAGTGCCTGATCGACCGCGGTTCGTCCCCCAGCATGGTTCGTCTGGAGCTCTATGTGGACGGCCACCACATCACCACTGTGCGGGTGCATCCCTGACCACCGTGACCAAATCTTGGATAATCCTCTGGTCCATGCAAGAGGCAAATCAATCTCGTTGCTAGTCCTCCAAGGATTTTGGGTCTTGCACCCTCTTAACTTAAACGGGGCTTGTCTCTGTTCTCATTCCAGAGTGCACACCTTGGCGGTGGTCAAATATTACACAAGAAGCAGCAACAAAACAAGGTGGGCATGCATGTGGGCGAATCAGTGGGAAGTGGGTATGGCATGCAGGCGGATGGGCTGATAATAGCCACACCATCTGGGTCGACCGCATATTCTCTATCGGCCGGGGGGCCCATGGTGGCGCCCTCGGTGCCGTGCGCGCTGCTGACGCCCATCGCGCCGCACTCGCTCTCCTTCCGGCCCCTCGTGGTCCCCGAGGCATCCGACATCGAGATTCACCTTCCTGCTGCGTCCCGCAGCCATGCCAGGTGCGCCTATATACCTTTTGTTTGAGGGTGTATTTAATTTATATATAGGGTTTAGGATTTTTATTTGGTGTTCTAGGTTTATTTTAGGGGTTGAACCCACTGGTTTACAGGCCAGATGCGCCGCGCACTCAATAAGTGAGGATCTATGCTGCTTTTTAAAAGCATTGGTTCACTTGGCACGGTGCACAATCGTTGGATGTCCTGCTGTTAAAAGCAGCCTCTCAACTAGACTGAAGCACCTACTCCACAATTCTTGTCAAGTTGAGCCCTTTATGGTGCGCTGTGCATGTCCTCGGCTGCTGACCAAGTGCACTCCGCTGCACAGAGTGGATCTAGTTGGTCACGCTTCCTGCATTTTGACAATTGGTGATGCAGTTGTATTGGACATCAAATTTAAATCCCCACCGCCTCACACGGTGCATGAGTTAGATGGCTGGGAATGATGTTCTAGTCATGGCGCTCCACTGCAGGGCCAGCTTTGATGGCAGGAACACGCAGCGCATGATGGCGGGCAGCAGCATCCGGTGCACCACCTCCCTTTGTGCGCTGCCCGTCATCAACCTGGCCCCTTTGGACAACGACTGGTGCGCCCCTGATCTACTCCCTTGCTGCAGCTGCATCACTGTGCATTTTGCTGCTTGTAGCTCCATGCAGTGCTGTACAAGCATGCCATCAAGGGTGTGCCTGAACAGAAAGCTTGCAGATTGCCCAGTGTGGATGTCTCATTGATGTGCTACATGGCTGAGAATGACCAGCGAGGACATGTGTGGACAGGTATGATGGGATTGTGCAAAAGCTGAAGTGGAATGTGTCAATCTCTCCCCGAGAGGTGGCCAGGCTGCCGAGCCTGAAGAAGCCCTCATATGAAGACAACAATTCAGCATCGCCGCTCAGCAGTTTTTGACACATGCCTACCTGTGTTTTAGCGACCCTTGTATCTATATTGTTATTATTACTAATACCTGAAACGCATGCCTGCTATTAAGTCCCAATTCCTTTGGCATTTGCAGCTGTAACCGCAGGAACACATCCGTCATGGCAATATATAGATATATATATATATATATCAAGCTCCGCACTGCTGATCGCTTCCTGCCTGTTGATCACTCTGTGAGCATGTGCATTTGCTCACGCGAATTCTGGAGGATCTGGAAGGAAGAAGCGTCGGCTGCATGCCGACTGTAATACAACATTGTCAATATCTAAGCACATGGCCATTCATGACAGTGGAAAGCATGGACCTGAAACCCAGCAAATTCACGAACCGTGACAACTGCCGAAAGGTCCTGCAGGTTCTGAGGCCTTCTTAATTAAGCAATTGTCTGCTAGCAGGCATCCTCTACATTATGCCAACACCATTGGTTTGATAGGTCATGCACATGCTTTTGGACGTTCCTTCGTGCAAGCGTTAATCATGATGTTTTCCTGTTGGGTTCTGGCATGTCTATTCAGAGATTGTCTCATGATCAGTTCAAACGGTATGTGGAGTTTGGGTGTGGTATTTAGGTTGTAACAGATGAATAGTATGAATTTTTTTTTGTGTGCCCGGGCAGCTGACGCTTATCCCAGGCCTACCAAAGATTATTCCGTGGAGATACCCTCTTGGAGCACTCCTACCCGCCGCCGCAAGCTAAGTGCAAGGCAAGCAGCGGGGATACCCAGACCGTCTTCGTGATCACGGTACTGAGCCGGACAGGTAAGTATGCCGAACTAGTGGAAATCGAGCGGTCGTGATTCTCCAGAGTGGTAAGGTGACCGATCGACAAGTATGGGACCGATCCGACAGTCGCCACACGAGGCCGAGGTTGTCGACGACTCACCCTCGATCATCTCTGCTTGCAGAGAACAAGATCTTACGATGTTGAAAGACGAGTCACGTACTGTACACACGACTACCTTGCTCGATTTGAGCAAAATTTAGCAGAAGGCGCCCGTCCCATACTCCTGCTGCCGCTGCTCTACTGCTGGGACTGAATGCCTTCTACCACATTCCAGGTCTAGTTACTTTCCATAATTTCTTAATCGCGGGTGAAAGACCCCGCCCCATCATGAATCTCAATCTCTCACAACCTGTCAAAACTCTCATTTCTTCCCAAATTCCAAGTTGGCAACCTTTCTAAAAGATCACTCTGCCATACATATAGTATATGGTACGCCTGCTATAAAGAAAATCCTTGTGCTGCGGTGTTGTGGTGATTCGTCTGATGCGTTTAGTGAGACAGCAACGCATGCTCGGTACACCTTGTTGCATGGTGATAAATATCAGCGGTTCCATGCCTGCGAGGCTTCCTCATCGCACAGCAACTTCACAATGGTGTCCACAATTTGACCACCAATGGCTGACAGGTCCAAGTCTGGGCGGCCAGCCTGTGCAAGCACCACCACACATCTCAGGCACATTCTCTTTCTGGCGCTCGCGCGCCCTTGATTGTTGTTTGATCTGCATCTCTTGATCTTATACACGAGCCTGGTCAGCGGAGGGAGGCATCTTTTTGAGCCCAACAATGTCTTCCACAGATGAGTGGCTGATCGGCAGGATATTGAGGGCGCCCATTTCTTTGAGGGGAAAGGGGACCCACCTTCTTTTCTAGCAGCGCATCCAGAGCGGCGCGCAGCTGCTTGACTAGGACCGCGGTGGGCGCGGAGGCGCGGATACGAATCCAGTTGTCTATGAGGGCGTAGCCTCCCTCATGCACGACCACCAGTTCCCCGCCAAAGAGCAGCAGCGCCATCGGTGACACCACCGTGCAGTCGCGCAGGAACGTGCGGCTTGTGCGCACCTGCGTGCACATGCCGCCATGTCAACCTGCCTGACATAAATAAGGACAAATGCTGTACACCATGAAAGCCTCCAAGAGCGCAAAGCTCCCTGTTTCATGCCAGATGCTGGCTGCAGGCTGCTTAGGATGACCAGATCCAGTTTGTGAACATCACAATTAAATGAGAGAAGCGGCGCCTGCCAGCTGCACTGCGCACCACCTGTGACATACCATTGCTGATACAGGCCCTTCCTTGGACTTGCATTACGCCTAGGACAGCATCAGGGCTGCCATGGGCAGACTGTTGCCTGATTCTTAATTTAGTAAAGATCATTCATGGGGCTTTTCTGTTTTCAGTACGCTAAAACAAATGGTGGGTGCAGAAACGACATTCGATTGCCATGGGACAATGTGACAGGGCTCAACACCTTTTCAAGGTAAACCAGGTAGGGGCGCAGAAACTGGTGCGCTTCAAGGGGGTGGTTGATGGAGGAGGGGTGGATGTGCACGTCGGCCGTCCCATCGTTCCATGCCGGCCTGGCCGAGCGGCCGGCCGCCTCATCCATCACTGCCGCGTTTGGGTACAGGGCCGCACACAGTACGGCCTTCACCTGTCACCCCACAACACTTTTGTGATGAAAATTTCGAAGCCATTCAGCTGAAGGAACCAAGATAGGAACCCTAACTTTTATTATTATTATTATTACACGTTTTCCAGTCCTTATGGAGTAGGTACGACCCTAACTTTGTAGCAAGACAATAACCTTGCTGCCATTGTCAGATGACCAGTACAGTCAGCTGCCCCTCATTGCTCCTCGCTCTTTCTAGATATCCCAAGCATGACACACAAATGCACCCTGACATGTCATCCTGACGAGAAAGCGGCCCCTTGCAATCAGGGGCCAACTTGGCAACTTACCACGGCCGGCTTGGAGGAGTGAGCATTCCAGGCCGCTTTTCTCTCGTCCACCCAATGGCGGCCGCCACTGCTCTTGCCGGCCTGGCCCCGGCCGGCCGCGCTCTTCGGCGCGGCGACAAAGCCGATGTCGGCGAGCATGGCCGCAAACTGCTGCCGCATGTCAGCCAGCATCTCCAGCGTCTGCCCGCTCAGCATGTGCTTGCGCGCGTACGAAGCCGCCGGCTGCCTTCCTCCCTGCGCGTCAGATTATGTCTTCTCATCCCTTGCGCTTTTACCGTTGAGACCCCTACCAGAGCTGAACATCAGAGCCCGGCCAGACTTGTTGTGCTTCCATGGTCTGACCCCTGACATTATACTGCCTCAAGCAAAAGGTCTCGTGAGCGCATGCAGGTAAAATCACCAACATCACAGCGAGCAGGCAGCGCTTCTGCAACATTGGCTCAAATGCTGTGTGAATCTTGCTATGCATGTTGGAATTATGCAATTATGAGCAGGTTCAGAGTGCACCTGTCCTTTGGCGGCCTGCCAGCCATCAAACGCCGCCACCATCAGCAAATGGTCCGACTGTTGACCGGATGCCACATTGCCGCTACCTGAAGGGACGCCATCAATCAAGTGACCATCACCGTCACACACAGATTCTTAGTGCAATGCTGCATCACAGTGCATGGCACTCATCAAGCTCTATGGTAGGGCAGGCAGCTCGTCCAGAATGCTAATTGAGGCAATGGCCATGAGTCATTTCGAATCCCTTGCAAGTTTCCTCGGAGCAAACTATGCTAGGGCACCTGGGCGCACAGCCATTGCACCTAATTATGCATTGAGATTATTATCACATCTTAGAGACCCTTGGGAGCCACCTGAGGCTCATTGTCAGTGGTCTTCTGCTACCCTACATTATTTCACTACATCAATCTGAGGCTATCACAAGCAAAGTGAGGCAGCACCTGAGCTGGCAAAGGCCTGCTTGGCGCGCATGGCCGCGTCCTGCTGCTCGAAGGGCGCGGAGAAGGGGCTCTTGTACGAGAGGCAGGCCGCGATTGTGAGCGCTGGGGAAAGGCAGCCCAATGAGGCGCCCAATAGCAGCAGCTTGCCTACCTTGGCATCCACAGGAAGCTGTGCCAGGTTGCGGCCTGCCACACCAGTCTTGTCAGTCAGTCAGTCAGCCAATTACAGCTTTTACAGCCACCTGGGGCTGATCAGGTATCTGACTCTAATCGTCAGACCCAGCGGCACGTCCAACCATCCACAGAGAACAGCCATCACACTCAAACGGTTGCCGAGTATTGCCTCATTCATTCGAGAGGACTGAGTGTCTATAGAGTGTCTATAGATGTCCGGCTGGCTTGACTGCCTACAATTGCGAAATCCAGAGCTTGGGCTTGTATGTGAGTTGGATGCACGAATTCCCCGCAGGGAAAATCTTCTTTGTCAAAGCAGGACTTGACAGGAAGTGGCGAATGCAAACAATGTCACAGGGTGCCATGTTCGCACCCAGGGGTGTGAGCTGTTCAGAAGAGGTGAGGGCGCCAATGGTCTGCAGCTGCACCACGGCCCCTGTGACACTGCGCGTCGGTGGCGGCTCCAGCACCTTCACACAGCAACGCACAACTTTCGCCGTTCAAGGCCTCACTTTTAGCAAAGGTTGCAGATACACAGGTCACCATCAATTTGCATTGATGGCCGCCACGTTGCACAATCAGTTGCAGTTACACTGTATGCTAATGCAGTTCGCATAACCTATTGAGATAGGATGGGTTGAAGTTGTCCCACCTTGGAGAGGAATTCTGCGGCCGGTCCGAGGCCCAGCAGGTGGATCTGCAGCACCAGTTCCTCTAGTGGCACGCGTGCCATTTCCGGCGCCTGCATCATATCCACATCATCAACACAGCATCAACACCACTCACCAAAACGCTGCACAACAGTCCGAACCCCAGAGAACTGCTCTGCTTTGACATTTGCTGACCTCTTCAATGATCAGTCAAAGCATGCCAGAATTTCTGTAACAACCCCGAGGATGCCTCTGTGCAAGGACATGCTTACAAAGGTTTTACAGGAGGCAAATCAAGGGCACCCACAGGAGACATCCTGACATAGCAAGAGCTTCTGGATATATAACTGGTTGTGTGAGCAGGTAGGACATGCCTGGTACTTGCGCATGCGGTGCTCAAAGCGGTTGCGCGTGTAGAGGCCAAAGCAGCGGCCGGGCCGCACGCGCCCGGCGCGGCCGCGGCGCTGCAGCGCGCTCGCACGGCTGACCCAGTCCTCCACCAGCAGGCTCATGCCCCGGCTCGCATCGTACCTCCGTTCCTGGAAATCCCCGGAGACATCAACCCAGTACGTATGTATGCCTGAACAACATGCATAGATTGTCCCAGGTATTGTTACCATGGACTTGTCCATACATGTCAAAAGTTGTGCTCCAGCTGCCCACAAATTTTGCTGATACACACCTAGTCGCTACTACTTGGTTGAGCCAGCGCGAACCAGACGTGCAGCGCCTCATGCACACGCTTCTAAACAATGCAGCACTTGCACAGATCTGAAGAGCGCATCATGCATCCAAACAAAACGTAATAAGCTGAAACGCCACAACCATGCCCACTTCAGGCCTTTCAAGCAGTGCAAACTCCGTACTTCAACAGAGAATTGAGCGGGGATTGGACACGAGGGGGTGCACCTTGAGCTTGCCGCTGTCGACGACATACACGACGTCCTCGATGGTCAGGCTGGTCTCCGCGATGTTGGTGGCCAGCACGACCTTACGTGCCCGCGGCGGCGGCCGCTCAAAGACGCGGCGCTGCTCCTGCGGGGACACGCTGGAGTGCAGCGGCAGCACCAGTAGTCCCCCCTCCCTGTGAGCCCTGGATGCTGTCAGCCGTTCATACATCGCTGTGATCTCTCCCAGACCTGCAGCCAGCCAACAGCCTCAGTGCAGCCCAGGAGGCATGTGGATCTCGACAAGCTGCGAGCACAGCCAAAACTGCATTGGAGAGCACTCTCAGACTTTTACAGCACCAGTCAGACCTTACGATGTCCAATGCAGTCTCTTAGACTTCAAAAGGTCCAACTGTTGTTGCAGCATACAGGGCAACCCATTGCATGCGGACTGTGGCTGCTCCCCTGACTGCGGCTGCTCCGCTGACTGTGCCCATACCGCAGATGGCATGACAGCATCAATAACCAAAAGCATGTCTCATCACAGCAATACTACAAAAAAGGTGGTACAGCGGGACAGGTCAGTCGGACCGGGAAGGAACACAAGTATGGCGCCCTCCTCATAGCTGGCATCGATGTGCGCCACAAGCTCCTCCAGCAGGTCGTAGTCGATGCGGTTCTCGTCCAGCCGCGCGAGATTTCTCCGCGTCGCCACGCTGAAATCTGCATAGATGTCCGGGTCGTAGTGCGGATTCAGCGCGCCCACGTCTGCTGTGTCATCCCCCCAGCCAGCCTGCATGGTGGGGAGCCAGATCAGGCTCATTTTTGGACTGCTGACAAGAAAGCTGCGTCCAAATTAGGCACAGACCCCCACCAACCGCATGGTGGAGCCAGATCAGGCTCATTTGTGGACTGCGACAAGAGAGATGCGTCCAAGATAGGCACAGAGCACTCCTCCCAGCTGCATGCACATCACTGCTAAAGCAGGCTACAGTGTTAGCTCTACACATTGTGACTACATTTCCAAGAAAGGTCATGCACCTGCCGCATCATTTGTGCAGCCAGCCCACAGTGGTGTGCCACACTTCACCCTTCGGATATGGGCTGCCATGGGTTTGCCATTGCTAGATGAGCTTCCTTTTCAGGAAAGCCCTTGTCATTCGTGCCTAGTGCTCTGAGAGTTACATCATGTTGAACCCACCTTGACCAGGCTCTGCTGGCCCTGGCTGACGGCCTTCTCCAGTTGGCGTCGCCGCTCCTTGTGGCCGTAGTCGCGCATTGCACATGGCGACTCCGCATCTAGCCGGTACCTGCACGTGGTCAGCCAGCGTGTGCTGAACCTACCTCTCCGCATGCAACATTCCAAGAAAGTATCTTTGATGTCCACAACGCACCTCCTCCCATGCATACAGGATGTGTACCGGCTGTCCCTTAGACGACACACATTGCTGTGTAAAAAGATGGATTTAATGCCGAGCAATGATGGCCTGTGCATCAGGAGCAGAACAACAATCCAAGCATGCCACCTTGCTGCTAAATGAGAAATCTCACGACGGCTGTCACAAGTGTAATGTATCTGCAGGGCCCCCACGCACCCGGTCAGCTCATAGGTGTCCTCCAAGAAATAGTGTTCCACAGGGAAGGTGCGGCCACCAGCAACCAGAACAGGGCAGTCGCCATAGTACCGGGCAAACAAGTTGGAGTCCAGCATGGCAGACATCAACACCACCTGAATGACACATCAGGAGTATTGTCGCACTTCCATTCAGTCCTGGCATGACAGCAACAAGCAGCTTTGCTCAACACTGCGCCAGGACGATGTGTAGGATGCCCTTCACATGCAACTCCATCATGCCATACCTGCATGCATGGCTGCTACATGTGCAGCTCTATAGTAGAATGAAGACAGTGGATATGGCTGACCTTGAGGGGCCGGCCGCGGGCTCGTCTCTTGGCAAGAATGTCCTTCAGGAGTGCCATCAGAAAGTCACTCTGCAGCGTGCGCTCGTGCACCTGTGGTGCAGGCACAAAAAATTACTCTTCCACCCATTCACACCCCCATGAACCTTCTGCAGGGTCAGCAGAAGGCATAAAGTTCAGAGAGACTCATTGGCCCAATTTGGCAGGGCAATCCAGATTGTCAGGACAAGTCAGGCATCATCCCACAGGCTCCTAAAACCATCCAAAGTTCCACAACATTTTGGTATACTTTGCTGCGACCTTTGATCAACCGTGTAATTTCTTTTCCTCCACTGAGCGCATACTTCCTATAAAATGGAACTCCATTACACCCAAAGGAGCGGTCAATCCCTCTTGCAGTGGTGTTCCTCATTGGCCTAGCCTCATAGGTGCAGGGCAGATAGGCTGCTACACCCCTGCAAGAACTCCAGCAGGTGCAACTGTTGGTGAAGGGGACAGCAGCGCACCTCATCCACGATGACATGCGAGACGGACGCCAGGTGCGGCTCGGAGGCCAGCCGCCGCAGCAGGATGCCGGTGGTGCAGAACAGCAGTCGCGTATCCCGCGTGCTCGCCGCATCCAATCGCACATGGTACCTGGGGCAGGAGCATGCACTTCACATTTCACAAATCCCACAAACATCTCTTTCTCCTCCAGTTCTTGCAGGAGCAACCGCGGCCCGTGAGACTCCCAGGCAGATTGAGAAGTGTAACGCTGTCTGCAAGTAAGCGGCCACCCCTGCTCTTTCCGTGTGACCGGGATCACATATGGTTTGGCCACACCCATCGTAGCCATATCAGTCTGCATCGCTCCCGGGCTGAGTATATATGTGCCACATGCCACATACAAATAGAAGTGTAAGAGGAAGTCGTGGGCTGATGGTGCGCACCCAACACGTGCGCCGGCCGCGCCAGGGGCCGGCTCGCCGCGCTCGGTGGCCACGCGCTCGGCCACTGATATGGCCGCGATGCGCCGCGGCTGCGTGCACACTATGTTGCATGCGCCGCCCTGCCCCGCCTCAACCGCGGCATCCAGCAGGAATTGGGGCACCTGGCCGAACATACAGGATGCGCTCAGGGTTCCCATTGGGCGCTGTACCATCTCTTTTCTCGACCTCCTTTACCTACAAGTCTGAAAAGCATGAACATGGGCTGCTGCTACCCGCCTGTGCAAGGAGTGCTGAGATGCACATGGAGAGCTATAATAAGTCACCGTGACTGCTGTTGGGTACCAGACTATGCGTTCCAAATGTCTATTGTCATGCTGATGTTCAATTGTTGCTGCGAGGACTGGTTGCAGTGCATGTTTGCAATAGAACACCTCCAGGCATGCCAACTTCCGGTCTGAAACCCAGGAAGATCCAACGGGAGCAGATCAGAAAGCATGCCTGCGTGGTCTTCCCACAACCGGTGTCGCCGCCCACAACCACCACATCATGGTCTGCCAGCGCAGCGAGCAGCCCGGCCTGTACCTGCACTACAGGCAGCTGCTGGCGCTTTGCGGCCCATTCCTGGCCCTCCCTGCTCCCTCGCCACCTCCTTTGAACATCCAGCATGCGCCTGCTCTCTGCAACCTGCACACCAAACTGATTGTGATTGGTTGCCAATGTTTTCCAAGCAGCGCGCACCAAAAGTGCCTGTTTGCATAGCTTGGTTCTCCTTCAGCATGGATTTGTAATAAGAGGACCTCAAGTGAAGCTGCCTCAGGTAGAAGCAGCAAGAGGGATGGAAAGGAGAGGTGCACCTGTGCAGGGGTGAGCTCAACAGGTGTCTGTACGCTCAGATCAGTCTCTGTGTCATCCTGTCCGCTGCTGGAGGCCTGCTCCTTTGCAGAGCTCCCATTTGCAGCTCTGCTCAGTGATGGCCCCACTTCCTGTTTCTGTAGAACAGCAACACCAGCAACAGCATGCTCAGTCATGTGGCCACATTGTCATCTTCATGCAATGACAAATTCAAACATTTAGACACCCCATTCCAGGGTGACCTCCAGTGCGAGGTGTCGATGGGCTGGGAAGGTGCTAACCTGGGAAATGAGCGAGTTGATGAAGGCTTGGCGCTCCTCCTCATTGGCCTGGTCTTGGGTTTCCTGCTTGGCTTCTCCTTCCTGCGCCTCCCACTTCAACCACATGTCCTGGTACTGCCTCTCCAGCTGCCTCCAGGCTGCCACCCTTTCCTCATCCCCTTGCAACACCTGCCCCGGCACCACACTTAAATTGTGCACACTCGCTGCATGCATGTCCGAGCAACTTTTTAGTCCCCATGACAGATTGGACAGCCACACTCTCGTGTGGAGCTTGCAGGAGGAATCAAGGCCTCTGCATTGCATGTGACAATGTGGTTGCTGCAATTCATATGGGCTTGTCTATATATGCCTAAAATTACATTCGTAGTCAATGAATATGATGGGTCTGTTTGGGGAACAGGCTCACGTTATACAGGACAAAAGTGGCCGCCGCATTCTGAGCCTCCTGGATGGTCTCCCAGCCATCGTCCTCCTCGAGTATCGTGAACGTCTTGGGAGGAGCTGCCTGGTTGGTGTCACAGACACACAATATCTCAGAACCAGTATCAGTTCCAGCTAAGCAGGCTTGAAATGACTGTGCATCCAATGCATCATGTCAAGTGGATAAACTGCACATTGCACAAATATTGCTGTGACTTTATCTGTGCATTTGAGTGATAATCCTTGGCGGAAGGACTGTTATGTGTGACCTCAGCTGCATTTGCTGTCTCAATTACTCAGACGAGGGCACACCTGTGGTTAAATGACCTCCAGTGCTGCTGTACCACTGACATGCTGTAACATAAATTTGTCAAAACAGAAGCAGGACAGATGTTTTTCCTGCAGACAGGCAGTGAGCAAGCAGCAGGAGACCTTTTTCTTTCGCCCATTGGTGGGTGGCATCTCCAGGGTGGCAGAGTATCGGATGCCTGCAGAGGCCATGCGGAAGCCGCCCATGGCCAGCCGCTCAAAACGAGGCGGCGGCCACTGCATCTTCTGGCAGTGCTGCTGCAGCAGCGCCTTGGGCAGCTTTGTCTCCTCCACCACCTCAGGCCTCTCTACACAGCGCCAAACAACATCATTTTCTATTCAGCTCCCTCCACTTCTAGCCACCTTTTTCGGACTGTTTAATAAGTGGCACCACAACTGGAACGTTCTACAGATGGCTCAATTCAGCTGAAGGTCATGATGAGAATGCATGTATATGTAATCACATGGGTAATAATGAGTGCACAGCGCATCAATGAATGACCGAAAGACTTCACAGTGTGAGTGCACTCTGTAGGAGACAAGTGTTGGTGCATGGAGGTGAGAGGGCTAGCTTTTGAGCTTGCTGCCCTTCTTCTTGGCTCCACTGTAGCCGCCCCATGGCATGACCATGTCAGCAATGCTCTTGGCTGCAGTGGAGACCCCCGCAGTCATCAACTCTGCTGCATCCTCGTCAAACATGCCCGGCCCAAGGTCAATGTCCTCGTCCTCCTCTACCCCTCTGCTTGCCTGTTTCTGGTCCTCCTTTGCTCCCAAGGATAGCTCTGATGCTGATCGACTCGCCTGTGTTTCAAGCGCACAATCTTGATAGAAAATTACCTGGACCAGCCAGCAGTTGGAAGCTTCAACTGTAGAGATGCAAAGAAACATACAATACAGCTGGTACAAATCTGATGACGAGGCAGCATCGCTACCTCTGAGTGGTGATCGATGCCTTGAGAAGGCACTTTTGCAGCATCTGCAGATGCTGACATGCTGGCTGTATCGTTTCGCAGACCAGTCTCCTCCATGAAGCCGCCTGTTCCAGATGCAGTCCCTTGATCCCTTGACAAGGGTGGGAACGCATCATGTTGCCTGCCATTCTCTGCGGCCACTGAAACGCTTTTATCTCCTGCAGGGGCAAAACATGTGAAGGGAACCCAAGAACATCCATGTCACACTGCCCACATAACACCTCATGAAGGACGAATCTCAGCTGTCTTCTTGCCACTGAAACAAAACAGAGACTTGGATGGCAGCCATGAAATGCCGGCTCAACATGCTACGCAATGCCAAGGAATGCTGACCTGCTCGAGCACCCCTTTCTGCATTGCTTGGGGCAGCAAGGTCCGGCCATTCCTCCACATCCTCTGCTGGAGTTGCTGGGGCGCTCTTCACAGTAAACCTCTCTGCGAGTGCTTCTATGGCTGCCTCAGTCAGCCCTGCAGGACCCACAAAATTTTTGAGATGAAGAAATGCGCATAAAGCCACTCAACACTAGAGCGGTGTGATGCATGCGCCATGCATGCCAGCTGGACGGCCAGGCGCATAATCCATGGTAACTTTCTGGTGGCATATCATTCTTGCAAGGGAGTAGATAGATCAATTGCACAATCTTCCGGGACTTACCCAACTGAGCTATTTCCCTTTTCAGACCAGCAATGACCTGTCCAGCTCCCTTTTGGCGAGATTTGTCCCCTGCTGCTTTTGCGCGCGCTGCCTCCCCCCGGGCCGTAGCCCACTCCTCTGCAATCTGCATGATGTGCATCGGTGAAAGACAGACTGGAACCCATGAGATATGCCGATGCGGGGTTGTGTCCGCCAATGAACATTTATAATTTTCGATTACGGGGGTTCATACGGGGTACGTACAGGGATCATGGGACACTCGAACAATGACTTTGCAGCGCTTCATTGGAAATCTGCGGCGCTGTGTGCGGAGCTGTCAAGCCCTTGCGAGACTCTGGGTGCTGCAGGGCTCTGTCAGTGCCTCATTGGTAGAATCAAAGCAGGACATGGGGTCCCACCAGCTCCTTGCGCGCCTCCGGGTGCATGGCATTCCTAGCGCGCTCGGCTTTCCGGCGCTCGATCTCCTTCGGGTCACCCCAGAGCTCCCAGTCATCAATCTGCTCTTCGCCCTGCCATACCCCAACATGTTTACTTCTTGGCGCAGTGCTCTATATTGCATGCATGCCTCTGATGAGCTTCAGCGCATCCCATGCCATGGGAAGAACACCACACTGTGCTGCCATGCTGCTCTTCACTCAGCTGTGGAATATAAAGAAGAGAGTCACGTGATGTAGACCTGTGATTAGGGGTAATTAACTCACTATAATTACTGTAATAATGTATCACTATAAACATACACATACATCACTATAAATACTGCAATAATCACTGTGAATACCCCTACCTGTGATCCCTCGCCATCCGACTCGCTGTCCTCCACAGCGTACTGCAGGATCCAGTCGCGAGCCTTCTGCTTCTCGCGCGCCAGAGCAGCCGCGTCGACCTTAGGCGCAGCCTTTGCTGCCGGCTTCTGTGGCGGCTGCCATGCTGTCTGCAGCTCTTGTGCCTTCCTGGCCTGCTCCCTGCGCACCATTTTTAACAAAGTCGCTTTTGACTCTTGGGCCCTCTCGTTCAATGCACCACCATCAGCCTCCCATGCTGTGCCTTCTGCCTGCACACTGCGAGACCTCTCCATTTTTACAGCCCAGGCCTTTGGCCCGCAACAGCATTTATGTTCAGGGAGCAATGTTGTCCAGAGGGTGCTGCCAGCTGACAGTGCTCACCGGCGGGCGGCCGCTGCGGCTTCATCGGCCTTGGCAACTACTTTGATGCCTGCAGCTGCTGCACGCGACTGTGCAGCACCAGCAAAGCGGCGGGGCAGGTCTGCCGGGTCCACATGAAGGCAGAGCCAGTCCAGGACTGCCTCTTCAGAGATGTTCCCTCCCGCCAAAGACTGATAAACGAGAAAGGTACCCATGTCAGTCTTTTTCAGCTCCCCAGCGCTGCCTCAGGGTTCTTGGATGTGCCTTGCATGCAGTTGTTAGCAGCGGCAACTTCATGTCTTGAACAGGAGTTAGTTGCAAGCAAGTAATGATCAAGGTGGATCAGAGTTTAACCTGCAAGGCCTGCTGCACGTGCTCCTTCTTGAAGCCATGCCCCAGCATGGTGTCATATACTTGAGCCAGCTCTTCTGCTGTTGCCTTGCCTGCAGGATTCTTAGCCTTGCTGCTGATGATGTCCAAGCCCTGCAAAAACAACAAGCATAATGCCATCATTTCTCAATGCAGTGCGCTGATGAATTGAGCCATAATAACAACAATATGATAACGACGTATCTAGCAATGGTGAGGCACGTTATTAGTACGAAGTCTGCCCAAACAGGTGGAACAGCGTCACGTGGCCGCTGATGAAATGCCTCTCTTGCAGATTTCACAAGGCACAGAATGGGGAGTGCTACATACCTTGAGTGCATCACGCACTCTAGATTCATTGTCAGCAGATATCTCAATTGCAGAGGTCTTTCGCTTTGAAGCAGCATGGGCCGCTGCTGAGGCAGCTGCCTTGCGGCCTCCCTTTTTGCCACTCATTCGTTTAACTAGTTGGCCTGCACCTTAACACAGCTATGCTTGAACCTGCAAGCACAATCAAACAATCTGAAACGAATCAATGCGCATGACAGTGTCCTGAAAGCACAGCAGTAGTGATCAAGTGATCTAGAGTGACTCGACACCTGTCAGGAGTGCGTCGTCAGGACAAATCTCTCCGTTTCTGTACAATCTTAGGAATGTTAAAGTGTCGACTATTGCCAAGGCGTTCTTCTATGCTGAAGACAAATAACAAATTGTAAGTTGGCTTTTCTGAAAGTAGTTATAATCGATATTAGAAATCCCGGTGACTCAGGATGCAAGATCGTTGTAGGTGCAGCCTGTAAACCAATCGACGTACATTTCTTTCCACGGATTGACCCACTGAAGACAACCGGCTCTTGGGGGCTCTTTGAAGTTCACGTGACTTCACGTGCATGCAACACGCCATGACCGCCATGACCCATCCTTGGACGAGCCCAGTGACTTCCAAGGCATCACTCGTGAGGAAGTCTCCTGCCTCTTTGGTGTCTGGCTGTCCATAGATGAGTTTTCTTCGCTCATGCTCTATCCAGAGTATTCTTAGATGGAGTGGTTGAAGCCACAACGTTACGACGCACCAGAAGACAACAACCATTTTGCGAGCATGATACTTGCTTGATCCTTGCGTCCATCATATGGTAACGTATAATATCTATATTCCGTGAAAATTTGTCTGGATAATTGCGTTCAGTGTACAAATGGCTGCAGAGAACCCGATTTCTTGTGTCTGGTTGCCATGTTCGATGAAACATGTTGTGTTTCAATCCATGTCAATTTGCATTCAGGAAGGTTGAGTCAGAATGTCCTTCAAGGGACTGCTCTGCTTGTGTGCTCCTTGTGTTCTTGCGCTTCTGCTAGCCAGTGCCAGGGCAGCTCCATCACAGGCCTCAAAGCTGCACGAGGAGCTTCAGACACTGCGAAAAGATGCTCATGTGTGGATGTGGGTGTTTCCATCCAAATTTCAGAGAGTTTTCGCATGCAAAGACTTGAAGAAGGCGTTCTTGCACCTTGCCTTACTTGGCTTAGCCCCTCTGTTCTGCGAGCGTATATTGCTTCAATAATTGTTTTCTATGAAAGAGAGTGAAGCTTCATGCCTCTGACCATGCAGGTCCAATCATGAGCAGGCACTGATTGAGAGCTTCCTGAAGAGTGACCATGTAATGCTGGAATGGGGCAGCGGCTACTCCACCCTCTGGTTCTCTCAGTTTGTTGGCGAATACTACGCCATCGAACACGATCGCGAGTGGCACCAGACCATTGCTCCGAACGTGTCTGACCTCCCAAATGTGCAGCTGTTACTCTCTGCAGTGGATGCAGGACACAAGGTGCCCAGCTTCTGCAGACGAAACAAAATGCTTGTTTGAGGTCGCGTTAAAAAAAAATGGGCAGCAGAAAGTCATGTGACACAGAACCCAAGCTGAATATCAAGGTTGCCCCTGTATAAATGAACTTCTGAAGTGTGCGTCTGTTGCTCTTTCGAGCACGATCTTCAAGAGGTGCGTATGGCCCATGCTGCAGGGATGGGATGGGCATGAGGAAGGGACCGAGGAGCAATTTCTGGAGTACATCCATGCTGTGGAGCAGTTTGGCGTCGCGAGCTTTGACAGAGTCTTGGTAGACGGCCGCGCAAGAGCCGCCTGTGTAGGTAACATTTCTACAAAGTGGCCATGACCCCTGACATGATGCTGGCAAAATGCTATTGCCAGTGGACATGCCGTAGATGCAGCAGTGCATTGCAATTCACCCAGCTTGTTGTAATGACATGCCATGAAGGAAGTGTATGTCTACTCGGACAGTGCTAATCCTGCATAATTGCTACTCGGGTTGAATTTGGTGCCCTTGGTGATCCCAGAGCATGTGCTGCCATATCTGGCGCCGGACGCGGTAGTGTTCATCCACGACTATGTTGTGCGGCCGCATTATCATACCGTGGCGCAAAAGCACTACACTGAGATCGCACGCGTCAGCGACGGCCAGACACTGGTGGTTCTGAAGCCGCGCTCACGATTGCGGCTGCCGCAGGTTGACTACTTCGATTAGGTCCACTTGACAGATGTGGATTTAACAATCTGGGGACTGCTCAGGTTTTGCTCATGAAGTATGTATATCAGTATGACATTACCAGTGATATCACCCAGCCCAGGAATGAGTGAAAGTCTCTCAGCCGCCCGGCATGGCATTATGCCGCGCATGATGCATAATGAATGTACTTGAATTGAGATACTACAGTCATGACTGCCAGTGATGAGTGATCTGTGTACATCCTTGAAAGATTAACCTACTCATACTACATAAGTGTGGGTGCAGTGACTGTCGGCAAACATATAGACAGGCAGAGCATCCATCAATGTGTGGTATTGGCTCCTGATCAGGTACTATTCCGATCAGGCGGTATTATTAATACGAGGACCCCGCACTATGCACTGGCAGCTGCCAGAATGTGCAGGGCTAAGCTCAAGATGTCTTGGATGAGATCTTAAGATGTCTCTAGACGAAGGCCTGCCTTGCAGTCAGGACTTGTGCCACACAAATGCAAACAGTCCTTCGCCCATGAAAAGGGGGCAATACTGTTATCTTAAGGGCACCTCAGACACAAATTAATCCTTCCCATGACAAATTCTGAAGCCACTCGGCTCCACGTGTCGCACGACCTGGCGAAGTTCCTTTGGAGGGAAGCTGCGGGCCGCTTCTTCACCGTTCGCGTCCGCCGTGGCAGAGATCCCAATCCTGTTTGAAGCCGAAGAAACTTGCATACAAAGCAGCTTTCGCTCCGTGTGCTAGGAAGAGGGAAGCCCTGACTTCTGTAGAGGTGAACCGACAGGTGAAGACGTTCTCACCCCAGATTTCAGCAGGTAGGCACTCTGGCGACCCGGTTTGTAGCAGACGTTGCAGAACCATGATGGGCAAGACGTAGAGGCTAGCTGCTTCAGCTCGCTGTATAGCGCAGAGGACACCTCTATGGATTTTCCAACATCCTCGAACGGTTACATGACAGTGATATCTCGGGAAACTTTCGTTAAGGCCGTTCTGCTGACCCTGAAGTGGGACTCTGCGTAATTTTATCTTTTTCCGGGTGCCCAGGAAGCTGGGTCGCACACTTATGACCAAGGTTTCTTCGCATCCTGGAATATAGCTTCGAGCCTTATCTAGCTGCACTTATCAGGCCCTGTGTGAATGCATTGAGTAACTTGGGAGGAAATGGAGAATAGCAAGCATGTTGGTCGGAGCTATGCTACCCCAGCCCAGTGCCTGCAAGACTCCAGACATTAAATCTTCACAAGCTCCTGCTCACCCGTAGCTGTGCAGTGCAGATTGACATCCAAGCATGGCATACGGAGAAAGAAGCACAAGTTCAGCCCTTCGGGCGTGGGTGGGACTGGTGTCTTTCCTACAGGTGCCCTTCTTGAGCCTTGCAAACCTGGTGCACATAGTTGTCACCTCTAGCACTATAGCGTTCAGTGTCCGATTCAGCATCCTCAACGCAATCTTGTGCCATAATCACAGTATTTTGGGGACTTCACATAAGGTCAAGGGCTTGCTTTCTGCATCTCATCCTTCCAGCTCACTTGGCCAATTTTCTGTCCTTTGGGTGTGCAGTTGGGCGCAGCACTGGCAGTTATCCTGATCACCTACTTCAAGCTGTCCCACATCTCCAAGTTCTCTGTCGATGCCGGCAACCGCACCTACGACGCAACAGGGACATGTCTACTGAATGCTGATACATCCAAGACCGACATGTGCATTTATGCCTACACCCTCTCTGGCGTCAGCATCATTGCTACCTTCATTGTGGCCCTCTTCCTGGTGAGCCTCCTGCACTCGAGCTTCTGAACACTCCTATACTGGCATGCTGCTCTTTAGACCTGGGGCCAGGCCGTTTAAAACCCGCAGTAACAACGCAGCATTGTTGAGTGTCACTCTTGAGGAACTCTGGGGACCCAGTATGGAGTGCAGCAGGAGCATGCAGACCTGAAATGGTGTCTTTTGACTCAGATAGCATCAGAAATGTGACTATGTACCTATGGTGAGAAGCCTGGGGATCTGAGTAATAGTGTGACTGATGCAGTGCTGCACATGCAACCTCTGCGGCTGCGGCTCTGTCCTGGAGTTCCTGTTTGCAGCAGCCGGCACTGCATGGTGCGCTGAAGGGACACTATCCCGGCATGCAATCTCTGCTTGTTTCTTTAACTGCAGCTAGAGACGAGTGCTGAACATTGAGGTACAAGATAGACGGGAAGCTATGCGGTGCAGGTGGGCGATTGGTGCGATTGTCATCATGCAGCGCTCGTTTGCGGCTGACGATGCCAATGTTGCCAATGTGAGAGTTCCATCCTGCAGTCTCCGACTTTGATGAACGGAATGAGACTTCAAACCTGCACTTCCTGACTCTGATCCATGAAAGCAGTGCACACATGTTTGACGGTCCAATATACCAGCTCGTTAAGGATCCTCAAGTCTTCAGTAGCAGCACCTTAACGCCATGGTCAGCTACACTATCTTCGACAGATCTCACAATTCAAGTGTTGATGCATTGCTGGCTGTGCAGCATTCCTGGCGCATGGCAGAGTGGATCATCTGCTGGGTCGGCTGTGGCCTCTTCCTTCTTCTGGCCCTTCTGTGCGTTCCCTCCCACCCCTCTGTCTTTGGAGCAACTGTTGCCCAGCACAGGTTTGGGCACATGCATGTGCTTTCTTGCTTGTGACGATGGCAGCAGTGCTGATGGAGCAGCTTTTCGTGCATGCACAGGTCCTTCGCACGCATGATTTCTGATCTGTGTGCGTGCTGCGGCGGCAACAACAAGCGCTACCCTTGAATGAGAACTTTCCAGAGGGAGGTCCTAATCTGAAGGATCCTACAGACATTTGCAGCTAGCTAAGGATTGCAGAGGGACACCGAGCAACATTATTAATTCTTACCCAGCCATGCTTATTTCAGGAAACGGATGCGTCTCCGAAGTGCATTGGTTTCTTTTTGGCAGATTTTTTCTTGCGATCTAGCTTTACGGAGGAAACACATACCACTTAGTATTCATGAAGTATGCTTGACAACTTTCAATGGAGTCAACAATTGGGCTGCAATGCATTGTGACTCGGACCTGTGCTAGTGCATGCACCCCAGTGCACCAGCAGAGGTGCAAGGAATCCTTCGAGCCCTGGAAGTGCATCATTGCCATGACTCGCCAGTGACTACACCACATTACATCCAAAGCTCGTGCTGTATGCCTGCAAGTCATGCCTGGATCTCTTTGTAATACTCTCTTTTTAGCTAGCATCAAACATGCAGCACTAGAAGGCAGGCCAAAGAGATGGATTTCATGGCCAGGTAGTTCGCAAGGGGTCTGCCACCACTGGCATGGCATGTGTGTCTGCAAATGCTTCCTTTGCTCGGTCCCTCATGAGGTGGCAGCGCAACAAAACAAAACACATGCAGAGCATCTACAACTCAATTCGCATGTCACTTCACTGGAGGCGCAACGGACACTTTGTGCCCATAGCCGGCTGCTGCACTGAGGCGCTCTCCCCACACAGCGGTGGCTGCAAGCATGTTGCCAGTCCGCCAAGCATGCGTGTAGATCGCAGCTTGGGGCACCAGTCCTGCGTTCAAAGCAGAACAGACCATCACATCATCTGTCACATTATTGCACATGCGAAGAGTGTCTCCTCATATGGTCTTCTCCCGCAGGATCCCCTAACCGGACTCTTTGACCAATAGTCTATATAAATATGTCAGGCATTTAGAAGTTGATTTACTCCAGGCGAAGTATACTTCACCCTTGCAACACATGGGCTGCAAGTAAGAGATGACCATTGAACTTCCCTTAAGAATGAAATTTGGGGCACATGCAGCAACCGGTGACATAAAAAAACTCCTGCCGTCATGAAGCGTTCTCAAGGAGCTTGTGGGGCTTGCCAACAGCCTCAAGAATTGAAACATGGGACACATGCAGCCAGTGGTGACATGCAGAACCTCCTGCCATCACAAGGTGTTGTCGAGGAGATTTGGGGGGCTTGCCTGCAGTCTCAAGGGCTGCTGGGATGGCGGGCGAGGGCCCCGAGAGTGCGGCCACGAGCGGCAGCAGCTCCTCGGGCGCGCGTGCGGCTGCGGCCAGCGCCTCTTCCAGCAGTCCTGCGCGCATCAGGCGCGCCACCAGTGCCGGCAGCCGCTCGGCCGGCAGCCCGCCCACATGCTGCGCCGCTATGCGCAGAGCGGCTGCCGCCACCGCTGCACAAACAAGCACTTTATTACTGAGATGCTATGCTCTAGCATTTAAACGGATTATCGGCAAGCTGTTTGGCTGGCATGTTGACTCCCCCATGTAACCCACATACTTGCATCCTCCCCGCTCAACAATCGTGTTGCTGCCTGTGGCAGACGATGCAAGTTCTACAGGTCCAATAGAACATGTCCAACAAAGCAGGGTCTGAAGTACACACATAAATCCACCTTTGCACCCAGCTCACATGCAGCAACAATAAGCAGATCGTTACTGGGGCCTGATATGCCAAACGTCTTGCGGGTGTCACACAGCACAGGAAACTTGAACGGTCGAATAATGGACTCCCCTGAGGGGAGTCTGTCATTTAGGAAGTGCTGGAGAGCCACTCACCTCTATGGCTCTGTTTAGCGCCCTCTGCAGCTTCAGCCAGCAGCAAGGCCTCCTCTGCAACTCCCGGTATACTCTTAGGAACGGGTGGCAAGCTCGAACCATCGCCAGCATCAGGAGCTGCAATCGCAGACCTCATATCGCTCAAGACATATATGAAACATCCGCATGGGATCAGGTCAAGGTACCAAAAGCAGCAGGGTGCATGGCAGATACACCCAACACCAAACATTGCCTCACCAGCTGCTGAGCCCATTGCTGCGTCCCAATCCACCCCATCTTCACCTTCAGGCGACTTCCCTGCAAGGCATTGCCAGCCAGTCTGTAGAGATGCAGATGAGAGTGTCAGCAAGCAGGTGCATAATTGTTGGTCACTGTTTCGTTGCAGCCCAGCGTGCATGACCAGGTTGATGTTTTGAGTGACGCGCACCTGATGGGCTGGGAATGGAGTCGAGAGAGAGGAAGTCGGCACCCTGGCCTCCCTGTGGAGACATGGACGGACTCATCTGTGGAGACATGCGCCCTGTGCAGAGCATTGTCCCTCAGATGCAGTGCATGTCATAAAGTGTTGAAGATTACTTCAGTCGAACACTCAGGATCTGCGGTGCAAAGCACCGGCTTGAAAGCACAACCATTCAGACAGCTAGCACGTCAAAGCCAGGGACTGGAGCAGGATGCCAGAGTGTTACGAATGGCCTCGGACAAAATTTGCCACGTCCCATAATCAGATAGGAGATCTGCATCTGAGGCGCACCTGCAGTTGAGGGCCTGGGGAGGCCTTCAGCAGCGGCGCGTCGCCAGCAGGGCAGGGCGGTCAGGGTGGACCGTTCTGTGGCACCTGCAAATTCCGGCAATCCTCAGTCACCAAAAATGTCTGCACCTCACATAGTAGCATGTCTGTGTTGTTGAAAGACCTAGCCATCCTGCTTCCGCTTTGTGCAGATATTCACGAGGGATTAGATCCGATTTTGCACTAGTAGGGCAATGAACTTGGTAACAAGGAAGTAAACAAGTCAGATAGCAGGGCAATGAATTTGAAAACACAGTGAGTGTATGAAGACAAGTCGTCATCAGCATACAGGTTTCCCTCTATGCCACAGGGTTCTTCCAATTGTTTGCTTCTGATAAATGAAGGTTGACTGTGCCAACCAATCAATGCAGCTTACTTCATCCCTGTGTGTCCACAATGCGAGAAGAAAAATGCATTCCCAGAGCATGTAGCAATGCTGGCATTGTGGACACAGCAGACATGAAAGTAAGCAAAGCCATAGTCGGCATGGTCAACCTTCACTTATCAACTTGGTTTGAAGAGCAACGAGTGGGTGATGTGGCGAGTACCAGCGGCCATGGCGGTGAGGCAGGCGAGCGCGCGGCGCAGCTGGCCGGCCCCGCGGCACAGCCGCAGCTCCGCGCGCAGCGACAGCCCCGACAGTGCAGCCGCATCCGGCAGTGCGGCCGGCCCTGTCGCCGCCAGAAACGCCGCCAGACCGTCGTGGTTCCCCTGCCACAGCCCTGCGCGCGGACCAGTTTGCAAGATATTGGTGCAGTCAGAAGTCTTCTTGCTTTGGTGATCTTTCAAGAAGTGTAGCCGCATCCAGCAGTGCGGCCGGCCCTGTTGCCGCCAGGAACGCCGCCAGAGTGTCGTGGTTCCCCTGCCACAGCAATTCCGGCACACCAGTATACTTCTGATCCGCAAGATCCAAGTGCAGTCTGAAGTCTTCTTGCATTGATGATCTTCCCCAGATGTGTCCTGTCACAATAGGACACATAGGCCCTCACCTGCCTGCTACGGTGGTTGCTGCCCGAGCAGCACTTTTAAAGTTCTTGCCGAGAAAGTGTGCACAACAATGCTATTTACTGACCACTAATACTCTCTCCGTTTGGGTAGGTCACCCTGCTTGGACAGGGCTCTGATTTCCGGGAGTATCAGGCAGGCTCAGTGTCCTCTTCAGGGAAGCATCAGATATGCTGTGTCGGACGAAAAGGTTGTGTCCGATAGGTGCACTGCATGGTCCACACCCTGCTCTGCAACGCTGCGGGCCAGAGCGGGGGCGCCGGCGAGAGCGAGGGAACGCGCTCGGAGACCGGCATGGGAGGTGGGCAGCACAAAGGGCTGCCCACGCGTGTCCAGCAGCCACAACACGCCCTCACGCACGCCCGCGCAGACCGTCGGCCCCGCGCAGCGCAGCGTCTCGGCCGGGAGCGCGGCCGCCGCGTCGCCCGCGGCCGCCGCCTGTGCCACCGCGCCTCCCGCGTGCGACGCCAGGCGCACCACCTGTGCCCGGAAACATTTTTCAAACACATTTTATTTAGGGCTCTAGAAATTAAAGTTTCAGGTTCAGAGTTAGGGAAAAGGGGCCTTTCACAGGTATAACCTTTCTTCCTAAATGCAATGGTGCAATTTTACCATTAAACCTGAGTCGGGGGAAATAGATCAAAGCGTTTGAGAAATAATTCCTGCCCCACCTGTGGATTTTACTGAAGCATCCCAGCCAGTTGGTCAGTATGATGAAGGGTGGCAGACGCTTCACAAGTCAACATGCGGGTGACATCACAGTTTTGTGTGTGGCATAGTGTCCGATATGCAACACAGCACAGAAGCTGCACATTGACTAGCATGAATGCGCTCACCTCCAAGTGTGGTGTGGTGGAGTCAGCGTGGCTGGCAACCATGACACAGTAGACGGCGGATGGTGTGGTCACATATAGCTGGTGGCTGTGCCAGGCGCCCGAGGTCGCGTCCTGCACAACAAGCTTTTTCTCAGATCAGCATGCTTTGCTGGGCACTTTTAACTTTGCATCTACAGGCTAAAGGACATCCCATACAATCTCATCATGGGACCTTGATGTTGCGTCCCATTGAAAGTTGGCGCAACCGTCCAGCAAAACCGTGTGACATTGCGCATACCTTGAGGGGTAGAGATGCGAACGCGGAGAAGGTGGGCTGCGTGCGGCAGAACACAAGGGTGTCATCATAGGCAAGCACCGCCACGCTGGCATCCGGGCCCCAAGAAATCCAGCGCGGCTCAACCATCACCTCACCAATGCCCCCATATGTGCTCCAGGAGTACCACCGCATGGCCTGCCCCCTCCTGTGCCCTTTGCATTCCATGGGAAGAGACACTCTCAGACCCACGCAACAAGAATTATGCGACAATGAAAGAAACTTGCCAAACCTGCAAAGCAGATCGTGCGGCACCAAAGGGCTGGGAAAAATTGATATATGGATGTGCCAAACAGCAGTTGAGGGGGAAATTCTCATGCAGGAAAGCTGGGGAATTTTATGCCACACATCCAGAGCATGGAAGAGGTCGTGCAGAGGGCACTGCACCTGGCCGAATCTTTTTGTCAAAGCCGACCCCGAGTACTGCGCCGCCATGCAGAGAGGTCGGCCTGTCCGAGCCCATGATTACATTGCTGCACACCTGCTTCACTGCACCGCCCTCCTCCACCCGGTACACCTGTCCCCAAACAAAGCCCCGGTCAATCCCTGTAACTTCTGCATCACTGTCAAAGCTTTGGCATCAGTCTGAAAGTGATGTATTAACTTTGGTGGACTTGTAGAAAGAGCAATAAGGGGAAAGGAATGAGGGTCACCTCGACAGCTGTGTTGGCTGCTGCAGCAGCGCTTGCTGCTGCCTGTGCAGCTGCCGCCGCTGCATCCTCTTCTTTTGCCCTCAACTTCTTCTTGCTGCGTGTTGTCGGAGTTGGGGCCGCTGCCTACACCATTGGTAGGCTCAGCACATGTTTCAGTGAGAGACAGCCTGGTAGCTCTCTACAGACATCGACCATTGCACATGAGACAGCAGCTTGCAGCATTACGGTACAGCAGAAATCAGAGAGGTCAAGATGGTACGCTTCTGAATGCCTGCTAGAACATCTCATCCACAGTGCAGCCCTGCTTATGATATTGCTGCAGGCGGAGCGGACCGGCGTTGGAACACAGCAGATCACCTTGGGAACATGCAGAACAGCGAATGTAGATGAGGCTGACGCCCAGACCACAGCTATGGCGCTGCCGCGGGCAACCTCCCTCCAGGGCGCCTTTGACGCAAGTGGTTCAGTGGCGTACACGGTGTACCTGCACTCCTCTGGCCACACCACGCTGCAGTGGGCTCCATCCCAGCTCAGTGCCACCTCAGCCCTGCCTGCATGCATGCAAGATGTCTTCCTCTTTAGTGCCAAGACAGGCATTCAAATTTCCCACTGTTTTGGTCGCCTGTCACTTTGAGATGCTAGGAGGAGGGCGCTCAATGCTTGGAGTCACCAGCAAGCTCATGTACCTCCAATCAGGCAGGTTCCAATCACAACATTACTGAGGATCTACCTGCTGAGCACAAGCGGAAGTAAATTGTTCTTGTCGCACGTGGGCCTGCTGCCCAAAAGTGGGGGGCAATACAGGGGTTGCATGACTGCGAAAAAGAGCTTGGGGGCACTGAGCAGAGGCCTAGTATTGGCCGGAGCATTGCGCACCATGGGGCCCAAAGCTGGCAACGCTGTGCTTAGACTTGAGATCTGCATCGAGCTGCCTGCCGCTGGGGCCTTCGCTCCATCCCGGCCTGCACAAGACATCCAGATGCTCTTGATGCTGTTTGTGCACCATCCAGGCATTTATCGGAAAGCTATTAACCTGCTGAGCTGTGCAAGAGCATAAGCCCACAAACCCAACCTTGTGGGGAGGCACTTCTCATGATTACTCAAGTTATATGGACCCTGTATCCACATCTCCTAGCCTCTGTGATTGAAGGGTGCAGAGGCGCAGATACATGATCGGCTTGGTGTCAAGGGGGTGACGGCTTTATCTGAGCGCGGGCAGGGAGTCTTGGGCTCCTGTTAGATGAAGCACACCTGTAGGCAACGTGCCAGAGTTGCGACTCTGTGGCGACCACATATTCACAGCCTCTGAATGGCGCAGAAGTCGATGGTGCTGCCCGCGGGCTGTCCAAGTCAGCGGGAGCTGGTGCAGGGAGAGGGAACGGCGCGACCGGAGGCGGCACCTGGGGATCAAAAGACAGCAGGCCAACACCTGCCACAGTGACAGGCAAGACTTTCAATGGCTTGGTCAGTACTCACCATTAGGTGAAATTGCAGCATCCAAACGCTTAGTGAAGGCCCAGTTGCCATCTTTGGCCAGCCACAACTGCTACAGAAATGTTGTTGCATCATCCGTGAAGCATGGCTCATATATGGATAAGGTGTCTGTGAAGGATGTCTAACACTATCATGGGGCAGCTGGAAAGGTCAATGAATCCACACATGCATTGCATCACAATGTCTACTAGGTGGCAGATTTCAACACTCAAGCACTAGCACTCCCTTTTGGCCAAAGGCCAACGATGACAGATGGGGAGACGCAATAGGTATCAGGCACGCGCACCAGTATTTGCCCCAACAGCGATCACATGAGGCAGCAAAGGATGGCAGGCAACCCTGTAGACCTTGGGCAATTTCTTCTGCCCCGCTGGAACCAGGCTGTCCAACGATGCCACCTCCCTCACCTCCAACTGCCTGGATGTGGGGTACCTGCACATGCAAGGCGCCAACCGTCCTCGGAATCAGACCCATAGCCTTTCACAATGCTGGTTCTAGTCATTTACGCACTGACCTCGTCCTTTGTACCGATGCTGGTCTAACCAACACCCAACTGACATCTTTGATCTGAGGCAGAATATATTGCACAATGCTGCTTCCTTACATATCCGATTGCAGAAGGTCTCTGGTCAGCTTCTAACAGTCTTGGCAACCTACTGTTCGGTAATTCTGTCAGTCCGGTTACAAAGGAAGGGAAGAAGCCACTTACAGTCCCCACAGGGCAGCGCGCTCGCCAGAGGATAGGACGATGCAGGGCTCTGCCCCAGTGGCGGCTCCAGCGCGGGGACTGAAAGCGAGAGAGTCGGCGGCGCCCTTGGCGAATGGCCTGGTCCGGGCGCCCTCCTTCCAGGTCCATGCCTCCCACACGGCTACGCGCTTGTCATCCCCTGGTGTGCACATGGCTCTGCTCAGATACTGTCTGCTGATTTCCCTCACCCCTCCCCACATTGCTGAGCTTACAGCCTCACCATGTGAAGATCAGAACGTTACTGTACTGTGGACGAGGTGGAAGACAAATGCTTTTTTGTGCGCATCCTGTCATGCAAGTCTACAGGTCCTCGGACGAGGCAGCACAATGGCGAAGTCATGGAGAGTCAGTCAGCAGACCTGAGGTAATGAGCCGCAGCGGGCCTGGGTCAGGCGACCCCTGATTCACTTGGAACAGCTGCATGGCGAGCACTGCGCCGTCATGTGCCTTGAAGCTGACCTGCATGCAGACAGTCAACCATTGCATATCTCAAGGTGTTGGAGTGTGCAGAACAGTCGCCCAAGATGGCAAGTGTCCATCCGCTGATGACATGCCAATGGGGCAAAGGAGTCAGAGAGAAGAGAGTTCAACAGTAATGATATCAGTGGTGCTAAACGGCAGCAGAAATGCAGGGCGCAGGTCACCTTGGCAGAGATTTCCTTGTCGGGGCCTTGAGGCGCAGCAGCAGAGGGCTCCCACACAGCTACAGTGCCATCTGCAGAGCAGGACAGCAGGAAGTCTGGGCCGCCCTGCTCGCGCCCACCCAGCACCAGCAGCTTGGTCACGCTCGACTTGTGCGCGCCTGTCAGCTTGGCATACACCTGGCGCAGCGAGAATTGTCCCCTTGGAAACAACCATTCACAGGCAAGCACAGAGGCAGGAGGAAATAGATCAGATGGATACCAGTGAACATAACATGGACAAAGCGTGGACATGGACATGCTTGCACTATGCAGACTTCATAAATATTGTTGTTTGCAGAAAACACAACGGCATGTGGAAGGGGAGTGTACCTGCAGCGTTGATACAGAGATCAGGTAGATGACACCAGCAGATGTGCCCACGGCCATGACAGGAGTGATGATCGCCTGGCTGTTGTTTTCTCCAGCACCATACCCTGCGGCGCCAATATCTCAAAGCACTGTTCGCCTATTATATTCTTTCCCCAAATTCAAGGTGCATCTCTATTGAATGCCATGACAATCAGAGTTCCACCAGAGATATGGAGTGGCGCTAAACAGTCGCACCCAGAAGGAGGGGAGAGCATTTGTAGAGGAATGCTAAGCTGGTGGGCGCTCTTCCATCCATTACCGCGCGTGGCACCTCTCTGCTTGCCCGGGACACCAGATCGGTCATCAGTATCTTCGTCTCGCAGGCGGCAATGAGCCATCGATGGCCTTTCAGGCCCCGCACTCGCCCTGCATTGCATGACCGGTGTAAATCCAAGCATATACTGATTTGCCGCAAGTTCTGATACATATGCAACACATGACTGACTGCAGCTCGGAGAGAGGTTTGGCATAAAAGATTGTGGCAGCACCTAGATGAGGTAGCCCTGCCTTGGAGTGCGCCCTGTACTGCATTGAGTGCTGCAGGGCCAACTGCCAGTAGCACGCTTCTGTGTCCAGGAACTGCAGGTCCTTTACCTGCATACCAACAAACAGACACCTGGATCAACGACAGGACATGCACCACGCACCACAGAAAGCAGGTCCATGTGGCCATCAGTCTCCTGCTCTGCCAGTCCATTCCTGGCCCTGTCTTAATCATCTGCTCATGCTTTGCGCCGACTTACTGCTCCGGGAGCCGTTCCTTTCGCTGTTGCACCCGGCCTTGGGATGGCCGCCTTTCCATAGTAGCCAGTCTCCTTCTCTGCCAAGCGCTGCAGCATGGCGTCCTGTAATGTTCCCTCATCTGCCCCACTAAGCTGAACCTCCCAGACCACCTACGGAAATACCGGGAACGGTTTCCATGTCATCTGAAGGATGGCCAAGCCCTACCGCTAGTGTGAAGGCATCTCCACACGGACCAGACATATGCACTCTTGATGTACTGAAAGTACTGAGCAAGGCTTACACAGCACATCAGGCTGGCAAGCAGATTCGTTTGATTGGAGGGCATGAATGTAAAGTTCACCTGCTGATTTGTCCAGTCCCAAACGGTGATGGTATGATTCACATCAGCATACGCCAGCCAAGGCTGGACAGGGTGAAAGACAAGCGTCTTCACCTGCACAGCATGGTTGCCAGCTGAAGCGGCGTAATCAAGACAACCAACATCATACGATGTATGCAAGAGAGATCCTTGCAGTTTTCCAGCTTCACCGGCCAGGATACAAGGGCAAACTATAAGGAGTCAGGTGCATACCTTGGCTCCAGCCTGCTTAAACGCTTTGAAGTCCAGCTGCGACATTGCGGAAAATGTGCACTCCAGACAAAATATAGAATTATCAACAGACCTCCATCGTCCTCTCGAGACTACAAAAAGGTATGGTGCCTTCAAATACACGACAAAGACACATTGATGATAACTTAAGAGATGCCATCCCGCAGCAAACTAATTACGCATTCCTTTCGATCCGTCCTGATCCAAGACGTTGACCAGTCCGATTGGCAATGTTGATGACAAGTCAGCACTGCTGACGTCCAAGGTTCTCCCAATGGAAAGGAGAAATGCCCTCTTCCAAAACTTCCAAAACTCATTCATGCATTGCATATGATTGTTGTTTCGAGGCTTATCTGAGACCGTCCAGGTGTTGTATTATTGTACTTAAGCTCGTCGTCGGCCACTGTGTTGGGTCCCTTCACAGTCTGCTATAACTGGAGATCAGCACGTGAAGTACAAGAAGATCAGCGAGACTCTCATTGTGGTGTTGCATATTCTTGATTTTGGTGAGTATGCTGCGCGAAATCAAGACTTTCCACGTCCTAATATTTTCGTACCTGTTTTTGTGTCGGTCCAAGAATGCAAGATGTTGTATTACGAACAGAAGAACGTGTGGATTTTACGCTCAATTGTAAGTGGTCTGCACCACAGCTGTGCATTATCACTTATTCGGTACCAGTGCAGTAGCTGATGGACTTGTGAATTCCCAAATGCATCTGTCCTACCATTTTCCCTCCCTTACTTGCTGCAGGAGCTCATGCCATTATAGACACCCAGATAAATGTATTTTGTTTTTTTTTGTTATGACCAGGCGAGCATGGCATACCCTCTTCGCAAGCCCCTGTATGAAATAGAGAGGGCGGCCGAGCCTACTTGTGTGTGCGTCAGTGGAGGCACCGGGTATATTGCTGGGGCCATCATTGCCCGCCTCCTGGCAGCTGGACACACTGTACATGCCACTGTCAGGGATCCCAACAGCCAGACAAAGCTTCAGTATCTCAAATCTCTGCCTGGCGCTGGTACCCGCCTCCACTTTTTCAAGGTATTGGGCCCCTTCATGCTCTGCATTCTGTGTGGTCGACACAATGCTTCTGCAAGTGCAGAGAAAGGCCCAACCAGTGTTGCATATCTGAGCGCTTGGGCTGAGATGCATCTGCAGGCGGACTTGGAGGATGCAGCATCCTTTCTGGCGCCTATCAAGGGCTGCAAGTATGTCTTACACACAGCCAGCCCTGTGGTCATGAACCCACCAAAGGGCAAGGTATTTGCCACCTCCTCATCTTACTTTTGAAGCCAAGCAGACGTGCTCAGCTCATTGCATGCATCAGGTGTATCTACCAAACATGTGCTGAAAAGGTGCCGATGAATGCAGGAGTATGAGACAGTGATTCGACCTGCTGTCAGTGGAGTGGAGAATGTTCTGAGCGCTGTTGACAAGACACCGGGCGTACAACGGGTGGTCATGACATCATCAGTTGGAGCAGTGGCAGGTGACCATTGGGAGCGCGGTCCAAACCACATCTTCACAGAGGAAGATTGGAACCAAACTGCCACCGAAACCTTCTTGCCGTATCACAGGTGAGGACTGCAAGGTCCTGCTCGTGACAAATGTTTCCAACATGGACGTGCAACATGAAGACTTTGCGGGCCTGATGTGCGCTTCAGCGACGGTCCTCGACAAGGTTTAGAACAACTGGCTTGGATGAACAATCAAGGAATATTGCTCATTGTGATGGGCATGTTGCAGGAGTAAGGTGCTGGCGGAGCAGAAGGCATTTGAGTTGTGTGAGGCCCAAAGCAGATGGAGCCTGGTCACCATCCTGCCCTCTGTGGTGCAGGGACCACCACCAGGCATGTGCCTTCCACAATTCACCTGCAATGGCACAATTTCCTGCTGTCCCCTTTTCTGGCTGACAGCATTCCATCTTATAGTCTGCGCTGTGACCTCAAATGACACCTGCCAATTGAGGCATTGGTAGAGCATGCAAATTTGCACTTGGCTGCCTGTGCCTTGGTATCTTCGACATCCAAATTGCCGGATGCCACTTATCCGCCATACGGTTATACGGATATACCTGCCATGTGGTTGAGGGCCCGTTTCATCTGTCCTTGCCTAACAGCCTCATTGGTGTGCTGGCAGGGAATGTGAAGTGTGAGGTTGTGGGCTTCATGCGTAAGCTCATGAACGGCGGTTATTATCCCTGGGCCCCCAAGTCAGGCGCTGGCTATGTGGACATTGATGATGTGGCCGCAGCACACACCCTGGCCATGCTCACTCCCAAAGCCTCCGGCAGGTCAGGCTGCTTTTATCTGTGCAACTCTGAGTTCATTTCTGTGGATTGCTCACTCATCGCTGTAATTGCATGTAATGAAGAGACGGTTTCATGGCCACAGTTTGCTCTGTTGCTCTGGATTTCGATGGGCTGCTGGTGTTTGTGACAGGTACATTGTGTCGGCGCAGTCGATGACGCTTCCGCAATACATTGATCGGCTCAAGCCTGAGTACGGCATGTACAAGCTGCCGTTTGTGCCGCTTCCATTCTGGGTAGTCATTTTCCTCCACCTTGTTGTACTGCCATTGCTTTCCAGTTGTCTGACCCATGACAGTATGGTAGCAGCACTTGCTGTGTCATTCGTCAGAAGTGAGGGATTGCCTGAGGTACGCTGTTTGTTTGTGAACAGGTGATATGGATTGCCATCACACTTATGGGCTCCAAGGTATTTGATAAGGAGCTGCTTAGATGCACAGTGGGCAAGGTGAGCAGATCTCGAGCCCCTGATTAAGACCCAAGACACAGGCAACAGATGAATTCCAATCCTCAATCATTGAAGTCGTGGGACGCCTCAAATTTAACAGCCAAAGCAGTAGTTGCTGATCGGCAGCTTGCATCACTTTTGCAGGTGCCCCACTTTGACACGAGCAAGGTGAAGACAGATCTGGGATTGGACTTCATGGATGTCAGAAAGACTGCCCAGGACATGGCTGCCAGTCTGCTGGAACTGGGGGTTGTGAAGAGGCTTCCTGGCGCTCCCCAGCCTTCGAAGTTCTACAGCAAACTGTAGGATTTGGGTCACCAGCATTCCTGGCATTTTGGCCTGATTACTTTAAGAATTGATTGCAGCCGAGCTTACATGCATCTGCCCTACCTGGCTGATAAGTGCTGTCCATTAGCGCGGATAGTCGCTACGGTACGGTACCAGCGGTACTCCGAGTCAGTACAGGCTGTACCGCCTGCAGCTGCCCAGTAGGTTGTTTCTGGTAGAGAATACTTTTAAAACAAATTAACTTCATGACACTTATGTTATACCGAATCCGTTGGCTCTTAAAGAGTAGGACCACATCCTGGTTCCATCTTGGACATATTTCAGACTATGATGACCCAAGCAAAGCTGCCCAAAGCTTGGGCCCGGTTGGGCAGATACGACGGGAAGGCCAAGATCAGTCGATGCCCAAAATGCCGATAAGTCTCCTCCAAGGTCGTCGTATGACATTCTTGCACTTCAAAGATCTCAATGCGGTTACATGGTCACCTTGTACGTGGAGCACTTCCTTGTACGATCCAAACTGTAAAGCACCAAGGTTTGCCTAGACGACGAGCTTTGCCAGGTTCTATCCAGGGTGCTCCTCCAGCCTCCCGTGCACCTTTGCGTGCTGCACAGACAAGTTCGTCACCGAAGAGGTGTTGGAGACCGTTAGTGGCGTATTCTGTGTCGAGCAGCGCAGCAGATACTGAAGCTAGCATGGGACCTAGTACCCTACAACTGGCCTGGCAGGTCTGCTGCTTAGCCCCAAAAGTCGTCATTTCTATTTTCGGAATTGTGAGAGCCTGCTAGCCGTTCGTTTACGTGTAGTATTTGTGGGATTCGGCCTCAAATGACTGGAAATCCGAGTGTCCACCCTGTCGTGCTTGACCCAGAAATGATATCACATGTGACTCCTCTGAACATTTCACTGTATAATTGTCAGGAGGCAGCAAAGGGTGCCTCGCAAAGGCCAACACTCCCTCGATCTGGCCATGTTGCTGCAGCCCTGCCTGAGTGGCACGGACACGACGTCATCATGTTTGGAGGGTGGGCTGACTACTTTCAGGCTTTGTAATGACGAAGACTTGTGTTCAGAATGCTGAAAGACTGGACATTTGCGTGGTCCGCTGTTTTGCCAGGCAAGAAAGCAGGCATGCACATGAATTGATAGTGGCACTGATCGAGAGCCCCACTCATGACACTGTCATGATCTCAGGTATGTGGAGGATGCCGAGATGAAGAGGGAGGCTGCCAACGATGCTTGGATCTACTCCATCTCCAATGGGGCATGGAGCCCTGTGACCTATGCAGAAGGAGATGTGCCGAGGGTCAGACTACTTGATACATGTCCTGCAATCCATCCAAGAATTTTACACTGCTTAATATATCCCTGGAAAAGTTGGATAGCACTGGCTGCTGAGTGGACAGTGTGTCTTCAGGTGCGGCTAGCAGCGCAGGCAGTGGTTGTCGACAGGCATCTGTGGCTAATTGCTGGTTGGGACCCTGGCCACAAGCGAGATGGAGGGGAAATTCTCAGCGACCTCTGGCGACTGGACCTGTCCACATATCAGTGGACACAGATCAAGCCCCAGGTGCAATAGCACGCTTTCTGTAAAAAGCATTCATGTTGAAGCTTTCTGTCTTTTTTGAGCATAGCATCAGCTGCGAGTGCTGGTCGATGTCACATTTAGACTTAGAGATTGCAGATCGTGTACATGTGACTTTCGCAAGCAATCTCAGCTGATGCTATGAGTAAGGCTTACCTTGTACTCGGGGAAAGCATGCCATGCAAAAGTATACACTATATGGATACATATTAACTACCCCTAAGTGAGAGGTTTCTCACGTGCACTGGGACTGCGCAGGGTGAGGAGTTGCCGGCAATATCGAGGTTTCAGGCAGTGGCGCTGGGCAGCAAGATTTACATCCACACACACCGCTCCCTCCAAGACATCCTGATGCTGGATGTGGCCAACCCAGATGAACCCGTCCTCGGCCTCCTGCAGGTCACCTCTGAAGATGACCCACCGATGTCCAGGTGTGCTTCGGCGTTGCTTGTTTGTCACATGCGTGCCTCAACATGCAGCTTGTTACACATGGCATGAGCACTCGCATCGATCTTGCCACCCCAATCGCTTGAGCATGGCCCATGCTGCTGCATGTGATCAAAAGTATCTCAGGAGCCCACGATGCATGCGCAGTGCACTTCTATGTCTCGAGCTGAAGCGCTCGAGGCCCCAGCCATATGCCAAAAGATCCATGTACCAGTCATTCATACTACTATCAAGACTTGGATGCCATGGTGACATGTGGGCGCGCGTCTTTGCTGCAGGGGACTACATTCACTGACGGCCGCTGCGGACGGCCGCATGTTTCTGTTCGGGGGCGCGCCAAAGGAGGGGCCCATGCTCGGGGACCTGTGGAGCCTGACGGTCTCGGAGGGCGGCAGCGGCGCCGCATGGTCTGAACTGGACCCAGATGGCAAGGCACCCCATGTTCGCTGCTCCCAGGCAGTTGCACCTGTGGGCAATGACATCTTCTTCCTGGGCGGCTCTTACTACAAGTGCGCTCTCTCGCATGCCCATGTGGAGATACATTCGATTCGATTGCAGTGCAGTCGGGGTGATCTGTGGGAGGGATTGGGAGCCACTACGGGTGTCTGCCAGCCGATTGCATCCAGTGTGGCGTTGGAAATGCTACGTTTACAGGGGTCAGCATGGCAGTTGGTCGTCTGATGAATTCTTTCCTTCCTTGTGTGGATGAGTACCACTCTGTTTATGATTCTCAAGCACAACTCGAGCAACGTGAGCATTGCAGGAAGTAGGGGAACCAATGGGTGCGATTGCCCACGTGTCCTTGTGATGCTGAAGAAACTAAAATCTGTGCTCGCAGATTAGAGGGCTGTCTCGGTGTTTGCAGGGTGGAAGGCGGCCTGCAGCCGCTGAATGACTTCTTCGTGCTGGACACAAAGCAGCTCCAGTGGCAGTATCCCAGATTGGACCAGGGAGCTGGGCCATCTCCGCGCAATGCTGCCACTCTTACAGCAGCCGGCAGCAAGCTTGTCATGTATGGCGGGTGGAACCCCTTTGTGAAGAGCTACAACGACACCTTTATCATGGACGTGTCTGGGTACGCGGCGTTGAGAGACAGCGTGCCTTTGGAGCCAGAAGAAGACGACTGAAGATTGAGGTGGTAGTAAGCGCATGTGACCTTCACACTAGTTCTTTATTAGGTTTCATCTGATCGCTTGCGGATTTTGAAAGTCCCTATCATCAGATATTTTCTGGTGCATTCGCATACGTCAGACTACTGTACTAAAATTAAGTAGTGCATGGTACTGATCATGGAAAACAGTTCTTGCAGATGTATTCCCTGCTTGTTAGGCCGGAGGCAGGTGGAATGATGAAGATGCCACCGCAAATGCCTGAGATTTTTCAGCGCAGAATATGCATCTCATTTGAGATTTAGCGGGAATGAACAAGATAAAACTTTGACGGACATGCAGCCGAGATTCACATGCTCTGTTCAATGAAACCATACTACACTTCCATTCTGTCTCACCACAATATTACATGCATCGATATGTGTCACCCTCCAGACAGGACATGGAGATGAACAGCACACAGTCTGCAATCCCATGGCACCAGATGCACCCAGGTACAATTATTGTATGGCATTGAATGCCCAGTCTCAGCCACTTATAAATCACACTTTTGCTGGCCATCAACCGAAAGCACACACCAATATGAATCGGTTGTACACCTCCGCGATGTAGCACATGCAAGCACCCAGCAGACTGCCCATGTCCTCATACAGCCAGGCAGCCAGACTCGACACAGCGCCAATCTGGGCCAGTTGTAATTGTGGCGCGCTCCGGAAGCAGATCCTGCAGTCGGATGGATGTTCCCAAGAGCATGCCACTTCCCCCCGCTGCGTGACGGCCACCACCGAGGGGGATCCCTTGGCTGCCGCACCGGGGGGCGCATGGCAGGGCGCCAGCAGCTTAGGCCTTGTAGCCGCGGGACTTCCTGCGGCCGCGAGCCTTCTCGAACTTGCGGCCCTTGCTGCGCACGTAGGGCTTGGCGTGGGAGTGGGGGACGCCGGCTGCGCCGCGGTGCTTGACGGCCTCGCGTGAGTTCTTGGGCCCGCGCAGCAGAATGCAGTTGGAGCCCGTGGGTGCCAGCAGCGCCAGCTGGTCAAAGGTCAGGATCTTGCCGCCGGCCTGCGCAGCAAAACACGAGTGGTTAGTTAAATTCCACATAATCAGATGATCAGATATAACCAGTAAACACTGTGATTCCATAAAATGGGGGCCTGTCGACATTTCTGAACCCTGCATCCAGATTCCAAATGGGTAAAACTCTCTTGCAGCTGATTGAAGGTCGGCATCTTGCCCTGGCCTGCACAGACCTGGCTTCTGGGAGGGATAATTCTCAAGCATTCTAGTTCCATTCATCACTACCTTGTTGCGTGCCCGCTTGCATGTTTCGATAGGAGTCACTCATTGGCGATGCATGCCCAGAAGAGGGTCATTGAGAGCAGGATGAAAACATGTGTAATCCTTTCTCAAGTCTGTCCCTAGCCTTGCTCGAAACCCACACAGATGCATGATGCGCCCACCCATTGGGCATGTCCACAGAGGTACCCGAGGCCAGCCAGGCGTTCAAAGCTGCTTCCACATTCTTAGAGCAGATAGCAATGCACTAATTGCGAGGAGGCCTAATGCCAGGAACTCCGTAGTTTGTAGGTATAAAGGGAAGGCAGCGGACTGCTGCTCAAGCAAGCAAGCATTGCCGAGCGGCAGTTGCAACATATGCGCGCCACTAAGAGAAGCCTCTCACCCCGAGGATACGGGCGCGGGCGGTCTCTGTAACGCGCATGGCCACCACAGTCAGCTTGGGGACCTCGAAGAGGCGCACATCGTCTGTGATGGTGCCCACGAGCACTGCTGTCTTGTCCTCCTGCAGCAAAGAAACATATGAGAACTTGCAGAATCATAAACATCTAGCAGGAATTGCGCAGCAACCATTCCCAGACAGGACACTAATCGGTCCACCAAGTTGTGCACTGACTGGTAGTGCAAACTTCTTTCCCAACCTCACCTTGCCCTTCATGAACTGAGCGAGCTTGGAGAGAGACAGAGGCGGCCTGTTTGTCCTAGACATAAATAGCCGCTTGAGGATGACCTTGTTGAACTTGCTGTCCGTCCTCCTCACCAGGAAAGCGTACAGCTGCACAGACCAACAGTCTTTGCCTTAGCATGGTGGCTCCTCCATGAACAGAGGCTGCATGCTCCTCCATCAATGGCAAATTCTGCAGGATCTGATGTATCCATACTGGTTGGCTGACAGCAGCATTGCCAACTGAAATCCAGCCACCAGCCGCAGTGATCAGAGATATGTGGCACACACCTTCACCAACAGCTTCAGGTACACATTCTCGCTCTTAGGTGCTGTGCGCCATGTCTTCTTATTACGGCCTCCGGCCTCCAAGTCGATACCCTGCAAGCAATTTTCTCCTTTCAGCATCTCCAAACTTCTATCGGTGGATCTCTGCTAGAGATCAAACCTCTCCAGATGTGGATGCATAATACTTCCGTTTGCAGAACATCGCATCACGATATTGGATGCACAATAAAAACCTTCTGCAAAAATCTGCAGAATTCCTCTCTGCTAGACAAGCATCTCCAGACAAAGCTGTGAGCAGAGATTGTTGCAGGTCTGTCGAGAGACGCACCATGGCGACACACGCTCAGCAATCGCCTGGGAGTGCTCCTTCTGAGTGAGGACGTTCTCAGTGCTGAGTGCTAGTCAGGCGGCTGCTTGAGGTTTTAGATGTCCATCAACCCTAGACAAAAGGGCTTTGAAAGGTAGGTTTTGGCGACAAAGGACACATTTGTACATCTGAGGTGGAACATCTGGGCAACAGAATTTGCTGAAGCAGCATCGCAATTAGACAGCACGATGTATCACTGATGCATTTTACATCAATGGGATAGTGTTGGATTCAACGCCTCCGTGCAGGCTTAACAAGGCATATCTAGGATGGAGCTTCAAATGGGAGCTACAGACAGCTTGTGGCAGCACTGCGTTAACACGGTCCAGACGCTGCGCATTGCAATGCGTGACAAGAACTTCTACGATCCTGCTGTGAGGAGCATCCGATTGCAGCTGCGCGTAGCTTATGAAGCGTTCCTCCTGCAGGACTACAACAGTGCACAGGTGGTTCCCTAGGCTGGAGTCGAGGTTGAGGAGGTCTGACTTATGCAGAATAATGCTATCAACGTCGAGGGACCCTTCTGTACAAGCATACCGATTGTCGCCAACACTGAGACGGGCAGCTTCCCAAGTCTCTTTCGTGTTCCAGATATATACACTCAATATTTCACTTAAGACGGCTTATGCACTTAAGCAACGCATATTGAACCTCTTAACCAAGCACGGCGATACATTAGCAGCCACTCAAGCAAATGCATTTTGGCTGACACTAGTATCTATTGTGCTCAGGATAAGCAAATAGAGCAGTCTCTTTGGAAACTTGTGGTGTATGCGGTGATCGAGGAGTTTCGGCGGCGCATCAAAGCAACCATCGCAGGTGGCGAGAAGCAGCGAGAGCTTTATACCAAGGTGCTTTTCAATTCATTGCTTCGAAGTCAGGAAACTGCACTCTATGTACCATCCCACCCCTGCTGACATGACGTTTTCTTTGCAAGGTCACTTCTTGTGCACTCTTCTTACAATTGCCTCAAGAGCATCGACATCGCATAACAATCCAAAGTGTTCTGAGCAAAGCATGCAGGATATTCTAACCTCATTTGGCTCTGCAGGTCAGGGACGCCTGCCTGCGATTCCTCAACGAAGCCTCTCTCTTCTATGCACTGCTGGTGCTGAAGCTGCAGGCTGCATATGGCAGCGTGGGCTTTGAGCTGGACTATGCAGACAAGTCAGCCTTGGACACTGCGCTGGGCTCTGTCCTCTTGCCACCACGTGTTGCCACATTGGACTGCCGCATCTCTGTTTATCGCTGCCTCATCTGTCTGGGAGATCTGGCTAGGTGAGGGCTTTGTCAGCCTACTTTGTTCAGCTTGGTTTCCTCACATCACGTGAGAATGAGGTCGCACCCGGAGTTGAACTTGATGCTTCTCCCGGAATTGAACTTGATGCTTCTGGATATGTTATTGGGAAAGGAAGAAGCGATTGCAAGGGGTGTATGCAGGTATGAAACCATGATCGAGGGTGGGCAGGACAAGAAGGATTGGAGCAAGGCTGAGAAGTATTACCGCCAAGCAGTCAATGTCTTCCCTGAAGGTGCAGTGCCCTTCACACCACTTGTCAGGGTCAGACAGCAGCATAGTATGCAGCCCATGGGGATAGACCTCCACATGGCCTTTGCCACATCCCACTGCCCAAAGTAAACTCAGAGTAAGAAAGGCCGAAATGGGAATAATATCTCATTCAACGACGTGAGTCATTGCGCAGGTGGGAACTCCTTCAATCAGCTTGCTGTGCTGGCGACATATTCGGAGGCGCACCTGCCGGCAGTGTACTACTACTACAGGAGCCTGGCAGTGGCGCAACCTTTCCAGGTCGCGCGGGAGAACCTGCTGCTGCTCTTTGAGCAGAACCGCGTGCAGTACGAGCAGCTTGGGGGAAGCAGTGGCCAGGGCGGTGGCGGCCGCGCCCCCGGCCGCGGCCGCGGCCGACACCGGGGTCCGGCCGCGCAGCAGCAGCAGAAGCCGCGTGTTCCCATCGCCGCCCTGCTGCCCAAATTGTGCACCCGCTTTGTCCGCATGCATGGTGCACTGCCCTTCATGATCCTCTTAACTTCTCTTATAAAATGCAACTGTGGTGAGGGATGGGATCTGTGCAATGGCACGGGCATGCAT
Source organism: Coccomyxa sp. Obi (assembly GCA_020887355.1). Lineage (NCBI taxonomy): Eukaryota > Viridiplantae > Chlorophyta > Trebouxiophyceae > Coccomyxaceae > Coccomyxa > Coccomyxa sp. Obi. The sequence goes on from AP025001.1 coordinate 540,550, forward strand.
GCAGTTTAGAATGCACCGACTTGGAGGGAAGCAAGTGCCATAATGAAATGTTGTGTTCATGTTGAGAGGGGCTAGGCATTGGGTGCAGGTGTCTTGTTCACGAAGATCAACATGGACACCTTTGGGGACGTGTTGGCGGGTGCTTTTGCTGACCTGGACGACCTGCTTGGCCGGGCACCAGTGGCACGGGGCGGGAATGGAGATGCGCGCAAAAGCGATGAGCTGCTCATGCAGCTGACCGCCATGTGCATGTTTGTCGCCTGGAACATCAGCTATGTGCCTCCAGATCACAGGCCAGGGTGCGTTACAGATCTGGTTGTTCTCTCATTGTATGGCTTCACAGTGAGGCCCTAATGCGGTTCCTAAAGTGGTTTTGCATCTTTTCCTGTGGTGGGAAAGGTCATTTACAAAGCTGTGTTGCTTTTGTTTGTGATCGGGACTGTTCCCCTTAGCATGAACTGCTATTGAGCAGGTCAGTCAACATTGGCCACGGATGATCATATTTGCCTGTCTTATCAATGCAAATCGCCATCCTGATACGCTGGACTGTCTTGGATGAACGGCTTTACACCCCATGCTCTGAAACCTTTCTTGCGCCTGTTGTGCTGGGCATGCTAACGTGCATGACCTTGAGTAGAGCTACAGGTGTCAGTAAGGCAGTGTGGCGAGCAGAGAGTGGTGCGCAGGTACTCGGAGGTGTTGCAGCGTGCGGAGCTGAAGCGGCATGTGCTGGCATTGGCCTATGGCTACGCTGCAGCGCTGACATATGCGGTTGCCTGCGTGGGTGACATGCGCAATTCTGGCGCCACACCGCTCGCCTCCCCGCTGCTGGGGCCAATGAATGTCCTGCTGCAGTGGCTGGCCACCCAGCCTGACTACGTCCGGTGTGTTTCTTTCTGCTCTCTCTGTGCTGTTGGACAGCATTCCATCTGCAGGCCGGTTTCAAGTGCGTACATGGCTTCATGCGTCTCCCAATCAGCTGCAATCCTTGTCAGTGATGATGTTCTCAGAGGAATGGGATGTTGGGACAGGCGGACCAATACTTGGTCTTGACACATGTGGTGGTAGATCTGTGAAACTATGACGTCTCAGGTTGAAGGGGTGTCTCAACAGCGGCACTGATTGCAGGCCGGAAGATATGGACGAGGCGGAGGCGAAAGAGCGCACAGCGCTGTGGAGGGCACTTGCAAAGCTCCTGTTGCTGCTGCCGCCGCCGCTGCTTGACGCATCTCCTGCCGCGCTTCCCGAGGACTGGCAGCTCCGCGCCTTTGCCCCACTCAATGCTGCTCACAGCCGTCTCGATTTCCAGCAAGCCCCCTCAGATCAGGTGGGGCTCTTGTGCCTGCCTATTCTCTGCTTTTCGGTTCCTGCTTCCTGCATGCACTTGATGTCAAGCTTTTTTGTACTGTGCAACTGGCATCTTGCATGATGGATCATGCAAGATGATGGATTCTGGTGCCACATCACATGTACCTGCTTCTTAACTGCCGTGGCCCGTGCCTTGAGGGCCAGTTGCTAATTGTGCCTCGGAAAGTGCCTCCAGGAAACTGCTCGGCTGCGCCTGCACCGTATACTGGTTGCCATCCATGGAATCGCTCAGCATCACCCGGCGTCACTGGCAGCCGCAGCCGATGCGGCCCAGCCGGCCCATGCGCAGGAGGAGCACGCTGCAGCCGCCGAGCTGCACCGCGCTGTGCAAAGAGTGGTCAGTGAAGCGCAGACTGGGGTTGAGGAAGCTGCAGTTGCTGCCCATGATCCAGCCAGCACATCGGCACATGACAACATGCAGGATGGTGCAAATGGCGGTGGCAAGCCAGATGCTGGCCTAGGCTTTGTGAGCGAGGATGAAGAGGAAGAGGTGCGGCTTTGGCTAAACCGCTTCATCATGGCAAATTGACGCCTGTGAGGCTGTGTTCCTTGAGGAGTGGGACTTTGCTATCCCCGCTGATGGGTCTGCCTGGAAGTGCTCTCTTTGTTACAGGCATGGCTCATGTTGAGTGTGTCTACCAAGTATCTTGCAATGCATCTGTGAGGACGTAATGGTTGAGGAGGTGGATTTGTGTCTGAGGTGTCTGGGCAATTTGGTCAGGTCATTTTGTACCAGCCAGGCGGTGCTGCAAAGGAGCATCCTGCACCTGTCCCTGCACATGCAGCAATCCATGCCAGTACTACTTCTATGGACATTTCGCCGCAGCGCGGACTGAATGCTGGTGTGTCCCATGAAATTTCTGAGTTGCCAGCTTCAGCAACAGTTGCAGGTGAGCAGAGTTCACCAGATTCGTGTCCTTGCATAGAATCAAGAGAGGTTTTTATTCTCTCTGTGTGGAATGCCCTGGCGTGTGTTGTGGGCTTCAGATTGCAAGCTTTGTGTGCAGGGAATGATGCTGGCAAAGAAATCTCAGCCGATCCCTTCAGCATATATGCCGGCGCGCATGGGCCCCACACAACCCCACACCAGCAATCAGCGTCTCCCAGCAGGCACCCAGGAGTTTCCACGGCTAACATGCCCGGCCCGATGGCCGAGGCCGATCTGGCAAATGGTCAAGGGACAGCGGCTGCGGGCACCACAGGCCCTCCAGACACAGAAGGCTTCGTGGATGGCGGGGGCAGAGGTCCATCTGTGGCCGACTCCCAGCAGCTCGGGGCTACAACTGCCTCCGAGAGGCGGCCAGCGCCACCGCCCATGATTCTGCCCGGCGATGATGGCTGGGTGTCCGGCTACACATGGGTATCCGGCAGTACTCTCCAGGCTCAAGAGTTCGGCCACCCTGCTGCGGGTACCAGCTCTGCAGGAATGCCACACGGCTCATCCGCAACTGGCGCAGTGTTCTCCGGCCCTGCCTTGGGCATCAGCGGCGGCTTTGCGCAGCTGTACTGGCAGGAGCAGCAGCAGCAAGAGCAGCAGCAGCAAGAGCAGCAGCAGCAAGAGCAGCAACAGCGGGAGCAGGAGCAGGAGCAGCAGCGCTTTCCGCAGCCGCAGCCTTACGCAGGTATTTCTGCACCAGAGGGTGTTGTTTTTGGGCTGCGTTCACCTTCTCTGTGCAGCACTTGCCATTATCGGTGCCCCGGCACTTGCGCCTCATTCATGGCTGCTTTAGTCCCTTGATTCCATGCAGGTGCTGCGGCAGTGGCACCGCCGGCCTCCAACCTGCCGCAGCCCTCCAGCAGCTTTGCCAGTGGGTCCTTCAGCCGCAGGGGCTCGCCTGCCGCTCCCACTCCCCCGGCTTCAAGCATGCCCACTTCTGTCAGCCCCAGCAGCCAACCTCTGGCCACATCTGCAACACATCATGAGAGCACCCTCCAGGTGCGGCAGAGGGTTTGCAGCCCTCATATCGCTATCCTTCTAACCAAGATCATCAAAATTCCCATTCAACAAGCTCCGGCTCTGCTTATTGGTTGTTTGATCAATGCAAAATGCACTCACCTAAACAAGCACAGCGTTTAGCTCTTCTATAAGGGACGCCCCATGCCGATGGTGCAGGAGCAGCAGGAGCCCGCAGCACCAGGTGCCGCGCAGCAGGGAACGCCGTCCAGCGCGCAGCAGCTGCTGAGCGGGCTGCTTGGTGGGCCTGACAGGCAGTCCGCGCAGCTTCCTCCTGGGCAGCAGAATTATGGACAGGGTGCAGGCGGCTTCGGGGCAGCGCCGCCGGCGCCGCCGCTGCCTTCCGGCCTACCCCTCGAATCGCGCCTCTTCACCAACCCGGATGCAGGCAAGTTTGCACTACTGATTCCATAGAGAATGTACAGCCCCAGTGAGCATTGCACATTGAGTTGCCTGTTTGCTTGATGCGGTGAGTAACAAAGCAGGCAAGCTGTCCTTCACGGTGTCCTGGCTGTCAGCGCACGGGCACACTCGAATTTGAAGTCCGGGCAGGCGCAACGTGCCAGCTGGAATAAGCAATGAAATGATGTGGGGCAGATGCACTATCCATGTCACACCCTCACCAGACATCCTCATGAGCATGCTGGGGCATGATCAGAGAAGTTGACTTTAAGCAAATGAGCACATGGTTATCTCGTCAGTGTAAGGATATCAGACCTGTTGCCCTGTACCCAGAGCTACAGGCAGGGGACCATAGTTGCATAATGAGGTTCTCTGACATTCCAGGCCTGATTCGCAATATATTGTAAGTTCATGAGTGTACTGAGCATAAATGGGCTGCTCTGCAGGCGGTGCGGGTGCGCTGTTCAGTCGGGACCTGTTTGCGACCCAGCGAGAGGGTCTGAGCCGGCCAAACAGCATGATGTCGATCGCGGACGGCCATGTTGCGGCAGGTGCACAGCTGGACAGCAGGCCGGTCAGCCGCAACTCTGTTGGCCACCTCAGTGTGCGCAGTCAGGCAGACACCGATGCTGGCCGCGCCACGCCACAGCCCGGTGAGCAGTGACTGTTATGCCACATTGTTGGAGCATGACTGTTCAACGTGCTCACATGCAACATGGCGATGGCACGAGAAGACAGACCTTGCATGCAACATTTCGTGAATAATATGGCTGCAGACATTTTTAATTGTTTTTTGCTCAAAGAATTTTTCCGGTAAATTTCTGGCCAATTCATGTTGAAGAGCTCTATCATGTCACTGTCTGAATGTTCTTGTGCAGGATCTTCACTGTGCACATGTGTTCACAGGGATGTTCGGGGCGGCACAGCAGCACGGCCATATCCCGCAACAAGACTTAGCAATGGCTGGCCCAGCAACTTTTTCAGCGCACATGGCCGGCTCCACATATGGCACTGCAGAGCAGCAGCACCAGCAGCAGCAGCAGCAGCAGCAAGCGGTGCAGTCAAGTTGGCTGAAGAGCAGCGGCTTCTACATGGGTGGGGACCGCAGGCCACAGCCGCCACCGCAGCCGAGCGGGCTGGGCTTCTACACCCGGGACAGCCAGACACTGGAGGCCCAGCTGGTCGCGCAGGCCTATCAGAACCAGCAGGGCGGCACTCCCACAGCTGCCATGAACACCGCTGGTTTCAACACCAACATGATGAACACCAACAATGCCGGCGGCCTGAATGCTCGCGACAGCGTGCAAGCATACCTCGATGCGCGGCCGGTGACGGCCGCCGAGCAGCTGTCGGAGCCTGCCGCGCATCTGCCAGGTGGCGCGGGCTGGTTGGCCGCAGGTCTGGGTGCTGGGGGGACCGGTGCTGGCGGCTATGGCTACCAGCCCGGCATGCAACACTTCGGCTATGGCGCGCAGCCGCAGTCCCCATGGAGCCCGCCGGCGCCTACTGGGGGGCTGTTTGGCACTCCCAATGGCGCTGTGGCCGGCGCGTCTGCCTTTGGCCTGGGGCAGGGCGCAGGTTCAGTGCAGAGCTTTCCCCAGCAGCGAGCCGCAGACCAGACTGGTGGCGGGCTTATGCTAAGGAGCACTTCCGCGCAGCCATCATGCTTGTCGGGGATGCTGCCGGGCCTCGACCAGCAGCAGCAGTTTAACAATCATCAGGATCATCAGCAGCAGGTACAGCAGGGCTTGCCCCTCATGCAGCAGCAGTTCCAGATCAACCAAGACCCCCAGCAGCAGCAGCCGCAGCAGCAACAAAGCCTGGCATCGATGACAAATGCAGAGCTGCAGCAGCGGTTGGCAATGATGAGCGGAGGCGGCGGTCTGGGGCAGGGGTGGGCGTCTGGAGGCCCCTCTGTCAGTGCCGGCATGTTTGGTGTGGGCGTGACAGCCAGCATCGGCCCACAAGTTGGCTCCTCCCTTGATCTGCAGGCGCTCCCTGGCGGCGCCCTCAAACAGGCAAGACTTCCCCATGTGCCTGCATGTGTCTGCATGTCGCCTGCACCCACTTGGTGTCTATCCCCTGCCATCCTGGACAAGGTTTTGGAGCAGTCTGAGGGGGCTCGGGACGACTTGGTATAACCTACATGATGTACACCTTTTGGAAGCTCCTGTCTTTGTGAAGCAGCCTTATGCAGTAGTCGGGCTTGAGTAATCCGCCTCTGCATTGCTTCAACAAAGTCAATAGCAGCAGGTGACTTGGAAGCTTCGTTAGACCAGGGCATGTGCTTGGGAACAGGGGGGTGATCAGCTGGCTGGGTTGGAGGGACAGGCAGCAGCTTACCAGGGCAGTGCTGCACCGAATGGCAATGCTGGCTGGAGTTGGCTGGATGCTTTTGAGGCGCGACAGAAGGCTCTGGCGGCACAAGCTGCTGGTAAGGGCTCCACCCCGTGCCCACTGTGCACTCACTTGTCATGCAAGTATCCATGCAAGTACTGGGGTGAGGCTTCAAATCTCATGGATTGTTTCTGCATCTGTGACGCTATCAGGTGTAATGAAACAACTGTTGAGAGATGGAATTTATTCGTGGAGTGCTGCAATCTTGCATGGGGATGTGAAGAGCTGATGTGATAGGGATGTGCACAGGCCCTGGGGCGAGCCCATTTCCATTCCCAGGTGCTGGGACTGCTGGCAGCAGCTTCAACATCAGCAACATCTATGGTGTCTAGTTTTTCCAGAGCAAGGAGAGGAGATGCGCAGGCTCCTCACTCTGTCCTCCACAGGTGTGCTGCTGTGTTAAGTCCTGCTGTAACTGGTTGTTCTTAAACTGCGGAGGGTCTTGCATAGGCTGTCCCGACCCATTGTAGGGAGACAACAATTCGATCTCTGCAACAAAGGGCATCTCAAGTCTCACAAGCTGACCGACCCTTTGCATGCAGGGGTGTACAAAGAAGGCTGTCAGAAAGTTTCTGTACATGTGATGATGCATGCTCACATGATTCGTCAATGGAGTCTGCTAAGTAGGAGAAGTCGCACTAGCTTGGGGTGTGTTTGAAACTGTTGTCATAAAGTAGGTTTAGCAAGAGTGAAGCGTGTGTGTAGGTGAAGAGGAGTGGGTGGAAGAGGAGTTGCCTGTAGGGGAGCAGGTGTACACCAAGTTGTTGAGTTGCAAGTGTTTGAAACGCCAGGCAAGTCTGTGGACATTTGGAAGCTGCCTTAGAAGCTTGAAGTAGCCGTGTACAACAAATAAAAGTCATGTGCAAATATTGCACTTATGGCACTCACATTCCTTTGCAATGTTGCAATTGCACATGTCTCGTGGAATGCTATGGTTATACGCTATGCTGGCCCAAACCTGACAGACCAGAAGATTTGGCTGATGTTGTAAAAATCATTTGCTCGACGAACTTATTACAAGAATCCTTGCTTTGTTACACAGAAATGCTGACATGAACAGCATACGTGCTGATCATGGCATGCAGGCTTTCAGCAGCTATGTATCAGCTCCTCCCTAGATACAAGAGCGAAACACAACTACTCTATTACAGCACTCTGCCTGTCATCCATGCCACTGTTCAGGCATGGTCGCCAGTGCTGATGGGGAACTCGAACACGACATCCTTGCCAGTCAGCTTCTTGTAAACGGAGCCGAAGGTGTCGAGCTTGTACTCTGTCGAGTTGCGGTCCTTGGGGTCCAGGTACACCTGTGCCCACAGTCAATCAAGTTTCACTGGATGAAGATTTTGGCACAACGTAAACCTCACCAATGCACTTTCCTCCCTCCCCATACAAGTCCACGTCTTGCCCTCTGTTGCAGGACAATCTGGTGTGAGCTAGCAAATACTTCATCGTATTCGGGTACATATGTGAGTGCTTGCCATGCATGTACAGTTCTGAGCAACCCATCCTCGCCTGGCCAAGACAAGAAAATTGTAGAGTGATGCAGCACAACAGCCTAGAGTAGTTGGTTTGCAAAGGCACACAGTGGAACAAGAAGTCTGAGGTGCAAGCAGGCAACAGAGTGCCGGGACATGACCAGTTGTGGGAGTGACTTGTGCGCCGCACCTTGAGGGTCTTGGAGCCGTCCAGCTTATACCGGACGCGCTTGCCAACGATCTCTGTCGGGTACACCAGGTCACCAAGGATAGCCTCATGCACCTGCACCACACCCAACAGCACTCCACCATCACTTACCAAACCTTCAGAAACTGAGGTGTTTCCGTCCACTGAGCATCAAGATGGTGTGACCAGGCGCCTGGGAGTACCACAGGGGAGGTGCCAGCATGTGCAGGCAGCTCTCATACTGCCACCAGCATGTGACCACCGCCTGTGACGCTTGACTGTTCCAATGCCCGGCCTTGTGAGAAAGGATTTCTGAAGGGGTGAAGGTACCAAAATGCACATCCACGACAGTCTCATACACGGTCGACAAACAGAAGGAAGCAGACAGCAAAGCCACGGGGAACACTGTCATCCAAACCAATACAACCCGCGGTTTGGCTGCACTCAACAGTCCGAAGCTCGCGCGGAGGTTCGAGAGGACAGGGTAGGAGGGCGCACCGCAGTGAGTGTGCGGGAGCGGGGGCGGTCATTGGAGCGGCCGGAGGTACCAGCACGCATGATGCGGCGGTTGGCGATGAGCACCACGTCCTTGCCGCTGAACTTCTTCTCCAGCTCGCGCACCAGCCGCTGCTGCACCTTGTGGAAGGCCTTTAGCAACCTGTATGGCACCTGCAAGACCCCCAGAGAGCTTAGTAAAGTAAACTCGTCATTGCAGTCTGCCGATGTTCATGCAGAAAGCTCCTCAGGACTGGCGCTTGTCTGCAACTGATGCCAGCCCGCACTGCCTCTTCTGAAGCAGTCTTCAGATCGCACAGTGAAGCAGCACACACGTATGGTGTTTGCACCATGCAATTTGCAAGCCCAGGCATTAGAAGAACACCCATGACCTCGTTGCTGTTCAAAGATCCAGCCATGTTTGAGGGTCTGCCACAGTGTCCCTTACAGGAAATACTGGTCAGCCACGGGATTGCTCCACCCTTTCACTGGCCCAGTAACATACGGGACCTCCAACAACGCCTGACTATGAACCCAAAGTGAAAGCAGGCTGTGATGGAAACGCACATGGATGACAATGGCCTTCCTCGACGAGCTGCCAACATCGATCTCTGCCGCTCCTGTGATGTACAGGTCCCTCAAGTCGCCCTTCAGCTCCTGGTTTGTGGCCTCAAGATCGAACAAGGCCTGCAGCAGCCACGTGAGAACACAGCTCAAAACAGTGATCATGGCAGGTGCCATAACGTGCTCATTTTCAATAAATGAGTCCCACACGATTGGCCCCTGCATTACGATTTCAAAGCAGCCCAACCAGCATTTTCACTGATGGTAGATTGTCCATCCTTTCGCTGACGGCTCCTTTCTCTCAACCCGTGCGCTCCCCAAACATCAACAGCTTGAGCTGCCACAAAGTATAGTCATTCTCACGCACCTGAGCCACAGACTCCTCAAAGTCATCTGGCTCTGCTCCCTTTTCCTTAGCGATCTTCTTCCGTGCCGTGAACATGGTGGCACTGAAGATCTAACAGTGCCCACTGCAAACAAAAAATCCAAAGTCAGCAATCGAATGTGAACGAAATCTAAAATTTATACGCCACCATTCTTGCAACAACAATACTACACATTGCTCCCCCAAAAAATTGCAACCCATGCACACACACCGCAAGTCATACATGCGATCTATACCGCAACTTCAGCTACATCAGAGGTATAATGAGCATCAGTACCTGTGGCCTCGGTGGAAGTGTGCAGTCTCAGCCGCCGAACTGGGAAGGCTGCATCTCCAGGAACGCCTCTTGACAACAGAATGCCACTGAATGAGTCACCGATTCGTAACAATTACGCCAGTTTCTGGTCTTCCAACGCGAAGCCGCAGAAGCCTTCTTTCAAAGGTCTGAGGCCGGTCTGGAATGTGTAAATATCAATCGTGGTTGGATGTGCTCTCGTGACTAGAGCTGACCACCTCGCACTTCCGTGAGAACGGACATAAAAGGAGGACTTGCTTTTTGGTGCGGTGGATGTGACTAGTTGGAGATGCAGCTCTGCGTGCGGTACTTGTAGCTGAGATCAGCTTTCCATTCAAGCTTGCCTATTGTAAGATATCAGATATCAGAGGAACGACAGCCCTCTGCCACCGTTAAGAACGGATATGGGGCTAGTCTGTCAGCCAGAGTAGCGTACATTCCTGAATGTCAGACTTGGATCGATGGATTGAGCAGCTGAAGCGTTGTGAACCGCTTGCTGAGAAGAATGTGAAGGTCTTGTGCGAGAAGGCCTTGGAGGTGCTCGTGGAGGAGAGCAACGTCCAACGCGTGGACGCTCCAGTCACTATTTGTGAGTTTGCCACGCACTTTGTTGCACTCGTCCTGGTGCTTGGCAGATATGGACCTTTTGATGTACCCGTAGCTACTTGGCTTGGGACCTGATTTGCCAATACGCACAGCCTGGCTACCTCCATACAGCAAGGGATTCGTAGATGACGAGGAGTTCTTGAGTGCTTGTGGACTCTGATCAGCTTTGATAGCTGCTTTAGGATGGTAGGCATGCCCACACCCATAGTGCACACATCTTTTGAGCTGATTTCAAGGGCTGTGTTCTTGCACAGGTGGTGACATCCATGGACAGTTCTTTGACCTCATGGAATTGTTCAAAGTGGGTGGTGAGTGCCCCCAGACAAACTACCTCTTCATGGGCGATTTTGTCGACCGCGGGTTCTACAGCGTGGAGACTTTCTTGCTGCTCCTTGCACTGAAGGTGAGCCTCTTTTCTTGAATTTGTTTCCTTGATCGTATGTCTTTCTTGCATGGGTAAATGAGGCGCATGGGAGAGAAGGTCAGGAGACCGGACAACACGATGGGGCTGATTTGGCAACCCCTGATGATGCCGACAAGGTTGACAAGGAGGTCGGTCTCTTGCTCCCCATGCCCAGGCCAACATGTGTTGGAATCCTCACAAGGGCTCCGACACATGCTGGCATGGGTATGAGTGTACCGGAGACTGACCGCTGCCTCTTTGATGACCTCAGTGGCATCACCAGGGGCTGCAGCCTCGGCTCCATCTTGTTGCCCGGTCTCCTGACATCTCCTTTCAAGCGCCTCATTTGCCTTGGGGCAGCATTCCGCACTGTTGGCAGCTTGTTCTTTGGCGCGCCTTCGCACTCTCCCTGGCGTCACCCCGCTCCCTGAGAACAGACATAAAAGCAATGGGGCCCCCAAATATGTCTCGGCAATTGTCGAGGATAACCAGGGCCAAGTAAATGCGGTCATTGTAGTGGCATCTGTGTCTGTTTCTGCACTTTTGGAGGGTGCAGTAAAGCTGTTTCAGTTCCACCAGGATGTTTGGTAACACCAATCAGAAGCAATGGTATTTGCAAGTGGCTGGCTCATTACTAATTATGCAGGTGCCTGGTGCAGGTTCGCTACCCAGACAGGATCACTCTCATACGAGGAAATCACGAGAGCCGGCAGATTACTCAGGTGAACGGCAGTCTCAGGTCCTGCGCTCAAGAGCTATTTCAAGTTGGTCACAAATCCGAAGGGGGCCAGATCTGGAGGGTATTTGGAACAGATGTGTTCTGTTTCTGAGCAGGTTTATGGTTTCTACGACGAGTGTCTGCGGAAGTACGGTTCCGTCAACGTCTGGCGTTATTGCACGGACATTTTTGACTATCTCAGGTGCGGTGCTGCTCTGATTCAGGGGCTTGCAACAGCAGTGGTTTTTGCTGTCTGATGTCTGATGCATTGGCGGAGTTGCAATGCATGCTGAGATGCCGATGCTGTGCCTGTAACAGCTTGTCGGCGCTCATTGACAATCGCATCTTCTGCGTGCATGGTGGCCTGTCCCCTGCTGTCAGCACACTTGACCAGGTGAGTCGAGGCAAACACTTGCTCTTGAACAGCAGCACCCTGCTTGTTTCCAAACGGACCTCATCCTGGGGCAACCTGTGTCAAGTTCCCAACTAACAAGCATATGCTGAGCATCGAGACCATTCTGAGGATTCTTATGTTTGGTCAAGTGATGTGCTGTTGAAGCCTTTTGCATCATGCCCGGGCACCATCAACTAGCTTGTGCAGGACAAAGTGATGTAGATTTAAGGCGACCGCATCTGCAGCGATTGATGTGGCATGTGCTTGCGCAGATCCGGACAATAGACAGGAAGCAGGAAGTGCCGCACGATGGCGCTATGTGTGACTTGCTGTGGTCGGACCCAGAGGACATAGAGGGCTGGGGGCTCAGTCCAAGGGGCGCCGGCTACTTGTTTGGCGGAGACATCTGCACCAACTTCAACCACACCAACAAAATAGAGCTCATCTGCCGAGCGCATCAGCTGGTCACAGAGGGCTACAAGTGGATGTTCAATGACCAGCTTGTCACTGTGTGGTCTGCGCCCAACTACTGTTACAGGTGCGTTGCCAGTCATCTTGCGGGAGAACATTTTCGAGGTTGCTTGTTTCATACAAGCTTGTTTTGGTACACTGACTGATTCTGCAGGTGTTTGTGGGTCATCTAATCAGCCCTAGACGGCTGGAATGATCTGTGATCTTCTTCTTCTTGCGGCTTTCCTGGCCAAGAGGCTGCATCTGATAGGTGTCTGACTGATGTACAAGTGAAAAGGGTGAAGATGGGTGGCTGCACTGCCAACCTGCTCTGTTTCTTTCCAGTCTTCGCATGTATTGGCATCATGGAGTTGAAGCAGATGTGCATATTGTGCTGGAGTTGGTGATCAGGGCAGTGTGGAATGCAGGTGCGGCAATGTGGCGGCCATCCTAGAGCTCGACGAGCATCTTAATAAGAGTTTCAAGGTGAGTTCTAACACCGATTCTCACCAATAATGGCAGCAGCATTACATGGAGCTCTGCACTATGAGAAGAAGAAGAAAGCATTCCAGCCATCTAGGGCTGATTAGATGTCCTGTCATCTCCCACATCAGCTGTATTGACATCAAAACAATCCATGAGATGTTGGCTCTGGTGACGTGGACGTGGGTGTACTTGTTGCAGGTGTTCGAGGCGGCACCACAAGACGTGCGGGGAGTACCAGCAAAGAAAGCAGCCCCAGACTATTTTCTGTGAGGCGGAGGTTTGTAGACCTTTGCAGGGCTGTTGACATTTTATGGCTATGTTGAGACCTTCAATTTTGCGTTATGAGCATCAGAGGCAGACATCTTTTGAGTATGCGCCATTATGAACCCCCATACATGGAATCTTTGACAGGACCAGAACTTAGACTGCCATCCTTTGATCACAGTTGCAACGCACAATTGCAATTACTTAGGTTATAACCCATCTTGCCCTGTAAGTACAGCTTTGATTGTATGCAGTTTGCGATGTGCATGCATTGGCACAATTGTAAGCAGCTCATTGTGAAGTTTCAGCAGGCACACACCTGTCTATTGCAAGAAGCATGCATGGTTCTCACCATATGGTGAGCACGTGAAGTGTGTTTGGCACAAGGGATAAAATATTTCAACCTCAAAGCTTTTTTCAACAATAATGACCAGGAGCCTCAACGGCGCTGTCTTGATGAGGCCAGCCTGATCATCTTTGGTTTGTGAGGGGACATTGACTGTGGCAGTTGAACTTCAAACAAATTACAGCTGCTACAAACTGTGTTCAAATATGCAGACAGAGTGTCACAGGAAATGAGATCATGCCACTGCTATTGGGGATTAATTAAAATACAGGTAGCGTGCACCCTGTTTGAAATCTTGATTCGATACAACTTGACTTGAACTCATGATCAACAGAAGACAGTATCTCAAGGAATGTTCCACATGTAAATAGAACAGCTGGCACATTACATTGAGCAAAGATTCTGAGGTAATTCCTGACAGAGTAATTATTATAATTCCGGCATATACGCATGTTTAGACATCAAATATGGAGGGCCTCAATCATCAAAGGAACACACAGGGCTTAGCAAACTATCAATTGATGTCTTCCAATGTATCAAAAAGGGCAGTATTCATCATTGCATCCTCTTGTTCCTTTCTTCCCTGCGGTTGTGCACTGCCTCTTCTGATAAATCAATGCTTCCTTCATGTTTCCTAAAGCAATGCTTCTTTCATATTTCCTACTGTCGCAGTGTGGCTCAACCCACTTACAGCTTCTCTTGAGAAGATGCTGCTAAACCCAACCGCCCAATATCAAAGAACAAAATGTAACATGTGATGGTGATCTGGCAAGCAGAGCGCCCAAAGGGCCGGTGATGTCAACTAAAACTGCAGAACACCACAGGTGCCTGTTATGCCACACGATGTACTCAGACACACTCGTCGAACCAAACATCAGGAGAAGAAAAAAGAGGAGGCCCAAGCCACCCTCTCCAAGAATCGCATGGTGTCCCCGGGTTGGAATGTGTTCGGGAGTCTGCAAGGAAAAACCATCCCTTCCTATATCACCGCAGAGCCTTACAACGCAAGACCTTTCCTCTCCAACCTGATGAGCAACCGGCCTAGTAAAATGCGTAGATATGTGCCATGATAGGACGCTGCCGGTCCCACCCAGTTCACTTTCAACACCTCAAGCCTAGCATCGCTGCTCGACTGAACTCAGGAGGATGCCACAGACTGTGCAGAAAGTGAATCACAAGGGTGTTGTGCGGGTGCGCCTCAGTGGTTGACCCCCAATGGTTGGCAGGTGTGCTGCAGGAGGTGCCTGACAGTGAGCAATGACCTTTTCTAGCAGCTCCCTGTTCTGCTGCTTCAGCTCATCCACCTGGAAGGACATCAAAGAGGGCTCGGACAGCGGACAACAGCACCAAACAGACTGTCATAAAATGAGCAATAAAGCTATGGACTGTCACACAAGTGAAATGGGTGACATTGCTGGGCCGTACCTGCTGCTCCAGCGAGGCCGTGTACTGCTGCTTTCTTTGCCTGGACCGTGCAGCACTCTCCCTGTTCTTGACCTGCACATTACCATCGCTCTGTCAATTCTTAGGCTCCAAGATCATGTTGTTTTTGTACATAGCATGCGGCCTCAGTGAATGAGCGGCACCATTCGTTTCTGCAGGCGCTGCGTGCGCTCGTCCATGACTTCGGGCTCGGCTTTCCGCTTGCGCTGCCGCGCCGCGCGCGCGGCCGCCCCCGGGGACGTCTTTGCCGGCGGCTGCTGCGCTGGCAGCGGCGGCATGCCCAGGCTCTGCTGCGCCGCTGCTCCATGCCCACCCTGAGGATCAGCACAGCCCCATTGTCAACCAGGTGCTCAGATCAATGATAGTGATGGTATCAGTCGAACCTGTTTTACATGGGGTGGGTCAGTAGATGCATCCGCCATCGGTGTACAGCCTAGGTAGACCATGCCATTGCTGATGGGATCAATCCCATGATGGGATCAATGCCATGAGCAATGGCATGGTCTACCTAGGCTGTACACCGATGGCCGATGCATCTACTGACCCACCCCACGTAAAAGATCAGCACAGCCCTACTGTCAAACACGGTGCTACATCAATGGCAACACTGATGATGATGCAACCAGTCCTACATGGCGTTTAGTAGGTGCATCAGCCATTGGTGTACAACCTAGGTAAAACATGCCATGTCGAGGATCAGCACAGCCCTAATAGTGTCAGCAACCCTTCCCTGCAAGGCAAAGGGTGAGCGCGAGCTCTGCACATATCGGGCAATCTGCGAGGACCGCACCTGCTGAGGTGCACTGGTGGAGGGCTGGAAGCTGTGAGGATCGCTCGAGGGTCCTGGCAGCTGGCCATTGGCCCCCTGCGAGCCCCCACGCATTTTTTCAGTCATGAGGCTTCACTCGCCGTTGCATGCATTGCAGAGGGACATCCACTCTCGGCCGTCAGAAGACGCTCAAGGAAGGCTGACTATGCACCTGCTGAGTGGTCGGGCTGTGTGAGGGGGTCTGCGGCATGGAGAGGGGCGGGCTGGGAGGTCTCTGCAGCGGCCAGGGTCGCCCCTCCACCACCTCCATACTCTGGACAGCCTGCCAAAACAAACAATCCCTCTTGTGAGCTTCCAAGAATCAAGACACCCTGTCGCAGACAGTGAACTGTTGCTGCATGTGAGACTTTGTAGTAGAGAATAAGAAACGCTGTCACTGTGTCAATCTGCAAGTACGTTATTACACGCAGATGAAGTGACTGCAATCCACGGAGGGCACAGGTAGCTGCACTGGCATGGGATTCTTCTTTACTGACGATGCACGAGTCCATGGCCGGAGCGGACTCCCATGATAAAGACTGTATTGGCCAGCCATAGAGGGTCTCATTGACTGACCTCTTCCTGTTCCTGGTAAGAGGGCCGTGCAGTGCGTCTGCTTGCTCGTGGGGGCAGGGGGTGAGCCTCAAAGGGCTGGCTGGCAAACGCTGAGAAGGGCACGGTTGGGTCCTTCTTGATGCGCATCGGCGCGCTCTGAGTGATGTGGACAGCGCCATCGACCTGGGGATAGTATGTGTGAACCTGCAGACATGAGCTCATAATCAGCATCTGCTGGTGCACTCCCCATGTGCCAACCCCTTATCTAGTAAACCCAACTGGAGATTGCACAGTGCAATGTCAACCCATTGCCTGCAAATGCCTGCAGAGCCTCGTGAAGACTGCAGGTACGTTCTGTGAAAGAAGTGAAAGAGACACTGCGTGACAAAATAGCATGTGTGCCCATGAGCATAACTGCCATCTCCCATCCTGAAGAATGAGCCTTATTGAGCCATGCATCATGCAAATCTTGAGGAATGCATCAGCAGAGACCATACTTGCAGCTCTGGCGCTGGAGGAAGCAGGCCATTCTGCTGCAGATCCATGGAGGGGAAATCCACGCCCACCCTCTCCAGAAAGCTGCCAAGAGTCACTGTCTGGAATGTTGGCAGTCCTGGCTGCTGCTCCCCATTGCTATTGCCATTGCTCTTATGAATCGAGTTCCACACCTCCTCAACAGTCTTCCCACTGCAGGGACAGTCCAAGCATACAAATGTAGGAATATACTGAAAACATTGCGCTGTCACCATAATAGAGTGTAGAATGATAGTGGAACAGGCGACAGTGATTTCAAGCTTTGAAGACACCATCCAGCAGCAAGCATGGTGCATGCATCATTACTCTTCACCTCAAGAGTCAGCTGACATGCAAATGGCTGAGAGCCACAGCAAGCGTCAGCAGAAGCACTGCTCAACTCAAACGCAATGGAGATATGACAAATGACAGTCCGTTGTGCCATTCTTGCCTGTAGTCTGGGTGCAGAGGTGCAGGGGGCTGCTGGTACTGGAAGGCTGGCACTGATTCAGGCTGATTATATCCTGCTTCCAATGGCGGTGGAACACCTCCAGCATCTCTGTCCCACACAGCTGCGAGGAACTCCTCCTGCGTGAATGCAATCTGTCAGAAGTGCGCAGCAAAGGCCTCCAGGGGCATCCACAGTCCACTATTGCATTCGTGTCGCTGTTTGCAAGACATGCAGCCTGCTCAGGCACTCGTGTGCGATACTTCGTACGCCTTTAAACTACCTGTGAAGCCCAGGGCTCGGGGTTGCTTTAGTGACATCATGTTGTCAAGCTGTACCTAGCGAAGCCCAGCCTGTCCGGAGCCAACTCAACGACACATGCCGTTCATACTATAATAACAGATGTCATAAATATCCTGAAGTTCCCCCGAAAGCTCAACGAAAGTAGCAGTGAAATTGCAGCTTGCTTCACCAAACCTCCAACTTCCTCTAAAAGTGCAGTAACAGTCATAATCCATCGTACTGCCCTTTGACAGTCTTGTTTGGCTACGGAAGTTTTAAAATGAAGTTTCTCTTGTTTCCAGAACTTGGATCGTGCTCCGGGCGACGTAAGGAAGGGAGCTTCTCACCATATTCATGCTGCCAAAGGGTTTGCCAGAGCCCACAGACTGCTGCAGCTGATCCAGGGTCATCTGGAATACTGCAGATGTCTGCCTGGAGAGCGTTGTTTGGCGCTGGAGAGTCCCCATTTTTGCGTTTGCTGATCTTAGCTAAAATTTCGGTATGTAGCTGTGCAGTGAGCTTCACGTTGTGACAAGTGTTCTGTTTATTTGCTCGTCGCCCCTATAACCTCACAAAACCCTCCAATTCCGATACAACGCATCCCTTGCAGCAAAGCGAATGTTCACAAGTCGACGATCAGTAAGTACCTGCGTCACATTGCACGTTTCAGATGTTCTTATGTAAAAGTTGTTGTGAACGAACAGCGCTGCGGTGCCGAGAACTCTTGCAACTTGGCACCTTTCAAAGACCGGTCTGCAGGAGTGAGGGCTCTTCATCCAACTAGGACAGGGAGTGTGAGCACAGGGAATGCATCAGATGTGCCTTCCAAAGGCAGAGGTATAGGTTCATGTCGCCATCACCTCCTTATGATGCTTTCTGACCAAGTCACAGAACAATAGAGCAAGATGGTCAACGAGGATAAAGCAGTTCATGCATCGTAATGTTGAAGTGCCCATTTGTAGGTCGAGTGTGACAGTAAGAAGAAAGGAAAATATGGCTTGAACTACGATGAGCAAGCGAAGCTTACTGCTGAGGAGGTTTCCAGAAAGAGAAATCAACGATTGTTGCAGGTAAGGTGTAGCGCTTCCTGTCTGAAGGCTGCTCTCCGGACGTTAAATATAATCAAAGTATTTTGTGCTATGAGTGATAGTTTGCAGTGTGAAGCGGTGCAAGGGTATTGATGGCAACTAGGGACCTTGAAGGGTGAGGAATATGGTGGACATGCAGGTGAGGGAACAAGAGAAGGAGTTTGCTAGAGTTAATCGTCAGGCTTATGAGCAACGCCTCTCACAGGAGCGCAAGAGGCTGTATGCAGAGCTGCTGCAGAAGTGGGACAGACAGCAACAAGAAGAGTTGCAAAGCCTGCAAGACGCTTATCAGAAAGCAGTGGATGAAGCGTCTGCCGCACAGGTACCTCTTCTGCAGCATCCAAAATGCCAGCAAATGGCCCCAGAGTTCTCTCCAAAGCTGCTGCAGGCTTGAGTGGCTGGCACAGCACAAGGATAGCAAAGTGCCCCATTTTTCTCTTATTGCCAGTATTGCAGCCGTAACAAAGCAAGCCTCTGGGCATCCACAGGAACAAGCCGATGAAGCAGCTGTGGCAGCGCAGAAAGCAGAAGCAGCAGCAGCTGCGCGCAGGGCCATTCAGGCTGACCTTGCTGCCCAGCGTTCTACAGAGGCTGCACAGCGGGTGGGTTGTCCCAGAAATTTGCAGAACAGGGCTGGGCCCTTTCACAGGTTTTGAAATATCTTGGGATCAGATGATGCAGTGCCTCGAGTGCATATCAGCCGCGATGATACAGAGGAAGAGGGCTGTATTTGCATGTGTGATAGGCCCGATTGGAGCGAGACATCTTGGCGAGGGAGCGGGATAGGCGCAAGGCTTGGCTTCAGCAGGCCAGGGATGCTGAGAAGAACAGGGCTGCTGAACAAGTGCGCACACCTTCTTTCAGCACAGCTGGGCCGCCTTTCATGACATGATCAGTCAGACCACTGCTTGCCTCTGCATGGGCACTTGCCAGCACCGTGCAGCTCAAGTGCACAGGCATGCAGTCCTTGAGGTGTTGCATAAGGTCATGTGCCAGCACATGCCTGCAGGTGATGAAGCAGCAGGAGGCGCAGAGGCGGGCAGCAGAGGAAGCTCGGGAACGGCTGAAGCGGAGGGGCCGTGACAGTGTCTATGATTTCCGCTTCACTCGCTTCCATGAGACGGGCCTTGAGCAGCAGATTGTTCCAGAACTGCCCAACGAGGACCCCTCCCTTGCTGACTCAGCTGAGATGCGCGCCAGGTCAGCTGCTCCTACTGCCACCAACTTTGGTGGATGCCACTGCCGCAGAGTCTTCTCATGCATTTAAGAGGACCAGTTGATGTGTGGGGGCATCATGTTTTAGAACAGCATTGATAGCTCAAAGTGTCTGCTGGAACTCTTTCCTGGATGTTTTGGGAGCATGCAAGGACAAGAGGGGTGGGGCAACCACATGGCAGCTTGCTGGCAATGATACCCGCTTATGGGTGCGAATGGGCTCAATCCAACATGCACCTCTTGTGACAATCGTGCAGGAAAGCAGCCAGAAGGGCGGAGCAGAGCAGAGCGGCGGAAGAGCGCGGCCGCGCGGCACTGCACAAGCTGCACATGGAGCGGGCGGCGAGGCATCTCACAGCGCAGCTGGAAGCCGAGCTGCAGGCCAGGCGCTCGGCCGCAGCGGCCGCCCCCTCGGCACCATCAAATCCTGCACTCCAGCCTCTCAGGTGCAGCATGAGCAAGTGATGCAGTCACAAATCTGGATGCTGAGACAAGCGGCCTTTTAGTTTAGGAGATCCCATGAACCAAGCAATGAATGCTGCCAGGAAACCTTGAACACTCCCTCACTAGTCTGCAAGACAACCCCGCGACTCACATAGCGTCATTGCAGACTTGCAGTGTTCTCCTGCAGGATGGCCAGTTGATGAGCACCACCCCATCAGCCACTTCAAGACACCTTGATTCTCATCAGGCACACCCTGTGCAGGGGCATGGGCACCGGTTCGCAGCAAGCACCAGCGGAGCGGCCAGAGGAGCGGCACTTTCACGCCACATCTCCAAGCTTTGGAGCTGCGCAGCCGGCACTGTGCCAAGCTGCTTGGCATGGCACAGTGGCACCTAACTTGGCAGCACTCCCCCATGCCACCTGGCCCCAGCCAACGCCCTGGCCCGCACAGAGGCATCCCATGTACACTTCCACTGAAGCTCACTCTGCAGCGGCAAGTCTGCCAAGCCAATTCACAGACAGACACAGCGCGTGGCCACCACTTGAATGCCAGCCAGCAACGACAAGGCCGACATGCCAGCCGGCAGACAGACGCAGCCTCAAAACATCACATGAATATCAGCCTGCGGCGGCGGCGGCCGGCGTTACGCATGAGCCGACGGGCCGGGTGGCAAGCCTTGCTGATAAAATGACGCAGTGTCCCGAGGTTGTGGACCGGCAAACTCAGACCGAGTCGCCCGAGCCGGACAGGCTTCCAGCCTCCAGGTGCGAAGACCCCAACATCATCTATTTGCACGTGATTTATGTTCAGGCTCCCTGCCTCAAAAAGGATGGATCCCACGTCGTGGTGCTTGGCCTGGCATTGTTGCGCAGCTTTTCCACGCAACATCGGGTTGCAGTCCTTGCTTCAGGAAAGCACGCATCGCAACTTGTGTTGCAATGACCTGGTGTTGCTGCGCAGCTTCTCTGTGCAGCATAGGTTGCACCCAAAATTTGTTCCTGTGAATTCTGCTGTCAGATGGCTTGATCAACACTCCCGGTGTGATGCGGAGCATTTGACTGTCCAGGGTTCCCCGGCCATATCCGCTCCACCGCCTCAGTGTGCCAGGCAGAGTGAGGTTGGAGTGCCCCACAGAAACAGCTCCTGCGGCGGGCGCTCACGCGGCATATGCGGACACCTCGCTCCCCACACAGCATCCACCACAAAAAGAGGCCGCTCCAGGGACAGGGCGGGGCCATGAAGGCCATGGAGCATCGTCTGGCAGCGCCCAGCCAAGCGGGTCCAGTGTGGGTGGAGACGCCCCGGCAGCTGCACACAGCACATCGGCCAGATGCAATGCGCCAGAAGCAGGAGCTGCGGCTGGCCAGCAGGACACCGGTGACACTCATTTATCCTCAAGAACAGACAACTGCAGGATGTCTGACAGGATCTTCTGTGCAAACACATTGCATTGGGATGTCCTCCAACCCATACGGGAAAGTTCCATGAATTGCTTGCATGGAGCTTCTGGGATCAACAACAGACGTCATGATGAGCATTCGTATGGAGGAATGTCATTCAGCAGAGGACTAGCTTCATTGATTTCATTGGTGGCTGCCTGCAGGCAATGACTGCTCAGGAGAGATTCCCAAGGCGGACACAGTGGGTGTTCCCACGGAGGACATGGTGCGAACGCTGCCCGGTGAGCTGTCAGACTCCTGCTGCAGCAGCCGCGCCACCAGCGTGGCATGCCTCGCTGACCTGGCGCCGGAAGCTGCCGCGCAGCCGCCCCATGCGGCCGAGCGCCCTCGATGCGCAGCTGCACCGCAGAGGAACTCGCTGCAGGTTGGCATGTGTCTCCTATCCGACAGCTGACATCAGGCAGCTGCTTCAGTGAGGATGTGTGAAATGCACTGCACATTGGCATGGACTTCATAGCCAAAAATTATACTTTGTAGCTGCTTTTGAGTGAGGACATGTTCAATGCACTGCACCTTGGCATTGGCCGCTTATCCAAAGACAGTACTTGACAGCTGCTGTTCAGAGGTAGAAACGCACGATGTAGACTTGGCATAGGTGTCATCTCTGAAATATATACAGCAGCTGCTCTCAATGAGGCCGAGTATTTTGGTAGTGCAAACATATCAAGGGGATCATTGAGCAGAAGTCATGAGCTGGCGTGCGCCAATGAGCCCGATCAAACACTTGAAGAAATGTTGTTGTGGCTCAGGAGGTGCCTGTGGCTGCTTGCAATCCGGCAGATGCTGCATGCACCATCACGATCGCAGCGAGAGGTACCACATCGGCACACCAGCATCCTGCTGCCAACAAAGATCAGGGGAGACCGGAGAAACCGGGCAGTGCAGTAGTGCTCCCTCAAGAAGGAGTGGGCAAGAGCGACAAGCTGGCCGCGTTACATGGAGTGAAGGAGCCCGTAGCTTCCCACATGTCTGGTGCGAAGCTCTCCACGAGAGTGCGCTTCAACGCTTCCAGCATGGTTGTCTCAAAATCAGTCATTCATTCATTCACCCACTCATCCATTCATTCAACCATTCAGTCATTCATTTACTAGTTGAATGTGATTGTGCTCACTCTCAGTGTGACATGCATCCTTCTTGCAGGGGCGTTCCTGGCACAGGCGGCAGCAGAGCTGGAAGCGCTCTGCGCAGAGTCGCTGGGCCAGGCGCCACCGCACCCTCCATTCAGCAAGCCCAGCATGCGCACCAGGCACAAGGACACGATCAAAAGCCGGCCGCAGAAGCCAGCCCAGCAGGCAGGAATTTTTTCTCAAACACCTTGCTCTATGACCCCCCACTACGGAACATTTGCGTTAAACCTATATCTACCATTGCATGCAGGAAGAAAAAATTACAAAGGCACCCGAACCATAAACCCTGAACCTTAATTCCCAAACTCTATAACTCTAACTGAGGTGTTTGACACTTACTTTCCGGCGCCCAGCAGAGCGGCCTGGCTGAGGGCCGGTCGGTCAAGACTGCCCTTCAGAAGGCCGAGGAGCTGTTGGCGCGACTCACAGCAGACGCGGCCGCATGGGACACCATAGCCTGCTCAGCAACTCCACCACAGCCCACTTCCAAGGAGCAGCAGCCTGGTGAGCACAGTGCTTTGAGCTGGCTATTGTTGGGGCTGACGCGCTGTGTTCTTGCCGCCTCTGCTGAGCTCTGTCTCGAGGGTCATAAGTGATTCTTGTGCATTTGTCTGCCTCAGTTCCTCGGTGTGTCGGTGACTCGTTTTGTGCATGGTTCAACAAGACTGTCAGGCAAAGCAGCAGGGCCAGGAGATGAGCAGCCTCGAGATCTTGGCAGAGAGGCTGCAGGATGCCATCAGCGACACAGTCTGCATGACAGGCAAGCAACAGCATCCTGCTTTTTCTTCCATGCCACCATGTCAGCTTGCAGCCTGTACCATTGCCGGCTCTGTGACCGTGCTCGCTCTTTATACTGCAGAGTGGTGATATTGAATCAACTGGCTGGTAATACTTGGAATGGATGGGAAGTACATTGGTGCTGGCCAGGGCAATCATGCCTTGTTAAAAGTTTGACCTGTGAGTGTTCCTGTGGTGAGTGCAGAGAGCATGCTGACCAACCCCTATGCCCAGCCTATTTTGGTGTCCAGCAAGGTGTTCGCCACTGCTGACACCAACAGAAGAAAGAGCACTTCTTGGAGCCAACATGAACCCAACTCAAGCAAAGAAAGGAGTCCAGGTACTTTTGATTCTCTGCAAATTGTCGCTTGATATCATGCATGCGCAGAATATGAATGCAACCGGCCATGTATGCTGGCCTGGAGTGGATGTAGATGAAGCTCATAACAAACGTTCCTGGAATGTGGCACGATTTGATATGTGCTGCTGCAGAGAAGAGGGCAGGTGCGCTCAGACAGGGACGGCTTGGCAGCAGAGGCTCTGTGGCCTCATCCTCATGCAGCTCTCTGCTGGGAGCACTGCGCCTAGCATCCATTGACGAAAAATCATCTCCTGACAGGAATGGTGACCTGGCAAGTCTTCTGCTGCCTTTGAAGCTGTCCATGCAGAGCACCTCATGTCTCGTTTCACACGTCCATGCTCAGCACACGATGGCATGATGCCCATACACATGTTTGTGCCGGCCATGTGTCCAGTTTGCATGGAAGGATTTGTTGCGTTCTGTGCGTGCCGAAAAGCAGAGCTGCTAAGGTGGGACGTCTGAATTTTAGGATGCTGATGGAGCGGACATCTTCAGCTGTTCAGGCGATGATGCTGCATCAGATCTACCCTTTGACGCACTGTCACTTGGGTCAACCCAGCTTGGCACGCCTTTATCAGGTGCTCAGTCCACGTCCCAGCTTAAAAATAAACAACAGATCGTGATGCCATAGTTGTACCCCTGCTGTAAGCATTCCTTTCTTGCATTGACACTTACTGCCTGCTCAAATCAGTGACGGTTCCAGCTGGCAACTGTCTTACTGCAATATCAAAGTTTTTCTGTGTGCATGTCAGGTGGCAGGGAGGATGGATGGCTCTCAGATGTTGAGTCTTTGGACTTGGAGGACTCTTGTGCTTGAGGACTCAGCCATGTTCTCGCTGAATTATCGGGCCTCAGGGACAAGATTTTGACAGCACTCCGATAGATATTGCTACGAACAAAAGTCAAGAAACATGTGTTGAAATAACAAAGACACTTTCCAGACATTCCACGCATGTGCGGAACCACAGGGACGCAGATATGTGTGACATGAAATATCTTTAAAGCCACCATATATGCCAATATACAGCACATGCACAGATTCCCCTGCAGGGCCCCAATTGTGTGCTGCTTTCTTGATAACAGGCATGCCTCCATCGCAAAGTTGCCGCAGTACACAGCATGTGCATTGACACCTCGATTTTCACTTCAATCCTCTGCCTGGCCTCCCTCAGGAGCCGTGCAAGCAGCGAGCCGACGGCGCCAAAGTGAGCTGCTTTCCCAAACACAGGCAGCCATTCATCATAACGTTGGCGCAGCACACAGCATCTGCATCAATACATAGACTTTCAATCAGTCGTCAGACCCATGCAAGCAGCGGCGGGATGGCGGGTTAACACCTAGACTTTCAGTCAGTCCTCTGCGGCCTCCCTCCGGAGCCGCGCGAGCAGCGGCCCGATGGCGGAGGACCGCACTCCCGGCCGCGGCTTGGAAGCGCCTGGCTTGCCGATCCCACTGCCGATCAGCTGCACCGGAGATTCATCGCCCGCCCCGCCGATCACTGCTGACTCTGCTGCACTGCCACTCTGCATCTTCTCCTGAGCGGCCTGATCAGGCTGCCCTTGAGACTGCTGCTGCTCTGACACTGCTGTTGCACCTGGATCCCTCGCCTGACTGGCGACCAGAACACCATTCGCGCTGGGTTGCTGTGGTCCTTGCCCTGTGCTGGCGCTGGGCCCTCCTGTATGACACACCGCGGCATTTTGCAATATGGCAGTGGACTTGGGTAAGAAGTCGGTTTGCTTACTTGTCATGTGATGACAAGTAAACGTCTGACGAGGCACTGGCCCTGGGCCACAGCCTGCTCAGCCATTTTATAACCTTCATACAGAAAGACCTCCTCATCAATAAGCCTTGTTACAGTTCGTATCATGGTGGGCACCTTTTCCCCATTCATACATGGGCACTAGCCTTTGAGCATGGGGGCACTCAGACCTGAAGTGAGGTGTGAAGAGGGTGAAGAGGGAGGAAATAAAGAGGCAGCTTGGGCAGCCGAGCTCTGCTTAGTGGCCAGTACCTCACGCCGCCGTTTCAATTCTGCAGCAAGCTCTGCCCAAGCCCCGATAGATGGAACCATGGCGCCACCTGCATGAGGCAGCCCCCATAGTGTCACTCCTTGCAGACCCCCAAGCACTCGCCACAGCTACATATGAGGTGCTGCACCATACGTCCCCTAATGCTTGAAGTGAACTTGCACAGGCGCCACCACTAGAGCGTTAGAACTTCTCATTGCAGGCTCCGGGATAGGAGCAGGAAAAACAATGCCTTCATCAATCTATTGCCAATCCTGGCGGCGCCTTTCGGCGGCAGAGCAGCACACCCTGAAGAGCTGAAGCCACTGAGTGAATTTGGGATTATAAATTGCTCGTCTTCTGTGGCAGCAAGTGTGATGGCATATCTTCAGGCAGGCCTCCACTTGAGTTTCAGGCGCACCTGATTTGGGTGGCCCGTGGTTGGGTGGTCCGCTGGCAAGCTGCAAACCAGAATGCCCGTTCTGTGGTGCACTGCTGGGTCGCCTATCGGCATGCGCCATCTCTATCGCGACACTCGCAACTGGGCCGTTGCTAACTCCTTCGATTGCCTCCCCTGTGGACTTGGCTGGCTCTGGCTCAGAGGCCTTTTGCTGGGGACCTGCAGCCCCGCACATGCACATTCTAAGCAGCCTTCCCTTAGCCAAATGTACTTGATTCCGCGTTGATGGGGCACGTTGGCATGCTCAAGATGCTGGTCGCCGGAAAGCTCCAGATCACCCAAATATGGGCCATGCTCTTCCCACAACATTTAGTAATAAAAGTGTATTGCCTTGTCTGCGGATGCGTTCTAGCACGCCTGTCCAGCAGAGCACCTCAGCAAAAAACGAACATGCAGGTTCCTGATTTCCAAGCCGATTTCCAAAATGCATCTCCGTGACTGGAGCCCTTCAAGGCCTTTATATGAAAGGCTACTTTGGACCGGTCGGGTGAACCAAGTGTAATCATTGAAGGCAAAGCTTGAGAGATCAACAAAGCACACCTGTCTCTGGTGCATGGGTGGCTCTCCGGATGAGGCGGATGTCAGAAAAGGACTCCAGTGCTGTCACCAGGACTCCATCATCAGTATAGTCAGATGGTGGCATCTCCTCTTCTTCATCACTTGCCTCATCTGCGCCCTGCTGCACCACACACCACAAGAGACTGAAACCTCGCAGCCTAAAATGAAGCTTGAATGCTGATAGAAGTACGTCAGCCTCCACAGGTTTCTGCAGAGCGAGTTAACATCTTGAACAATGCGCCTGGCAGGAAATGGTGCTGAATCTGAACATCCGGTGATACTGGCGATATCAGGGAGATCAGCAGGCTCGATACAATATGGTGCTGATGGCCAACCATCAGCCAGCACAATCTAAGAGTGATGTTCGCAAGTGATGCACAGAGAGCTGCGCTGACTGATGTCCAATACTCACACATGCCGCTGGGCCAGAGTTCCACTGGGGCTGCTCGTTGTTTCAGCCCAGCCTTCCTGTCAGCTGAGCACAATTGGGGCTGCCTAAAGGGCATTGATCCTGAGTACCTGCCATGTGTCGTGCGCTGCAGGAGAAGGCTGCCTGGGGCCCAGAACTGGGTGCACAGAGCTGTCAGGCCAGGGCTCCACTGAAAGCACATGACCTTGCTCTTCCAGACTGGTAACTCGCCCTTTGCGCCATTCAGACACCTGTTGCGCAATGTAAATGTGCAAATTGGCGCAATCCCTACATGGTGTACAGCAAGTCATACTTTGCCTGCAGTTTCCAGTATCGGCATAAAATCTCTTGGTTCTCTAAGTGATGCTTCGTCCAAAGTCAGGGCAAGTAAACGTTCTGCACCATTTTGTGCTAAACATACCTGGGGGGTCCAGTCATCGCCGATGTGGAGCAAGCGGTATGCAATGACATCACCCTCCATGACATGTGGGTCTGGCTTTTGCAGCGCCTCGAACTCCGCATCTGCCTGGGGTCCCGCATCAACAGCAGGCTTCTGCACCTTAGGCTGAATGACAGGTGCTGACTCGTGCAGCCGAGCCGGGACAATCCTAGGCTCCTGCAAGAGCAACTTACGGGGTCATACAGGCTGCAGAAATGATTACAGGTCTTAAAACACCAGTCTGGCGGGTCAGGGCAGCCCTCATGTGCTCACCTCGTCTTCCAACCAAGTATTGTGGCCAGTTTTAATGTGGTAGTGGAAGGGGCCACACCTGGTGCCCATTAGCGAGACGCTGCTGGTGGCTGTCCCCGTTGGAAACATGCCCATTGGCCGAAGGGGCCTTTCCATGCAGAACTTTTGGCTGCACAGGTGGTGGCCCTGGGAGCTGTCCGGGAGTTGGTCGTTGCAGACGCTGAAGCTCTGAAGTGCGGCTCCTGTTGTCGCCATCTGGCTGTCCCTCTCCCTCATCCTGCCACAGCAGGAATACTTCACACCAGATCAAGTGCATCTCCCTCACATCATGAAACAATCCAAATGCAATTAAATGAGCACATGCATGGGAGCTAAGCTGTTGCTTCTCTTCCATGTGCAGTGCTACATGGCGGTCAGCACATGCTGTTTGCATGCAAGAGGACATGAGCCTGTTGGAACTTCTGAGGCAGGGCATACCGAGTCCGTGAAGTAGACGTGGCCTTCCTGCATGAACTGCATGTCTGCCCTGCTCCTAGCCCAAGCCTCTCCCCGCTTGGGCAGCGCCTGAGCTGCTGCAGGACTCTCCTCCACCCTCCTTGCCCTCCCAGCGGCAGCGGTAGCCCTGTACAGAGCAGGATATCAATGGCATAACAGACATACTCACATAGGTTGCCAGCGTAACCTGGCAGCATCACAGGGGATACTGGCCACTTTCCAACTACTACAGTCCACAGCGATCCTTCATGTCATTGTCGACAACCACAATGAAAGTCACAGAGTGACACACAAGGAAGTTCTTCCGCAGCCGGGAAGGGAAATTGGACCTGCCATCGGGGGCTGCCTGTTTGTGGGCGGAGTCCAGCAGGCCCTGTCGGCGCAGCTGCCGCTTCAGCTTCTTCCGGCGCGCGCTGCGACTGGGGCCCTTGCCTTCGGCGCCTGCCTCCTCACTGCTATCGCTCTCATCACTGCTGACATCTGCGCCGCCGCCACCATCTGCAATTGCCACTGTTGCCACTTAAAGGAGGCCACGGACTGCTGGTGTCCGCTCTTCATAATTCTAGGCAGGGTGCTGCGGCAGACCTCGGGCAAGAGGCACGAGCATTGCTCGTGCACAACAACTGAGTTCTTCACCACGGTTGGGTGTACTTTCTGTTTTGCCGTTTAGCAGGTGACTCTGCAGATTGCATCATTTGCCCAGGTCCTACGGCTAGTCAGCGGTTGTTCACTCGTTTTCACAACAATCCAACAACATGCTTTCCATAGGACAAGTATGTCAATGTGTCTAACTGAGTCGGCCTCACAGAACCACTCTACGCAAACCATGAATGCAAATTAGTCAGGGGCCCTGCTCTGCCGCCTAGCCCTGCTGTGGATATGGATTAGGATGCCAAACGCAGTTCTGCGAAAACGCACTCCTGTACAAAGGCAGGAGGGACATACTGGTCGTCAGTGGGGGTGTATGGCCAGGCGCATGCTTGGCTGCAGGTGCAGGCATTGGTTGTGCTGTTGGCTCCTCCGGGTTTGCTGCAGTCTCAGCCTGCTTCTTGCTGCTTGAAACCCGTTTCTTTTTCTTCTGCAACTCTGGCTCATCTGTCACTGCTGCTGTTCCAGTCGCGTCAGCTCTGGCACGCTTCTTGGTGGGGTCTAAGAGCTTCTCAGTCGGTCCTGGCATCTGGCCTGATTTGGCAATTATCTTCCCTGCATTTCCCGATATGGGCTGAGCTTGCACCTTTGTGGCCCCTGTATGAGCTGCAGCAAGGACGCTGGACAGGACTTCACAGATTGGCCCAGCTGACACCGCATTCCTGATGGCTGTCTCGAGGCCATGTTTCCAGTCCTGCATACCAGACACCCCTCAATAGTGGTGACTTATACCACCAACAGTAGCAGCACAGGCATGTGGCGAAAACTCTGAGAGCGAAGAGCTACGCTACGTCATTGGCGTTGGTGAAAGCGGAAGTGACTGTAACAATGTCATTGTTGCGCAGCAGGGAGGCTGGGCCCTGTGGAGGAGCCGCATAGCCGTTGACAGACAGGCACAGCCTTTGCGTAGCAGGGATGCCAAAATCCTCTGCAATCTGGTAGCATGTACCACCGTCATTACACGAAAGAATGTAGATTCTCATTACAAATGTTAGGCGTTGGGTACACTGGAAGTCTGAGTGCCAATGAACCGCTCCTAAGGAAGGTTGCCAGCTGCAGAAGCATACCAAGGAGACGAGCGAGTCGATTGTGTGCACAACTTTCCTCGGTTCATACCTGTTCACAAATCAACGATCAGCAAAACAGATGATGGAGTATAGCAGTGCACATCAACAACGAATGTAAGAACGATCATGCAACTGCAATAACGCACAGGACTCTGTTGCTGGTTTCTCTGACAATTTTGCTTTTAATGTTAGGATCAAATGTCAGGAAAAGCCGCGGTGCAGGAGCAGCCATGGCTCAGGCAACTTCAATCCCCCATCGACAAGAACGTTCGTGTGTAGTAGTTGATACTCCGGCACACAATTAGGAGTGACACCAGATCATCAGCCCTGAGGAGATCTGTTCAAAAGCGCTTTCCCTATGCTCGAAAGTTTGGCAATTGGCACTTGTGATATTGTGGGCGGACACTAGCCATGCTCGTATGAAAACCTCCGACACCCATTGTGTCAAGATTCAGATTTTCTAGAGTAGGAAGGCCCGATCTTGTATCTTCTGACACAGTATATCAGAACTTGAGAAGACAAACGGTGTCAGCTATAAAGTTGAGAAGTCCTCGCCGCTCAGATCGCTGGTGTCGGAGATCCCAAGAACTAGCACTAAGACTTCCTACAGCAGCATTAATCACGAGTGCTACAACGAGGTGTAATACTCTGCCAATTATATAATGTGAAATTGCAATATACAAGTCTTGGCAGCTCCACACGCAAATGAAAGCCTTAAAAAGTGTTGACGTGGTTCTTTGTACCTCCGCACAGTCACAAAGACTCACAAAGCAATGACCTAAAAAAAGTTCTATGTTTAGAAGAATTGAGGTCGAGAGGAACCAGTACCCGCTGCCTGGCCCCTGCAGGTTGATGGATGGCGCCGGAGCTGTTGTACAGCCTGCTGGCTGGAGCAACAATGACTGGGTGCTGGCTGGGCCTGCGTGTGGGAATATTGCTGGGAGCAGCCGGAGGAGTTGCCGGTAGTCGCTGGTGGGCAGTGCTCGTGGGACTGCTCATTGGGGTGGGGCTTGGGGCAGGAGCTACTGGCGCAATCTTATAAGAGCCGGCTAAAGACAGCACTGACTGCTCGGTTGAACGATTGTGTTTGCAGCAGTCCTCACAAGTATAAAGAGATCGGCATAGCTGATGTAAGTGGGTTTGCATGGCAGTTTGAAGCGCAGCTCAGGAGATGGGGGAGAAGACTTCCAACATTTGCACTCTTCTGGTGTCGCCGATAGCCCAGGAGTGAAGTGATGCAACTGACTCCAAGACGGAATATTTCACAGATCAGTCTGATGGCAAAATCCTTATCAGTTCTTACTCTAGAGTAAGATCCAGATCTGGAATATCGATGAGGGTTTTGATTGCAACAGCGCGATGCGCGATGGCCCTGAGGGCCTCAGCCAGATTGACCCAGACACAAAATTTACGCTTCGGTTGCAATGGCGATGCCTTCAGAGAGGGAATATCAGCAGATCCCAGGAATTTTCACCAGGTTGAGCTCCAAGTCAGCATTTTGAGTGATGGATCGGGCTCCAGGGTTGCCAGCGGCAATGCATCTTCTGATTTGATGGATGAGTCTGGCTTCTGTTGTCTGCGTCGACTGCCGGCCGTCATCTTCCATCTTATGCTGCCAGGCAACCATTGCAACTCTCAATTGGATCCATTACGGAATGCAAATTACCACGAGTTGTTCTTGCAGCCCAGCAGTCTCAGGCAGGGGATTTTTCAACAGGTCCCGTACCCTGGGTGCTCGGCATTAGATCACTGCAACATGGCGCATTGGCTGTCGTGATCAGGATTCCTCGAGGTCACCACGGTGGCTGAGCCAGGCTTACGAATGCACATTCACCTGTCTGGCTCACATGTTGGTCACAAGATGATCAGGATATCCCCTCGAGACTCGCTTTAGCTTTAGCCAGTCTCGAGGGTCCGCAACAGTACCTCTCTTTAATTTTCATTGCATGTGCCGAACCCCAAGGACATCCCATGCGGGCAGCCCAGTTGGGCTATTGGGCAGCCCTTCCACTCTCGTCCAGATTCACGCTTGACAGCGTTTTCATCATTTCCAGAAGGAAATTTGATACACTTGCTAAATTCTACCATTCGTCGCATCAATCATATCATCATAGGGCAACGACTCGAGCCACTACACGACTAAGTCTCCCACACACCTGCCAGTACAGGGTGATCTTGGGATTTGATCATGAAGCGTGAGAGGCGATGAATTTCGTTGCTTTTATTTCCTTTCGATAGCAGATGAGCAAGATGAGCGAGGAGGATCTCCCAAAGGGAGCAGTTCTAGTGAAAGATGTGTTGGAGTCGATGGTGAGTTCCTCCTGGGAGAATTTGTAGCCTAAATATGGCATAAGCAAAGCAGAAGATTCCTTTTTATTGTACGTCGATGTCAGGGTTGCTCTGCTGCCAAATGACGGAGAAGTTGACCTCAACGAGGAGAAAGCATGGTGCAAGCAAAATAGCACGGCAATGTCGAACTTATTGCGCAGGGCATAAAGCATTATGAACCAGCAGTAGTGACCCAGTTGTTGGAATTCCTCTACCGCTACATATCAGACGTCCTCGAGGATGCACAGGTGAGGATCACTTTCCGTGAGTGTTGTGCTGTGCGCTTGGTTGCTTGGTGCGCCGCGATTGCCACAGGTTGAGTGAGATCGGTGCGTTATGATGCCAGGCATACAGCTCTCCACCGCGGAACATCATCAAGTTGGAGGACATCATGCTTGCAATCCAGTCCCAGGAGACATTTCAGTTCCCCAAGCCACCGCCGCAAGATGTGAGTCGCTGGGCTCGAGCACTCCTTTTCTAGCTGGACAAGTGTCTTTTACAGGGGCGCACAGTAGCGAAGCCAGTCTACTGATCCGTGAGGAGGTGGCAGTGTATACTTGAGTGAGGGAGGAGAGTTGCTGGCAGATGCCCTGGACATTCTTGATCAGCCTTGGAAGCTCCACAATAAACGGCATCGCTTACAGAGCTTCCTGGGCTGGGTTGGCAGCTGCTAGACGGCTGCCAACTGAAGCCAAGGTCGTCAGGCTATTTGGTCAGGAAGCTCAGCACTTACCACTAACGAGCCATCTAAGCAGTGCCTATTCTGTGCGCATGCTGCAGGTGCTGATGCAACTCGCGGAGCGGCGCAATGCGCAGCCGCTGCCAGAGCTGAAGAAGGGCTTCGGGCTGCGGCTGCCCCCAGAGGATGACTGCCTGCTGGGCGTCAACTATCAGCTGACGCGCGGACCTGCGTCCAGCGCACCTGCCGAGGCGATGGACATTGACGGCAGGTGCATCCCTTGCTCAGATAAATTTCATTGTTCTGGGAGGAAAGGAGGCCTGTTGGCCTGGTCACGCACTTCCTAAGATGCACTCCTCAGTGATAAGGAAGCAACTAGGTGAATCCTCTGCATCAGTTCAGAGGACATGGGCAACCACGTCAGTGCCACCGTGTGTTCTTACCGGCCAGACCTTAAAATACAGCTGCAGAGCTGCAAATCTCAGCCAGTACAAGAGGTAATGCCTGTAAGGTATGTATGTAATATCCATGCTAGAAGGCAGCAACACTGGTCTCAGGTGGAGAGCCAGCACGCATCTGCCAATTTGTCTTTCATGCGGATTGCAGAATATATTTGGTATGTTTGAGGAGGCCTGACATGCCACCATGGATGTTACAGGAATGGCCAGGGGCAAAGCAGTCTGCGGCCGAGCGCTGGAGCATCACAGCGACCACACCTGGAGATTCATCTGCAAAGCCGCAATGCCGGAAATACTCTAGTTGGATGGCAGAACCACTCTTGAGTTGAAAGGGGAGCCAGCATGCGCATAGCGTGATATCATATGATATGAACAATCACCGAGCTCAGGAGACCTCCAGATTGAGCCAGAACTCATGTCTCGAATGCTTTTCAAGCGTGTTGTTGTGACCAGCTCAAGTTTGTGCATACGTACAGTTGTCATGGAACAGTAGGAGCTTTTTTGAGGGTTATGCCTGGCCTGGTCTCGTGATAAATATTTTGTGAAGGGCTGTGTGCATATTGGACTCTTCTACCCCGGAACTTCCTGGAAGATCAATATCACATCCTGACAATGTTGTAAATGACAATGAGTCTCTCCCAAAGGACTGGTGGTGTTAAAATAACACCGGTTTATGTTTTTGGTGATCTGCTTGAAGTTGACTTGGTGCAATCTAAGCCTCCTTCTTGGCGGTCTTCTTGGGCAGCAGCACAGAGTGGATGTTGGGCAGGACACCGCCGGAGGCGATGGTGACGCCGCTCAGCAGCTTGCTCAGCTCCTCATCATTGCGCACAGCCAGCTGGATGTGGCGGGGGATGATGCGGGTCTTCTTGTTGTCACGGGCAGCATTGCCTGCCAGCTCCAGGATCTCAGCAGCCAGATACTCCAGCACGGCAGCCAGGTACACTGGGGCACCAGCACCCACACGGCTGGCATACTGCAGCACACAGATCCGAAAGTTGTCAGAGTATGGCTTTTGCAAATATGCAGTCCAGGGTCTAAACTCAGACAACTTAACAACAACGGAGCCACATACACCCGAGTCAATCCGCTCCGTATTGCTGTCGAGAGCTAATTACTTTATAAATAGAAATAAAATCTACGTCAGGCCTGGCTGACCATCACAAACAACCAACAACGTGCTGCTGACCAAAACGACAACATCAAGGCACCAACTCGTGCAATGCTTACTTGGAGCCAAAGCACTGCAAATCCCATTATTTGGTCGTGACAGCTATCTCACCTTGCCCTTCTTGAGGTAGCGGGCAATACGACCCACAGGGAACTGGAGGCCGGCCTTGGTGCTCTTGGACACCGCCTTCTTGGCTGTCTTTCCCTTTCCGCGTCCGGACATGATTGCTTACTGTTGTTGACTGTCAAATAAAGTACGGAGCGTTGTGATATGTCTTCTGCGTTTGGCGAAAATTCTGCTCGGAGCCAGGCTTTGAGGCTTCCAGGCGCGAGGCCCGGCCAATCGCCGTGCAGCATTTGGGGGTGGTGAGCATGACTAATCCGCCAAGAAGGAAATGCTGGTTTTACATTTGACAGCGATATAAAAATGCTGCGCTGTGATTGGCCCGCCCTCTAAACCACAGTACTAAGGTGCCCTGTTTGCGTTTCAGCGTTAAAACTTTCTTTGACGAGATTTACATCCAACCGTAGAGAGCTCTCTCGTTCCCCGCACATACCAGCAAGACAGCAATGGCTCCCAAGGCAGAGAAGAAGCCCGCCAAGAAGGTGGCGAAGACCGCCAAGACCGGCGCCAAGAAGAAGAGCAAGGCCAAGGTCGAGTCCTTCAAGATCTACATCTACAAGGTCCTGAAGCAGGTGAAGCGGCTCTCTGCTCTCTGGTGCACGGCTACATTTTGCCTGCTGAGTTTCACGCCATGTTTGTCACAGCAGTTAAGTGTTAACATCGAGGAAAGGTCCTCATATAGGTAGCCTGCCTTAGGCGTTGGAGCATGCCGAGACTTCTCGGTTGTTTAGCAAGACGAGTTTTCTTTTAAATTCAGCTTGCTTAGTGGTCACCTTTTCCAGACAAGTTTAACCTTTGTGTCGAGGCACTTGCAGCGTTAGACCCAAATCGCCAAGTAGTTGAACCTGACTGAGCGTTCATGATTTCCTGCAGGTGCACCCCGACACCGGTATCTCCTCCAGGGCTATCTCCATCCTCAACTCCTTCATTACGGACATCTTTGAGAAGATTGCCACCGAGACTGCCCAGCTGGCGCGCTACAACAAGAAGCCCACTGTGACCTCTCGCGAGATTCAGACCGCTGTGCGCCTCATCCTACCCGGCGAGCTGGCAAAGCATGCTGTGTCTGAGGGCACCAAGGCTGTGACCAAGTTCACCTCCGCCTAAACTGCCTGCCCCTAGTGCAGCACGCAGCAAATAAAATCGGTGTTATTTTAACACCACCTCTCGACTGGAAGATGGTATTTGAGACTTGCATCTTGAATTCATGTACCCAGATCCACTTACATCAAAGCTGTTGCATTCTGTCATTGCTGGTGGCATGCATGTCAGACGACTGGCTACTGAGTGCCTTTTGAACCCTGCTGTTCAGCTGAAGTACTGCAGTTTTTGCAAAAGTTTCACACAAGTGAAGTGCCGGTATTTACCAGGCAAAATAGGACAATGCTCTGAGACCATCAGGTGGCACATCCTATCGTTCTTGCTGCCACTAGTGCAGTACTGCAAAGACAGCTGTCTTGCTTGATTGACAAGGTTGCTGCAGGTTGTACATGCGTGCTGTGCTGGTCAGTCAGCTCTGACTTCCAGGGTTCCCAAAGCGCTGCATTGCAACTTGGATTGTGCTGTGATCACACGAGTCTTGCTGCGAGAAATTTTGTCATCTTGACCTTTCGCACATCTCGACAGGATCTCACCCCAGTGAACTTCATAGTACCCAGCATCGATCTGTTATAGCATCACAATGGCTGTGTATTATTTGCTCTCTGAAGGAAAGCAGCAAGCACCGCATCAATAGAGCACCAATGCTCCCCTCAGAATTTGGTAGGGAATGATCAGCAGGACAGGTGTATCCCGGATCAGGTGAGGTGGAGAGATACCTTGGCATAGGTTTAATTAATTTCTGCTGCAACTTTGGTCAGGCCTGAGACATGTGCATGTGTACAGCACCAATTACCATGCGATCACTGGCATGACGCTGCTCACTCAGACCCTGATTGATCTTGCGGTGCTGCATTGCAGCAAACACGCTATTCAAGGCTGGGCAAGCCCCACTTTTTTCTGCTCTACTATTTGTGCCTGGAAAAGCTTCCCATTTTAAGATTGAGAGTTGT
Source organism: Coccomyxa sp. Obi (assembly GCA_020887355.1). Classification (NCBI taxonomy): domain Eukaryota; kingdom Viridiplantae; phylum Chlorophyta; class Trebouxiophyceae; family Coccomyxaceae; genus Coccomyxa; species Coccomyxa sp. Obi. The sequence goes on from AP025001.1 coordinate 577,412, forward strand.
ACAGATGAGACAAAACAGCTTGGTGACCCCGAGTTCAAGACAAGATGCTTTGGCTTGAGCTTGTTCTGAGAAGTGCAGAAGTATGGCAGGGTGGCCAGGGCACCAAGAGTCTCTCCGGGAGGTGGTGGTGTTGAAATAACACCGGTTTGATTCGTTGCCTGATAGGCAGCTGCAGAAGCTATCTATCCACCGAAGCCGTACAGGGTGCGTCCCTGGCGCTTGAGGGCGTAAACCACATCGAAGGCGGTCACGGTCTTGCGGCGGGCGTGCTCGGTGTAGGTGACGGCGTCACGGATCACGTTCTCGAGGAACACCTTGAGGACACCGCGGGTCTCCTCGTAGATGAGGCCACTGATACGCTTGACGCCACCACGGCGAGCCAGACGCCTGATGGCAGGCTTGGTGATACCTGAATATCAAAAAGCAAGATGTCAGCAAAGGAAGTTTGATGGTTTGCACATTTTAAACAGGGTTGCGTGACTGCTTAACATCACAGCAAAGGCAGAGGAACTTCCATGAGGAATAACAACGCAGTTGCTAGACCTCTGACAGACCTTTCCTACTGCACATGCATGACAGGCCCAACCCCACCTGAACACTTCACTGTGCGATTGAAGAGTCATGTGGAACTAACACAGAGAACATGTGAAGACTCTGCTCACCCTGGATGTTGTCACGGAGGACTTTGCGGTGGCGCTTGGCACCGCCCTTTCCGAGGCCCTTTCCTCCCTTGCCGCGTCCAGACATGGTTGCTGAAGTTTGCTTGTAGCTCGAAGTTTGCTGAAGAGGAAAATTGGGAGAATTTGGCTAAATTGAGCACTGGTTGGCCTTATATGGTTGCACTACTGTTGACTTTTAGCTGTTGACTCCATTGTGACTTTAGTTTTGACATTGCGTCAAGGTGCTGCACCTGTTCCCCGTCACCTCACGCAGCTGCTGACAAAACCGCCAAGAAATTTCCTGGCCAGCAAAAGATTTCTAAGCTTTCATCATTTGACCCTTCGCAATCAACAGACAGATACCATGGCTCGCACCAAGCAGACTGCTCGCAAGTCCACCGGCGGCAAGGCGCCCCGCAAGCAGCTGGCCACCAAGGCCGCTCGCAAGTCCGCGCCCGCCACCGGAGGCGTCAAGAAGCCCCATAGGTGTGTTCTTGTCGATATGCTTCCAGTCTTGAGTGCCCTTTGGGGTCCTTTACCCGTCGTAGCAATTACCCGTTGTAGCAGTTGGCAACCATTTTGCCTTCACCAATATCGCTCTTCTCTGTTAACACCAGTTGTGCACCAAATTTTGGGACCTTTATAATCTGGATGTTTCACTTGTTTCACACAATTCATTCACATAGCGTTCATTTAGCAGGCCGCAAAACAGGTTGAAGATAGATACCAGATTTGTTGAGATGTGAGGCAGACTCTCTAACTTTCTTTCTACTGTGCAGATACCGTCCCGGTACCGTGGCTCTGCGTGAGATCCGCAAGTACCAAAAGAGCACGGAGCTGCTGATCCGCAAGCTGCCCTTCCAGCGCCTGGTGCGTGAGATCGCCCAGGACTTCAAGACTGACCTGCGCTTCCAGAGCAGCGCCGTCCTGGCCCTGCAGGAGGCTGCTGAGGCCTACCTGGTGGGTCTCTTTGAGGACACCAACCTGGCTGCCATCCACGCCAAGCGTGTGACCATCATGCCCAAGGACATTCAGCTGGCCCGCCGCATCCGTGGCGAGCGCGCCTAAGCTGTTGTGCCCTCTTGAGCACTCCCACCAAAACCAAACCGGTGTTATTTTAACACCACCTTTCTGCTGGACTGTCTCTTGCTTCACATTTCTGCCATACAGGCGTACATCCATAATGTCTTACACGATTAGCAGATGCACAGTTGAGCCGCTCATGAGTTCAACAGGTCGAAATCATTCGTCGCCCATGACAGTGACAAATCCAGACAGCTTCATGATGCAGTGATGTCTATTACAGGACTGTTTGTGTCACCCATGACAACATGCATATGCTTTCCTCGTGCAACAACAAAACTTTGAACCTTCCACGCTCTCTGGGCAATTGCAAAAACAGGCATCAGGCAATTTTTGTCTCATAGAGAAGCTGCAGCTGCAAAGCATCCTTCTTCATGTACATGTTTTTCGCCTTGAAAACATGATGCACACCCAGTTTGTTCATAGCTGGCAATGACAAGCAGTTTTCAATATTACCTACTAGTAATCTAATAAAAAACTGGCTTTCCTCATCCCTTCTAAAAGGTCGTGCGTTGGCAACAGGGCACTGTCATTGAACTGCATTCCACAACAATGTTAGCAAACACTGCCCATACATGCACCCCTCAAAAGAATTTACCTTTTCTCGTTATTCCAGACGACTGGGCACTGTGTCTGGTGAGTTGGGAGCCTAATGGATCTGGGGTGGCCTGCTGTTATACATGGAAATGCGCGCGCCCCACTCCAGCAGCTCGCGGCTGCAGTCCTCAGGGTGCAGCTTCACTTCCACGAAGCACAGCTTGTCCTTGTGCTCGCCGCCCACGGCCGCCAAGGTTGACTTCAGGTCTTCCTCTGTGTTGACCTGCATGACAAATCCAAATTTCTGTAAAATAAGGAAATTTCACACATGTCAGCATAACCTCGGAGTTCCAAACAGAGAAGAACTCTGCAAGCATGTACCAAATCATTGTCTGCATTCCAGGAAGCCTTTCATCACAATCCCGCAGTGCTCATGCAAAGGTCCCCTCCAGACACCATCATCAAACGTTTGATGTTCATCTCATCAAAGAAGGGTTCTTCATGAGCGGATGCACATGTGCCTCCTCATCATGCCAAGAGGGGATCTTAAAAGTTGGAGCTAGCCACAGTAGGGCTGCTGGAAGAATGGGTGCACGCCTTGGCTGTGTAAAGATTGCTGGAGCCATCCTTCATGGCTGTGATCAGAGCAGTGTAGTCCCAGTTGGTCAGCTTATTGTAGGGTCCCGGGTGGATCTCCTCCTCGATGACATAGGTGGCATTGTTCAGCAGGAAGATGACTGGGTTCACGCCAACCCTGATCATGGTAGATACATCCTGCAGCGCAGCATGGAGCAGGATGTTATGTCATGCCCAGCTGCATGCTTGATGTGCATCCTGCCAAAAGCTGCATAATGGACAAGATTGTGCAGGTGTTGCCAATTAATGAACTTCTGCAGGAAGCATTTAGTCAGCGAGGTCAAAGTGGCAGCCATGGAAGTTGGACTCATGACTTCTTTCTGGCATTTAACTGCCAGTTGCCACCTGTCATACTGCAGAGACAGTTGATCCTTTTACTGAGAGCAGACTTCATGTGCTCGTGACAGTGCCAACATGCACAGCAAAGCGTCAACAATGAACATACAAGCACATATACTTGAAGATCCAAACAGATCTGAAGAATTTACTAGGAGGGATCTCTTATCAAATGCCCACCTGTGCGGTGACCTGGAAGCAGCCATCGCCCACAAAGAGGATGAGGCGCTTGCCCATCTGGCGCGCTGCAACTGAGAAGCCCAGCGCGGCGCCCACAGACCACCCGATGGAGCCATACTGCATCTGTGACTCAAACCTGCGCTCAGGCCACACTTGTGCCTTTTAAGCCTGCAGACCCACCATGTTGCATGCCTCCCTCTAAACTTGAAGCAAGGGGAACATCACGGAGATGTACCCCAAACGGAACTGCAAGATGCTGCAGAGGAACATGCGAGTCATGTCTTATGCACCCAACAAGTGGTGAAGCAGTGCTGTGATGCCTTAGACCAAGACACTTGCAAGCAAGGGAGTCTGTGAGTACCCAGCGCCGAATGGCAGCTTCAGCTTCTGCGTCCAGAAAATGCAGTCACCAGTGTCCGCCATCACAACATGGTCACTCGTCAAGAAGTCCTGCAAGAGCAATGCACGTCAGGCCACCGCCCCCCTCAAACATTGTATTTTCGATCGCACATCTCTGGCTGAACTTCTAGCATCAACAGAGTCTTGTATGGTCTGCTAGTCGGATCTGCATGCAACCCAGCAGCTTGGCACCGAGGATTGGAGCACAACTGCCATGCACTTGCCTGCACGTCACGGTAGAGGACGGCGGCCTTGATCTGCTCATCCGGCCCGCCCCTGACAGGCTCGGCCTGCGGCACAAACATGCGGCGGTAGTTGTCGATGACAGTGGGGTTAGGCTTGAGCTTCTCGCGCAGTGCATTCAGAAAATCCCCCATATTGATGCAGCCATACGTCTTCTTGCCCGCAATCGTCACCCGGAATGGGTCCACCTTCACCATCCTCTCTGCATCACAAGAGTAAAATTGTGTTCCGGACTAAGCTTGGAGTCCAGAAGACTGGAATAGAAGTACATAGACTTGCCCATCCTGCATCGCCTCACGGTCACAAAGTTGTTGGCTGACACTGGGCTATGAAGACTCGCTTGCATGCAGGCATTCAATTCAAAGACAAATCATCTCAACAGGGAGGATCCCAGATCTGGAAGAAAGGGAGGAAGTCCCCTCATCAGACATGGCAAGAAAACCGCACCGTCATTGATGAGGGCAGAGAAAGCTACAGTGTTGTAGTCATTGAACAGCGGGCCGACCACCAGGCTGGCGCCAGCAGAATCGACCACCTCTGCAGTGTAGGGTGTGCTCACCATGCCCCAGTAGGTGCCCACAAACAGAGGATCTGTCTCCGGAAAAAGTCCCTGCCCCAACACCTCAGATGTGTTGCAATTCCCAAGATGGTACATGCTTCAATGCTGCTGAATCTGCAACAGAATGGCCAGAAGGCATGAAGCATGGGGCATCAAACAGCAGTGGCTTAGCTGTGGGACACTGCAGGATCCAGAGAACGGATGTGTGCACGCACCTTGGCATTGGGCAGGACAGCTGTGGCATACTTTGTCGCTTCTGCCAGCTTCACAGTGGCCTCAATCGCACGGTATGGCTTGGCTTGTGGCCCCACCACGATGACAGGCTTGGCGGCCTGTGTATGCATCCACCAAACCATTACGGCCCCATATTCAATTTCATTCCAACTTCGTCATTGTTGTTCCCAGATATAATGACCGTCGGCACTTTCAGATGCAATGAGACGATTAACAGAGACTTCCAATATCCACCTAAGATAATACTGTATTGGAGAGCTGAGGGCTCCTCCACAGTGGCAGATGGCCCACCTGGTTCAGGAACTCAGCCGCAGCATCCACAGCCGCCTCCAGGCTCCGCGGATTGGTCACGTGTGCGCTGAGAGAGTATGGGACCGGCTGGGCAGAAAACAGAGGGGATGTCTCGGTCGCCATATTGCTGCACACCTGCAGGGCATGTGGTCACGCCTGATTTATGGAGACATTTTGCACCTCAAGGTTAGAACCATTCGCTCCACTCGTGCTCAAGATAGTCAAAGACAAGGCCACGTGTGCAAACCTGAATGAGCACAGGTTTCTTGCGCAGCAGAGCTTCTGAGATTGCATAATCGATCTGCTCGTTGGCCACCTTGGCATGCCGGACTGTGACTTGAGCACACGTGACCTCCTTGAAACACCTGCAGAGCAATGCACCCACTCAATCCTAATTGGTTCCGGGATGCACAGGTTCCAACCTTACCTGAGTACCATAATTGCCTTGCACCAATGTTCACTGTTGTTGAGCAATAGCTGCCTCTCAGTCCTAAACAGCAGGCATGCCTCTCCAAGCCTGAGCAATCTTACCGCAGCTCCTGGCTGAAGTCCACCTCGCCGATTGTGTGGTGCAGGATCTTGTCCCCCCCAAAGTCATTGCTGTTTGGGCAGCCGGTAATGCAGATGACGGGGAGGTGTTCGCTCATTGCTCCTGCCACTGCATTGATGGCACTGAGGCCCCCCACTGTAAATGTCACAACCACGCATCCCACGCCCTTGGCACGTGCATATCCATCTGCTGCATATCCTGCATGTAACGGCATAAGGTGCCATCAGTCAGGAAGAATTATTCCCTGGCCCTTTATGCCAGCCCTAGAAGGCGAGACAGTTCCGTAGAGTGCCCATGCATGCCATCATTAGTGGCCAGAATGGATCGTAGGATACCAGAGATCACATCCTGGTGTGATGCGCCCGCTTAGTGGGACATGGGGAAGGAACTGTTGCAAGCAGTTCGACATGCCGATACAACAGGTTGGGCTTGTGCGGACAGATACAAGCATTATTTGGCTGATTCGCCATAAATTAGTTCCAAACTTCAGATACTTGCAACCGCTGCATGCATGCAAATTCAATTGGATGATACAGTGCGCTATGACTAGGAGAGGAATACGCAATGCTCGTCTCACCTGCGTTCAATTCGTTGCAACAATGGATCATGTTGAGCTTTGGTTCTGCATTGAGCTGATCAAGCAAGCTCATATTGTAATCTCCGGGCACACAGAAGTAATCTGTGCATCCCACTTCAACTAGCCTTGAGGCGATGAAATTGCCCAATGTTGCCGGGGAACCGTCGCCTGTCATTCTGTTAACAACAGAATTCGGTCTGTTTGACAACTATATGTGCCTGAAATCAATGGATGTAGTCATGGACGTACTCTCAAAATGGGTCCGATGCGTTGCATCGTGTGTTGATCGGTTCCGAGGAATCGCATTACCGAAGGCAGCTGCCTGGAAGCTGCGCTGATCTTGAGAGGGCTGAACAGAGGGTTGGGGGATGGGGAGCAACTTCGCTATCTGATTTACATTCATGGGCTGCAAATAGAGGACGTGATGCCACTGGAGGGCACATGGAAGACTTCCATATGCCACATGCATGCAACGCATTGATTCGTCATCAGGATTGTGTACATACTCAGTACTAGTACATGTACAGCCTGTACACTGTACACATCATTGATCAACAAGATATTGACCGCCGCTCTTGACAGCCGTCACGAGGCGGCGGCGCTGGAGGATCCCAATTCTCTTTGCCAGCCCTGCACAGTACCGTCGACGTCCCTACTACTGCTTTCTTCTTCCAATGCGTGCGCATGTGCGCACATGCATGCACGAGCTTGATCAACGAGTGGTGTGCCATAATGCCGGATTGGATCCAGCCGATTGAAGCACATTTGGTTGTTTGCATATGTTACATGGCCAACAAAAATGCCAATATACTCAGCACCGCACAGGCCTTGCTGAAGTGACACAATCCCCGCTAGCTAGAAGTATATGAGCCATTTCAACAGACCTGAGACATCGAACTACATAATGTGGCTCAGGCGCTGCCAAAGAAGCAGGTGTGTGGGAAGGTCCCCTAGCACTGCACTTGTCTTCTGGCATAACCACATCCTGCCGCTATGACTGTGCAGAAACTTGTTCCCTGAAGCGGGCACTGCCACAACATCAGAAGGAGTGTGTTGTCTGGCAGAGTGCTCTGGAGACCAGCGCTTGTTCACATGACAGGTGACGCTCACCTATCAGAGCATCGGTTCAGCAGCATGCAACTCAGCTTTTGCCTCAGCACTCACAAGCAGCACAATAACTGCACTGCAGTTCCTGCACAGCAGCACGCGGCGCTGCACAATTTGTGCTCCAGCCGCTCAGTTCATGACGCGGACCAGGTTGTTGATGTAGTCCTCGCGGTTGCCGTGCTGGCCGCCCTCGATGTAGTGCAGGCGCTTCTTGGAGAGGCCGCCGCGAGCAGAGGACAGCTTGAAGGGCCACAGGAAGTTGGAGGCCTGCTTGAAGGCGGGGCCCGCTGTGTAGATCTCGTGGATCAGGTCCTCAATGCAGATGATGTTGTGCTTGCCCAGCACCTGTGCACGTCACAGAGTTGCAAGGTAAGCGCATGCACATCAATGGCATGTCACGGGAACCACCCCAGCTGACCTCACAGCAAAAGGCAATAGACCCAAGCGTTCATGGGGAGGATAGAGGCACAAAACACTGGGTTGAGACAGGCCTCATCAGCAGGAACCCTCGGAATTGTATGGGATGGCAGGCACCAGTCACTGCAATGAAGTTTGGCCCATACCTGCTCGATGACTGAGTTGTCTGTCAAGGGAATGCGGGACTTGTTGACCTGCAGCACAGGAGCGCTTGAATTAGCCAACTGTTCAGGTACCAGTTGGAGCTGGAGCTGGCCAGCATTACAGGCCACATTGCAAAATACTGTGCAGCGAGCATTTGACCTGCAAAAAAAAGCCCATGACTGACAGGATCAGCAAGGATGCATACCTTTCCGTATCCACGCTTGTAGATCAGCTCCTTCACGGTCTTCAGGTTGGGGTAGCCCCATGTGATGTAAGGCTCCACACGCCTCAGCATGTTGATGGTGGCCTTGTTCATCTGCACAAGCAACTTGTTGCTCAGCTCCTCGTGCTCTATGCCTTGTGCTTTCTTTACACGCAGCACTTGAGCAGTTAGTAGAATAAGACTGGGACCAGATCAAAGTCTTCACCAATCAATCCCAGTGTCTTTGCCTGGACCTTGCAGCTCACCCTGATGAAGATGCCATTGTGGATCTGACGAAGACGTAGCAGCTGCAAGATTTTCCTGGTCTTCGGGTGCATGTCATTGATACCGCGGATGCGGACCACAAAGGCCACCTTGGCCTCCGGCTCCACATAGAAGCCGCCCTTGACCTTGGCCTCCCTCTTTAGCCTGATGAGGTCCTTCTCCTGTTTCCACAACAGATCGTCGGTACAACCTTACGGAAGTTGCAAGGGTCATACGTGCTTCACGCCTGACAACTGAGCCTGACTTCAGCTAGACCAGATGGACTCCTGCTTCCTTTTGTCGAGTAGCACCGATATTTTTTGATATCGGCTATCAGCAACTATTAGTATAACAATAACGGAATGCTGCATTACAGTCATCAAAGTAACATTCATGAGGAAACCACCATTAACTGCTATGCTAAATACTGCACATCTTTGGCCGCAGCTCATCTGACGACGATGATACCTGATCCCTGTACTCTTTCACATAGTTCTCTGCCCGCTTGAAGATCTCCTTTCGCTGATCCCTGGATTTCTTCTTTGCTTCCAAAGCATTGGCAGCCTTCTTTGCAGCCCAGTCCTCATCGCGCTTGCGCTTCTTCAGAACGGACTCTGGCACAGTGCCAGCCGGCTTTGCAGTCGCTGGCTTCTTCACCATCGTGCCAAAGATACTAGACTTTCACGGGGACTGACTGCATGAAGACTGTTTGGTCAGCCGCCTCCAAGCCAGCGAATAGGGCAGGCTCTAATCAATTATTTTCCTTTGCACCCATGCTCGCGCACCCATGCATTCGCTGTCATCTTGTGTGCAAAATCACATCAGACAACTGTTATAGATCACATCATTTGAAGAAGTGCTTTGTCAACAATCGGAGAGGTCTCTGGGTTGATACTGAGAGGTCTTAGATTCCTTTCGTGCATCACTGAAAGGGTTTGTCTGGTCACCCTTTCTGAGCCATTTAGAGCCACATCAGGACGGAGAGCAGTTTAAAGCTGCGAAAGCCTGCTGTAGCACCTGACTCAGAGTGCCATGTTCTGCTCTAGTGAGTGGTTTCCTGCTACCTGATCAGAACTCTGTGGGGCATAATAATCCTGCAAGCACATGTAATAAATAATCGAAACCCTCAAATATCTAGTCTTATTGTTTTCTGAGTGCTGCTCTGCACATTCGCTTAAAAATTCGCGAAGTATGAGATCTTGTGTGGTATGCAGTCTCTGGAACTGTCCCTGAGGAGCCTGTGGTGAATAGAAGCAATGGACAGCTTTTCGAAAAGCGGCTAATAGAGAAACATGTCCAGGTGAGAGATCGTCACTTGAACATTGGACCCCGTCACTATTTTTGCAGCTGAACGGTGCTGCATGGAACACACTTTGTAAGACGGTCCATTTTGCAGGAAACTGGCAAAGACCCCATTACAGGCGAGCCCGCCTCTTTGGAAGACTTAGTACCGGTGAAAACAAACAAGGCTGTGAAGCCAAGACCGTCTCCTGCCACCAGCATACCTGGCTTGCTCAGCCTTTTTCACAATGTACGCTCTTCCCATTATTTCTGTATGTGCCGTGTCTATAATCATCCTTTCTGTACTTCATTGGTTGCCATCTTTCCTCATGACACACATTTACTGCTTTGGACTGCCTGAAGTGGAGGTTTGGTCCAGGAATGGGACGCGCTGATGTTGGAGTCGCACCAGCAGAGAGTTGCCTTGATACAAGCCAGGCAGGAGCTTTCACATGCCCTCTACCAACAGGATGCTGCATGCCGCGTCATTGCAAGGTGTGAATATGCCCAAGTGCTAGTCTACCACAGGATGCCAGATTGGACCATGCAGTTTCAAGTGGCTACAGGCTATCTCAGCAGGATTACCTGGAAGCTTTAGAATTCCTTTTCGGACGTGATTGGTTTAGTGATCACGCATGCAATGCCATCTTACATGTGAGTATTGATATTGGTCTTCACACAAGCAACAAGTTTCTTGCACTTTGTGCACCTCAAGGCAGCTCTTCCTCTCACTTTCTGGCGCAGCAACTGCCTTCATGCTGCTACAGACCTTCCTTGGTCCAAGCGAGTTTACCCGTTGACACAGGCTCACGAGGGAACGGGATGAAGCGCGGTCACAGCTAGAGAATGCAGTGGCAGTGGCGCGTGCGGCCGGCCCCGGGGACCTGGCAAATGGCAAGCGTGCAACTGAGGCTGAGGGCGAGGAGGAGCAGCCTGCCAAGCGGGTCTGCCACAGAGCCATGTTCTTGAGAACCACCAATTCTGTGCATTTTGAATTGATGGTGGCTGCTTGTCTGCTCCATGTACTTGCGTCATGTCCTTGTGGGGAATTGTCTATCGTCCAGGCGAGCTTTGAAAATAGCGAACACAACAGATGTGCAGGTCAATACCCGCCAACCTATAACGTCCCAACAGCAGTGGCGAAGGGCTTCATCTTGCTACGACATAGGAAGAGGTGTCAAACAAGAATTTGGTACACGTGCCCAAGGAGGTGGTTGGCAGTAGAGCAGCCTGGCCTTTTCCGGGAAACAGGGGAGAGGGCGTTGCATTGATTCGGATGGGCAAGTTTTGATAAACGAGAGTTTTGGTGGTGCAGGCTAAGGCAGGCATCACAGAGGAGGTGTCGAACCACATGCTCGAGCACAGCAAGGAGCTGTCCAAGGCGCGCAAGAAGCGGGTGATGCCGGCCGGCCTCGCAACGGCCCAGGAGATCGAGGCATTCTCCCTGCTCAGCAGCCATCCTCTGCATAAGAGCACCAAGGTGGCGTGCCTCTCTTCTGGCTGCATTCACTGGTTCTACTGGGTCTGCTGGCCCTGCATGCAATGCAACTGCCTCATGTGCAAAAAGCTGGCATGCCTGACAAAATGGCAAAGCCTGTGTTGGTTGCAGCGCTCAATCTTTTTGGCATTTGTCATCAAACCAGCCGATACTGGGTGTCGGACTCGTTCTGGTACAAGGATGAGATTCGGTGGGCATCTTGTAGTCACCACGTCTCAGGACAGTTACCAATGCCATGACAGGAGGGGAGTTAAAATGTGAGCTGGCATGCAGGGGGGCATCCTGTCCATCGATGTTGCCCCGGACAATGAGAACCTGTTGGCGACAGCTGGCGCTGACTCAGTGGTGGTGGTGTTCGACCGGGAGGCATCGCGCATCCGCGCATCCCTTGCTGGCCACTCCAAAAAGATCAACAGTGCGCCAACCACTTCCCTCAAACTTTTCTCACTGCATACGTCACCTGCATAGTTCAGTTCCTTGCAGTCCCTTTTGATAGTATCCATTGTGTTCTGTCCTGCATGAGGACATTAAGCAAGGCACGCCAGATCTGTCCCACATGAATCCTTGCTCTGGCATTGTGCAAACAAGTACAAAGAGACCCGCTGGTTCAGGCAGCATTACTTGCTCCGGCATTGTTAAGGCAAGTGCAAGAACCCCCGTTGCTCCGGCAGCATGGAAGGGTCAAAGAGTGTGGGGCGCTGGCTTGCACAGGTGTGAAGTGGGTGAAGAACTCCTCCCTTCTGGTGTCGGCCTCGTCCGACCAAAACTCCCGCATGTGGCGCGCCAACGAGGACGGCTCCTACTCCTCTGCCCATGTCCTGACGGTGCGCCTCATGCCCGGGTGCTCTAATCTTGGCCCCTTAGAATGATGTCAGCATGGTGTGCTGAGTTGTGTCGCTGTCCTGGATGTTTGGCCATTGGTACTGGATGCCTTAGTGTTGGTTCATGGTGTTGGCCTCTGCCAACATAACATGGGAAGAGCATAGAGGAAATTGTCATGCTTGGGCGTGCATCACCTGGTGACATGTGTGTTCAACGTGTGCAGGACCACACAGACGAAGTGACTGCGGCAACGGTGCACGCCAGCGGTGACTACTTTGTGACGGCCTCCCTGGACAGGACCTGGGCCCTGTACGATGTGGAGAGTGGCTTGTGCATCACGCAGGTGCCAGCTCCTCCCTCATGTTGGCCATCCACCCCAGGGAATGTTGCTGGGTGCATCGTGGTTGGCATGTTATTTTTCTGGTACCTCACCAAACATACCCGTCATAGTGCACTGCATGGCAGGATCTGCTCTGATTGCCGCGCCCATCGAATCTAGAAGAGGGGTATATATCCTGAAGGCTGGGGCACAGAAGAGGAAGATTCTTTGATCAATGCTGTTGGACGGGTGTAGGTTCCGCACACGGGCATCGAGGAGGGGTACACCTGCGCAGAGTTTCACCCAGACGGCCTCATCCTCGGCCTGGGCACCTCCAATTCCCTTGTCCGCATGTGGGAAGCGCGCCAGTCCAAGGTGGGTGACTCTTGTGATGCCCCTGAGCCAACATGTCCAATTGTGAAGGCTCCTTATGCAGGCAGTGCACGCTCCCAATGCTCCTTTGACTTCATTCCTTCCTGGCTGTGAGCACAACAGCAGAGGAGGCCATGCTCTTGTGGACACAGGTGAACAACTGAAGCTTTCATGGCGTGAGCAGCAACATAAAGCCACTATGAGCTAGCTGTCTGTTGCTACGGATCCCTCTGTGAACACTCCACACCCTTCCAAACCCCGAAGTTTAGTAGTAAGGAACCCTGAACAGCTTGCAGAGACGCCCTTGTGCATGTCAAACTTGACCGCAGCCCGCGCTCACAAAGCTGGTCAGAACTCTGCGGCCCACGTGCAGGCATGGTTTGCAGCATCTCTTTCAGCAATCTGCAGAGCTCTGATCTGCATTGTGTGCGCAGGCCGTAGTCAAGTCCGACATGCATTAGGGCGAGTTTCGCAGCATCTCCTTCAGCTGACTCGCTTTGTGCGCGCAGGCTGTGGCCAAATTTGACACGCACAAGGGCGCGGTGCGCAGCATCTCCTTCAGCGAGAACGGCTACTACCTGGCGACCGCGGCCGACGACGGCGTCAAGTTATGGGACCTGCGCAAGCTCAAGAACTTCAAGTCGCTGGAGGCGCCCGCAGCGGCCGGCCCCGGCGCGCCGCTGGCCGTCGGCTTTGACTTCTCCGGCCAGAACCTGGCTGTCGGCGGCGCCGATGCGCGCGTTGTGGGCGTCAAGCAGGACTGGGCCACGCTCTTCTCCCTCTCTGCTGCCCTTGGCAACAAGGTGCGCCTCCCTTTCCTGATTGGTTACATCTGTTCCAGATTCAGTCTGGGTGTAGGTTCATGTTAGTCGGTGTTCACATTGCTGTGGCGTTGGACTGGGCCACACTCTTCCCCCTGTCCACTGCCCTTGGCAACAAGGTGCGCTTGCCCTCACGAACCTTTTTGGCTTTGTTGCAATCGTTCCAGGTTCAGATTAGGTGTATTTGGGTTCAGATTCAGCCTCCAGTTCACAAAGGAACGGGTTCACGCTGTGCATGTTTTCATGGGGGAAACAGTGCCATTGTTTTGTAGCCAAGTTGCCGTCCCACTAATGACGTTCCGACACTTTGATGCGTACAGTCTCGCATGTTTAGGTGATGAAGTATCACTTGGGTTGCATCAGCATCCCTGCTTTCAGCAAGTTGATGCGCTGCAGCGTAGTGTCTAAATGCCGCCTGATATATACACAGGGTGTGGCTTCACTGAAGTGGACACACGACTCGCACCACCTTTTTGTCGGGTCAACGGATCACAACCTGCGCATCTTTGGCGCCGAGGCAGCGTCAGCGGCCAGCTAGAGCATGCAAGGGGCCATATGGGACACCTGCTCGTATGTAGCATGAGGTGTTCGAGCAGCATGCACGTCTGACCGGACATCGGTCAGTGGTGCACTGTGAATTGCTTGCAAACCATATCTGCACAGTGGCCAGTGGGTTTCTTTTGGCAGTCTTCTGTGGCCATGGTCTGTTTGGGTCTGACCAGCGGCTGCAGTGTCAGACACCTGCCTTGACTCTCTGCTGGATGAGTTGTGATATTTGCTCCGGACATTGGTGCCCTTTCGGGCTCTGCACAGCCAGCTAGCTTCTACCACGGCTGTGGCGTTGGATGATGCTGTGGTGGCCCCACAAGCATCTCACATCTTGTTATGCTCTTTCCTCGTCTGATGGACACTCTGTAGTGTCTACTTTCTCGGGATCGTATCTGAGCAGGGCCAATTCTGCACGTGCACCAGTGTTACTTGTGTGCCAGTCTCTGGGAGTGATAATCTTGACAGATCTGAGAGACTAGTATTCCCTTGACAATGTTGTGGGACTTTAATTTGAAGCAATCCCTTCCGATGGCTGTCATTAGAGGCAACGTCAATGTGGACGTCAACAGACGTGTTGAAGGCTGTATTTGAATCCGTTTTCAACATACGACTCCACAATAGATGCACCATATATATCGCAGTACAAGCATCAATCAATACCTCACGACTTGTTGTATGAGCACATTCCCAAGTCTAGACATTCAGAAATATTGGCATTTTGTTGGGCCTAGCTGCTGAAGACTAATACTACTCGGAGAACAGTTAGCCTACACTCCCTGTATACAGCAATGGCCGATCTAGGCATCTATGCTGCACAGTGTTCCTATTTAGTAAGTACCTCTCCACACACATTGCTGCCTTCCTTCTAACAGAACTGAATTCAGAAAATACATCATGATCAGCTGATTTGCAATCGCTGCATGTCGACATCACAACATCCAGGGCATGAAGCAAGTTGTTTAGTACATATCAACATAAGATCCCATTCGGGGTCAGGATCAATCAGCTGCCATCACGCAACATGGCGTTTGTACATTAACTGGCATTTCAAATTGTTGTAGATGCAGCAATGAGGCACCCCATTCGTCAGTCATCCGGATGCTGCATCTGCATGTCCCCAGTACCACCTCTGATCTCCAAAAGCAGCCTTTGTGCGACACAAGATAAAAAGAAATTCCTTCTTCATTCAGGTCTACGATCACTTTGTACCAAACCTTCAAGAGGTAAGACTGACCGGGACTGACCTGTCAAGCGTACAACATCTCTGGAACACAGTATTGCCGCTGGAATGAAGCACCGTTCAAAAATTGCCAAATTGAGTGCCTGCAACCCAAGCAGCTGACTAGTCACAGCATGGCATGGGTTGTGACCGTCTTTCTCTGGCGGCTTGCATCCATCAAAGCTTCTTCTGGACACAAACAAGGTTTCATTCAACACATTCGCATAGCCCTCCATAACAACGACAGCAGAGTTCTCTCGGCTAGACCTTCCAAGTGTGTACTCGCTACAGTGTTCGTCTGTACAGATGGACTGGGTGCAAAATTGGGCTCAAAATTTGGCCCTCTTCGTCCATCACATTCGAATATGTGCCACCCAGAGATGAATTTACTATAGAGATGCTGCTGATTTGGATGATTCAGAGCTTCGGACCTCTTCAGAGACCCGCCACCAGAAAGCCTGTCATGCGCTCTTGGTCACTGATCACAGATCATTGGTTTTGCGTCATGAATTAGCGCCCGCTCTGTGGAAGGCACAGGTAAGCACGGACAACTCTTATTTCACATGCAGTGCGCCGCCACTTAGCACTTCACAATGGACTTTGCCGCAGGCTCGCTCAGCCACATGTCACAACCCCTGTGTCAACCGCGCAGCACACCTTATAGAGGATAACTTCCTGCATTCCCTGGCAAGACCTTTGCTTCTCATAGACATGGCTGCACTCAGCCTCCTGAGACCCTTGTGGAAAATGGCAGCAGAATCTCTAGCTCTGGCTGCAGTCACATGCTCCCACATTAAGACCGGAGAGTCAGGGACATGGCGGCTCACTGTGCGGCTCGGTGGCTATGGCAGCAAGCGTCTCATTGTGAGCAGTGGCAGACACCATCCTCTCCTGCTGAGTCAGCCATTCAGCTGCATGCACGCTCCACCTGCTCGGCCACTGTTGGCTGCTGAGTCAGCGCTGCCAGGCCTTGCGGAGCATCTGCTTGATGGTTATGCCGCTGCCTGCGACGGAGCTGTTGGCACTTAGCCGGATGGCTGGCGTGACACTGCGGGTGCTTGGACTGCTGGTGGCATCTCCTCCTGGCGTGCCCTGCATGCCCCATAACAGGAGTGTCTAGGGACCTGGATGTAGCAACTACGAACAGCACCACGAGTACCATGCCATTTACAAGCACCGAGGAATAGGACACACACATGCCAATGCTGGAGCGGCGCCCATATATTCTTTTGATGAATGCGCTGAGTTTTGATTGGCCCGCCATAAAAGCAAGTGGCACAGCCAAAGTGCTTTTACTGAAAGGTCCTTTTCACCCTAACCCCTCACCCCTGACCCTCTACAACCCTAACTGAAGCGATTGAGAAATATTTCCTGTCACCTGGGTGGGGGATAGCAGCATGGGGCTGCCCTCGCTCTGCCCAGATGAGGCCGGCCTGGCCGACGCGGTGGGCGACATGGCCTGTGGGCCGTCAGAGGTGGAGATTGCCTTGATGCGCGAATTGAGCTGCGCCAGCGTCATCGCTCCGTCCGTGCCCTGCGCACCAAGCTAGCTTCCGTGAATCTCTGCAGCTGTAAAGACATTCTAGCACACCTTGTATAGCCCTGGTTTCAAGTATATCCTTGGCCAGGACCCATGGCAAGGACATGGGTATTGCCTTTCAGAAGCTCCAAGAAGGTGGCACCATTGCATGACATTCAAGC
The DNA here is from genome assembly GCA_020887355.1 of Coccomyxa sp. Obi. Taxonomy (NCBI): domain Eukaryota; kingdom Viridiplantae; phylum Chlorophyta; class Trebouxiophyceae; family Coccomyxaceae; genus Coccomyxa; species Coccomyxa sp. Obi. Next base: position 594,412 of record AP025001.1, read on the forward strand.
ACATTGTACACCCAGGGTCTTTTCCAATCTTTTGCCACAGATAAGGCGCAGATGCCCATCATAGGCCGATATGGGTATTAGTTAGTGGCGTCATAGCTCAGCACTGCTGCAATGATCCTGCCGCTGATATCTGACACAGCATGCAGCACAACAACAAATGGTGGCTCAGTTCCTCATGCAGGATTTCGAGCGTGCCTTGACAATGCTGAAGGGTCGGAGGGTGGATGATGGCGAGGGCCGCGTATGCATGGCAGGTACCCTCTGCTGCCGACGAGGCTCTCTGGGAGGCAGCCCATCCATCACAGGCGTTGTTGCTGCTGAGCCGGCATCCGGCCGATGCTCACCTGCGCCAGTCAATTGAAGGCCTTTTGAGGGAGCCAGAACCCCTCCTGTCATCCTGACCTGCAGAATGCCGCGACCATGCGAGAAGTTCAAGCTTGAACGGCACAGCGACACAGTGCAGGCCCCAGCAACTGAGAGATGACTGGCTTGAGTTGAGTGTGGCCGGCCAGCAAGTTTGATCTGGTACAAAACAAGTATTTTCCACAGGTTCTGTGTCAGGTGATATGGTGTCAAGACACTAAGCAAAAGAATCATGGAAAGGAACCTCTGTACCCAAAGTGGAGGTGAAGCAGAATGTTCAGGGGCTGGCAGGGGCTTGTCTTGCAGTTGTGCAAGGGCAAGAAGCACAGGAGCGCAGAGCTCACCAGGAGTGGGCATGAGGGTCGGGGATGGCGTCATCTCTGTTGGCGTCTGCCTCATCGAACTCCCAGAGCTCCTCCGACCTGGCCATACACCACATAATGTTCCTCAATGAAAGCAGGAAAAAGCACACGTTAGTAATATCATTTGGCCACCCATGGGCACATGGTACCTATGACTGCTGATTTGGGCCAACACCAAGTCTTGCTTGTGAGCACGCTCCGGTCAGTCTCCCGGAGCTGTCGAGATAGAGGTGCACTCAGCTTTTGATGTGTGCCAATGCACATCCCCATCCACTGAATTCACTCCATGCACTGATGCTCTGGACGCCCATTGTTTCCTTATGCTCCATATGGGTTGGACAGCTAAGGCCCTGCACCAGTGTGGCGGCATGAGAGAATCTTGGGATTGTACGCACCAAGGTAACCAGCCCCAGATGCAGCAGAGAAGTCCTCGCTGGTGTCTGAGTTGAAGGAGTTGTGGCTCAAGTCTGGCGTGGACCTGGCGCGCTTGCAGGCTTCTTCCAGGATGTGTGTCGCACTGGGACGCTTGTGCGAGTGCCCACTGCCAGCGCTAGTCAGCGTGGATGCCCTCCGCATCTCCCCTGCACATGCAGTGTGATATGCTCTGGATGCTTGTCAAGAGTACATTGTCATTGCATGGCACTTATGAGAAGTTTGGAAGCCATCCTGTTTTGTCGGGCCTTGGTGCATGTAACTTTGCACGGTACTCTGAGTGGCTAGGCGGCCGTTCACCTTCTTGGGTTGAGACAATGCTGGCTTCTGCGCTGCCGAAAGGCGGATACAGCACATTGTCTATGAGCACCTTGCTGCTGCTGTTCAGGGCGGCTTGGGCCATGCTCATGTTCGGAAGGGCCGAGGACATTGAAGAGGCAAACGGAGACCTCGGTGCACCTGTAAGCAGCGCAAAGTGCCTATAGCTCGGGAGCCTTCCTGCAGCCTTCCCTTCCCAGTGCCTTGTGGGTTTGTGCCGCCCATCATGCACAGTAAAGCCTCGCAGGAGGGTGAGATGGGTATAAGTCCGGTTATGTATCCCTTTCAACGGTTTATGGTGAATGCAAAAGGCTTCCACGAAACCCAGTACGATAGAACATCTTGATGTATGACATGCTGCACAGCAACCCAAAGCAGAGATAGAGGCATCAAGGCCTATGGAATATGTCATGAGTACAATATGAATGCTCAAAGTCACGTGAACGCACGTAGCTCGCAGGGTGAGTCTGTGCCTAGACGGTGCCAGGCCCGGCTGGCAGGACTTGGAAGAGGCTGCTCAACGTCCGAATGTCCCCTGTCATGACAGCCGCCACTCAGACAACCATCGGCTTCACCAAAGCCAGAAAAAATTCTGCTGATGTGCAGCCATCAACTGCAGCGGCGCGAGGCACTGCCCCGATGCAGTGTGAACCGTGATCAGGTTCCGCTGGCTGACAGGCTTCTCATATCCAAAAGAGCACGCCGAACCACGATATCTCTGCTCCATTAACAATTAACGCTGATGATGCACTGCTGAGCGCATTGTATAGTGCCTATACAGCGGGTGTAGGTAAACGGTCACCTGGTGACCAGCTCACCAGGGTTTTCGGTTCTAACATACCAAGCAAGGTTGAAGGCGAAGCTGGTAAACTCATCGTCCGCGAGGCTGAGAGGATCGGCCGGCTCCCCATCACGTGGTGTGAATCCCGAAGGCTGCGGCCCGCAGGTCGCAAGACTGGGAAGCTGTTCCAGGCAGCCTGTCAAGGTGGTCACAGTCCATCAAGACAGCGGCGCAAGAAGGCTTGCTTCATTGCAGGGATAAGGCCGACTATCACTAGCCACTGAGATGGTACCTGTATGCCCAAAAAGAGAAGATGCAGGCGGCGGCGTCCCGAACGATCGGCACAACGTGTGTGGGCTTGGGAGGCCATCAATATGGCCTCGAAGACAAGGTGCGGGGCCTGCAGGAGCGCCCAGAACAAGATTAGACCACGCAAATGAAGCTTGACGGAGTACAGGCAAGGTAGATACAAGGAAGGGACGCTAGAGGACCCACTGCTGAGCATGGCGCAGGCATTGGCATCCAGGCCTGCTGATTGTTTTGGCTGGCTCCAGCTCATGCTGTTGCTCGCAGCAATGAAACACTTCAGCCTTGAGTAGCAACACCTAGGTTATAGATGCCGATGTGGCCTGTACGGTAGATATTGGCATGCCAAAAGCTAAGAAAATCAGTGTGAAAAGATCCACATTGGCCAAGGGGCGAAGGGACCTCCCAATCGACACATCAATGGGGGGCCCCCGTTTGGTCCAATCCGGCGGTTCCAAGGTGAAGTTTCACCGACTCTGGCAGCCAGCAGAGCACTTTTGTGTGGCGTGGCAGGCGCATTCGCGCTTCCTGAGGAATAGACTTGGGTTTGCTACTAATGGAATCAGCTGAAGTGTCCTGTACACTATGTCTGCGTTTCAATTTGCTTTCAAAGTTAGCGCGAGAGCACTGCTGGCAAACCCGCCGGGCGTGCAGTGGCCTCCGATACAACTTGGAGTTGAGTCAAATAGTTGAGACAAGAACTCGTTCCTCCCCACAAAAGCGTGTGCTCTGGCCTTCAACACAATAAGAATATAATTGTGGTAGCAACGGGCGCCGCCGATCGGCTCGCGACTACTGCTGCACTGCATGCCGCCCAGCGCATTGGGCCAAGACTGCTGCATTGCCATGCATGCACTGCATGCGCATATATGTGTCCATGAAATTCTACTGTTGGCTGGTGTCTGCAACTGACTTGCAGTTGCCACACGCGCCGCGCATGATGTGCCTATGCATGCGCTGATATCAGCACTGGCTAAGCAGGATACGTATACGATCCATGATCTCAAGCTTGACACTCATCATGATGATGCTTGGAGCCTAGCAGCCATGTCAGGATCTGGATAATTCCTACAGGACCAGGTCCCGGTCACCGGGACATCCATGGTGCACATTGCTATCCTGTCTTATGAACATCTCAAGTTGCAACTTGACAATTTAAACAGGGCAATCCCACCTTCTCCAGAGAAATGTCCATGGCCGTCGGATTGCCATTGTTGGCCAATGGCCATGGGAATCAGCCCATGTGACCATAATGTCGAAACTGCTGCAGAGCCCTGTGGGGCTGAAACCGGTGCGTTTCCTCTCAGATCAGCTCAACTCAACTTGCGCTGCGCAAAGTGATGTGTCAAACGCTGCGCATGATGCCCGCTATGCTATGCATATGCAGCGCGCTCCCCTGAGCTTCACTGTTGATTTTAAATCTCATTACAAGCGCTGATGGGAGATGCAAACGACCAGTAATCTGTACAGCCTGCCATGCTGCAGCTAGCAAGTGCTGTCAATATGACTTGCCAACTTAACGCAGAAGACGCCTGGTTCCCCAGGCGCATTGTCAGCCCTGAGGGTAAAATGCCACGGACAGCTCTGACAATCGGATTTGAGGATTCTCATTCGGCAGTGCTAGCATACCAGATGTTCGCATTGGCCATTGATTTTGTGGCGGTGCCAGCAGTCTCTTATTACTCAAATGTGCACACTCACTGCATTGATCACGTTTGAATGTTCTAGAATGTTCAGATCTGTACATCAAAAACGTCTCCCAGTCATTGCATTTGCTGTCATGAGGTGTGAAGTTTCTTCCCATCTGTAAAATGCAGCAGAGGTGGCATTGCAACAATGTATGGGTATCACCATGTTACACGACGCTGTAGTTTTTCTTTGCTGCCAGCAAGGGCCGGCCACAACTATGCAGGCTTTAAGTTGGGCAGTAGCATACCAGTTACGGACAGGCTTGGTCCATGTGCAATTCTTTCCTTAAGATGTTGCCTCAGGATGTACACCTGACAGGTGTAGGTGTGTGAGCCTCTTATGACCAGACACTAGCTTAGCTAATCGCTCAGTAACTGATTGAGGCAGGTTTCCAACCTTCAGCACAGATGACAGCGGGTGGGATTGATGCTGAAGAAACAATACTTGTCGTTCTGATTGCTGAAGCGCAGGGAGCACATCTGCTTGGCGTCATGGAGTGACAGCTACTCGTAAACAGATCGCCTCGAAGAGTGGGTGGACGTGGCTCTGAGTTGTTGAAACCAACAAAGCTTTGGGGCAAAAGCATGTTGCCAAAGAGGTAGGTCTGCTTACTAGAGTGCTTGACGATCGCTCGAAACGGAGGTCGATGCCCTTGAGAACCTGGAATTGCTTATCTGTCACGCGCGCAATTGTAAAGTTGGCCAGGTCACGCTGACGATGACGATGACGGGGAGCACCACCCGCCGCACAAGAAGTCAGCTCAGCCCTATCGCAACGCGACAGTTCTTTCCTGCGCCAAAGCCAATCCTTCCCAGCGCCCTATGTTTGTTTTGGTGCAGCTCGGTCGATCCTTGTGTGCCATATAGCATCATATTGTGCGGCAGGCGTGTCGAAGAGTCAACGTGGTCGCAAGATATTTCTCGAGGCAGTCTCCCAGTCTGAACTTTTTCAGCGCGTGGTCCGCCCTAAGGCACAACATGCCCGTCACTCGCAAGCAGAAGACATCTGGGCATCTCAGGCCTGTGTTTGGACGGAGCCTCAAGGTGCTATTCACCTGTCTGCCCTCGCAATATGCCCTTCTTTCACAGCTGTGCTGGCACCGAAGTCCGTGGCCGCGGCACAAGCTTTTGGTCTCACCTGTACCCATACATTTGCATAGCTCTGTCATACGCCATGGGCGCATTTGGCAGGCGATCATCATCAGGAACCGCGTAGCCCGGTGACGATTGCGAGGGTTCACCTCTGGATGACGGTGAACAACCCTACTTGTCTGTCGCCAGACTCCATGGCGGTTATTTCCGTGAGATGAGCACCTAGTTTGCTTGGTTGATGTGGCAGGAGTTCCAGGGTGGTCCGCCGCAGCTGTTTCGGGACTTGTTGGGCGAGCTCAAGCGGTTCCTAGGGACGGAGACGCTCTTCACAAAGCCAGAGAGCCCCGAGAAGTTAAACCTGATGCGCAAGGCTTGGGACATGGGCAAAGACCCTCTGATGATTATGCGTTCTAGCCCTCACGCGGTGAGTATTGCGTTTTAGGCAGGTTGATGACTGTGAGGGAGTGATCTGACGTTGGCATCCAAGTTTTGGTGTCTCTTTCGGACTTCGCCCGTTGGTGAGACACAAATTTCGTGTGCCTACCAGCACAAGTTGTTGACTTCTATTGCAGCAGCATTCTGTATGATTGGAGTGTGCACAACAAGGCTGCCGAGAACACCTAAGAACATCTGCTCTGTTACTGTGCAGCTGGCTAGTGCATTGAAGCTATGGCTGAGCTGCCTCCCAGAGCCGCTTCTGCCTGCAGACATGGGCAACATTCTGCTGCAAGCCACTGTATACTGCCAGGGCAGCGAGCGTCTGCATGTGCTCCAGCAAGTTTTCAATCATGTGAGTCTGAGTGCTTCAATAGATTGCCACATGGTGCAAGTGCTTATATTACAGTGCTTCACGTAATGCACCTTCAGGGTAGTTGGTGTCAGTAATGCTTGTGTTCATCATACAAAAACTTGCCTAATTCTTGATGCCTAGGTGAGAGATGGCTGAAGTTACGTTCTTGTGCATGTGCAGATTGACAGGACGACGCTACAGGTGCTGTTTCCACTGGTTGAGCTTCTGCACCACCACCGTTTGAATATCAGGCAGCCTGACTCTTTGGCCGCAACCTTTGCACCGCTGCTCATGCCTGAGATGCACCCCCACCCATCCACATGGGACAGCGCAGCCGTCCGCGAGGCCCTCACCGACACACTCATCACCAGCTACCGCACCATCTTTGCAGGTGCCGGTCTCTATCTCATCACATATCTGTGTCCTGGCTTCGCTGCTCTAGAAGCAGACAGCTTCAGGCATCACACTTTCAAGGAAAAGTCATGCTTGTGGCTCGCAGACCTTTTCTATACACACACACACACACAAATGTCCAATGTGGTGATTTCTGTTGTGGTAATGTGCAGGCGCTGTGCCCTCTAGTTTAAGCTCGACAATGCCCGAGGCCCCGGTCAGCCCGATTGCGGGGGCGATACAGAAGGGTGTTTTTGGCGGCCACGATGCGGTCAACGCACTTTTCGGCCGCGGCCGCGGCACTTCCGACGGCCCCGAGTCGGACGCGGAGCGCTGCCAGCCCTGCAGCATGGCCGTCGATGAAGTACCCAGCGCCGATGGGGCCGTCCCGGCCGGCTGGTCATGTGCACTGGGCCTGCAGGAAGATGCGGTCGTGCCCGAGGTCCAGGAAGAGGTGGAGCGGCTACTGTCTGGCAGCCTGGACAGCGTTCTGTTTGCGGAGGACGACTGGCTCTTTGCCAAGCGCTGCGAGAAGAGCTTTGCGCTGCCGGCAGGGGCCGCTGACATGGCCGCGCTTTCCGAGCGCAGCGCCAGCGTGGAGAGCTGCCGCAGCGACACCAGCGATGATGTGAGCGCCCGGCTGGCGATCCGCAGACACTGCGGCAAGAAGGAGCAACAGGAGCAATCGTCCCCAACATCGCACGTCCCCGAGCAGCGATTTTGCCTGCCGCATGTCCAGGATGGACCTGCGCACCCGTCGTTTGCGTACCTGCATGCTGAGATATATGCTGCCATGCGCATGCATGCTGCGGCTCTGGACCAGGCTGGGGGCCACTGCTGGGCCGGGTCCCCCTTCCTGGGACCTGCTCAGGCAGCAGAGATGCGCGCAGAGGCCTGCCAGGAGCACTTTATCCAGAGGAGCCTCAAGGAGCTGGGCGCCTGGGACAACACCCCCCACGACACCACCATGCGACAGGTGAGATAGTACTTGTGCTGTCATGTGCCCTTTTCATTTTCATTCAAGATGTCTGGCTATTGCCATGTGGCCATGTTACATTTGGTCATGCTGGGTAGTGGGCTGTGTTGACTGAGTGATGTCTGTACTCCTGACTCTCGTTTCTTCCTTCTTCTCTTGTTTGGTGATGATCACCGTCGTTGTGCATCTTAGTTGATGGAGCTGGGCTTTGCTGATTCTGTGATGTCTGTTTTTTTCTGGATGGATTGCCAGAAGTGAGCCTGTGGCTTGTAATCTGCAGGCCCACCCCCATCTGCTGCCCAAACCAGCGTCAGGCGGCAGGATGCATGTGCCTGCTGCTGGATGCTGAGAAATGAGAAGCTGCTGGCAACAGAAAATAGCGTGCCTGGCCTCCTCGGTGCATCAAAGTGCAAGCTGGCCTGTATGCCTGATTTTGCAGCAAAATTATTTCGCGATTGCCCTACAACCAGGGTGCTCACATATTCCTGCAGCTCATTGAGCACCATTTCTTGTGAGCACCACTGTATATATTCTTTACACAACTCTGTTCTCAAGAGAATGCAATTGGGGCTCCTGCTAAGGGATGCTCTTCAGAGCTGTGGTTGCCAATACTGGCACATCACATAGCGCATTGCTTCCTGCTTCATTGGGGGAAGCAGCTTTCTGCGCGCACACAATTTTGCTGTCGCGATCATTCGAGAAGAGATATTCACCCACGAGACTGGCAGAGATTCTGCTGATGAGGTGTGGACTAGGACCCTGGGAAGGATGCAGGGTGAGAGGCCATGATGGAGTCAGCATCTTGCAGTGTATGCTGGTTGCAAACCCAGCATAGATCTGATTGTGCTGACTCTCTGAGGTGTTTCCTTGTGTTTTTAAGATGACCATTTTTGCTGAGTGCAGTGTGGCTTTATCTGAGGAGAATAAGAGTCAGGTTTTATGTCAGATGTCAGTCGCTGTGGTGACATATTTGCTGCTGTATCTGACACCGTTTGAGAAGTGGGCCCCTTTTGGAGCGTTTTCTTAGCTTTTGAGTTGAGTGCAGCATTTTGTGTATTGACAGATGATGATCTAGGTGATCTCCGAGTGTACAATTATTGCAGATTTTGTTTTGTGTGTTAAGGCACATCCCCAGAGGAGATGCTTGCATTCTGCAGGTTCGCCCAATGGTGCCAATATGCGTTGGTATGAGAATTCAATGCGAGGTGTACATTTATGTCTCATATGATCCTAAGTGGCGGATACATCAAAATGGAACAGTGGAGTCTGATATTGAGTGTACACATTTATACTAGATCCCAGGGGCTTGTGCACACGTGTGTTGAGTAAGGTCTCTTATATCAGATTTGTGAAATATCCATTTCTGGAGGATCTTACATGCTAGATCATTCTGGCTGCACTGAAGACAGGGCCAGGTCACCACGAAAGTGATCTCTGCATTCTTGCCATAGATTTGGCCTGCGCACATGCACAGCTCTCAGGCAGTACCCATGTGGGCTGGCCGGCAGGGTGGGCAGCACTTACTTCCCAATAGCCTGTACAGTCCATGGATCGGTGTTATAATCCGCCAGTTGGCTGCAAGGTACATCGGTGCATGGTGGCTATTACTATAACACTGTGCCGCAGTTTATTTAAACATCTCATCAACCAATCACTTCAAGTTGTATTGTGGCTAGCTAGGTCGTAGCTACAGTTAAGCCCTGTAACTGGGCCCCAGTTAGCCTGCCTCGCCTCATGAGCATGGCTACATGAGGCAAGGTATCTGCTGTGTGCACGATAGACAATCTGAAGACATTCTGACGGCTTGGGTGGTTGCACAAATACCTGCACGAAAATGTGCACAGAATTGGGTGAGAAATTGCTCCATCAGGATCACTCATCGTGGCACCTGCCAGTCAGCTGCCATCAAAACCATTAAATAAGACCCACACAGCGCTCAATACTATAAGTTTTTACTTCCTGAATTTCTATTCCTTCACAATAATTGAAGGCCATTGTTTCTACAGAAGCTGCTCCTTTGCAATGGCTTCCTGTGGAAGTTTTCTTGCACAGCCACCAGTGCAGACAAGCCAGACAAGTCGGAACTCCCAGGCCTTGCCGCAGCAGTTTACATCCTTCGGCAGCTTGCTTCGGCTCAGAGATAGTAGGAGCACTAGGATAAGCAGAGCTTTTCCAGCAGTCGCAGGCGTCGCAATTCCCCTTCCTGGTGTCTCGCGAGTTTCTGCGGCACAGGTTGGCCGCACCTTGCTTAGGACAACAAGCAATGGCCTTAGCGACTCCGCCGAGATGCTAAAGCGAACATTATCTGGCAAGGTTGTGGATGAATCCGAAGCAGTCCAGCAGGTAAACGACGTCGCACACCAACGCGTTTCGTTGTCGAAGTTATTGCACCGCTGACACCATCACCTGCTGCACATTTTAGAAACAACCTGACCAGTAAGCTACTGATGAGTGTCACCACGGAGCGCAATGCTGCTGTGCTTTTGCATTTGCTTGTGTTGACTTCACAGGAACCTCGCACTGTGTAACCTTGAAAAGACTAAGCGTTCCTGCGGTCCTGAAGGAAGGCAGGCAGTTACATGTTTGCTTCAAACGATCGATGTGTAATGTGAGCATGTGGGGGCTGCTGTGCTCAGGTGCACTCTCCTGAGGAGCTGGAGGACAAGCTGCAGAGGTATAATGGGAAGCTGGTGGTGCTCATGTGCAAAGCAATGTCCTGTCGTCCTTGCAAGGTGAGCTTACATTGGTCTGTCTTGTGGCTCTCCTTGTGCGTTGCTCTTGTTGGTCCCGTGGAGACCCGTCTACCATTAAGTAATTTGTTTCACATGCATGTCAGTGCTGCTGATGAAAGCATTGAGGTGCTTTCGGGCTGTGTGCAGATGTTCACTCGCAAGTATCAGCGCATAGCAGCAGAGCATCGTGATGAAGGCGCTGTCTTCTTGGAGATTATGGGTGACGAGAGCGCTGACACGCGGGTGAGCGCCCTTATTCGACTCACCTGAGTCAAGTCACCCGAGTGACCTTCGTTCCGTCGCAGCTTGATTCACCTCCATTTTGTACCAGCGGTGCTTTGGAGATTTTCTCACATGTCGTGTTATTTTGTGATGCAGAAGCTCATGATCAGCATGCAGATCAGGGTGACCCCCACCTTCTGCCTCTTTCGGGGCACTGAAGTGGTAAAGACTGTGACTGGCGTCAACGCAGAGAATTTGCAAAATGCTGTGAGAGAGCAGTTAGCCGGACAGCAGCTGGCATAAGTACATAGCACCAGTGGGGAAATTACTGTGTACTACCATATCTGCTTCTTTGGAGGCATGTAGCAGTACTTCATCAAGCTGTGAGCGGGATGAGTAGCTCGTCTCTGTGTAGGAGGTTGTATTCTTGAGCGACCTCCCATGGATTTCTTGGGAATCATCTCTTGTTCCACTCATCTCTCTGTGGAGAGCAGCTGAGGAGGTCGGAGCGCTATTGGTAATGGTCTGCAGCTGTTTCCCAGGGGCCAAGAGGCAGCATTGCAGTGTTGCCTGGCGTGCGTAGACTGTTTTATTCTGGGTACGGTGTATAATTTGTGTAGTCAAGGCTAATGAGGTCAGTCTGAGCTTGCCTGTCGTGCCCTCTTGTTGCTGCTTTATTCCAGGCTGCCGGCAATGTGCGGCGCTGTTGAACATTTTATTTTGTGAAGGAAGTGGCCTGCCTCCTTCCAGGAGTGGTCTGACAATGTTGGAACCCTGACTGCACTTCTACAAATGTCATTGAGGCTAGGACATCAGGATTGTCTGGCAGAACTTCATTGAACTTGCGGTCGACAAGGAACTTTGCATTGTGTGATTGGGATTACTGGGACTGTGACGGGTTGTGAGCAAGTTACTGAAGCTCTGGTAAGAATCTCAATATCTGCACTGCTTCTGGGAATACAGCAAACATCTGATGAGGGTGTTGTGATCATGATGTGTGGTCTTTGTAAGGGTATGTGCGTGACTGTATAAGCAGCACTTGCGGCACCATACTTGGGTTCTCGAGAGCTCTAGATCTGCACCAGTACCTCCTTGCTTGGCGTGATTCAACAGTTATAGCATTGTGCACTTTTAGCTGACAATGACCATCTGCAAGAAATTCATATGCCAGGAAGCATTTTTAGCACATATGTGGCATGCATGCCACAACAGTAATGTGCTGATGGTGTGAGTGAATCACAATGCTGCTACCAAATTTGTTTAAAGTGCTTATTAACCATGCTTAATATATCACTAGTTACACAACATGAATGCTGCCAAACAAATGATGATCCCTGGTCTATCAGAAGAGGCAATGACCCCAGTCTATCTCACCCGTAAATCCCATGAGAGTGCATTCGCAATCTGCTCTGATTCTTGAGTTAGGCCTCACACATACACTCCAGTCCACAGAAGCAGGAAGAAAGTGCCAAACCCCTGCACCGGTCAATGTCAAAGTTAAGATGCACATGCTCCAGTATCCAATCAAGACGAGCTGCTGTAACACACAACACCTCCGGTGCCAGCAATTCCTCACCAGCAATAGTGACGAGGTCATGCCCAGAAGCAGCTCACGGCTAAGTTTGCGTGTATGCCTGCTGTTCATGGACTCATACCTGGTGGAGGGCAGGAAGAGCTCTCAGGATTCAGATACTTGAGAAGAGCACGAACGCATTCACTGTGAGGCAATAAGCGCATGATCTGCCTGTGCTTTGCAAGCAACATTATATCCTAGCAGACACCCTGCAGAAGGAAGCCTTACACAAAGAATGCAGCGGTGGATGCAAGGCCACTTAGCAACAGAAGTGTCGCCAGTGTTGGATACGATCCAAGAGGGACAGGGCTGTGGAGTCCGGTCTGTTTTGCCTGAACCGTCAAGATCACAGCACAAATTTCCACTTTAGGAGCAGTGATTGAAGTGGAAAAAAGATCGAAGCGTTCAAGGTAACTCAAAATCCATATGCAAACGGAGACAGCATCTTGCAAACTTTGATTGATCAACAACTCAAAGAGCGGGGCACTTGCCATATTGTCAGCTGTGCTGTGCTATCACTACCTAGATGTCCACGGGTAAAGGACCTACGGAGCTTGTTATCTGAAGGATTGTCTTTTCTCCTGAAGACTGACGCAGCGACTGATGCAGCAGTTGCTGTCAACACTTTTGGCAGTCAAGAGGACTGATATTACGAAGGGAGTGGCAACTTAAATGTTCCTAGAGCTGCAAAACTACCAGATGTAAATCGCTGAAGATAGTGACCCGCTTTGATGGTCCATTGGGGAGTGCATGGCGAATGAAGCTGAGAGGATGACTGCACGATTACTAAGTTGCATGCATCTCACCAACCTCCTCTGAACCACACCTGTTTCTCTGTAAAGTTTGAATGCCATGCTGGGTGCTGACTCTGATGATCAGATTCAGACATTAAAGTCAGCTTTCAAGAAAGTTGTGACCCACTGGGGGTGTAGCATGCACCACCAGAAGAAGAAGAAGAAGAAGGGGAACGCTGAAGCCAAGCCAAAGCCTGGTCACGTGCGTACGGGCACAGCCAGAGCCATGCAGGGGGCATCAGGAAACCCTAGCCCCCATCATCATAACTCATACGGCAGGACTGGGAAGGGTGGCTGGAGGGAAGAGGAGGCTGGGAGAGACGCAAAGGGGGGCGCCGCGTCCGAGAGGAGCGACGTGGGGGGGGAACGATGCACGGGGCTGGAGCCGGACGGGAGACGGGCTGGGGCGGGGAAGGGCAACGGCGGGCAGGCGCCCGGCGACGGGCACGAGAAGGACCGGAGGAGGCAGAGGAGCGCGGAGGCGGCCGAGAAGGCCTGGAGGAGCGTCCCGGAGGTGCCGTGTCCGGCTGGAAGGGGAGGCCCGATGCGAGAGCGGTGACAAGATGCTCGATAGAGGGATCGGTCTTTGGAGTCACTCGGCGACGCTTGCATTGAAGGTTGAAATTGGCAAGGACCCGGGAGGAGGCCTCAATAACGAGGAAGTGAAGGGAGGACAGCAAACGTTTGTACGTCGGGGTGCCCACAAGGACACCGCAGTGGACAAGGGCACGAGAGAGAACAGTGGGGAGGACTCCGGAGTGACCAATGATAATGGGGTAGACAAAGACCTGGCCCCAGCCATGTGCGAGAAGTTGGACGCGAAGGGCTTCGTGTTGGTGGCATTTGGTAACGGCTCTGGAATGAACGTAGACGTCGCTAGTGCAAGAGACCTCGAGGAGGACAACAGTGTGTTCGCGGCGATGAGCAGGGGTCCAGGACACGAGAGTGGCGGAAGGAAGACCGGGATCGATGGTAGGGAAGAAAACAATATCCGGTCGGGAAGGGGGGATGCCTGGGAGGGCCCAAGGGGGTATTGTGGACACAGGGGCGGCACCGTGGGCGAGGTCACGATGTCCTTCCGCATCCTGAAAGAGATGACAAGACCCAAGGTCCCCTTGGCGTATAGCAGTGGAAAGTGTATGGACAAGGTCGCCGTGGCGGCGACAGATGACATCGCGCATGTCAGGATGGCGACAGCCACCGCATTGGTGGGAGAGGGAGTTAGGAGTAACATTGCACAAGGGGCAAGAATAGGGGAGAGAGGCGTCAGAAGGAGACTTGCGTTTAAAGCGCATGTGGGGACAGTGGCGGAGACGTAGGGCTCTGTGAATGGTGGGTAAGCGGAGACGTGCACCACCAAGACTTTGTGGCGGGCGACTCTTGCAGGGCACGTGATGGGAGCATGCCCAGCTGGGTGTGGCCTTTAGGCTTCGGACCCTTCCTTGACATCGAACCATGGGACTGCATCATTCTTGGCTCTTCAAATCCGACACAATCACTTACAGCGTCAAAGCAGGAGAGACTTCCGAGATCAAGCGTGTACCCCCGCACAACATGGCCGCTGGGCGCCACGCAGCTTCCCATCCTTGGCACGACCTTTCCATTGGGGATGAAGCACCTAGTTTGTTCAATGCAGTGATTGAGATCCCGCGTGGATCTAAGGTCAAATACGAGCTCGACAAGGCGACTGGTCTCCTCTATGTGGACCGCATCTTGTACTCCAGCGTTGTGTACCCCCACAACTACGGCTTCATTCCACAGACGCTCTGTGAAGACAACGATCCTCTGGACGTCCTCGTCCTCATGCAGGTACAATCAGGCGAGAATGTCCGAACTTAGCAGGGCAGCAGGTGGAAAGGGAATATTTCCGGGTGCTGGCTCTGGGGGTCTTGGACGTGGATCTGGAGTCAGATTTCTTGTGATGATGGCCATCCTAGACCAATATGGTGATAATTGGTTACGACACATTAGTTTAGGTCTGCCAGGAGTAGTTTGGCGTGTCTTTGATGCTCTCCAGCTCTCAAGAGGGCAGCTAGCACTTTGTTTCGTCTTCAAAGTGTACTGCCTCAATTCTATAACATCAACCTGGGTTCATTTAACTAGTTCACTGTTGACGGTGGACGTCAACTCATAGCGATATTCACACTTCATGTGTAATGCTCTAACAGGAGTCAGTTGTGCCCATGGCATTTCTGCGTGCCAAGCCGATTGGAGTCATGCAGATGATAGACCAGGGTGAACAGGACGACAAGGTAAAACTATAAGCACAATTTGTCTCTTGGCATCTGTGCATGAATGAGGACTGCATTGCATGTGGACGCAGGGATGACCAGTTCCATCAGCTCTACTTTTGCCTTTGCCCTAATATGCCGAATTCACTCCACAATCTTTGAAGGCATGGCATGTGTGCTTGGGCTGCAGATCATTGCCGTGCACGCCGATGACCCGGAGTTCAAGGGCTTTGAGGACATTGCACAGCTGCCAAAGCACAGGCTTGCAGAGATTCGCAGGTGCGGTTGGTCTATGGGAATGTCTCCGCTCCGCTGCCCTGATGCCTGTGGACAGAGTTGGGCCCATTAGACCCCTGGACCTGTAATGTGACTCGGTGAATGTCTGCTTTTTGTGTTCATGCCTGTCTGGATGTGTCTGTGCTAAGGTAAAAGCAACGTGTCATTCTTTCTTCTTGATGCGGTGCAGGTTCTTTGAAGACTACAAGAAGGTGAGTAAATAGTACAGGAGGTTAAGGTGTTGCATCATGCATGCAGTGGCTTTCCCATTTCAATCTCCACGAAACTTTAGGCAGCCTATCGTCCTTGAGTAACATAAGATTCTTTTTCTGCTTTCTAATCTACTGCTTTTCCACAGAATGAGCACAAGGAGGTGAAGGTTGATGAGATTCTCGGACGCGAAAAAGCTGAGGAAGCCATCAAGGATGCCATGGTACGCTGTAGTCATCTGTATAAAAATATTGAATGAGCAGGTGCAATTGGAGGTTGCACATACGAGACCCTTCCATAGGGGCAGCACTGTACAGTTTGGTTGTTGTGAGAGACATGACCAGCGCATCGTAGGAATTGACAGGGCAGAATGATTTTCACTTTTCAACTTGTTACACAGGCCATGTATGTGGAGCACTATGTACCTAAGCGCGCCAGGTAGACGCTCCTTTCAACTTTCCAGTGGATTGGCGAGACACCACCCTGTAATGGAGTGGTGTCATGGCTAGAGATGCACCATGATGCCATGATGGAGATGAAGTGTTCCGCAACTTCTGCTAAAAGTGTGAAGGTTTAAATAAACGTGCTTACAAGTTTACAATGAACTGAAGCAGTCTCACATGGGCGCAGAAATGCATGAACAGGACACTCCCCATCCATCATGGCGGAGAGTACTCTTTTTGTCTGTTTTGTCCCGTTCTGCGCTAGTCTGCATGGCCAGATGGCGATAGGAATGTACAGCCTTGATGTCTGTTCAGCAGGAAATACCTATTTGGACAGAACGGCTTGCATTGTGTGATCAGGGTGCTTTAAGGCAAACATTCCCAGTGTTACTTTGGTAACTGTAACCAGAAAATTTTTCTTTAAAGGCTTTACCTTTTTCATGGGGCAGTGCTGCCAGCATGTGTGCTGCTCAGCACGTGCACTGCAGCGCCGCTTATCTCATCGCGAGTAATGTTGGGATCTGTAGTGCTGACACAAGACTGCATAGCTGGAAAATGTATATGTTGCTGACTGCACCTTTATGCACAACATTAGGGCAGCTGGTTTACTCCTCTACAGAGATGCCATGCAGGATGTGAACACTACTGGATGTCCATTTTGCTCTGCTTGTGCAGGTCAAGTAATTGAAGTGAGCGGAGCTTGATAATTTCGAATCGAAAATCGTACTAACCTACATCACATTTAGTTTGTTGTCTCTACTTTGGACTCCCTAGGATGCAATGTCGATACCAAGATCACTAATTGTCGATTAGCAGCCGTGTTCCTGACAAGTTCGTGCTTCAAAATGCTACTTTTGTTGGAGGTACCGCTGTACTATTGGATGGTTCAGGGGGTTCACTTCTTTCCTCATAGCATCTGCCTTCTGTCTTGCCGCCTGAGCATTCTGTTTGGCAACCTGCGCACAGCAGAGGACAGCATGAAGCACTGATGCCGGCCAAGAAACTGCCCATGCCTCACACTCATCTATGTTAGCCACACTTTAGACACTCAGTTTAAGCGCCAGGTTACTGTTGTTGACCAACCAAGCTGGCACAAATTTCACAGCAGGACAAATCTTCCCAGCTCCTGCTCTCTCAAATGACAGTCTGCTGTCGATCATTTCTCACAAAACCGCCTACACTGTGTGTGCACCCTTTTGGGGGAGCATCACCAATGCATGCAATGACATCTGCAACAGCTGTCAGGAGAATGTCCCACCTTCATGGCCTGGAGCTCTCGCTCTATGTCCTGCTGCAAGCTGCTTATGCTGGACCGTGCGCTCTCAACTGACTGCTGGTCCTCTTCCCACCTTTTTTGTGCTGTTTGTCTGTAACAGGATGCATGCCACCATGCTCAGCATTGGCTTTTCATTGGTCATTGGCATGCAGGCCGCCAAGGGTAATCAGGAACCTGCTGTTATCCATGTACTTGCGGAGGACCACGACAGCATTCGCCGACCTACCTCAAAGTCCTCAAGTTCCTCAATTCTTTCTCTGCGTCTGATATCCTGCCATCAAGCTGTGCCGCTGTCTGCATGCGCAGGGAAGAAAAGACTTATGGCAGGGAGGGAGACATTTTCGAGAGATCGTGCATGGAAGACATTGATGCACGTAGTATGTCTGACAGCAGGTCATGCTATGAATGCTTTAATGTCTCGCCTGTTGGCATTCCTGTGTCCGCTGCAATAGCCCCTCAATCCTGTGCTCTGTGTCTCGAAGAGAGCTTTCCAGGGATTCTTTCGATTTCTGCTTTTCTTCTGCAAGTTGGTTGAATCTGTTAAGCTCCTGCTCGACTGAGTAGACAGATGAATAGGCCTGTGAGACACAACCATGCACTCAATTCATAATTTACCCATCGATCCTATTTACTAATGCCAGGCACTGAGGAAGAGCAACTGCCTAGGTCGACGAGTCCCAAGTGCTTAGCACAGCAAGGCATACAAGTGTCTCCTGTGGACACTCGACAGTCAATCAACACTATAAATTGTACATAGTAGGGAGGAAAGGGTGCGCACTATTGCAGAATAAACACCAACCGATGCTGCACCAACGCCAGCGACTGTGGCAACGGCTCTTGCCATGATCGCACAACAGCACCTGCTGATTGACACTTCTATGTA
Organism: Coccomyxa sp. Obi; assembly: GCA_020887355.1. Taxonomy (NCBI): domain Eukaryota; kingdom Viridiplantae; phylum Chlorophyta; class Trebouxiophyceae; family Coccomyxaceae; genus Coccomyxa; species Coccomyxa sp. Obi. The sequence continues at coordinate 612,553 of AP025001.1, forward strand.
TAAATTCTACAGTCTCGTAGCTAAATCATTAAAGGACATCAATCTAGGTGCTGAAACCTTTGTCTCCCATAAGTCATGCATGCCCTAAAGATTGCATAATTACAAACCAGACTTATGCGGTCCACACTGGACTTTAAGATTCTTCGTCAATTGTACACAGAACTATCTATTCCTGGAGGATCGTATTGACAAAGACGTTGATCTTTGACAATTAGATTCTCATCTAGTTATTAATGTTGCACAGATCAGAGAGAGCGGACAGCCGAAGCCTAGGACGACCTTACACATACAAGAACAAAAGGCCAGGAGTTTCAATCTAGAGACACACTTCGAATCTGTGCTGTACTGGACCCTTGACAGTGGTACTCTTGGGGCTTCTTGAGCTGTAGCATCGGATTGTCGGACATGCCGTGCAGCTCCACGGCCTCTGATACGAGTGCAATGCGTTCTTAAGCTTCACGAGAAAGCATTATGTGTGATTTAGAGAAATTAAACGTGACAATCATTGGTGGTAGCGTGGGTGGTCTGGCGTGTGCGCATGCACTGCTGAAAACTGGCAGGTGCAGTGTCACCGTTTTCGAACGAGCTAGCGCCATCAGTGCTGCAGGCGCGGTGTGTTATTAAGCACTATCATTGTTCTACCGCATTAATGTTCCCCATTTGCTCGGTACTTTTCTTGTCAGCTGCAGCAGTCATGTGGATTATAGCCCTTAATTAGTAGCCATTATATTTGATGATGAAGAGACGCATTTCCTGATAAAGGGCCTGGGACTGGGCGTGGAAGCTTTGGCCGTGTTGCAGAGCTTTGGATTGCAGGATGAGCTCGGGACAGTGAGCCAGCCAATGCCCATAGAAATCAACAGAGCAGTCGCGCCGGACGGTCATGTCATGCAGCTGTACGAAGACAGGGCCTACGATCACCGCAGGCGAGCGCAACCCAACTCTGCTGCTTTAGAAAAGCTTGACCTGAAGATGAGTCTTACCAAAATATCTGCTCGGCGGGCGGCATCATCCATGCAAAATGTCTGACACTATCCACTCTTCACACGTGCAGCCTGCACTGGAGCGACCTTCATAAAGCACTGCTGGCGGCTCTGCCACGTGGGATCGTCCACTTCGGGACAACAGTCACGGCTGTGGAGCAAGAGAGTGGGTCCAAGCAAGCTGTTGTGTGGACTGAGAAGAAGGGTGCAGCCACGGAGTCTGATGGCACACACCCCATCAGGATGGAGTGTGACCTGGTCATTGCCGCTGATGGATCGATGTCAGACACTAGACGCCGCTTCCGGCCCCAAGAGTCTAGGAGGTCAGGAGGCCACACTCAGAAGCGCACCAGCTCATTTGACCATAGCCACATGCGCTGTAGCGATGCACACTTTTGCTTGGTCGATGTTTATTGTTCTGCTGGGATTTCCTTGTTTCTGTGGCCCGGAAAAGACATGCTGTGGATGAGGCAATCGATGGGAGGTGATGCATGTTCCTGTTTCTGCAGGTATTCTGGCTACTGTGCTTGGCGAGGAGTTGTCACAGATGAGGAGGCTCCAAGCGCTGCTCAGGCCGTGCGCAGAGCATATCCGGAGGTGGGCAAGGCGCTCTACTTTGATCTGGCGCAGGGCACCCATGCTGTCCTGTACGAGTTGCCAGGACAGCGCCTCAACTGGCTCTGGTGAGCCCCAACCCATCCATCTATCGAATTTGCCAGTGTTGCCAACTCTATGGTACAGGGTGCCTGTCACACAGCCTTGTGCCATTGCGCTGCAGCCTTTCATGTACAAGGCAGGTGGACATCCATGATCTCTGAGGTCTTGGTTGGTTTTTATGTGCCAGGTATATCAATCAGCCCGAGCCCGGTCTGAAGGGTCACTCAGTGACAGTGAAAGCAGATGACCAGAAGATAGCAGAAATGCACGAGCAAGCTGCTGTGACCTTCACTCCAGAGCTGGCTGCTCTGATGCAGGTTACTTCTGGCCTCATCCTCTATACTCAACATGGCACAGTACCTGTCAGATAGTGTGTGTGGAGAACTTAACATCGAAGCTTGCAGTTGACATGCAAAGAGCTCTGGACTGGTGAAACTCAAGTGGACCACTGATGCATGCAGGCGACCAAGGCACCCTTCATAAATGCCATCTATGACCGGGAGCCACTGGATCAATGGGTGTTTGGGCGGATCGTGCTCGTGGGTGAGGCTGCACACCCCACCACGCCCCATGGCCTCCGCAGCACCAACATGGCCATCTGTGATGCAGGTGATGTCTATCACCACTATTTAGTTAAGCTATTTTCCTTTTCGCTCACGGAGCGAATCAGGAGGCTCTGAAATTTCTTCCAGCCGCCACTGTGTTCCAGAACAATATAAAATTCTAGCCAAGAAATGTTCAATCCTGCGGGCAACTGAAGAGATTTGGACGTTTTGGCACTGTTTTGAGGCCTTTGTCTGAAATAGGACACAGCGGGAAGTAATTTTCAATCGTCTAGCAATGGCGGACTGAAAGCCTTTTCTTTTTCCGTCCGCCAACTGTGACGGGCTCAGGTCGTTCAAAATATCTCCAATGTGACCAATGACGGGCCGCGATGAGTAGCATATGCCACATTGGCCATATTCCGCTGTCACTTATTGCGTGTGCTCATGCATTCCTGCACAATTCACAGGACGAGGCACCCATTTCCAATTTGACCACAGCAGCAGCAACTGCTCTCGCTTTTGGAGTGCTTTGAAGTTTCCCGGTTGATGCAAATATTGCTGAATCGGTAAGGTGATTGCAGCCTACCTTTGTGCAGAGTTGACAAGTGGCCATGGAATGCCACATGCATGCAGGTGCCCTGGGAGCTTGCCTGGCAGAACAACCAGGAGACATTGAGGCTGCACTGGACAAGTTTCAGCAGCAGAGGATTAAGTGCACAGCCAGAGAAGTGCTCTTTTCCCGTCATCTTGGCCGCGTTAAGCAGAGCCTGGATTGCAAGCATGACTGGTTCGCAGCAGATGAAGTGCTTTGCAAAAGTTTAGGGCAATCAAACATGGCAACTTTCCCAGTCTGACGCGCAAAGTCATCAGGAAACACAAAAGCTATCATAGTAGCAGCAGGTGCAGATTATTTGAAAGGGTGCTCACTCATTACTACAGTCCAGGTCCTTTTGGGAGTGCGCTACAAGTAGCTGCAACAGAACTACAGGTTCTTTGGGAAAACCACGATAGCAAGATATCACACACAGCGTGTGACAGTTCTACTGTGTTCAGGTGTCATTGAGTTTTATCTGAAGCTATGCCCAGCAAATCATGATTCTAAAACCTTGGAGTCCCACCTATATCAATCTAGACCAAAAACTTGTGGGATTCTCTGAATGGCAGGTTTCGACCCTTGAGGCACCAATTGTGCAAAGTTTTATCCTCATGATTCTGGGGCTTTCACTATTCTACTTGAATAACAATACCAGTTCACAGGAAGTCATGCAATTTGCAAAATTGATTGCCAGATCCCTCGAAGGCTACCTCGCATTGGGCACACATTTCCACGGAGTGGCTGGAGAAGCGCTCCCTGCAATGATAGCCATGTGCTGCTGTGCCAGTGCTGTCCCCAGTATGTACTGAGACTCTCTGGTCAGGTGCACACCATCATCCTGCAGAAACAATACCACTAATGCCTTATCCCCCACCCATCACGTCGCCTTAGGCAGAGGTCAGTCAGTCAGTCAATTGCACCTTTTCCAGCCACCTAGGGCTGACCAGATGTCTGACTCTTATCGTCAGAGTCAGCACCCATCATCACATCCACACATTCACAGAGAAACTTAGACACATTCAAAAGATCTCTATTGTCTAACTTGTGCTGCACAAGTAAGTCGATTTCTCATGAGGATTACCCAAATTGTAGGCAGCGTTTTCCGGAAGTAAGGACAGGTTCATTTTTTCCTTTCTGTTGCATGGTTGATGAACTCATGGAACATGTCTTGCGGCTCTCTGAAGTCCACTCTACAGCAGATGGAATGGGAATTCGAGGTGCCAAGAACAACCACTCACCTTTATGGCAAGTCCATTGGCATCCACCGTCCACACCCTCGGATGTTGCATTGCAGCCCCCACGTCCAATTGCGCACGGCGCAGCTCCTCCACATACTTTGTAGCTTCCCTGATGCGGCAAGTCACTTGCACCTGCAAAGAAGTTGTCCTGCGATGATCAAGGTGGTGCACAATGGCTTGCAGCTAGACAGGGACAGCCCTTTTGAATCGGGGCAGTTCTGTGTGTCTGCCACAGGATTGGGCCGGGACGCAGACATATATTCCGGTGTATTCAGGCATTGAGCCACAGAGACACACTGATCGACTTGCCTGCTGAATAATGAAATCCTGCGGTGCACCAATCTGGTTCCTGTCCAGCAGTTCAAGATCAGCACACCAGCGCGATGTAGGCTGACACGGCCCTTTTTACTTTACGGTCCAAGACTTTATCGCAACTCACCAGAACGTGGTGAAGAAGTTTTTCAGCTTTGACGGAAATTCCTCAACAGCCTTCAATGAATCAGTGTCTGATTCGCCCTGTCAGCACCACAGCCACGGATGCCACTCAGTATCATTTTGAAGATCTCAAGAACCAAGTTTCCCAGCATAAGCAAGAGGGTTGAAGCATTTAGTTGTCGTACATACCAATACTTCTATGTTAGACAAAGAACAGAGGGGCGCACCTGGTACCACAGGAGGCCCCTCAACCTCACAGTTTTTCCATCGCTGCTGGGAAAGCTTTCCACAGACTTCAATGCCCTGTCCACCTGCGACATGCTCTTGAGAGTCTCCTGTTCTGCCATAAAATTTTTGAGCCCAGCATGAGCAGTCTGTCTGCATGCCATACAAACTTATGCACAATCGAAGGTGGACTGCTGAGCGCATACCATTTGTTCGTATAGTACCGTTCCAGGCAGCCATGTATCCATGCTAGTAGCGCCTACCGCACAGGGAACCAGGCCTATCTCAACCCCAGTGGAATGCTGCAGAGAGAGCAGCTCCTTTGCAAAAATGAGCCCCGGACCCACTCCATTTACCTTCCTGTGCGGCACGGAGGCGTAAAATCCGGGAGATTGGAGATGCCTTAGGCAAGCTTGGGGTGTTTTACAAGGTTGATTGCAGCTGCAAATGGTCACGGTGCAGGGAGGGCGCACGTCGTGTCAATGTCAGCATGCATGGGCTCCTTGGCCTGAACCCAGCGATCTGCTGCATTGAAGCAGAGCACATGCGGGTCTGCAACCACACGACCGCTCACAGCGCAGAACAGAGAGCATGGCATCCTGCTTTGTGATCTTGAGATATACACAATGGGACTTGGTTCACACAATATTAATCGGTTCTCATGCTTCAGCAACATCTTGTCGCACCAGGATCAGGACCAATCCCATCAAAAATTCTGGTGCCGTTGGAACTTTGGGTTACCCCTCCACGGCCAGACATGTTACTTTGACCGCCAAGGATATACACGTCGACATAGCTGCTGTTGCTTGACCCCGAAGAAGTTGTCAGAGACATCAACAATAGCACAAGATGGCATACAAGTGTGGACCAGGATGGCACTAGCAGATGATAGCAAACAAGTCGGACAGAATGCAACTGGGAAAGAGCTCGGACAGGGTGGACTCCGAAACCAGACATGAAGCATGTTGATATCGCGATCGGTTGGGCATGGCATCACACATTTTCTCTTTAAGATGAATGTGATTTATAATGAATTATTATTAATAAATCATAAAATTCATAATCTTTCTTGGCGGAAAAAGCAAAAGGGCAGGTACGTCACGTGATAATGCCAGCCTGGATGCTTATGTCATTGACCTTCGAGCATCGCTGTGTCCCACGCACACAAAGTCTGCTTGGAGCTCTTCTGCCATGCCTATGGTGCGTAACTATGCAGCCTGAAGATCAAACGTAAAATAAGGAGCATATCAAGTGGCGTGATGGCATGTGAAATACAGCCAGGGCTGAGCAAGAGACCTTATCAGATTTGAGACAAGGAAGGGTATGTCGAGGTTAAGAGCTGGCCGGAAAGGGCTGGAACAACGTGGCCTGGCAGCTGAGCAAAACAGGAGGAGCTTTGGGGGGGAGTGTTGGCCTCTGGACGGCCGTTGAGAATGCCACAAGAGAGTTCTTGGCGGCCGCAAGAGGCGGGCGTCCACCAGATCTGCTATCTTTTGGCCCAGGTTCAGAAGCCTGGAACTGATCAGGGACAGGTGCACACCAGCCTCAACCCGCTGCCACGATGTCTCTGCTCTAGCCTCGTTTGCGTCCTTAGACATCAATCTCCCATGTCTTTTCAACACTGGCAGCGCAAAATCTGGCATTGCTTTGAACTTTCGGATCCAAGGAAAAAGCTGAGGATGTCGACGTGAAAGTTCTCATGTACATGAGATTGTGTTGAAAGTAGGATTCCACTTAAACTGATCTTTCAGTTTATTGCATAATCTTAGTTGTCTTCTGGACTGCGCAGATTTTGCAACAATTGGACCAATGCAAAAGTTATCCGGACTTCAACAACTACCTGGCATTCATATTTGCGCAAGGGGACAGCTTGCCAATCGAGGTGCCCTGCGCTTCTGTCTGCGCTTCTACTTTCCCGTAGTGTGCAGGAATTATGGACACCAGATTTGTTTTACTTTTGCTGTTTCTCAAACTGCACTTGTCCCAGTGTCTCCTCAAGTGTTGAACCAAGGATTGCTACCTTGCATTTTCTCAGGTGCGGCAGAGCGCTGGGCTGTTGTTAAAGAACAACTTGAAAGATCACTATGCAGCAACCACAGAGGAGTTTCGAAAGTACATCAAGGTATGCTTATGTGCGTCTCTGTTATTGACTAAATTGTGTCTTCTGTTTCCTGAATTCTCACGTCAAGTTAGAAATTGTGCATTCCTGGTATTGCAGGTTGCGCTGCTGCACGCCATCCGCAGCCCCAGCAAACCTTTGCGGCATGTTGTTGGCACGAATGTGGCGGTAATAGTGGGCGTGGGTGGAATGCCCACATGGCCGGAGTTGCTGATGTCAATAGTGCAGTGCTTGGAGAGCAATGACCCAAATGCCTTGGAGGGAGCCCTTGATGCACTCTACAAGGTCTTTCACGACACAAACAAGGCCAGATTGAGCTGTAGAGATATCTTCAAAGCCACATGCATGTCTCCATGCCTAATGAAAGAGTTTGCTGGCCTAGGGGAGGTTCGTGAGGCACACTTAAACAGCCGAGGTTTATGATCTGCAGATATGTGAGGAGGCCCCTGTACAGATGGAAAGCGAGGTGCCCAGTGAGCCGGCCGGGACCTCACAGCGGCCCTCCAATGTTCTTGTGCCGCGTCTGCTGGCTCTCTTTGGGTCCCCGTATGAGGATGCCAAATGTCTCTCGGTGTCCATTATGAACCTCCTGGCTGGGGGCTCTCCATCAGCCCTTGCCGAACACATGGACAGGTGGGCGTCTCTGCCAGATATCTTGATAATACGCCACAGATGGCAAGGACCAGGCTGGTGCAGATTACTCGTTCTGTGCGGCTTGCAATGGGTGCTGTCATGATGCATGGGTGCGATGTGGACAAGCATGCGTGCAGGTATCTTGCTGGGCTCTTTGCGCTGGCGCATGATCCCAGCAGCGAGGTGAGGAAGCCAGTATGCACAGGCTTGGTGCAATTGCTGCATCTGCAGCCAGAGCGGCTCGTGCCGCACATGCACGAGATCATTGAGTACATGCTGGAGTCTACACAGGTACCTGCCATTTCTGCCTTAAATCCAATGCTTGCAGATTGTGGCCGGTGTGACCTGAAGAGGATTCATTCCTGGCGAAGCGCGCCTTTGGCTGTCCGAATGGTGAGCATGTTCTGGGTGCTGAGCAGAGCGGGGATGAGGGAGTGGCTTTGGAGTCATGCGAGTTCTGGTCGGCTTTCTGCGAGGCAGCAGTGTCTCAGCCAGAGACGCTCAGTCCCGATGTCTTGCGGCCTTTCCTGGGTAGACTTGTCCCAGTGCTTCTGAAAAATATGGTGAGAGCTTCATGGTGGCTTCCCACTGGAATGGCTCTGCCTTGTGCCCCTGGACACATGTGATGATGCTGCTTGCCATGATGCTGCTTGCCATGATGTCTGACTGCACAATGACAAATGTGTATTGCTCACTGCCTTTTCAGGTGTATGATGAATACGATGAGGAGGTTGCCAATGTGGAAGCAGCTGAAGAGGCTGCAAGCTGCGGCATTGTTGTTGAGGATAAGGATGCTGAGATTAAGCCCTTCCTTCCCAAGTAAGCAGAGGATTTCTGATGGTCCTTGCACAACAATGGTCTTTGTTGAGGGTCAAAGATGTTTAGGGGCCTATGATGCAACGGAAGCGCCTCATTATGTGGAAGGTGACCAGAGACTTGCTGCTCAGGGGAGCCACCCGCGGCGAGGAAGGGGGTGAGGATGATGATGATGGGGAGGAGGTTAACAGATGGAATCTGCGCAAATGCAGTGCAGCTGGGCTGGACGTTCTCTCTACAGTTTTTGGGGATGAACTTCTACCAATCGTGCTGCCAATTGTGGAGCAAAGATTACGGGTGAGACTGACACCGGAACATTGACTGCTGAGGCCACTTCAGCATTTAAATTTCCCTTGCATTATGACATGGCCCCAATGTGATCTCTGACATATTTTAGCAGGGCCATCTGTCTATCATTGTCAACATGCCAAAGTTTCAACGTTTGAAACACCATATCATCATCTGAGAAAAAGGTGTGCGTGCGGGCCAGGAGGAGGATTGGAGAGCAAGGGAGAGTGCAATTCTGGCACTGGGGGCGATATCTGAGGGCTGTGTGAGCGGCTTGCTGGGTCATCTGACGGAGATGATTGGCGTTTTGCTGCCCAAGCTGCTGGATAATCGGCCTCTTGTGCGCAGCATCACCTGCTGGGCCCTCTCCCGGTACTCCCACTGGGTGGTCCAGGCTGGCGCAGAACTAAATGGCCCGGGCCAGCAGCAGTTTGACACAGTCATTGCGGTGCGCATCCCCTTCCCCATCTTGAGTCTCTGTTAAGCTGCCGCTTCTTGGAACATTAGCAGCAGTTTAAGAACAATGGCCTCTGGGGCAGGCACCCTGACTGGGGTAGTACCTTGGACAGCTGTCTCGGTAGGGCAGCTCTTCATTAGCACCCAAATCGGTCATGCATACCTTTTCCCAGATTGTCCAGGTATTAGAGTCTCATGAACATGAGAAATATCAACAACTCCTCGCAGCCCTCGAGGTTACTTAGCGCTGAGTGTGAAGTTTCCTACTTAAGAGGGGTTGAGGGGTCATGAGTCATCAGGGCCCCGGGGTGTAAATGAAGACCTCTAAATGGTTTGGCTTGGCATGTGCAGGGGCTGCTGACACGGGTGCGGGACAACAACAGGCATGTGCAGGAGGCTGCCTGCAGTGCGCTGGCCACTCTGGAGGAGGCTGCCGGGCGGGAGCTGCTGCCCCGCCTGCCGGCCATCCTGAAGACCGTGGCGGCCGCGCTCGCCATGTACGGCCGCAAAAACCTGCGCATCCTCTATGATGCCATCAGCACACTCGCAGACGCCGTGGGCAGTGCCCTTGCAGAGGTGAGGCCTGGGCTGCAAGGACCCTGAATGAAAGGGGACATCTGCATTTACACTTCTGCTATGCTGTGATACGAAACCAAGGATGCAGGACAAGCTTGGTGCACTGTGTTTGGTACAGTTACTTGTGGTGAATACTGGCAACGAAGGGACTGTGTCTTATTCTGGTGAGTTGGCGATGCGACAAGAGAAGGATCTTTGCTAAATATTGGCGCGTGTGGTGTGCAGCCCGCGGCCATGCAGATCCTGATGCCACCCCTGCAGGAGAAGTGGGCGTCCATTGGTGACACCGACCGCGACCTGCTGCCCCTCTTCGAGTGCTTCACGTCCCTCGCACAGGCTCTTTGTGCGTCCCCTTTGGCTCTCCTGCCATTCAGGGATGAACGTTGGCTTTCCGTCTGGCATTTTGTTACTGTGTGTAGCACTCATGGTAATGGATGATCTCAGTGGAAGCTTAGAAGATGGCTTGAGCAAGTTTATGTCTACCATGTCATGTTCCTGTGATGGCAGGAACATTAAGTCGATTGAGGACTGACGATTGAGGATGTGATGCCTGCAGGTGCTGCGTACGAGCCGTATGCACAGGCGACCTTTGACAGGTGCATGAACATCCTGACGATGCAGCTGGCAGCGCGCGGCGCGGCCGCCAATGGGCAGGCGCCGCAGATCGAGCCGGAGCGGGAGTTCATCATCTGCTCCCTGGACCTCATCAGTGGCCTCGCGGAGGGCCTCGGCCCCGCAATCGAGGCGCTTGTGGCACGCTCAAATTTGCGCAACATGCTTGTGCAGTGCTGTCAGGTGAGGCTGTTGCTTCCACCAAGCCTGGCGAATTTTATGTGCTGATGAGAAAGAAGTTTAGGGACATCAAGTTGATGTTTGTGTCCGGCATTGCATCAACATATCTTGCCCAAAGACTGGACTAGTCTTAGTAGTGTCCATGCTTCTGTTGAGAAGGCCTGCTGCTACTATACACTGTTCTTCGGCACGTTGGAAGACAATGGCTGATCGCCCTTGGGTACAACAACCTGACAAGTCTGTGCTGGGCTGGTCAGGATGTGTCAGCGGATGTGCGGCAGAGCGCATTTGCTCTGGTGGGCGACTTGGCCAAGGTGGCTGCATCCCACTTTGCGCCCTCCATCGGGGACCTGCTCGCACTGGGCATCGCCAATCTGCAGCCGGCCATGCTCCGTCAGGAGAGCATGTCTGCCTGCAACAACGCTTGCTGGTCGCTAGGTAGGGTCCTTTCATTATCGCCATTTGAGTAACTGGTAAGACATTCCATTGTATGCCCAAAAGGTCCATGGCACCAGCTACTGGGCATCAGAGTTAGAGAAGAAAATATGGCTTGTCATCACACAAGTGCGGCATTAGATGGATTAGAAGCGCATCTGATTTCCAAGATTCTGGTGGTTCTTGTGCAGGTGAGATTGCGGTCAAGCTCAAGCCGGAGGAGCTGGCACCTTTTGCGACGGGCATCGTGGAGCGCCTTGTTCCTATCCTGCAGAACATGAACTCCATGCCACGCTCCATTGTCGAAAACAGGTGCCCTCTCGCTACCACTTCACGAGTTACCCAATTAATGTGCTGGCCAGTTGATGCACACCCTCGTGCCTTCTTGGCTGCCTTACTTGGTTGCTTTTCTAGCATTTGAGTGCATCCCTCTTGACTAGTGCAACTGTGACAACGATGAGTCAGTCAGTCAGTCGATTACACCTTTTCTAGCCACCTATGGCTGATGATGTCTGACTCCGCTGGTGAGAGTCAGCACCCGCCCAGCATCACATCCAATGTTCAAAGGGCAACAAGAATCAGGGGGTAAGCGAGTGCGGCTGAGGATGTCGCATGTGTCATGTGCAGTGCCATTACGCTTGGGCGGGTGGCGTGGGTGTGCCCGGCCCAGCTGGCGCCTCATCTGGGCCACTTCATCGCGCCCTGGTGCGGCGCACTGCGCAGCATCCGCGACGATGTCGAGAAGGAGCATGCCTTCCTCGGCCTCTGCGCCCTGCTCCGCATCAACCCCGAGGCGTGCCGCCGCCCATGTCTGCCTGCTGTGAGCTCATCTCTTGCAAATTTGCTGCAGCGGGCATGGTGGAACAGGGCACTTAGTGTCCACAGTGGAGATTCGTGTGTAACCCAATGTCCCCGTTTCTACCATGCCCGCCGCGGGTGTTGTGTGTATGGTTGAGTGATGGGTCAAATGCAGGCTCTGTCCTTGCCGTCCCTCCTCTCCAGAGCGATGCACAAGTCTTTTTATGCCCTTTGTGTTTGGGGAATGCCGACTCCGGCGGAAGTGCCAGCATCATCCGGAGACTGAGTGCAGTTTGTCTTGCATGCAAAATGTAGATTTGTATCAACTGGTCTGAAGCACAGGTGCTCACACTTGTGGGTTCCTACCGCAGGCTGCTCTGGGGTCATGGGTGCCGCTATGCGAGGCAGTGGCCTCGTGGCGTATGATCCAGGATGAGGGCTTGCGCAATGAGATCAACGTCATCATGCAAGCCTTCAGGGCAAACCTGGTATGCACATTGTTTCGTCCAGCCTCAAATGGTGCAGACCGCATGTCAGGCCCGATCACCCGTGCGCTTCTGTGTGGCGGAAGCGCATGGGGAAAGGAGCTTGACATGCACTCCTGCCCTGGCTGTCCTGGCGCAGAGACCAAAGAGGAGTCCTTGTCATGTTGTGTTCTGCATGCAGCTTGTGGGGCACACCTGTCTGCAGGGGGAACTCTATGAGGACTGCTTACTGTGTTGCCCTGAGTATGAGGGTGTGCTGGTGGCAGGTGGGTCAGTGGGACCAGTACTGGGGTGCTCTGGACCTGCCTGTGCGCGAGAAGCTGGGCATCATGTGTGGTTTGTGATGTGCATTGTGTCTACCGGGGGAGTTCTGTCTGCAGCGACTCTGATGGCTTCAATCCTTCGTCAGCCCAATAACACCGCAGGCTGCGGCTGCTCCAGTAATGGCGCTGGAAAACACGATGATCGCCCTTATGTCCCTGTCCTTTACAGCTGTGTCGGCATTTTGACTTCTGCCTTGTTGTTCCTGCTGTGGGCAAGAGCCCTCTGAAGCCTCCATTGACTGCTGGTCGCGCGCCTGGGCTGGCACAGCAATCCTGAGCATGCCATGGTGTCTTCTCAATTTTTTTTCCTGTATCCTTGCCTCGAAGGAAAATGCACACAAGGCATGTGGGCTGCCGTGCAGTGTTGTGTTTCTATGTTTGTTGTGACGATGAAGCACGAAAATTTTGATGGTGCGTGAACTTGAAGTTTCAAGATGAGTAAGCGGCTGGATGGGCGTTTAGGGATGGCCTGCACTTCATAGAGATAGGGGAAAATTGGAGATTCGATTCCAACATCTGGAGTCCAGACATATGGGTTAGGCTGACGTGGAACAGGCTCTTGATCCAACAGAGGTAAGATAGGCTTGGTGAGGGAGCGAAGAAAAAACTGTCTTCCTGTGTGGTATTGCATCATGTAGGAAGCAAGAGTCTCAGACCATTGTGCGACTTCATAGCAAACAGAGTTGGTGAAGTTACTGGGCCCCAGGTCTGAGTGCAACTCTTGATGGGGGGGCTGTGCAGTCAAATAAGCGACTTGAAAGCTCTCGCTGACTCTGTCACCTGTGGCCAGGCAATTTTCCTTGCATGCATATGACAGTGGGAAGGTTTACTGCTGGGGTTTTCTTTCCACTAGCGAACTTCCAGTACGTGTGCAGCCTTTGTTGCTTCTCAAGTGAATAGGCAATGCGACTTTAGATTCTGTTACTGAGTTTTGTTGGGCATGTGCGACATCGGGCATCAATCCGGGTGACTGTCAGTTTTCCTGCAGTCAGGCAGCTGACTCAACCTTGTACAGGGACAATTGGCTCTAGCGCCTCTTGTGTAGGATTTTGTCAGAGAATAATACACTCATTTTGCTCCCTCGACCTGGAGCCAGGAGCATTTGCTATCAAGATAGAAACAAAAGTTTTGAAAGTAGTGTTGTGTATGAGTTGCACAGAGTCTGACTTGTGGATGGGACAACAGGGCCATCTTTACAAATGCGCATTGTTGGCAGTGTCGCGTGCAGTTGCTGGCCTGTTGTGATAGTCCAGATTTGCTTCAGCTTGCTGCTTTGACTGAGCGACTAGCAGATGTAAGTGGAGAGTCTTTCCTAGTATCACAAAGCCCTGGGGATGAGTTTGCTCTCAACACAGTGACTGTCCGTAGATCTAAACTACTCGGAGGAAAGTGCCCCACGGTGCACACTAATGCACTCTTGCAACTGACAGGGGCTTTGCAATTATACCACAACGAATATTATTATCATGATCATGATCATTGAAGAAAAGTATGGACCAAAATGCTCTACACAAAGCCTGTATGCATCTAGACCTGAGAAACAATGCGCAGAGTGCAAGTTGCTCACCCTAAGAAATCAAAAGGATGCAATGACATCATTGTTGGTAGTCAATCGGCAATCTGATCAATATGAACATGCAGTCAGACGGCCAAAACTTTCCAGAAATGAGTGGTGTTGAAATAACACCGGTTTAGTTTTGGTAGGCATTCCACCGTGGGATGCTTGAGAGGGCACTGTAGCTAAGGCGCGCTCGCCACGGATGCGGCGGGCCAGCTGGATGTCATTGGGCATGATGTTCACACGATTGGCTTGGATGGCAGCCAGGTTGGTGTCCACAAAGAGAACCACCAGGTAGGCCTCAGCAGCCTCTGCACGGCAAGGACTGCGCTGCTCCAGAAGCGCAGGTCAGTCTTGAAGTCCTGGGCAATCCCACGAGGCCTGGAAGGGCAGCTTCAGCACCTCCGTGCTCTTCTGGTACTTGCAGATTCACACAGACCTATTGTCAAGGGACGGTTCCTGCATGGTAGCAGCACAAGGAAGATGAAGAGGCCTGCCTTCAAGGTTCAAAAGGTTCTGGTGTGTATATCTTTGGTCTGTGCTGGGGCTGGTGCAGCTGCGCATACCTTCATTTCTGAAGGTTCCGCCTGATGCAGCCGCCTTTGGCGCCAACCAGCCGCAGTACAGCTGCGTAGTAAGGGCCGCTTGCGAATCAGCCCGTTCCCATGCACACAACATCTCCATGCGGTAAGCACCCCTCAGCACACTTTGGGCCGCTACCATGGCATCAAGAGTGATGCCATTCGTGTCCTGCTCCACCATGATTTCGTCTGGTATGAGCTGGCCAATAGCCGAGCGCTCGTCCGCGCTGCAGGCCTCCAGGGCACCCTCGGTTTCCTTGAGGAGCATCAGGAGGATGGCGGGCATGCCAACCACCAGCTCTGTGCCTTCCGCACTGCAACAATCAGAGAAGCTCAACCATCACTGCTCGCCAGAAGCTTGCTTTGCCTACGTGTCCTAGCGCTTGCCGTGCACTGTGCTAGGGGCTTGGGGCCTGGCCGTGAGATCCACACCTGCTTGGGATGCAGGAACCGCTCACAACATCATGGCCACATTGTGTGTTCTTGACACGCTCATAAACTGCCAATAGGGGTCAGATCGTGGCGCAAATGGGGGATCAAGTGCTGGAGCAGTTTCACAGAGTCGGTTGCTTACCGTGTGTAGAAGGCACCGCTGACGAGAGCATCTCCCAGAGTTGCTGACGACGCCTCGCAAAGGCAGTGGTCCTCCCTGATGGGCGTGCCCGTCAGCAGCAGTAGCAGAAGCTTTTTGGCCACTTGCGGCAAGTGCTGACTGTCGCCGCCGCAGATGCACAGCAAGATATCCTCCATGGGATACTGCTCCCGCAGCCGCGTCATCCACTGTAGAGCCGCAAACACAGGGGACGCGGAATTAGTCACTTGCTGTTGTCAAGTTGCCAAGCCAGGCAACATTTCCCGAGCAACCCACCGAGTACATCGCATGCACAGGCTGTGGAGCGCAAGCAGTCTATACCTTCAAACGCCAGAGCATGGTGAAGGAGTCCAAGCGTGGGGCTGGGAGGTCATCCTCCAGCATCATTTCTTGCACGTAGCGGCACAGGTCCTTGTCCACGGCGAGCGTCTGTCACCCCACAAAACGCAACATGCTTACACATGTTGAGTCCGCAACTTCGAGAAAAACTAACCACACCATGCAGCACCAGCTTTGACACTCGCACACGCCCCAATGGGGCACCCTTCAATCAGCAGTTGAGGCACTCAATCAGATATGCAAGTAACGGCATGAGGTTGACACACCGTCGCTGCTTCAGTAACCACAGCAGGGATGCCGCCCGCCAGCTCCAGGGTGGCCAACACATGGGGCATGGCAGCCAGGCGATAGAAGAACGCTTCGCTGTGTGCCCGGGGTCCGGCCCACTGCAGCTTTTGGAGCATCTCCCTCTCAAACACCAGCCGGCTATCGTCCAAGCTGAGCGGCTGGAGGTAGCCGCGGGTCCAGATGAGCCCGCCGATGCGGTACTCATACAACGCGCCAAGGCTCGTGCCGAGCAGCATTGGCAGGAAGTACACTCCGTGCTCGGCTGCCGGGCTGATCTCGGCGCATCTATTTGTCACCAGGTTGGCCAAATCCCACTGAAACCTCGTGCAGTGGTTGCGGGCTGCCTGCTTGGTGTAGCCGAATACCTTCTCCAAGTTCCGGGGAAAGAATTCAAAGTTGTCGAACGTGCATATAAGGACCAGCCGCCGCGGATCGGCGTTCGGGTCCGCCGCCAGGCCATGCGCTGTCCGAAGGCGCTGGCAGACCAGTGGCCACACATCATCTACATAGAAAAAGCTCTCCATCCCCGCCGGCAGCTTGGCGCGCAGCTCCTCAGTGGACACATTGAAGAGGCCGCGCGCAGCCAGCCGGATCCCCAGCGCCATGCCCTCGACGAAGGAACGCATGCGAGTGGCGTCCTTGTCGGTGATATGATCCCCCCCACCGAAGTCGAAATTGAGCACTGCAACCCGCTCTGCGCAGCCAAAGACATGATTTTGAGCAAGTGATGGTTTGCACCCAGGTGGACAAGGGACTCACCAGACATGCAAACCACACCATCACGCAGGTTGAGTAGCTTGCGAACCATCAGTGGCGGATGCACAAGGTTGCAGGTACTTGTGGGAAGCAAAGGAGGGACAACGCACCCTCGTCAATTGCAGTGAGCAACTCTTGCCATGCCTTTCGCTCATTGCCAGCTCTGGCCCTTGCGGCTCGTTCGAGTAGCACATCTACTAGCTCCGCCGCATGGGTCTTGCCTGCTCCCGAGCCAGCCTCCAGGGTCGGGAGGAGGAATTGCTTCTGGTTGACTGTGCCACGGTCTCCAATTGTGGAGAGCACCTGTCCGTCCATGACTGAAGCCTCATTTCATCACTGCTGAATACCAGGGATCCAAGTTGCAGTACTAAAATCTTTTGGAATGGTTATGTATCATGGCCAAAGCACAGAGGTGACATGCAAGTCATGAAAATGTGCAAGCGGACCGACATGTTTCACCCACAATCAGCGCTGCTGAAGCATACCCGGTCCAGTATGTCCTCCCCAACGTCATCCCTGTTCACGATGAACGCCTCGCGAGCAGCGCTCCTATGCTCCACAGGTTGCCCAAAACCCAAGCCGTACAAGTAGCAAACGGCAGCTTCCACGCGATCAATTTGCGGTTCGGGCCCCACAGTACCTGGCAGCATCAAAGATGATGAATACACCGAAAGGAACCCTGGGTGTGAATGGAAGCAAGCCTACCCGGAGAGTGCAGTAGTGCCCAGCTACACCCACGCAGTAAACATGAAGCACTAGTGATACTGCTGTCAGTTGGTTCTGCTTGATGACTGTTTGAGTCTGGCTGACATTGTTTAAGAACTGCTGCAACAGTAACTGCCAGTTTCCTGCTGTCACAGCCTGTGGGCGGAATGGAAACACATCCCAATACAGACCCAGGCTGGAGCTGCGGATTTGGACAAAACCAGTTTGGATGAGGATTGCAGGGGGAGAAACACACACAGGATCTGCCTAGAAACCAGATATGACCCACACAAAGTGACACTAGCTGCGGCAGCCAACGCTGTCCGGGAACCCAGATATACGTTGGGGGTAAAAAGCAAGGAGCTCATGAGTGACTGGCAACAATGACAGCCTTGCTGAATGTAAACAAGCTGATGCACTGCTGTTGCACTAACATATGTTGAACCTACTCAAGTCCACTCGCAGCTCGCACTGACTCTCTGTAGGAATCACACACCCAACCAGACAAAGTCCAATCATCTCCCAATACAAGGGCGCCGCAAAAGCTCTTGCAGTGGCCAGCAAGAAGCCACTTCAAGGGAATCCAATGCAGGAAACGGTGCGGAAGAGCTGCTGCACTTTGGGGATATGCTGTAAATCTTATGCTACCAAGGGCTAGAGGCGAAGAGGTGTACGCACTGAGCAGTCCATACTAAGGGTCTTGCGGCAGACATTGAGAGCTACCCGGGACATGTCCACACCTGAACTCCTGAATGAAGCGTACAGTTGACTCCTCTTCTCATGGAGACCCTCATCCTCCTCCACCAGCTGCTGGTATACCTCCTTGAAAACGGCTCTCTTCTGACAATCTTTGGCGCTGCACCGTGCCTCCGCGGCTTCTTCAACCTTTGAAGCCAGATCAGCAATGTCCTGGTTCAGCTGCTCCAGTTGTTTTGCTCGAGCGTTCATCCCTGTGCAATCAGCAAATCACCACCCTCACTGAAGCAGCACAGCTTTCTCAAATTTGCTGATAGGTGATCTAATGATCTATCCAGGCAATTCAATACCTGAAGATCAAAAGGCAAAACCCACGCGCATAATGTGGGGGCTGCCAGTGTAGAATCTAGAGGTGACCACGCTGAACCAGGCGGAACAGGTGCAGAGACTGCTGTCTTGACAACCAAATCAGCAGTGTCCCCCCAGGAGAGCCGCACAGCAAAATCACACGCTGATTCCAGTAGATCGAACAAATTTCATCGATAGAGAGGCGCACCTGTACCGCTGACGAACGCTTTTAGTTTGGCAAGAGCCCCATCGCCCGCCAAGAGGAAGTTCACTATCTCCAATGGTATGGCATCGTCCGACAAGTCAGTAACTATGCTTGCACTCGTTTCAATATCCACATCAGCCGCCATTAAAAGCTGTTCAGCTTGCGCCAAAGCCTCCATCCTGTTAGTAAAAACCATAGCAATTGCCTGCAAGGGCCACAAGTCAGCGACTTAAAGCAGTGGATAAAGCTGCCTGATAATTGAACTGATGTCGAAAAGGGCTAAAAGTCCAGCACCTGCTTGGACCAGAACGGAATGTGACAGGATCACTTGGGAACGTTAGTAATCACAGTCGTATGTAGATGACGTAGATATCTGTTAAACAGCGAATAACACCTTTGCCACCACCTGAGGCTAGTCCAGCTCTGTATCCTGAATTTTATGTGTTGATAGAATTGCTTGCTGTCGTTTATGAATGCAGATGCAGATTTCATGTAGCTTCTTGACCTCGAGAAGCTTCTCAAGCTTAAGGGGCCCCCGGGGGGATCCGGGTCCCCCACCCTCTCGTCACGACAGCATCGAGAATGCTTCTCGAGAAACAGAGCCACGACAGAACTACTCAGGAGACTCTAGACAGTAGGCAATGTTATCACTTCGACCAACACTTGCGGCAACAAGTGTTCGCAGTACTGCCCACTTGCGCACTCAACAGCTAGTAGCAAAAGCGGTTGATCGGTTGTGCAGATCATCTGACTCCTCAGCATCGTCCAGGCGATCTTTGCACAAATCCGGTTCTCGAGGAGGTTCGAAGGCAGGGTCGTTGCTGACAATTGTTTGTGCCGCTGGTGTTTTCCCAGCACGGGCCTTTGCAGCAAGCATGTCTGAAGCAAAGACAGCCACGTTCGCAGCGGTGTGGCCATTATCCATTACACAGTTAATATATCATAAGATTTACACCATGACCTTGTATGGATGTGCCGAATTCGTCTGAAGAATGCATGAACTTCTTCCCTGATAATAATATCCTGTTGACTTCGGCTTAATTTCCAGCTGAGTTTCTTTCTCATGTGTTTGCAAGCTTATTTCAAATTGAATAAGTATGGTCTTTGCGTTCTAAAATATGCTTGTCCAGGGTTGCTTCTGGGGTGTCGAGCACTACTTCAACAAGCACTTCAAGGAGGGTATTCTGAAGAGCGAGGTGGGCTATACTGGCGGTGACACGAAAGATCCCAACTACAGACAGGTGAGAAGGAACTGGACACGTACAGCCTACTCTGTTGGTCCTCTGAGTGACGATGCAGGTGGTGTTGCCAGAGATGAATTGCCTTCTCATCTGTGCTATGTACCCCGGACAAGACATGTATGTTCCTGGGTATTTCCTTCCTGTTTCCTTACCATCATGCAAGGAGTTATGCGTGTAATCTTGCAAGCGTGAAGGGGTTCTTTTCTGGGTTCCATTCTGTAATTGGATGTCAGATTGTGTGAGGAGGCCCAACTTATTGTGATCGTATTGCAGGTGTGCTCGGGCACCACTGGTCATGCAGAAGCTGTGCGCTTCGAGTATGACCCCTCCAAGGTGAAATATGAGGACTTGGTGAGCATCTATTGCCATTATTATTTTTTTGTGACAGCTTGCATATACTGAGTGAAACGTTGTGGCATGCACTGAGCACCTTAGTGGCCCATGCAATCACTGTTGTGTCTGTATCAGTGAATGGAGGGAGTTACTTTGCAGGTGGAGTACTTTTACCGCATCCATGACCCCACCACCAAGAACAGGCAGGGCAATGATGTTGGCACACAGTACCGGAGCGCAATCTACTACGAAGACGATGAGCAGAAGAGACTTGCTGAGGTGACTGCCTGCTTGTCTGCCCTAAATCCTCCTCCAGTATGGTGCCTTCAAGACGACCTAAGTGTCTTACGCGGTCTGCACTTGACTTAACTCCTGCCATAGGAGCATGACGCAGTTTCGTATGATTGTCACCACAGTCCATTTGAAGCAAATCTTCTAAAAGGTTTTATCTTTTGTGGGTGCCTAGTTGTAGTCCAAGCAAATGGCTAATGAATAGTGGCCTTGCCAATGACCTTGCTGTGCTGAATTGTTTGTCGAGCATGTGTATGTGTGTGGCAGGAAAAGACCGCGGAGCTGCAGAAGACAAGGATCAGGGCTCCAATCACAACAGAGATTGTGCCAGCACAGCAATGGTTCAGCGCAGAGGAGTACCACCAGAAGTACCTGGTCAACAACCCAGGTGGCTACTGCAATCATGGGGAGCGCTGGTGATGGCAGTCATCGGGCGTGAGAAGGGATTCATGTTGCCAGAAACACCTCTGAACGTGCCTCGATTGTGGTCGTAGCTTTTTGCATGTTTTCTTCGTCTGACCATAGTACTAGTAGCCTGAGGTAGGCTGACAGCGGGCAACATGTTAGGAGGAGGGCAAAATGATCAACAAGGTGCATGGTGCTGCAATTACTCAAGTTTTGTAAGTCTATGAGTGTTATTGTGAAAATGGGTCTGTTACTTGCATGCATGTGCACGCTACAACAGACTGTCTGAGAACTTCATCCTGATCGGACTACATCATGTTCAGGAAGCAGCAAGAGATAATAATGCAGTGGCATGGCCTTTTAGGGACTGTGGGCAATCTCTTCTCTTGCATGCTTTGTCAGCTTGCAGTCTCCCCAACTTGGGCTCTGAACATTTTTTACAGTGTCTCGATTCATCTCATACATTGGACAGCAAAGATGGACATTCCTAGTCGGCCCGTGGGCACATGTCAATATTAAGAACTAAAACATGATTGTCCACACGTGCATTGTGGCACTCCTAAAAAGTTTTAGTAAAAACCCTGAGCCAGATCAATGCTGAAGAAGAATTGCAAGGACAGCAGGAATGGTAGCATTGCAAATGGCACCATTATTCGAACATAAACCCCCACATCAAAATTGTTCCACGAATCTTTTGCACGTATTGTCTGTTGTCAAAACGCCACGTACATTTTATATTAAAACTTTTATTCACAGACAGCTGGTTTTCCCTCGTTTCCACCTGCTGCTTCATATCTTTCTACACACGGGCATGACCCTGAACAAAATCAGAGACAGACTGTACCAGTCAAACTGCACTCACATGTCAGCATTTGTAAGTTGTGTCATATGGCATGCCAGTGCCAAAAGCACCTCCACTACTCCACATGTTGCACTCTCTTGGTCCTGTAAGCGGCATGTAACAAAATGGTCACCAAAGAAAGACCCGACACTGTGTCGGCGACACAGGTGACATGTGTCCCACCTTTTGCTTTCGACATGCGATGACTCAGGCAGATGTTCACCAGCGAACATATATACATCGCCTGTTCCTCTTCAACAGTCCCAATGAGCTCTGCCCCTGTACAATGTACACCTCCTTGCTGGCCCACATCAGAAGAAGGAGAAAGCGATTACATTCCAGCCATCTAGGGCTGATTAGGTGTCCTGTCATCTCCCACATCAGCAGTAATGACATCAAAACAATCCATGACAAATTTGGCAACCCCCACCATCTTCCTCATCAGAAGAGCCCAGCAATTTTCACGCCGGCAGCGCTGGAGTGTGACCTGGCATCCGTCACATGATGCAGCACTTCTTCTTTTTGCTGTCCGGGGGCATGGCATCAAAAAGCGCCTGCAGCCGCTTGGCTACATTGGCAAAGCTGGGCCTCTTGTCCGGCTGCGGCTCCCAGCACTCGCACACCAGAGCCTTTAGCTCCTCTGGAACCACCTTCCCATATCTGCCAGCCACAGAAACAAGTGAATTAACCCGTCAAGCACACCTGTGGGACATCTCACCCAGCAGAGGGGTAGGAAGCATTGCCTAGCACTGCCCCTCTATCGTTCTAATCGTCTTTAGGTGCTGCACATGCCTGTGGCGTGCAGACACACCCAAAAGGGAATATGTAGAGGACTCTGCACAGCCCTGCAGACTTCAAGCATGTCATGCTATCCCTGCAGAGATGTCACTGGTGATGTAGCTTGAGGCTGTGCCATGGTTCCAAAAACCCAGAGGCAAGCACATGGAGTCAACAGTGCTGCCTCTCCTCAAGGGCCTCAATATTTGCTGTGAAGCGACATCCTCCTTTCCTGTCATGTGAGGTGGACAGACACTCCTCTTGCGAACTATTGAATGATACTCTGGAGAACACCTTGGCAGTATTGGTTGAGGGAGTTTTTGGGACATCTAAACCAGCCCTAGATGGCTGGTGAGATGTGATCGCTTCTTCTTCTTCTTCGGGATGGTATGCCAGGACACTTGTCTGCCCATGCTACCTCCCGCTGACACCACTGTTGTGGCCCTGAGATGACGACTGTTTTTATGCTTTTTCATGCTTTCAGAGTTCAGGGTTTTAGGATTGGGGTTAGGATTGGGCTTTTAGGGGATGGGTTAGGGTTTGCCTGTTGAATTTGCCCCAGGTGGGCCGCGCATGGTTCATGGCGGCTCTGCGCGCGGCCTCCACTGGGTGCAGGTGGCCGAAGGGGATCGCGCCCTCAAACAGCTCGTACGCAATCATTGAGAAGGCGTACACGTCCACCTGTGTGAAAAACAAGTGAATGACCTGCTGAGTACTGGTAGGGCCTGGAGAATATCACAATCTGAGGCGTCACATGCTGCACAGCACAACACAAAGCACTCCGGAACTGGCAGGCTATACTCAAATGATGTGTGCATGCATGGAGCCCTGACTGTTGTAAGCCCACTGCAAGGGCTGATGGCTTGCAGGTTCTGGGGCTAGAAGAAGTATGCAAGCATCAGCGTTGCTTTCATTAATCCCTGTGAGCGCGATGGCCCAACAGAGGTGCCAGCAAAGGGTGAAGGCGCAAACTGCAGTGCGCCCAGTTTAATTGTAGCAGTGGGCTGAGGAACAGACTCTCTCCAGATTGTTCAATGCCCAACTCTCTCCAAACTTACAATGCACAATCGAGATGGATATGATCATGGCATGACACATATGCAGAGGAGCGGAGAGTCCAGGGACGCACCTTGGTGTTGTAGGGCTCATGGCGGAACACCTCAGGGGCCATGTACCTGTAGCTGCCTGTCTCACCCGTCAGTTTGTACCTGCATGCATTACATAAGCAGGCTTGTTTTCAGTTTCGACTATGGTTCAATTTCTTTGGCAGGATGACCTTGTGAGGGTTTCCAAGTTTCTCTGTGCATGTAGGAATGTCATGCTGGGTGCTGACTCTGACGATCAGAGTTAGACACCTGATCAGCCCTAGGTGGCTGGAAAAGGTGCAATCGACTGAATGACTGGCATAAACCCCTTTCACCCATTGTACTTCACCAACACTGAAAAGGGTCTTCTGTGCGTTCAAGAGTCTCTTGGTGCTAATATCCAACTTCCTGGATGCTGTATTGCACTACACTGCTACAGCATGTCTCTCTCGCAGAGATGGCTGAGTAATGAATATCTAAAGTTGTGGATAAGCAATTTGGTGACAGGAAGCAGCAGTGAATTCAAACACCCCTGCAGAGTTTTGGGCAAGGGGGCGCGCACCGCTCCAGCTGGTGCCCCTCCATGCCATCCTCCATGTCGCGGTCCAGGTCCATGGTTGATCTGCTTTTTGCGGCGTTGATGTTTTGTGCGAGGGATTTTGACAGCCCAAAGTCGGCGATCTTGACAACGCCCAGCTCCGCCGCAATGTCACGATCGGTGCTGTCATGAGGAATGCCGCCCAGCATCAGATTGGCCGGCTTCAGATCGCGGTGCATGCAGGACATCTTGTTCTTGCTGCGCGCATGCCACACAGTGCCTTCTTCAGGAGTGCACGCGCGCACTGAGAGAGTTTTATGGGTGTGTTTGTGTGTGAGAGAGAAGGTGACCTCCTCTCTCAACACAGCACCTTGTGGAGATCGCGGTGATATCGGGCAACAAGCTGTTATGCTAGTACTGCAACCTTAAAGGCCTCCTGGCGCGCCTTCTTGGGCTGCAAATATGGCAGTCACATGGGAGGATGTGGGATGCCATGCGCATGCATGCACCAACTGACATGCATACGCTGAGAACACAACCTCTCATGCGATGCTGTAAAACACGCCGCGAAAATGGCACGCATGCCCAAACTCTGCTGCATTGCGGGTAACAGATGGGAAATAAACTCAGAGAGCTGAAAGAGCTGGATCTGTAGGAATATACAGCTCTTCAAGGCATGCCACCAAGTCTGCATTGTGTGCTACTTTCACTTCTCTGAAGGACCCTCTAGGGCTCAGGTTTATGATCTAAGATTCAGCGCTTAGAAATCAGGATTCAAGGGGCCACGCACTTGCGGGCGTGGAGGTACTGCATGCCGCGCGCACAATCGAGGGCCATCTCTGTGGCGCGGCGCAGGCTCGGGGGCGAGGTCGCGCCACTGTACAGACCTCAGAAATTAAATCTCAATTACTTCAGTCAACGTTATAGTTTATGGGGATTAGACTTAGGTTTAGGGTGAAGGGGCCTTTACAACAACAAGTTTTCTTTCTGATACGATGGTGGACACATGATATATTACAGAACTTCCCTAGTCGGGGGGTAGAGCAAGGCTTTTGAGAAGGAAAGTCCTGCCTGTTCACGCGCTTGAAGAGGTCTGTGAGGGAGCCGCCCGGGAGGAATTCGGTGATCATCATGTAGGGCTGGCTGTGCGTGACTGCGCCCAGAAACTGCACCGCGTGCGGGTGATGCACCTTCTGCAATGTGTTCAACTCCGTCCTGGAGCCAGCCAATATGAAGCCTCACATCGAGAGACATCTTGGCATTCCATAACCTTGCTCAGACATCAACATTCTTCATGTCCGCTCTGTTTATTGAGAATATCATATGATCAAACAATGCATGCAGAAAACACCACAAAGTGCCGTATGTGGACAAATGCAGGTGACAGACACCTGCAATTGCATGTTCAGGCAATACCGCAATGGTAAGTGCCACGAAGGAAGGTGCACTGGTGCATCAGGGATGGTGGAACTGCAGACAACTTGCAAGAAGTCGCTAACCTGAAGTCTCCCACGGCCACTGCGTCGGATCTGCGCAAGATCTTGACAGCGACAATGGTGCCATACCACTTGGCCTTGTGGACCGTCCCAAACTCGCCTTCTCCAACCTGTGCCAAGCACCCAAGTGGTCAGGCCACACAATGACTGTGTCACCCAGTGACACCCCACTGACAGCAGAGTGACTCTCCTTGCAGCACTTGCCAGACAGCTTTGCCCACAAACAGGCGCACCTTTTCCAGGATTTGCAGATCTTTGGGGTCGATTTCCCATTCCGGCTGCAGGGCCTCGTCACCATCGTCCCACATTCTCACAAACCTGGGCCCCAGCAAGCATTTCACCATCAAGCACATGGGCACACCTCAAATTGCAGAGTTCGTCTTTTGATGAGGGATTGCGCACACCTCCGCTCACACTACTTGTTACTGACTAGGTCGATGTCACTCTCCGAGTCATGACCAGCATAAAGCACTTCTACAGGCAGAGAATGAAGTCCTTTCGGCAAGAGTGGAAGGGCAAGGATTGGGCTTTGCATCTGTTGCCAGTAAAGTTATCTTCTTGGCATGGTCTGAAGAGAATGGTGGGGGCACACCCTGAAAGGCGCGATGAGGTGAGTTCCACGAGGCCCCCATCCTTGGCCTTGAACACCTTGGCGCCGTTGCTGACCAGCAGCTGCACCACTTCCCCATGGTCCCCCCGCACAGCATCCTAGACCACAACAGCGCACAGCAGCCCCCTTAGGTTGTATGGCATGCATGCAAGGTTGATGAGTAATATGCAAAGAGAGACATGGCACCACGCACAGACATGGCAACGGCTGAATGTCAATAAGCAGGAGATCGATAAGCTATGACACTGTACTGTACACACCTCCAATGGCGTGCGATTGAAGCGGTCGATGGGGTTTGGATCGCACTTCCCCTCTGTGAGAAGCCACTGCACCACTGAATAGCAGCCCTCCGCTGCTGCGAGGTGCCTGCAACAAGTTTTCTGACCATCTCAGCCATGCCAGTATGTACCCAGTCCGTCTGCATAGAGGGAGATGCCTCTCTGTTGCATTATGTCAAGGCAATGGCATCCAGTGCAATCCTGAGCCATGACATGCCAAAGAGGTGAAGACTCACAAGGGTGTCCTCTTATCATAGTCCCTGCAGGACTCGTCGGCCACCTGCAGCCCAGAAGCCATTGGTGTGGTCAAGGTTCTTATGTCTCGAGTTTCTAGGACTGAAGGCCACTCAGATAGCATGATGAGGGCCCGCTTCTACATGACATACGCATGTAATTTCTTTTCGCTGCGTGCTGAGAAAGGGGGCGGGGATCTTACATTTATACCCCATGTGTCGCAGATCCTTTTTATACGGCTGATGTCTCCCACTGAGGCGAAGAACAGCAACTCTGTTGTTGCTTGCCGTTTTGCAGCTACAGCTCCATGCAAGGAGTGGGCCTTTTTGATATTATCAGAAATTTGCGCGTCTATTTGAGCCCTTTCTGAAGGGCTCACAATATTGTCACTCGCAGTGGGGAAAAACGGTGCGCGGATGTTCACGCTTGAGAATGATGAATCTGGAATTCTAACACCGTTAGTGCGTTGAGGGGTCTTTCCAGAGCTGCCGCCGTCGGGCTGCAGATCACCCATTCGACCGTTCCTACATTATACTTGTTTTACTGCCAAAAAGTGCCCTTCTTCCCATTGACTGAGGGAGGGTCTAACAAGGCCAGTTCCTGTTACAACGACGACGCTGAAAGGCTGTCTGTGAACTCGCGATAGCTTCCGGAACAAGATTCTTCCTCCTACCCACGGGGGCTTACTCAGCGGGTACGTGTTCCACTGGGCAGACCACAACTGCAGTGGATTCCACATATGTATGCATGCAAAATGGTACATTCGCAGACTGTACAGGCCAGGCTGTTGGCGCGACGTTTCCACGTGTCCAGTACAAATGTGTCCAATTTTGAAATGCGCCAGATCTAGGACTTTGGAGAGCCCCGAGGGACCACTGGTAGTTCAACTACCGTAGTTGTAGCTTGTAGGTATCCTGAGCTAATCATAAATAATCAATTAATTAAGCCTCGAAAGTAGCGCGCATTGCTGTTGCCGCCATGCGGCACATGGCACATGCCAGACACCCAGCATGACATCCATACATTCACGTCATGCCTGGTCGAGCCGCCATTGTGTTCAACATTATGGCATTCACGTCACAAAGACACCCCACCATTCATATTGCACCTGCACTGAATGCTAGTGCTGGCTTCTGACTGCACAGCTGCACTGAGCACATGCAGCATTGATGCTGTCAAACTTGTCGAGGACAGGCAGCTGACTCTGTTGATTGCCCAGGAACTCCACTTCGGTGGCTAAAATGCTGCTTGCAGCAACCTCCATGAGCTTCTTCACTTCAGCCTGCACCCCATCTGTATCTTCAGTTTATTTTGCCCAGAGCATCACAACAGCTCATTATGAGCAGGACCCCTGGAGATGCAATGACAAGCAATCTGATAGTCAGATTGCAGGATGCTGCAGGGTAGACCAGCTCAAGGCGCCTTACCCGAGCATTGACATCCTGGATATTGTCCCAGACCTCCCTGGGTGCCAAGAGGAGGAAGATGGTGAGGCGCTCGGCCAACAAGTCTGCCTGCTCTGGTTGAGATTGACAGGCATCGCATGAACTGCCAACCATCAGCGCATCGTCCACCTGTTGATAAAGCTCCAGTCCTCGTATCTCGTTCAGCAGCTGCGCCCACCAATACATGGGTCAAAGAGATGTGTAACAACCTAGAACCACAATGCGTGCTGTGGACAGCGGCTTGCCTTGGTGAATAAGAGCATGTAGTTCTCTGTTCTGATGGCTGTAAGTGACTGGAGAACATCAGCTGAAGCAGCAAGGGTCACGGCCGGCAGAGCCAATCAGGGCACTTTGACGAACACAAGCAAGCTTGGAGCATCATGTATGTTGCAGCAAGGATTTGCATCTGCAACTCTACTCCCTTTGTCTTGGCAAGCTAACCAAGCAAGAGAAGGCCGGGGGGGATAGCCACCGTAGTCACAGTTGCCGGCTGGGAGCAGGGAACGCCAGGGCTGACACTACAGGAGGAGCTCTGCCGCACAGCAATGAAATGCACCAAGCTCGGCAGCGGAGCGGCGCGCACAGCGGCAGAGATAGCGGACTTGCCAGAATGCAAGGCTGGTGAGGCAAGGAGCTGTGGCAGAGTCGTCTGCCAGAATCCTGGCGCTTGCTGCCACCCCCTGCAGCACACTCTCCTTTCATGGCCGCGGACTCTTCACATCACAGAGGTGGTTGCTATGTTATGAGCCTCGGCTCTGCCTAGTACTAAAGGAAATGCATGCGAGAGTAAGGCAGCCAAGCGACCTGCTCAGCTGCTGGATGGTGTGCCCTGTTCCATGCACCCGAGGAGAAGAAGCTGGAAGCGAGTCATGCAGAGGCCAACATGTGAATGTGCGAGCACTTTGGGCATTCCCATGCGTTCTTTGCCCACGGCTTGGGAGGCCTTGAGAATGACGAATCCCTCGATTTCTGGAGGCATGGGACTCACTCGGAACGGCGTTCAAGGGTGAAGAGCACAGAGTCCAGCCTGGGAAATGCCCCCATCTTCAAGTAGCCTCTGGGCTGCCCTGTTGTTGTATCGACGCGCTTCATTGCCTCAAAGAGGTCCGTGAGCGGCACCCAGTGCTGCAGCACACACCAAGGCTACAACCATGGCACTGGTATCAAAGATTTATTGGAGGTTTGAGATATTTGTGGAGTTGATGAGACCAGGAGGAGTGTCCGGCACACCGGTGGATACTTGAATCTGGCTGTATCCAAAATCAGGACCAAGTCTCTGCCTTCATGATAGCCTCCCACAGGGCTGAAATGCCCGTCACCTGCATTCCAGCCACATCAGGGAGAGACACCATCCCAAGATGGAAGTGCTAAACAAAGGGATAGAACAGGCTGGCATGTGGACACAAAAGGTGCATGCAGAACCATTTGTGGCTGCTTACCTGTCTGCAGGAACTGTTTCCGGGAATACGACACTATGAGATGCTCTGATTCTGATCGTGAGGTGCTCTGCACATCTTCCCTGAACTCCTCCACGCTGAAGGTGCCAGACTGCTTCACCTCCACCTTTGCACCATTGCACCGCGCCAGGCATGCAGCCTGATGACACATCGAGAGCACTCACGAGAGCATGCCACAGGTGGAGCAAGTGCAAAGGACAAAGGTGATGGGCTTTGTCACTGAGCAAGGTGCCTGCAAGCCACTTGTGAGCAGATGGCCTGCCTGGTGCAGCACAATTCCCTCGTTAGCCACTCGACTGATAGGCAGGCAGCAGTCCAGCATTTGTTCATGGAACCTGTCAAACAACGCAAGAGAATTGGATTTTTAATGTTGATCAGCTATGTGCTCTCGACTGGAAAGCTATACTGAATTCAGGAACCCACAGGTGGTGTCCAGCAGGTGAGGAGGCAATCGTAGGAACAGAGGCAAAGCCTACCAGCGCCATGGGCCCTTCCAAGCTCTCCTAGGATCTATTGCCAGCGTGTTCAGGACCATTGCCAAACTGCAATCACAGGCGGTTATGCAGAAGTCAATTTTTGGAGGTAGGAGGAAACGATCGCATGGAATTGGAACTGTGCGATGTTCGGCCTGTTCTTCCGTGGCTCACTGACAAAAGACATGGCCATCACCAACCGGGAGTTGTGCCTTTTGGTGAACCAGGGCTAAAGTCGGGAGGACGGACCTGGCCAGGCCACAGAAGGCAGGCTCATCCTGAGTGCGAAATTGCTCAATGAGCTTGAAGAACCCCTCCATGGTGCCTCCCAGGAGCGCCTCTGCAAAGAGCTGCTTACCTGTGCCAATCGATGATGACATTCGTCTCTGAAACCTAGATGTGGAATTTTTGGGAGCTGCCTGCTTCACTGCTCATGCGGATAGTGATGCATTTGAGTACCTGAACAGAGATCCTTACCTTCTTGAGAAGAGAAAGCTATCGCAGGTGGTGATGGCAGGTGCCTCTTGTAGAAGGTCTTTGTGACGCCTGCCTGGGAAACTGCTGGTGCTGCAGAGATAGCCATTGAAACCAGCATGGGGGCATTGGCTGCAGCAGTGTTTGCATCTTGCATCTGCACAGCGACAGTGTCGGCGGGCAGCTCTGCTGACGCTGCCACTTCAGACGTGTCCACAAAGAGGGTGCTCCTCTGAGCTGGCAATGAAGCTAAGGGTCCATCGTGAAAGTGGGCCTGGGCATTTCTGAGGGTACACTGTACTCCCCTGCGATTAAGGTCGCAATCGCTTCTAACGTTATGCCGTGTAAAGTAGTGGTTCCTCAAGACTCCAACACCGGGCTCAATGAGCTTATGATGCGCACCTGCGATCCTTCTGGCCAACAGACTGTGCTTGCACTAGCACGCAAAGCTGTTGAAGAGGTGTTTCACAGAGTAACGCAGATCTGTGGAAGCAGAACGCTGCCCGACGCAGTGATGGGGCTTTCAGTTGCTGCATCTCTTTGTGACATCGTCATATGGCGGGTGCATCCAAGACTTGAGATCTGAGAAATGTTCAATGAAAACCACTACAGCTCCTGGAGATCTGGGCACGATCAGAGATTGGCTTCAGATTCTGTTGAGCAATCTGTTACAAGTCGTCTTTAAGCAGAGGTGCGCTTGCAAAATTGAAGCAGTAACTTACCAGACTTACAAAACGACTTTAGCGTTGAGTCTATGTAGACAGGTTCTCAGCGTCCTCCTTGTGAGCCAATGACCGTTGTACGATCTTGGCAGCATGTTGTCACGTGCTGGCAGCTTCCGTTGTGCAGAGCCTACTTTGGCACACCTGTGCTGCAAAACGGCCATATTTGGCCGGCCAGGAACGCACAACCAGAAAAAACACAAGGCATTAAGTTGAAAGTGATCCAAGATCTGACAATGTGTGTGCGTCTTTGTGCAGCTGATGTGCATAAATGAGTAAACGTAACTTTTGCTGACTGCTGATTGGAATACACCTGTGCGTGTTTCTGGTTAGAGCAAGTAGACAGAGGCAGCTTATGGCCAACTCTACGGTCGCCCGTAAGGGTGAAACATACAAGTGAGTAGGATCTCCTGTTTGGCCTGATCAAGTGTTGATGGCTCCCATCTGGTTCAGATCTCTCATGAAGAGCACTGTGTACACCCTGTTGACAAGGATATTAGCATTACTACTTGTTCGGTTACGATCAGCTGCCCATGCTGCGCGGCCCTGTGCGATCTTGCCGGTCTGCCTGAAGCATTACTCTTTATGATCCTCTTTACGCTGACACAGGGACAATGCTAGGAAGAAAGACGTCCGCCACTCAAACATACTAGCTGCAAAGGCCATTGCAGATGCCGTTCGAACTAGTTTGGGACCTCGAGGCATGGACAAAATGGTACGTCCTGATGCTCTTGCAGTGGCAGAGGGATAGTCGTCTCATTGCTCTGGAGCTGCAGGGCACAAATAGGAGTTACTGTCCGTGCCTGGTTGCAGGTTACTCAGCCAAATGGTGAGGTCATCATCACCAATGATGGCGCTACAATCTTGAACAAGATGACAGTGACGCAGCCAGCTGCAAAAATGCTGGTGGAGCTGGCAAAAGCACAGGTGAAATCTCCATCAGCCGCATGAGCCATACTACTGCCACGTACTCATCTTGAAGATTTCCCCCTCTGCATGGCCGTCTATGCATGGGAAGTCTTGGCACTTGTGCAGCACAAGTAGAAACTCGTTGACGCACAATTTCAGGTCTAATAGCTCAGGAATCTCTGTGCTCTTCAGGATGTGGCGGCCGGTGATGGGACCACTTCAGTGACTGTTATCTGTGGAGCGCTGCTGCGCAAGTGTCTGGAGCTGCTGGAGAAGGGTGTACACCCCACAGTCATCTCCGACTCCTTTGCCAAGGCCGCTGCCAAGGCAGTGGAGGTCCTGGAGAGCGTGGCCATCCCTGTGGACCTTGGCGACCGCGAGTCCCTCATAAAAGCAGCCAACACGTGCGCAGTTGCAACCCCTAGAGCAAGTCAATGTCCTGATGGCAACAGAGGCACACAGGCTTGCCACAAGCTACAGTACCTTCATGTCTTTTCTTGCCAACTCGGCTGGCATTCTTCTGAGCATTTAGCTGTTGGCTCTAGGCACAGCATTGAGGCCTTTGTTCCTTAGAGAGACTGCAATGATCTCATCCTTTTGGTGGAGAAGGCTCATATTTCCCCGTGGACACTTCTGTATCTAGTATCCTTGCAGAATGTATATGCATGGCGGGTGCAGACTTTGCGGTAGCTGGCTAAACTTTGGGGATGGTGGGTGTTTTCCAGGTCATTGAGCAGCAAAGTAGTGTCCCAGTACTCCACTCTGCTATCACCCATGGCAGTGGACGCCGTCCTGAGGGTTCTCGATCCAGCACGGCCGGACTTGTAAGTGGCGCACTGTCCCTTCTCTGCAATCTTGCAGTTTTGTGGACATGCCCATTTCTCATAAATATTGTCGGTTGTGCTGTTTGAAGGTCCAATATGCTCGCAAGCTCGCCTGCCAAGGTTGATTGTGCATTCATGGTACTCTTGGTTGTTATTGACTGTGGTACATGGGAGGTTTGTACTAACAGAAATACCTTCCTTCCACGCTTGGAAAGTGCTGCTCAGGGTTGCTGCCTCTGATATGGTGCAGTTTGTAGCTCCTGATAATTTTATGGCACCCTTTTGAGTGGCTACCTTCTGAGTTTGTCTTCCCCTGAGGAACATCTGGTACCTTGCTGCAGCCTGGACCTGAAGGACATCAAGGTGGTGACCAAGCTGGGGGGCACTGTGGACGACTCAGAGCTGGTGGATGGCGTTGTCTTCGACCAGAAGGCTTCAAAGACAGCGGGGGGACCCACCAGGGTGGAGAACGCGAAGGTCGCACTCATCCAATTCTGCATATCCCCGCCCAAGACCGACCTGGAGAACAATGTCATCATCTCTGACTACACCCAGATGGACAGGTAAGCCCCATGAGACCCAGACTTCCCTTTTGTGCCCTTTATTGATTACCTGCCTGTCTGCAACCTGTTGTGGCATTTGTACTAGAGCCAGAAATCAGCGTGTCAAGAGTATGGGCCATGTACAGTCGACTGCAAACGTAGCAGGCGCGTAAGAAGACTGCTATGAGTTGGGCACTTGAAATTTGACTTCTCATGATGTCACTGAAGGACATCTTTGGCTGCAGGATTCTGAAGGAGGAGCGCAACTACATCCTGCAGATGATCAAGAAGATCAGGGCGAGCGGCGCCAACGTGCTGCTCATACAGAAGTCCATCCTGCGCGATGCAGTCACTGACCTCTCCCTACACTACCTGGTCTGCCCTGGTTTTCATATGAATCCTGTTTGATGTGCAGAGAAGGGATGAGGGGTTTGATCTCCTTCCACATCATGTCAGCAAGCTTATTTTAATTTCAAAGCCAATACAGATTGCCGCTGACATGACCATGGATGCGCATAAATGTAGCAGTGTGAGACTGTCTCAGGGATGGATATGGGTGGTTCTAGGTGTGAGATTTTGCTGTATACTGGGTGATGTTTGGCTTGTGTGCTTGTCAGGCCAAGGCGAAGATCCTGGTGGTGCGCGACATTGAGCGGGACGACATCGAGTTCATCAGCAAGACGCTGGGCTGCCTGCCCATCGCACATGTGGATCACATGCGCCCCGAGAAGCTGGGCCACGCGGGCCTTGTTGAGGAAAAGACGGTGAGTGCAACGCGAAATGATTGGCCGTATTGCATCGTCACAGCCAACAATCGGGATTAGCACCCAGCTTTCATGGTGTTCATAAGACATCCAAAGTGCGCGCAAGCATGATGTTCTGCATTACTGCTTCTGCTGCTGCTGCTGCCACGGTAGTCTCCCTTCTTAAATTTTCCACAGGTGCAGGCCTTTCTGGCATGATGTCTCTGCTTGCAGCAATGCTTGCAGCAGTGTGCAAATACCAATAGCTCATGCCATCATACTGCCATTGTCTCACAGCATTGTCGGAGCATTGGCTGAAGATCTTGTTGATTGCGCCTTCAGGTGGGCAAGGGCAAGGTTGTCAAGGTGAGCGGCATAGCGCAGCAGAGCCGCACGGCGACGGTGCTGCTGCGCGGCAGCAACAAGCTGGTCCTGGAGGAAGCCGAGCGCAGCCTCCACGACGCCCTCTGCGTCATCCGCTGCCTCGTGCACAAGCGCTTCCTTATCGCTGGCGGAGCCGCGCCCGAGGTCCAGGTCGCCACGCAGCTGCAGCGCTGGGCCAAGACCCTTGTGGTGCGCCCCTTCCCCTACCCCTGTGCATGCCAAAGACCCCTGCATGGGATCACACCATCGATGGGTGTGTGGTGCTGGGATCTTGCTCACGCATTTGCGCGATCAAAGTTCAGCCTTCTGACACGGGTGATGCTGGGCCATCCACTCTGCATACTGGGTAACAGGCCATCCCGTCGGCTTGCATAGCGTGCCCCAGACTTTTGCTACATGCACTTTTACCTCGGCCCCATGCCTCAAGGTTGACAAGCTCCAGCCCAACATGTCAGTAGTTGCCGGCCAAAGCAGAGCTGCTTTGCATGCGCTGATGAAGCTTCCCCCGGCGCTTGGGCAGGGGATGGAGGCGTACGGGGTGCGCGCATTTGCGGAGGCGCTGGAGGTGATCCCCTTCACACTGGCGGAGAACGCGGGGCTCAACCCAATTGAGATCGTGACCGAACTGCGCAACCGCCACGCCCAGGGCGATGCATCCGCCGGCATCAACGTGCGCAAGGTACGCACACCAGACCAGGCCCTGCCAGCTGTACATGGTGCCGGTATTGACCCCCGGAAATGCTCAAACGCTTCAAATGGGTTGTAGCGTTTGGGGGTAGCTGTCCACCAGTCCGCGCAGGTGTCTGGGGTCATGGAACCCCGATGCCCTCTGTGCCAGTGGGGGCATGTGTGTATGTTCAGCCATTTCTTGAAGGTTGTCTTTGCCAAGGCATACATGCCATACATAGAGAGCGAACCATAGAGGCGTTGGGACCAGTCAGAGACCAGTCCACCACGTGTGACACAGCGCCTGTATAGTTGGACTTTCTATGTACGGCATGTGTGGCATGGCAAAAAGAGCTTCCAAGAAGTGGTTGAAGACTCGCACATGCCTCCCTGCCACCCAGGGCATCGAGGTGCCGGAGAGCACATTGTTAGTCGTGATGCCGAGACGGATTTGATAGATAGGTGCATCCTCTGTTGCTACCCATCAGGGCTGTGGAGGTGAGAACAGAAGTGGTGTCTTCTCTGTGGTGAGGTCCTGGAACACTGATGAGATACACATCACGAAGCTCGCCAAGATGGGTCAAGGGGAGTTTCTGGAGGACATCTGGTGCATGTGCGGAGTGTGTTCTCGGCTGATCAAGTAGGCTGCAGCCAGCCCGGCTGATGGCCAGGCCAGGTGTCACTCTGTCAGTGGACAAGTCTTCAGGTTGGCGTTATGGTATGCAGGGCACCGTGACCAACATGCTGGATGAAAACGTAGTCCAACCGCTGCTGGTCAGCACATCTGCTATCAACCTGGCCACAGAGTGCGTGCGCATGATCCTCAAGGTAAGCTGCCTCCTGTTTTCAGAACCTGAAACGTTCTTATTCATCACAGCTTGAAGACCGGCCTCTATGAGGTGTTCAAACATCAGCTCATTGCGGCCAATCCCTGGCTATTTGACTGTCAAAATGTGGGAATACCTGGTATGTGTACAGCTATGTGGGCATAGCATACTGTAGGTGTTGCTGCAGAGTGCTGACTTGAGTGTTGTGTTGTGCAGATTGATGACATCGTTCCAACCAGGTGATACTAGAGCAGCAGCGCTGGCTGTAGCGCTAATACACCAGATGCTGTGCTGCTTTGTGCTTCTCGCAATCCCCTGCACCGGCTGTTGTTGTAGGACAGCTGTGCAGTCGAAGGTTACGCAGATTTAGTCACTAGCAGGGCTGTCATGTGGTTGCAGCTGCTCGTTTGTTTGCAAATCTGCTTTTCACACTGCTGCCTGCTGGCCTTAGGCCGACGCAACTGGTCAGAACCGGGAATGGGGCTGGTAAGGTGGCATTGCTTGACAAATTGCCTGTTTCAATATAATAAACCTCAGCCACCACAGTTGTCAGCATGATGGTGATTTTGATGGACATGAACATCACTCACATGAACGATGACAGCGGCATGACAATCGCAAGTGGTAAGAAATTTAAATGTTGGGTAAGAAACGTTGAGCTGAGCAGTGCAACGGATGCTGTACATTCACAACAAACATGCAGTCCCTTTGAATGAGCTCCTGTACAATGGGATCATCTGGTATCAGCAAGTCATGGGGCTGATGATTAAGATCGGGGCTGATGATTAAGATCTTCGAATGCTGCTAATTATAATAACAATTAGACAACTGCTCCGGCCGGCCCGGCGCCGGGCCTATTCTTGACCCAGCATCTTGCGATTGCTCCTAAATTCAGGGATGTTACACTTTGGCTAACCTTCTACTGTACCTCTTGATCTTTAATGTTTATACTATACTATACTAGGAGTATAAACAGCGCAAAGTCTCTCGTACTTTGAGAATAATTGCCACAGCCGGCGCCGGCTGCCATGCAGGTGGGTGCCACATGCATTTGTAGCTTGGAAGCACAAGGTCCAAATGGGAACCAAAGAGAAAATGCCTGAGACACCCTCATTGTGGAAAATTAGGCTGGGAAGGAAGAGGAACTCTCCTCCTCAATTCCTGGTCGCTGATTGGCCCGCGCTCAGCCGAACACCGCATGGGACCCCCCGTGTTTGTCCCCCCTCAAGACCAGAACCTAAGCAAGCGTTTTGACACAAATTTTCAAACCCAACTGCAACTTGCTGCGCCTGCAACTCTCAGCGTCGCACTCTCTCGTACTCGCACACAGCCTGCACCTGCAATAATGGCGGAGAAGAAGAAGAGCACCAAGCCCACCCACCCTCCTTTCGCCGTGCGCCCTTCCCTCCGATCTCGGAAGCTGCCTCCGAAGCCCTTGTAATTTAGCTCAGTCTGCCTGCCTCGTTGCCATTATGTCTCTGGTACTGCGGAAATTTGGTGTAGTTGCTTCGGCAACGTGTCTAGCGCGCCGCTCCGGCGTCAGCGTCAAACGTCAACAACAGAGACATGAGGCAGCATATCTCGCCGTGGCTTCGGTTTCACCCTCCTGTCTGTGCTGCAGGTCCTCATCAAAGAGGCAATCCTCTCCCTGAAGGAGCGGAGTGGGTCTTCGCCGGCGGCCATCAAGAAGGTCATCGGCCAGAAGCACCCTAGCCTGCCCGCTGGATGGGAGAAGGTTACGGCCCTGCAGCTGAAGAGGTTGACTGCTGCTGGCAAGCTTGTCAAGGTGTGGCCCCTCGTCTGACCTGCATTAGTGGGGCCCGCGTGCTTTTCCTCTCAAGAAGTTTTCCTGCCCAGCGTGGAAGTTCGTAACAACAGGCTACCCTAGAGGATGTCGGATGTTTGCGTAGAAATAATGACACATGCATATGATGACATGCGAACGTCGACTTGGTAAGAGGTAACAAACACGCAGAGCGTATGCCGTAGTGTGTGCCGCCACTCGTTGTTAGGAAGCTGCAAAATCGCGCAAGAGCCTCGTCAGACAGCTGGCAGCGTTGTCACGAAAGTTTGGCGAGGACGGTCTCGGGAGCTGCATGCGCTTAAAAAGCACCTACATTCCATAAACTTGTTATAGAAGTCAGGTGCATGAGTCAGTTTTCCTGACTATGGCCCCAAACATGGGGTTCTTCCAGGAGGCCTTCTAGATACAATGGCAGCAACTGGGGCTGTGCAGGGACAAAGCAAGGTGTAGAAGGGCTTCATATCTATCAGCAAGTCTCTCACGAATAATTATGTGCTCCACTTGCACAGGTCAAGGCCAGCTACAAGCTGAGTGAGGACTTCAAGAAGGGCCCGCCCAAGAAGAAGGTGGTCAAGAAGCCTGCTGCCAAGAAGGTTCGTCTTCAGCCCAACAGCCTGTCATAATTC
This sequence comes from Coccomyxa sp. Obi, assembly GCA_020887355.1. NCBI lineage: Eukaryota > Viridiplantae > Chlorophyta > Trebouxiophyceae > Coccomyxaceae > Coccomyxa > Coccomyxa sp. Obi. The sequence goes on from AP025001.1 coordinate 651,045, forward strand.
GTCTGTGAGGCAGTGCCCATATATCTAGGTGTCAATTTTTAGCTGTGCATAGTCCGCAGTGTTGTTATGAGCAGATGGCTGTTCCAACAAAGAAATGGGGGTTGCAGTGCGCACTGCTGCAGCTACCCAGGAACAGTCGCATCTTTCTCTCTCGAAATCCTTACGCATGCTGTGTTATCTTCTTGCTGGCCATTAGTGTGCTTTGGGTAACAATGCAGCTCGGGCGTTTGTTTTGGGATGAGTCAGAGCAAGTCCTAAAGTACTGATGTGTTGCAGGTGACAAAGCCTAAGGTTGCAAAGGCAAAGAAGCCCGCAGCTGACAAGCCCAAGAAGGCGCCTGCCAAGGCCAAGAAGCCCGCCGTGGCCAAGCCGGCTGCCGCTGCCGCCCCGGCCGCACCCAAGGCCAAGGCCCCAGCCAAGGCCAAGAAGCCCGCTGCTCCCAAGCCGAAGGCACCCGCCAAGGCAAAGAAGCCCGCTGCTCCCAAAGCCAAGAAGCCTGCCGCCCCCAAGCCGAAGAAGGCTGCCGCAGCACCGAAGGCCAAGAAGCCTGCAACAAAGAAGGTGCGCCCCCAACTCCAGCACTATCAAACTGTGCTGCAGCCCTCGTAAATTCTTGGGAAGATGTGCACCTATGAGCTGTTGCTGCTCGTGAAAGGAGAGCACTGCCAAAGCTTTGCGGCAATGTGGCCGAGAACATGGCTTGATGTGTTTAAATGAAAAGAATTCACAGCTGATCGACTGCATGTGTTGCTGCAGGCTGCGCCCAAGAAGGCGGCCGCACCCAAAAAAGCGAAGGCCCCCAAAGCCACCAAGGCATAAGTGCTGCACGCGTGCCTTTGTCACTGTGAGCCTCGCCCAAACCAAAAAAATGGTGTTTTTCAGCACCACCCAATCTGTGGAAATGAGCTAGCCAGTCGCGCTGGTTGTACTACTACTGTCAACCATTCTGCTGTCTGATACTAAGTTAATTTATTTACTAGCTAGCTCATGGCTTATAAGTAATTACAGCTAGCTAGCGCTGGTTTTGGGCGTGTTGCCGTGCGCCCCATGTCCATGCGAAGCCCCTGCTAACATGACAATCTCACAGCAAGAACGGCAGAGCAAGCGATCCCTGCATTTTTGAGAGGCAGCCTGTACTATAAGCAATTTCTGGTCACACATTCTGGTGAGTTGAGTTTGAGGTTGGGAGGACACAGGGACATGCAGATTGGTGGGAACGCCCCTTTGTTCTGCAAGGGAATTTTCCTTGGAACCGACCAACTGTGTGCTATAGCAAGTCTTTAGTTGTCAGACACCGTCCACACAGGCAACTTGTGCTTGTTTAGAAGTCTGAAGATTGCTTGTTGAGATGTTTTAAGGTGCTGTTGAGTAACATAAGTTGACATTACTTGCTTGCCAGACATGGCAAAGAGCCAGTTGGTGCAGTGTCCCACTTGCAATGATGAACCAATTCTAATGTGATCCACATGAACATATAAGCTTGGCAAATTGATCCAACTGGAGACGCTGGAGCCATGAACGCTCATGGCACGGCAGTTCCGAGCCCATCTGTTGTCGCACATGACGTCGACTGCTGCTAAGTGATCATGATCGAAGCTTACCACGGTCTGAGATGCTCACAGAGCTGTACGAAAACAACATCGTTTAATCAAAGCAGCACAAACTGCCTCAGCCATAGACGCCCTCTGCTGCGTGTGACTCAGAAAAGAAGGTAAAATTTCATGCCTCTCCGCTCTCCTTGTGCTTCCACATTCACAAGTATCCGTAAACAAGCGCCATCTGTAACTCAAGCAACGCCAGAGGGCAGTGTAGTGCTTGAGGGTAATGATGACGACCAGCCTTGCACCTAGCCAATCGTGTGGTCTCATAGGTCCCTGAGGTCACATCGGCGATCCAGTCAGTCGACAGCTTTTGCTTCAGATGGGGAAGCAGCTGACAGAAGATCTTCCAGGACAGCTGCAGCTGACACTCAGAACACCCTGGAGTGGTCACGCCTGTGCTCACACGTCACTCAGTTTGCCTCGACAACACTTGGCAGACATGCGGCCTTGCAGCTGCAGGTGCTTTTCCTGACAAACTTAAGAGTCTATGATTGGCGCCATCCCACAAAATTCTCACCTTTTGGCTCAAAGAGGCTGTCATTTGGCTGCAGCTGGAACCAGGATGTTTTGACGCCGTGGTGCGGCAGGATGTGCTCCTCGAGCATCATTTAGGTGGAAGAATGTTCTGCAGGTCCCTGAGATGCAGGTCGAGAGTGAGCAGCTGCTGGCAGAGACCAGAGCAGTGGATGTGCTAGAGGCAGAGTATGCAGCCGAGCTCGACTTCGGGGGCATCTCCACTGCGCAGGTGGGCGATTTATCTGTACTGCATTCTGTATTTGATGCCTCCTGGGTGTGTTTTACATGCATATAGAGCATCGAGCATACATTAGACGCAGAGCATTGTGAGGGAATAAAGTCACAGATGAGCCAAATTGCACAGGGCCTGGAACCAATAGATTCACAATCTGCAGTGCAGCGCCAAGAGTGCGTGATTGGTCCATTTGCATGCTTGGATTTTATCCCTCTCTGTGAGCAGCTGAGACATCAATGGGTTGTCCATGTCTCATTTCTATGATGCTCTCTTCACCATGGGTGTGCATGGCCAATACAGGCACAAGAGGGGATTAAAAGGGCGTCGCGGGGAGGCATGCTGACAGCTGCGCAGCTAACAGCGGTGGCCGGCCTGCTGGCAGGTGCCGACAGGCTGCGGCGTGCTATCTTATCCGCTGCCGGGCAGGAGGGCAGGTTGACAGAAGACAGCATCCTCTGGCCTGTCGTTTCCTGCATCAAGGTATCTGGTATCAGCTCTCAGCTCTTTGGCGTGGCTGCGTCACACCATACTTTCATCAACCCATCAGGGGGTCCCTGATGCCCACTGTGGTAGTCATGTTGGGAGTTGCCTGATGTGGCAGGGGCTGCAGTTGCCCGACATGGTAGTTGCCTGAAGTGGCAAGTGGCTGATGGCAGGGACTGCCGGCGCATGCGGAGATAGTGGGCGCGGTGAACGCCGCGATAGACGAGAACGCGCGCGTGCGAGACGGCGCGAGCGAAGATGTGCGGCGCACGCGCGGCCGCTGCCGCACCATCGAGGGGCGGCTGCGCTCGCTGCTCAAGGGGTTCCAGGGCGAGGTCTCCGAGCAGGTACCCCTGTCTTCAGTGCAGAACAAGTATTCGCATGAAGGTTGGCACATGACAAAGGCTGCGCTTGCTGCTGAAGGCGTTTCAGGGCAAGGTCTCAGAGCAGGTGCCCTGTCATCAGCCCGGACCATGCATGCGCCAGTGTGGCATAGGAGTGTTAGGTGAACTGCTGATCTAATGCAGGGCAGGACACGATGAGCATGTGGGTGTGTTGCTGCTTGTGGGGTTCAAAGGGGTACTTCTGCACGGGTGTAGGTGGACAGTAGAGATTTTTGCTTCTGCTTGTCATACCGATATAACAATGCACCACCACCTTCTACACTATTGAGCAAACTAGCCGATGCAGTGGAGTTCTGCTGTGCCTCCTCTTCCAGTGATCTGAGAAATTTCCGCATGCATGCTTTCATGCATGCATCAGATCTTGTCATAGATGGGTAAATGACTTTCCTCGGTGGACTCTGGCAGTCGGGGCGGCTGTGCGTGGCGGTGTCACCTGCAGACAAGCCGCCGAAGGGCGTGATGCTGGGCAGCAGCGGGGGGGTCCTCTACCTGGAGCCCCCCGCCGCGGTGCCCCTCAACAACGAGCTGGCGGCCGCGCGCGGGGAGGCGTACGCGGCCGAGGAGGCCGTACTGTGGCGCGTCACCGGCCTCATCGTGGATGCCGAGGACGACGTCCGCCGCGCGCTCGAGCTCGTGAGCCTCCACTTTGCTGGCCTTCAACATTAGGCAGCAAGAGTCTTAAAGCCTCTCTTTTGCTCACCTGTTTACATTGGGCAGCAACAGTGCTGAAGCTTTCACTTTGGTGACCTGTCCACATCGGGCAAGACAAGTCCTGAACGCTGTAAATGTTTCGGAGTTGTCCCTGGACCTGTCTTGTGAGCACGGGAATTGCGCAGAGGTACTCTGGCTGGAAGTTCCTTGTGAGCTTGGTTTGCTTGCAAAGCAAATGTTGCATGTTGCTTCAAGGGATTGCAGTTGCGAGAGTCCTTGACGGAAAGCCACACTGGACATGCAGGTGCTGTGGCTGGACCTGACAGCGGCCAAGGCGCGGTACGGGCGCTGGATCGGCGGCGAGCTGCCGCAGTTTGCGGACTTTGCGCGCACCACGAGGGCGCGCACGGCGCGGCAGAGGGAGGCGCAAGCGCTGCAGCATGCGGCCGCGCCGCAGGAGGCTGACGATGAGTTCTTGGTCCGGCTCCGGAAGCTCAGGTGTGTCCCTTTTGTACTCTTCTCGGGTGCGCTTCATGTACCGACAACCCCTCTTAAACAGCCCTGTCTGAGGCCCTCCCTGTGGGGTGCTCCCCTTTTGGGGCGCTCTGGATGAGAAACATCAAGCTGGCACCAAATGCATGCAACCTTGATCGGAAGTATGGTACCATACTTGAGAGTGTGATGAGCACAGACGAGCATGCCTGAGGCTTCACCTCTGTGTGTTGACGCGTGCAGGCACCCACTGTTACATGCGGATTACTTGATTCAGAGGGAGGCAGAAGCCAGGACTCAGCCACAGAGCAGCAGAGCAGCCGCACCCGGGCCCCTCAGGCGCCTCTCCAATCGGAAGGACGTCATGGCGCGCAATTCGGGGACCATCTCGGATGTGCGCACTTTGCTTGTATCATGATGACTGTGGACTTCAACTTGCACTTGTGCTGATGCAATGCATACCATGCCGTGCTTTGCTGCCCATGACAGCAGCATGCTATGTTTGTGCCGCGCAAAAATACTGCCCCACTGCCGTTGGATCCTGCACACACCCTGCGAATCAGCTCCTTTACACACACAATACTAGCACCCACAGAGGAGTGGTGAGTAGTGTTGTGATCTGCAGGATGAGTCAGGTGGGGAAGAGGCGGATACAGAGGATGAGGAGCGGCCAGCGCGGCCACCGGTGCCCATTGACATCTGCATGAAGCCTGAGACACGCTGTGTCATCATTACTGGGCCCAACACCGGCGGCAAGACTGCCACTCTCAAGGTGCCACTTGTGGCACTCCTGGCACTGCAACTCAGACTTGGGTATTTGCATTGTGCAGCAGCTCGTCCAGCATTAATCTAAGGAAAAGAAATGCTTACATGGATCCGTGAGGAGGAGTAGATGGAGCCTCTCCATCAGGGGCACCATAGCCATTCGCACTGCTCATGTGCAGCTGGATGGCTTGGATGCCCTTGCTGGGATTGCTTCTATTGAGAGTGCTGCGCCAGGCAACGCGCACAGCTTTAAAGTACTTTTCAATGGTTGCACTACTTTTCTTGCCAATACAAGTCAACATATTACAATTATTTGGTTGCATTACTTGGCTTTCTACAGGACCACTGCTAGTCGCTCACCTCCAGAAGCGCAAAAGTCAACCTAGGCCTTAAACTCTACATGACCCCACGCCTTTACAACGCTAGCCTTCTTTGCTCTGAGACTGTCAATACTGGTGCTGTGCAGGCCTTTGGGCTGGCAGTGCTCATGGCAAAGGCGGGCCTTGCTGTGCCAGCAGCCGCTCCTGTACGGCTGCCACCATTCTCAAAAGTTCTGGCCGACATCGGCGACGAGCAGAGTCTTGCCGCCAACCTGTCCACCTTCTCTGGCCACCTACGCCGTATCCAGGTCTGCCTGTTGCACTTCACCTTACTGAGCAGGCGAGAGAGACGGAATGGGAGCAATGCATGTGGCGTCTCACCATCTCTGGATGTCTTCAACACAAGGATGGCATGGCAGGCGCGGTGAACCCTTGCCAACAGGCTTGCAAGGGACCTTGCCCTCCTGTATGTCGGTTCAAGAGATCAACTCGAGGCAGAACTACTGCTACACCGTCCTCCCGGTCGTGAGGCACTTGGACCGCGGGGGAATGGATTACAGAACAATGTCGCCGATTCAAATGAACTTCGTGATGACGGCAGGCGCTGCGGAGGGAGACAGATGGGAAGGCGCTGGTGCTGCTTGACGAGGTGGGCACAGGCACCGATCCGGCCGAGGGCGCAGCGCTCGGCATCGCGCTGCTCCGCGCACTGGCCGCCGGGGGCGCGCGCGGCGCGGCCGTCACCATCGCAACCACCCACCACAGGTGCCCATTTGCCCCTTACAGGCAGTTCTGTCTCCCATCAGTGATTTCAGTGCCACTGTTCTGGGCGGGATGAAAATCACCGCTGCTCCCGTTAATGGCTGCATGGGGGCGCGCGGTGCGGCCGTCACTGTTACCACCATTCACCATTTGCTCCGTTCTGCTCTGCTCTTTACGCAACACTATGCGAAGGGACATCTGTCTGTAGAGGACACTTATGCGCACCCCTCACAAACACTGTTCTCTCTCATCAGCGATTTCAGTGCGAGTGTTCTGGGAGGTAAGACAAATTTGCGATGCTCTGGTTGGTGGCTGCATGGGGCCAAGCGCGTTCACGTCAGCTCAGCTCAGCTTACCAGGCCCCAATACTGACTGGTGCTGAGGACATGGGGCCGCTGCCTTGCAGCTCACTGACGTCGCTCAAGTACCAGGACGCGCGCTTTGAGAACGCGAGTGTGGAGTTTGACGAGGCGGCTCTGGCGCCGACGTACCGGCTGATGTGGGGGATCCCCGGCCGCTCCAACGCGCTCAACATCGCCGGCCGCCTCGGCCTCGAGCCGGCCATCATCGCCGCCGCGCGCGAGCGCATGGGCACCGCTCAGGTGTCATATTGCTTCATTATCCAGGGTTTAGGGGTTATATTTAGAGTTTAGGGCCAGGTCACCCTATCCCAAAAGTCTGGGGGAAAAAATTATAGTAAAGTGTTAGGAGCTCTCATTGATGCTCTTACAACCTTGAAAGGCCCCAAACATAAACCGGGAGGCCCCACAGCCTAATCCTTTCGAGGCGGTGAAGGCCTGGCGATTGAACAGCTGTGAGGCCCCTGTTACTCTTCGAGCCTGGCATACTCTTTGCTGCAGAAGGTTCCTGCAGTCCTGCTGATTTTCACAGAGTATTTGGCCAGATGTTAATGTGGGCACGGCAGCATGCAGCATTGGCTGTTCAATGTGAAGGGACCTTGGTGGTCCAAGCATGGTTCCTAAGCGTGCATAGGGCTGCTCGTCTGCATACATCATGAAGGCTGGAATACCTGGCTCCTCCTAAAAAACTTGTCCCCACCAGGGTGAAATGGAAGTGGGAAAGCTGGAAGTCGGATTCTGCCATGCAGGGAGAGGTGGACGATGCAATTGCTGATCTGGAAAATTTGCGTAAGTCTGCAGAAGCTGATGAGCTGGCAGCCATGAAGCTGAAGAAGCAGGCTGGTACTCTGCAGCAGAAGGTGAAGCAGACGAGGTGAGCCTGAATTGCAAAATTGTCTACTCAATCTTGATCCTCGCAACAAAAGGGCGATCTTCCATATTGGGGGAACCTGAATCAGAAGCCGGGGCTGCATGACATTTCATCCTGCAAAGTCCCTCACAAAACCTGCTGGGTGCACAGAGTGATGCCTATCTCCAGAAATCTTTTTCTTTATGAAGATTTCCAGCCAAAGCAGAGGATCAGGAGGTGATAGAGTGAGACGTAAGGAGGGTTGTCTCTTGAGAACACACTTCTTGACATGCTCACAGAAAGAAGATGGATGAGGCTGAGGCCAAGCGCCAGCTCCATTACGCAGAGAACATTGCCAAGGCTGTGGATGCAGCAGAGAGTCAAATCAACGCGCACGCGCGAAAGCTGAAGTCGGCCGAGAAGAAGCAGGCTGACCAGGCGGCCAAGGCCCAGGAGGAACAACGCCAGAAAGAAAAGGTCAGCACATGTCCTTAGGGGGCTGCTTGGTTTGTTCCCTTGTATACGGTACTTGCTTTTTTGTGCATTTGATTGATAAGGAAGTTGTGGGTCATCAAGTCCGCCCTGTGATGGCTGAAGAGATATGTAACCTTCTACTTCTCAGGCACGCAGTTAGTCATGGATGTCAAAGGTGTGACCATTTGTCATCCGCGACTAACTTGCTGTTACAAGGAGCATGGTCAGTTGGTGCTGTGCATGCTTATGTTCCAGAAACAGAGGATTGACCACTCTCCTCCTGTAGGAGGTGAAGGCTTTCGAGCAGCAGAAGAAGGAAGAGTGGGTGCCGACGCTGGGAAGCATGGTCTTTGTGCCACGCATGAAGGGGAAGTTCAAGGTAAGGTTTATGCCGTGTCGGGAACAGCTCCTTGTGTGGTGATCTATACTTGGGGGCACTATGGTCTGTTGAATCCAGCATTTGGCCTCCATGTTGCATGGCACAAATGCTACTGACAGTGCTACTGCACTTGCAGGTTGTAGCTGTGAATGGCAGTCAGGTGACTGTGCAGCTAGGTGCTCTCAAAGTGAAGGTTGGAGTGGATGAGGTCAGGCGATAGCAACACTGCAGCTCTGCGGGCGTAATTTTGGCATATTGGCTTTTGCACGCGCTCGACTGCCTCAGCAATATAGCCGGCGGGAACATATTGACAGCCGTAGCTTCTGCCGACCTGCTCAGAAGTCCTGTCATGAAATACATTGAGAACGCTGTGAACGCTTCACTCTATTCAGGAGCTATGGTACTTGCATTGATCAAACATTATAAATGATTATTATTATGGTTATATTTATTCATTGATATTATTCTACTACCTTTCTCAGTCCTTATGGACTAGGCACAAATAGCAGCACCCTCATGGCATTCTTCCATTCTTTACAACTTTGACGATTATAAGTAAAACATGCCTTGGAAAATTTTATGATCGAGCTCTTTCAGCAGCTGACAGTCAAACGCGATGCCATGCTGCACTTGTAATCCTCATAAGATGTGCAGTATTCTGCCCAGTGCCACTGCAGCCTTGCGGACCAGATGGCCAAGGGTCCCTACAACCGCGCTCAGGATCCCATCGCCATCTGCATCCTCAGATACAGTGCTCACAATGCTGCCATCCTCCTGCACTGTCTCCCATGGCAGCACTCCATCAATTGGTGGCGGTACCTGCATGGCATGCAGTCATCTCTGTAATGCTGCATTGAACTTCTTTAAAAACTGATGGGGCCTTGGTACAGCAAGTGACATATGTGCCTGCATCATGCTCACATGCAACAGTGGCATCCCCTCAGCAATGGTGGGTTCCCATGCATGTTCTCATACCCAATTGTTGGAGTCCCCAGAAAACGAACCATTGTTGCAGAGCAAGGGCGTTTAGGCGACATAGTGGGACTTGAAAATTTGTGGTAAAACCTTCCAGTGCCAGTGGCATGCCTGCTCACCTCCACCTCCTCAGCCAGAGCCCCTTCTGAAGCTGCCATGCTCTGCAGCGCCTCCTGGAAGACACTCCTCCTCAGAGATGGCGCTGCTGCGGGCTGAGTCTCTGCACTGCCCTCTGCAGCCGCGGGCTTGTAGACTGTCGCCAGGGCAGCCACCTTTCTGTAGCCACTGCGTCACCATGATATTTTGCAAGGTTTCAGGCATGATGTTCTGTTCACGGCTTTCCCTCTGAAGCTATGGCCCTGACATACCCTGACATAGGAATTCCTGACCCTTACTAAACCGAAGCAATTAATACTGCTACGCTGCAGTCATACTGCTATTCGCCATATACCGTAAACATTGACTAAAAGCACAAAAGCTCGCACTTTTGAGAGAATTGTTATTTTATAGTGTGCATATGCAGGCATGAGGGCAACAACAGTTTGGTCAAGTTGGAGGTGCGGCTGCACAGCAAGGTGGGAGGAGCAGAACTCGAGCCACTTGACACGAGGCTGGTGCAGGCTTCCCTGCACCGCGATGGGCAGCATGGCTTCTCGAGGGAGACCCTTCAGCCCCAAGCGCGACAGGGACGCCGCAGGAAAGCCCAGCCACATACTGATCTGGTCATTCTTGGGATCCACTTTTCCCCAGGTTGCCAGGTGCAGCCCTGTGGGTCATTAGCAGGAATGATGTCACGATCAGCAACCACAGCCATGCCTCAGCTGGTGCAGCATATGCAGCCAAGGCCGTGGAGTTGCTGGGCATTCACAACAGCAAGTGATGTAACTCCACTATGGTGTGTGCTCGACACAGGAGAAAGCATGAATGATACAGAGCCAGAGGCATTGCAGAGCAGCAGCTGGCCTCATGGAGACATGACACTGTAATTGTCACACAATGTGTGCTCACACGTTCCATGTGAAATGTTACGGCTGCTGTGCGAGTCTCCTTAGAGTCTAAGGGGACTCGCACGAGAGGACACAGTCTAAGGCTTGGACTGTGATCTCTCGTTGTTGTGTGTCCTGACTAAGGTCTAGGAGTCATGAGGAGCGCACCACGTGTAGAGCCACCCACAAGTAGGTCGAGGCGCTGGGTTTCGAGGGAGCCACTGTCGAGAACATCCACCTGGATGGCTGAAGTCTGCGCCTGCAGCAGGGATCCGCGCTGGCCCACGCCCCCACCCCCCTGGCTTGCCAAGAACTCAATCGCCTTGCCCAGCAGAGGCCCCCGCCCAATCTTCAGCCTAGAAACATTTCCATTCTTGCTGTCAGATCAAGCTTGCCCTGACAGAAGAGGGCCCTGGGACTCTGCTCAGCCTATCCCCAAACTGACTGAGGATAAGTCCTCATGTAAGGCATGCGTCCCAGACGCGATGGCCGTTCCATCTGGGCCTGCTGGAGGACATTTCTTCACCCCAGTCTTCACATGGATAGGATTCCAGCACTCTTTTACCAAGCTGCTGCTTTGCTGCATGCAGTGGAACGGCCTGGTAGCCACCAACTCCTGCAGCTGCCCTGCTCGCCAGCAAGACACAAGCAGAGGCAACTCTTGCATAGTCTAATGCTGAGTACCAATGATATCAGTGCCATCGAACTCATTACAACACATGATATTGCTGGATGGGTAACAAGCAGAGGTTGACTCACTTGAGCGGCTCAACGCGGACAGCCATGCGCTCGGAGGGCAGCTCCATCCTTTCAGGAGTGACTGTGACAGACACGAGGCCGCCCTCCTCCACAGCCGCCACATTCGCCAGCAGCGGCGCCACCTTGGCAAATCCATACCTAGAAGCAGCAATAACGGGAATAATTCTTCCCTTTTGAGCTGCTTCTGTGGGCTCCCGCACAGGAGAGGCTCCAGCTGAATTGGTGCCTCATTTATATGGGAGACATTCATCTGCATGCCACTGATTAGCAGAGCATCCTGCTCCGAGATCTAGTTCTGGGCGTTAGCACAGCAGACGGTTTCAGCCATATTGGTGCTCATCTACATGGCAAATGCATCTGCATGACAGTGACAGTGATTCAGCAACATGCTGGGGCAGCAGAGCTCTGCATGGGCATGGGGAAGTGAAGGTCGCACTTGGCCAGCGCAGGCGTGTAGGCAAAGGAGGCTGTGATGGGCTCGTGGAGGATGATGCCATCAGTTGTGCGCCACCCGTTGAGCTGTGCATTGATGTGTTCGCTTGCCACCTTCACCACTGTCGGCTCCAGCGGCCTGCCTATATGCAGAACGCTGGCCATTATGCAGGCTACTTCCCAGCGCCAGACATACACACCCGCTTTTGGTTGAGTACAAAACTTTCTGGGACTTGGTTTGTTGCAGCCCGCCGTTGTGCCGCTGTGGACCATGTGCATTGTGCACTGCCCCACACTGCCGTTGTCGCTGCTTTGGCACTCTGTCAGAAACAAATCTATGACCAGCACAATGAGAATGTGGGAATGCACACACCAATGTTGCGGGACTTGGGAGGCTTAGGCGTGTGATCAACCCATTCAGCTTCGATGTTGTACTCTGCACCATCAGTCTTCAACTGCTTTGCGCCCACAATGGCAGTCAGGTGCAGATCATTGCCAACCACCTGCACAAAGCAGGTGCATGCCTTCAAATTGTGACAATATTCAAACAAGACAGAAACTCCTGCTATCAATTGAATGATCAAGCTGAGGCTGAAGGTGGTTTAGGTGACACTTTGCAAAGCAAAGCGCCGCACCTCTTTTGCTGCACTGGGAAGACCATGGATCACGCCGTCAGAAACAAAGATATGCCCGGACAGAAACTTGCCCTCAGCTGCAAACCGCACAACTTCATCTCCGTCCTCAGCTTTGCCCAGCGCTTGAGCACTTGATGCACATTTGCCCTGCATGCACACGTTCCCCTTTCATCTCGAACAGCATTCCAGGGGGTGATCCACACCCAGATGCCTGCTACATCCTGACAGCAAGGAAAAACCTGGTGGGTCCTGAAACAGATGTCTGCCAGCGGTTACCTGAGCGACTTGTTGCAACCTGAAGGTTCCATCATCTGCCAACGAGCCGTCAACACAGGGGTTACTGATTAAAACTTCATATTCATGTCCCTTAGCGATGTCCCACAATGAAGCAGATGACCTTATGCTCGGCACCTCCACCAATGCACTGCCAGCTGCCTCTGATGCCCGGTCTCCCCATTGTAGATTTTCAATGTTAACAGGCTTCCTCCATCCGAGGCTAGCCTGGTTCACATGAGAAGTCCCCAGCTCTTCAGCAGGTGATAGGTATTGCCTCACATTGTGATGTGTATAGACACAAGTGGCGCGGTCTCTAGAGTAAAAAGATTCCCTGTCAGGATCTGTACTTGAAGTGGGCATGCATGCGAACATATATGAGGAGGAGAGATGGATGGGGAGGAGATTTGTTGCGAACCTGTCTGATTGCAATTTCTCCAGGGACAAATCGGTTGACGATTGCCAGGGTAGACCGCAGGCCGGCCTTTGTTGACAAAATGGAAGGCAGCGCGACAACAAAGGCTGCAAGGACGAGCGCACTGGCTCCTGCAAACTTTGCCAGGCCCCAGGCTAGCCTCTGAACCTTCGGTGCGTCACCTCCACGGGACTGTTCCCCCAAAGATGCCGAAGCAGAGCTAGTCCACCTCTTTCTCTTTCTTGTCCTACTGCTTCCCTTGGCATCAATGCTTTTACCAAGTGGTCCTGCATTTCTGAAGTCATTGTACGGAAATCTTCTGAAGGTCAGCATCGTCCTGTGTGATCCAATGCGTTGAATTATCGTGGATTGATGCTTCCTGATAGTTGATGGCAAACGCATGCCACACCCATCGCTGCAGCGGGTTGCTGGACATGCAACAGGCCACGCTTTGCAAAAATTGCCATTGAGATGCTTTGTATGCATCATCAATGTGGAACTGCGAAGGGCGGACATCAGGCGCGGTCATAAACAGGAAGTTCAGAGTATCGGATGTCTGTGAGACAAATCATTTCTTCCATTGTTACGCTTCATATGTATGATCCCTTTAGAACCCTTTTGACCCAACTGACTCCATTTTGCCGCAATTATTAATGTTATCGGGAGTTCATGTTCGAAAGCGCGCTTGGCTCGAGCTCAGGTTCGGTGCAGCTTCGTCCAGCTTCCTATTACTCGAAAGGCGTTCCCTCCCAATTTTCTTCTCGCACGTTCTTATTACAAGATCAGGACACCTCTCCCTTCAAAACAAGATTCAAAGTCTTGGATTTTACTAAAGGCACGAATGAAAGTTACGACATGGTTGATGCCAAGTTGAAAGGAAGCTAAACAAAATTAATTCAAGTAGGAACATACCGACATGGCAGTAGCTTGGGACAACTGGTTGCCTGGACCTGTGGCCTCGGCAATTACAGAAGAAGAGCAGGGTAGATCCAAGGCTATCTTTGAAGCCATCAGGAATGAATGGGAGCGCAACAAAGACTTGGAACCACCGATCCGAAGTCAAGCTACTCTGAAGTGGATCTCAATCTTGCATAGGTAAGCACTTCAATGACGCATTTGTAGCAGCCTGCTGGCTCAGATTGCGTACTAGCATGGTGCAGGAGGCATCCACTGGAATACTGTGCTGCGTGCCTCGTAACCATCAGGGGATGGCAAAATTGTCGCACCATACAATGCGGTCCCTGTATATAGTAGAGAAACTCTGAGAGATTGTTCACGATCTATACGTATTGAGGAATGTGTTACAAGGAGATTGCGGACATCCTATAGTATCTCTGGACCTTGTATTGGAATGTTGAAAACGTGGGATTACCGATAGTAGCTGGACATGAGATCGATGTGGGTATGCAGCTCTGGTGTATTGCACAAGGCACAGCAACCCACGACTGAGGTGGCAGATTTGGTGCTCTCGACTCTGTTGGACATCATCCTGAATTCACCTCATGACTCTGCAGCTCAGGCAAGAACTATTCCAAGTGAACTTCCAAGAGGCAATGACAATCTTGCATTGGACGTTGTTGTGCACGTGGCAATCGCGCCATTGAAATATTAGTGTCTGAGCAGATTCGCTGGACCAATGTTCTCAACAAGGTATTGACCAAGATCTGGACCAAGGTCAGCATCACAGTGCCCTGGCGACCCTTCTACGAAAACATCATGGCTGCTTATGTGGAGCCCTTGAAATCCTTTTCCGGTGCGGCTTTTTCATTAGTTATCCTGTCAATCTCATTTGCTTCAGCTTTGCATTGCAATTCGTCTGGCTGATGCATTAGAGCTCTTCATGTCATGTATGAGGATGAGCTCCCAGGATTTGTGTACAGCAGTGTGACCACTGGTGCTGTTTGTGTGCGTTGAAAGATGCACATGTGTGGTGACTTTTTTATGACTGCGTTAGGCGCCACTGTAGTGGAGGGCCAGAAGGAGCACACCCTGAGGCTGGTGCGCCATGTGCGTCGCTTCTTTGCCAAGGAGGCACCTGCGGAGATCTGGGCATTGTTTCGGCCTAAGATGGACAACCTTCATTCGTCTCAGGCCATGGAGGTGTGTTTTCATTGTTACTGCCGTGCCACTGTGAAGGCTTAGTCGTGCAGATAAAGCTACTGTTTTGGAATGCGTACTTTCTTACTGAAAGGTTGTCTTGGCTGCCAGGCATTGGGATGGCTATCTGCACTCTTGCCTGTGACTCATGTCAAGGATGGTGGCGCATACTGGAATGACTGGCTGAAGGAATGGATGGTACTTTGGGGTTCTGTGTCACACAATCCTTACTGGGACACACTGTGGATGGGCCTTGTCAGCCGACTCGCCAAGCTGGACAAGAATGGCAAGACTTTACTCAAAACTTGCAGCCCACTTCTCGTGCAGTTTGCAACCTATCACCCTTGCAATGCTGTACCCAGTGCATATCCAGACACTGTTATCCAGGTACTGTGAAGTGTCCTGATCAAGTGTGAAATATGGCAGGTGTGATTGACTGGTCGCCCCACATCGAGCAGCTGTTTACGCACATTCAATGGTCCTTCCAAGTGCCTGTTGGGACTGCTGTGGCACAGTCACCGATAAGTAAGTCTTCTCCTCCTCGCTATATTCTCGGTGGCATAAAACGACCCCATAGCAATCCTTTCCTCACTTTGGAACAGGCGCTAGGCTGAGTGACTGTGCTTGTACGGGGAATTCTTCTGGAATGGGCGCCATGCTGAGTGACTGAGCTTGCATGTACAGGAATGAACCTGCCGGGCATCTGCAGAGCTTTGTTTGACAGCGAGCTGAAGCACAGCGCCCAGGAAACTGCGGGACCCAGGCTCATAGTCATGCTGCTGGGCCGTGTGCCTGCACAAGATGGCAGCGGAGACCTGGTGATGCCCTATCTACAGCGGCTGGCCAACCTCCTGGAGAGCTATTACCACCCCTCCAATACGGGCCAGTGAGTGCACCCCATTCCTCATGCCTTTCATCACTTGCTTTCCCTCTTGATCTGTGCTGAATTGGCCAGATATGATATACCGCAGATGATGAAAGAATCATCAGCAATGGAATTTCAGGACATACCTCTTTGATGTTAAAATCCGAAGCAAGGATGCTCCTACATGACAAATTGAAAGAAGGTGTAATGCCATTCCCCGCAACTGCTATTGGCTGCCAGTGTGTGTACACTATTTCTGCCTTGGCTGCTCTGCAGGTGGACAGGGATGCTGTCGTCCTTCTTGACTGCCCTGAAGAAAGACTTTGTGCTGCGCATCAATGCCGAGAAGTCGCCTAGGGGTGTGAACGAGGATGTCTACCTGGATGAGGATGGGTCAGACCAGGCAGAAGAAGGGGGTGAAGAGGAGGGCAAGGAAGAGGATGCTTATGCAGACATTTCCAATGGCGTAGAAGGTACTGCTGTGCACATGGAATGGCAATAACCGGTTCGCTTTACCCTGTTTGGCTCCTGAATGTGCACCCCACACCTGAGCTCTTCAATGCAGGTCTAAACGGAGCAGAGGCACCAGAGCGGAGGCAGCCTCTCACCAAGGAGATGCAGCGCAGCTTTGCAAAGGTGATCGTGCAGCTGGCCAGTAAAGCCCAATACTCCAAGGCAAGTCACGCTCCTCTGCAGCCACATTTTCATGTACTTGAGCTTGTACAAGCTGCAACACCACTGCAGCTCATGTATGCACGTGCACAAACTAGTCTGCCAGTGCAGCCCTGGTCTCGTGTGGCATACTGACCTAGTGCATGTGCTTCATGCAGGACCGCCATATGGTCAAGGCAGCTTGCGATGCAATCGCCACAACGGCCTATGTCATCCCTGACGTTGTGTTGCCTTTGGTATATGAGCGATTCCAGGTGCTCCCAACCCCCAATGATAGTGCTTGTACAAGCATTAAAATCGCTGTTACATTTTCTTGAGCCCATGTCATTGGCTTGGACGCAACTGTGGTCGTGTTCTTTAGTGAATGTTCGAATGAAGGATTGGCAACTTTGATCTTATTTGGTCCAGCTGATAGCTTCCTTACGCCTGTGCAGCTTGCAATTGAGTCAGTGACGGCCACCCACCAGCTAGAAGCAGCAGTAATGACACTGAGCAAGTGTGTGCGGCCCCTGCTGCTTACTGGATCTCTGACGCCCCTTCATAAAGACATTGGCATCGAGCAGGTCTGCCCAGCCAGTGCTCCTTAAGACCTAGTTATTAGTTTTTGCCGAGCGCGGTGCAGTGCAATGCAGTCATCTGGTGAGCATGATCAAATGGAACTTGTGTTCCAGTTTATCATGCTGACAATATGACTGCATCTGTCACATCCCGTCAAATACTGCCCAGGTGCAATATAAGCTAAAGGTAGATGCCAAGCTGCTACAGCACTGAGCTGGTTCTTGGGACTTGCAAAAAATGCAGCTGTCTTCTGGAGAAGTGCTAGCGGACGCCATGATGGCGCTGCTGCCAGGCCTGGACGCCAATGATGAGCGCAAGACTTGTGCAGTCTTCCGCTTCTACACCACCGTCCTTTCTTCAATTCCTGCTCTGAAGGTCCGTTCCTTCTCCTACTCTTCCATGACAGGGACATGACTGCTTGGAGCACACATTATAGAGCATATACTGTATTGCGAGTGGTTTTTGTGCTTCTGTACCCTGCTTCAGCATGCAGCCAGCGGGGGTAATTGTTGTAGGAAATGAAAGCATGTATGCAGGGGTTATTGTTTTGAAGATACATGGCGTGGATGCAGGCAGACCAGCCTGGACTCCCACTGCCCACAGAGGCATGGCTGGAGGAGCTTCTGTCCCTCATTTTCCGCATGCTGTGCAACCTTGAGTCACCCGAAGCACGTTCAGACCACAGCGGCCAGAACTCCTCTTTCCTGCTCGATAGCAAGTCCATGTACAGGTGTTGCTACTACCGTTTCCTCTCTGATGACGCTTGCTGGGTTCATGCTCCTGCATGCCTGTTCAAGTTACAATCTATCAATCCTGTGCACTTCGGCATGGTATGTAGCTGGCATGGCTTCCAATGGCATATCGAAGGTGTATAATCCTATGATTCTGGCAAGAAGATCACATTATTCCAGCCATCGTAGGCTGATTAAATGATTCACAACCATCCGCTCTAATTGCAGCAAAACAAGCAAAAAATGATCAACCTTGACAGTGTTCACATCGTCTGCTCAGGCCAATGGTGGACCTGCTCTTCGCTCGGCTGTCTCCAGAGCTGCACACCTTTGCAATCCGCAAGGTCGGCCGCTTCCTGGCAACAACATCGCTGCCCTCCATGACTGCAGAGGCCTCCGTGCTGGCACAAGCGGCTGCCGCGTCCGATGCCACAGCCGCCGCGCAGCACATCCTGGAACCCCTGCTGGCCCAGATCGATGCCGAGCTCCCTGGCTTCCAGCACCTATCCTCTGGACAGCTGTCCAAGGTAACCCCCTGCTTGTGTTCAATCTTAAGTCCTGCAGTGGCCTCCTGCACTTGTTGTGTGTTCATTGTGCCTTGTGCCTTCAGCATCTTCCACCTCGGGCCTGTTGTCCCCTGCGTGCTTATCAGAAAAGAATCATGCTCTGCCAGCAGCAGTGTGAAAGGTGCTTTGTTTGAGAGAGATGCTGTCAAAGGGGTCAGGTTGAAGGGTCTCTCATGTGTAGCTGTGTGCTGTGTGCAGGTCCAGGAAGCCAGTCTGAAGTGGAAGGTCACCATCATGCAGTACGCCATCGTCCAGATGCGGGCTGCCCTGGTGCCTTACAAGACGCGCATCACAAAGATCCTGTCAGCACTGTTTGCCGCCCCATCGAAGGTGATGGTCCTGCTTCCATGCGCACCCTTGTGATAAACTTCATCGTTGCCATCATGCATTTGCATGTGCTTCCTGGCAGAACGCCTGGTGTGCATTCGCGCTTTTAATCTGCCAATTCTAGCATCATCTTGAAGCTGGTCAACCTGGTCATTGGGTTGTTTGGGGCGTTGGTGGAGCAGGAAGTTCACATGGAGGCCAGGAACCTGCTGAGCATCACA
This sequence comes from Coccomyxa sp. Obi, assembly GCA_020887355.1. Taxonomy (NCBI): domain Eukaryota; kingdom Viridiplantae; phylum Chlorophyta; class Trebouxiophyceae; family Coccomyxaceae; genus Coccomyxa; species Coccomyxa sp. Obi. The sequence goes on from AP025001.1 coordinate 669,848, forward strand.
TTGAATGGCCTCACTTCCTTCAAGTGCGTGGACCAGTATGACCCATCCCCACCTGAGTCACAGCCAGATTCAGCAGATGGAGCTTTGCAGTTCGATGCCTGGCTTACCCCACGGTTCGGTGACTTGGATGCTGCTGTGAGGCCACCACAGTGGTATGTGCCCAGTGAAGCCGAGGTGAGTGGTCTGCATGAGCTCAAGGCCTAATGACAATTGATCAACTATGTTGAAAATGTCCTTTCTGTCATGTGGATGAGCTAGAATCAAAGATCATCTTTGTTGGGAGACAGGGCATGGCGGTTATGCTGGCAAAACTATAGATATCTGATGCACGCTTTTGCAGGTTGCTTTTGCTGAGGAGCTCCTGAAGCAGCATCTCGTCACTGCTGCCGAGGAGCTCATCTCTCTGAGCAGTGGCATGGCGACTCAGAACGGCGTGACCCAAAAGAACCAGTACTTCTCCTTGTTGTATCGCATGGTGGCTTGCATAGAAGGCCTGCAGAGCTGCATGCCAGATTTTGCGCCCCCTGCTGGAACAGCACCGCCCCCTGGCTCTTCCCTGGTTGCTACTGGACAGGTGCGCTGCCAACTGACTGATTTCACACTTCTGTGTTTCATGCAATTGTGTCCAGCTCCATCGTAGTCTCCATGCATGCATGCCATTCTACTCATGTGTCTGGGCTCACTGTTTACGGTTGACTTCAGCTAAGGATCTTATGATGATCATCTGGGGGTTCATGATGTCTGTGGGGCTGCTCAGTTTCTTCCCTCATGTGCAGGCTGGTGCAACAGTCGGCAGTCCACAAGATAGGGAGCTGGTTGCGGAGGCCGTACTGACCGCCTGCAACTCAGCCGTTGCCAAAGATCCAGAAGTGCTCCAGCTTGTGCTCACAGTGTGCCCTCCTCATATCCTCGCATCATGCAACCCAAACTGCTGTATGTCTGGAGTGGCCTTTTGTGTCCATTGTGCTCAGATAAAATGCCTATTGTGCCCAGAGACTCTCGGAGGTGCTGTCCAACATGCTTTCATAGTGCCCACCGAGAGCCTGGTCCGGTGCACTGGTGATGCTTGTTGAGCTCCTTTGGGGCTGAAAAGTTATGCAGATATGAAACGATACAGGCCATGCATGCAGAGCATGGGAATGATACCAGATACCAATCTGAACAAGAGACCCATGTGATTGTGCACAATGGGGGATGTCTGCTGGGCAGGTGGGGTCGCAGCTGCTGCTTGCAGGCGTGGCAGACTTCACAGCGTCAAAATCCGCCGGGAAGACTCACGCGGACGACGAAGCAGTTCTGACTGAGCCGGCACTCGCAAACCTACTCCGTAACAAGCAGGTTGGACTCTCACAGCAATGCACAATAGTCTGCTGCAGTTAATTGGCTGCCCTGTGTCTGGAGGGCAAGCCAACCACATGCATACAGCGCATTATTGAAGCATGGAGAGCATTTGGGCGTTCTGTTTCTGATTAGCATCTACGCTTCTCTTTGTTGCAGGAGGGTATGGTATGGAGACGAAGGCGCCCAAGGTGGCTGGCTGTGGAGAAGGTGAACGTTCACAACCTATGGCGGGCCTCCCAGAAGACCTTCCGGTGGTGGGCCTCCACAGAGCGCCTAGAGATCACTCTTGACATGATCAGCGATCCTTACAAGGTGTGCACTTCTTCGTATCTACGGCCTGCAATTGTGGACAGCTCCAAGAGCACTTTATACAGTCATGTTTGCCGACAAGGAATGCCTTGAACAGATGCCCTGAATGGGCGGGTGGGAATTTTTCGAAAGAAATTCACACGAACATGTGCCATCACAGGCCGTCTTTGTGCAGCAGCTGCAGCACAGCGTGCACACATACAAGAAAGTGCGCGACACAGCGTCCCACTCTGTGACACTTGCGCTGAAGCGTTATCCTTGCCTGACAACTCCCTGCCTGCCCTTCCTGTTCAGCGGGCTCGCCAATCTGCCCCTGCCTTCCTCAGACGCCCTGCTGGCTTCTCTAAACGCCCCCAACACTGACGGTGAGCTCTTCTACTAAAAGAACGTTCGAAACAACATTGTGTATAGTGCAGGGTGGTGAACTGCTGACAGCCCCAGGTGCAGAGTACCTCTGGCTGTGCTGTATGGGTCACGCCCTGCTTCTGAGATAGGCATGCTTGTGTCAGGGGAGAAGGCTTTACAAGGGACACTAGAGACCCTGCTCAGTAGGCAGCTGGACAGCAGCACTGCCAGCGACTTCAATGCATCGGCTGCAGGTACTTTGGTCCTCTTGTATGATCTTATTCCTCTATGTAGCCACCAGAGGCTCCCTCCTGAAGGAATATGTATTTCAGAAGATGTATGGAATAGATGAAAATTAGGATGATTGGCATTTAAAGAAGTGGTCCCGAATCCCAAATTGTGTTCCCATCAATGCAGGAGTATGAGTGGACCTGATGCTCATGTGCAAGAGCTCTCAGGATCTATTCTTCGTCCAGCAAACTTTTGGGGCCATCAATAAGGGCCATTAGTCACAGTAGTTTCATGTGTGCGGCGCAGAGGTTGCAGAGCAGGAGGCGCTGGTGGCAGGCGTGTGCTCGCTTCTGTCCGGGCAGCCATTCTATAGGGCGTCTGCGCGCTCGCCTACGGCTCTGGCCGCCCTCATCACTGCGCTGCTGGGCAGTGCTGGTCACCAGAGCCCCAAGGCCGCGCAGGTCATCGCGTCCATGTTTATCACCTTCTCGGTCGGCTTCATCCGCCCGCCTGCTCTTTCCTATGCCCAGGTAGCGCATCCTACTTGCCACAGCACAGATGCCTTGGTCCGGCGTTGTTCGATGGGCAGCAGCTGTCCGCAAATCAAGAAGAGGATCAATTGGACATTTCCATGCGAGCGAGCTGAGTTGATGCTCTTCAGTGTTTGAGCACTGCGAGTATGATTTCTTGCCACGAGTTGAAGGCTGGTGTTGGCTGGGTTAGCTGCTCATGTCGGCACCAGTTCTTTGATGCATCGAGCCTGTCATTCTTGCGGTACAAGAGCAGTGCATGAGGTGAGGGACATACCTACATTGCTGTCAACCAAGAACTCCCCATGTTGCAGCTGGAGTTGGGCACATTGCCGGAGCCCATCAAACGGGTGGTGTCCCAGCTGCTGGAGCTGCTCTCCTCGCAGCAGTCCAACCACCGCCTGCACTGGCGCTATGAGCTCATGGCCTCTGCCATCCTCATGTTCCTGCTGCCCCCAGTGGATGACTCCAACGCCAAGGTAGGCTGCGAGCATGCATGTTGTGCCATTCTTCCCCTCTCCTCAATACACAGAGCGCGGTGAGCTCTTTGGAACGGCTAGAGATCAGCTGGCTAAATTTTTGCGAGGATGGACTCAGCACGACAGCTGCCATGTTGATCAGTGTTGAAAGGGGTGCAGAGTCTGGGTGTCTTGCTGAACAATTTGTTTATAGTATTCCACTATAGTATTCCATATAGCTCATTCACATCCTGTTCTCCTCGTTCTGAGAGTATCTGACGCGCATCTTCTGGTTTGTCAGGCTGTGGCCACAATTTTCCTGGACATGTTGGTGAGCCAGCTGCAGAGCCTGCGCTCCATGGCCACTACCGCCATGCTTTTCCTTCTTGGCTGGAAACAATCATCACCACAGGAGAAGGTGTGTGGCATACATCGAAGATCTCCAGAAAGCCTCCAGCAAGATGTAGTGCCAGGAATGTTCCCAACAGTGAAACTCCCAGGGCAAAACGGAGAAGATAAATTCTGGGTGTGAGAGGAGTGAGAGCAAAGGGCGATCCTGGGCAAAACGGTGCATGCAGGTTTCTCAAACGCTTTGCTCTACAACCAATCACTCGGGAATTTATTACAAAACCCTAAGCCCACCATTGCGTTCAGGTGCAGGGCAGTGTCAGCGCAGTGCGGGACGTGTTGAGAGCGCGGCCAGACTATGGCGCGGCTTTGCTGGCGCAGCTGACGCACTCCCATCCCGCGGGAGGCAATGCTGAAGAGAGCAAGGGTGCTGCAGCCTTCATGCAGAAGTTCATGGCCATGAGCATGGATGAGAAGGCGGCCCAACTGATCAGCAGGTGCGTGCTGCCACTGCCTCTTGCCGCACTTGACTGGGTGTTTGCAATGTGATCTCTCGTGAGGACCTGGGCCGGCAGGAATTGTGGCATTTGTAGTACTTTTGTGCTGTGGCAGCCCCTCTCTGCATGCCCTTGATGGTTTGTATTGTGTCTTTCGATTTTGATTTTGATTTTGATCTGGAGCAGGACGGTGGAGGGGCGCCTGCTGAACTGGCCGGACCGCAAGTCTGCTGCAGGGCAGGACTCCTCCTTCATGCCCATCCATGCCCACCTCATCACGGTGAGAGCTTCTGATATCTGCCTCTTCATATCAGTTCTTTAATTGTATGGAGCCAAAAGGTCCATGACGTGCTCCATGCACACCTGAAGTGCTTCTTCTATGCTGAAGAAGCTTGACTGATCTAAATTGCAGCTTGATCCAGCTCCCCTATGTCTGCCTCGTAGCCTTATGCGTGAGGCACTGGAGCATCGGAATCAGGCTTCTGCCGTGAGCGCTTCAGTGTATCAGTTTGAATGTGCAAGGGCACATTGCCAGTGCAGAAAGAGCGTAGTATCTGGGCTAGCAGTACTTTGCCCTACTTCTTCCTTCCATTCCATTTCATGCCCCTGTACCCATGCTCGAAAGAAAGCGAGAAGCTTCAAAAAAACGTGTGTCTCGGCATCTTTTTACCCCAATCGAAAGGTACTTCTTGCTTTGTTGCAAGACTTGATTGTAGGTTGTGCTTGAACGGTGTGCCGTGCAGAGGCTGGCGGACGCGGCGCCTGCGGAGATGCTGGCGAGCCTCAAGGGACCGCTACAGGAGGCGTTGCAGGGAGTCCAACAGGACGTGGACCGGCCGCGCACCTGCGCCTCTGCCGAAGCGCTCAGCGGCCTGCTTGCCTGCAGCCAGACATATCACACTGCGGGTGAGTGTCCCGCTCTGTATCGGACCGCTTCAACCACTTGTACACAGCTCTGGGCAATTTGCGTTGAGACTCGGGGAGCACCATATTACAGCTCGACTCCTGAAAGCATCATGGGGCTGTGCAGGTGGAGGAGGAGGGAGTGCGTGGACCGAGTGGGTGCGTCCGCTGCTGATGGGCGCTCTGGCAGCTGCACCGCTGGAGTTTGGGGATCTGTGGGCGTGGGCGGTGCGTTATGGGGTCTACAGCCTTGCCGAAGCCGAGGACCCCAGCCTGGGTCTGCTGCTGGAGGTTGTCTCACAGCCGCTGCCAGAAGGTGTGTTTTCTGTGGAAGAGCTCCTCCTATGCAGAACTGTGACATGTGAGAGTCATATGATGATCCAGGCAGCCCTGTGTCCTCAGGGTGGTTGCACACATTTAACTTCCCTTGCGATTGTTGTAGACGTTCACAGGAGAAAACGGCAGGCAAGTGAGAATAGAAGTTATTAGTGTGATGCATCAGATGAGCTGAAAGTACTGGTGAGACCTCTTTTGGGAGTGACAGTTGAGTCCGCTCAGCTTGACAGAGCTGATGGATTTAGTTGCGCACAGGTGCCAGCTCCTCGGCGGTGATGAAGCGACTGAAGTACATGGGACAGTGCTTGACTGAGCTGACGCAGAGGGGCCTGGTGGGCGCCTGTTCTGGCGGGGCCGACGGCATGCTGGGAGGCGTGACCGGCGTGCCGGGTAGCCAGGTAGCGGCGGCGGCAGACAGCGCCTCCAACGGCCTTGTCGGGGGCGTCTTGGGGGTCCCAGGCAGTGACATTGCAGGTGCTTCCTGGCCCACCTTCTTTCCGTTCCTGTTCTTTCAGAACCGTGGTCCTGTCATGATTACACATTCGCAGACCTCTTTCCTGTAGTGCAGCATATTGCACCCACACAGGGACCTGAGACATGGCAGTGTGAGCCCGGCACCCCGATTTTCTCTTTGGCGCAGCCCTCGCCGTGAAATGGAGGAGTGCCTTGTGATAGGTTGTTTGATGTTGAAGTGGCAGCTTGTGAACGTCGAGCAGGCGCGAGGAGCACTGCCGGCCAGAGCCAGCTGGAGGCGGTGAGGAAGTTCCAGTGGGCGCTGCTGCGGGAGTTTCCGGCGCTGGTCCTGTTGCCCGGCGAAGCAGTGCGCTCGCAAGTCGCTGGGTGAGGGTCCCGCAGCACCACACAGAGCTCTTACCTGATCGTGACCTGCTTTTGAATGTAGCTTCCCGCTCTTCAGCGTCGAATGTACATGAGGCATGCACAGTACGGCATGAAATGGACGAATTCCCCAATGACTAGAGGAGCATGCTCGAGGTGCATATGTGGAGCACATAAGAATTTGAAGGCGTGTTTGCTATCGTGTGTAATGCAGGGTCATGGCAACGTTTGCTAGCGGCGTCTTATGTGACACATCTGGGGGCAGTGCTGACGCTGCCTCAGCTCCCATGGACATCGATGCTGACAGCAGTGATCTACGCGCCACATTCATCAGCTTCCTAGGCGACTTCTCGGCCGGAATGGAGGTGGGTTGTGTGAAATTTCGAGACCGTACTTTGTGTGCCAAATTCTTGTTTGCTGAAGCAGTACATGTCAGACTCCTCTCAGAACATTTTCAGACGAGAAGGACCTGCAGTAAACACTGCAGCACCTTTGTCCCTGCATATGACAACATGCGGCCTATTCTCCTACAGGAGGGCACGGCCGCCATCCTGGCGGCAGGACAGGCCAAGGAGGAAGGCAGTGACGATGCGCAGGAGGCGGCAGTTGCACTGATGCACAATCCGCGCGTGACACGCGCATGGTGCGCGCTGCAGTTCGTCTCGCAGTCCCTCAAGGCTGCGGACGTCACCATCGGCCCCTTTCTGGCGCCCCACCTGCTCTCCTTCCTACCCTCCATGCTCAAGCTGCAGGTGCGTGGCGGGTGATTTAGATTAGGATTAGGGTTTTGTAATATGTAGACCCTGGAAAGGTAATAAAATTAGACCCTTGAGGACTCGCATCGCTCGAGATGTGCTAGCAAAAAGCTCCGGGATTGTGCATCAGTGCAAACGCCGGTGCTGCTGGCTGCTGGCTTCGGCTGCAGATGTGCATGTTCTTTGTCGGAGAAATCAAGTGCCCATGCGTCGTCCTATGCTGCATGTGCTGTGTTGGTTTCTTTCCTTCGGCACCATGGGCATCATTTTATCTGCTATGCTATCTGGTAGCCTGGTCACACTATGCGCCACATATTGCATCTGGGGACTGCGCTTATTTGCCTGGTCGGTGTGGTGCCATTGCAGGAGGTGCCTCAGACAGAGCTGCAGCCGCTGTCAACGGTGGCAAAGTCAGCCGCGGCACTGCTCAAGTACCTACCGCTGCCGGCCGCGCTGCTGCCGCTCGCGACCGCCACTCTGGCCGACGGCGTGTGTGCCACCCTGTGGCCCACTCGCGCCGCTGCTCTCGTCTTTGCGCAGGTGCAGCATTTCTTCTGGCCCTTCTTCTGACCCTTGAAAGGTTTATACCATTGAAGGGTTATATGAGACCCCGCCACTACAGCATGCAGATGGCGACAGGCATTTGTTCCATCTTGCAAACTCTGTACGGCGGCACGTTGAGAAATCATGTGTTCCCCCAACGTGATTGGCTCCCTGCTGTCTCTAGTTCACAATGTTGATGTGCTGCTTGGGTTTCCCTGTGCAGTACTTTTGGTTCCGCCACATCTTCTTACTGTCGGACGAGGACCGCCGCAGCATCCAGGCCATGACCGTGCAGCTGCTGGCCGACAAGAAGCTGGAGGTCCAGGACCTCGCCAAGTCCACCCTGGCCGGCCTCATCAAGGTCTGTCTCTTCTCTTCAAGTCTTTAGATGTGTTGCTGGGTGCTGAGTCAGATATCTGATCACTTCTACGTAGCTGGAAAAGGTGCCATTGACTGATTTTTGACTGTCTCCCCTCATGCTGTCAACCGCAACCTCCCACTGCACGCTCTTTCCGAAATAGTAGTACATGCAATGGAGCCCTCACTGGGAGATAACTTGCAGAAATACTCGGTCTTCCATTAAGCCTTGCTGTCACCAGCTAATGTCCATTCACATATGGTGTGCAGGGTCTACCGGAGGAAGCAGCAAAGGCTCTTAGAGAGGAGTTCCTGGCCAAGGCTGAGGCCATATTCCCGGTGCGGTCGCGCGGCCGCAAGCCTGCTGCTGGTGTTGCTGGGCTGGGTGCGTACCTGCTTCCAGTATCCTGCACTGGCTTGCATTCACATCATTCTACTCCCTGAGCCGCTGCTTGGGCCGGCATTTTGGGTTGCGGATGGCGGTGCATTGAGGATGCGCTGCCACTCTGCAACCCAAAATGTGCCCCATGTTTGCTGGCATGATAATGCAACCCCCGAGAAGAGCTAATTGAGAGAGAAGAGCTCTTGCTGAGACAGTGCATGTAATCAGCATGTTGAGAGTACAGGCCTGGGGCTGTTTGAGTCCCACGACATGAGTCTCCGTGGAGCGCTGCAGCGTATTGGGGGTCAGCAAGTGATCCAATGCCATGCGCAGGCACTGGTCTGGATGCACCTGTGGCGCAGAAGCATGCGACCGCGCTGGGCTTGTCGGCGTTTGTTCTGGCCAGCCCCTACGATGTGCCGGAGTGGCTGCCCACGCTGCTGCTGGCGCTCGTGCGCGCTGCCTCTCAGCCCGCCCCCATCAAGACCTCAGTCAGGTGACAGACAGATCAGATGTGAGGAAGCACATGCGCGATGAGGGAGAGCTGCACTTCTATTTGTGGGTCATTGGTGGTCAGACGTGCAGCTGTCCTGCATTATGTGGGTTCTGTGAGACCAGGGGCGAAGGCTTGCCATTTGAGTTCCAAGTGGCGCTTCATGCGGCAGCACAGTTTTTGATGACCCCTTGCCCTGGACGCTCCCTGGCAATCAGTGTCTGGGCGGCAAGCACTTGCGAGTCGTGTGCAAATGCAAATGGCCATCATGATGGTGTTCTGCAGTGTCTGTGTACTACCAATTGTGGCCGCGCTCAGATCTACTGTGTTACTGTGTCGCACGGCATGACATCTAGTTCCTGTGTCTCACTTACTGTGTCTGTGAACGTGCATCTAAGGGTGGGTGTGTGATATTCCCTTCCAAGGGTGTGACGTCTGACCCCCCCGAGCGCGGCTGGTGGTGCAGGAAGGCGCTGGCGGAGTTCCGGCGCACGCACGAGGAGGCGGCGCTGGCCGAGGCCAAGCGCGCGCTGCAGCCCGACCAGTGGGACGCCCTCCAGTCCGTTGCCTCCCCGGCCTCCTACTTTGCCTGACCTGCCCCTCACAACTTCTGACCCCCTGCTTCCGCGATCAGGGCACGGCTTCCAGGCGCTGGAGTAGCCCACTGCCGCGCAATGAGTAGCCCACAGCCAAGCACACATCACTGTTTGAGAAGTGGACTTTACTGCTGAACGTTGCCGTCCTGGGGAGGCCTCAGGGGATGGCCTCCCCGCCTCTTACTTGCTTGAGTTGTGCCGTTAAAACTGGGTGAGGTGGGTTTTGCACTTGCACATTACCATTCTGCCGCGAGGCTGAGCTGGCATTGCCCACCCATACAGCTCTGGAAGAGGAAAAGTTACTGTGGCAGATCTAGCAACTGAAGTGCATGCTGGGCGCATTGTGTGAGCGGCGTGCTTGCTGCCAAGCACAATGAGTTCCTCGAGATCAGCTCAGAAAAGGAAGAAGAAGAAAGAATCTGAAAATCAGAGAAGGAAGAAAAGGAGAAAGAAGCCGAACCCAAGGAAGCTTGGCCTTGGCTGTACATGCCCAAATCGCGATTGAACTTGTACGTTTGTGAGTAGTTTCTGTAATAATAGGAACTGCATTGATGGAATGGCATGCATGTTGCAATGTCAGATTTGTTCGGGGTACAATTAAGCAGGTCATGAGGTGTAGACAACGTCCCATGGTTTGCAGCACTTCTAAACACTGTTTCAAAAACATGCTGAAGGCTGTGTACCAGTACTCATGTATGGTGTTCCGCAACCATCTCCAAGAAGGCTTTGCAAGAAACTGTGGCCACGTATACGCATAGCATGATCCTGATGGGTGCATGATGGCTTGAAGAATGTAAAATGTTTGAACATTTCAATAAGGTTTTGTGATCAGGGCATGTGCAGCATGTCCAGCCCAGCTGCTCAATCTGGGCCTTTCCTGGCTGCCTTTAATGTTTTACAGCATGCATGCCTATGCTAAGGATATTGAACTCATTGTGAGAGAACTTGAGTTGAAGGAGTATGAAGTATGCCAAGGAGACTGGCACGAGTGGATTCCAAATCTGGGTGGTGTTTAAATAACACCAGTTTGGTTTTGGTGGAGTGCTCAAGAGGGCACAACAGCTTAGGCGCGCTCGCCACGGATGCGGCGGGCCAGCTGGATGTCCTTGGGCATGATGGTCACACGCTTGGCGTGGATGGCAGCCAAGTTGGTGTCCTCAAAGAGACCCACCAGGTAGGCCTCAGCAGCCTCCTGCAGGGCCAGGACGGCGCTGCTCTGGAAGCGCAGGTCAGTCTTGAAGTCCTGGGCGATCTCACGCACCAGGCGCTGGAAGGGCAGCTTGCGGATCAGAAGCTCCGTGCTCTTCTGGTACTTGCGGATCTCACGCAGAGCCACGGTACCGGGACGGTATCTGCAAGATAGCAGCAGGAAAGAAATCAGGAACTCAACAATGATGTCAGAAATTATGGTGTCAAGGTTCGACATGTCATAGACAATCTTTTTATGAATAATAATATTACTTAGAATAGACTTCATCTTACAACCTCAAAAGCACGTTGCACTTACTCCAGGCAAGAAGAAAGTAAACGCTAACAATGATGGCCAATATGGTGCAGCACACTTCAACCGGCACCCAACCCAAAGAGCATTCCAAAGACCAGACAAATGTCACATGAACACACCTGTGGGGCTTCTTGACGCCTCCGGTGGCGGGCGCGGACTTGCGAGCGGCCTTGGTGGCCAGCTGCTTGCGGGGCGCCTTGCCGCCGGTGGACTTGCGGGCTGTCTGCTTGGTGCGAGCCATGGTATCTGCTATTGAATGCTGAAAGCAAGGATGTTCACGGAGAGTACAGAAAATTTTGCTGACCAGGAAATTTCTTGAGTTTTGTGAGCGCCTGCGTGAGGTGACGGGGTAACAGATGGCCCTGACGCAATGTCAAAACCAAAGTCACAATGGAGTCAACAGCTAAAAGTGAACAGTACTGCAACCATATAGGCCAGCCATAGCTCATTTTCAGCCAAATTTCCTGAATTTTCCTCTTCATCAAACTTCGAGCTACAAGTAAGGGAGTGTTCACACTAAATCTAAGCAACCATGTCTGGACGCGGCAAGGGAGGAAAGGGCCTCGGAAAGGGCGGTGCCAAGCGCCACCGCAAAGTCCTCCGTGACAACATCCAGGGTGAGCAGAGTCTTCACATTTTCTCTCTGATAGTCTTGCACGGCCCTCGCACAGTGAAGTGCTCAGTTGGCGTCAGGCCTGTCATGCATCTGCAGCAGGAAAGATTTGTCAGAGGTCTAACAACTGCGTTGTTATTCCTCTTACCAAGTTCCTCTGCCATTGCTGAACATTAGGCAGTGACCTAGCCCTGTAAAAATGTGTAAACTTTCGTACATATTGCTGAGTTTTTTGCTTTTGTATTTTCAGGTATCACCAAGCCCGCCATCAGGCGTCTGGCTCGCCGTGGTGGTGTCAAGCGTATCAGTGGCCTCATCTACGAGGAGACCCGCGGTGTCCTCAAGGTGTTCCTTGAGAACGTGATCCGTGACGCCGTCACCTACACCGAGCACGCCCGCCGCAAGACCGTGACCGCCTTCGATGTGGTCTACGCCCTCAAGCGCCAGGGACGCACCCTGTACGGCTTCGGTGGATAGATAGGCTTCGGCTCCTGCAGCTGCCTATCAGGCAACGAAACAAACCGGTGTTATTTCAACACCACCACTTTTTGGAAGCAAATTACCACGGCAACAATTGTGAGAATAGAAACTTCTGGCATCCTGCGGGCTGTGGCGTTCACGCTGGTTAGATATTGACCTTCGTTAGTAGTGACTTACTGTCAGAATTTTTATCTCAGCAAACATGTCATGCTCGACTGTGATATACAAGTTGTTGACCCGATGGCTCTTCTGAGGCATGCAGCCTGAAGGGACTTTTACTGAAGACACGCAGCTCTGAGGAGCACAGTACCAGGTATGATTTAGCTATTGGGTAAATAGCAATGAGCTGTTTACGTTGTAGGTTGCAAAGAGTTTCTTAAATATATCTCAACTCCTGCACAGCTGTGTTGATCAAACTCTGACTGACATGCAAGGGCTATTGCCTTTTTCAGCTCTACAGAGTGAGAACGATCCACATTCTGTCACGGAGTATCTGACAAAGTGGGGGGTGCCTTTACCCTTAATTAATACAACTCAACTCAATCTGGAGTTAGTTCCAGTACTGGACGGATTGCAAATCTAAAGATCTCTGGGGACCACCCACAGCCAGTGGTGCAGCAGCTAACTGAGAGCGCTGCGCTTGGTGTTCACAGTGGCACAACGGAAGATGGATGCCTTTGGCATTTGCTAATCTGGAGATCAGGACCAGACCTCACTATGTTGGCAACCCGTAAACTTCAACACTGCACTGCTGCAAGATTCAGTGCATGCAGTGATGCAGTGCGCACTGATGCGAATGCTCTGTCAAACAACGTCTCTCTGTCAGGTACACTGTACCTGGTACAGCTCACACTCACAGCAACAAGAAGATCTTGTAAAATATTAATACTTACAACAGGTGGAATGGTCAACCAGCTGACAAGTGGCGCTTCTTACTTCTCTGCCCCTTTGACAGAAGCTTCTTCCCGGAAACACCTTCCAAATCAACAAACAAATTTTCTCTGACCAGGCGCTCCTGCACCCATGGTATAGCTGTGCATCTGCACAAACAGCAGCACCATCAATTAGAGACATGTCTCTACACGTAGATGAATATTTCCTCTCTAGCAACAAGGATTTTGCCATGAGAATCACCAGAAAACTTCTGGCAGAAATGCAAAGTTTTGTTTGTAGGAGCTAGCTGCGCAGCGCCAAGGGCAGATCTGCAGGTACCTCTTGCAGATCAAGTACACTGTGTGACCGCTGACCAGCCGCCTCAAAGGGAACTCGCCAATCTTGCCACAGGCGATGCATGCATGCTGTCTGCAGGCAGCAAGACACTGATGATTTTCTATCGGCAGCAAAGCCATTGACACACTGCCTACATCTAGCACTGACACGACAGGTGCTGCAGCAAAAATCTGCACGGTGCCACACACCATGTGAGGACCAGAAATTCAGAGCGATGCAATGAACGGCAGCGCTGCAATACACGTGCATTGACGCCATCATGCTTTGACTGGCTCTGATGTTTTATTGGGGACCAAAGCTGCTGGTGTTCCACTGCACCCTCACCTGTACAAGGACCGCCAAGGAAACGTTGTTGTGGCAGACTGGCCCCGGGGGAAACGTGGTAGCGCCCACCGCCGTGCCTTGCAAATTTTCTCCAGCAGCTTATCACTCATGGTGGCAAATGCCTTGCAGACCTGTGATGACATTGCACTAGCCTGTCAGGATGTTGCGCAAGCAGACATTGCACCTAATCCTCCTGCATGCATGGGAACAAAGTACCTGCAAGGAACCCCTTCCAGAGCAGAGTAACCTGAGAGGCAGTTTCCTGGAATGCAAACTCACCATTGAAGCATTAAGCAACTGTTCAACAGGAAGAGCGCTGAGAACGTTGGAAATAACACCATCTGGTAGATCCATGAAGTGAACATCCTCATAGCCAGCTGACATCTTATGGCAATCTTGATCTTTCTACAGGCAAGATCGCTTTAGAACTGCCCTCAACCTGTGCACAAGATTTACAGGCTTGAGCACGGCACGCTTTGGAGCAGCGTCTTATACTTCGTGTCAGCGAAGTAAATAGTATATAAATAATGAAAAGCACAGATGTTGTCGACGCCATCGGTTCAACCGAAGGCTCTTTTATATGCAAAGACGCAATGGAGATGGCTTTTGGAAAGCCACGAGAAAGTGCTTGCTCTGGACACTCTTCAGCATAGCACCTTTAAAAAAGTCCACGAATGGATAGCCCGTTTTCAAAATGTACATCGGTTTTAGACGATCTTCGCTATCGGTGGCATACTCCGGCATGCGCTCTGCGGTTATGAACTTTTTTTGAACAAAATTGAACGACTGCAGAACACTCGAATCAAGACTCTCCAGTAAGAACTTATAATCTCATGCTGCTTCTTGAGAATCTTTGATCGCTGAAGAAGCACCACAGCAAGGCTTACTAACTGAAGTAGTCATTCTAAAGTCACTCTGGCCTTGCAAGACTCTTGAAATTTGGGAGAGGTTTCTGAGGCAGATGACTTGGGGAGCATCTGATAGGCATACCTGAGCCTGCAGTGGTACGACCATCAGCATCACAGCCAAGCCTCCTGAAGATACTGCTGGACGTGGACATCATGCATGTTTCAGGGCACTAGTGCAGGGCGATTCTTCAGCAGTCTAGGAGTGCTCAACCTGCTAACAAATTGAGTTTGACACTTGCACAGTCGATTAAATTTGTGATGTGCAGTGTCGGATAATACCGGCTCTCGAACTTCGTTGAACACAATGTTGAATCATCATAATGATTATTGTTGATAGCTTTCTTAGAACTCTCTGCTAGATGATCCCTGGACTGGTGGCGATGCCATGCAAGTGCATGTTGCTGTGCAGTGCAAACATGCCTTCTGTAATAAGAACTTCTCCATGCAAGAGGTGGTGTTAAAATAACACCGGTTTGGTTTCTGCGCTGCTATGCAGTGGGGCAGGCAGCTTAGGCGGAGGTGAACTTGGTCACAGCCTTGGTGCCCTCAGACACGGCGTGCTTGGCCAGCTCGCCGGGAAGGATGAGGCGCACAGCGGTCTGGATCTCGCGAGAGGTCACAGTGGGCTTCTTGTTGTAGCGCGCCAGCTGGGCAGTCTCAGTGGCAATCTTCTCAAAGATGTCTGTGATGAATGAGTTGAGGATGGAGATGGCCCTGGAGGAGATACCGGTGTCGGGGTGGACCTGTAGGACAACAAGACGGCCCAGTCAGTTCCACTACTCAGCGATTTGGGTCTCATTCTGCAAGTGCACCGTCACAAACATTATTTGGAAAGGCATGACCACTATCCCAGGATAACCAGGCTAAAAGAGAAAAATAAATCGTTGCAACAACTCTCGGCATGCTCCAACGCCTAAGGCAGGCTACCTATATGAAGACCTTTCCTCGATGTTAACATTTAACTGCTGTGACGAACATGGCGTGAAACTCAGCAGGCATAATGAAGCCGTGCACCAGAGAGCAGAGAGCCGCTTCACCTGCTTCAGGACCTTGTAGATGTAGATCTTGAAGGACTCGACCTTGGCCTTGCTCTTCTTCTTGGCGCCGGTCTTGGCGGTCTTGGCCACCTTCTTGGCGGGCTTTTTCTCTGCCTTGGGAGCCATTGCAAGTTGCTGGTATGTGCGGGGAACGAGAAAGAGCTCTGCGGTCGAATGTGAATACTCGTCACAGAAATCTTTTGACGCTGAAGTGCAAACAGGGCAGCTTAGTACTGTGGTTTAGAGGGCGGGCCAATCACAGCGCAGGGTTTTTGATTTCGCTGTCAAATGTAAAATCAGCATTGCTCACTTGACACATTAGTCATAGTCACCACCCCGGAATGCTGCACGGCGATTGGCCGGGCGTCGCGTCTGGAAGCCTCAAAGCCTGTCTCGAGCAGAACTTTTGCCAAACTCAATCAGACGACGTATCTCAACGCTCCTCACTTCATTTCACAGTCAATAAACAACAGGCAATCATGTCCGGACGCGGAAAGGGAAAGACAGCCAAGAAGGCGGTGTCCAAGAGCACCAAGGCCGGTCTGCAGTTCCCCGTGGGCCGCATTGCTCGCTACCTCAAGAAGGGCAAGGTGAGTTGTATATTTGTCTCCTTGGTTTTATTTTCGAGGCCAGCAGTGCCTTGGTTGTAACTCGAGCCCTGTACAGTTCACGCCTCGATGGTGTTAACAACCTGGTCAGCAGCACCTTGGTGGTTTTTCGTGAAAAGCAGCCCCTCCTTTGGAGCATCTCTGTGTTTTTGAACTTAAGTTGTCTCTTCCGATAGTGATTTTTGGTAAGACTCGGACATGAGGTTCTTTCCCTTTATTGTGTCTTGGCGATGATCCCTGGAACATGCGCTGGTAATATGGTAACACAATTCTGACAGTTGCGTGTCTTGTGCGCAGTATGCCAGCCGTGTGGGTGCTGGTGCCCCAGTGTACCTGGCTGCCGTGCTGGAGTACCTGGCAGCTGAGATCCTGGAGCTGGCAGGCAATGCTGCCCGTGACAACAAGAAGACCCGCATCATCCCCCGCCACATCCAGCTGGCTGTGCGCAACGACGAGGAGCTGAGCAAGCTGCTGAGCGGTGTCACCATCGCTTCCGGCGGTGTCCTGCCCAACATCCACTCCGTGCTGCTGCCCAAGAAGACCGCCAAGAAGGAGGCATAAGCCGCCCACTCTCGGTTGGTCCAAGCAGCCCCAAACAATCCGGTGTTATTTTAACACCACCAACATGGATTTTGCAGCGAAAACGGTGGAACTGCATCTTACAGAATACCAGGTAGCTACCTGTAGGACAGCCATATGGCCTGTTAAAATCGTCAACCAAAGCTCTTCCTACAAAATTTGCCTTATGTACTATCAGACCAGCAAGTCCCTACCGTACCTTGAATCACCTGACTATCGCAATTGCAGTGTGGGGCTGCTGGCTTAATGCCCAATAATAAATCCCTTCAACAGAGCAAGTCTATCACTGCATGTGATCATGATACCAAAGCATTCAACAGCAGGAGCAGATGAACCCTGGAAAAAAATGAACTTTAAAAGAAAACACACTTGTAGGGTCATAAAATTGCAGTATATGCTTGTTCTAGTATGTGTTCAGGTCTCATGCCCTGTTCTGTCCTCATTCTGTATCAGATGCACATGGCAAACGCAGTCTATGCTTGGTTCAAGGGCTTCTTGCTCGAGCTCATCATGTTCTTGAAATCCTTCATCACTTCCGTCTTCGTTCAATGCTACATCAGGCCTTCTGCCATACAACTGGCTTGTTCTGCAGTACAAGATCAGTGCAAGCATTGCTGCCCCCATCTCCAGCGCTGCCGCAATCATAAAGGTTGACCTACAGCAAAATCAAACACTCCCTTGACCAAGACTGCTCATCATCAAGAATGAAATCACATGTTTGAGAATCATAATATCCAACTGGGCCAGCCATGCATGACCTCCAGGGTGCACAGGTTTGCAAGCAGAAAATTTTTGAAGGGTTGCAGCACCTGAAACAGTCCGCGCCAATGCAGACGTCCCCATCGTCCCCGTGCCTTTCAGCCTGCAGCTGATAGATGCCGCCCGCCTGTACATTCCGTCCACAATTTTCAGCACTTGAGGCAGAGATGCAGATCATTGAGGTGAAGACTTCAATCAGGAGCGTATCTCCGTGCAGTGGTGAATCAGCTAGTGATAACTTGTTGCGCTCCACCCTCTCAGCAAACCGCAACGGACCAGCCCCCGCCCTTCAGTAGCAGGTCTCGCACAGGGAACCTGACATTCCGCAAACCAGCTGAGCGGAACAGACAAATTCCTGGCTCCACTTGCAATTCTTGTATTGAGGAATCTTGGTACTTGAGGGTTTTAGGGATGAGGGTTAAAACCTACAAAATAGAGAAATATAATAAGCGCACCAGCCGAGTGGCGAGCGCGTAGGTGCCGAGGGTGGTGCCAAACTGCAGCAGGCAGTAGAGGGTGGCGAAATTACGCATGCCGAACAGCTCCCCAGCCAGCGGGGGCATCAGGCTCCAGTGGCACCCGAATGCAAAGCCGGCTGCGGGCGCGGCCACCCACAGCAGTGCAGGCTGTGACAGTGCGCTCAGCGCGCAGACCGCCGCTGTCAACACAGATACCCCCACCAGGAACAGCGTCCTGTGCGGGACACATTAGAGGGAGTCATGAAGCAGAGACAGGTGCATATATTGCATTTTAAGCCTGCTTCCTTAGTGTCATCCATGACAATATGGATTGAAGATGGCCAGGATAATGACGAATGAGACACTTTGCATAACGTGGGACATAGAACATGGTCAGTGTGAATGTTCAGCTTTGAAGCATCCAATAACAAGGATTGACCACGGTGTGCAACTGCGAAAAGCACAGTACTTTAAATCATGTGGGCAATGGGTGGCACAGAGGAAAATGAGCATCTGCATCTGCCATTCGCACACCACAGCAATTTGTCTGCTGACCTGGGCAGCCCATAATTTTGCAGCAGCCTCTCCGGTATGGAACCGCATGCCAAGCGGCCGGCCGCGCTGAAGACAGAAAACAGCGACACCAGCACATCCTGGCCGTCGCGGCCGCCACCCAAAGACTCGACCAATTGGCCTGCACACAGAACAGCCAATAGTCTCTAGCTGTACATATACATCTTAGGTGCTGCTCTTCAACTTACATCCAGCAGTGCCTCATCCTGCTGAAAAACAAACAGGCCGTGCAAATAAAAGACTAGCACCTAGCACAGACAGTACGTATCATGACAAGTAATATATTCTATGCTGTGAGGTGAAGGAGCCCGGATGCGCACCAAGATTGTTGACAAACATGAGGCCAGTCCCCGTCCCCATGCCGAAAACCATGAAGAGCAGCCAGAAGTTGAGTGAGGCTGCACACTCCCACAGCTTCAATTCTTGCCTAAGCTCGGCCTGCCTGGCAGCAGCTGCCAACCCAACCGGTGCCTTGCTGGCATGCCTTGGCCCCACATCCGCACCCTATCCCATATGTTTAATGTTAAGGATTCAGAGTGTGTACAAAATTAGAAGCCCCAGCAGCAGAACAACTACAGTATGCCGCCTGCAACCAAAATGCCGCAAAATATCCCTGACACTAGAACTTGCATCTCCATCATCATTCAGAAAGAAGAAGCTTACACCAACAACAAGCTCAGCATTTTCTTCACCGACTCTCTGCACACCTGACTGGCTGTTCCATCATTGTCATCAGGGAAGGATGGAGCCCCCAACAGGGGCGCATCTAGCTCTGTGCTTCCTGTGCGGACTCGCCCGCCAACCTGAAGTGCCTTTGCTCCCTCTCTGATGGCCCCTGCCCGACCTGTAACCCATACCAACACCATCAGAAATGCACTGCTTCAATGCAACATACATTTTCCCACAAGATGGTGCCATAGTGGGTCTTTCACAGCACATTTTGTGAGTGTTTTATTTGTCAGTGGAGTCTGTGCATGGTCGAGGTGTGCCTGACCTGCAGATTTCTCCTCATCCCCAAAGCTACGCGCATGAGCGTGCAACAGCAGGCGACCGGAGGACGCCCACAGAAACAGCAGCGGAGCCAGCAGCAACAGCAGCCCTGCCAACATGGCCCCCCTGATACACCAAAAAATAACATTCTCACATGTATTCTTCTCGGCAAGTCCTGCAACATGATCTGATCTCGCTAGGACAGCAATAAACGTCAGCATCATGTTTGTATGCAGCAACCCTTTGCTAGTTTCCGATCCGCAAACCTTTGCTGTTTTGTATTCCACAGGGATCCTTTGCCCACGGTGTCTGAGCAAGAGTGGGGAGTCGTCATGCCACTAGCTTGTGAAAAGGTTTTCCAAGAGCGCACCTGACCACTGGACTCAGGCTGCTGTGAGCGCCGAGCAGGCCGCAGGTGCACAGCTGGTACAACCCCAAAGTGATCACCACATTCATCGCCACCCCAAACCTCACACCTGCACCCAAACATCCTGCATCCTTCAGTCCCCCAGCTGGTCTTCCTGCAGGACACACACTTGTGTGCCGGCTGCTGCATAGCCCCACTATGTTCCTTCTGAAGCATGTGTAGTGTAGTGAGCGCAAGACAAGCTTGTGCATGATGCTTAGACAAGGGTGTGATCTGTCGTGCACAGGTTCAGCACACTTCCTGCATCCAGCCAAGTGAGACCACGCAGCTTCCACATACTCTTGAATGAAGTTATGCACCTGTGGTCTTGGCGTTGTCATCGTCGGCAGCAGCCCCATCCGGCAGAGCATTGAAGAAGGGCATTGCGCACAACCCAATGACAGTGGGCGCGGCAGCTATGAGCAGGAGAAACGACAATGCGTCCGGGCGGAAGGCCGCCACATACACGCTCGTGTACACGCTCGCGCTCAAGCCCACCAGTGACTTGAGCACCCCTGCAACGCCCCCCAGACAGGCATCAGATGGACTCGTCCCTGATGAAGCATCCACAGTCCACTTCTCATGTGATGATTTCAAGGTAATGACACCCATGTGGGCTCAACACAGGCAGTAAAGCACAGCAGATGTGTGGCAGTGGCTGACGGAGAGCATGTTGTGATGCCCACATGGATGAAGAATGCGAAATGTCCACAAGTCCACGAGAAGCCACAGAGCATTTGGCACGGGGATACACATACACTATACTGTCACTGTTGTGCATTCAATATCAACGGGATAAGAATGGTCCGTGAGGAAGCTCACCAACAACAGTGCCACGGTCGTGTGGGAAGTTGTGCACGTTGGTGGCGATGCAGGCAGTGTCAATCCAGTTGCTGCCATTGAAGGCCATGACCGTGAGGCCGACCATGGCCCAGTAGGGCAGCGCTAACCGCCCAGAGGCTGCCAGCCACAATCCAAAGTAGCCGCAGAAATGCTCCGCCAGGCCCCAAAGCAGCACAAGCCTGCCACACCACCCAGATGAATGCATGCTGTAAGTAAATGGCTGCAATTGAACTACACCACCCATCTTCCGCATGCTTGCTTGTTAGATGAGCATGAACTACAAATCTGCACCTCAGAAAAGCAATGCCTTAAAGCATGGCTTTGGGACTGCATCACATAAGCAGGCGCCATAAATGACTCCAAAGATTCAAAACACCACATCATGACAGGAAGACTTTGAATCAGTCAGAAGGAGAGTCTATGCACACCCACTGGGCCAGATCTGTTCGGGGTGGCATGCGCTGCCATGTGCAGGCAGAGAGGTGCCAACACGCCCCTTCTGCATAGATATGTACTCATGAAACTACTTGAGCATATGTTCAGCGCGAATTATAAAGATGGAGTCTACCTGGGGCCCACATGCCTCCTGTGCCTCAGGCGGTCATATGCGAAGCCGGGCAGCCACCCAACCACAAGGAGCGCCATAAGGGGTGATGCCAGCCCCTCTATCTGGGTCTGGTTGTATCCCAGAGCATTCTTCAGCTGACTGCTGTAGACGCTGAAGCAGTAGGACACTCCAGCAGAGCACTGCAGCAGTGTTGACGCACTCAGCGTCAACCATCTGCTCGCGTACATGCTGCCTCTGCTGCTGCTCGCCCTCCTGCATGATTACTGTCATCACTTCCGTGTCGTTGAGTAGTCAGGATCAGGTGCTCACAGCTGCTTCATGACAACCGTCGTTGAGGCAGGAGTGGGTGCTCAAAGCTTCTTCATGACAATTGATCCAGCTTACGTTGGGCATGTAAATACTTCCTGTCCAACTTATTTGCAGACAGCTTGATCAAACATAGCCTGGTTGTGTGCACATCACGTGGTCCAACATGCAGTTTCAGCTTGATTAGGAAATAGTTGTCGCACCTGACTCCTGCGTTTGCAAGCTAAGTTCTTAAATCATTTGAAACGGGTTATTTGATAGGGAAACGGACATTAAGTGGTCCTCCAGCGCAGTAGGTATACTTCTTGGCGCGCCTACCGACTGCTTCGACAGTTTCAAAAATCACAGATGGATTAGATTTGGCGTTTGATCCTCATGATCACATTCCTATTGACCTTCAATACAAAATGCTCAGGCTATTGTTGCAGAGGAATATTGTCGCTTCAGTGGCTCATCGTTGCCACCTGTCCCACGTGACCATGACATATCATAAGACAAGCCCATTCCTCGGACTGCCAAGGTTACCTTTCTATGTGACCTAGTTTTCCTAAGACAACGCAAACGCACCTTGAAGCTCCATCGCACACTCTATATCGTTGCGAGGCGGTCGTCGCCACACAACTAGAGAGATTGTTGGTGCCTAGAAAAGCTCGGCATGTGTCCGTTCAAGTATGCGTGGAGCTAGTTGTCTCCCTGAAGATATCTCGCAAGGACAAGAACTATATTGGATCTATTTTTCCATCTTCACTATGTTGGTGTTTCGTGAATACAGAGGGCCCTGATCGGTCACAAAACGAGCCTCGAAAAGTCAGACGGGGTCAAGCCTGAATGTCCTCTGTATCTCACCGATTGGACCTTGGATATCAAAGGAATACTATTGCATGATGCAAGAGAAAAAGCGTAGATTCCAAACCTGGCGGAAAACTATCTATATCGCCTTATTGGCTGTCATCTGCTTCCTTCTTGCAGCATTCACCAGGTTCGCCTTCGTCTCGTTTTCATGCGCACCTAGCACACACATCTTTCTTAGAAAAGTCTTCCTCTTCGGTTATGAGTCTATAATGTCTATGTCTTTTAGGCAAGAGGTTCTTCATGCAGGTACCATGGCCAGCACAGTGCACTTACACACAGAGAGCTCACCCATATAGTAAGCCACCTAACAAACCCGAATGCATGTTTAAAACTTCATAAAGCTGACTTTAACCATTTTCAGTGCCCAGAAGATGTACTGAAGCATGCGTGTCACTGTGCAGTCAAAGTCACAAACAGAATTGGCCATGCATGCAACGCGCTTGGAGATGCTGTTAGTGAAAATGGCGGGACAGCAAAATAGCACGCTTAGAGTGTTGCAGGTACTACCAAGGCAACTCAGCAGCAGCTGATGTACTAAGTGTCAATATGCTGTTGATGAGTGCCAACAACCACCCTGGCAACTGAGAAGGACCGAGTTGTTGTTTTGCAGGGAACTGTGTCTTTGGAAGGTATGAGTAAGCAACAACTGGCACAGCATGCTGCCCACCTGGAACACCTCATCTTGCAGCATGCGGATAGCTTGCGCATGCCAAATGCTACTGTGGCTGCCGAGACAGTGTCAAATGCGACTTCTGATTGCGACAGGTGCGCACTTCCATGTGTGCAGCATCAGCCTGTGGCTGTTGATAAGTAATTCACCCCTTCCACTTGCAAGAAAAGATCGGCAGGCCCACAGGTGCAGGAGCTTTTCAGTGGGAAGAGCTCGCAAACAAAGGTTTGTAGGTTGAGGCAGTGTCCATCTGTGCAGGCCGGCACTGCCCAAATGGTGCCATGCTTTCGGCGCCTGCAACACAACAGATGTTGCACTGGTGGGCAATGGGCCTCTCACAGAGGAGCAGCAGAGGGAACTGAGCTCAGGGGCGTTCCAGGTTGTCATTCGGCTGAACTTCATGAATAACAGGTCAGTGGAATCTTCAATGCCATGTATGTTTATCTGCATGCAAGCAGCCTCTGACTTGTGGCTGGAGCTTCATATGCACACTTACAAGGCACTCCACCAAGAAGTACATACTCAGCCGAAGAATTATTGTATTCTCCCAGGGTGGCTGGCGAGCAGGTGGATGTGTGGGTGATGCGCAAAGCAGATGAAGCCAAGCTGCACTTCTGGGGGATATCGCAGATGGAAAGGGACAGTGCACTAGAAGCCCTTGCGGCCACGAAGTCGCTCTGGTTTCTTGGGGATGTCAACTCGGAGCTTGACAACTATTGGTGGGCACCCTCCCGGCCTCATACTTTCAAGGCCTTATCATCTCCACCCATGCTTCTCAGGCCTCCATACACCCAATTGACCCAGCCATCACTCACACAGCTACACACTTTTGGGATGGTATGCATTGCGCGGACATCATCTTTGATGCAGTATGCGGCGTTTTGCCTGCAGGCACATGATGCAGCCGGTCTATAGGCACTTCCCGGAGGTGAAAGAAAAGCACCATGTTCTCTTGGACTTCAAGCACCTGTCATCTCCCAAGGGGTTTGAAGGGAAAATGCCAATGAATGACACAGTCAGCCCCTCGTCTGGATGGCTAGGTGGGCTACTAATTTACGATTTTGTTCATTCCTACAGTTGCTGTCGCACCAACCATGCCATGTCCCACCTTACACTGTATTAAACAGTACCCTCCTTGCATGAGGAGGGCAAGTTTGGCCTCCATGATCTCGAGACTTTTTGTGACTGCTATGGCTGCAATCCAGGTGCAATGTATGCCCTCCATTGCTCACAGCCGTTGGGAGCAAAGCTCCATGTGTTTGGGTTCAATTGGAACACTCGACATGCCGATAGTCACAGCATCAAGTACGAAGAACGAGTGTTCAGAGAGGCAGCAGGAGAAGGCTTCGTCACAATACATCCGACAGGTAAGCAGAGACTATCTGAAATACATTCCTGATGACAGATGCAGATTTAGCCGTGACGTCTCCACCACCATCAATTGAACCAGGAAATGCCCACTAATCTGTTGATGATTGCAGCATGTGATGGCCTGCGGACGTGCTCTGCAAATGAGACTCACAAAGATTGCCACCTAATGCGGAACAGCAAGAATGGGCAGCATGAGTACCGCTGTGCTGGGAACCTGGGCCTGAAGAGTTGGACAGAGAAGTCAGGAACCACGAAAATGAACGTCAATTTGAAAGACGTAATCAGCCTTAGGGACAAGATAGCATGAACTTGAAGTCCGAGCGAGAAAGAAAGGCAGGAAGGGTGGTATATGGAAGTTAAGAATAAGTATATGAACTGAAAACGAAGTATGCGAATATCACAAGATCAAGAGATTAAGGACAAAAGGGTGTGCGAGCGCCAGAAAGAGGAAGGGCTGCCTCAGCACCACAATGTCTGCGACTAGAGATAAACAGATCCTACCGGCCCAGGAGGATCACGCGTAGGGACACCATAGTTGTAAATGGGACTGAACAACAAATGAGGGTCACATTATTATCATTATAGTAATAGTTACTTGTCTGTTCAGACCATGCCATTGCAGTATGAATGTCGTACTGCCTGCATGCATGTGTAAGCAGGGACTCAATAGCTAATCCATGCATGAGGTGGAGGCTTTAGATACAAATATGTACACCTGAAAGTAGGACACCTGCTAGCCATGATCGCGATCAGGAGAAACAACAAGCTCGACGATATGTTCTAAGCTGGAATGACTTATTTACTGTTGATGAAAACAGGGTTGATCAGGTGGTTAAGACCACCGGTATACCTGTGGAATCCATGGTGAGGGGCATGCAATGTCACATTGGTATGTTTAGCATGAAACGTGATATGCTTCAGTGATGAGCGTTAGCTGTGTGCCCTTTAGTATGATTGAAGCCATCGCCTCATGCCTCATCATTACTCAACCGGCCGGCAGCGGCCGCCGCCAGCGCCAACACTGGCAGTCGAGTTGCATCGGATGCATATGCCAGCTGGCCCGCTGGGCCATGGTGTGGTGCTTCAAGACATCATCCTGACAATCTATGGGTGGGCCAATCTATCCTGATACCATCTTGATGTAGAGCGTACAAGTAGCACATTGTACTACTGCATGTACATGCCTACCCCATGCTCCCGGCTGCTCGCTATCACGTGCCAGAGCTCGATCCTTTTCATCAGAAGTAACGAAGGCAGAACCCTTGGGAACATGTTAAGTGTATAAACTGAATTTTGGGTGCTAAGACCGATGGAGGCGGTCTTGAACCCCTGTTCTTTGCCGAGGGGTCAGCGACTCTTCCACACCAACCAACGTCGAACACAAACACGGCCAGCCCCAATCTGCAAGCATGTGAGCCACACATCTGCTTCAAAAGGATTTAACTGAACAATAGCTGCTGCAGCTTTCAGGAATCTTGCAACTCGGGGTGCTTCCCAGAACGGCATGGGCGTGGGTTGTCATACAATGAGAATTCAGCCGATGATGAAGATCAGAATGTATAGTCCCTTTGAAGCAATGCGAACTAGGATATACTACCTTTAATGTTCCTTTTTCTAGCATGTCAGTTGGCCTTAAAGTACACTAGTAAACTAATTCCGGTGCAGGTTGCTTGCTGCCACGGTAACACACATGGCAACGATCCCAATCATGTAGGACCTCCATTCTCCCGCAGAAGTGCTCTGCTGGCGGGGGTCTCAAGTGTCGCAGCTGCTCAGACACTGTCGCCCCCTCATGCACCAGCTGCTGAGGCAGGAACCTCTGATCCTGTCACCCCAGTCAACATTACAGCAAAGGAGACAGTAGAGCTTGGGCAGTCAGGTCTGTTTCCTGCTGCTTCTGCAAATTGAACGAAGTGTACTGTGGATCTTCTTAAATTCCACTCCATGCTGATGAGCGTTAGCTGAGCTCCAACTCCGGCAACTTCATGAATTCAGCTGCACTGTGCAGGGCTGAGAGTGTCGCCCATGGGCATTGGTGCTTGGAGCTTTGGTGACAGAACTGGATACTGGGTAAGCATTCCAATGTCATCATCACTGTAACATTGCACATCGACTTGCTATGACTTGGTCTCCCAAAGCTTTTGAGATTCGGGATGAATTCAGCAGCTTGGAATTGCAAATGCTGCTGTCCAGGGCTACGGCAGCGATTACCAGAAGGAGGACAATTTTGGGGCGTACAAAGCACTGGTGGATGAGGGCATTACATTCGTTGACACTGCAGAGGTTGGACTGCCTCTCCACAGGGCATCTGCGAATGGCCTTTAAGCCAGAAATACAGTCCTGCTTGATGCCGAAGAAGGGTGCTGCGACAGTGAGTATGCTGTTGATATGGCGTCTCCTGCTTTAACACGGCAGGTGTATGGCTTTGGCAATTCTGAGGAGTTCTTGGGCGAGTTCATGAAGTCCACGGGCACAAAGCCCGTCATCGCCACCAAATTTGCTCCCCTGCCGTGGCGCTTCACATCCAAATCCGTGGTGGCTGCCTGCCGGTGAGACCACCTTCAGGGACTGGCATAATGCATACTCGCATCGCGGCCTTGGGACAAGTGTAAGAAGTGCAGTCTGGCTCTTCTCAGCTATAAGCTGGGTGCCCTTTTGGACCACATCAATTCTGCTGTTGCCATCTTGAATCAATAAGCCCGGCGTATGGAGAGCCCCAAATCCTCCAGTAAAAGCATACATGGTACATGATCCAGCTAAAAATACATCGATGCAGGGCTCTAGCACAACAGTGCCCGCTGCGGAGCACTACGCACCATTTGAGAGTCATGGATTCTGCAGGGCGAGTTTGGAGCGGCTGGGCATAGAGAAGACCGGCCTTTACATGCAGCATTGGCCGGGCGTTTTGACAAACGGCGCTTTCAACGACGCGTTTGTGGAGGGCCTGGGGGACTGCGCGCGGCTCGGCCTCACACAGGCCGTGGGCGTCAGCAACTTTTCGCCTGAGCGCGTGCGCCGTGCCAGCAGCATCCTGCAGGCGCGTCCTGATCAGGCAAATGGAGAGCTGATGTCCTGAGCAGGCAACTGAAGAGCTGACGGGGGATTTGCTGGCAATCTGCCCCGTGGCATGCTCATTGCGGTTATGTATCAATTTTTCCCCTCAGGGCACATCTGTCATGATCATATCATGCGTTCGGTTAATAACAAGGAGTTCTTAGCAGGGATGCTGCTATGTCCAGGCCCAGGCATATCAGCCCAGATCACATCTGAATTTCTATGAAGAGATGCTACAGGCCATTTTCAGCATGAGTTGAAGGGGTATTGGGCGTTTAGGAGACACCCACCAACATATTGCATGGCTGATGCGCCAACAGCAAACTGGATGCACATGCTTCATTACTACCCATAGGGGTTGTTAACACCGCCTGAACACATATGACTGTTTCAGGTAGATTACTTGGCATTTCTTAAGCTGCTTTTGTGTGCAGGCCAAAGGAGTGCCGCTGGCCTCCAACCAGGTTCAATACTCACTGCTGTACCGCGTCCCAGAGGTCAATGGAGTAGCAGATGCTGTTAGGGAGGCTGGCGCCACCCTCGTGGCCTACAGCCCCCTAGCACAGGGCCTCCTGACGGGTGCGTGCAGCCCATCAAGCACACTACCATCTGTCCACCCATGTGCAATGCAGATTATCGCGCTATCCGGCCAGGAGATTTGTTTTCAGTGAAATGTTTCTATGTATACAGTAGCAGATTGTTGATACTGCATGCTCTTGGCTGTCTGGTGTGCCCGCTGCTCCTGATGTAAAATTACAATGTCAGTCTCCTTGAAGAATGTCAGTATCCTTGAATATGGCTGTTCCTCAAGTTGAAGGTGCGAGATTCAGAACGCGGCAGTGTGGGACAACTTGTCTCACACTCGCCCTTTTTGCAAGCTCGCCCTGTCGCTATATGAGATGAACATGCATGTGGCGGTGTTGTTCAGGGAAGTACACAAAGGATAATCTGCCCAAGGGACCGCGAGGCGTGACCATCACAGCAGACAGAGTGGCTGAGGTGCAGCCTCTGCTGTCCCTTATGAGGGACATCGGCTCTGCGCACGGCGGCAAGACTCCAGGGCAGGTGTGTGCTTGAAACTGCAGGATATTTTGATGTTTGGACTCCAGTGGAAATTTCTGGACATCCCTATGTCATTTGTGGACATCAGACATCCTCAGCCATCAGCAGACACGACTTGCAATTCTCTAACATCCCCAGCCATCATCTGCATGGCCCAGGGACACTGTCTATTCTTATTGTAATATCTGCCCCAATGCATACCCTTCGGCACCACCAAATTTATCACTGTTTTGGGGGATCTGTTAAGACCATTGCCCTGGAGGCTTCCAAATGAGCCAATTGAGGGCAAGGCAGGCTTGGATTAATCTTGCGCTGTCATCATGTCTGCAGAATCTGCCAGACATACAGTGTACAGTGGAGGAAAGGAGTCATCATGAGTTGCTGCTTCATGTGTGTCAGGTCGCCATAAACTGGACCATCTGCAAAGGCGCGTTGCCCATCCCGGGAGCCAAGAACGCAAGGCAAGTGAAGGAGGCTGCAGGCGCACTTGGCTGGCGCCTCACTGCAGATGAGGTACGCTCTGGCACCGCCGACGTCCCAGTCTAGACCTTCCATGATGAATTCGACCTTTTCATGTAGCTTGCTTCTGGCTGGTTGCCGGTGTGACCGGGATTGATGCTCAGCAATCCTGTCTGCCCTCAAAGTAAATCGCTTGCCGTCATCATGACACACATTCTTGGTTGATGCTGTTTGTTGCATATCTCAAGACCTGGCAGGCGCCTGCCGGCATGCTCCATAATATGTATGAGACAGTTGGCCCATGGGTCTCAGGTCGAGCACTTTGACTACTAAGTCTAAAAATGCCGTACCTTACCGGAAGTGGCCTTTGTCATGCAACTTTTAGTCATCGTGTCCTGCCGCAGGTGGCGGCCCTCGACAAGGCAAGCAGCAAAGTCAGTACCGCCCTCGGAGCACCATTCGAGAAGTGGTGAATCTCCACCGTGAAATGCTTGAGCTGCAGGCATGCATGCATCCAATGGGAAATGCCCAGCAGGGTTTGTAAGCCGCACTAGCTGATCACCGGATTGAGGGGCGAGACCTTTGCATGTGCCGTCAGATTACGGAATCGCCGTCAGCTTATGGAACGCCATCAGATTTGCTCTCCCCATCACATGCTCACATGGAGGGGCTCACATGGGTGCCCTAACACAAGAGTCCTGGATCACGGACGGCCGAAGAGAAGACAAGACAGAAATAAAAAGGAAAGAAATAGAGCTTGAGCTGAATGGCGTCGTCTGGGTTGACATCCGGTTGACCAAGAGGACGCCTAAGAGAGATCCCCTGACTCGCGCTACGTTTCGTACTGAGGCTTGACGTAGGGGCCACGGCCGAATCTTTTCAAGAACTGTGAGTATCTCGACTCAAATGATTTCAGGACTCTTTACTTTTTAGAGGTGATGGAATAGGCGCGTCTCGTTTTGTGGGGCTTGAAGGCGAGCTATTCGAGTGGGTCTGCCGGAGTGAAGTACAATTTAGAGTGGTACTGAAGCTCTGATTGTAATATGAGCATGTAGTTATGCTTTTTGAGTCACGCAGCCGTTGATCACTACATTCCGGAACAATTCGGGAGTTATGATCTGAGGCTTGACTGTGAATGTGGTCAGGTGCCCAAGCCTCCAGCTGTAAGGAATGACAGTACCAAACGACATGAACGGTGAGAATAACAATGCCTTTCTCCATAGCATGTTGACAGCCCTCCTGATACCTATTTTGTTCTTGTCTTTATGGGTGAAGAGCAGAATTGCCCCGAGGCTCTGACTCATGATAATGCCTGCTGACACTGCCCCTATCACCCTAGATGCCACTGATGAGCGATCAAGCTAGAAGTATTTTCATTGGGACTCTGGGATTTGGGATTGGGGCATTGGAACCAGACGAGGGGCCCTTTCCCAGCAATTGCAGTGTTGTGAAACAGCACCTGGCGCAGACGCCAGGCGCTAAAGAGCGGAAACCACCAGGGCACACTGACGCTAGCCGCCATGCATGATACAGGGGTTGCGCCCAAGGGCAAGGTGCTGATCGCAAACCGGGGGGAGATCGCGCGGCGCGTGCAGCGGTCCTGCAGGCAGCTGGGCCTCATTCCGGTGGCTGTGTACACTGAGCCGGACGCCCTGTCACTGCATGTGCTGGACGCCGAGGAGAAGGTCTGCCTGGGCAAGTCCACACGCGAGTACACCAACGCTACCAAGCTGCTGGAAGCTGCTCTCTCCACCGGGTGCGGCCCCCCAGGGAGTGTCATAATCAGAGTACTCATATGACTATTACAATTGATGCACTGTAGCCTTGATGGTAAATGCATGATCCACATGTAATGCACTCGAGTGGTGAATAAGAGAGGGAGCCCACGGACAGATAGGGACTGCGGCAAGGCCTTGGTGAAAGCGGCTTGTTCAGGTTGCATGCATGAGCACATCAATGCAGTCAGGCTGCTGGAGACTGGCATCCCGGGCAGTGTGCATGCCTGAGCCCTGACAAGCTGGCTTAGGAGAGCTGAGCTGAGCTGTTGTCTGTGGGCGACCCTTGTGCATCTAGGGGCATCCCTGCAGGTCGGGGTCTGTTGCAGGAAGCAAGGGCATGCAAGGGAGTGTGCATGCATGAGAGGTGTCCACCTGACGACTGCACACCGCTCAATCGTGGTCTCAGATTGCGGCATGACTGCCAGGGGATGACCAAATATCTGTTTCCAGCCCAGGTGTTGATAAGGTTTTGGGTCAGGGAGACAGAGTGGTGCCATAATTGTGTCTGCAGGTGCAAGGCAGTACACCCAGGCTATGGGTTCCTCAGTGAGAACGCAGAGTTTGTGGAGGCATGCGAGAAAGCCGGAGTAGCATTTCTTGGCCCCACGGCCGCCACCATGCGCATGTTCAGCCGTAAACACACCGCGCGCGAATTCGCCCAGAGCGCCAATGTTCCTGTCCTGCCAGGCATGGTCACCCTCAACCTAGCAATGCTGTCATGATTGTGTGGAGCTTTCCGTGCATGCTGCCATTCTCTTTATCATGGGATGTGGATGGCTTGGAAACTGACTCTTGTTCTGCGATATTCCCTCGAGTGTTTGTGCGGCTTAGTGCGTTGCAATGAGGGAAGACTGTGTGTGGCCGATGGAAGGCGGGAGGAGGTCCCGTAGGGAAAATATATTATGGAGGACTCGATGGTCGCCGATGCTGAGGTGGTGACTAAACCCCTGACCCCTGAATCCCTTACCTTTTATGGCAGGCAGCACCATCGTGATGAGCGAGGAAGAGGCGGTGGCGGAGGCGGCAGCAACGGGTTACCCTGTGCTGCTGAAGGCTAAACCGGCTAAATCTTAAACCTTAAACCCTTGACCCAAAACCCTGAAGCAGGAACCTACGTGGGCAGGCAGTACAATTGTGACGAGCGAGGAAGAGGCGGTGGCGGAGGCAGCAGCGACGGGGTACCCGGTGCTGCTCAAGGCGACGGGGGGCGGCGGCGGCATCGGCATCTACACCTGCCCCGACGAGGCCGCCGTGCGTGCCAACTTCGAGGCGGCTGGCAGGTGTGCGGCGACTGCTGTCGCCTGTGGGAATTTTCCCTGGCACATTTTTCGTACGCTTAGGTATAATGCAGTGTGATGTACTGGGAAGTTTGCCAGTACACTGAGGGCTCTGAGTTGGGTGTTAAAGAATCTTGCTAATGCACTGGTGCCTGTATGCTTTCCAAGTACTTTAGATGCACCAGAGCCGTGTCTCATCGCATGTGTCATTGCACGGAACTGAGGATGTTCGCATCAATAAAAGAGTGCAGATACCGAGCAGGACAGGGCAGTACCCCTGGGATATATGATCTTCCTGATTACTGGGGTTTGACAAACCCGGTTTGTATTGTTTCATGTGAAACCCACTTTGACAGGAGAGATACGGTGCGTGCAGGCAGGGCAAGGCCAGCTTTGGGGACGCGGGGGTGTTCGTGGAGAAGTATGTGCAGCGCGCGCGGCACATCGAGATCCAGATCTTCGGTGACGGCTGCGGCGGCATCGTGACGCTGCCGGAACGCGAGTGCTCCATCCAGCGCCGCCACCAGAAGATCGTCGAGGAGTCCCCCTCGCCTTACGTCCGTGAGCGCCCTGCTGCTCACCTCAGTTATTGCTATTCTTTCGTTATATTTTAGAACTCCTTCGGAGCCACCTGAGGGTCATTGGTCTGTTGGCAGTCTCCTGCTATCCTACATTATTTCATCATTTTCTCATGTTCTTGCATTCAGCCAAAACGATCGCAATGCTCGCTCTTGCTGCCCTGCATACAATGAGGCTCCGTCATGCGATGGCTGCGCGGCTCTGCACAGTGCCAGGGCATCTGTTAACATGACAATCAGACTTGGTGCTGCAGCTGTGCGGTGCTTCTCTTCCCCCTTTCTATGTTACAAGCAGCATCATAAAGGGGCTGCTGCAGTGAGCGCATGTTTCTGCCGGGGGGCTCTGCCGTCATATTGTGGCGTGCAGTGCAGCTCTTGCTGTCTTAAGAGCCGCTTGGGAGGTGAGACATGTGCGGTGGCTGCAGAGGACGAGCTTCGGGCGGAGCTGAAGGCGGCGGCTCGGCGGCTGGGAGAGGCGGCCAAATACCGCAGCGCAGGAACAGTGGAGTACCTCGTGGACCAGGACACCTCCAAGTTCTACTTCCTGGAGGTCAACACGCGCCTGCAGGTGTGCATGGCTCACATTCACCACAAACATTTTCAGTCTCTCTAGCCTAATTTTGTCACAAGAAGACTCTAAGATGATGATGAAGAAGAAGAAGACTCTACAGTACAGAGCAGTGCAAAATCTTCTTCTGGGCTCTTTATATGGCTTTACAGAAGACAGCGGTCAGGCCCTGGGTTTTGCAGCATGCTGTAAGACAACTTTCATCTCAGCACTGGACAAATCAAAGGTATCAGGTACCCTCTGTGATGTCATGTCTGCTTCGTTGGGCATGGCTGAGGTCTGCTAGGGGAGTTGTCCAGCTTGGGGCTCCTTCAATGGACTGATCGAGTGGCAACACTTTCTTCTCACAGACAGCACTTTGTTCGACACTCACTTTGTTCGACACTCACTTTGTTCAACACTCACTTTGTTCAACACTCACTTTCTTCAACACTCACTTTTTGCTCACTCCCAGGTGGAGCATGGCATCACAGAGATGGTGTCTGGGCTGGACTTGGTGGATTGGCAGCTGCAGCTTCAGGTGCCGGGCCTGACACCACCAGACCTGTCGACTGCCTCCGCAATAGAGCCCCAGGGCTGGGCCTTTGAAGTGCGCATCAATGCGGAGGACCCCTTCCGAAACTTCGCGCCCTCCTCTGGCATCCTCGGCCAGGTCGCATGGCCGCCAGGTCAGCACCCTTGTTGATTTTTGCCCCCCATTGTGAGGCTTGCCATGCGGTGTTGCTGGCCACACATGCCGCACCACACAAGACGTATTTGCAAGACTTTGCAGCTGTAGGGAAAGATTCTCGTCAAGCAGGTCAAGTGGCCGTCAGTTCAGCGCCCTTTTTGTTTTTGGCATCATCATGAGGTTTGCCAGACTGGCACTTGTGCTGCTGTCTGCACACAAATTTTAACTGCATGACTTTGCAGCCGTAATGAGTGATTGCTGTGAAGCAGCCTGGCCTGGAAGCAGTGCATGGCAATCATCAAATAGCCCAAGGCCTGTCTGATATGAAAATCCCTAAGATCACTTGGATGCCATGTTGCTGGAGCCAGTCTTCCCTGACTTGAAGAGGTAATAGAGGGCATATCCCTTGAGTTGTGTCCTCAAACTGAACAAACGACTCCAAGAACCTTCAGGCAATGTTGGACCAACGCAAAAGTGAATGTCATTGACAATGATAATTCAATTCCAGGGGTGCGAGTGGACACATGGGTAGAGAGTGGGACGGAGGTAACGCCCTTCTACGACTCACTGCTGGGCAAGCTGATGGTGCACGGCGCGGATCGGCCAGACGCCGTGGCCAAGATGGTCAAGGCGCTGAAGGGCACGGTCCTCGCTGGCATTCCCTCCAACCTGGAGTACCTCAGCACCATCTTCGCCTCTGAGGGCTTCCATGCAGGTGCGCACTGACATGCACAAAACCTTACACTATATTACTCCAACCCTTAACCCTAGAATATTAGTAGACAGCCTGGTTCTGGCTGAAGCACAAGCTTGTCATCAACTGCATGCACGCCAGTTGTTGATGAGGATAAAAGTTCAATCATTAAACCGAGTGGATGCCTGTCTGGAGCGTGACACTGGGCATATGCCCAGATGCATGGAGAGTTGGGAGGACAGCATCTGTGTCCGATAACACCCAACTCCTTGTGCAGAAGTTGTTTATGCAAAGTTGTCTGTCGTCCCACAAAGAGAGGATGATGAGTACCGGGGTTAATCACGCAGGGGCCACAACAACACGTTTCCTGGAGAGCCTGCCATTCACTCCCAAAGCCATCGAGGTGGTGGCGCCAGGCATGAACACCACTGTCCAGGTGCCCTCTATAAAACCTAACAATACCCTCAACCCTGAAATAAAATGTCAAAAAAAGTGCGCTCCCTGGCGCCTCTGCACAGCCTCAAATTCTGTTCCCACAAATGCAGATCATTCCTGTTAAGACCGCACAGGACTCCGTGCCTCCCCTTCTCTTTTCGTCACATAATTTTACCTGAAACACAAAGTAGTAGTATTTTCTGCAGCAGCATGGTAAGTCTGCAGAGGGCATGGTTTGTCTGAATTTGTTTTCAACCTGCAATCCCAGAAGATTGACCTGTATGGGTAAATCCCAGATGTGGGTGCTCGGAAAGGCAACACAATATTTTGTGTGCCTGTGCTTGTAGTCCAAGACAACCAATCGGCCCTAGATGGCTGCAATGATGTAACCGTTTCTTCTTCTTCTATTCAGGACTACCCTGGGCGCGCAAAGCTGTGGCACATTGGTGTGCCTCCCTCGGGTCCCATGGACTCTCTGGCCTTCCGATTGGCCAATGCGCTTGTGGGCAACGCTCCAGATGCTGCAGGCCTGGAAGTCACCCTGTCAGGCGAGTCCTCAAACTCTCAACAAGAGGATAACTCAGTACAGGACCTGTGAAAAGTCAGCAGAGGGCATTGTCACATCTGTTCCCTCCTCATGGAAGGCGAAGTCACTTTGTCACGCTGTGGACACCGGTTGGTGTTGTGCCAAGGCTGTGGAGTTGGTGGTCTTGCAGCCGCTTCATGTGATCTTGTCTGTTAACCCTAAACGCTACACCCTAATCCTAAAATAGAAACCCTAAACCCTAAAGAATAAAACGCAGGTCCTTCATTGCGCTTCCACATGGACGCTGTTGTGGCTCTGGCCGGTGCGGAGTTTCAGGCAGATGTGGACGGCATTGCAGTGCCTTTCTGGACATCGGTGCTGATCAAGGCCGGCTCCGTTCTCAACATTGGCACAGTGCGCGCCAAACACCCTGCACACATCATTCCACAGGACACTGCCGTGCTGCCAGTTTCAGCGCTACTTTGCATGGCAAAAGCATGTTTTCTTGTTTGCTGTGATCCAGCCTGCTTGTGGTCTTTCTTTCGCCAGCGGCATGCACTGATTGCTGCAGTTACCATTAATAATGCTGAGCTGTAGGGAGTTGTAAGCATCTGTAGGGTTCAGATATATCTAGCAAATTCACGATTTGAAAACTCTCACCGTGGTTCCTTGATGTGCATAAGTTATACCGGGATAGAGAGTGTCAAGATAGTCGCAAACTTATGCTGAGCTGCACACACTTGAGTTGTAAGCAAAACGTTCTGCATGTGCGCAGCTGGCGGCCAAGCGCGGTGCCAGGTGTTACATCGCAGTGGCAGGGGCCATTGACACACCGCTGTACCTTGGGTCAAGGTCGACATTTCCTGGTGGCAAGCTGGGTGGTGTGCAGGTCAGTTCTTCAGCCTGCAATTCACATAAGTGGAGGCACATGCACGCACGCCTGATAGTGTGAGGGGTGGAGGCAGCTCACAGAGCACGGCTTCAGCGTGCTCTGATTCGCCATATACTGTACGTGCATGTGATCAGATTTTGCCGTGAGAAGGGCACATCGTGCCACAGGACTGTGCTGATCAGATGACCTGAAGCTCCAACCACTGCAGGAAAATATTTCTCTCATAGAGTAGACGTGCACTATTGTACTGCTACTGCATGGGCGTGAGCCCAGTAGCGTTCTGCACACAGGACAGTAAATCAAGCACAGCAGAGTAAGTGTTTTTTGCCGTGCAACAGGGGAGGCCTCTGAAGGCAGGCGACCTCCTACCTTTGGGGCCGGCAGCCCCAGGAGTGAAGCCTGGTAACGCCTGCCCCAAGGCATGGCTGCCTAAATATCCGGCAGAGGGCGCAGCCTGGGAGATTGGGGTGCTTCCTGGTCCCAACGCCGCACCGGACTACTTCACAGAGGAAGACATCAAGACATTCTACTCGGCACCCTACACCGTCCATTACAACTCGTGAGCACCTGCTCACCCAATGGGGGGCGCTCTGTAACTTTCGTAATGTCCTTCTGAAAGAGTCCGGTATTGCTGCGCATGTCCCACAAGCTCAAGCATCAAAAGGGGATTGCTGACAAGGAAGAATCAGTCTATGGTGCCATTTGATGACTTCCAGTGCTAGACACACTCAGAGGAGTATCAGTTCTGCTTCAAGAAGTGTAATGTTACATGGGGCACAGTATCATTTCCATGTTGCCTCCCTACAAAACTTCAACTGAAATGGTGGCAGTGAATCATGTCCACCCGTAGCGGACCTGATGACATGCAGTATCCATGATCAGTTTCTGACACTCCTGCGATGGGGCGCAGGAATCGGTTGGGCATCCGGATGGAAGGCCCGCGGCCGCAGTTTGCGCGAACAGATGGTGGCGAGGGCGGATCACACCCCTCCAATGTGCATGACCATGTCTATGCCATCGGCACCATCAACTTCACAGGTGCACTGATTAAAATTCTTAAACTGGTTAAAAATTCAATTTGCATGACCATGTCTATGCCATTGGCTTCACCAACTTCTCAGGTGCCCTGATTCCTAGTGACTTCCAATGTGCACGACCATGTCTATGCCATTGGCACCATCAATTTCACAGGTGCACTGATTCCCCATTGAAGGTCTTCAGTCCAGCCTGCCTGGCAATATCACAGACTTTCCTTGTCTGTCTTGAACACAGTGCAATGCCTACTGGTACGGTACCCTGTTGCATGCTGACGATTGCACTCAACAAATGACCAATGCTGAGACCACGGCAACACCACGAAGATGTCAAGTCGAGCTTGGTGTTGCGAGCAGAATCATGTGTTTCTAAGGTATGGACACTCCTGGATTGAAAAGACTGCACGTGCAGGCGACATGCCGGTGGCGCTAATGTTCGACGGCCCGAGCCTGGGCGGCTTTGTGTGCCCGGCCACCATCACCAGCACTGAGCTGTGGAAGATGGGCCAGGTCTCTGCCAAAGACACCGTCCTCTTCAAGCCTGTGACCCTTGGTGCGCTGCTAGCCTTGCCAATTTCCCACCAATGTCGCCCTACCTCCTTCCTTTGCTGCTGGACAGTATCGAAAACTTTGTTGTCAGCCACAAAGATGCTGCTCAGTCCTACCTTTAGATCCTCAACATTGCTCTTGCCGTAAGTAGAAGCGCCCATCTACATTTGAAGGGTTTGAATGAGCTTGACAAGTCCATTTGCGCAGTATGCACAAACTGTTATTTTTCTCAGACGCAGCACATACTCTGCTCACCACGAAGTCACTTTGCTGCAGAGACGGCGTACATGGAGTGCTTGGTGATGGACAAGAAGGTGGAGCTGCTGCAGGCCGCCGCCAGTTCAGGCAGCAGCGCCAGCGTGGCGGCTGAGCTGGCAGCATATAGCCCGACCGTGCCGCCCACACCGCCGACAGAAGCTGTGCTGCTCACGATGCCGCCCGCTGGAGACTTCCCTGGCGCCCAGTTCCGCCTCGCTGGTGACAGGTGTGGGATTTCTGTTCGTGAACAAAACTGTGTACAGGTAGAGGGACAGAAAGAAGCTGGTGACAGATGTGTGAGTTTTGTTCCAGATTTGTGTGTGCAGGTACAGGGACAGAAGATAGCTTCTAGCAGAGTGTTTGCCAATAATGTAATAGGTGTAGTGCCGACAGCATGGTGTGGGATGTTTGTTCTAGACTGTGTACAGGTAGAGGGACAGGAAGAAAGCCTCTGGCAGAACCTTTCCAGTTGTAGTTCAAGTATAGTACCAACAGCGTTTTAATCACACTGCTCTGTCCTGAAGCTTCTGTGGACCAGACGGGCTCCTCAGGTCAATTCGGTGTCGCGGAAAGTGGAAGCATGTTGCATGCACTCATGCGCATTGACTGCGCTTACAGCCAATATATCACATATGCTGGGCATCAGCAGAGACTGAAGCAATTTTGTGCTTCCAGATATGTGTTTGTGGAGTATGGACCCATGGAGCTGGACCTGAATCTGCGAGTGAGGGTGCACGAGCTGGAAAGGTACTTGGCGGACAAGGTGAGGCACCTTCCCTCCTGATTCTTGACTGGTCCCTTGTGGTCTACCCCCAATGTGTAATCATGAGGAGCTAAAGTCTGTTGCCTTCCTGCTTCTGAGGCACCTACCCTGAAGCTTCTGCCAGCTGCTCTCGCTACCTGTCAGGGGAGGTACCTTGACACATTAGAAAGATGGTCAAACATTAAAGTGATAGGAAGTGAGGAGTGGGACAGTCTTGTGTTTTCACTGCAGGCTGTGCCAGGGATTGTAGAGACGAGTCCTGGTGTGCGATCATGCATGATCGAGTACGATCAGCGAGTCCTGCCTCTGAGCAAGTTGCTGTCAATCTTAGAGGCCACCGAAAAAGCTCTCCCCTCGGTGCGAGCCCTTCCGCCATTTCTTCTGCATGCAAGGATTGCAGCTTCAGAATTGTCAATGTTCCCAGTGTTCGACAACCTCTGTCAAGCCGCTCGTCAGCCATTTGTAACATTGCCTTGAATGCCGAGGCTCTTTCCAGCCGGAATGATTATGATCTTTCCTTCTCGAGGTCGATTAGAGGTGCCATCCGGGCATGTAACCCTTTTCGTGCATGTATATAAGAGGGGCATGATACAAGCAATGTGCAAAATTTGAAGTGACAGTTGCACATCCCAGACCAGAGGCTGACATGCAAATTGTGGGGTGCGCCTGAACAGGCGCAGGATCAGGTGCTGCCCACGCGCATCATGCACCTGCCCCTCGCCTTCAACGAGAAGTGGACGCACGACGCCATCGCCAAGTATATGAAGTCTGTGCGCAAGGATGCCCCCTACCTGCCCTCCAACGTCGACTTTGTTGCTGCCAACAATGGTGCGACGCTCCTTTCACAGTTTTCATGAATAGAACATCTGACATGTTATGGTCCTTGTCTGCATGATATATGCGAGGTAGAGATCTTGGCTGGCACTGCACCGTGGAGAGCGTGCTCTGGATGTGCGCATGACAAGTATCCATTGAGCTTGAATGGGAGCTGTTGTGCTGGCCTTCAGCTCACAGCAGGCAGATCAATTTGCACATTGTGAATCACTCTGTCCTTCAGGAGGTATGGTGCATGAGGCTGTGCAGATGTGGTGAAGTGCGCCTGTTTGGGGGGATGGAGGCAAGCCTGAGGTCATGTATGACTCTTGACCTGAACCGATGGATGTGGCCGGTTCAGGATTGGAGGGTGGCGCGGATGCGGTGAGGGAGATTGTGGAGAAGGCAGCCTACATGGTGCTGGGCTTGGGAGATGTCTACCTGGGCGCCCCCTGTGCAGTACCAGTTGATCCAAGGTGCGCTCTCGGAAGAAGCAGCTCATTACCGGCCTCAATTCTGCTGCAGTTTTGCAATCATGATGTCACCAGAGATGGCAGCAGAGGCTAGCATCCCTTGTTTTTGGCAGTTGCCACAAGTGTCAACTAAGTATCGGGATGTGGGTCTGCAATCAGGCAGACCAGTGCCTCGAGTGCACAATTCTGGCAGTGTGATCATCTCACTGACGAATGTCCTTGAGTTTCTGCTCATTCGAGCACTGACTATGGTGCTTGAGTAGCTTCCGATGCAGTTGACATGGACGGCTAATTGGTGCTCAGACAAGAGCGGCCTGATCAAGCATCTGCTGGTGGCATTCAAGCAGGACATGCTGCCTGTTCAGGCATTGGCTGGTATCCCCCATGCATAATCCCCGCCAGGCACACAATTACTGATTTGGCTCCAATTGCTGGTGAGTAGATTAATGGTCCCTGCCTGGTCAGGCACTAGCTGGTAGCTGCCATACATGATCCCCACCAGGAACACACTGCATGCTGCCAAATTTGGCGTGATTTGGTAGTGACCGAATCTACTTTCCCTGCCTGTTCAGGCACCGGCTGGTGGTGCCCAAGTACAACCCGGCGCGCACATTCTCGCCGGAGGGCGCGGTGGGGCTGGGGGGCGCCTACATGTGCATTTATCCCATGGAGTCCCCCGGCGGCTACCAGTTGATCGGCCGCACGCTGCCCATCTGGAACACCTTTGGCCGCGTCGGGCCCTTCACCCCCAGCACTCCCTGGCTGCTGCGCTACTTTGACCAGGTGCTTTCCTGCATCCTCCCGCATGTGTACCACTGTTACCAGTGCTACATCATCCCACATGCTCTTTCCAGTTCTTTGCTAAATGATCCCACATGTGTGACACTCTTTCCAGTGCTTGCTAGATCCTTCAAATCTCGTACCAAATCTTTCCAGTGCTTGCGCAAGCATGCTGGGCCGGCAAGCAAATTTCACTTCGTGCTGTTAGATAGTGCAAACATTGGAGGTCCACGGTTCCTGCATTTTTGTATCACATGGGAGTTCTACAGCCCTCTACTGCTTCTCTAGAGCTTAGCGTCCTATGGTCCTTTGCTGCAGATCAAGTATGAGATTGTATCGGAGGAGGAGCTGGAGGTTCAGCGCAAGCAGTTCCAGAATGGGCAGCTGCAGCTGAAAATTGAGGAGCAGACCTTCAGCATGAAGTGAGGAGCCCTTTTATGTCCATGGCCAATCTGCATGCCTGTAGATACAGTAATGTTGCATTCACCCTCTTGCTGATTTTGGGTCTTGTCAGGACATGTGACCATCTTGCTATTATTTATGAGCAGAAATGAGCAGAAAGGAAACCTGAGATTGCATTGGGCTGATGACACAAGCACAATGAACTGGGTTGGGCATTGCATTCTTCACCAAGTTGCTGTGGTGTTTTTTTCTGCAGGGAGTACAACAGCTTTGTGGCATCGGTGGCTGGTGAGGTGGAGGCGCTGCGAAAGGTGCAGGCCGTGGCTATAGCAGAGCAGATGGCCCTGGACGAGGCCAGCCTGCAGCGCCTCGAAGCCGAGAAGGCCAAAAACAAGGTGCAGCTTGGTCCCCCGCGCATCATGGC
Organism: Coccomyxa sp. Obi; assembly: GCA_020887355.1. Lineage (NCBI taxonomy): Eukaryota > Viridiplantae > Chlorophyta > Trebouxiophyceae > Coccomyxaceae > Coccomyxa > Coccomyxa sp. Obi. The sequence goes on from AP025001.1 coordinate 711,677, forward strand.
CCCCTCTGTGTGCCAAACTTGGAACATGTCAGATTTGCCCCTGTCCTACTTTGCGTCGTTCCTGCACAGAAGTATGGATTATATTACTGAGGATCCCCTGGTGTCTCCATAAGCTAGACCTGCTTCTCGCTCCTTCACATGTCAATGCTGGCCATGCATATATGTCCATGCGATGGTCTATATAAGTGTTCTACATCATCCTTGCTGAGCGCTGTCAGTCCTGGAGGGGTACATCCCCCTGCAGCATGATGGTGGCACCATGCTGGCAGCAGAAGTGGGATTGCATGACAACATGTGGGCTGAAGAAGAGAGCTGCTTATGCAGGTGGATGGTGAAGCTCCGGAGCAGATGGACACAAGTGGCTTGGAACTCATATCTGCTTTCACTGCAAACGTCTGGGAGGTGATCATCTGTCTGACCTCCAGGAGCCTGCTTTGATGAATTCACCCGAATCATGTTCCTCTGGATTATGTTTCTGAAGGATGGGCCAGTGGAGGACCAGTGGAGCACCTTGTTTGATTTTTGAGACACATAATGCAAGTTGGTTCTCCCAAGGATACTGCGTTTCAATGTGCTGCTGCTGACACCACCATTGCCATGTTTGCTGGCTTCATCAACAATGCAAGAGCTGCCTTCCCTTGAAAGTTGAGTGTTTGTGCAGGTCAAGTGCAAGGTGGGGGATTTGGTGACCAAAGGGCAAACACTGGTGGTGCTGGAGGCTATGAAGATGGAGTATCCCATCACTGCACCCTCTTCCGGACAGGTGGATTACTCGCCCTGCTCGACTGCCCTATGACCAATCAATCGGCAGCACACAGATTTGTCATGTGTCTCATGCACTCACAAAGCAAGGAGGTATCATACTGGACAAAATCCCGCAGTGATGCATTGGTGCTGGAGGATAATGTGCGATGCTCAGTGAGGCATGGACATGAAAATGCCCACATGTTACCTCTCTCCAAACAATCGTAATCACAATATGACACAAGGGAAAAGTGAAGGTGGTCCCTCAAACTGATAAATATTATACCATGCCATGATCTCAGGTGAAAGCAGTGCGTGTGGAGGCCTCAGATCTGACCCAGCAGGGAGATGTGCTGGTGGTCATTGAGCCCAGCGAGGAATGAGCAGTTAACTTCCGCAGCTCTGCAGGGACAGTGAGTCAGGCCATTGTCCCACCGCACCGCAAAGTGCAGCTTCCAGCTTGCAGTTGGCAATGTGCCACTGGTTGCATGACTGTTGGCTGTTTCACTTCTGGCCTTGTGCCCTGAAGCTCGGGTGCAAGTTTGAGAATGCATTTTTTCCTCCAAGTTTCTGTTCCAAGGGGGGATTCGAAAGTTGACGAGGGAGCCACTGGTATGGTTATGGAGGATGCTGAAGCAGCTGTCTTGCCCAACTGGTCAAGCTGGGTTAAAACTGTCCCATCCAGCACTCATGTCTGTTGGTTGTACTGCTGGGCAATCATGTACATTTTTGGTTCTTTCTGATGTGTCTCAATATTTGCGTGATTCCTTGTTTCCCTCTGTCTGTTCAGCATTTCGTGATTGAAACACGTGCAGATGGTCTCTTGGCAGCAAATTGCAATGGCCCCAAGGTTACCCATGGAGTACTTTGATGAGGGTGTGCAGATCTTCAGGCATCTGGACGTTGTGAATTATTTATGCTAGGAGACTTGTGGGAATTGTGTCCAGCAGATTATAAAATTCTTGAGCTCGAGCAGCAAATTTGTTTAAACAGTATTTGTGTATTCGTCAGCCTCTGCAGAAAAGATAGAGCTGCCATCTGGAAGGGATGGCTGTTTTGAACCAAAGTGGCTTTTTGTAAGTTTATCACGGAAAGAATTTCAAATTTCTGGAGATCTTTGATGTCTATAGAGAGCCCTCGAGAGGCCCTACCGGGTGCTGGCTGAGTCGCACAGACATATATATGCGCACACGGTGAAGCGCATAATATGAAACAGTTAGCAGATGCCACTCATTACAGTATTAGCAACAAATTTTTCAGCGTTAAAAAAATGTGCCTTCCTGGAAGGCCCTTCCAGCAGAAGGGCATCCTGAAGGCATGCATTTGTCACGTGCGTTTGCACCTGCATGTTCAGCTACCCGATATTTTGCCCTGCCCTCAAAGTCCTAGTAGAAAGTCAAAGGCCCTGCCACACTGGAAATGAGGTATACGTGGATACTGGATGGCACCAAGCAGTATCCAAGTGTGTTTGAGGCATTTCTGCAACTTCACTGTATCCTCCTAGCGTGCTGCCATGTCTGATTGTTGGCCATCACGGTCCCTGTTAATAAACAGTGGCCATACACCTCTGAAGTTTCGTTCCTGGCTTGAATGATCCTGCCTTCTAAAGTGCAATGGTGCGAATCCATCAGCACTTGGTCAGATCACTGCATCTGGATGATGCGTTATGAAACTATGTGGATGGTAGTCCAAGGATGCTTACAGTTGACACTTTGCTTGATCTGAACAACCATTCCTCTGAGTTTATTCACTCTAGTAACGAGTATGGAAGGGAAATATTTTGTTGCAGTAAGGAACAGTGCAGGCTGTACTTATACACTTTTTCCACGTACCCAAAAGCACCATCATCACGTTAGTAACGAGTATCTTCGGTCATTGCTTGCGAGAACAAGGTATGCAGCAGGTTGAGCGCTATCTCATCCTAGGTGTGTATTGTGCAATTGTTCAGGGGGATACGCTACAGGTTGCAGCAAGTCTGCACCTGCCAGAGGCTGCCAAACGGATGAATCATGATGCCAGCTTCAGTGGCAGGGCTGCTGCCACTCCACAGCCACTCGGCAACCATCCGAGGGCCATTTCACGTCGCAGTGCAGAGGAATTGCTGACTGCACTCCGAAAGGTGCAGCTTCTGTCTCTGCTCCACTCTCTGTCGGGCATCTTGCAGAAGGCTGCCGTAGCGGTACTGCCAAATGTAAAAAGACTATCATAGACATTGGTGTTTATGGTGTCAGCAGACTTGATTGCTGTGGCACTGCTCCAGGGTACAGATCTGCTGAAGCATGGGCGCCTGGGCAGGCCGAAAATGCATTTTTTCAGGCTGGCAGATGCCGATTCGCTGCTGACTTGGCGATCTGCGAATGGCAAGCCACGCGGCATTGCACTGTCATCTGTCAAGCAGGTGACCAGGAAGCCTATTCCCAGTAGCGCTCCCTTAACAAACAGAATGCCTGCAAGTACCTTGCATGTCAATCAGCTGGCACTTGCCCTGCAACTGTACAACGTCCAGCATGACATGCTTGGTACTAAAGCTGCAAGTTGCTAATCTTCCGAATGCTTCCTGCAGGTGATCAAGGGGCAGGCAACGGAGACCTTCAAGCGCCATCCCCTACCGCACATGGCGCACGCTTCCTTCTCCCTGATCTACAGAGACCTAGATATGTCATCGCGTACACTGGACCTCACATGCAGGACTGAGCAGGAGTTTGAGCTGTGGTACTGGGGTATACAGGTTTGGCCCTCTGTCCACCAACCAGCAGCACATTTTCACAGCAAAGATGACCGAGGACATTGTATAAAATCATTTCCTTAGCTTTTTCCCTGATACTCGTGCACGGCTGTTGACTTGGGGCTCCTGTGCAGGTCATCATTGACAGATTGAGCGCTGCTGGGGCACCCCAAAAGCCAGTCATTGGGGCACCCACGGGGGAAGTCATGCAGTCTGCCAAGTCAGTGCAGCTGCTGTCAGCGGGAACTCCGCTGCAGTCCAGCACAGCCAAAGTTGTGGGCGGGGGCATTGCGCAGGCAAGCCTAGCTTACACTCCTTTTCAGTCTCATCAAGACACGAGTTGTCCTATGTCCAAAGCATTCAGGTCTGCTAAGATGGGGGCCAATGCTGACTGCTTATCCGATGATTGAGCAGGGGAGGGTGACAGGAGCGATGGGGTTGCCAGTTCTTGAGCACAGACCGGGGGATTGCTATGTGTGGGGGTCATCAAACCCCAACACCGGCTTCCCCTTGAGCCAAGCCTCCATCAGTCACAGGCAGCACTGCGCATATCCTGTCATCGTTGACGATTCCACCCACCTTGACGTCCACCAGGTCTGTGAATGTCTTTCGCTTCCTGTGCATATGCTCCCTCAAGCACACAAGCTTGGACTACTTGACATCCATACAACATATTTGTGTTTTGGCTCCCGTTGTGCCTGTTCCAAACACACCATTAGCAGCTCGACAGCAGGACTGGCTTGTTAGAGGTAGGTCTAGGGGACTTTTGTTAAAGAGTTCACTTTTGTTTTGGGTATAAACTCTAACAACCCTGAAGCCAAATCCAAACCCTAGAAATAAATAAAAAATATATGGCGGACAGGTGGCGGTGGGGTTGCGACATGCTGCGTTGGTGACACGCAGTGGAGAGGCGTACACATGGGGCAGCGGAGCCGGCGGCCGGCTGGGCTTAGGGCATGCAGTGGATGCCTGTGCGCCGCAGCGAGTACACACACTCTGGGGGCAGCGCATCGAGAGCATCACCGCTGGAGGTCCCAGACCCTGAAAACCTTTCCTGCATGGAGGCTTTTCTTGCATGTCTTTGGGAATATCGCACAGTCATGTCGTGGGCTTGGAGTGTTGTCGGAATATCCCTATGGTTTTGTGGAATACCACATGAGCATGTTAAGCCTGTCTGCAGATGGCTGCACAGCTGCGGTCAGCGAGGAGGGTGCTCTTTACACCTGGGGCGATGGGGCGGCGGGGGATCTGGGCTACTGCGATGCTTTGCGCCAGTTCATTCCCAGGCGTGTAGAGGGCGCCCTGCTGGACCATATCATCACCCAGGTGCTGAGCTTCTCCTGGGTGATGCGCTCCTCGTATTGCTCTGGCAATAAACAGTGTGCCGGCAAGGAGTCAAGCTACAGCCGCCTTTTAATCATGGGCTGTCATCGAAAACGGTAATGATGAGCATCTTGAGGAAGCAAGACGATGTCTGTGTCCTCAGGTGTCCTGTGGCCCATACCACACTGCAGCAGTTTCAGCGACAGGCGCACTGTTCACATGGGGAGACGGCCTGTGTGGGAAGCTGGGCCATGGCACCCTGGACAGCTGCTCAGAGCCACGTCAGGTGGATCATCCGTCCTGATGCCCCACCTTATCCAGCCATGTAGCTGCTGCATTTTGCACTTCTTTGTAATGCAGCACCTGCCAAAGGCCTGGTCAGCAACTCCATTCTACATTTGATTCCCAAGTTGTGCTCTCTGTTTCTCCCCGGTGAGCAGGTCACCTTCAGAAGAACGCTGGTCACTCTCAATCAAGCCTTTCAGGGCTTGGTGCTCTTGGCATGTGGCGCATTGGTGGAATGGAGGACTTGCAAAGATTCATGGAGGTCTCGTGGGCTTGATGTTTCAGGTGGAGGCGCTTGCGAGCAAACGTGTCATCCATGTGGCCTGCGGCGTGTGGCACACAGCGGCAGTCGCGGCAGAGCCCATCGGGGGGTCCAGCCCGCCGCCTTCCCTGTCAGAGCTGAGCTATGCAGAGGCTGAAGCCCTCCGGCACAAGCTGTCTGCTGCCTACGACATGCTGGACGAGGTGCACTCCTGTGTCTCTCAGTCCGCTCTCTGTATCTCTGTAGGTGCTTGGTATCCAGGTGAAGAAGTACAGCAGGACTTTACAAAACTGCGCCACATGTGAGAAAAGAGGAGCTCTGAATTTTGCTGTTACACATCCACTGGGCAGTTGGCCAGAGACTGATGGGCTGCGGTGTAAAGAAGGGTCGTCAATAAGACTAAAAAATCTGCATGTGACCGGGGGTTGTTGGCTTCAACCTCGACGATGTATTGCAGGAGGGCGGATCACTCTTCACATGGGGCGGCCAGTTTACGTGGGTGGAACACAAGAAGGACGCGGCCGGCCATGCGACTGACAAAAAGGACCACAACCGCGGGTGCCTGGGGCTTGGGGACACAACTGGACGCCTGCTACCCACCAGGTTGGCCTGCTTACCAGAAGAAAGAACGACCCGAAAACAGGACATTGATCTGCCCCTTCAAGTAACAATTGTGCAGTATCTTGTGAGGGGCACGACTCGCTGCAGCGTGCGGTGTCACATAGCAGAAGCAGTGTGCCCCCCCCACCCTTGTTAGGTGATGAGATAGAGTGCAATGATAACAAACCCCCACCTGTGTTTTGGGGGATGACATGGAGTGCAATGGTGACAAACCCCCCCATTTTCGTTTTGCCATGAGATGGAGTGCAACGGTGACAACACCGCACCTTGGTTTTGCAATGACATGGAGTGCAATGAGGCCAGCTGGGCTTTGGTGTGAGTTCAGGGTGGAGGGGGCGTTGCAGGGGTTGGCGGTGCGACAGGTGGACTGTGGGCTGAACCTGACAGTTGCCCTCACAACAGACGGCCGAATCTGGCAGATGGGCGAGACAGGCTCTCCGGGCAACAAGCACACACCGTGGGAGGGCGCCAGGGAGCCCCAGCAGGTGGATTTCCCCGGAATTTATTGCTCAAACACTTCAGTGAGGGTTGTGGAATAAAGGTTAGGGTTTATGGGCCCGTACAGGAAGATTTTTTCCCCCCTGAATGCTGTGGTGGATTCAGGGTTTAATATAAGATGTCCCCAGCTACTTGCGTCAGTCCTGGCATTGTCAAAAGCATCTTCATTGTCCTCCTTGTGGTCATGTAGAGAGTTGTCTACATGAATACCAGGAGAAGCAATGGAGATGCTTTTGACATCTACAGGACTGATATAAGTAGCCAGGGATATTTACTAGGGTTTTATACAAAGTATCCCCACCTGGGGTAACAGAGGGAAGTGGTTGAGAAATACTATCTACAGGTGGATTTGCTTCTGTTGCCTTGCTGGAAGTCCACTCAGCAAGTCTGGTGGCAAACAGGTGTGCTGAAGCGCGAAGCAGCAGACTCCAGCAAAGCACTGACGTGCTTCTTGTATGATAGTGAAGGTTGTGAGCCGTTCTTGCAGGTGTCCATACCAGGCCACTTTGTGGAGCGCGTTGCAGTCGGCATGCAGCATGTTGCCGCGCTTGCTGGGCCGCTGGACGGGCAGACCGGAAGGGCAGAGGTACGCCTCATCCCTGCTAAGGCCCTGCAAGATCACCGGCAACTTTTGCTTTGGCCACCACTGTCCAGAACTAGCACTCAGAGACATTTGGGAAAAATAGACGAGTTATGTCTTGGAGGACGCATGAAGACGTGTCCAATCCATGTTAGTGCATTGTTCTGGATGCTGCAGGAGGGGGAGGAGCGTAGTGTGATCTTTATGTGGGGCCGGGGCCGGGAAGGTCAACTGGGCGGTGGACTGCATGCAGACAATGCCACTCCGAGTGCTGTGGACGAGCTGCGTGGCCGGCATGTGCTGCAGGTAGCAGCAATGTGCACCCTATGATGTTAACCCTCTGTTAGAAATGCTCAGAAGGGGTGGCTGCAAATTGCATTCAACCAGTGGTAAATCATGGCGCCATGCTGATGCATGTGATCTCTGGGGATCCCAGACGTTTGTAAGAGACACCTGATGCTATCTGTCCAGCAACATATTTATGCTTTGGTGGCATTCAAGGCAATTGACGGCGCTTGTGTCTTCTCATAAGAATCTTCTTCGGGTGTTCTTGCTGTTCTTTGTCCAGGTGGCATGCGGGGGATGTTACACGCTGGCAGTGTGTCGCCATGACGCTGACAAGGAGGACACAGAGGAGCGCCGCCGCGGATACAAGGGCAAAATGCGCGCCTGGTTCTCCACCAACAACCGCCCTCTCATCACAGTCCCCGAGAAGTGCGCCTACTCCTGCTTCAGCAACTTGCAGCCTAAATAATTTAGAATTATTCTGTTTATTTATTTATTTTCCTTCTTTTCAAGGGCTATATTAAAATAGGCATGTTCTTCCACCATTTCTTTCTTCATACCATTCCAGAAGCTTTCACTTCTCTGTTATGCATCTTGGAAGTTCTTAGGTTCCTTACAGTTGCAGCAGAAGCTGCCTACTGCCTTCACACTGGATTCCCCGTTCTGCATTTTATAGCCTCTCTATTGCATTCTTTTCATATGCTCTGCTGATCGCTTTCCCACTCTTTTCAGGACTTTGAGTATGTCTGAACTGTTTGCGCTCACCCCATCAAGCCGCCCAGAATCTAGTAGGGGGTGTGCACCTCCTCGGCAGTCTCCCTCAACAATATCTCCGCATCTGCAAGGGACACCGGCTTACATGAAGCGGTCATACACAATCAGGTACCTAGAAACTCACTGCTTTCCAATGTGGCTCTTATTCATTCATTTTGCTCACTGGTTTTCCCTCTTTCTTCAATGTCCCACTCTTATCTTTAGGCTCCTTGCTTCTTGACGTCCACCGCTCTAGCAAGACAACAGGTGTTTCTCCTGGCAGTCAACTGGCGTGAGACATGTTTGTTGTGGGCAGGGCTGAAATGCTTGGCCTCAAGCTTCCCAGGGATTCTGCCAGCACCCCGTTTGCTGAGGAGCGAGCTGCATCTATAGCCGGATCGCTGGCCTCATTCACGCCCACATCCGGTAGCTTGCACCCACATGCCAATACACTTCAGACTACCATTGATTAGATGGAGCCTTCATGGAACACATCGATGTGTGTGCTGGAAACCCCCCCTCCGCCTGCAGAGCGTTTTGGTCCTGTCTGAGTTGGGCTGTACCTTGGTTGCAGATATGTCCACGCCCCGCAGTGAAAAGACAGCCGCTCACAGCTCTGCAAAGCACCGCGTTTCGCTGGTTGCGGGCGCTCGCGCTTTCTCGACCAGCCTTGCGGTGCAGCTGCGGCGCCACTCTGGCGAAGCATTCGCAGCCTCCCAGCGCTTCCTTGCAGGTGGCTTTGTGAATACAAACCGCCATTCAAGCTGCATATCACCCTGGTAGCATACGACTGACATGGCCAGTCTGAAAATTCTTACACCCACAGAAAATCTGTCGCATCTAAGGAAGTGGTGACACAGGATATAACGAAGTGAGCCGTGGTCTTCACAGCAATAGAGATTCGTGACCTGGATTCCTTCAAGTTTTGGGTCTGAAAATGCTTTGAGCGTGACATTCGATGACGACCCTGATCAGAAAAAAATTGTCACAATGCATACAGGGGCGAAGACTCCGGCTCCCTTATCATCTGAGCAATCGGGTCCGCGGCGGGCCACCTCACCGGAATGGGATGCAGCAGCTCCTGTGACTCTGGCAGAGACCTCTGCGTCCATGTCCGCGCCCCACACATCCGGCATCAACGCCCAAGGCATCCAAGCGGACGTGCTCATGTCTCCAGCCAGTGAGGGCAGGACAGTACACACCGCCGATAAAGTTTCGGATGATCATGGGCACGACCAAACACTCTACATTGCAGCCCTCGAAAACCGGGTAATCTTCCTTGCCTCAGCCCTCCTTTCCTACTTAGCAGCTGGTACTTTGAGTCTCCACAGTGCAGCATCCTGATTGGTTGGAATGGCGCTGCGGCATGCAGCTGGCATCCCCGCACTTGCTGGATGTCTGCATGCACCCCTTGAGACAAAGTGGCTGTGAATTGGAGCAGGTGGCCCAGCTGGAGGCTCTTCTCGGACGCAGAACAGCAGTACCAGCCAGCACCAGCAGCCAGCCTCTGGAGCCTTTGCCGAGCCCCTTCCGAGCAGCCCCACAGCAGCGCCCCTCTTTCGGGAACCTCCTATCAGCACGCAGGCACTCATCGGCCACTCTGTCCCCCAGGGGCAGTGCGGAAGAAGGCTCTCAGCACCTGACTGTGCAGGCATCTGACCGATCTGAGCATGACAGCAGCCGGGGCCTGGGGGAGGAAGCCTCGACAGCACCTGTTCGGCGCATGCTGCAGCTGTCCCCAGAGCGGTCACAGTCGGTGTCCCCGCAGCCGCAGCACCGCCGCTCGCATTCCCTGGCGGAATGGAGCGCCGCGGCCGCGCCTCTGTGGCAGCCCCACGAACAGATACCCTCCAGCACAACCCCAAGCACGCCGCCCGGGCAGCACACCGGCCCCCCCAAACCACAGCAGTCAGAGCAGCTCCCCTCCTCCCCTCAGCCCACCTCGAGCAACAGCACAGGAGGCCCTGCTCTGCAGCAGGACACGCATGCGCCTGTGCCCGCGGCTCACACAAGTACAGAGGCATCGGGCAGTGGCAGGCACTTCAGTGGGGACACCGGCTTGCCAGGGCGGCCACACTCGCCGGTATTCCGCACCAGCACCATAGATGTGGGTGCGCTCATGGGCGGCAGCCCCTGGCGGCCAATGGGCAGCCCTCATAGCCGGCTGGGGTCCCCCGACAGCCCCACCTCGCGCGCATTGAGAGATCATGACAACAGCAGCAGCAGCAGCATCTTCCACACGCGGCTACGGCCGGACAGCCCTGTGCATCGCCCAGACATGGCACGCCCGCAGAACAGGTTGGGCCACCCCTCTCTGGATTGGTCTATACAGAGCCTCCGCGTATATGGTGTCATTGCATGCTGTCTAGTCTGGTCATTGCTTCGTAAGTTTGATGGCAGATTCCTCAGTAGCGCTGCTAGCATACCTTGGGACTCCAAGACTGCAAAGCGGCACAACAGAAATTCTGTTGAAGCATGTAATATGGGTGACGGTGTCGTGACTTTGGTCATGTATATCTGACCAGAGAGGAGGAGGGGACGTGGGCGCTGCAGCAGGCGGCAGCCATGCAGAGGCAGGTGCAGCGTGAAAGGGCGGAGCTGGCGCAGCTTCGTTCGCGGCTGGAGGAGCAAGAGGCCCGGCTTGCTGCCCGCGCGCGCGAGCTGCAGCTCGCCGACTCCCCCTCCTCCATGCCCACTCCGCTGCCGCTGCCAACCGTTCAAACGCTGCCACATGTGGGCTCCCCCCGCTATGTAACCGAAGCGCTCTGTTTGACACTTTAGATTGTCCTGGAGGGGCTCAGTGGTGGTGTGGTGATGAGCAAGTCCTGTGGGTGTCCTGCAGAATGCACCAGGCGATGACAGGCTGTCTGGGGCCTTGGAGAGGGCGGGTACCACGAAAGCTTCCCAGCAGCCCATGAGATTCGGCTTGCTGCAGACAGGCCATGAGGAGACGGTGGAGGTGTTCGAGGTAACCCCTTCTGCTTTTACCCTCTCGCGCAGTGCAGCAGTCTGCATGCATGCAACCAAACATTATTGCAGCATTTGAAATAGTGCACATGTCAGGTGTGGTACGTGACAGGGCGTATTCCTTACTTTGAAGGCGACACCATGATATGTTTCACACCCACTCGCACAGTGCACCAGTCTGCATGCATGCATTCACGCAAACATACTGCAGCAGCAGTTGAAATATCAGGTGTGGTGTGTGACAGGGCGTCTTCCTCACTCTGGAGGCGACACCGTCGGGCCAAAATGCACTGACGCGAATACGCTTTGCACGCGGCCGCTTCTCCAGGGCGCAGGCCGAGGCTTGGTGGCGCGCGCACAAGGCCGAGGTGGCCCAGCACTACAACCTGGTTTCCATGTCGCTGCGTGCTCCTTCTGAGACTCCCGCCACTCTCCCGGACCCCAACGAAGGGTGAACATCTTTTACTCTACTCTGATTACCGCTTTTTATTGCTTCAACAATCTTGCATTTGATGAATTTTGTCCTGATCAAGTCGCGCCTATTGCCCTGGCACTATATCCCTGAATGTACAGCTGTTTTCTCTCTCTCTGCTTCGTCCGCGTCCTTGTGATTTTTGGCTTGACATGGGCTTGACTACTGTGCCAGTGGGACCCCTTTCCACACACCCCCCTGCAGCCCCTTCGACCTCCAGGGCGGCGAAGTCATTGCAGATCCTCGGATCCTGGCGCTCCCATCCCCACCACTCACAGATCCGCCCCAGACCCACCCAATGTCAGATGACCAGCAAATCAGTCAGCGAAGCCGAGTTGCTGACAGCCTTCCAGAGCAGCCTTACAGGGAGCAGCAGTTATTGCAGCATGAGGTCAGCTGTTGGGAAAGCACTGCAGCTGGGCCGCAGCAACACAGAGACAGCGGGTGGCCCGGCCCTCCGTGGGAACACACACAGTCAGCAGCCTCACCTGCGCACAGCGCGTCAGCATATGCATGGTGCTGCGAGGATGACGCCGCGCTGACTAACACTGCTCACCGCAGCGTTGCTTCTTTTGGCGGCTACAGCCTGGAGGCCTTGTCGCCGGAGCTCTCTTCAGCCGGCAGCCCGGTAGCAATCGGCGGCTGCTCGACAGACCCAGGCGACAGTGCTGCAGTGCTCAGCAGCAGGGCAGATCAGCCGCGCACATGTTCAGAGGATGCCCAGAAATATTTCAAGTGCCATGATGGCATCAGCGCAGAGGATGGTGCAGCACGAGTGCGTGCAGATGTGGGTACCGCAGAGGAGCTCGAAGATGCTCGATCAGCCGGTAAAGGGCACTCCAGAGGAGCTGACACAGGAGCAGCCAGTACAGCAATAGTGCCGGCGCTGCGGACAGAGCAGTCTTGTCAGGAGACAGGGCCGCAGCCCCTGCAAGCTGTGTCAGGTGCCAATATTCCGCAAATGGCCAGTGCAGAGAACTTCATGCAGCTGGACATGAGCCGCGCCTGCCACGATGATGGTGCCCAGATCCAGCCACCCAGCTTGGGCAACACCCATGCCATAGCTGCCCTGTAGAGCCCCGATACCCTTAGGTGCTGACCCCTTCCCAGATGCCTTTTGTTTCCCTCTCCCATGGCGATCCTTTCTCCTTCCCATTCCCTGCCCCGTTGCCTGCACCATCTTCTCAAGCAGTGCAGATGGCCAATCAATAGATAGCACCGATGCGTGCATGCATGCATAAGTACGCAGGGGGTTCTTGTCATACTCATGCTGTGCGTTGTGTTGCAGGCGGGATCAGTCGCGGCAACACGCGCGCCAGTCAGCAGTGCTGTCAGGTTTGGGTGTCGCAGCTTTTCCGGCCAGCCATGAACTCTCGCAGTGCGGCAGCGAAGCATCCTCGCCGAAGATACTTTCATCGCCAAATCCGCAGCCGCAACCGGCGTGTGACATGCATTCTGCTCAGCACAGTGCTGCCGGGCCTGCTGTGCCGACCCAGCAAACCAGCACTGAAAGCAGCATGGCATTGCTTGCCACAGAGCATCAACAATCTGACATTGGCAGTCAATCTGCGGCCAGCAATGAACCTGGAAGTGCAGCATCAGTTGGGTCATCGGCAGCAGGAAGGCAAGGGTCCCTCTTCGCAAGCGGATCAGGCACCCTCATGTCTGTGGTGACCATGCCTGCGCACTTCCTGCGATCATTGAGCCACAAGCGGCAATCTTTGGCAGCAACAGAAAGTGCTGGGCAGTCTTGTGAGACTGCCTCTGGGGATCCTGATGCAGGGGGTGTTAAAGACGCCCTGCAGGCTGATCGGCTGCAACTGCCATACAATGAAAACGGAAAGGAAGCTGAGGTTATGAGTAAAGACTCGTCTGTCTTGGCTGGAGGTGCTTTTTCAGCAAAGGGGAAGTCTCAATTGCAGATGGAGCAGGGGCTGAACCCTGTTCATGTGGATGGGACCTGAAAGTGACACGTAATGAGGAACTCAAAACGATGAATAGACTGTCATTTGGAAGGTTCAGTGATGGGTGCCGCCCAGGTGAAAGTCACCAATGTGCAGAACACGGGTGCCATGATTAGGTCTGACACCCATTTGTCGATGTGTATGTTAGACAGAACAGAAGCTGGGTCTGTTGTAATAGTTTGTACCGATAGTCAGTCTGACTCAGTCTGTAATCCCGCTTGCCAAGCAGGCGCACAGTGAAGTGCTTCTGTACAACTATGCACCCGACAACAAATGCAGTGTACAGTTTCCCATTGAATGGTGGTGTTAAAATAACACCGGTTTGTTTGGGACTGCTTGGACCAACCGAGAGTGGGCGGCTTATGCCTCCTTCTTGGCGGTCTTCTTGGGCAGCAGCACGGAGTGGATGTTGGGCAGGACACCGCCGGAAGCGATGGTGACGCCGCTCAGCAGCTTGCTCAGCTCCTCGTCGTTGCGCACAGCCAGCTGGATGTGGCGGGGGATGATGCGGGTCTTCTTGTTGTCACGGGCAGCATTGCCTGCCAGCTCCAGGATCTCAGCTGCCAGGTACTCCAGCACGGCAGCCAGGTACACTGGGGCACCAGCACCCACACGGCTGGCGTACTGCAGCAACAAAGAACCAAAGATTGTCAGAGGTGTCGCTTTTGTCATCACAGACATCGCAATCACTTAGTCCAAGAGTAGAGTCCTTGTCCGAACCTAACAAAATCGCCATCAGTAGAGCAGAGGAAAGGCTTATTGTCACCACCGACTACCATAGTTGCTGCTGAGCAGGATGTTAACACCGTCGAGGAACCAAGTTTGCGAACTCGGCTTAGAGCCAGTTCACTGCAACTCACTATAGCACAGTCAAAGGAAGAAGCTTGTCACCTTGCCCTTCTTCAGGTAGCGGGCAATGCGGCCCACGGGGAACTGCAGACCGGCCTTGGTGCTCTTGGACACCGCCTTCTTGGCTGTCTTTCCCTTGCCGCGTCCGGACATGGTTGCTTGCTGTTGACGAATGTAGGGATTGTGAGGTATATGAACGGATGTCTTCTGATTGCTTTTTGCAGAAGTTCTGCTGGGAAACAGGCTTTGAGGGTTTTGGGCGCCACGCCGGGCCAATCACCGTGCAGCATTCGGGGGTGGTGAGCATGACAAATCTGCCAAGTGGGCACTCTGGTTTTACATTTGACAGGGGTATCAAAATGCTGCGCTCTGATTGGCCCGCCCCCAAAACCACAGTACTAAGATGCCCTGCTTGCACTCAGTGGTAAAAATTTCTGTGACGAGCATTCACATTCGAGCGCAGAGCTCTTTCTCGTTCCCCGCTCATCTCAGAAGACAGCAATGGCTCCCAAGGCAGAGAAGAAGCCCGCCAAGAAGGTGGCCAAGACCGCCAAGACCGGCGCCAAGAAGAAGAGCAAGGCCAAGGTCGAGTCCTTCAAGATCTACATCTACAAGGTCCTGAAGCAGGTGAGGCGGCTCTCTGCTCTCTGGTGCACGACTTCACCCTGCCTGCTCTGCAACAAGCCGTTGGCCCAAAGCTCTTGATTTGTTAACATCGAGGAACATTTCTCACCTGAAGCGCCTGCTCTGGGCATTAGAAGCTTCTCCATTACTTTCCTACTAGTTTGGTGCTTTAATTCTATGTCTTAGCCGATATGGTGACATTTTCTGTCGAAGCACACTCAGCCATAGATTCACATCGATGAGTTCTTTGAAGCTGATTGTCCCTTCGTTGATGTCCTGCAGGTCCACCCGGACACTGGTATCTCCTCCAGGGCCATCTCCATCCTCAACTCCTTTATCACTGACATCTTCGAGAAGATTGCCACTGAGACCGCCCAGCTGGCACGCTACAACAAGAAGCCCACTGTGACCTCTCGCGAGATCCAGACCGCTGTGCGCCTCATCCTTCCCGGCGAGCTGGCCAAGCACGCCGTGTCTGAGGGCACCAAGGCTGTGACCAAGTTCACCTCCGCCTAAGCTGCCTGCCCCACTGCATAGCAGCACAACAAAGCAAACCGGTGTTATTTCAACACCACCTCTCCAATGGAATCTTTCAGGCTTCTCTGCTGCTTGCACGGCATGCCATCAGCTGCCCAACGTGCATACGAAGCTATTGCACTCTGTCAGACACTTTTGCTTGCATGCATTTCATGGGCTGGTAAATGAATTTGTTTTCATTCATTCAGCTTGAAATGCACTAGCCTGCTGTGTATGCAGATTTTGAGACACTGCCCAAGCCAAGACTGCGTGTCATGTCTGTTCAACAATGCAATAGTTTACAATTGATGTGTTCCCAATCAAAATGCAATTGGCACACTGAGCTGGGCTGCCCAGCTCTGTCTCTCCTTGTATTCCTGGAATGAAAATTGCTTCACAACTTGGTTCTGGATATACATGCAATACTTGCAGTGACTGAGCAGCTCATCCCTGACAACGTACAGCTGCATGCGCGTAGTTGAATCAGCATAATCTAAGTGGCTTGTGTCAGTTTTTGGACCCTGTAATCACAGGTCCTCTCCAACGCACCTAGCCATCCGGCTGGAAACGCGTCTTTCATTCATTCAATCACAGGTGCCTTTTGCAAGGATAACCTCTAGATCTAGTCCACACTTCTGGAAGTGAGCATGTTGAAAGAAGATAGTTCACCGGGTTGACTCCACCATACATTGGTAGTTGGCTGACCATCTTGGCCTGACAAGGCAGAACTACATGCAGCCAGTGGTACTGAGAGGAATGTGTGAGCAGCTGGTAAAGCAGGTTAGTAAGAAAGTGACCAGGGAATAGGATAGTTCCACAACGTGGTGGTGTTGAAATAACACCGTTTTTGGTTGTTGCCTGGTGGACAGCTGCAGGAGCTATCTATCCACCGAAGCCGTACAGAGTGCGTCCCTGGCGCTTGAGGGCGTAGACTACATCGAAGGCGGTCACGGTCTTGCGGCGGGCGTGCTCGGTGTAGGTGACGGCGTCACGGATCACGTTCTCAAGGAACACCTTGAGGACACCGCGGGTCTCCTCGTAGATGAGACCACTGATACGCTTGACACCACCACGGCGAGCCAGACGCCTGATGGCGGGCTTGGTGATACCTGAAAATACAAAGGCAAAATCTCAGCAAGGAGAGAAAATCACCCGCTTTGTACAGAACTATGTCACTATCTCGTTGTTACAGCAAAGGCAAAGGAAGTTGCTACGGAGGAACTAAGCTCAAATAATGGACCTCTGACAGATCTTGTTGCTGCAAATGCATAGCAGCCCTGACGCCATCTGAGCACTTCACCTCTGCAACAGAACAACCATGTGAAACTATCACAATGAAATATCAAGACTCTGCTCACCCTGGATATTGTCACGGAGGACTTTGCGGTGGCGCTTGGCACCGCCCTTTCCGAGGCCCTTTCCTCCCTTGCCGCGTCCAGACATGGTTGCTGAAATTTGCTTGTAGCTCGAAGTTTGCTAAACAGGAAAATTGAGAGATTTTGGCTGAAAATGAGCTATGGCTGGCATATATGGTTGCAGTGCTGTTCACTTTTAGCTGTTGACTCCATTGTGACTTTAGTTTTGACATTGCGTCAAGGCCATCTGTTCCCCCGTCACCTCACGCAGGCGCTCACAAAACTCAAGAAATTTCCTGGTCAGCAAAAGATTCCTGTGCTTTTCTTGACACTGTTCCTTCAGCAATCAACAGACAGATACCATGGCTCGCACCAAGCAGACAGCCCGCAAGTCCACCGGCGGCAAGGCGCCCCGCAAGCAGCTGGCCACCAAGGCCGCTCGCAAGTCCGCCCCCGCCACCGGAGGCGTCAAGAAGCCTCACAGGTGTGTTCATTGACATGCTTTTGGGCCTTGAGGTTCTTGTGGGGTTGTCTGCCGGTTGAAGTGTATTGCACCCTGTTTGGTCATGGTTGTTTGCATTTTCTTCTCCTCACAACTAGTTGTGCTTCTGTTCATTGAGAGCTGTGAATTAGAGTCCATCCACTCTGTCATTGTGTTGTAGTGTTTATTTAGGAGGCTCCGGCACCAGGTCGGAGGTTGACACCCATATGTTGACAATAAGGCACAATGTTCGATCTCCTTCTCGTCTTCTTGCAGATACCGTCCCGGTACCGTGGCTCTGCGTGAGATCCGCAAGTACCAGAAGAGCACGGAGCTGCTGATCCGCAAGCTGCCCTTCCAGCGCCTGGTGCGTGAGATTGCCCAGGACTTCAAGACCGACCTGCGCTTCCAGAGCAGCGCTGTCCTGGCCCTGCAGGAGGCTGCTGAGGCCTACCTGGTGGGTCTCTTTGAGGACACCAACCTGGCTGCCATCCACGCCAAGCGTGTGACCATCATGCCCAAGGACATCCAGCTGGCCCGCCGCATCCGTGGCGAGCGCGCCTAAGCTGTTGTGCCCTCTTGAGCACTCACCAAACCAAACCGGTGTTATTTGAACACCACCCATCCTCTGGAAACAACCTATGCACTCTCTCTGGCATGCAATGCACACCTGATTTGCCGAGGTCATGATATATTACACCCACTCCATGCAGATGACTCGAACTCTGGCCGCCACCCAGTTTGTCCCATTGGATCATCCATGATGTCATCGCAAGTAAGAAATTCTCCACACCTATATGAGGTTGTGCACGGCATGGATAGTAATAAAACTGTCCAAGTCCCCCGGACAGGTACATGATTGGATTTCCAAAGCAGCCGCCGGTGACAATTGCAGATGATGCCACATATCTATACAGGAACTTCACAGGGTTCTTCAAAACCCCGAGAGGGATAGTCACATGAGGTACTGTGCATCCACATGACACAGAGTTGGCACTGCCGGCCAAACAGCATGGTAACCTTCAGGTCAATGGCACAATATCTTGTCAATACCATGAAAACAAGCATTGATATCTTGTAGAAAACACACACTGGAACTGCCCACACACATGTACATGCCAACTTCTAGTGCCCTTTGTTGCCATGAGAAGTACAACACCCTTCCTGCTACTGTACACACCAAACTGCACACCAAGCAATTCATCTTCTCCGGCGGGTCACAGCCACTGGATTCATGAGAATCGTCTCAAAGCTTCAGTAGGGCAACAACCACTGTAATTGGCATCTCATGTGTTTTTATCTCTTCTCCTGGTAAGCACAAGGGCCACATCCTGCCCAAAGATGCCCATCTGGATCCTCCTAACATTGCCTCCTGGGCCGCAAAAACATATTGTTGGATGTGCCGTGTCCTACAGCGAGGCAGCCCTTTCCTCTCAGCCCTGGCGCTCATGCTGTACACTTCCATTGAAGTTTTCCCATCTTGATCTGATCGGCCTGCTGGCAGCGCGAGCTCATCCCAGCCCCCACAGAGGACTCTGCTGCACAGTTCTCCTTGACGACAAGTATCTGCGCCGCAGCTCATGCGGGAGGCTGTGTCTGCGGTGCTGCTGGTAGCGCGGCGCCTGCAGCTGTGGGCAGCGGAGCCCCCAGGTCTGAGGGGTCCACTGGGGGACCCGGCACCTTGCCGCCGTTCACACAGTCGATCATGAAGTAGGTGTCTATGGGCGCCAGGTCCACCTTCTGGAAGAAATCCCTCACCTGCCAGTCCAGAGACAGGGACTTTACTTGACCAGACTGGACATCTCGTTCACAAACCACCATGAGTGTGTAGGCAACCCGTATCTTTGTCATCTTCGTGTGTGGCAGCGAGGGACTGGAAACTCAGGTATAAGGTCACATGGCCTCGTGCAAAGCAACAGCCTCCTGCAACTAGCAACAGGGTCATACAATCACAGGCGCATCAGCAGAACCCTTGTCTCCCGGGAGATTCGCTACGGGCAGCATGCCAAGGACATCAAGCTTGAACCTTTGGCAGAGCGACGGCTCACCCAGAGGGAGCCCTTCAGGAAGAAGACGAGGCGGCGGGGGAATGCCGCGCACTCGCTCAGGATTGTGAGCGCATACTCGCCCGGCACATTGCTCGCATCCACCGTCACCTCCAGCACCTGCATGACATGGCTCAGATCAACTCCCATGTTCTACCTCAGTGTGAAATGCCCTTGCCACGATGAATGCATGCATGCTCACAGCAGACATCTCGGTGAATATGATGTTAAAAGGCTCCCAGAGGTGTGAGGACCTTTGCTTTAGATACATGCACAAGCATCCCTTGATGCTCAATCATGCAAGCAATGTCCTCCGTGCTCACAGTTGGAGTCCAGCTAAAAGGAAGGACAATGCACCATTGGGAAGGTGCGCGCAGGGATGATGGTGGCTTCCACGTCGCGCGAGCCGGCTTCTGTGTCATAGAAGTACACCTTGAGGTTGCCCTCCACCTTGGCCTGCACCAATGCACATGTCCTTCTCATGCAGCACGCCTTGCAACGCTGCATCACTCCATGATGCTCACATGCAAGGGATTGCTCCATGCGATACACTTGGTCTTCTGTGACACGGTGCGCACTTCCAGACAAGGCTTGGTGTGCAATGTGCTCTAGAAGCGGACAATGCTGTGAGCCAGCATTGCACTGCAAGAGGCAACCAGCAGGACCATGTTAGAGGGAGGTGGGGGTGCGGCGCACATTGAGGAAGTTGGGGTTGTTGATGGGGATCCTGGCGAGCAGGTTGAGCTGATAGGTGCCCTTCGTGGTGTTCCAGGACATGTGGTCCGACTGGATGTCAATTTCGCCCGCACTGAAACCCCTTGGCACCAGCAGGAATGTCGCCGCCATCGCAGCCACCACAAACAGCATCTGCAGCATGAGCACAACCAAACTGAGTGCCAAATGGCAGGACGTCCTCCTCTACTTCCCTTTCATGCGTGCATGTACTAGCTAGTAATGCTAAGAAGCTTCTGGGACCCTTACCATGCAACTGAAGAAGAGCAGCTTCCTCTGGGGCTTCAGCCTCGCATCTGCGAAAAGCAACCCCATCATTGTCAGATGCACAACAACATGCTAGAACAAAACCCATCGGGTAGCAGGAAACCTTTTCCACACCACCTGAAGAGCGCTAAAAAAGTCTCACCATTGAGAGGGATCAGGGTCATGTATCCGCTTGGGGGTACCGGTTCTGCTGGCTCTCCCATGATCCTCACCCGCCACCATTGCTTGAACTGCATCAACAGAAATAGACAGCACATTAAGAGGGTGTAGTTAGGTACATGCACACAAGGTTTCATGGACACTCCGCCCCCCTGGCAGGCCTTCAACAAAGTGGACACTATCGTACTTCTCACAATCCAGCAGATGACCACTGCGACAGAGGCCCCCTTCTGCAGATCACTGTGCCAGGAGTACGCTTGCAACAGTTATAGCTGGGGAAACAGTGTAAGAATGCGTGTTCCACCAGCTATATCGATCACCTATTCAGCTTTGTTACGATGTTAGGACCCACCTTGCCCCATTTTGTCGTTGGATTCAGTTCATACTCTGTGGCGAATGGTGGAGAGAACTCTGGGAGGGATCCATCCGGAAGGCTGATCTCATGTGAGAGTCTCACATATTTCGACATGTTTGCTTTCTGACAGTGTGGCAGCTATCTTTCGCTGAGTCAAGTCCAATACCAGGTAGCTGCAAATCCTCTGACGCCGAGGTCCGTACGTACGACAGGGATCTTTCAGGGCTACGATAACCTCGGTCCTGCACTTCTCCAAAGCACCATTTCAAACGATCGTTGTGGTGGTATTGTAGAAATCGGCACTGGCAAAAAGGGCAGTGCACTGGTGTGTCACAGATCAGTGTTCGTGCTGGCAGGGCTCCTTTGCATGCAGCTCTGACACAGAAAGCGTATGATAGAGATCTGTGAATCTTCCAACGGATTCTTAGCCGTGAGATGATCGGAATTGTGCCTCTCTTTCTGCCACCGTACTTGTCACAGGTCAGCTTCCATCTGGACACCACGCCAGATCAGGCTACAGCCCCAAGACCCTGAACTGTCGCCCATTCGTATCCCAATGTTTCTGGATTGTATGGATGTCTTGCATGCAGACTTGGGGGATGATAGGACATCTGATCAGCCCTAGATGGCTGGAACATATGTATTTGCTTCTTCTTCCTTCTAGCAATCCCTGGGCAATGCCCAGTGGGCATTTCAGGACCAGTCTAGACCTTACACCGAAGATCTTACACCGCCTCCGAGAGTACTAGTCTCCCAACATCCACACGCGTGCTCAAGTGTTCAATTGGATCCTAGTGAGCTGTCTTACGAACTCCAAATTTCTATAAAGAAAAATTTTGGAGCTACAAGTTGGATATATCGGCATGCGCATGTACATGTACAGCGCATCATGACAACTGCAAATATATCATATATATATAATCTTATAGATAAGAAGTAAAATAAGGTCACAATGTACAAGTAAAATTTAATACATCACCCACTGTTCTGCACATGTACGTCTTGAAGGTTCCAACAGCAATTCTGGTGGTTTGCGTTTTACACGCCTCAGGCGATCGCGAGGCTTGTTCCCTAAGTCATCACTTGAAGGAAAATGCAGAGCGCACATGCGCACACAGCTCCCGGAGGGCGTGGTAGGAAAGGAACCCGATGACAAATGCGCTGAACAGGTCACCGGGACAGACCACACCCACGCCATGCCGCCTCTTCTCTGCTGGCTGCCCCATTTGCAGCACCATCTGCAGAAAGGCCTCCCCTTTTAACTCCTCAATGCGATCCCTGGTTGCCATCCACAGAGGGTGTTCAAGTACTCCAGCCAAGCAGCTGGGCTCAGCGAAAGAGCCATGGGGACATGAGATCAATGTAGAACACCTTGGGCTGATGACCTCCAGCAGAAGGCTGCATCAGACATAGAGAATACCATGACTTATGGAAGCCCATTAGGCTTCCAGAGAACAAGTAAACACGCTTGTCGCTTGGAAAACATGGGAACGTCCTACCTGTTGGCAGCGTGCAAGGTGCTTATCCTGTGCAGCGCGGTCAAGAAACCCAGCTGCAGATGCCTGCAGCCATGAGACTCCTCGGCTGCAGCGATGAGTAGCTGCACTGCCCCTTCCTCACCAATGACTACCTGGGCAGCCCATTTCTGTTGTCACCATATCTGCACCCCATTTTCCAACGCTCCCAAGCTAGTGATCAGCACACAGAGATGCAAAGGCACACCGACTCAATCACCTTTGCGCGTTTGATAGACTGATCCCTTGTGCGTCAACCCTGCACCTAGTGTCCATGCTCGAGACAATGCCATTGTGTGTCAACTGCGCTCGGCTGCCCTCCTGAAGAGGATGTCTTCGCAAAGGCTTGGCCCCACCTGGTTCTCAACATTGTCTGCTGCCAGCGCCCCCAGACAAGCTGCAGCTTTGCCAGCAGTGTCTGCACTTTTGCTGCAGGCTTGAAGAATGCCAACGATCAGGTGTATGCCGCCATGCAGCCGCACTGCATCCCTGGACGCCGGACACTGCTCCGCTATCCTGGCCAGCGTGGTAAGTGCAGCCACAAGGACTGCGCTCTGCTCCTCACCTGTCAAAGCACACTTCGGATGTGAGCTCATATGGTGCAGGCAAAGAGTAACAGCAGCACCACACACCTACTCCGAAAGGTGCAACACAAGCCATAGAGTTCACTCGAAGCTTGGCTTCCCAATCTGTGCTGCTCCAATGACAAGCGGGCAGAAAGTGCGGAGGTGATCTTATGCATTGGCGACGCTAACAAGCAATTGGTTGTGCAGAGCACTGACAACAGTACCTTGTGTGGTGCATCGGAGTGTGTCAACAAGGGCAGGAACGCCATTGCAGCGATCAATGGCCACTGCGTTGCAGCTGTTGTCCTGTGCCAGGGCGGCTAGAAGGAGAACAGCCGCTCGCTTTGGCGGTGGGTGGGACTCGGCAAGCAGCAGATCCATGGCCAAATCTATGCCATGCACCCTTCTCACCTCATCCTGCCAGCATACAACCAACTCTCCATCACATTGTATGCGGCCGATGCAGATGTCCCTGGACAGTGCCACAGTTCCCGGAACCAACTTGTTCTGCATGTTCTATTGTCGCAACTGTACCACATCACGATACCAACTCGTTGCATTCAAATGCATGCTTTGCATGCAGCTCATCACAGCACCAATTGTTCTGAGCAAACTGGAGTTGTTGCAAGCAGAACAGTACAGAAAGGCAGCCACGAAAGAGTGAAATCCCTTACATGTCACGCAGGTCACGGGGAGCAGAACTGTGAAGGCCGTCAGAAAGCTGTCCAGCAGCACACGATGTGCTGTGAAAAGCCACAGCTGGATGCGGTGTGCAGCAGAATATTGAGTGCTCACAGCCAGTGTTCCAGCTTCTCATAGTCGTATGCCAGAACGAGCAGTGCGCGCGCAGCGGCTGTGGCCGTGGTATTGCCCGGGCCCAAGCCCACAAGCCTGGTCAGTGCAGGAACTGCCTGCGCCTTCCTGAAGCTGGCCTGCATTGCACCCACGCGCACCAGTGTCTGCTGCTGAACTTTGGTATGCAGAACAGAACCCGAACCTGAACTGAATCCTCAGATGGTATCAATCACATCAGCGCACACTCCAAAACGGTCTGTCTTCATGTTTACACATACACATATCAAGAACTAAAGGACAGCCACTCGCCAAGCTTACTCATTCGCCCTGCACTTCTTCTTTCCAGCACAAATTACGTTTAGCAGCAACAGCCAGTTGCCGTGCATGAGAGTGCATGGACACCACGTGTTTGATCCCACTTCTTGATCGCAAATCCTGATCGCCTTCACCTTCTGGCGAGAAGTGCTCGTCCGAGTACATTACAATTTTCTGAGTGCAACACCAAGCATGTCCTGGACACCAGCCAGCTGCAGATAAGTCATCACAAGCAATTGAGCACACTTTTGAGAAGCGGAGGGCATGCCTGGGAGGGGCGGTGGTGCTGAGCGGTGTACTGGATGGTGAGCGCGGCCCACTCGGGCGTTTTCCGGTCGGCCGGCGCCCCCAGGAGTGCGACCAGCGGCGCCACGCCGCCGGCCTCCGCAATGGCCGCCGCATTCGGCGGCGACTCGTGCGCCAGGTTGGCGAGTGCGCCGGCCGCCGACTCGGCCGCGCGGTCGTCGGCCGGCCGCCGCGCAATGAGGCCCACCAGCGCTGCAATGCCGCCGCAGCCGGCCACCGCCGCCTTGACGCCTGTGTATGCGCATGAAACCCAAAATCAAAATCCTCGTCACAGCCTCAAAACTGGATATATTTTGCGGGAGCACTTTCCAGGAGGTAGCCCAGGCGTACTGTCCCCCAGATTGGCATCCCTGTCAAAGAGAATTCTAAGCTGCCTCAGCCTCACAGCTCAACCCTGAACGCCTTCGCGGCCACTTTCCAGGAGGTAGCCCAGGTTTACTGTTCCCCACATTGAAATCCCTGTCACACAGATTTCAAAGCTGCCGGAACTCCTACCCGGGCTTGAAGTGTCTCTTGTCCTATCCACCAACACTACAGCAAGCTCTGTTGAAAGCGAGTGAAGTACCGCTCATGTCTCTCATTTCGCTGCTGTCAGCCCCTCGCAGTATGATAGCTGCCCCAGACTGGTAACACATGATTCAACCACACAAGGATACTGACTCCTGGAAGCACGCGCCTGGATGGTTGTGAGAAAGGACAAGCAGGGCAGACGCCGCATACTCAGCCACAGGACGGTCCGCCGCCCGCACTATGCAAGCAACCAGTTCCTGCACTGCACCATCGGCAAGCAGCGCATCCTGCGCCACACACAAGCACAATAGTTCAGCTGCCTGTACGAATGCGCAGCAGCAGAACTCGCATACACTGAAGTTCCAAATCTTCTTGCGGGGCAAAATTGCCATCGCTTCATCATGCTTGTATAGCTTGTGACTTTCACAATTGCAAGTGTTCCAAGAAAGCGGACAATGTGTGTCATCCAAAGAAGAACCAAGCAATCCAGTCAATTCAAGCTCCTCCAGAGAGGTCAGAGCGCCACCTGGTTGCCGGTATTGGATCGGCCCAGGGCGTGGATGGCGCGCACGGCAGCCAGCGCAGCATTCTCGCGCCGCGCCTTTCGCTCGTCGCCGCGGTGGGCTGCAGTCAGAAGCAATGACCTCATTGGTGTCATCACTCAACCACACTCCTGACACTTCGGGCAAGATAATGATCAAGCGAGCACTATGTAGTGTTTGATAATGACACCAAGTTGAGGGTTTCTCTGCCCATACAGAGAGCATTTCAAAGCACTTGTTGAAGATGAGCACCATCTTGATTGACAACAGTATGTCCCTTCCTGCCACCAGGAGATCAGGTCCACATCCCCCCATCCTTCTTTTGTGCCTTGGATGTGCAGTGCAAACCTGCAGTGGCCATCGGGTTGAGCTGCTGAATGAGCAGAGGCAGAGCGCCGGCCGCGCGCGCCGCATCCTGGTTCGCCACGTCATCAAAGGCCAGCGTGCGCAGCGCGTGCGCCGCCAGCTCAGCCATGCGCAGCGTCGCCTTGCCTGTATAATGGATCAAACCCCCTTGCCATCTAGGGGATCCGTTGTGCTCTCACCATTACTGCATTCGGCAATGTTTGCCCAAGTCCTTCCGATTGCCACACAGTCACTGATGGGTCTATCAACTCAAATTTGTGTCCCCAAATGTGCAGTAAACACGGAGATTGCTATCCTCTGTGGGTTGCATGGAGCAGCAAAACAGGACAATGTGTGTTGAATGGTGCAGGCGAAAAGAGGACTGCAGGAAATGGGAGGGACGCACCGCTGCGAGCGCTTTGCAGGCATGCAACAAGCAGCTCAACGGCACCGGCGTCCCCAGCCGCGTGGCGTACCTCCGGGCAGCCATCGGCCAGATTGGCCAGGCTGCTCAGCGCGCCCTCCACCGCAGCCTGCACCCACACCCCAACTCACATAAAAGTGACAAATAAACAGGAGTTCACGATAGAGAAAGCTGACAATTACAGGTAAACTGAGGAATGAAGGAAAGGGTCCATGTTTTTCTCTTCTGTTCTGTTGTCTTGTCGTCCCACTGTAGGACGTCTATCATATGTCAGGGATTGTTTTGATGTCATAACTGCTGATGTGGGAGATGAGAGGACATCTAATCAGCCCTAGATGGCTGGAATGATGTAATCGCTTTCTTCTTCTTCTTCTATCTACATGCGCCAGAAGCCTGGCAAATGGGGTTGCAAGACCCAGCACCCATGCACGCCAAGGGACCTGAGAACTGCCCTATTGCCGCTGTGAGAAGCATCAGCACCGCAGACGCTCATCCAAGACCCAACCCAGGAACATTCCTTGATAATGTAAGCAAGGGGAACATACCATAGAGCCATGCACCGGCTTTCTTCAACACACATGCAGGCAAGGTGTGATTTGAGGACTTGCTCCACACGGAGCTGCGCCAGTGTGTTTCACTACACACTAAGTGCAGATGCAGCTTGACAGACCTGTGCACCGCTGCCCTCCACGAGCAGCAAGAGCGGGTCAAGCGCGCCAGCAGCAAATGCAGCATTGCGCGTGGTAGCATTCGACTGCGTTGCCGAGAATAGCGCCCATGCGGCCGCCGCGGTGATGGGCATGTGCGGCCCGGAGCCCAGCAGCCCAATGACCTGCACTTTCCACGACAGCCCCTCTTACCCATCTATATTGTAGGGTTTTTTAAAGATTGAGGGTGCATTTAGGGTTTAGGTTAGGTGGATAACAGAAGCAGCGCAATGCCCTTTAGTTTTCACAATCCTAACTGTTGGCCGTCCAGCAGATCTGGTGTATGTTTTGCATGGATCAGACCCGCACTGAGGCATGCAGAGTCCCATATCAGCATCACATTATATACTCTCTGCAGACCCCTAATTTGCCTGAGCATAAGGTACCGCACATTACACTTGGGTCAGGGAACACAGGGGACAGCTCGACCAGGCGATCTTGGACCTGTACCAGGCCAGACTAGGGAAGAATCACTGCACAGAGTGCAGAACAAATGTAGAGAGTGCACCACTCTGTGCAGTGGTCCCTGCCCCCCTCCCCCGGCCTTGTACAGAAGCCAAGATTGCCTGGCCGACCTCTTTCCTGTATTCTTGACCCAAATGTGCGGCACATTATGCTGAGTAATATACTCTCGCTGCTGCTGAAGCAATGTCTGGAACTCTGAAGGGGTCGTCAGGGATGGCAGCTACAGTAAACCTTCTTAGCAGACGGTGGCGGTCCCTCAAGCTTCACAGCGTTCTGCAAGATCACTGTGGACTGCACCACACTCGCAGCGCAATGTCAATAGCAACAGTCTAGATTCACACACTTCGCATGTACATCAAGGGAAAACCCATCTGCATTGCGCTCACCCAAAGTGCTCTGGGAAGGAGCAAAAAAACATACGGGAACAGTCGATGCTGAACTGCATGGCTGCCTTGGCTTTCTTGCTGCAGAGGAGCTCACCCCGACAAAGGCCATAATATGGCCGCCATATATGCATTTACCTATTTAGGGTTAACACAATCCCCTACACCCTAAACCCTAAGAAAAATAAAAAATTACGCACCTTCTCCAGGCCGCCATGTTGCATGAGCGCCTGCTGGCCGTCTGGGTTGCGCACGCACAGCTCCATGAGCGCCCACATCGCCGCAGCCGTGCCGGCACTGACAGGGCCCCCCTCCAACAGCTTGATCAGGGCCTCCACCCCTCCCTCCTGGATGATTGCCTCCTGCAGAATGAACGTGCATTAGCACCTGTCCAACATGCCAACTTCCCTGCCATGCGCATGGCATCTCCATGTCTGCCGGCACTCACAGGCAGAATGCATCCCTCCTGGATGATCGCCTCTCGCACAACCAACATCCAACATACATTAACACCTGTCTGACATGCCGGTTTCCCTGCGCCGCGCATGGCATGGCAATCTACATGTTTGTCTGCATTCACGGACTGCCTGGCAGGATGTATCCGAAACACTCGCATAAGCCGTTTCTCGCATGCATGGTGTGTCTCACAGAAGCGTTTTGCAACAGAACTGGGTGGGTGGTCAGAGCTCTTCCTCCAGTAAGCATGCCAGAAGGGCTCTACTGTCACACTGGAATGGCGTGAAGATGTTTGCCGGCAGTCACAGACTGCCTGGCAGGACGTCTCCGAAACACTCACATAGCCCTATCCCGCATGCACGGTGTGTCTCACAGAAGTGTTCTGCGACACAAATGTGGGCCGGTGGCCAAAGCTGCTCCTCCAGAAGCATGCCTCAGGGAGTCTGCTGTCACATCAGACAGTCTTCTCCCTCTGTCTGATCCTGTCAAACTCCACAGCACCTGGATGGCCGTAACTGGGCAACAATTCCCTATTCTTCTTCAGAAAAGAGGTCAAGGGGAAAGTGCACGCCTGCACTTGAGGTAAGTGGGCAACAAATCCCTATTTTTCCTTCGGAAAAGAGGTCAAGGAGAAAGTGCACGCCTGTGCATCAGGGTGGCGGCATGCGAGCGCCTGCAGCGCCCTGGCAGCATGTGGAGTGAGGGGGTGGTTGGGACCCGCCTTCAGCAGAGCAATCAGGGCCGCAGCACCTCCCTCCGTCACCACCTGTTACACATCCAAATCCAACTCAACATAAAAAAAACCATTCCGTTATGAAGACCTTGTTGCACTGCCACGGTGTGGTGACCCTGATAGGTGGATTTCCCTGACCACATCTCTCCACCACACACACATTGAACAGATTGCCATACCCACGCCGAAGGCAAGGAGTAAGCCTCCGCCAACACATAATGCTAGCCTTGGCTGTGCATGCAAGGGAGAGGGATGCAGAGCTGCATCAGGGTGCTAAGCACAGAGGCACAGAGGCCGCCAGTATGGGACCCAGGGGCTGCCCCACAAGGTGCCTGCCATCCACTCCGCAAGCCTGGGAGAGATTTGCTGCAATGACTGGCAAAAGACATGAACACACAGACAACTGGTTATGAAACATGTGCAGTACCTGAGTCTGATTTTCAGGGCAGGTGTGGACGAGCTCGGCAATTGCGGCAGTGGCGCGCTCGGTGATGTCCTTCCAAGGGCCAGCCCCTAGCAGGCGCACCAGGACGGGAACGCCCCCGGCCGCGCGCACCGCCTCCCGGTTAGCCGTGCAGCTCGCCATCAGGTTTGTCAGCACCTCCACCGCCACGTCAGCCGCCTACAACGCATCCACTCAGCCTCACTCCCCAATAACAACACGAGAGCAGTGCGGCTCGAGATGGTCTTGGAGATACAGGTTGTGCCAGTCCTGGGTCATTCATGCATGCAGACAACAGGTCGGTTTTGAAGTGCATGGCGTGGCGGATGTGCACCGGTGTGTCCGGTGCGGTTTCAAGGAGGCTAACGAGAGTGGGAATGCCGCCGGCCTCGCGAATGGCGTCCTTGTTGGCGGCGCTCTCTGCGGCCAGGTTCTGCAGCGTGCCCAGCGCCGTCACTGCTGATGCCTTGACCGGGCTGCCCTCCACCTGTGAGACAAATAAAATGCAGTCAGCATACAACCCGATGCAGGGAGATGAGTGACCTCACCTTGGGAGGGCAGTGCTCTGCAGTGCTCCGGTAGACACAGCCACCCACAATGCGAGGACATGGCAAGGTGTAAGGAAGGCAAGGGATGCAGTCGGATGTTCAGAAAGGAAGTGGATGCCGAGCCACGATAATTGGAAGTGTCAGGAAGACAGAAGATGCCCCCACAGCAGCCCCCCCAAAAAAACCTCTTCAGGGGCCCACGAACACGGTCCCCCCAACGGTTTTTAGTCTTATTCCAGCGTGGCGACTGGGGACTTCTGAATAATTGGGGGCAGAGAGCCAGGACCAAAGCTGACTTGGCGCACCAGGCTGAGCAGTGTAGGGATGGCGCCAGCTGCCCTAAGGGCAGCGTGGCTGGGCGTCTGGGCAGGTGCACCCTCCTGCTGCTGCGAGGGTGTCACAATGTGCAGCATCGCTTCCGACGCGCCCTCGGCGACCAGCTCGTTCTCGGACTCCAGCAGCCGCACAAACACCGGCACCGCGCCTGCTGCTGATATCGCCTGCGCAAGGAGAGACCAGTCGAATTACCAAAGCACAGCCTTGACGGGGTGAATCGACGCTGCAGCCCAGGCAGAAAAGCCAACCCAAGCCAGCCTGAATTGGACATGCTGCTCCCGCAACAAAAGTTTCAGGTCCTGAAGATTTGCATGGGCTTACATGTGAGCAGCAGTCTGCTTCATAAACTGGGAACACCAAGGCCTGCCATGAAACCAAACCCCAGCAGTATCGCGCTGTCTATTCCTGTATACAGTAATTGTCTGCATCTTTTTGAGGTGATTGTGCAGTGTGCATGGCAGCGGCCGCACCTTTTTGTTTTCTGGGCTATCCCCAGCCAGCTGCAGGAGGGCCCACACAGCAGCCGCGGTGAGGCTGCTCTCATCGCCGGATGACAGCATGCGCACCAGTTGTGGTATCGCGCCCGCCTGCCTACATTCCAGCAAAACGCAGTCCCTTTCATGACGTGATAATGATTCCGTGCAGTGCATATATTCTCACCGGCCAGATGTTACCTTCTCCAAAATGACACTTGACACCACGTCTGCGATCAACGCTCCTTGACAAAGCGTGAGGTAAGACAGGTGAATGCCATGCGCTGACAAACTTTGCTTCCCTGTACTAGAGAAATTAATAGTGACTACTCCACTTTTGGAAGACCCTTTCAATCAAGTCTACTGCAACGTGAAGGCCGTGCGGTTGACAGGACATGACATTATAGGCCGGCCACACCCCAACGATACACCACAGAATGCATGAAAGAATGGCACCTGAAGGCGGTGCGGTTGGCAGGGCAGTCAGCGGCAAGGCTGCAGATGGCCCATGCGGCGCGCGCGCTCTGCGGAGGAGCGCCCTCGAGGGCCGCGACGAGCGGTGGGATCGCGCCGGCGTCCCGCAGCGCGTCGCGCGTCTCTGGGGAGTTCTGCGCCAGATGCTGTGTGCACCATGCCACCACCTGCGGGCACATGCGCACAGGTGGTGACACCGATTACATTGTCAATAAGGACCTGTCGTGTCTGCTACCTCCCTTTACACCAGAAATCTCAAGCCAGGAAGTGTTGCGTCAGGTGCTCTATGCACCATGCCATCACCTGCCGGCACATGCGCACCTGGTGATGACAGTCCTTATCTGGTAGCCCTGTGTCAACTAGGACCCCTCATGCCATGCCGCTCTCATGGACACCTAAGTCTCAAGCAAGGGGACATGAGGCAGCCCTACAGGCCAGACAGTTCTACCTGGACCACGAGGGCAGGCTATGATGTACTAGTGTGCACACCTCGACAATGAAGCTGTGGGAGGCAAGACCATCTCGGAGAAGGCGAGGGAAGGCATCCAGCGCGCTCGTGCATGAGATGGCTGCCTGGTTATCCGGATTGCCCTCCGCCAGATTGCACAGAGCGGCCGCCGCGCCTGCATATGCGATAGCCCCTCTACCATCAGCATTGACTGTCCAACATACCGCCCACCCTACTCTGTGGGGCATATTGCGAAAAAAGACGAGTCCACAACATCATCACAATGTCTCTAAGAGCTAAGCACATGTGGACCTTCTCGTGAAGCACTGCATGCCGCCTCTGTTTCTGCTTGGCACCCTCACTCCCATAAGAAAGTCAGGACGCCGAGCACGAAACAGAAGCCGCATGCACTGCCCTCACTGTCCCTGCTATACCAACGTGTCCTGAGCTGAACACACTTGCTGTTAACAGAGAGCCACATGACAAGCATCTCAGCTGTGCTCACCCAAAACAATACCCTCCCTTCAAGCCTGCAATAAATCTGCAAGCCCGCCTTATCTGACACCTTCGGCCAGGAATCACCAAACAAAGAGTTACTCCAACTAACCCTTGCTACTCGTCATGGACAGTCTCTTTGTAGCTGCTGTTCAATGCAGTCTTCTCACCGATGGTGGTCATGGAGTCTGCAGGGCCATCAAGCAGCCACACAAGGGGCACGATGCCATGCAGCTCACGCACTGCATCCTGGTTTGCCGGGCAGCCCGCTGCCAGCTCAGCCAGCGCCCAAGCTGCCCTCTCAGCTGCTGCGGGCAGCACAGTCGCCTCTGTGAGAGGCCCTGTCTCCGGCATCGCCACTTCCAGCACCCTGAATCGCACATCAGCAACATCTCTTCAGACGTGGTCGTGCTACATGTGCTTGTAATTTGTTCGGTTGTTGCAAGAGAGTAATTCAAGAAGCAGGGATCTGGAAGGACACGAGGAAAAAGTAGATTCGCTTATGTCAGATAAAATGCTTGCTGACAGGGCCTGTCTCCGGCATTGCCGCTTCCAGCACCCTGATTGCACAGTCGCAACACTGTTGGCATGATGCCATGACAGCAGTGTGGGACTCTGTGCTGCATTCCTTTCAAGTGATGGCTGCCGCTGCTGGCTATATCGACATCATTAAAACCGGTACTGATGAGGGAATCAACCAAATCAAGAGGCGAGGTCCGTAGGCAAACAAAGCTGTACAAGCTATATGGCAACCTGTATATGCAATTTTTAAATATAGCTTATCCAGCTTGTAACATAGCTTATACAGCTTGTTTGGCCTAGGGACCTTGCCTCTTGATTTGGTTAAATCCCTCACCATACAGGCAGGCCCCCAGGAGAACTTGAAAACTTGGATTCCTTCTGCCTTTCCCCACCTGATGAGCTTGGGCAGGGCGCCGACATTGTGGGCGGCAGCCTGTGCCTGCGCGTTCCCTGCCACCAAGCTGGTCAGCGCGGCAGCAGCCGCGGCTGTTACTGAGCTGCTCGCACCTGTGCACACTTCCACATATCAAACACCACTCGCCTGTTTTGATTGCTTACACGCATGCACTGTCTCCCTGAACTGTTTCCAAACTCGCAGAATGATAGAGAATCTCATCCGCCCCTTGGCTATGATATCATACACCACTTGCCTTTCTACACAGGTTGCAAGCACTCACAGTCGCCCTGGACTGTTTGCAAACTCAGGGCATACTAGAGAACCCCATCTGCACCTTGGCTTCGATATCATACACCACCTGCCTGTCTACACAGGCTACAAGCACTCGCAGTCGCCCTGAACTGTTTGCAGATTCACAGCACACCAGAATTTCATCTGCGCCTTGGATATGGTGGAGCTTACCGGCGTCTAGCATGCGGACAAGATCGGGCAGGGCAGCAAGGCCCTGCTTCTGAGCGCTGTTGTCACCCTGGAAAGCTGTGCTGAACAACCACAAGGCGGCCTCCACGACGTCCCCATCACCACCTGGTGATAGTAGCAAGCAGGAACCTCAGTCCATGTACGGCCACGCATCAGAAACCCTCCTGTAGTTCACTTTAATGCACCCTTGAGAAGCCAGGTAATTGTGTATGCTAGCCTTTGCTCTGGAGCGTTCCTGCACCTTTAGAAAACCAGGTATGGTTGGGATATATGCTATACAGAGCCTCCCGACAACACCAGAAACAACAGCAGAACAAGTGCTCGTGCGAAAACAAGAAAAGCGGGGCCATATGAGCGGGGCCCAAACCCTCAACATTTAGATAAATTGTGAACCCCTAAACCCTAAATGCATAAAACATTTCAAAACCCTGAACCCTAAAATGAGAGGGGCGCCCACCTGGCTGCAGACACTTGGTGATGTTGGGCAGCAGAGAGGAGCTGCGCAGCACGGCTGGTCGGGTATTGTCATGTCCGGCCACACTGGTCAGTGCTTGAAGCGCTGCACCTGCCAACACCGGCTCGCTCTCCATGCCCATGACAGCCGTCAGCGCCTCCACACCGCCTGACACAGTGTCACCCTTCCTCACGGCAATGGTAATCCTCTTAAGGCAATGTGACCCTTTGCTGCTATCACGGAGGTATTCTCAAGGACAGAACTGGCAAAGAGATCTTAGAAGGCACACCAGACATGTGGCACCATGGATCATATACAACTTATTCGAAGCTCTGGTCCTGTTTTTCTTACTATGACACTTTTTTAGCCAGGATCCTACTTGAAGACTCTTGACAGACAGGATTGAGGCATACAGTATTTTACACAGCAAATGACAGCAGGGTGATCCCCTGTTCAGGTGCCATCTGAGGGCAGGTAGATATTTGTACTCTCTCAGGGTTTATTGGGAACCCTAAATTTATATCATCAAACCCTAAACTGTCACCCCTAACATATAAAACCCACCAAGGCGCAGGATGGCCTGAGCGTTGGCCTCGTTGTCAGTGGCGAGGTGGGCCAGGGTAAGCGCTGCCTTGCTGCGCAGGCGCTCGCCCCTGTCGGAGTACATGGGGTCCAGGAAGCGCACCAGCCGCATCAGCGCCTCCCCAGCCACTTCCCTCACCTTGTCCTTGCAGTCCCTGGTGCATGCATGCCCCGTTTAAAAACGACCTTGAAACTGTGCTCTGCCTGCTGGAAGTTCCATCAGCCCGTGGTGCATGCATGCACCATTAAAAAGTACTGTGAAAATCTGCTCTGCCTGCTGTAACTACCACTTTTTGTATGCGATCTGTCCTGTTGAGTGGCTTCCACAGGCACATTTATGCTCCTCTGCAAAGGTCATCCCCATGTGCAGCATGGAGCGAACATGGGTTCTGTCTGTTCCAATGTTCATAAATGCTGCTTTGCCACACAACAGCAAGCCTGTATTGTGCCTGTGCTGCGAGGATCCAGATGACACTCTGCAGCAGTAAAGAGCATCCATGGCAAAGCATCCACACATGCCATGGGCCAGCTGCCTACATGCGGCAACCTCCTTGCCCATCCACCCCAGCTGCTATGGGGCAACCATAGGAGTCACACCCCCTAGACCTTCACCCACTTGAGCCAACTCTGGCCGGGAGAGGTCCACAGCACAAGAGGAAGGGAACGCGCACCGCCGGAGCGCCAGGCGGCACAGAATGTCCAGGCCGGACTCGCGGATCTCCGGGTCGATGCCGCGTAAGTTCAGCACGAGCGTCGCAATCGTGCGCGTCAGCGCGGCGTCCTCGTCATTGCTGAGCTGGCCATCCGCCTTCAGCACCTCCCCGTTCTCGGCCGCCACCGGCACTGCGCGCAGCTCCACCTCAAACTGCGGCCCCTTGGGTTTCTCGCGCCCCTTGTCTGCGCTGCGGTGCCCCCTGCACCAGCACCCGGCAACTGAACAACAGGAATTGTAAAACCACCCTCTGTGTCTTCGAAGCTGCATGATACTATTGATTGTTGGCGCCTGCAGCTCCGCATCAAACTGTGGGCCTTTGGTTTTCAAGCGCTTTTCTATCTTCTGCACCGTGGCATCACAGAATGCTGCTGGCATGCATGCTTGCAGGGGAAATCCTGCCAGCGTGTACGTCAGCAACATCATGTGAGGCAGGTGGTGGGACAAGCAGCACCCGATCGATGGGATGCATCAAGCAGCATCCCATTGCACCTGTGCACCTTGCAATGCTCGGGTACAAACAACTCCTGCATCTGCATGCCTCCGTTGACACCGGAGTGTAAAGGAGCAGTGGATGCCTGCTCAGTAACGCTCACTCACGTCCTCTGCGCTGCCATGAAGCTGACATGTAAATAACATCTGCCGCTTCGGAAGATCATGTTGGGGCATTTGGCAAGATTACTAGTGCGTCAACATGATCTTCCAAAACTGGCAGATGTCTAGATGATGGAGTGTTCTGTAATTGACTGCATGGCTGTGAAAACTGTGGTCAGGTAAGCATGTCAGCCTTTTACCCGCTCTCGGTGTGCCCATTGGCGGAGGCTTCTGCATGTGAACGCCCCACTCCCCCGCTCTTGTTTCTGCGCAGTGTCCCCGGCACTCCAGCCCTGCATCGCACCAACAGGACTCCTGTCGACTGACATAATGCATGCAATGGGCTTTGAACCCAAACAATCACAGCAGGTACTCCGGAGGAAGCTGGTACTGCACATTGCATCATGAGGAGGAGCTGTGCACCTAAGTGGCAGCTGTTGCTCAGCCCCAGAGGGTGATGGGAGGCCGGCCAAGGAACGGGGTGACTGTGGCACACCCCTTGGTGTGGCAGGGGCTCTGGGCGATAACAGGGGCGGTGTGGGAATCAGTGCATCCTCTTCTTGATCCCAGTCGGCCCTGCCATTCCTGTCCTCATTCTGGGGCCCTGGAGGACCCTCAGCATTTCCAACCTGGGCCAAGGCGTGCACACAAGCATTAGCCTGCTGCACTCCATTGACTTCGACACAATGTACTTGCACCGCCCCAACTATGGGGGCAATATGAGAAGGCAGTGCAGCTTGCCTTGGCAGACGAGGTGGCATGGTCGGGAATATTTTCTGGGAGAGCAAGAGTCACATCCAGGCTCCTGACCATGTCTATTCTCTGACCAGCCAAGTGCTATTCCTCAAATCAGTTTTAGTCCACGCCGTGGCTGTGAAAGGCTGTTTTAGCTGGCTGGTTCTCCCACAAGATGTCGTGCAATCAGTACATCAGTCCCCTGTGTGTAAGAAGGACAATTTCGCGAGTAAGTGAACCGTAAACATCTTCACATAAGGGTCCTCACGGGCTTGAGGGCGTCTTGATAAAATCACCTTGCTGAACGGTACTAGGCCCCATATCCAGCCATCAACACTTGAGACAAGGTCCGATAAAAGTTTCCTATTGCAATTTTCATAGAGTCACTTTATTAGTATACAAAGATTTTTGTACCTGTTGGACTTGGACTGTGAACAACGAGACATTCCAATGTATCGGACTATGGGCACCTTGTTCCTTTGTTGGCCTTGAGAACCGAGTTTCCTGTTCTTGTGTTAAAAATTGTGCGCAAAGGCGCTTTCGGTGGTGGTCAGTAAGACAGGCGTAAAGAGTGCATGGACGGACTCCCGTCTCAGGAATGGCCTAACTACAGGCTAGGGGGTCGTCGCCACGCCTGTCAACTTCCAAACTGTTTCTTTTGTTGAAGTGTCGGAACGTTTGGCATCTCTATGAGACAAAATCGTCTGGCTAATCAGGGCGTCTTGCAAAACTGAACGGTAATTCGAGCGCAACCCCTAAAAAGTAATCCCCCGTGCATGTGTCACATCACCCCCATCTGGTTATCCCTTCTAAGCGGCTGCTGCACTTGATTGACCGACTCCCTCCTGGTTTCTGATTGATCGGGACTCTTCAGTGGATCCTTTAAAGCACGCTGCTACTTCTTCTTTACATCAGGATGATACGCAATTGCGTCATCAGATATTTTGTGCAGCACGCTGAGTAGTTCCGGAAGCTGGGCAGCTGCACTGAATGGTTCATGAGCCCTCACCAGCAACCCAGAAATACTGCTCCAGTACATCAGCTCCAAATGAAACAGGCTAAGCAGCTTGAGCAGTTCTCTGATTGTACAAGGAAATTCATCAGAAACTGCGCCCTTTGCTGCTCTACGCTACCATGCATCAAAATTCCCATACGATGCCTGTTTCGATTTCTTCGCTGGGGGTCCTGGAGCACCCTCATCAACCCCTGAGCTCGCTGCTTTCCTGACAGCCTGCACATTGAGGTACTTCCCAACCCCAGTTCCCTTGCCAGCCGTGCTCTGCTGTGCTGCTGGGTTGCTGAACCATGAACCCACTTTCTCCTCCTCTGTGGGCGGCCCGGCCTCCCTCTCAGCCTACCAGACACATGCTTGATCAATTGAGAACATTGGGCCAACAGAATCCATCAGCTCGGTCACAGAGATGTTGAGGAGCGGACCAGTCTACAGAACTGATGAATGGCCTGCATGGAGATGAGCACAGTCTGACAGGTTTGAATATTGGCGATTCCCAGAAAAAAAAAGTGGCATATAGCGAATCGGGTCACAGGGGAAGCACCTTCAGCCGGGCTTCCTCGGCAGCTTTGCGCTCGGCCTCCTCTTCCTCCTTGTAGGGGTTGACAAACACCGTGGCCCCTTTAATTTTTATCTCCTGCAGCGGCCTGTCATCATCGTCCGTGGGAACCTTCTCCATTGCTGTCAGCACCTCAAACCCTGCACACGCAGATACTTGCCTTAGTTCTACCTCTGGAGCAGCAGGATGCGGACAAAAATAAAAATAAAAGTCACACAGTTTGAATGCCAACAAGCACTGCTGCACACCGCTGCTGGTGGGGAAATGATGGCAGCCAAGGAAGAGGCTTACCTCCAACTACTCGCCCAAACACAGTGTGCTTGAAATCCAAGTGATGGGCGCTCTTGTACAGGATGAAGAACTGCATGCACACAGAAAAATATCAGATAGACTGCTCTGAGGTCGACAGCTGTACATGTCAGTGTGCCTTCACACAAACAGGAGCAGAAGCAGAGGCTTGCCTGGGATCCATTGGTGTTGGGGCCAGAATTAGCCATGGAGAGCACGCCGCGGCCGGTGTGGGTGAGCCGGGAGTCCAGCTCATCCTTGAAGGTGGGCCCATAGATGGACTCGCCACCTGTGCCAGTACCTGTAGGATCACCTCCCTGCACAAGAAAAATACTCCCTGTTGAGCCTGTTCACATCAGCATCAGTTTGCAGGCAGAACGTGGAGAGTCGAACCAAGTCTGCCTTCCGTTATGCAGGAAACAGTCAGTCTCTGCTACGTCCTCCGCAGCAAATGCAGTGGCCCATATTGCCCCACAACGCAGTACACTGCAGGACCACCTCGCTTCCAGCATTGCACCAGCCAAGCTACAGAGAAGTTCGCAGTGGCGCCGTAAAGCTACAGCAAACAGACGAGAGTTTCTCCCTTGTCACCATCAGTCAACTGCCGCACGCCCAGTGCAGCATGCCCAATGCATGGGAGCACCAGTTGCAAAACACATGAAGCCAACCTGGATCATGAAGCTGCGGATGGAGCGGTGGAAGATGGTATCGGTGTAGTAGCCGCCCTCGGCCAGCACGAAGAAGTTCTCGCAGGCGCGCGGCGCGATGTCGCAGTGGAGCTCGAGGTTGAGGTCGCCCAGGCTGGTGTGCAGGCGCATGTAGCCCTTCTTCTTGGGGCAGCGCTCCACTCGCACCATGGAGCGTGCGTTCTGCGTCGTCACATTCACCGCCGTTGATGTGAACGACCGTGATGCAGCGCCTGTTGCACCACATAATCCCTCATCAAAAGTTGGGGACTACACGCATGCAAGTTCACCTGGGGATACAGCCCTGCATGTGGATTCCTAGCAGACGCGTTCTTATGTGTTGCAGCAGATGTTAAGAGTCATGCACATCTGGCGCTTGCTGTTGGCACGTTGCCAAGGCAAAGCTACAGGGGACACCTTCAACTGCTTCGCTGCCGGCCGGATAGAGTACTGGACTGTACCCGAGGCTCTCATGTCACCCTTCAGCAAGACACGATGACAGATCCCATCACGTTGCCATGGGGAGAGAGCGTGTTTCTCTTGAACCCTGAGATCACTGCAAAGCATGTCATATGGGCAGTGCAGAGCATGACCATCTATGTCCTGCAAAAGTGAGACCAGTCAATCACTGCGCCCAGCATCTTTGCCAGTAAAAAGCACGGCACCTGTTGTGCGCATGGAGTCTTCCCGGTACTGCGCGGTCATGTAAGGCTTGGGCACCGGCTTCGCGCCCGGCCCAGCCGCCTTTGCCGCCTCAGCCTCCTTGTCCTGGCCCCGCCATGTTCCCTTCTCCATCTCCTTGCGCATCTGCGCGCACATGCATGCCCCCATTGATCACACAACTAACCCCATCTCTCTTTTGTATCGCTGATGGTTTCTCATGGCAGGCTGAGCAGGGTGCACCTCTCAACTCTCAAGGCAAGTCAATGCAGGCTTCGATTTCATTTATTCAACTTGGCCACATGTCCCTGCATATAGTCGAGTTTCAGCTGGAATATTACAGGAGAGTCTCCTGAGGAGAAGCAGTGCAAATGACAGGGCTGAGAGGATTGGCTGCCTCGCAACAAGTGCACCACTTGCAAAAGGGTGTTGCTACAATGGAGAAAGGAGAATAATTGGTCACCTTCTCTCTGACCCATGGGGGTGCCTGGTCAGGGTCATCAGTGTTCCATGTAGACGTCCCTGGCTTGAACGTAGCTGCCGGCCTGTCCTCTGCCTTCGGCGGCTGCAACCTGCACAAAAAGTTGAAGATGAAGTTGCAGCAATTAGCCTCATTACAATATCTCCATCACTGTGCACCACCTTTCCCACCACCTTTCGGACCCCAAAATCTCTGTGCGCGAGCACTCGCTGCACAAATGAACAGGTCACCACACTTCCAGATGGCACTGGCAGACAAGAGTAGAGCAGTGACCTTGGGTCAGGCCCAGATCGAGCGCCGTTCTGTGTGGTATCCTCTGCTTTGTCATTGCCTTTCTGGGCAGTTGAGTGCGCTTCTGCAAGAAGCCGCGCTGCCTGCGCCTTCCTCCCTCCCCCACCCTGCTCGAACGCCTGAAGAGAAACAGAGAAGCTTCTCGGCTACCGCACTCAACTGAGTTGTGCACTCTGTAAGAGGCCTTGGTGCAGGGTAGGCAGCCCAGAAGTGAGCAAAGCTTCTCACCTATCTCACTTAAGTGAGCTGCGCACTGCGTAAGAGGCCTTGGTGGAGGCGAAGCAGCACAGAAGTGAGAGAAGCTTCTCAGCTACCGCACTCAAGTGAGCTGTGCAGTGCATGGGAGGCCTTGTGCTGGTGAAATAGCACAGAATTAAGAGAAGCCTCTCAGCTACTCAATTTAAGTGAGCTGTGCACTGCATGAAGAGGTCTTGGTGCAGGTGCAGTAGCACAGAAGTGACCGGAACACCAGGCATACCTTGGTGGCGTCTGCTGTGTTGAGCTTGCTCATTACGCGCTTCATGTCCTCGGAGAGGCCCTCTGTTTTGATGCTGAACATGGGGTCGGCCTCTTGCGCAGCCAGCGCATCTGCATCCTCTAAGCTCAGGTTCTTTTTGACATGATCAAAGTTCTCCAGGTTCTTCGCCTGCATCCCCCCAAAAATCCCATTCGTCCTCTACACATTATCAGGCAGTCACCTGCAGCTAGTATCTGCCTTTTCTGCAAATGGTAGAAACACAGATGCACCAGAGCAATTATTGCTATTTCTCACATGCAACTTCAAGCCCACAAATAACAAAATTGCAGCACCTGCAAATTGAGGGGGTCCTGCAGATGAATGATGTCCTTCCTTACGAAAGGTGTGTCGTCAAGGAGATCTTTCCAGTACTTTGGCTTAATGTTGAGTTCCTCCACAGCCTGCTCAGAAAGAGTAGAGGTTGATGCAAGTATGCAGGAACCATGTACATAACATTCTTGTCAACGTTTCTACTAGTAATCACACGGGAATTAAGGGTCAGTGTGCCTACCTCCCAGCAGTAGACATTGCCAGTGGTACGGATAGCAACAATGTGGGTGTGCTCTGTGAATACTTTGTTGAGGACAGGGCACATATACTCCCCATCGCTGTTCTTGTGGAAGTTTAGCTTGACTACGTCCTTGAGCGAGAGCGGATCCCCTGTGACTGGGTGCTTCTTAAACTTCATGACATATGGTACAATGTTTGTGATGTCGTAGGTGGTGCCATCGACTGTGCAGGCCTGCATCCACACCAGAGATGAGGAAACACCGTCACCTGAATTTCCTGAAGCACCTATCCTGAAGTAAGCACAGTGCTTTGTGGCTGGAACACTAGCCACAAACAAAAAGGCTCCTGGGGAATTAGCATACCGGGTCCTCAAACGGAGTGAATGAAATCGCGCAGCAATAGAAGGGCAGGCACTTGAAGGTTGATCTAGTCTTGTCCTTGTGTCCTCCCCATTCTGTCTGCCACTCTGTTGCGGTGATGTATCCACGGTCCTTCTTTAGACTCTTTTTCCCCATGCTTGAAGCAGTTTAGGACAGAAGAGGCTTCACAAAGCTGCTGCAGGGGCACTGTCCACTTGCTGACCACCCGCTCACGCGCTCACTCGCGCGAAGCGTGATCTTGCCTCAAGTGGACACATCCAACTATGCTTGCGTCAGACTTTAGATAGCACCATGTGATTGATACTGTCACTTTTAACAAACTGAACTCTTTTTCTTGGTACCTGGCAGACTTCACAGAACGTGTTAAGGACCCCTGCGTGAGCAGCCTGATGAGAATACTCTCCCAATTTACTGCAACGTCGAAGTTTAGAAGTGCATCAGAACTGTCTGTTTCGGAAACAGTGTTTCATCGTGGGACTACCGCGTATGACAACAGACTGACATCACGTGCCTGAGTTTCCCAAGACTCTGATCTCAAGAGACTCTGGGCCTGATGATTGCTACTTTGCCATTGTTTAGCACGCAATGGATAGTCTTATTTAAATTTGTTATTATATTGTCAACATGGCGGACACCCTTCAATTCAA
Organism: Coccomyxa sp. Obi; assembly: GCA_020887355.1. Classification (NCBI taxonomy): domain Eukaryota; kingdom Viridiplantae; phylum Chlorophyta; class Trebouxiophyceae; family Coccomyxaceae; genus Coccomyxa; species Coccomyxa sp. Obi. The sequence goes on from AP025001.1 coordinate 754,323, forward strand.
AATATGCGACCAGCTAAAAGCAAGTGCTGATTTACTGCGCCTGCCCTGGCAAGCAGTAGCCACTTCGCTGGTTTTTCTACATCGGTTCCGACACTGTGCTGCGGACTACGATCTTCCAAATGACGTAGCGACCCTATCTAATTCTAAAGTTCCTTTACCGAGCTGAAATGCTTTGTTTCGTTTCTGACACGGTGAAAAGAATGCAGTTTTCTGACAGTGATGCATGTGTGCTTTGGCAATGTGGATGATCAGAGGCTTATCTCTGCCTGCTTATTTGCAGCTTCCAAGGTCGAGGAGGTGAGCTTTTCAGCGGACACCTGTTACTTCCAACTAGTTTATGCTCAGCTAAAACGTGAACACTCCTTCTGCAATAATTGATGAAGTGGAGATCAATTAGCTGACACTGTGCCAAATGTCCATGCAGAGCCCTGTGCGTACCAATGACCTGCTCAATGCTGTGCGCTATGTTACCAGCCCACAAGACAGTTCTGCTTTGGCAACAGCCTTTCCCAGCCTCCTCGTTTCAGACGCCCCCGCAAGTGGCACTACTGCAGAGGCACGCCAGCCAGATGGGAGTGCAAATGGCTCAGCAGAAGAGGCCCCTAGATCAGGATTCCTAGCAGGCGATGAGTACTATGCAGCCAAAGACCAGCTGATCACGGACGAGCAGATCCTCCTGCGAGTGCTCCGCTTTGAGATCAGCGTGCAGCATGCGCACAAATACCTGCTGAACATGTGTCATGTGCTGCGGTGCAGCCAGCCCCTGGGCCAGATGGCCTTGTGTCTGGTGCGCCTTCTGGGTTGATGCCACTGTCTGCTGACATGGACTAGATCTTTGGTAAATGTTTGGGTTTGAGGAGATAGCTGCGGTCTATCTGATGTCCCTTCAACGAGTGTTAGCAATCTTACGTGGTAGTGTTGAGGCTGACTTCATGGGAAATTCATGCAGGTCAACGACAGCTTGTTCAGGACAGGCTTGAGCCTGGACCACAGTCCAGCAGAGGTGGCAGCAGGCGCATTGCATGCAGCCTCATTGCTGCTGGGCGTGGCCAGGGAGCTTCCACACAAGGGGCAGCTCTGTTGGTGGGATGCATTGGGGTTCAGCTTGACCACGATAGAGAAAGTGGGCCATGCTCTGCTGGATGCTGTCCTGCAGCAGCACAGGGCGCTGCCATGAGATGTCAGCTTAACATGGGGAGGAGCATTCGACTAGCTGTTGAGCAGCACTGAATTCTAGCAAAGCTCCATGCTGGTTACAGGCACGCATCTTGCACAATGCTGCTTGCTTGTCAATGGTCGTGGTGTGAGCCAAAGCCGCGAGTACTGGAGAAGCAAGATGACATGCGCATCATGTGTAAGGATGCATTGGCTCAATCTTGTTTTGACAGGGTTCAAGATGCATTCTATTATTGCAATGGATTATTATACTGACTGATGTAGCAGTGTTGATGTGGTGCAGGGGGATTGTGCTCTGTGACTGCGGACAGCACTGATATGTATTGTGTACCAGATTCTCATCAAGGGGGAAGCTGTCGCGACAGGACTGAGCAGACATCCATGAGCAAAGGAAGCGTACTGTTATTGCGTAACTGAGCGGAGAGGCTCATGCAGATTATATCCTGGTCCAGCTGGGGTTGGAAATCCGAGTCTGAGTCAGAGAGAGGTACACAAGCATAAGATCAAGAGATGAAGGACAATCAAGCATGCGCTGCTGGAATTCCTTCAAATGTGTAAAATCTTGCCGACTCTCACTGAAAAATCCAGGCTGAAGATCTCCTGGATATTTATTTATGAAGAACGCTAATGTTGCATGTTGTTGGACCTGTATCTTTTCCAGGGTTGCCCTCAAGGGTACTACATGTACAGCTAGTACTAGTAGCCAGAAAGCATGAGGACACTGCCTGAATTCACACACTCAGAAGCACCCATGGCCAGGCCTGATTCACCTCATGAGCACGGGCTGACCTCAAGTTCTGCCCTCATGCCTCACACGAGGTTCCCCTGGATAAATCTTGGCATCGGACACAGTCAGTCAGTCAGTCAGTCAGTCAGGCGATTACACCTTTTCCAGCCACCTCAGTCGATTACTTCATTCGGCTTTCGGCGAGGACCGCCCCAGGGGACAGGCCCATCATGAGTGCCTCTCGAATGCCTTTCGAACAGCGTGCTTTCAATTTCATTGGGCAGTACGAGTGTCACACCCGGCCTTCACAGCGTCCTTGCGACTTGTCGGGGAGATTGGTATCTGTGCTTTCCACCAGCAGGGTCTCGGTCGAGACCAAGCAGCTATTACGTTGAAGACGACCAATCTGAGAGGGACCGAATTAATCAAAAACCAATTTATTTATTAACTTTTCCAAATACTAAGACGCCTCTAGCCTGTCAGAGTCTGACATTCCGGGTTGGTGAGAAACGACTGAGAGCCCATGTAGCCTTGTCATTTCGCCTTGTCTTTGATCCTCTGAGCATTGCATCAATTAAGATTGGCTCTTATTATCGTCAGAGAGTTAGAAATTCCATAGCCAGATGGGGGCCTGCGCCAGCAAACCGAAGGAACCAGACTCACCAATCCGAATCCACCAAGGACAACCAAAAGTTGACCACAGGTCCAAAGAGACCGTACCACGGCCAACGTAAGATGCTCTTATGGGAGTGTTTTGAGTCACAAGTGTAGTGCTTTTGGCCTCATTGCCCTTAGATAAACGAAATTGCTATTGAGGTATTGTGATGCTGTCCAGGTCAAAGCTACGCACAGATGCTAAAGTCAGAGATGTGTACAAGATCGGCAAAACACTGGGCACCGGCGGTGAGCAACCCACTCCTTGTGCATGGCATATCTCCGTGGCACAGGCGATACTCAGGAGTCCTTTAAATATGCCTTGTTGCACATACTGCAGGCTTCGCAGTGGTGAAGCTCGCCACAGAAAGGGCAACAGGGGGCGAGTACGCAGTGAAGATCATGGCGCTGCCAGAAAGGGGGAGGTCAGTGGGTGACAATGAGAACTCTCGGGATGACATCTTCAAGGAGATTGATATCCTTGTCGGCCTGAACCACCCCAATGTCATCTACCTCAAGGAGTACTTTGAGGAGAACAACAGGGTGAGACACTCACCCCCTTGCACTCCTGCTGAAATTTTGCTCCATTTGGACCACCTGCTCTCACTTGTGCATGTGTATAAATGCTCTGAAACGAGGGTCATGCCTGGTGGCATTTGCTGGTCTTGAGACTAACAGGAACACACTCTGAAAGCTCTGAAGGTGGAAGGTTAAGCGTTAAGCGGCTTGCAAGTAGCCCAGCAATGTTCTTCATCTGTGATGTTATGCAGGTGTATCTAATAACGGAGCTCCTGACGGGAGGTGAGCTGCTGGATGCGGTGCTGCAGCGCGGCAGCTACAATGAAGCCGACGCGCGCGACTGCTTCGTGCAGCTGCTGCGAGGCATCGAGTACCTGCATGCAAAGTGCGCACCTCAAGCACACCAGCCCATTGCATCAACAAACAACTGAATTTGCCTGAAGAGGAGATGTCAATTCAGCGCATGGACACGTAATTGACCTCTAGCTTTTCCAACAAAGTGATTCTAGACTTAAGCGGAGACAACCATTGTGAGACATGTGAAGAATGTTGAAGATGGACGAATTACTTGGATTGGGCTGAGTTAACTGGGGTGTGTGTGTGTGTGTGTGGCGTGCAGTAAGATCACACACCGGGACCTGAAGCTGGAGAACCTGCTGTTGCAACGGCCTGCGCATGAGAATGACATTCCCAGCGTGAAGATTGCAGATTTTGGGCTGGCCAAAAAGATGAAGGAGAGCCAGATGCAGACCATCTGTGGCACGCCCCAGTATGTTGCCCCAGAGGTCATCCTGGTGAGCCCTGCCCATGCAGCGCCCCAGATACATGAGCTGGCCCGCTTCCCATGATGCTATACTTTTCTGGCCTGAGCTGACTGCTGCTGATGCTCCTTTTCCCGGTGCATGGCACCCAGCGCTTGGCTGATCAGTATTGCGGATCCTCCATTCCATGACAATGTCTCGCTCTGGCCGCGTGAGTGTTTTCGATAGGATTTGTTGATGCGTGCCCTGTGCGTGAGACAGGGGCAGATGCGTCTCTGTCCTGCATGCGAGGTGGCAACAGGAAGGTGCAATGGTTGTGGCACGTGCTGGAACTGCCAAGCCAGGCCAGCAGGTTGTCTCATGCTCTCATGGAGACCACAGTTTGCTGGGATACTCTAACAAGTTCTGAAGGTTGAGCACTGGGTGGAGCAGGGGACGCCTGGGCTCATATATGGGCCGGCGGTGGACCTGTGGAGCGCGGGGGTGGTGCTCTTCATCCTGCTGGGCGGCTACCCGCCCTTCTACGATGAGAACGAGCCCGCGCTCTTCGCGCAGATCCGCCGCGGCGCCTTCTCCTTCGATGACCCTGTCTGGGACTCCGTCTCCGACAAGTGCGTGCTGCCTGTCTGTTTGCTATAATGCCTACCTGCCGGTAATGTGTTTCCCACAGATGATTTCTGCTCTGTATAGAAGCACAATACATAACGTTGGTACTGAAAAGTTGCCTAAAAGACATGCATCCATGTGTTCTAGGCAGAAACAGTCTCAGCAGGTGAGATCGTTCAATGTGGGAGATCAGATTACGTGGCGCATTAAGCAGTTCTCTCCAGATTTTCCAAAATGAATAGCTGGACGTGTGTGATGCAGAGGCTCAGGCAAAGTGAATAATGCTCCCAGGGGTTATGGTGCTCTGTATGCCTAGGCAATATCTGCTTCAGCTACTCTTGACATTCTTGGTACACTGGGTAAATTATTGCCAGACCCTCAAGTTGGTGTGGGTAGCAATGCGGGTTGTAGAGAGTTTTGGAGAGTAAGCACATGCTCTGAGGGCCTTGGGCCAAGCAAGTCATCCCGAAGACTTCTCTCTGCGTCCTGTAAGCTGCTCATCATGTCCTCTCGCGCAGCTGCGACCTCTGTGTCCCAAGTCAAACATCCTCGTGTGAGCCGGGCTCAATGTTCTGTGCAGGGGCAAGGACCTGATACGGAAGCTGCTGGAGGTGAACCCCAACAAGCGCTTGACGGCGACAGAGGCGTTGCAGCACGAGTGGATCGCAGGCGGCATGGAGGAGGACAAGCTGCCTGACCTGTCCACCACCCGTGCCAAGCTGCGGAGGAAGGAGAGCCGGCACCATTTCCGGGTGAGTCAGCACCATGTCACTCCGGCATCTTGGATCATTCTGTGTAGGGTGTCTTCTGACTGGAATGTACAGGAGCTTTGACGCAAGTGCATGGGCAATAGCTGCAGCGGGACCTAGGAACTTTAAGAAGCTGGTGAGGGAGCCTTCGCAGTGGTGAGCAGGTGTAGTGCAGTGACTATGCCTTGGCGCGGGTGTGGCTGCATGGACTGCCTCAGCAGTTCTTCCATGCCTGTTGCAACTCCATCCACAGGGAGTCTGCCTGCCTCTAGTCAGATGATGGGATATTTGCAGGGTGCGGCAGAATTCTGCAGGGTCGTGGCAGAATGGCGGAAAAGAATCGCCAAGATGGTTTTTGGCCTGGCAGAATCTCTAAATGAATGTGCAAGATAATTCCGGGGGCAATTTTGGGCTCCTTTCAGCAAGGCACATGTCCCAAGGCATCTGAGAAGTTCTTGCAATGCGCTGCAGGGGGCGGTGCATGCGGTGATGATGCAGAACCGGCTGCGGCACCTGGAGGAGGCGGTGCACAGTGGGGAAGTGGCCGCTCGCCAAACACTGCTGTCTGACCCGGAGCAGCTCGCACGTGCCACTGAGGCCGCCAGGTCCGTCACCATTCTATTCACAGACTTGCAGTCGTTTTCATATCTTTCCTACAATCATGCAGGTCCAATGCAGCGGTCGAGCATAGGGTCTGTGTCCAGTCGAATCGCTGTAGTATGACGAAAATGTAAGAGTCTGCGCTGCGTGAAGAAGGAGAGCTATCTGCTGTGCCGCATCTGCTATTGCAGAGGGAGATAGTCTGCCTAGCTGTGATCAAGGCTTGTAATGGCTGCGCCTAAGGCCGCTGTGAAAAGACATCAAGTGTTGGGCTTGTGCTCCAGTGTGCGGTGGTTCAAAGGGTACTGCTGTATTCTCTTCCTGATGGCAGGGCTTGATGGTTGCTGACAAGGTGAATCATTCATTGAATGGCTGATCATGCAGGCGATTGGAAGCCAGAGAGGCAGAAGCAGCGGTCAGATAACAGGAGGGCGTTCACTGGACTAATGCGCTACAGTTTTCCTAATTATAGCTCAGAATGCCCTCGATGAGTCTGCTTCACCCAGTTGCCCCTGTCTTTTAGCACCCCGGAACACATGACTTCTGCTGATGCATTTGTTGGAGTTGTGGCGGTCCTACAGGATGTCCTGTGCCGCTTGTTGGCAGTGGTTGCTGAGCATGTTGAGGGCTGGTGACAGCCAAACAGGCAAGCTATCAAGTGATGAAGCAACACCTTATTTGTGTAGCTGACTGTTGGAAAGGCTTGCCGAGCAGGAGCGGTTATGGATGTTTAGCGTAGACTGTGGTGTATGACAACTGATGGTTGATTGTTGACAAGACTAAGACTGATGGTTTCACAAGCTTTTGCATGTCCAAGTTGCAACTGCAGTGGCTATGAAATTGCATTAATACTCAAAACTGGTGTGATCCTCTTCCACCAACTTGGAGATGTTAGTTCCATGCACACTGTGTGGGGAGCTACATGTATTCTTATATGCCGTATGTGATGTCTTCAGAGGTAATAAAGCGAGAGCATATGTCTCTTCACTGTGCGCCTACTGTAGGCAGCATGTGTTGTGCGTGCACCGACAGAAATGGCAATCATGATCATCGAGAATTCAAGTTGGACTTGAATATATCAAAACACCTTTTACATGACAATCTGATCCATGGGCATCCATATGGGAAGTCCAAGTCTCATCTGCCCTCTCAAAAACACATAACTTGTTGGTGTCGTCAAAATTCCCCAATTGAATTAACCCTGGAAGCCATCATTTGAGGCTGGCAAGATGTCCACGTCGATTCTGTATATACGCTCGGCATATTGACATGACATTGATGCTAGCCAGTGTTGTGCACTAATCAAAGTAATTGCACATCATTCTATCTCCTCCTCCAACTCAATTTGGGATGTCCAATCTGATCATCCTAAGTAACCTTTTTGATATGAGGCATACAAGCACTCTTGCAATTTCGTATGTAGCAGCATCACTTCTACAAGCATGCATGCCATCTCTCTCACCCTGAAAAGTCCATCAAGTGTCAAATAATAAAAATTCCCAATTCTGACAACCATGATAATGACACGGCTGATGCAGTCAGCTGACTATATGACCATGTACTGTACTCCCTCCAATCCTATCAATAAAATAAGTTCCAATGCCGATCAGATGGACAACACACAGGCACGCAGAGCACCTCAGGATTCCCATACAGTGGGGCACATACAGGATACTCCAACAGTCCATTTCATCGTGGCCCAACGAGAGCTGCACCTCTTTCAAGTCTGTGCCCAGGAATTCCTAGGTCCAAAGTATCAGAGTTGGTTTGGACAGGCCAGCATACCATGTTCCCCACAGTCATTGATGAAGTATGTCAAAACTATTGCTGTGTTTCTGCCGCACAGTGCTCGTGTCACAGGTCTGAGGATACAACGTGTTCACGGGAAGTCACGCTCAGAATTTACGGCCAGCCGTCGCTCCATTGTTGTTGGTGTTGGCTGTGTTTGTAGTCTGCGCGTTGTTGTTGTTATTGTTGTTGTTCTGGTTGTTGGCGCCGTTGTTCAGGTTGTTGTTATTGTTGTTGTTGACAACAATCTGGGACAAAAGGCAAGAAACAGCGTCAGAGCCTGCGTTGGCCAGTGCAAGAAGTAGGCTGCCTTGCCGACCAATACAACATGACATGACAGACTTCCTTGGCACAGCTTCATGGTGGAATGTATCAAGGCTGGTTGGGAAGAAAATTGCACACCTGCATGCGGGCGATGTCTTGGAACAAGTTCAGCACCATGCCATACAGGTCATCGACCTTCTTCACCATGGGATCGAACTCAGCGTGGGTGACAGGAAGCACATTGAAAGAGGATGAGCCTGTAGGCGCTGCAAGAGCACAAGAAAGGACTAATTGTTTGATTGGTGTCACCATTTGCATTGAACTGGCAAAAGCAGGTCAGACAGTTTCCAGGTTGACCCTGGCAAGGTTCACAAGGGATCCTCTCAGCAACGCCTGGTGTCCTGCTACTGCTAAGAGAGTGAATCAAATCGGTTTATCAAATCATCAGTCTTCAAGGCCCTCATGCTTGTATGGGCTGTGGACAAAGCTGTGATGACGCTGTCAGTGGGGCACCTAACCGCTTCGAACCACGGATACAAACAATATATCTAACAAGCACGTAGACCTTCCAAGCTGCATGCAAAAATCATTGGGGAGGGACATGTACATAGGCCCCTTCAAGAGGGGCCTTCAAGGACCTCGGGAAGAGTTCTTGGGCGGTGCCGACGGGACTGGGGTAAGATTTGGGGTCCTTCGCAGCAAGACCATGGTCAAAAGTGAAAGCTTACCAATCTTCACGGAGGTCTCATTGAAGTCGGTGCACAGGGCGGCGACGAAGAGCAGGGGGAGGATCGCCAGAACCAGCCTGCGATCGTGTCCAGACATTGTTCAGCGTGCTAGTGTGCTGCTTGGCCAGAATGCCTTGCAAAGGACAGATGATTCAAACTTTTTGTAATACAGTGGCGAAGGTAAGGAGCGCAGCGTCTACCTTGTGCCTGCCATGTTGACTGAGCGGTAAGATTGGAAGAGATCCGAACCCTGCAGGCGGTAACCAGAACTGTGGAAGCGGCCAATCATGAAGCAAACTTCTCGACAAGAGCACCCAGACAACAAGTTCTCACGCATACATATTTGCATCACAACACGGTTGCAGCTTGCACTATTCAGGGTCGGACATCTGAGATGCACCTGCCTTGAGTGTGCCGCGGAATGCGGTGTTGATGCCTTGGTTGGGGCGAGCGCTGGTGACTGCAACAGATGTATGTAGCGATCCTTGAAGGCTGAATTGTTGAATGACGTTCTGGGCTGTGATGGTCCCGCTTTAAATCGATGGACAGATGTGCGGGGCACTGACCCCTCGTACGACGGGACTCCAAGGGTCCGCCAAATTTGGCTCATGGACACCTGACATCTGCTGACCGTGCATCTCTTTCAAGCTTGGCGCCTGTCTAACATGTGCGGTGTCCCAAACTAAGTGATAATTGAATCAGTCAATAAATGTACTCTTTTTTGGACCTGTGGCCATGTTGTGGAACTGTCTGCTTGGCATGACTGCATGTTGATCCGGGGCAATTGATCAGCTTAAAAGCAGAACAAAAAGTATGATATTTGTATACACTTGGATTCATAGGAAAGTACAGTAGATCATGCTTCGAAACACATTTCTGCATTGCCCTAAGGGCTGTCTACGCTTTCTGCGAAGTCCCGGGCATGCAGCCTGGATCCAAGGAGTAAATGAGGTCGCAGACCCCAAATTCGATCTCGTCAACAGACGCCATTCGACTTACATTAGAGCTGCGAGAGAGGGAGCCCTCGGGTGCATCAAGATCGATCGACCAAAAGCTTTAAACGCCATGGATGCTGGTGTGGAGCTGGGATACTCAAGAAACGTTTGCAATTATTCGCCGTTCCAGTTGCCTTGGAGCTCTCGTACAAATGTACAAAAGCAGCTGAGTTAAAGCTTACAATCCATATGTGTTGAGTATGCCACTGGTATGAAAATACCTCACACAGCTATGCTCAATCTGTCTCAGCGTGATCGCTGTCCCGGTCATGTTTGCAGACATGGTCGAGGCTCATCATGCAAGTCTGAAAACATTTGCATCCCAACATGACATTGCTGCCATACTTGTCGAAGGCGTACCCAGAGCATTCTGTGCAGGTAATCACCTCAATGCACTCTTGGTACCACTTTTGTGGCACCTCTGCATCCATGATTCAATAACCCCTGCATGCCAGAACTATTGGACATAATCTGCACGTCCTCTTACGACAGCATAGGGAACAGAAGGCTGCAGTAATTTCAGAGAACCTATATGCTGCAGGCGGGGACATAAAGAGCATAAGGGAGTATGCGTTGCAGCAGCCATACAGAGAAGATCCTCCCATTGATCACCCGGTGGCACGGGTGCGTCATAGAGAAGGTCCATCAGATCACCTGAATCATGCCCTGGGATCGTACGTTACAATATGGTTACATGACATAAGTGTGTCTGGGAGGATCCTCAGATGCTGTGACATGTAAGTCATCACATGTGTTTGCTTGATGGAAGGGAAATGGGCCGCTTATCAAATCACCCTGCAGTAGTCAATTCTTTCTGGTGATGTGTGTGGCATTCCAGCGGGCTCAGAGCGCTGCCTCGAGACTTCTCTGTGTTGCCTGGTTAGGTGTTTCAGACAGAGTACAACCAGGTCTGTGACGTGGCGCGGTGTCCAGTGCCATACATCTCCATCTGCACGGGCATTTGGATGGGGTTTGGCGTCGGAAACAGTGCGCATGGGGATGTGCGAGTGGTCACTGAGGACACCCTGTTCGCCATGCCCGAGAACTCCATTGGCCTCTTTCCCGATGTTGGCTTTGCCCATATTGCCGCCACCATGCCCGGTGGGTGCTCCCAGTGTTCCTGGCCACACCTAAACCTTCTGCCATCCTACTGGCAGAACCTGCTTCTGCCATGTTCTGCCAGAGCACCATGCTCCTGTTCAGTACAGCCATGCCACATCATCCTGCTTGCATGTTCTGCAATGCCTTCTCATCGATTTTCTTTGCACCTCGTCAGCTGCAATCGCCTTCTTGATGCCTAAAGAGGTTTATGCCTACCACCAAATATGCAAAACACATTCCTCATTTGCAGTCGTTCAGGAGCATATTTGGCTGTGAGAGCTTTTCCCTCTGGGCGCTGAGATCAGTGCCCTCCTGGTTGAGATCTTCTGCCGGGAACAGGGAGCCTTCAACCTTGCACTGCAGGAGCTCATGCAGGAGTGCAGTGCTATGGCAGATGGGCCTCTAAGTACTGACGAGACTGCTGATCTTCTTGACTCTGCGGGCTTCTACAGCGCAGGCGCGGTTGGGCTGTATCTGGGCTTGACGGGCAAGCGGCTGTCGGCGCCAGAAGACTTGTTATACTCAGGGCTGGGCACGCATCATGTGCGTGTGGAGCAGCTGCCAACTCTCCGGGACGCCCTTGTGCTTGCGCCCCTGGCACGACACCCTGACAAGGCCGAGACACTTTCCCAGCTGGACGCCAACCTGCAGCAGTTCCAGGTGCCTCTCCCATCAAGCTAATTTTACCCCTTGCTTGCATGCAAATTTGTCATCTGCAGGTCACAAGGTGCGAGGGTATGCCGCGCCCCTATCACATTTCTCAATGAGACAGGTGCCTCTCCCCAAAACCAGTTGAGGAGTTCACACCTGGCAGTGTGCACTGTGCCACGGGCAAGATGTTGTACCCAAGCACATGGCCTGCACAATCAACAAATTGATGCGCATCGATAAGATACCAGCCCCGGGGCAAACTTGGAAAGTGCAGGTGTGCGCCTCGCAGGCTCATCGCAAGGTGCTATGGTGAAGGGACACCAATGGGATATGCAATGGGGATTGGTGGCTATTTTGGCGCCTTCTCAGCATGCTCGATAGGCCCACCTGGTGATTGATCATTGGTGGCACAGACAAAGAGGCAGAATGATGGAGATGATGGGGTACCTCATGTGATGCAGGAGCCTGGTCTGGCGAAGCCACAGCTGGCAAAGCTGCAGCCGATGATTGACAGCTGCTTCATGCCGGCGCTGCACTACAGGGATAGGGGGAGGACAGCCCCGGAGGCCCTGGATGACATCGCCCTCGACCTGCTGACCATTGCACAGGTTCGCTTGCTCTGAAACTTGGAACCAAAAGGGGCCATACAGACACCAAAAACAGCGTGAGGGCCGCAGCCAGGAGGATGGCGTGCCGCTCAGAAGAATTCGCTGCAACACATGAACACTGTACCAGCTGTTCAATGGCAGATCCCACATCTGAGTTGACTGCAAGTATGTTAATGCCGTTTTATGTACTACGGTTTGCTGAAAGGCATGGCGTCCAAGGGTATGCCGTTGCTTTGCATTATTCTTAAATGCACTTTATTTGTTCTGCCACGCGCAGTTGCTGCCCTCAAGATCCTGCTTAATCAGCCTGAATCCCGAAGCCATCTTGTCTCGTGCCTGAAGCTCCTCTGCTAAGCAGTTGCGTGACACAAGCTCTTGTTTGTGATGGCGCAGACGAACGAGAGGCCGGAAGCCAAGCAGTTTGCGGTGGAGACGCTGGAGTCGCTGCAGAAGCTGTGCCCCATGAGCATGGCCATCACACTGCGCCACTTCGCTGCGGTCTATCATGCAGTGCGCACAGGTGTGCTGGCAACAGCGGTTGAATACAGTGTTTGGATGTTAATCCTGTAGGACCAGTTCTTCTGGCCAACACAGGCAGTTGCCTTGTGGTGCTGTACATTGTGTGCTTTCACGTAGCAGTGAGCACCCTGACATTTACACACAAGTGGTCAAGATGCACCGGGGAAGGAATGAAGGACTTCTTACACGGCTTTCATGCAAGTAACAACACCCTCAGGACTGATCAAGACTGACTCTTGCGTACACCCATGCTGTGCAGGGGCAGGCCCACTTGCACAGATAGAGGGTGTAATGGAGCAGGAGTATGCACTCGCTGTGCGCCAGTGTGGGCGTGGCGATTTTGCTGAGGGCGTGCGAGCAGTGGTGGTTGACAAGGATAAGAACCCAAAGTGGGATCCAGAAAACCTCAGTGACATCCGAGAGGATGACTTGGATGCAATGTTTGCACCAATGCCCCCTGGGAAGGGGTTGCGGCTGGATTTCTTGGACCGCTCATGATAATATTGCTAGACGTTTTACTGATGAGGGAATCAATCTAATGGCATAGTTTAGTTTTACTGTACAAGGTGGTAAGTGCAGGATGGACTTCAAAAGGTCTCTGCATGATCACCAGAAATTCCCTTATGATACAACTAGGCATGACTCAGAGCAGTGCAATACTGTAATTGTAATTGTAAAATTTAAAGAATACGTGTCTCTCGACACATGTTGAGATCTCAAAATTTCAGCCATTTCCTCTCCTTCTCCTTTGCGTGCACTGCCTTGTGTGCGTGCTGTGACATTGCCTCTGCTCCTGCAAGCTCCCGCTTGACAGCTTCTATCTTTTGCTTCACCTACAGGAACATAGTTTGTGATTCAGAGTACAGCAAAGGATCTGGCTGTCATGTACCCGTATCAAGCACCAAAATCAGACAAAATACCATTATCATTCATTCGATTGAATTTGCTGCATGTGAAGCACGTCACTTGTCAGGTTACAAAGGAAGCAGGCAGGGCCCAGGTCTGCTGTTCCACATCAGGAATGCATACATTTGATTGTTCACCTGAGCGCTGATAACTCGGTCATTTGCATTTCGCACTGCCATCTGTTGCAGCCGTGTCAGCTTATCGCGCACAGCAGCAACTTCATCCTGTAACAGCACACCCACCAGTGCCTACTTATTTCCCATAATTTCTGTGATCTTCTAAGTAATGCCACACATGGTGATCAAAATGCAAGAAGAGTCAAGGATGGCGTTGCAACACCTGCTGGGCAGCCAGAGCCTTCCTGTCCACCTGCCTTGGCTCTGCCTTAGACTTCTTCCCATTGCTCTCAACATTCTGGCTCCTCCTGAGAAGCACTTGCTAGGTTAAATCCCCTGACCTTTCATACGATACAATGCAACTTTGCATGAAAGATGTATGCGCAAGAGGACAAAGTGCAGTGGTGGCATACCCCATGCTGCTGGCTGCAGCTTCTGCGCTGTGCTCTGCTGCATTTGTAAGGCGGCTGTTGATGAAAGCAAAGAGGCCCGGCTGCCCAGTTTGAATCTCCAGCTGCGTCTGAGCATCTCTCCCAGCTTCCCTCGCAGCCTTGGCAGCATCTACCAGCTTCCTGCAATTGCATGCTTCCCCCCCTCAATTGCATGGCAAACCGCCATGAGCACCCAGAACCTGCAATATTACCTTTGTCGCATGGCTGCCCTTGTGATCTACTCCATGTTTGCAGCACTAAGCAAAGGGATCAGCAAAAGAAAAGGCCACACACTTTCGCCTGCTTCGCTCCCCGCCACGGATCCTCTTCTTGGGTTGACCCTCCGCTAGGCCCAAGCCAGCCCCCTTCCTCAGCATCTGCACCTGCAATCCAGCATGCATGCTCTTTCATGAGGAGACTGCCTGCTGTGCCGGTCGACATTCATTTACTGTGAGCGTCGTGCATCATGTAACTCTCAGGTGCCTGCTCTGCCTGTCGGCCTCATACACCCCCGAAGTTCTAAGGTGCCTGCTCATTGCCTGGCTGAGCTGGCAACCATTGTTTTTTCCCGTGCAGTATATCCTGAATCTTCTCAGGAACATACACTTACCTCAATGGGTGCAGCGTTGCCCTCCTTGTGCCTACCGAGGCCTGCGCCCTTTCGGTAGCCCATAGCAGCCATCAACTTTGACCCCACTCCCCTCGTGTGCGCCTCCCAATTTGCAAAGTGAATCGTGTCTGTCTGGGGCCCTGCTTGTACTGCCTGCCCACACATAACACAATGATCATCAATCATTGGACATGCCTCGACTGCTCCAGTGAATCCTTCTCCCTGGTGTACCACAGACAACTGACAGCAAGAAAGTACTGTGGAACTGTGCAGGCATCTGCTTTGTTCTTGAAGGTTTAGTGGCTTGGTTTGACCTGAGCAATGGCTTCAGCGTCTGCCATCATGGCAAGAGAGGCCCTTGAGGGCCGTTCTGCACCCAATGCCTCGGCCACATCTTCATCTAATTCATTTCCGTCCTCCACTTCATCATCCTCATACTCGCTCCCGCTCATGGCTGCACGATCCGCATCTCTGCCATGTGTACACTCTGAGTCGGTCGATAATCGCTATGCTATCTCCCTCAATCAAGGCAATGTGACACGTATCGATGCATTATAGCTCTGCTTTCTCAGATCGATGACGATGAGGGCCTGCCTGAAGCCAAGGCCAGCATGTACAGAGTCATCTCCTCTGTCTTCAGGACGACCTGGTACCTCTGTTGCCGTGTCTGTGATGGCCAGCGTGCCTTCTAGCTCCTGCACAGCCTCATAGAGCTGGTCGCGCACCTATGCATTCAGCATGCAGTTAAGGCAGCGCGCTAGCCACTCTTGCCGTCACCGAACATACCTTGCGATGTGTTCCTGTCACTCAACAGTTTGAATTTCTAGACGTATTATGACAGCACTGTAAAGGCCTGCAAGTAGGTGAGATCTGTTGTGAGAAGTGGGAGACTGGCAGCACGTGGGAACGAGTTCAACCTGCTGTATCTCCCCACTATCGTCTTTGGACGATTGAAGCAGCTCATCTAACTCGGCTAAGGCTTCTCGTTGCTCTGCGAGTTGCTCACGGAGAGCTTGGTGGTGATCTGCAAGTGTCGATCCCATGCTTCAGGACATCAGTGCAGACAGCCTGGTGAGAAGGTCAATGTACTCAGCACGCTATAAATACAAAAGGAGCCTTTATGTCGAGGCTTTATGCTGTTCTTCATCTACAAATCACCCAGTATGTCCTTCTGATACTACATCTTGGCTAGTTGATCAATATGAGCACGACTGCCTTTGCTTTATAGGTGCAGTGGACAGACATCATGTACTGTTCACATGAAGAATTTGGGTTCGTTATGCAAGCTGTGCAATGATCAAAGCGGCTATCACCTGGAGACCAGATGTTTAGTAACCTGTTAGTCACTGCTACTACTGTAAGTAGAACACAGCTGCACCACCAAACTTACATTGCTGCGTCGACTCGCTGAGTCACATCAAGTAACACTCTGGTTTCTTGTCAATGCAACAGACACATGCAAGGTTTGATGCGGGTAGCGCTTGAGAAACCTGCCTCAGCAAGAGGTCGCTTGCTTGCGAAGTGAAGCAACTTCAAGTGAGTCGTCTTATCTGGCAATAATGTACAAATACATGAACAGCATGTCTATTATGCATTCAGCTGCTCTTAAATACTTCCAACAAGCTGCCTGCTGAACCCACGTTTGGAGATCCCACTCCTGCCGCCGCCGCGTTGGGATGCCTCACATGAAGCAGCTGCGGCATGAAGCGCTTTAAAGCCTCAATCTGTGCAGCAAAACAATCCAGACTTCAGTTTCTGCATCCTTTGGTTTTGCACGCATGAAAACAGCCACAATACCTGAATTGCCGACGACCAATAAGGCAGAGTGGTTGAAGTACAGCATATCTTAGCCCGGCTGGAAACGTTTCAATCATTGGTTCTTTCATGGAGATTTAGCAGCTCTGGGGTTACATTCGCAGGACAAGTCATGCGCATCAAAGCAGCTCACCGTCTGAGGATGGCCGTCTATGTGGAGATCCGGCTCGAGCTGCCTCACGATGGACACTTTGCCATCTAAAGTGGAGCAGAACAGCACTCTGTGAGGAGGTATCTGCCCTGCACCTAGCCCCACAAGGGCCCCTGCCTCCAGCGCTCCTCTCACTGTTGCCTCGCCGATATCATCAATCACATGGGCCATTACATATACATTTGCTGTTTTCAACATCTCCCGCACCACCGCCGCTGCATCCTCTCGCAGTACCGCTGACTCCTGCAGCATACAAACAACATCTCATTGCAGTCACAGAGCTTTGTCGTGCTGCAATCCCCTCACACAGGCATGAATTGAGTGTGCAGTGCGTCCAAAACACCTGACACCTTGAGTGAAGATCAAGTTCAGGAGAGCACACAGTGATGACATCTAAACTGGGGTCTCAAGTGATCTTGCACTTCATGAGGACAACCAGATGGGTGTCACAATAGTGGATGTGCTTTGAGTATTGCCTGCAGATCAGACGGTGTCCACTCCTCCAGCAGCACCCCAGGTGCCGACACTGTCACATTTCTAATGCCTGATAGCTGAGACCTCACAGCCCATGCCAAGCTCCTCTCCTCTCCTCGCAACTGCAATGTCAAATTCCCCCCTCCATCATGGATCGGCTCAACAGAGGGAATAACAGACAAACGAAGATTGACAGTCCCAGGAGAAGCGCCGAGTTCAGCCTCACTTGTGCAGATGATGTTGTAGCAGGGGATGGTGCAGTATTAGTCTGTGGCTTCTCCAGTGAAGAACTAGCTGTTGCTGTGCTTCCAGATGCTCTGGACAGCTGCTCCGACCTTTGCTCGTCACTGTCTGTTTTGGGAGCACCCCTTAGTGCGTAAAAACCATACAACAGGGCTGCCAAGCCCAAGACACCTGTCAGCTGCAAGGTTCCTGGCGATGCTCCCTGCACAAATGTGTGCAGAACTACTAAATGCGCCTTCAATACATACACTCCAGAAAAAAAAGTAACTCTTGTCCTTGCTCTATAATGACGATTTGACGAGGCCTTTCAGCAAAGCATGCGGCATACAGTCAAGAAATGAAGGTCCAAGTACAAGCACGATGAAGCAAGCCGAAAGATCAGTTTGTTGGAAGCTGCACTTCTTCAGTGTAATAATATTCCATCCACCCGTATGATTCAAGCGGTCGAGGACTTTACCGAAAGGAGACCAGCAATCCTAGCAAGCAGAGAGTTGAACCAGGTCTTCAGATCCTGCAGCAGTTGACTCATGACTAACAGTTGTTTCGCGTCCAATCCTCTAACCTTTTAATTTATATGTTCAGTCTGAGAGCATGCTTGGGGCTATCGGGCCAACTTCGAGGCAATCCGCACGCAAAAACTTACTGCTGGTCAGTCTGCGCGGCAGAACCAAAACCTTCTGCCAACCTACTGGCAGAACCTGCTTCTGCCAGGTTCTGCCGGAGCCCGCCGCAGGCGGGCTATGGCAGAACCTATGAGTGCCTGATTAGGAAACACATCAAATCCGCTGTTAGAGGGCTGCAAAGGCCCTTAGACGCCTGCGGACTGCTTGTGTAGAGTCTCTAAGGTCCTCGGATGCCATCTCTCCAGTACAAGGCGTGCGTAGAGCCTTTTGGCTGGTGGTTCACAGGCAGGTTTAGGGTTTCGGGGGTTAGGGTTACCCTGTAGCCCTATGGGGACCCCACCTATGCCAGAAAACTCCACATGCTCAAAATGAGCTCAAAAGTGGTCAGGATGTAGCTGGATACAGTGGCATTCCCATGTATCAAACCGTGCGAGCTATTTTTTAGTTTAAGAGTTTTGAACAGTTTGTCCCAATTACTCATACTTCCGCCAAGCCCTGATTCGGTGACCCCCAAGAGTTGTTTTGAAAGTTTCTTGATGCCTGGAGATGCGCCTTGACTCAAGGAGTCCAAATCCACCTTCAAAAAAATTCTGCCCAGCGTGCAAGGTGTTCTGCCAGCTGAAAAACTGTCTGGCAGAACCCCTTCTGCCATTCTGCCATTCTGCCAACAGGCTCAGAGGTTCTGCCGCGCACACTGCTGCTGGTGACCTGGACGATGACGTCACCACTGAGTCACCCACAGGAAAGACGAGGAACTCGAATTTGTTTTGCCAGGCAAAATTTGCCTTCTGTTTGCAAGAATACGTTTCTTACCACAGAATGATACACAAGATTTTTCCACTTCTCTCCGTGATGTCTAAGTAATTTACAAACGTGGCGCACCTTTGGTTGCTGGAGGAGTTGATGCCGCATACTAAGTGTGTAACCAACATTGTCGAGGAAAGCAGTAGTGGTTGTGCCTATAAGTATGCTGTGACCGATGTGAGGGACCTGCGCCTGAGCTGACATCGCAGCATCGTGAGTAACTACAGTCCTTGTTCACATGAGGGCTCCCTGAGCAACGGCAGTCACGCTGAACGTTTGTAAATCAATCACAAAGCAGCCAATATGAGCGCATGGATGCAAAAGCAGCAGGCCCGCACCATCAAGCCTGCTGTTGACGAATCTTCAGAGGTTGTGACTCAATATCGCATCAGCTTGTACAAAGAGCCACCCAGTGGTGAGGTCTGCATAGAGGAGTTTGAGCGATTCGCGATCGACAGGCTAAGAGGTGTGTCCACTTCTATGCTTGCCTGTGCCACAGCTATGGTTGCAAAACGGATCCCCTATAGAGCAAGATGCGCTAAAGAGACAGCCTCTAATTCTTTGCTAAACCAGTATAACTTGTTTCCAAAACGCCAGTGATGTACTTGGCACTGAGGACACTTTCACCTCAATGAGACGGCCTAATCTGACACCTTCCTTCAACTCTTCACAAGTTTGGGTCCTCATAGCCCGACGGTTGATTTTCCTCATTGACAACAAGCATCTCTGATGAACACATCTCTTCTGCAGTGCTGAAAGGGATTGAGGACGCGAAGACCAAAGGCTTCAAGGGCGATCAGCTTCATGTGCGCACTGCATTCCTGATCCCTAGATCATGCTCAGCATTATATCTGCTGTGTGCATGTAAAAACCAAACTTTCAGGCAATGAAACTAGTTGCACCAACTTTCTGGGCGCCCTCTGCAGGGATTGGTAGTCCAGTTGGCAGAGAAGCACTTGAAGTGTTTGACAGCCGAGGAGACCAGATGGAAGGATGCAGTGTCGCACTTTGTGCTGCGGCTAGCATACTGCAGAACAGAAGAGCTGCGCCGCTGGTTCTTGCAACAGGAGTGTGAGCTGTTCCGGAGCCGCTTCAAGAATGAGATACCCACAAGCCAGGCAAGGCACAATTGGCACATACGACAAGTGCACCATAAATGCTTCTTGGATCTGCCTGATGTTCGTGCAAAATTTTAGGTGAGTAAACTGTGCTGCTGCATTATGTCAATGTGCATGCAGGTGGAGTTTATGAAGCGGCACAGTTTTGCATACGAGGCGCTGGCTGGGGAGGAGTACGAGGCTTTGAGGCCTGACCTGGTCAAAGTGCAGGAGTCCATTGGCAACATTGCATTTGCCGCCGAGCTCAAGCAGTCCGCCTCCAGAGACGCCTTCTTCAAGGCAGGCCTCCTCCACGACCCACAGCATTCACCTGTCAAGATCTTCATAGCACCGTCTCTGTACTTTTCTGTGACCGATCGTAGAGGAGACTTCCTCAGCAGTGTGTTAGCACATGCAACAAGCTTCCGCAATGACAGGCCACAAAGGCCTTGACAATGCATTATTGTAGCTATCACAGCCGACCATGAAGGAGTGGGTCTCAGGTTGCATCCACGCATATGGAAGTTGTGAGAATGTTGCCGACATGTGCACCAAAAAGGAGAGCATGGGGCAATAGCGATGCAGGCTTGCATACCCTGCAGGTACCGAGGAGTTGTGCACGGGGCGCTGACTGTGTGCGCGCACATGCCTGCAGGTGCCATTTGAGCAAGTGCCTGATCTGGTGTCATCGCGGAGGGTGCTGCTGCGCGGCGGCTGGGCGTTTGTGTCGCGGCAACAGGTGGCGTCCCTCGTGGTGGGCCACTTCCGCGCGGGGCTCAGCCACTCCCTCGCGATCACCGCGCGCCGCTGGGCCGCCGCAATCGCTGATGAGGAAGCAGAACGGCTCACGCCCATCGTGCTGTCCCTTTCTGAGAGGTGAGCCAGTCACTCCCTCAGCTCACTTGATCAGAACTTGTGACGACTGCACCTCACTAGCCATGTGATACAGTTCAGAGTGTCTGGCTCTCATCCCCAGAGTCAGCACATTGAGTGATGGTCACTTGATGTGCTGAAGAAGTTGCATACCCATACTCCCTCCTCCTCCTAGAAGGGTTGATGTGTCCAGAAGTTGAATCCTCGATTGACTGAAAGTGCCCAGGAAAATGCTGCAAGAGATGTGTATGGACACCGGTTGTGCAACCTAGCATGCTCATGATATTGTCTTTGAGGGACTTGATGACACCGGAAGGCATCCTAACAAAAGGCATTACACCATCTGAATATGGGGCACTGTGCATGGAGTTTTTATTACTGTTGTAAGGCCTGCATTCTCATCATCGTCTTTTCCTTGCAGGTACTTGGGCCCAGACTATGGCGATGGGGAGCGGAAGAGCCCCCAGGATGTGGTGACTGCCGCACAAATCCCCTTCTTGGCCAAGCAATCCTTCCCGCTCTGCATGCAGGTGCAAAACACTTCCTTACTCTCCTCTAATCTCCCAAAAGCCCATCAAGCACCTGATTTAAACTGCAAGGTTGATCTTGCCAAAAATGCAATGTTAATGTTATTGCACCTTGTTGTCTTCTTGCCAGAGTACTTCTGATTACCTGTTTCCTGACTGGACGTGCAGAACATGTACAATCGCCTGCATTCAGACGCTCATCTGAAGCACTGGGGCCGCATGCAGCTGGGCCTCTTCCTCAAGGTGAGTCAAAATTTTCCTGCTTCACTTCCAGAGTGGGATCCGACAGCTCTGGTCATGCAGTCGTTGCTTGACAGCAGCATAAACTTGTGCATGCATGTTCGGTGCAATGGTTGCACGAGTCCTCCCATTTGCAGAACTGTAGTGCACTAGTGCGCTGAGTGGTCCATGTGTTGGCGTGCTGTGAACAGCACTTAATTCCTGGCCAGATCAATTCAGCATTCCAGTCCTCCAAAGCGATGCAAACATGGTTGGAAACATCATCCGGTTGCATTGGTCTGATGCTACACTTCTGCTGCACTCAGCAATGGACCATCAAAACCATGTCCGGGACCATTATGTCCGTGCATGTTCTGTCTTGGATGTAGATTCCTCCCGAACGTATATTGCTTTGGTAATCCTAAATTATTGATTGCCGGGACTGGTGCGCACAGGGCATAGGGCTGCCACTGGAGGGGGCCCTGAAGTTCTGGCGCGCAGAATTTGCACCCAAGACCACAGCAGAGAAGTTTGACAAGGAGTACGCGTACAACGTGCGGCACAACTATGCCAAGGAGGGCAAGCGCACAGACTACACCCCCTACTCCTGCCTCAAGATCATCTCCACACCTGTCCCCAAGGTAACTCGCTCTGCCTATGACACACACCATCCCTTGTCACTGCAGACAAGGCGCAGAAATCCACATGGCTTTTGCCTGCACCTTTGCCATCGATCACAGTGAGGTGGCCTGCAAACTACTTGGAAAAGTTACATGAGGCAGCTCTGCATGCCTCAAAGAAATCTGGTGCCAGCCTCTCTGAATGCAGAGTCAACAACAGCACACGTCGAGAAATATCACAAGGGGTAAAGGCGGCTACCATGTGACGTCTCCTCAATCCATTCTTTTCAGCCCTCACCCCTTTTCCGCATGTGGGACCCCTTTCCCCTGAGGTCTCTGGTGTGTTTACTGAGGCCCCCCCAACCGACTGGCGGTGGTGGTTGAGGGGACCCCGGCTGGATAGCGGTGCTTGTTGAGGCCCCCCAGCTGACTGACGGTGGTGGTTGAGGGGACCCCAGCTGGATGGCGGTACTTTGCTGAGGCCCCCCAGCTGACTGACGGGTGCGACACAGGGGGATGCGTTTGGGTGTCCCTATGTGACTCTGGCTCCAGCGGAGCTGGCGGAGCAGCTGCAGGCGATGCGGCTGCCCGCGGAGACTGTCAAGGATGCGGTGGCCAAGGCGAGGGGCAAGCACTACCAGCTGGCCTGCATGGCCGTCTTCGAGGGGCAGCACACCTGCATCTGCGACTCCGGCATCAATCACCCCAACCAGGTGCGCTGATGGGTGCCCTCTCTGCACTTTGCAGAGTTTTCCTTGCCACACCGACAGAGGTCTTCTGCTTGTGTGACATGCCTGTTAGATGCGCAGTCCATGTCCACACAGTTGCGCCTTTGGCACCCTTCACCCCAACCAGGTGCGCTGGTTGCAACCTCTGCACGTTGCACAGGTTTTCCTTGCTGCACCGCCACAGGCAGAGGGACATCATCTGCTTCCAAGACATGCCTGTTAGATGTGCATTTCATGTCCATGCAAATGCAACTGCGGCACCAACTAGCCCATTAAACTGCACTAAGTAGGCCCTCCCGCCATAGAAAGATGGGCCCAGCCAGCGTCGGCATGCTGATTTTGACATGTGGCCAGACTCTTGTCATGGCCTGCTGCAGCCCCCCTGAGTATCTACCAGTACCAGAGATCGTTTATGCCTCTCTTGGGCTATCTCTGTCCCTGGAAAGTAAGTCAGGCTGAAAGTGTAACCCAGGCATATCAATGGATGGCTCTGGCCACCAGTATGCCCCAACAGCATCCACTCTGCACTTCTCTGAAACCTGTGTTTGGGTCAGGTCCTTTCAGATGCGCTCTCATGTAGTCACATCAACAGCTGAATCTCTATCCGCTGCGCTGCAGACATCAACATGACTTGAACCACATTGCAGAGCACGCCTGATGATGGGGATTTGTGGTTGTCCTGCAGTACTACGATGAAAGCCGGAAGGTGCTGCTGGAGCAGCAGGATGCTGCTGCCACTGTCCCAGTGCCTGAGCAGAAGAATCCAGCAGTGGGGGCCGCTAAGACAGCAGACGTGTCTGGAAGCTTGCAGCACACCCCAGCTGCAGATGCCCGCACGGCAGCGACTGGCTCCACTGCATAGATTGATGCGGTTAATTGTCAGCAACATCTCAGTGTCTGAGACGACATTGCTTCTTCCGAGACTGACTGGAGAACGAGACGTTCGATAATGACCTGTATCTTGACATGGTAGAGGAGATCTAGAAGTGGATGGTGATAGGAAACTTGCATGCCAAATGCCTTGTACGCCAGCAATTCTCGTTGTCTTCAGTGCATAGCAGGAGGACTCTTGGACCAGACAAAGCAGTGCATGCAAGGCAATGCATGCAGACAATGTAGAAATCTACGGTGTCTGGAGGAGCCGTCGGCAAAGGTCATTATTACAACCCAAGCTTCAGAAAACTCCACAGTGCAGCTTGAACTCTTTTCAAAGTTAAGTACAAAAAGCCATGACAGTGGCATCTGAAGGGCAATATTCTGCATTTAAACTGTTAGCAATGAATTGCCGCATTATCAAATTGTATTGAGTAGAAAGACAGAATTCTAACACCAGAACATGTACAAACAATTTTGACCTACACCCAGGCACATTTCGTAGTTCTCACTTGTATGAGTTTATGAGCCCACAGCTCCCTCGACGATGAACTATCTCTGCATGCATTGAGAGCTTTCCAATTTTTTCAACTGATGCCAGCATTGCTGAGTTTCTCAGCGAGCTTATCAATCTTTTTGTCTTTCAAGCTCAACAACTGCTCCAGCTTTTGGATCTTGGCCTCCAGCATCTGCAAGGGAATAGACAATCGATTAGAGTCCCACACAATTTTGACTTCAATGTGTCGGACGATGACATGATGCACTTGAGTCTGTCCTGAAGACACCACTTACCTCATTGGCTGCTGTCAACTTCATGATCATTGAGTCCTTCTCAGCCAAAGCTTCGTCAACAGGTCCTGCGGGGGGTTCGCCGGCCTTGCTGCCGCCATTCAGATGAGGTTCTCCACACTGCTGTGCTGCAGACTCTTCTTTTGCCTCATCAAAGTCCTCCACAAACTCGCACTGGGACTGTATGTCGTTGCTGTGCGCCTGTCATAATTAGAATGCCACATATTTCTCGGTACCAGAACCATGCAATTACATTCACTTGAACTAACTTTCATGCAGGTGCTTTCTGGCACGCTAGAAGCAACAATAAATGCACGATGTGAGCAACATGCAAGGAGAGGAACCCGATGAGGCATACCGTCGATCCTGTCAGCAAGAGACCTGGTCCCTCAGCGAATCTGGACAGTCGCAACCTGATGAGCTTCAGCACCCGCTCAATGGCGCCAGGCTGGCAACTTGCACATGCCTGGCACTCGCTCTTGGCCACCACAAACCCCAGGCGCTTGAACACCTTCTGGTTGAGTGTGCACCAGTTGTACATCTTCTGGGCCAAGCCATGTGCTCCACTGCAATCGGCGTAGCCGCACAGGAAAGTGTAATAATGCTGTGGGTCTGGGATTAAAAATGACACTGTGCAACAGCACTCAGTCCTCCACAGGAGAGCATATAACAAGATGGGCAACAGCTCTGTCCTAAACCGAAGTATATCCGACTTTTGAGACGGCAAGTACCTGTAATTGTGGAGTTCCACTAGCCGTGGAAAGTAATGATGCACAAGTTCTGCCACAAGAACTGCACGAAGCAGGCAGCAGGCAGTAAGCAACGTCAGCACTGGCTTCATTTAAAGCAGTCAGACTCAAGCTGAGCTGATACAAAACCACCTACCTCCATCAGCAAAATCCCTTGCAATGTTCCTCTTGGGTCGAGAAAGGGGGATTTCGTCCACCTGCCTCACCACATGCCAACGTCTTAGAGCAGTCCTCGGCAGTACCTCCTTCAATTCCTTAATATCATACACGCACCCAGAGATAAATGGAATACATTTCTTCCTCGTCCACGTCCATTGTGCTGTGAAGTCTGTGTCTTATACCTCCCAGGAAGTCACACTAAAATAGATTCTGCAAGTGTCTTGGCTGCGCGTAGACAACTCAAGACCTTTTGGCTCTGCGACAACGAAACCCTGAGATGACTAGTAGTGATCTCCCAAGAAATTGTTTATCTCGGCTGATCAATTGCGATTGGGCATGTTCCGGAACTTCTGGGGGGTCAGTTCTGGTCAGTTGCCTAAATAGCTATCCGGGAAAACATGATGTCGACAGTCTGATCTAGCGAAGCAGAACTGAAGTGTGTGTGAAACTGTCGACGTGACTGTGACTGTAATTACTATATTATCTGCAATTATACCGCTCTGAAGATGAGGTCCTTTGCTCCAGTGCATCGTTTTGAATCGCCCTTCTTCTTGTCGCACATCGGAAGGGGTGAAAGTTTTCATGGGGTGGGGCGTTGTGCAGCCAGGTCCCAGATCATTTTGCAGGCAAGGAACACGCCGAAGTCCGGATATTTTTCGGACGCAGATCCACACGGTATGTTGGTGGCTGCTGTACCTGGACTTGCCTTCCTGCTCCCTATGTACCGGACTTTACTGGGTTATCCTGCCTTCTTGGTCTGTGTGTCAGCAGCCAAATTTATTTTTCCTACCATATCGGACACACACAGGTGCATGAGTCGTTTATTTTTGCGGGTGCAGCTGAGGTGTACTCCCCTCTTGGAGGTGTTGAGCAGACTGATTACACCAAGAGAGGCGGCAGATACACATCAGACTTCATTTGGAACACAAAATGGAAAGATCAGGTGCGTCTATCTGATGATCGCACTGTTGCACAGTGCATTCCTGTATCAGTCGGCCCTCCAGTCTCGGCCAGAAGTCTACCATGTCTTAAGAGGAACGGAATGTGCAGCTGGACCTGGAAGTCTCACAGAAGGATGCCAGGAAGAAGGCTGCAGAGTCAAAAGAGGCTCCTGCTCAGAGAGGGTTGAGCTTCAGCCGTGTGGCTGATTTGAACAGGTTTGTATCACCATTCAAAATCCCATATTAAGGCCATGTTTTATGTGCACGGATGGTACACATTTTTGCCCCAGTAGCCTATACGATCATTTCCTCGTACGTGTACAAAGTTTTGGCCGCTGTCGTGCACTGAATTGGGGATTAAGCGACCTGATTGGTGCCCTTGCAGCATGGATGTGGATTTGAGTGACCAGCTTCGGCCCAGGGAAAAGCAAAATTCCTCGCAGGAGCAACCAGCTCCTTCAGCGCAACCAGGTGGGCAGCCAGTCTCGTGTTGGATCTTTTCAAGATTCCCACTCTAGCGTGATTGCATGCTGCACGGACGCCATCACATTTCTCTCCTCAGCATATGTGACTGCATGCATGTGTAGTTTGTGTGCTGTTGAACAAGATGGCACGGAAGATAAGTGGTCCAGAGTGCACTGCACTCTCTTTGTTGTGCAAGGCAGCATTTTCTCCTCCCTGGCGCTGACGCCCCCTTTCGCAATCTGCACTGTGACGCGCGGTGTCCAAGCGACAAAAGGCTATCCCCTGGAAAGTTCACGGAATGTTGCTCAACCGGCGCAGGCACATCTGCGGCAGAGAGAGTGGCGGTGCAGCGGCGCATCCTGTACGAAAGGGGCCGGCAAAATGCCGGCTTTGAGAACGTGGCGCCCACCCAAGGGGAGTCGCGGCGATGGGAGCGCTCTGGCAGATTCACCAAAAAGGTGCCCCCCTGCTCCTTCTCCCTCACATTGTTGCGTGCTTCATTTGGGGCCCCACCCCATTCATCCTATATTGCATCACACCGCAATGAAGTAGGCATGTCATGGGCGAAGGCCAGTGCAAAGCAGGCCAGCTTTGGGGATCTGCACAGCGTCAGTGTCTGAATCTGCTCGGGAGCCTCCACTTGTGACATCTTTAGAGAGGCACAAATAAGGGCAGCTTGTGCAGGTGGTGGCGCGCCATGTGCACGCTAGGTGAAGGCAGCACTGAAACAAGCAGGTCTGTGAGATAATCCTGGTAGCTTTGGGAGATGTGTCAGGCTTGGGACGATTTATATCGCTTGCCGTCATGCGCATCTAAACAGAAGGTTTTCTGCAGGTGGTGTCCACAGCATCCACAGCACCAGAAGAGGTGGAGGCTGCGGCGGCACGGCTGGAGGCAGAGAGGGCGGAGTACGCGGCCATGAAGCAGGGCCTGTTCCGATGGAGTCTCGGCACAACTGCCGTGTGCTTTGCAGCAGCCTACACCTTCTACAGTCGGGTGTGCTTTGCAGCGCCCACAACCCTGAACCCTAAACATTCCCTAAATGTAAATATAAAACTGAAAAGTTTACAGTCGGGTGTGCTTTGCAGCGCCCAGGGTGTTGCCAGCTGCTGCAATCCTATCGCTAAAAAATCATGGCAGCCCTTTTTCCCAGAGCCATGTGCATCATGACGCATTATAGCTCTTTATTTTTGAGAGTTACCCTTATCTGTATCCTTGGTACATCTTTACATGCTGCCCACGGATGTGATTTCTCTTGAAAGGCATGTCCTTGTCTCAGCTGATATTACAGCAAGGCTTGCCGATGCATGGCAGAGAAGATTATGTATTGGCCAGACTGAAATGGTCATACTCATAATACATACTTATAAACTTATAAAGATGCTGGGTCTGCGGCACTGTGGAGGCATTGCACAAACAAACGGGCGTGAAAATAACTTGATGCACGTGCAGGACACAGCGGCGAGCTATGGCCTAGGAGCGGTGGGCGGGCTGTTCTACCTGCGGCTGCTGAACAGGAGTGTGGACGGCATGGGCGCCAGCTTCCTGGGCGCGGCGGGCGGCCAGGCCCGGCTCCTCATCCCTGTCATCCTGGCACTGGCCTACAACAGGTGCGCAAATTGCTGCTCCCTTCAGCATCGGGAAATAAGCATGCGCGGCTCGTTTGGTGTTTCAAAGTGTTCAAGGGTCTTTGAGTCCAGGCCTGCCTAAGGATCTCTGCAACTGATCACCTGTCAGAGAGGACCTAGGGGGCAAGAGATCTTGTTTGGTTTTCAGAGGGGTGGCAGGCTTGTGGTGTGTGCACAGCACTAGTTGCCAGCACCACTTGATTGCAGTTGATGGCCGAGAGACAGGCAGCACTTATGAGCCCGGGTTGTTCCGCAGGTGGCACTTGCTGGGAGGTGTTGAAAAGACGGGCATTGACTTGGAGCTGCTGCCAATGCTACTGGGCTTCTTCACCTACAAGGCGGGCGTGGTATCAAAGCAGTTTGTGGACCTGGTGGGTGCCGTTGCCAGAGGCACACAGGAAGGGCCACCTGTCAAAGGTGGGAAAGACCACAAATCAACTCGAACATTTCTGTTTTCTACAGACCACCACACCTTGAGACCCATGTTTCTTTTGTTTTGAACGTCCAGCAGTTGGTCGTCACCTGATGCCTCCCTGTATCTTGAGGTAGACATGCCAGCCTTCATATGACATCGACAAATACACATTGACAGGGTGCCATGTTGAGGAGCTCAACTAACAGTGCGATCTGGTTGCAGGGGATGATAATGAAGATATGCTGACGGAGTGATGGACATTCACAGAGGAGATGGGGTCCTGGCCAAGCTAATTGAGCCTCCAAAGAATCTGCAGAGATATTTGGCAATGCAGCAGCCCTTGCTGTGGACTTGTAGGCAAATTGCAGCTTGAGGAACTGTTCCCAAGTGTTATGCCCCAAGGATGCCACAAGTGCAAGAATTGTTTGAGCGAGGCGAGAGACAGGAAACAATTGTTTGCAATTCAGTTTGAAGGGGAGCACTAATACTCTTGTGTAGTGTCGATCAATTCTGAATTTTGTCTTGAAGTTGGCGAAGTATCTGCTGCAAAGATGGGGTGTGTCGTGTGAAGGTTTGATCCCTCACGAAGGTGATCATCTCCGTAAAAACACTAATTCTGTGTCCATCAGTTGCCCTCCAGTGCATTCCTTCCCTTCCACATTGCTGTTGGGCTGGTTGACATGACTTGCCCCCCGGGGGCCGCCAATTTCGAGAGTCACTGACTTTGGCACGGCATGGCATCATTATAGCTCATGTGCTTCAATGCAACACGTGTGAAAACCTGTCAAGAGGAAAATAGGCGCGTATGCAAGCCAGTTTCTGCAAAAACAGCTGAATGGTTGCACCACAACAGATTCATGAGTGGATTGGTCCATCACAATCTTTGGTATTCAATGTAGAACCGGCTTCCCAGACAGGCCAGGCAATAGCAGGCAGGCACACCTGAGTCCGACTAAACCCGTTCTATCCAGCAACCAGAGACACCGCAGGTTGGACGACTATTCCAAAAGATATAATGGTGCTCAGCAGTGTCAGATCAAGGACCCCAACCAACCACCACAGCCATATGACGCTATTCTGAGTGTCCAAATCTTCATCCGCAGTGCTGCGCACACAGCAGAAAAGCCCCCACAGACATGCAACCAATTTTTCCTTCAGACTGAAGCTTTCATACAGAGAAGGGCTGGGAATTATTGCCCTGCTGTGTAAGCAGCAACCTTCCGGAACATCATCTTTTCTCACCACTCCCCATTGGATCCCTGCCGCAAGCTCCGAGAGCTGTGCGCGCAGAGAAATGTAGGCGAAATCCCTTTGCGCCTCTTCACCTGCACATACACACAAGGTAGCTTCATGCATGCCACATCAGACCTGGTGACTGCGCATGTTTGCAGGGTATCCGATTCGAGTTGAGCTGCTCAGGTTCAACAACAGTATATCATCGTATGATATAACTCACCCCTTGTTAGCAATGTTGCTTGAGAGCCAGTCCAGACCCTCGTACAGACCCTCTCCAGATGTTGCGCATGTGCTCTGGATGTACCTGCAAGAAACAGAAAGCTCCAATCTCATGCCATGTACTTACCTGCAATAGCTTCTTGACAGAAAATTGTTAGCCTTGAGCAGTCTGTGGGCTCCCAGTAACCCCAAGATGTGAATGTGGGAAACATGGGCAGCTGGACATCATCTACTTTTTGGAAATCTGAAGTCTAACGGCTTTGGAAAAGATAAGTACAGATATAGCATTACATATATATGTAATGCAAGGAAGTGGCAAACACATAAGATCAGATGAACTGAGCAGGGGCCCAGAAACCAAGTGCGGAGCTCTCCCATCACAGTGACGTGTGGCAGAAAACGCACCAGTGACGCTGGCGCAGCGAGTGCAGGCCCAGCTTGTCGGTAATCTCGGCAGCATTCATGGCGTTTGGCAGATCCTGCTTGTTGGCAAACACCAGCAGGACAGCGTCGCGCAGCTCGTCCTGCAACCCCAAGTGAAGGCTCTCTTTACCGCCCAAACTGACGGAGTCCTCTCTCTTGTGTGCCTAACAACCCGCCAGGGGCGATGCGAAGACTTTGACGCCCCAAAGGACGCCAGCTGTAGCGTGCAACTACAGCAACGGGATCGAAGCAATTTGCAGCACACCTCGTTAAGCATACGGTGCAGCTCATCACGAGCCTCGCCAATACGGTCACGATCGTTGCTGTCCACCACAAAGATGAGTCCCTGGGTGTTCTGGAAATAATGCCTCCACAAGGGCCGGATCTGCAGATGCATGTAACTTTTAAGTTCCTGGTCGCCAAGGATATATGACTACAAACATCACAAAAAGGTGCAAAACCGAGGCCGCACCCACCTTGTCCTGGCCACCCACGTCCCACACAGTGAAACTGATGTTCTTGTACTCCACAGTCTCCACATTGAAGCCTGCCAAAAATTGCCACAACACGGTGAGGCAAGGGAGGGTGATCAGGAAAGTGAGGGACAGCACACCTTGTGCTGGAATGCACGACTTAAACACGTAATTTTGGCTGTTTCTATTTGAGAATATGGCAAAACGCACCGATGGTAGGGATGGTTGTGACGATCTCGCCCAGCTTCAGCTTATACAGGATGGTAGTCTTACCAGCAGCATCAAGTCCCACCTGCAGTTCCCAGCAGCACCTGATAAGACGCCACTTCACATGAAATATCCCTTGCACAACCTGCCTTAAAAGCTTTGCCCACCATGAGAATGCGCATCTCCTTCTTAGAGAAGAGGCGCGCAAACAACTTTGTAAAAGCCAACCCCATCTTGAAGCAGTCTCTCCTGCAAGTCCGCTACTCGCGGTATGCTAACACCTCGGCTATTCTGGTGCCCAACGCTGGGCCGTCTGGCGTGACTGTGCCCTTTAGAACGGGGTTTCTCAATTCTCACTCAGCGCTGCTGACCTTCAGCAGAGCTCTCGAGGTGCGATAACGGGGTTGCCTGAAGGCACTGTACTGAGGCGTTCCTGCGAATGCAGCGAAATCCTCGTCGGTAGCAGATGGAAACATCCTAGATCTGTCAGGTATCTCAATTATCTCAGCTGCAAATTTTAATTATTTCAACTTGTATTTGACTGTAGAACTCTCGACAAAGTTCAGGAGCATTTAGATCATGTTCATGCTTTGCTGTTCTAAAAGTCGGTAATAGCGCTGAAGATCTGTACTTGTATTGTATAAACACCCAAGATTTTAAATTACGTATTACTCCATTGGGCACAAGGTTATCGGCTGGAAAAGAGTGTCACATGGACCCATCTTCGTCAATGCCGCCTCCTCCACCTCGCACATCCGCTAGGCCTCCGTCTAGCGCAGCAGTCTCGTCGTTGAGAAGACAAGCTTTGATGACATCTATGCAAGGGGTGCCATCAGATAGCCTCTTTGGGCCATTAAGTAAGTAGTGCAGCTAACCAGATGCTTGTGTGTTCGAAGCAACCCAGGTGCAATGCCTCCTCTCTTTAACCAATTCAAGTTGAGAATGGCATGTTGCTGTGGCAGGCACCATTCCAGATGGTGTCTCATGCAGCGGCCAGGGTGCAGACGAGCTAGATGGTATACCTGCAAATATCAGGCAGGATGTCGAGCCAGAAGTTGGCTCCTGGGATCAGTACTTCGACGAGAAAAGGGACATACAGCTTGAAGAGCGTGGCGGAACATTCAGGTCTGCAGGATTATGTTGACCTCTCGTGACTAGAACATCGGGAAGGTGTCAGACTCAGGCGAGATGCTAATGCTGCGCGTCCTCTGCAGGGTTTATATGGCGGGAAGTAAGGGCGCAGTAATATATTGTTTGCACGGCTGCGGCTATACTGGACTCACTTGGGCTTTGATAGCAGCAGCTGTGAAGGACAGGTACATGAACTAGACATGCTTGGTGAACACCGACTCGAGTGTTTTTTCTGTACCTTGAGAAAAATGGAATGTTTCTGCTGTGACCCATGTGCTGTGACCCACAGCATAGAGATCTCCGGGTAGGAGTCCAACTTGGTGTTACCAATCTGCTAGGTATCGGTTGGTTGCACTTGACATGAGAGGTCATGGCGAGACCATCACACATGACGACCTGGATCTCTCGTCAACAACTCTGTCTCAGGTGAAAGTCGAGCTGAAAGTCTGGAAGATGGCTGGATGTGGGAGATATTGACCCAGAATGCTGTTCGTTTCCAGAGCTCACTGCACAGTCACATGAAGCCTATTGTGATTTTTAGGATGCTGTGGCGGTGTGGGAAGCATTGCTGGGGGAAGAGAAGGCACCCACTGTGATTGTGGGCCACAGCATGGGTGGTGCCATTGCAACATGGTCAGCAACCCTCCAGGTCTGTCTTAGATATACCCAGCTCCTGCAGTCCTATGGTACTTCATAAGAGGCTGTCTTGTGCCAGCAAAGGATACACATCTTTCAACAGAGGCGCCTGTGCAGGCAATACCTTCACTGGAAGGTCTGGTAGTCATTGATGTGGTGGAAGGCACTGCACTAGCATCACTGCCACACATGTCGGCTATCCTCAGCAACAGGCCACCCTCCTTTCCATCCCTTCAGGTGGCTTTTGAGTGGGCCAGACACTCCGGTAAGTGCACTGTGCAAATTTTCCCTTGCTGCATGGGAGCCTCATGCGGAATGTTGCTGTGGAATGTACTCACATGCTCGTTCAGGGATGGAAGTATCTGTGCTATGAGAGCTACCGCTGCTTGTCTGTGTTTGCTGACCATCATGATTGCAGGAACCTGCAAGAATTCAGAAGCAGCCACAGTCTCACTGCCATCAATGCTGAGGAAGGAGGTGGCAGTGGATCGGGGCCGATGGGTGTGGCGGACACCGCTGGAGAAGAGCCAGCCTTTCTGGTGAGTCCAACTTCAAAGTAAGCCTCCGAATGCATCTCCTGTGCCATCGACCACCATGTAGTGCCCACCCCAACTCATTTGTGCCCTGGCATTAGGAGGTGACAAGAGCTATTAGAAGCGGCTCGAATTGTCCGCAAGTGTGCTTCTGCTTGTCAATGAAAGACAAGCTCTTGATGGAGAGTCGAGGAACATCATGTTCTGCAGGCAGGGTTGGTATGAGGGCCTCAGCGATGCCTTTCTGGGAGTGAAAGTGCCAAAGGTGCTGATGCTGGCCGGCACTGATCGCCTCGACCGCACCCTGACCATCGGCCAGATGCAAGGCCGCTTCCAGCTAGTCCTCCTACCGCAGGCAAGGATCTGCGCCATCTGATTGCCTGTCAAACAAGTCCTATGAACAATTGTAAACTTCGCCATTGTGGTGCAAGGTGCGCTGTGCTCTTGATGTTGGACTGACTAAAAGTAGTGCATCTTGTTCACTTTCTACACCCATCATTGTGTGGAGCATCAGGTACTTCTTTGACAAGTGACATGCACTTGAAACGCTGTCCGATCCAACCCCCTTGTTGCTTGATGCGACCCTTGAATCCTCCTGTTTTCCAGGCTGGCCATGCCATACATGAGGATGAACCAGCGCGCACAGCCGAGGTGCTCCTGAACTTCCTGCAGCGCTTCCGCGTTGGCGAGCCCAAAGTGCCCATCCCCAGGCCTGCAAATGCTGGCATTGCGCTGCCCATTGCAGCAGGCCCAGCGTATAGTCAAGCCCCGGACAAGCCACGATGAAGCCACAGAGCGGAGGGCCACACAAGAGACGCACATGGAAGTGGATGGCATGCTGTGAGGATTTTTTGGAGCTGGCCGGGGGGACCAGAACTGTCTCTTTGTGACCTGTTTCCATGGGCCACAAAGTCTGGTGTCATGGCACAGAAGAGATGCCATGAAGGTGTTACCAGTATATGCAAAGTCACCAGTACGCATCATGAGATGATACAGGGCATTACTTAGCCGTATGCTGCACATGTGTGCAGCAGTCTCCCGGGAGGGCCCCCGCTTGCCACATGGTGGCCCAGCCATTAATGGAGTTTCGCTGACATGTGCATGCGAGAGGTCCTGTTCCCTGTGCTGTTGGCAAACGAGTAACAGGGCTTTGCACAAAATCACACAGACATTTTTGGCAAGGGAGAAAGTTGCAAGGTTTTGCCTGGCAGGCGTTCACCGGTTTTCACATACATTTTGGCCAGTTTCCAACTTCCTTGGAGCAAGAAGCCACGGGAAAATTCACCACGACAACCACTATTATTAGGCGAAGTCGATCATAACTCAGAACGTTCCAATACGACCTAGTGTGCAGCAACCATCCTCGTAGAACAATTTAAGCGATAACAAGTGGAAATACAATGGCTTTCGCATTGACCAACAGTTCGCAGCGCGTTCAGACAGCGGTGAGGGATGCGGCCAGTCTGCGTCGCACAGCCTTTACTGGATCCCGCAGCGCATTCCTACCCCTGAACAGCAATAGGAAATGTTTCCGCCAAATCACACCTCAGGCATTGTTCACAAGGAATAAGGAGGACAAGGTAGGGAAACGAAAGGCCCCCTCTGGTTGACCATGGGCAAGCCCCACTAGATGAAAAGTCATCCATTTCGCAGAAATATACATCCTTTGTGATTGTTTTCTGCAATACTACCTTGCCTTAGATGGCACAGCTGTTACTTTTGAGTAACTGGCTCTCTCCATGATGACCTGCCGTCAGTGCACAAATACATTGCCGTTGGACTATACAGACGCTGACGTATGAGTTCCTCGAGCAGGGCCGGAAGACTGGATATGACAAGAATGCATTCGAGGTTGACCCCGTCCAGCCAGCATTCACAAGGCGTCGTGAGCTTTTTGTGGTGAGGGTTCTCGCCGGCATGTCGTTGCTGCAACAAACATCGTGTTAATTGCTGAGCTGCAAAAAAAGGATGTACCTGCAGATGTAAATTTCTCAGATAATAAATTTCTCGTGTTCTTTGCAGGGACGTCTGGCCATGTTGGGATTTGCGTCTGCACTTCTTGGAGAGGTGTGTTCAATCAGGCTTGGCAAGTAGTAGTGAGGCTGCCTTGCTTCGCAAATACTGCTCTACTCCTCGCATCATCTAGTATGAATGTGTATTTTTGTGGCGAGTATCCTCACTGTCCAATGGTGATGTTACAAATTTTCTGTATGTGTCTCGTGAGAGTGCCTGTGTCTGCAGATTGCAACTGGCCTGGGGCCGCTTGGCCAGCTGCAGCTGGAGCTTGGCCTGCCTTCATATGCAGTTGACTTGCTGGTGCTTGGAACTGTCGGCTACTCTTTTGTCGGTGGACTCAACCCAAAGTCCCCCACATTCTCAGCAGAGAATCAACGTGATGTCAAGAAGCGTGGTGCAGGTATGCAAATTGCGATCAGCTTGAGGAATTAATTTCTTTACCATGTTTACTTGGTGAAATCATGAATTCAGATTCACTCACCAGTTTTAATGTGATTGACATAATGCAGGTCCCACACAGAAGCCACAAATCAATGCTATCAGCAACCCAGGCAAGATGTTTGGGGCCACCGAGTTCGGTTTTTCGAAGAAGAATGAGCTGTTGGTTGGTGAGTCTGTTCCCTGCTTCCATCTCCGCAGTGCAGCAGCGTTCAATTACCGATAATTCGAACCAACAGTAACATGCATTATGACCTTGGGAAAAATAAAGACAGCAGCTTGCCTGAAAATGTATCGCGTCTTGCCTGAGAATGTATCGCGTCGTCTACAGGCCGTACTGCGCAGCTTGGCTTCCTTGCTGCTGTTATTGGCGAAAAAGTCACAGGATACGGTCCCCTGAAGCAGTTTGGACTCGAAACAGGTGTGCAGGCCAAGATCCGATTGTTACCGCGTGTACATGAGTTGAATCATGCAGAATGCCACTTGAAACTCTTGAGCCCTCAATACTGCATTTCAATAGTCCTTGTGTGCGCACTATAACAGCAGTATGATTCAATCTTTTGATGAGACAAACTTCAATCGTGTCCAGGCATCCCTCTGGGTCAGGCATCTGTCCTGCTGATCGCATTCATCTCATTTTTCCTACTGGCGGCAATCTTCAATGGAGAGTATGGCGACAAGGCAATTGATGAAGACAGGACCTACTAAACATCTGCAGAACAGTGGCAGGTTTGCTTGACCTGAGAAGAAAAGAGACAGATATTGACTTGGTTGTGAGAGTGTACAATATTGTTTTGTGCACGTGGTGTGTGTCATGGCAGAGATGTGTGTGACATTCAGAAGTTCCTTCTCCAATCATGAAAGTGCAATTGGTGCAGTCTTGGGGAAGGACACATCGTGTCCTCGAATGAATGCCAGAACTGGATGCAGTGTCCTATGGACCCATATATAGGTGTTACATGTACCTATGGTAGTGGATCTTGCACTATTGAAACAGCATGATGATGATGATTACAAGTGTTCTGCCAACAGTGCAGTGAATCAATTGCACACTTGCAAGTGATTGCAGCACATGATCATAGGACTTTCTCGCTATCAGTAGCAGATGTGACATCAGCAATTATAATGCATCCAACACAATGCAGTGGACTGCAGGTGCACATGTACATCACTACAATTTGTGTTATCTCTAGTCACACACCCTCAGGCTGTCGACGTCGTGCTGAGGCAGCCCTTCCCCTCTCTGGTGCTTGCACAGCCTGTGACTGTTCACTGTATCTCTTGATCTTATCACTGATGATTCCAGACCTATCTGGTAATCATGCATTATCACATGACAATACAATTGGGCACTGTCATTGAAAATTAAATTTTCAAAATTTCACTTCTTGTCACTGCCTGAGGCCGGCCACTGGCGCCATTGTGGGGCTGCTATCCTTCAACTGATGTTTTGTTCAACTAACCTCTACATGCAGAGTGATGATGCGTCCAGCAAAAATTGTCCCAAGTGGTGGATCAGTGCATCCGGAACCCAGTAGGGCACGCCACTCATCTGAACCTCGCAAGAAACACGACATTCGGGCAGCCCCACTGGGCAGCAATGCCAATTCAGGCTTTCTATTAAGCTGCTGACAGATCTGCAGGGTGTGGGGGTGGGATGCCATAGCTTTTTTTCTGGGACAAGCCCCTATTGGTGTCGTAACGTTCTCAAGAGCTACAGCTGGGCATCTTTGAGCAGGAAGAAGTGTACACAAAGCGCTAGCAGACTTTCGGCTGCTGAGTAGAGGGAAGCGCATCGTTTTTCAAGGAGAACACCATAGGTTGCCAGGGACAACAGGAGCGGGGAAGTGTTGACACAATAATTGCCGTTATAGGTATGAAAAAGTACTTGTATTCACGCATTTGTTGTTGGGGCAATGCTCAGGACTCTAGAAGCATGGGGGACACTGTCCTCGTTTCTGGGGTATCCTGAGGGCTTAGGGGATTCTTTGGATCAAGGCCTTGAGCACCTGCGCAATGATCTGAAAACATCTTTTTGTATCGATAATATTGGCAAGGCCCTTTGCCTCTTTCTGCGCCGTGGCAGGTTCTTTTATGCCTCTGAGTGCCCCAGCTTCTTCTTTAGGTGGCAGCTCTCCGAGGCAACATCCAGTGAATATAACACAGATGATTTGGTCTTGATGCCTCTGAAGGGTAGTTTTTGCCTGTCTCCCGCGTCATTCTTTCAGAATGTGTTTTTCCGGTACCAAGCCCCTGCTGCCATGCTGACCAAGAACCTTTCGAGAAGGTTCCACATCGCGCCGGCGAGTGTTGCCATGAGGCAAATGATGCATGCTTTTATTTGTCCTAAGTTTTTCGCAATCGTTTGAGACCATGAAGTTTATTTGTAGGACACCTGTCAACGATCTTGTCATACTGCTAGGCTGATAACGTGGTTTACTGCCTTCTCTGCACCTACAGGTGGTGCCCAAGGATATTCATTGAGCATTTGATGGGCCTCTCATTCATTTAAAAGGTGCAACTCGGCATTCTCTTGTTTAAATACTTGCCTTTCCCCCAATTTGTCCTGGAAGAACAGCCATTGCTGCTTTTGCCGTAATATGTGGTGTCGAGGAGTCAAAGTGTCAAGTTTGTCGTCCAGTGAGGTTGATCATTTGCTGCAGTCAGATGTTCTTCGAGAACCTATCAGGTGTACAACACAAGTGACTGTCGAATTGCACGTTTGGGCCGATTTTGCTGCTGAGTTCTGGGACTTGCATGATTGCAGGCAATACTGGTCGCATACAAGGCTTCTGTGGCACAATGCTGCAGAAGCCTCTGGCTCCCATCGAGCCGCCACACACATGGTCTCAGATGCAGTGGCAGGACATGCAGACCTTGGACACAAATGGTCAGCGAGGGGCAGGGAGTTGTCCAGATGACCAGGGCGCACCGGCTGTCAAGCTGGCCGGAGTCACTGCACCTAAGCCCAAGTACAAGCTGACAGGCATCAAGATTGGAGGAAAACAAGTTGCTCTGGCCAAGTCTGGTGAGCAGCGCCACCCAATATGATCGCATAAGTCTTGGGTCACCGTTTGTGTTCATGGTCCTGTCATGACCTGCACATTTATGCTTCTCTTGTTGCTGCAGCAACTCCACCGCCAGCGGCCCCCCTGCCGGAGTTTGTTAACAAGCTTGGTGAGTCAATTTCCCATGCAGCGTGTTTGATGGTGAATTCTTCATTTGGATGTATCCTTGTCGAGAATGCCCTGACCTTGAGGGCACGTTTGGGGAGGATACTTCCAAATGCAGGTGCAAAGCGATGGGTCAATCAGCTTGCGGTTGCACATCACCCCGAGGCCTAGATAGTTAAGATAGTTCCTGTACATTGTTGCTGGTCTATTCAAGAGATTTCAGCACTCATTGTGCCCTCTGTGGATGTGTAGTTGGGGTGGTCAAGAGGGCCAACAAGCTGCTCAAGAAGCCCATGCAGCCCCTGCCAGAGGAGCTGCTGAGTTTTTCTGGCGCCTTGCCATTCCCCGCGGATATCGCCAGCGCTGATGCTGGCACAACTGACAGTGGAAAAGCCACATTGCCCTCGGCAGTCCGAGTGGCCCAGCCACCTGCAGCTGCACAGCTCGGAGAGCTGCAGCAGTCCACCGCGGACAATGTTGCCACACAGACAGCGGCACCAATGGACTTCAGTCAGTGGATGCTGGCCAGCAAGCTGGCCGCCCAGCAGGAGAGGGGTCCAGAGCAGGATGTGGGAAGGCCCCAGCCGCTTGGATCACAGCAGCCAACTGCCATCGATGGCCACATGGTCACAGCTGCTCCGGTCACCTCACCGGAAGCGTGCACACCCGAGGACAGCACGCTGGCTGATCAGGACCCGGTCTCCCCAGCTGCAAGCTGCAGCGATGCTCAGCAACAGCCAGAAGCTTTGCAGAGGCCCAAGGAAGGTGCGGGGGCGGCTGCACAAACCGCCCAGGTGGAGTCCACAGCTGCTGCTGGAGGCGCTTCGCCTGCATTACAGCGGGCAGCCGCTGAGGAGCAGCAGGGCGTGGGATTCAACAGCGCCTCAGAGGAGGCTGGCGTGAGCGCCGCACCCGTGCTGCCGACGGAAGCTGCAAGGAGCGCTGATGCAGCTGCGCGTTCTCTGGTGGTGGGGGCAGTAGCGGCTGCTGTGGTGGCTGCTGAGCAGCTGCCAGCGAAGCAGGGGGGTCCCTCGCCGGCCAGAAGCAGACAGAGCGGGTCGTCATCATCCTCGAGCAGCAGCTCTGATGACAGCTCATCTTCCAGTGACTCGGACTCCTCCTCCGACAGCGACACTTCCAGCAGCGACAAGTCCACGAGCCTGTCTGATGTGCCCCTGCTGCCTCAAGGGGACCCCAAGGGCAGCAGTGCCAGC
The DNA here is from genome assembly GCA_020887355.1 of Coccomyxa sp. Obi. Lineage (NCBI taxonomy): Eukaryota > Viridiplantae > Chlorophyta > Trebouxiophyceae > Coccomyxaceae > Coccomyxa > Coccomyxa sp. Obi. The sequence continues at coordinate 794,724 of AP025001.1, forward strand.
AAGGCGTCCAGCTTTTCTGGCAGCAAGCGCCCTGCCGAGGAAGTTTCCGGGCCATCGCCGAAGCGCCAAAAGTCAACCGAGCCTGCAGGTGACTTGTGCCAAGGCAATCCTCCAATGCAAGGTCGACGAACAGAATGGGCGCATGAATAGATTGGCGGCCATGAAGTATGCTCTCACTTTGCTTCAACATTGTATTCAGTGTGAAAAGAGCCTTTATTGTGCAATTCAGGGAAACCTGTCAACCCACTGGTGCGGCTTGATAGTGTCCGCGAGGATGGTGAGATAAAGGGGGAGGCAGCTCTCTGTAAAACCCATGTAGAGGAGCGCGATCCCGACAGGTGAGCCGACCGGTGTCTCCTATGCTTTTCAGATGTTTGTGTTGAGTGCCCCAAGAATGGTCGTGGTCAACAAACATGAAGCATACAGCTGAACCTGGGTCACTGAATGCTCTCTTGCATGGTCACCTTGCCAGGCCACATAAGGAAAGCCCGGATCCGCATCCCAGAGGGTCCAGCAGGGACAGGGATCGCGAGAGGTCTTACGGCCGCGACAGTGAGAGAAGGAGGGGCGAGGATGATCACAGGCTGCGAAGGTGCAGACTACCTCAGTAATGTTGCACATGCTTGCGGTCTCCAGCAGTCCTGTGTGAAATGTGAGCATCAGTACGCACGCTCATGCATGTGGGGATAGCATGTTCTTCTATCTTATTAAGAGCAAGCCACTGTTGTGCAGGCGCAGCGACGAGTATTACAGGCTGCACAATACCAAGTACACCACCAAGTACGCACCCACCCTGAGCGCTCTCACAGCTGTAAAGAAAAGTGCCTTCTGTATGTTATATGACCACTGCTTGCGCAGTTCCCTCTGTCTCTCATCATTCCGCCAACCTTGCAGGCACAACAGCAGAGACAGGGATGCAGAGGATGAGAGGCGGTGGCGGGATAGACACTCTGAGCGAGGGAGGAGCATTGAGGAGGAACGGCGCAGGAGGGGCCTTGAGAGGGAGAGGCAGAGGCAGGAGGAGCGCCGCCAGAGGGAGAGGGAACGCGACAGGGACCGTGTCACCGGGCGGTCCTCCTACGACCACCGGCGCCGTAGCCGCAGCCGCAGCCGCTCCCGAAGTCGGAGGCCCCTCGATCGGACGCGCACGCGGTCCCGCAGCCCCAGCCGCCGCGCGGATGACTGCCGGCGCGATCGCTCCCGCACCGGACGCCAATCGCGCGACCGGCGCACCTGCAGGTCCGTGCGCCCATGCCTAGGAAACATCCTGAAATTGTTCAATGCCCGGAAGCTGAAGGGTACATGTCTTGTTCATGAATCGGACGATTGTCCTTCATCGTTTGCAAGTGTGGTGGTATGTTGTTTGCATAGTTGGAGCAAGTATCCAAATTGAGCAGCTGTGTGAAGCCTGCGCTCGTGTTTGTGGATTGACTGACGCAGAGTATCTGGCGCACCTGGGTGAGTGATGACCTGCTAATTGTGTGTTGCAGCCCTGCGCATGACGGGCGCCGCGCCGCAAGAAGTCGGGATGTCTCTCCACATCGCAGGCTGGACAGGGGATCTGCTGAGCAGGTATTGTGGCTCCTTCCTTCTGATCAAGAATGCCTGCCAAGCTCAGCAACATCATCAGCAGAGGCCCCACTCTGTCAAGCACTGGGGTTGCTGGCCACTGCATGTTTTCTCATTCAGTGAGGAGCAAGAGGCCACCTATTTTCTTGCTGAACCTGTGGTTCGTGTGTCATCACAGGAGAGGCCACAAGTGGAGAGGCAAGCGAGCAAGGTCAGTGCACTTGCAGAGCACCCCTCTCAGGCTGCCAAGGAGCAGCCGCCTCAGAGCGGCGCTGCTGGCGCCATGGCACCTCCCACTGCCAGGGAGGCCCCAAAGAAGTCTTCGGCCCTTGCTCCCGAGGTTTGTCATTTTTTGCTGCTGTGCCGTCCAGGAAGGTGCTGTGATCTGTTGACGGTGATCTATTTATGAAAGGGTCACCGAACTGGGAATAGGGTGGTTTATAAGGTTTGAAGGTAACTGATCTCAAGCTTGGGGGCGGAGGGCTTTGATTTTGCTCCTGCTGCAGCCTATTGCTCTTTCTGGCAATGGAAGGTGCCATGGCACCTCCCAGTGCCAGGAAAACAGAATAGGTTGCAGAAGCGCAATCAAAGCTTTCCGCCCCTGCCCTTGAGATCAGTCATCTTTTGCTGCTGTGCAGTCCAGCAATTTGTTGTCGGTGGTCTATTCTGGAAGGGTTACCGTTCTGGGGATAGGGGTGTTTCTAAGTTGAACATGGTGTGCAGGAGGCGGTGGACATGGAACTGGATGAGACTGTTGGAGCCGGCAGCACTACTGACACCGCTGCTGCACGACCATCAAAAACCAGCCAAGCACAGGCCACTCCGGCCAACACCAATGCACCTCAAGCCCTGCTCTCATCACAGTGCGTCTCGTCTACCCTCTGCTCTCATCTTTGGCATGCTCAAAACTGCGCCTACAATAAGATGACCTGCCTTGGATGAATCAGGCAGGCATCTGCTGTTCCTGCTCGGTATCTTGGTAAGACATGCGGCACCCAGCGGCGCCTCTTTCTGGCCTGTCTGACTTTCCACTAATCTTTGCCTGCAGGCGCAAAGAGGTGACCACAACCTTGAGCGAACCTGTCCCAGCAAGTGACCTTTCAGGTACCCCTCTGCCACCATTACTGCATTTTCGGTTTTGCACTTGCATCAATGCTCCTTGAGAGATTCCAGTTCTTGTCCGGTCCAATGCACAGGCTGACGTCTTGAGCTTGTGTTGCTTGTCGGAACAGATGCTGCAAAGGCGCTTGCGTTGGCGCTGAGGGCCGCACTTGAAGGCCAGCCTCATGAGGGCGCCGAGAGCCCCGCTGAGCTGCACAAGCAAGTCATCTCCAGGAAGAAGCTGGCGAAGATTGTTGTGGTGCGTTGGCTGAAATCTTCAGCAGTGCAATGCAATGCCAGTGTTGTCACGAGCCCCCTTTTGCATTTTTGTCCGTGGTGGGGACAACCTCGTCAGACGCTTTTCACAGAGACATACGCGCAACCTTCGGGTTGACAATGGCGTGGTGTCTCACAGGAGAAGTCTCTGGATTTTGAGAGGCAGCTGCAGGGGCTGATCGCGGCTGGTGCGAGTCTGGAGGATCGTGAGAAGCTGCTGAAGCAGATGGCCAGCCATACCTTGGAGGGCATCATCCTCACACTTAAGGCTCATGTGCACTTCTTGCGCTGGGCGGCAGTTGGAGAGCGCATGATTGCCCAGGGGCGCGGCATGGATTGGGCTGCTGCTGTTCAGGACCCCTCTGCTCTGGCAGCCAAGGGCATGCAGGTCCGCCCATCTCCAGCTTCTAATCACTTGGATTCCAAGATATCTGCTCACAGGATGCATCAGCAACCTTTGCAAAGACACAAGTACACCACACTTGGTCCTCCAGTCTTCAATCCTTCGTGGTGCTTCGTATGGTGTGTGGTCCTCGAGCAAGCTCGAGAGTTGCTTGTTATCCCAGCGCTGTCGATTTGGGAAGGCTGCCATGGCAAAGGACCAACCAGTGCCGGTGATATGTGCTGGCAGGCGAAGCATGTGCTGGTGAGTGAGTACCAGAGCTTCATGGCGGAGCTTCAGCAGAAGGAGTTCCGGCAGCTGTTTGGCATTGCCAAAGCGCGCTTCCAGAGGGCTGCCGGTCTTCACCCTCTCTCCAAGGGCATGCTCTCCAAGGGCATCCAATTCATTGACTTGGCCAGGTAAGAGCCGCTTGACCTCCTCTGCTTCCTCGTCTGCCTGTGTCCTTGCGCAAGTACCTTCTTGCTTGTCCTAACATGTCTGCCTCAAAGGCAATATTCATTGGTGCTTCTGTTGTCGAACAAGCCGGGGTCCTGGCACATGCTCTGATAAGGTCAAGGAGTCTGCACATGGTAGGCATATTGATCCGCTTTTTGGATGGCCTGCCCAAGTGCAAACACATCAAGAATGGCAGCTGGGCAACATGCACAGACCAATTCCTGACCCAGGAGCACAACACACTGATTGAAAGGACACTACCTTGTGCCACTGCGCAGGTTTTTTGGGATGCGGCTGGAGATGGTGACGGCGGTGCGCACCAACGCATTTCAGGCGCCCTCCCTGAGGCAGCACGAGAACGGCCTGCGCTCGGTGGAGGATGCCTTCCGTCAGGCGCAGCGCCATGCACGCCAGATTCAGCAGCCGCCTCAGCAGCGGGGGGCGCAGGGGGGCCCCCGGGGGCACCCGGTGGCCGCGGCGGTGGCCAAGCAGCCGGTGGATGCAGGCGAGACCTTCCAGCGGCCCTCCCCGGGGGACTCCAACAACTCTGAGACGACCGCGTCCACTCCCCCCTCGGTGACTTCCTCTGTCTCACGCTCATGTAAACATGCTCCAAGCTCTCGGCATTGGATGCATTGTTGTGAAGTTTCATGTTGCATTGGTCCATCAAGACATGCACTTGGTGAGCTCTGGGGAGGCCCCCCAGCATGGCAGGACTTTGCCCTCGCACTTCTCTGGCGCCGGCCTGTTTGTTCCGGCAGACATTGTCGGTGGGCTTTTGTCGCCTTCAGATCTGCACTTCGCTGAATCTGGCACTCCTGATTGTAGGCGCATGGCCAGCAGAACTTCATGGCGCCTGCGGTAGTGCCCAGTGTCGGGGGGCTGCCACTCCACCAGGCTGGCGCAAAGGGTGACCTGGGCTCCTATATCATCCCCCAGCGATTTGCACGCTCTCAGGAGGTCATCCTAAACAGCCACCAACGTGAGTATCCTCTCGGCTGTGACTTTCCCGCTCCACTTGACATCTGCGATGAAGCATGGCGGTGCACTCGCTATATAGTGGTAGTGCATTTCTGCTTTGGCTACCTGCAGGCAGAGTATGGTCTGGCAAGCATGCTTTGCAAGCCTACTTGATACCCTTCTGAATTATCTAGCCTTGTTTTCAGACACGTGTGTGGAACCATGCCGAGCAAGGAACGTCTGCCAGCTTCTTTTACTTGCGCAATATATCAGACTGTTGATGCTGCCAGGTCGTTGACTGTCACAACGCGTGCAAAGATTCAACCTGCATGCTTTGTGTCGGTATTCGACCTGGCAGCATCGGGGGGCACCAACATGAGCAAGTACATAGGTGTTGTGTTTTGACATGTAGGCTTCGTGTCAATTTTCGACCTGGCGGCCTCGAGGGAAACCAACCTGATGCTGGTCACGATGATGGAAGACGAGGACGCAGCGGTCGCTCGTGTGGCAGCACTCATCTACTCACTCGGGGTGGACGCCGCGCTCATGGACATCATGGCGGTGCCCACACTGGGCAAGCAGTGTCTGGAGGGCCTGCGTGCTCTCCGCGACTCCCTCGGCCTCAGCCCTGCTCAGAGCAGCAGTGCTGCGTAGCCCCTGTGCATGCACCGGATGCATGCGTGCGTTCCGTGATGGCCTCGGGCTCGGCCCTGTGTAGAGTGCTCCACCGCGCTGCGCACGCATTGCAAACCAAGCTGGTTGTTCATCGGTTGTGGGTGTAGTGGCTGATCGCATGCAGCAGACCGGCTGGGGCATGGGATGATGTCATCTACCACGGCTCACTTCATGCTCCAGACACCTGTGTACCTTGGGCTGTTTACTCAGGGCGGGGCTGTGCGCAGAGTCACAATGCAAGCGTGCATGTACATTTTGAGAGTCATGCATGTGATTTCTTCATTCAAAGCCTCGCGCAGGACTCTGCCGGGTGCATACAGACAAGACAGTTTCGCTTGCTTGGTATGATGTCAAGCAATAGGCGTCGGGCTTTGCGGGAATATCCTCAATGCAGACAAGCCTTGGGAAAAAATAATGAACGCTTCTTGAGTTGGAGGTAACAGAGATGCCTCAGGCTCGTTGGGGTGATTGAGTAGTAGAGAGTGACGGGCATTGCAGGGGTGAGTGAAGGGTCGAAGGGAAGGGCATTCGTAGTTACCTGTCAAGGCATGGGACACTTTTTTGAAGTTTGCTCAGCAGAGTAGGCGCACTCAGAGATATTAAAGCTCCAATCAGCATTGCGAAGCCCCTCATAGAATAGCTACATCTCCACTTGTTGTGTATACTTGAAGGCCATACATTACTGAGCCAAGTGATTTGCACTGAGCAAATCACTTCTTGTAGTCACCTGATGATTTGCACGAATACACATATGCGCATTCTCATATGAGCAGGGCCTTGTTGATCAGTCTGGCTCAGAAAATATTTTTGGTGGGAGTCATGAATTTCTAGTTATAGCTCTGGCATCAAGATATGTGAATTATGCATAATGCCCATCCCACAACTTGAGACCAAGGTGTATTTTTTCTTCTTCTTTCTGTACGCAGAAGTGTAGATCTGAAAGCACAACGTTGTTAACAAGTCATATGTGTTTGCCTGCTGCTGCGATATGCCTCATACTGCATAATCGCATGCGTGCGTACCATGGGCGCTTTGCTCACAATCACAGTTTCAGACTTGGGGAATGCATGGACTGTGTGTTGGATCCTGCTGTGTGTAGTTACTTGGCCAATCGGAATCTGAGCAACACTATATAAAGGTGTAACAACGATGAATAATTTATTATTACTGCGCATGTACTTGCAGGTGACGAGTTGACTTGCAGTCGAGTCAGTTTTCTTTGCTCATGCGCTACAGGTCCAGGTGATGCTTGCGCAGTACTGCAGTTTCATATGCCATTCAGTCTAGTTCGCACCACATATATACTTATTGGGAAATTCTCAACGTCTGCAATAGTGACAGCGCCGACACCGACGCAGATTTCACAGCAGCCCTTTTTCGTAGAGGGCATGCAGAAGTGGAACATGCAGCACATCCTATGACACACTGGAGCAGCAAAGTTCTACCTCATGCAAACAGGGATGGTGATACACTGACAGGCCACTACCTGTGCAGACTGACACACATTGGACGCAAATGCAGAACAGTGCGCAGTAGTCTACTGTCCATTGAGAGGTGTCCCACAAGATCACACTTTCAACACTCACGATCAAAGAAAGACTTCTGAGTCGGCTGAGAACGATGCACTTCTACGTCAGCCGAATTGGCTTATCCTCTGTGATGACTGAGGGTGTGGCACCAGGAACTCCAGCACCCAATTGAGTGCTCCTCGCCTCGGCTCCTCTTCTGCACCAGAACGAGCACATTCATACATCAACAGCTATCTTCACTCTTATGGCAACTCCGATCTCTACAATGCGTCCCTAGGAATCTGCAACTTATGTTGCACGTCATTACAACAGCGCCTATTGCATCGACACAGGGTATGAGCATCTGCTGCAGAGCTCCAAGGCTGTCCTTCCTTGTCATGAGGGAACCCACTGTAGGAGCCAAATTCTAATTAGCAGGTCCACTGATCGGAACACATCCCTTCTCATTTTCACAGCACATGGGCAAGACAGGATGGGGCAATCCCAATATGGCATACACCCACCTTGGTGGCCCCTGTTTCCGAGCGGAGAAGAACCCCCAGATCACACCATTAGTGCAGCGCTGGTTTGGGAGCTCGATGGCCATCCCTTGGTCAACCACGGAGGGATCTATATTGTATTTACCCTAATAATTAGGGCTTAGGGTTTGAAGAATATAATACATAGGGTAGACATCAAATATAGGCGCACCCTTGGGGGCGCGCAGAGGCCTTCGGGGTGCCGGCGCGGGCGTCGTGGGTGCTGACTCCGTGAACAGCTGCCGCGCGGCTGCGAGCGGTGCGCCTGAACTGGCGGCGCCGGCGCCGGCGGGCGGTTGTGCGGGAAGCTGCGCGGCGGCTGCCGCAAAGGCGGACCGCGACACAGCCAGCTCCAGGCGCTGCTGCGCGGCTTCCAGCCGGCTCCGCAACTCCCTGTTCTCGCTGTCCAACTCCCTGTTCTCCTCCTGCACAACCATGTGCTAAAAAATACTTAAGTCTCAGACGTCGTGAGGGCAGCCTTTCAAAATCTATCCAGTGACTTAGAGGGGGATATGGCAATCCTGGCTGTATTACAATCCAACTCCCATCACCACCACTGCCACTACTGTACACGATGCGTTGTAGATGAGCTTTGGGACGCCCTGATCCCGCTCTTTGAACAGGTGGTGCAAGACTGTGAACAGCACCATGTATAAGGTCCAATTAGTCGCGGAGTGATAAAATGTGTTTGTTGTGACGAGAGCAGTGCTGGAGAATGTGCAGCAGCAGACCTGCTTGGCTTGCAGGCTGGAGAGCAGGGATCGCTGCTGTGACTCAAGACTTTCGAGCATAGCGTGGATGTTGGACAGCGCCGCCCGCTCCTGTGTGATCAGCTTTGCAGCACTCCCTGCCACACCACCTGCCAACATACATCCGGCTGAGCATATTTGCATCGCTGTGTGTGTTTCTTTAGACTCTGGAGATGCATCCCAATCTTCTGAAGTGCAGATGACCTTGCCACCAATGCACCTGCAATCTACCTTTCTGTGCTGGTGGCTGAAGAGGACATGATATCCTAGAAAAGACACAGAATTGTATGTACAGCAGTGCAAACACCTCAATCAAAGTACCCACCTTGACGGTCCAGTACAACCCCTGAAAGTTCACGACTGCATGAAACAAGCAGAGTTCTGCGCTGGCCAGGAACATCAACCAAGTTCTCAGTGCTTTGCCCCATACCATGCTCGAAAGGGTCACCTCTGTACAGGAGCGAAGGCAGCAGATGGGACAGGGCTGGCGAGAGTAACTCCTCAGCGGGACCCTCGTCTGGAGAGGCGTGCGCGTACTCATGCTGCTCCAGCGCGTCTGCAGCCAGCCGCACTGTGGGCGCCACCTGTCCGCAGCACACACCCACTCAACTTCCTGCCTATGCAGTGTGTCTCCTAAAACGCTGCTCTGTGCTGCTCTGTTTAGGGGGGCTGTTGCGGTCAAACTTGCCAAGCCCTTCAGGAGTCTATGCAGAGCCACTGTCAACTTGCACACATATGACGCAAAAGTTGCGTCCGCTTAGTCCCGACATATCACCAGTGGGCACTCTTCCCGCGTTCCAAGCAACATCCACCCTCTAGGGACAAGCTCCTGGTCTCATAAGCTGTCTGACCCAAACAAGGAAATGAGGAAAAGCAAAAGTCTTGAAAAATGTGCTGCACCATGGAGGGGGCGGTCTCGGAGGCATGCTGCATGCCGCGCTGTCGGGGGGTGGCCGGCATTCTGGTAGGGGACGCAGCTGCTGTGGCGGTGGTAGTGGTCTGGGTGGAGGCGTCCTTAGGTGGCTGCTCTTGGCGCAGGCGCTCCCCGAGCACCGCTTTGCGCAGCTTCACATGCAGGCTGCGTTTCTCCTCCTGTTTGCACAACGGCTCTGCTGTCAGCCCTGTGACCCGGGTTCAGAAGTGCAGTTGCCTGTACTGGCAGAGGATGAGGGAGTCAAAGGTGATAAGCGTCAGGAAGACGGCACACTTCGTACACTGTGAGGGTGACAGTATGGTATGGTCCTATGTGACTTGTGATGAGGAGTGCACGAGGAAGTTCCTGGGGGACATCAACACAGGAGGTCCATTTTTGCAAGTGTTCCCATGCATGCTCAAGTTGAGTCTGGAATATGATGCAACGGGTCTTATTTTCAAATTTTATGACGATTAAATGTGCACCGATTGAAACAGTCCAGGCACACAGCAGAGACATGCAGCCTCCGAGTGTCCACGGTTTGTTACCGCCCCGAGACACTTCTGTGCAGATCACCAGTGCCACATCAGGTGGTGCCCAGGGGAATGGACCTGCAGAGTGTCGACGATGGATTGAAGGTTGCCGCGTTCCAGCAATGCGGACTGTGCGGCCGACTGGGCGCGGCGCGCGGTCTGCGCGGCAGCAGCTGCCTCCTTCTCGGCGCGCAGCTCATTGCTGCGCGCCCGAAGCACCCGCTCCTCCAGATCCACCACCTCCGCCGCCAGCCTCTGCGCAGCAATTGCAACATAATATATCATCATGACAAATACGGCAGTCATGGCGGGCTCTCAAGGACATCCAGATGGTTGAGCAGTGCACAGGTCTTCCGCCACTTGGAACAACATATTGACTGCGTCTTAAGTTGATGAGAGTCGCCCAGCTCAGCATCACCCTAGGATGCACTACACAGCTGTTGCAAAGTGCATGCAACACCATGCAGATTGCAGCGCCTAGAGAACCTAGAATAATCATCCAGGCCTGAAGTGGGAAAGAAGTCGCCAAGAACTCTTTCTGAGTTCACATGAAGCAATGCAGCAGCCAGAACAGGAGCGTGCCTTGAGGCGCTCGGCGGAGTCGGCGGCGGAGGATCGCGCGGCGTCGCGCTCGGCCGCGATGGCCGCCAGTGCCATGCGCTGCGCATTCACCTCCGCATGCAGCTGTGTCAACTCCTCCCGCAGTGCCCCCATCTGCGCCGCCTGTGCAGCCTCGCACTTGTTACAAACTGACACAAATATAACACTAATTCTCATGTCTGCACTGGGCTTGCAGCCCAACAACATGGGACTTGCAGCCCAACAACATGGGACATTCAGTAAAATTGCAGTGGTGACGTGCAAATGAACGCCGAACACTGCTGCATGCAGCCCAGCAAGCGGAATGTGGCTCGTTTCATACTTTTCATCAACACTCAATGGTTTGGGACAAATTATGCGGGACCCTCTACAAACTGTTGATGTCTGTTCACCCACTGTCATAGGCGGAGAAACACCCATATGACGCGCCGTTTTGACAACCCATGCTGTGTTCAGCTCAGTGCCACTGTCAAGGGGGCTGCCCGCACCTGGCGATTGAAGTCTTCAGCGATGGCCTGGTTCTGGGCCTCCAGCGTTTCGGCGACCTTGCGCTGGCCGCTCATGCCACGCAGCAGCTCGTACTTCTCCTGAGTCAGCTCATCGATGTACTGCTGCAGCGCCGCAAACCTGTCCCGGTCGCCGGTCGCCGGCCCGGCCACGGACACCGGCGGAGACGGCCTCAGCCAGGACCCCGGCCCGTAATCCCCCCCATTCTGTGCAGCTGCAGTTCCAGATGGCCCAACACCGTCATGGTCGCTCTCGCTGTCTCTGCTCGCATCGCGTTCTGCCGACGGCCGGGGTGCTGTGGCCAGATCTGCTAACAGCGGCCGGGATGGCTTCGCCCAGGGTTCTGCGCTGTTGCTGTCTGCGTCCGCCTTCCGGCCTGCAGAATGCAGTAGGACATCAGACAATGTTCCCTGGTTGCACTGGAAAAAGTCGCTTCGACCATGCAAGTCCAGTACAGGTCTGCTCACAGCCACAGCCACCTACCAACAGTATGCCATTGAGGTGCGGTTACACAGGGTGGCAACTCACCTTCTGCTGCAGCTGGATGCGCTGTGGGGGCAGCTGTGGGTGGCGGCGGGCCGGACACGCCAATTGAGGCTGTGGCAGATGAAGTCATAGCTGTTTGGGCCTGCCAAAGCGGCGACGTCGGATACTGAGAGGCCTTCCTGACTGCGCCTTGCTGTGGAGGCTGTTCGGAGTCCTGGCTCCCCCTGGCTTCGCCCCCGCTGCCGTTCCCAGGAGAGCTGAACCACGGTTGTTTCCTTGGGCCTGGGCTGTTTGACAGCACCGCATCGAATAGGTCCGCAAAGCTGCTGCCGGCCTCACTTGCATGTGCCCCTGCCCCAGAGTACAGCGGTGCCTGCTTGTCTGGCGTTGACCCGCCACCATGTGAGCCTGCTGCAGCGCCACCGCGGTTGCCAAGCCAGCCCTTGTCTTTGGGCAGACTGCTGTCAACCGCGGCATGCCCATTACTTTCTGCTGCACTGCTGTCACCTGCACGCCTTCCCAGGTAGCCATCAGACAGCGTGGAGTACCCATTCGAGCTGCTGCGTCCCTGCGTCAACCAGGGGCCCATCGTGGCAGCTCCTGAGGCCGAGCTGGAGGGCCCGGGAGAGACACTGTCAAGTCGGTTGAGGCCTGCGCTGCGACTGACCGGCAGCACTTCTGCCGGATCTGGCTCCTGCTGCCTGGCTGGTGAGGGGCTGCTGGCCTCGAGCCTCGAGGGGGACAGATACCCGTCTGACAGCGCTGCATAGCCACTTGCAGCAGGTATTGCAACGCTCTCCACTGCTGGTGCACTCTCCGCCTGAGCAACTGGAGAATCCTGGGCCAATGAGGGCGCTGAGCTGAGCGCAGGTGCAGGCCTCTGTGGAGACGCACTCTCCTCCAATGGCTTCAAGCCAGCAATTATTGATGGCTGGGAAGCTGAGCTTGCAGCAGGAGACGAGGTGGGCACTGATGGGACATCCTGTGCAGGACCATCAGGATTGCTACTGCTGAGCTGGGCTGGCGGTGGCTGCAGCTCCTCTGCAGGATGCATAATGCTGCCAAAGGGGTCCCTTTCCAGCTTTGCAGTGCTGCTATCGGCTCCTTCCTCCTCCACATGCTCCTGGGTGATGTCAGGTCCATCTCTACCTGACATGGTCAATGCAGATGTGACCTGTCCACTGCTGCTGCTGCTGCTGCTTTGGCTCCTGCCCCCGCTCTGGTAAGGGAGACCGCTGTGCGGGGCATCCCTTGTCTGCTGTGGTATCGTGGGCGGTTGGGACATTGTGAAGTTGAACTGTGGGGGTGGCGGGGGCAGCGGTAACGGTGGCGGGGCGGGAAGGGGTATGAACAGTGAGCCCCTTGATGATGATGTGCCAGGTGCTGCAAGCGGCTTGGTCGATGGAGCAGCGAGCGCTGCAGCTGCAACGTGATCTTTCCGGTTGTCACCCGCAGGCACAGCTGGCTGTTCTGCATGGAACAGAGGGGGCGGGGTAGAGGCGGCTGTGCTGCTAGCCACCTGCAAGACTTCTGCAGTTTCCTGCCCACTTCTGGAGGATGGAAGGCTGCCTTCAGGCCCCTCTGACACTGGCTCCCTTCCTCCTGCACTCTCTTGGTGTGATCCACCAGTGGTGACTGGTACCAAATGTGCATTTGCAGCTTTGCTGTGGTTACTCTGCTGCGCAATACCCCCATCGCTTGGCTGAGGAGGCGATGTTGGTTGAAATGCTTCGCTAGAACTGGGGTTTTCTGCACCAAGATTCTTGTCGACCGGGGGTGTTTTTGATCCCTTGGCTTTGCCTCCCGCTTTCTGTTTACGAAAAGCTTCGAGCTGCAACGCCAGAAAAAGTTTGTCAATCAGTGGAACAGTAAAATTCAGAAGACCTTGATGATAGTTCATGCCCAAACAGAAACACAGACATACAATAACCCTGAGAGTAAACTTGATGCCATGATTATTAACTGTTGCAGTGAAAACCACCAGCGATAAAATCCTCAGCATAGGGAGCAATACAGGAAAGCTCCAGTCAAAAGCTCAATCTGCAGAGGACAGCCGTTCATCGGAGGGACTTGCAGGCACGGTAACTTCACAATGTACGACAAATATTATACCACGCACCTTCCTTCGACCAGCTTCAGCCAAGTCCTTCTTGTTGTGCGCCTTACTCTGCGCCATGCTGGGGAAGACTTCAAAGATAGAAGGGAGCAGCTATCCTGGAGTCCAGTTCAACCGCAACAAACAACTCAGCAAAGCATCTTGAACACATTGGTTTCCCAACTCTTTCGAAGTCCAATGTAAGAATAGAATTGTTGTCAAGTTTGCATGTCAAGACGATGGCATGCAAGACTGCTTAGTCATCATGACCACGACTCATAAGGCCTTCCTTTGTGTCTCGATGAGCCATTCCCAAACTAATTCAGTTGTTTTATGCCAATCGACACTCAGTAATCACCTTGCCACCCTCTGCATCGAGGTCTTAGTTTGTTCTTCAACTGTGAGCACTGATGGTGCAAAGACAAGTTCTAGCTAATGATGCCGACAACTGCAATGTCGATAATGGGAGCGATTCTGAAGGTTTGTGCTTGTTTCATGTATCAAGATTTGCTCGTTTTCCCCACGATTTCAGACGTCACATTATCTCCACGCTGACGATCATTGCGAGATCATAAGAACTCCACGCTTCTCATGTGGTGCAGAGGATGATGCAGCACACTCGGGATATGAACCGTTGGAAAGCGAAGACCTAGCGCATGTTGGTTCACAAAATTCTCATGAAGGTATACACATTTGCAGCGACAGTTACAAGCAGGCCTGCTCGCTACAGCTCGACTCACTAACAAAGAGGAGAAGCATTAATTACAATGCAACGTTTCGCAGGGAATGGTGAGGCCAATGGTGCAGCTACGTATGCTCCTCAATCAATCCTGGATGACAGGACAGCTGCACATCTTGCTAGGTTGGCTCAAGAAGCTCGAGGACCAACAAATTCCGATAGTTCTACAGCTCCAGGTGAGGCCATCTGCTTGCCTCTGCAAACAAACACACTGTGTCTGCCACACAAGAGACAAGCAGGGATGATATGTCATATTTGTGCCGCCAGTTTCTTTGCTAGTGATGTGATGATTTGTGCATCAGAGAGTACCGGAAGTCATGTGGATGCGGGCACGCTGGCAGCAACAGCAAGGGCATTGAGCGATGGATGTCAGCCTTTTGACTTTGCTGGTTGGGGCACATCAGCCATAAGCACAAATGCAGCTCTTGGCTCTAGCGAAGGGAGTCCTCATGGTGCCACAAGAGATCAGAGACAGCACGGCAGAACTTTGCAACCCTTGCCAAAGGTATTTTCTAGACCTCCACCTGTCTGAGTCCCCTGAGTGCAACATATGGTAGAGCACCAGAACTGCATCAGACGCAAGCTTGATGATTTTGTGCCAGTGGGTTTGGCAAAGAGCAGTTGCGATTGTGAGCTGGCTTTCAGGTGGTCATATCAACGTCAAGTACCAGGAGCAGTGAGGACGGGGACGTAATGACGATGACAGAGGAGAAACGCACAGCAATTTTGGGTGCAATGAAGAACTTCAGCATAGATTACATGCCACAATGGGCGACAGTGGTCCCAGAGAAGACATGGGTGGGGGTGCTCAGGGATAGCCATGGGTCTGCCAATGAAACAAAATCAGGACCACACGAGTCGTCATAAATCAACAATGTACATTAATATATAGATCAAAATATGGATTCAAAATATGCCATAATAAGTCATTATTTAATAATGACAATAGAAACACCATGATCAGCATCTCCAGACTGGCCTTGTGTGATAACCAGTGTCTGTCAACAATTCACAAGAGCTGCAGTATTCATGTTTTGACAACTGTCTTCTTTCCAACTGCCGGCATGCCTTTTTCCTCTGTCTAGATGCTTTAACCGCCCAATGCAAAGGCTGGGAATGTGGAGCCTGAAGAGCTCCCATCACTGCCAGAAGCTGCAGTGGATGCACCTGCATTCCACTGGACTTCAAGCGCGGCATATCTATTTATTATATAGAATGTCCCAACCCCACAGTGTGAAGAACATGGCCTTCTGCAGTTCACATCACAAAAACTTCGACGGACAGGTCACCTGCCAAAATAAATGAAGAGTGGAAAATGCCACAAAGGTGCTGCTAGACGTGCCCAGTCCATAAGGACTGAAAAATGTGTGTTAATAATAATTATCATCATGATAAAGTTACCTGCCACTCTGTTGGCAGCCGCAGATGATGCAACGTTGTTGGCAGAAGAAGCGCCCGTTGCGGCGCCTTTGCTGGTGGCAGATGCAGCAACGCTTGGTAGCCGCCCTGCAGCCGCCGCGGAACCCTCTGCCGACCCCTTGGTTGCCGCTGCACAACACATTTCCCTCGATGACCTTGCAGGACGTTTGAAAACAATGAGGTGTCACAGCGCAGTGAAACACTGTCAGCAGGTCAATGAACCTTAGCGTGGATCCCAACAAGTCTGTGAGGTATGACATATCACAGCATTGTGAGTTGCTTGTGCGATATTTTGCTTCTGTCAAGACTTGCTTGTCTTCAGTGCCACACTGCAGTGTCAAGAAGACACCCTTTCCTCCTTGCTCTGTCTTTCTTGCACATGGTCTCCTTCGTGCTTGCCCCCTCTGCATCAGCATGTGCCAGCACAATTGCTGTAAAGGGAAGCCGCATGAAGATATTTCTGAGAGCTTGAGGGGGTCACCTGCAGCAGAGCTGACTGCATTGTTAGGCCCCACAGCCACAGAAGTGGCCGTGCCACCGCGCCTGTCCGCATTCACATTTGTCACTGCCCTGTTGGCTGCCACCGTTGTCGCGGCTGCAGTGACACAGCAGACTCAGAACAACGGATGATGGCCAGAAAAGCTGCAACACGCTGCCTGCAGTGAAAAGATCGTGTCCCATTTGGTGGCCAAATGAACACTGGGAGAACATGCCGGCTTGACACAGGCACTTCTCTTGCCGCCTATGTGAATCTGTGAATTAACTCTCACGAAGCTTTTTTAAAGTTAGAGATGTTTCCAGCATCGCAATCTCTGAGCAGCGCCATGCAGACAGGAAGGGAACAACTCAGGAATCTCTCTGCCTCTTGCTCTGATCCTTCCCATGGCAATCAGGCCTCCATCAGTGCGATGACATCAAGGACAACATCAGAGAGTTTTACCTGAGCTGGCAGCCTCTTCAGCAGCAGCGGCTGCGCTGCTGCCCTGGGTGCCGCCAGCATCGATCTGGGCATTCTGGCCGCTGCCACCAGTCGCGCTTGAAAATTCGCCCCCGCCTGCCGCCGTGGAACTCACTGCCCCATTGGCTGCTGCTGCCGCACCTGTGCTGAAAATAGACATGTTGAATCTGTTGAAGACAAAAACAGGAATGGCATGACACTGAAATGGCACAGGAGTGCTACAGGCGGTGAACGATACTATGGCAGGGATCCCAAGATTTGATACGTTATCCAAGATTGCAGGCGCTTAAAGGATTCTTGTGTTTTTGAACAGGTGAAATGATGGCTGTGCAGATGAGTGCTATTATGCCTCATGGAAAAGGAAGGGACTTTGATGTGACAGAGTGCCAACTGCAGGCCCACCTGATGCTGCACTCTTGGAGGCAGTAGCGCTCACAGAGGCATCCTTTTTGGCAGCTGCAGCTGCTGTGTCTGCTCCGAGAAACACACATCACCTTCAATTTCTAATCATGGACTTCAAAACTCATTGAAGACTGAACATGCAGAAAAAAGAAATGGGCGCTCAGTGGAAGCTGTGCCCACGTGCTGCCTTGTCTTGAGCTGTTGTGTGATCTTGTTACCTGTGACGGCCTTGCTACCACCCTCCACGGGGCCGGCTCCAGTCACAGATGCCTTCTTGCTGGTGGATGCCTTGGCAGTGATATCGCCTGCTGCCGCTGCTGAGGCTCCAGACAGACCCGCGGCCACAGCTGAAATGCAAATCGGGGGTTTCACTGAAGCAGCTGAACAGGGACGCTGGGCTCACATTGAGCAGGCGTACAATTTTGTTCCAGACCTAGCCTAGTGTACTCAAGCATGTGAACTCCATGCAGGCTCTTGTGCGACATCTGCGGTGTGGGGGTCCCTGCTCCTGCATTTGGTGACATTGAAACAGCATCAGAAAATGTGGCTAGAGCTAGAGCTACCTGCAGTAGCTGCTGACTCTCCTGCAGCAGCGGCCTCTGCACTGGCTGTGCCAGCATCGCCTTGCAGGGCGGCTGACACACACGCAGACACACACACAGGAAAAAGTTCAGAATTGTGAAGCAACTGAGAGTACTTATTTTGCATAAACCTGAGAGGCCCATCAGGATGTGGGCAGGATGCCATGTGATACAATGCTGCAAGCAATGCTGCAATGGCTGACTGTGAAGATCATGTCCACCATGCAAAGTAGAAAACAGGGTTAAATCACCTGCGGCAGCGGCAGCTGTGTGGCTGGCTGCAGCAGCGGCTGCAGTGGCGGCGGATGTGGCTGTGCCATTGAAAGCAGCATCGGCTGCTCAATGCGACACACATTGATTGTCAAACAATTGAAGACTTGCCCTTGTTGATCCATCACAAGCATTTTCTGGGAGTTTGGGGGTGGAAATTGTCTGGAATTTCATGCGAAGTGGTCAGCAACGCACCTGCAGCTCGGGCGGCACCACTTGCGGCTGCTGCTTTGATGGCGGCAGAGACGGCTCCATTCGTGCCTGCACCCATCAGCAGTGCCCTTCTACGACATCTCTGGTCCTTCTGTTGCCATTTTCAGGGGAGCAGCACAGCTTGACGTGTGCAGGAAGGAACTGGTTTGCAGAGAAGCAGGGTTGGCTGAAGGAGGGACGAACTCGTTGCTGTTGCTGCAGCAGTCGCCGCAGCAGCAGCCTTTCCTGCTGCTAAAGCAGCGGCAGTGCCGGCGTTGGGAGTGCCTGAAGCTGTGGGCGAGTTGGTGAGGCTAGAATCTGCCTGAGAAGGCGAGACGGCCGTGACGGTGGACGAGTTGGCGGTCGCCTGGTGCAAAAGCCTTCCCATACGATGCCGCCCAGATCCTGCGCAATTAGGCATTTTTGAGTAATGCTGAGGGTGCAGGACTGTGCGTATTGATTGTTCATTGATCCACCAGACGGAAATCAATACTCCAAGATGGTCCGCACCTTGGCTAAGATCGCGGCCTTCGGCAATTCCTTGCAGGACAAAAGCCATTATGCAAACAAAAATCTTCTGTCGTGTCGTCATCATCTTCGCAGCCTTCAATTTGAGCGAAGGATCGTGAAGGATTTTCGGGTCTGGGAGTCTCACAATATCGGTGATGTCGGACCTTGCTCTTACGCGATTGAGACGTTGAGTCGTGTCCAAATAACTCCAAGAAATATTGAAATTCGTTTGATCGCGGGCGCGTTATCTTGGTCCCGGCAAACTGTTGGCTGATATTCTTGGACCGTTCTCCGCCTCCTTCGTGGCTTCCTACGGCAAGGAAGCTGCGTCTTCCTCACTCCGTAGAACAGTGATGCTGAGCCCACATGTGCGAGCGACTGAAGACATTCCGACGACGATGCTTGCGAATGATGATGAGTGGAGAAAGGGTCAATTATGTGTATTGACTGGTGGCGTCCGAGAGGAAATCCGTGAAACTCTGCCAAATATTGTAGTGTCCAGGACCTGACTGCGTGCTCGCCGGACTCCTCGTAAAGCAAGACGACGTTGACATGGTGTTTAAAAGAAAATATTTATTTGTTGTACCAGTAGGTACGAGTTCAAATGACTGTTCATGCACCCGTCGATGCTAACTACTCGGCTGCATGCTGTGCCTGCTTTGGGTTTCTTCAGGCTACTAAACCGTTTATGATACTTCAACCGCCTCTTCATCAATCTGGAATGCATCCAAAGTGTGGTTGCGGTCTGTATTTCCGTTCTCAGAGCCAAAATATTTTGGACTTACAGGTGCATAGCCTGGAATGCAGTGGTGCACTGCGGACGTACAATGCGCCGTTTGAAAGAGCTACTTGCCCAGCGGAAATCAGCAGCTCCAGCTGAAAAGGCAAGCTCATCAGGAGGAGCAAGAAATGCAGAGAATAGAAGCGAAGTGCAACTCAGTGGCCAGGAGGCAACAGTACTACTTCCCTGGCCCTCTTCGGCCCCAGATGCTGGTCCAGCATACTCTGAGCAAGAAGAGCTCCTAGCAGCAGGGATCTCTGGTGTTGCGAGTTTGGAGGTGCGCATGATTTTTTAGGGAAACTTCATGGCCAGCGGAATGTCATTCCGCGCCAGCGGAAACGAGCAGATATACACTGAATGCTTCGCTCTGGCAGGGTCCAAGAAGGTGGGACCGGAAATTTCGCCAGTCCAATAAATCAGTTTGTGCACCGCCTCTGTGCAAGGAACAGCCAGAGGGCATATCATCCCTTCCCAAGGACCCACTTCGAGGTTTCGAAGCACTGCATGCTTCAGTAGCTGACAGGTTTGTCGTACAACTTAATTTCTTTATCACGGATGTTAGGCAGTGATGCTTCGAGAACCGAACCTGCCAGCCATCAGCAGAAGTGGAATCTATCCTTGTGAATGAATGAATGAATGAATGATTTAATGCTGCAGGGATGAGGCAGCTGTAGGCTCTGCTGATGACGATCTTTTTGATTGGGACCCCAAGGAAAAGCAGTCTTCAGAGCCTCATCATGCCAATGGATCTAGAGGCAAAGGAGAAAGGAAAAAGAAGGTGGCTATTTCATCGCCTGCAAAGAAACGGGGAAGGAAGGCGGCCTTTAAAGAAGCGGAAGGTTCGGCAGATATGCGGCTTTCTTCTTGCAGGCATGTGCAGTAATGGGGATCTGGCAGATTTGAACACTTATTTGGGATGCTGATGATGCAGGTGCTATCGATGAAGACCACGCACAAGCTGCACCAAATCTTGAGAATGCTCCTAGTGATGGTGTGAATGAACCTTTGGTACTGCTTGCACCGACAGATGATGGTGAGCTCGTGCTGGCTCATCCCTGCCCATCCCAGAATTGGTGATCAAACTCATGCTCAATGGAGCATGAGTTTGATCTGTGCAACCTGTATCCACAGAATTGGTTTGTGTAGTGCTGCCCAAAAGAATGCTGATGTTCAGACTGTGCTAGCTACTGAAGTGCACATCCTGTTGACAGGGACACAGGTGAGGCTTGAAGTGCCCGGCAGCATCAACAGGTACCTGCGTGAGTATCAACGAGAGGGCATCCAGTTCCTCTTCAGGCAGTATGCAGCAAACCAGGGTGCCATCCTCGCTGATGACATGGGACTCGGCAAGGTTGCTTCTGATGCGCTTTGGAAATGCTTTTCCATGTGTGATCCCGCACATCCTACTGTTCAGGGTCATGCCATCATTGCCATGTATGCCTAGGTGTCTTCTACAGCTGGGTGAAACCTTTCCTGATGGTAACATGGCTGTTTCATTTGTGATGGCAGACAGTGCAGACAATTGGTTTTGTGGCCGCAATTCTTGGCAAGATGGGCACAAATGCTGACTTGCAGCCTGTCCGCGCTGATGCAAACGCCAGGTACCTTCTGTTCGCGGTCAACCTGAACTCCCTTTGCAGTTAATTGCAACCGGAGGTGTTTCTGCTTCGTCATGGTCTTTGGGATACAATTTTTAAGGTTTGCATTTGCATGTTGAAGGGTATTGTTGTCTTTTGCTGTGTTTGAAGATGGTTGCTCTCTATGCATGCAGGCCAAAGCTGATACTGATAGTGGCCCCAAGCTCGGTGGTCACAAACTGGCAGCGCGAATTCTCTACATGGGGTGCCTTTCGTGTGGCAATCTATCATGGATCATCCAGTAGCAAAGAAGCAGCTATGCAGAGCATCAATCATGGCACAGCGGAGATCATTTTGACCACATACGACACACTCAGGTGCACATTCATTTCAGAATATGATCGACTTCGCAACTGCTTCAGATTATACTGGGACGAGCTGATTGCTGGTGTTTGCCAATCTCAGGAACAACATAGACATGATGCGTGAGATTGACTGGCATGCGGCGATCTTTGATGAGTGTCACAAGCTGAAGAACAAGAGAACAACGACAAAGAGTGACAACATCAGCACCTATGGTGCTGCCAACTCGTTGCGCACAAAGCGCCGTTACGGACTGACTGGGACCGCAATGCAGGTCTCTCGATTTTTTCCGCCTCTTTCTGACCTGCATATCACCTTTGAATGAGAAGGCTTCTCCTATTCCTTTGCATTGCATAGTAGGTTGCTTTGATACCCATGCTTTGTTTCTTAAATTACATTGCTGTTCAGAATGATTATGGAGAGCTTTGGTCCCTGCTGCATTGGGCAAATCCAACCAGAATGGGAGACTGGGAGCAGTTTCAGGACTTCTACGTGAAACCTCTGAAGGAAGGCCAAAGGCGAGACTGCACTGATCTGCAGCTGGCCAAGGTAGATCCCACAACATTCCATTGTTTTCCTTTCACCCTCAAAGTCTTTTGGCAAATGACTTTGCATCTGGCTAGGGAAGCGTGGTGAAAAGAATGTATTACAGTTGTTGGACATGTGCACATGCAGGCTCATCAGAGACAGGAGCGGCTGGACAAACTTCTGCAGCAATTCATGCTGCGTCGCACAAAGGAATCAACCATCAAAGATCAGCTGCCCAAGAAGACGGACAACATTGTCTTCTGCAAGCTCGCAGCCCTTCAAATGCGCGCTTACAGGCAGGCTGCTGCATGCCTCTCTGATATAAGAGCCTTGATTTTATCAATTGCTGTTATGCTGCTTTGTCTTGGATATCAGCCTCCTTTCCAGATCAGTTGCCAAGGCTGAATGGGAGTTTCGATGATATTGCATGCATCGTTCCACATCACAGGACCCTGAATTTCATCGGTTTAGAGTCCCCTGTCCACATATGTAAAAGGGTCAAGAACGCGTCAGGGATATTATGTGTTGCATGCAGACGGGTTCTCAACACCCCAGACTTCCAGCTCCTAGTGCGCTCAGAGGAACAGTGCGACTGCGGCAGCGGTGAAATCAGGGCCAAGTGCTGCTATACTGAAGCGCGCCCTGAAGAGGGTGGCGTCCTGTGGCCACACTTCCACCGCTGCACCTGTGACAACGCCTATGATGAGTGTTCAAACCCCAAGGTGAGTCCCTCATCTCTGAGAGCACAAAGACGACAGCTTCCTCTCGTGTGTCATTCTTTTCAAGCAGCGAGGCAGGCTGCCCTGCCGTGGATTTCCAAATGACATTTCACGATGCTGGAAATGCAGGGATGCAAACGGCACAGACCAAATGGCTGTGAGTTTGGGCGGCTGAGGTGCCCATACTGCTTGGTGCTGCCGTGCCTGACAATCCTGCAGAAGATCTCCAACCATCTGGAACTGATCAAGGGTAGGCCAGCGACTCTGAATGGAAATGACCAGTGAAAGTCCCCGTGACAGGCACCTCATCCATCTATGCTTTCCCGTAATGTCCTGCTTTCTGGTTTGAGACATGCTCTGTTGGCACAGCACTCTTTTCATTTGAGCTCTCACAAGTCTCTTTGCAGCGACAATCTTGCATGAGATACCCGATTTCTGCCACGGAGTGGCGCTCCGTGGGACTTGTTAGATGTGGTTTGTCATTGCTTAGGGCACATCAATGCATCAGCAACCGCAACAGTCCGAGAAGATAGTCACGGATGCTGATTTTAATTGTCTTTACACTGCGGCCGTGCAGTGGACCCAGAGGACAAGAGTGTTACGGAGGATGAGTGGGCGCTGCCGCGGGCAAAGGAGTTGGCGCAAATGGTGTTTGGGGAGGACCTAGAGGAGGCGGCGGGGGACACCCTGGACAGGAACTTCCTGCACCTGTCCAGCAGCGCGCACTGCGGCAAGATGGCCGCCCTTGAGCACCTGCTGCAGCTCTGGTCCTCTGCTGGCAACAACAAGGTGGACTTTCCTGTCTTTGCTATGCTTAGAGGATCTCACAGGGACTGTTCTCTGCACTGAAGCATCACTGGGCAAGTAACACTTGGATGATCCAGAATGAGTGAGCAGTATGGAGTTCCTATTTGTCACTGGATACATAGAACATTGCTTCAACACAATATCTTGGACCGTGATGAGACTATTGCTCCCCTAAGCACTTTTTAGATTTGTTGAGCTTGTTTCTCGTTGTGTGCTGATGCCTGTGAAGTGTGATGTCAACGTGCAGGAGTGGCGTTGTCTTGATGTAACTTATGTCTTTATGGTGTGCGAGGACTTCTGTGGCAGTATGCGGACATGTGCGCAGGTTCTGGTGTTCTCACACAGCGTGAAGATGCTGAACATCATAGAGCAGCTGATCGTACGGGCAGGCTACCACTATGCGCGGCTGGACGGCTCCACCAAGCGCGAGGAGCGGCAGGCATTGTGCGACAGTTTCAACCAGTCCCCCTCCATATTCCTGTTCCTCATCTCCACCACTGCCGGCGGCCTGGGCCTGAACCTTACTGCTGCCAACAAGTATGAATCCCTCATTCCTGCCTGTACCAGTGGCTCTGCTTGAAGTTGTGCCCACTTGAGCGCATCATGCTGGTGTCATCCACACTGTGTGGTGGTGTCAACAGAGGCGCTTGCATGATCCTGCAGTAGTCTTCTTCTGTTGTGACTTCCCTGCCGCCGCTTCAGGAATTTGTGCAAGCCACCATGCTTATGCCGTTGGAGGTGTCAGGGACAGAGACAGAGCCAGAAGACTCATCATCATCTCTATTCTCTGTGGGGTGAAGCTGGGAGGACGGCCGTGGCATGCAGGGTGGTGATCATCGACCCGTCTTGGAACCCGGCCCATGATCTGCAAGCGCAGGACCGAGCGTTCCGCATTGGCCAGCATCGTGATGTCAGCGTCTACAGGCTCATTGCTGCAGGCATGCCTCTGTCATCCCCAATAGCTCTCCCTATACATTTAGGATTCCCTACCCTATAGCACTCCCCCATAGTCATCGCATGATGTACCTGGAGAACTCAATGTTGTCACCTCTCTTGACGGGACCAATGCAGATCCTTGAATTAGCCGTTGTGCAAAGAATGACAAAGACTCAGGGCCAGGCTGGCCTGCAGGCACACTGGAGGAGATGATCTACACGCGCCAGGTGTACAAGCAGCAGCAGTCCGCGGTGGCCACTGAAGGCAGCAAGGAAACTCGCTACTTCTATGGTACTTGCCTTTCCCTGGCGTGCATCTCTATCTATGTGTATTTCTTCATAAAGGACTGCTTTACCCTTCCTCTAACCAAATGGTCAGAAACGAAGGGAAATGCGGAGGCAATTAGTCACATTGGGGTGCAGATTGTTGATGTTTTATGTACATGAACACAGAATACACTATTATGATGAGTGTGTGAATGCATGTGCAGGCGTGCAGGGCGACCGTGGCAACAAAGGGGAGCTCTGGGGCATCACTAACCTGTTCAAGGAGACAGCAGACAGGGTGAATGCACATGAGATCTTTGACCAGGAGCGACAGCCGACACGCTACCGCATCCAGCAGTGCGATCCTGAGGACATGGGTATATCTCTTCCCTCTCGGCACTCACTGTCCTGCATAGCTGCAGTGTGTTGCCATGTGTCTGTCGTACAGCACCTATCACTTATTGACTGCCCATCTCTACTGTCTGATGAATGAGACAGGTTGAGGCAGTGCAGGGTTAAAGGCCTGGATGCATCCTGCTGCAGGGGCTGTGGATGAGATGGGCAGCAAGGCGAAAGCAGCGCAGGCTGCAGAGGACATCAAGGTGGAGGATGCAGGCCTGCAGCAGCTAGCTCAGCGCATCCAAGCAGAGGCGCTGGGCCTTCAGGAAGAGACTGGCACAGCAGCCCAACAGCCTGTCAATGATCATGAGCTGGAGAAGCTCAATGTGCGTTGCCCTGTGGTTGCATTCTCCCTTGGAAAAACCTGGCCACCACGGCCCCTGAAGTTGGTCACGTTAACGTAAGCACTTTGCTGTGCTGAACTCCGCAATCTTGCCTTGAATTCATTGTGCTGCACCGCATATCTAGCGCGGAGGTGTCTGTGTATTCTTGAGTTATTTGAACCTCTTCATCTTAATTTACATGTGCAGGACATGGGTGCGTTGGGCATCCACTCGCATGACCGGCTGTTGGGTGGCACCAAGAAGGACCGGGCACGCGCGTGTGAGGCTGCACTCAAGCACGCCAAGGACCTGGAAGAGGAACCTCCCGAGCCGGCCGCGCTGAGGGCCGCTGCCGACGGCACTGCACCTGCTGTTGGACTGACTGCTACTCAAGCCAACAAACGGGTGAAGAAGTATGCAGGTCTCTCCTTTTGCAAGGCTGCATGTCAACTTGCACTGATGCTTGATGCTGCATGTGTACGAGTAGTCCTCCTCCAGAGCTGAAAAAAATGTTCCCTGTATGCAGTGCACGAGGTCCAGGGGGGGGTTCACAACAGTTGGGAGAGACATTAGGATCTTGAACTTTGTTGAACGTTGTGTGCAGGTGAACAAGACGCAAAGAGCGCGGCAGCGGTCAGGGTCATGTCGCAGCTGGAGTCACTGGCAGCCTGGAAGGGCATGGATGTGACAGACATGGCATACAAGCTCATTGCCATGACTACCGCACAGCGCACCCAGCTGCGGCAGGAGTATGCAGCCGCAGACCACGGCCTCATGTCACAGCCTGGCTGGAGCACGCTGTACACTGGTAGCCCATAGTGTGGAAGTAAATTAGGCTCAGGTGGTACATTGCTTGTTGCGCATGCGTTGCACTTTCCCTAGTCTGAAAGGCATTAAAAAGGGCCTTTTTAAATGGCGGCCTCAAGTGTGCCTTTGGCGCTGTAGAGTATCTGAATTGCATTGTATAATAATTGTAACGTATGTAGAGTGCTAAGATGAGTACACAGTGAAGGACTTGAAGTTTATGCTGCTCTTACGACCCTCAAGAATGAGGATAGAGTCTGCCTATTCGGATTGTCCTCAGGACGACGTTCGACAAACGCATGCACCTGCCGAATGATTGTACAAGCCAGGTTGTCGTGATGCACGATGCAGAAGTATTGCTTTTAAGAGAGGCATCAACATATGTAAGGGCATATTTTGTGGCGTCAAGACCTTGATCTTCTTGTCCAAGGTTCAACTGCCGTACAGTGCCTAATCCGATGAGGGCTCGAAAGGACGCCAAATGCGGAGATCATTGATGTCCGCTGAAAAGACAATGTTCTTGCTCGCGTGGATCCTACTGCTGGCCTGTATCAGAGTCCAAGGGCAAGTGGGCGCTGGTGATATCTCAGCTGGAGCTCAAATACTGGAGAGTCCAAGTCCACCCCCCAGCGTGCCAAGTCCACCTCCACCTCAAGGCACACTCTGATTTCACAAATTAATTGCTTCAAATGCAATCAATGATTTCGCTTCGAATTTGAAATGACTGCTTTGCATCTAAAAAGGTTTGATTTCAAGATTCCATGAAAGAGGTGTAATTGCCTGTGCCCTTTGACAGGCAGCGCGTCTCCCTCACCATTCTTGCCTTCTTCTTCACCACCTGCTCCACATCCTCTGAGTCCTCCGGCTTATCAGTCTGTACCAGGTTAGATCCCATATCTGGAGCTTCTCTCCTGATCTGCTGTAGTACACTTTCAGGCCGTCTGTAGCAGGCAAATCTTAAGGCTGAAGCTTAAGCCCACTGCTTCCTCATTGACAGGTGGCTTCCAATATGACAGTGTGAAGGTACTTGCCAACGCAGGCGAGGCAGGGAGCTTGATAGGGGCCGGCACTCAGGACGCAGGTGCCAGACCTTCTGTGTCATTCGTCACCTCCTCGCCTCCAGCGCTCGAGGCAAGGTTTCTCCTGGGGCCCTTCTAACACTGAGGCCCCTGACGGCATGCTCTCTGGTCCAGTGCGCTTGCCATCTTGCCAAGGGTAGTGCAAGCACGGAAACCTGCAATTGATTGATTGCACGGACAATGTGTGGCAGAGACTATCAGCACGCCGCGATCATCATGGGCATCATAGTGTCCACTATGGTGTCCGCCAGCACTGAGGGAGGTGAACTCTCCCCATGAGAGTGGTAGAGTGGAATATAGGAAAGTGGAGAAGCTTCCCTTATTCACGAGTCAACAAGATCTGGGGGTGCATGGTCTAGGGACCCCTCGTGCCTGCACCACCCCTTGCAACAGTCAGCGGCCAGGTGCCCGCCTTGCCTGTACTGCCGCCACTGCCGGAGCTCGCTCCTACTCCAGCAGCCGCGCCCACCAGTACATCACCCGTGCTATCAGCCCCAGCATTCAACTTGACCACTGGTTTGCCCCAGGAAACTCCTCCAGCCGCGCCCACCAGTACCTCACCCGCAATATCAGCCCCAGCATTCAATTTAACCACTGGATTGCCCCAGGAAACTCCTCCAGCAGTACAACCGCCACAGCCAGCTCCTGAACCAGCAGCAGCAGCAGCGCCTGCCGGTGCCCTGCCTGTGCTGTCAGCTCCTGCCTTCAACTTGACAAGTGGGTTGCCACAGGAGACTCCTCCAGCGGCGCCTGTGCCACAGCCGGCAGCTCCTCCTCCTCTAAAACCACCAGCTGTACGTCCCCTTTTGCCTTCTGCTCCTTTGTTATCTGCTGAGAACTCTGGTGAGCTGTCTTGCAGCAGCCTTTGCTGTGGCCAGAAGCTGCAGCTTGACTTTTATGCTCAAGATTGCCCTACCGCAGAAGCAAAGCTTTGACTTGCAGGGCATGTCCACATCGCTTGGTACCTTCGGGCACTACAACTACATGTTTGTAGTGCAGTCTGATGTTTCCAGCTGGTATTGGGGTATGCGTTCACAAGGTATGAATTTATGGCTCTGTGCGCAGGCAGTGGAACCCGTGCTAGCGGCACAAGCGCCCTACATCACACCGTCGCCCTCAACATCGCTGTCGCCTTCTCCCGGAGACTCCCGGCCCGCGCCACAGCCGCAGCCAACTCCTTTACCAGCAGCAGCGCCTCGCAGCGCTTTGCCTGTGCTATTTGCGCCCGTCCCCAACCTGCCCATTGGGCTGCCCGGAGAGACTTCGTCTGCCCATGCCCCTCTGCCACAGCCGCAGCCTCCTGCTCCCTTGCCGACCCCTGTGGTATACCCCACACATCACCCAACCAGAGTGCCGCGGCGCACAATTTTTTGTATGCATCCTCACCGGAGGTTTTCTGCAGCTGCAGCAAATCCTGGGTGAGGCTGCGTACGGCATTGTGCGCCGCCAGTCACCTGCAATCACCTCTCCCCGCCCAGAGAGGACTGCCAAGAACGGCAGCAATAACTCGGCACGCCGGGATGTAGCCAGGCTGCTTTGGTGGCTTGAGTTGCCGAAACCAACACTGTGGCAATCCCACAGTCCGCAGTCGGGTATGGGAGCTTAAGCCACCGAAGCAGCTTGGCCACATCCAGTGTGCCAAGAACAGCAGCATCATCTTAGCCCGCTGGATGTGGCCGCGTTCCTTCGGTGGCTTGAGTTTATGAAACCGATGCTGTGGCAATCCCACAGTCTGAAGTAGATTGTGGTATCCGGATGTAGTCCCGAATATACCCCCAATGGCCCCTTCAAACGGTTATGGCGGTTGGATGAAAACTTTGTGAAGGAACCCTTTGTATAGTCATGTGGAACGAATGACCACACCGGTTCTTGAAACGGATTATTTGACAGGGTTTTCTGGCTGCGCATTCAGGCACCAGCACCAGCACTAGCTGCTCAGCCAGCATACACAACACCGCCGCCCTCACCACCGCCGTCGCCTCCCCCGGCAGTGCCCCCGCCCCCTCCACCAGCAATCCCCCCTCCGCCACCGCCGGCCATCCCACCTCCCCCTCCGCAGCAGCAGGGCCCCACGCAAGGTCCCACAGCTGAGCAACCGAGCAATGCAAGCAGCCCGGTCGTGGGAAACATTGATGTCAGCCGCCAAGCAGCAGCAGCCGGCTAGCAGAACACCATGCTGTCTGGAGAGTGCATAATGGCCCTCACTAGGTGTAATGGAGTCCTTGAGGGGACTGCATATGAAGGCATGCTTGTTGAAACAACATGTGGACTTGTCTTTTAGCGGTTGGCTCCATGCGCTTCAAGAACCAGGTAGATAGCGCTTGTTGAGCTACACACCTGAGTACAGCACAGACGTTGAAACAAGTGATTTTACTCGGAGATAATGTTAGTTTTCATTATGGCCTGGGATCTAAAGTGTTGCACAGCTTGCTGAGCTCCTCTCACTAGTGCACTCAGTGACCGAGTAACTTCATCAAAGAAGTATTCTTGTTTCTCCCAAGGTTGGGGCCTTCAGCAAATTCCTGTAAGATCTAATGAGTGCCGATTGGACCCTTTGATCTGTGAAATGAGACAGGCACCTGGCCAGAAAATAAGCTGTCGGAGACAACTTTACAAAGCAAGAAACCGTAGTACGGGTGCTACGGGAACTTTATCTCGAGGTAGGTGTCCCATCGGCGCCTGGGGCTTTCATTTCCTTGAAGCAGAGTACTATCTTTGTATGACCCAACTTGCTAAAACACGATGATACTTGGAAAACCGCAAACCAATCTCTGCATAGTAAAGTGCCCCCCCGGGCAGAGATGTGTTGCAGTAAAGAAAGTCCCATCCCTAAGAAGGCCACAGATCCGATTAAGAGCTGCTAAAGGTGAGAATTGTTAGAATTTGCTAGGGCAGTGTCGGCTGTCTTTGGAGATTTTTTAGGTATCTCTTTCTTGGAAGAACGCAAAAGAGAAGTGAATAATCCGAGCAACCTCCCCAAATTTCCGAGGTTGTTGCTTTGAAGAGAAGGTCTGATAGCAACGTTACAGTATGTTTTTCAGATAACCTGGTGGTTAAGACAATGGAGCAGCCATGTCAAGTTTGTGTGCTGGATCATACAGGGGACGATGGCCGTGGGTACGGCTATGAGGAGCAGCAATACACAGGCGATCAAAGCACCTACCAAGGCACCTCCATGCCTGAGGTTCAGACAGGCGAAGAGGTAGACGCCATGCAGCTCACACCCTGCCTTGTGTTGGGCGCTTTTGGAGTGCAGCGCAGGTCTGGTCTTGTCAGAATAGGAACAGTTATCAATCTTGACACTTGCCAGCATGGGTGCAGACACAGCAGCCTGGTTACCCGGGGCCTCCTCCACCCCCATACCCCCAGCAGCAGTACTATCAGGCATACCCCTCCTATCCGCCCTACCCCATGCAGCAGCAGGAGACCAAATCAGGTGGCACCTGGTTTGGCCCATTCATCTGGGTTGCCGTTGGCGCTGTAATTGCCACGGTCTACCAGAAAGTGACCAGCTTCATGGCCAACCCACAGGCCGCCCAGGCGCGTATGATGAGCTGGGTACGCCTTACATTTCTTTCTGCACTCCTGGCCTGCAAGACCCCCTGAAATTCATGCCATTAGCATACATGGTCTTGCTTATGGGCTCTGTCATGAGCATCTGACATACTGGAGTATCTTATGATGTCCTCAGGCATGTTGGCACTATCAGGATCTTGAAGAGAATAATGGAAGGCAGGAGATTGCCTGACGGGGATGAGATGTGTCCACCCACTGTGGCGAGCAATGTGTTGCAGGCAATGGAGCAGGCTATGAACCAGGGGAAGCAGGGTGGTGCAGCGCCGGGGGCTAACCCCTTTGCAGGCATGAATGGCGGCGGCGGAATGCCTCCTGGTTTTGGCTTCCCGCCGATGCCCCCCAGCGGCTTCAGCAGCCCCCCCAGCGGTGGCCAGACCGTGGACACCACCGCCAAAGCAGTGGGTGAGTCACGCTCTCCCCCCTGCCCTCGCCAGTATTATTTCTCACCATCATAGCATCCCATGCGCCTCTGAAATGCTCGCCAGAGCTTCCCAACAATTATCTGCACTTGCCGGCTCCGTCAGTGCCCAGGTTGGGGGTCGCAGTGCCTCCAAGGATATTCCAAGGGCCATGCATTGAACAGGCTTTCAGGTGTGGATAATAGATATCTCAAGGGGAATGAGGAAGAGGCAGTACAGTTCTTGGGATTTGTATGATTAATATTGCACCTGCTGAGAAATTGTGGGCGTAAACGCAAGTGAAGTGATGCAGTTCCCCCTTTAGGCCCCCTTACAGGCTCATTTGATTCACTTGTGCAGATAAACAGAACTCTAAGATTTTGTACTTGTACTTATGAGATGACGTGGGTGCACATGCAGACCGGCAGCCGGCGGCAGCTGCAGCAGAAAGGCCGGCAGCAGCCGAGGCGGCCGCAGGGTCAAATGGCGAGTCGCAGAGGGGGGCACGCTTTGAGGAGCTCAAAGCGCAGAGCTCTGGCAGGCGGCGTGCGGAGAAGCCCAAACGCGCGGCCTTCAGAGACGTGGTGCGCAAATGACTGGCGCTACACTCGCTGCCTCCAAACCGGCTGTTGAGCAGTTGCCGATGATCCCATTGGTTTAGGCGTTGGCTTGTAAGAGTCATGATTTGGGATGCCCATCAAATAGCAATGGTTTGGAATTGAGCAAACGAATTTGGGCGTTTTGTTCACCAAAAAAAAAAACCAAACTCGGCATTGGCTTGTAGGGCGGTTGCTGATGCAGAAAATTGCTGACTGAAATGCGGCACTGTGGGACATTTATTGTGGTTGTTCTATGGAAGGATGGACAGGATGTACATGTTTTGAGATGCGCATTGCTGTGGCAGGATGAGGATGAAGCCAGCACCAGCAGCTCCAATGGCAGCGGTACTGGCTTTGGTGATGTCAGGCAAGCAGAGGTGGGTAGCTCATTCTGACCGTCAAATTTTGCCGGCCTTATTTGCCGCTCCTTATGGTAATCGTTGGTCATTCATGGCAATGGTAGGTGATGTGCGTTGTTTCATACTAGCCGCAAAGCTATCAATGGCTGGATTTAGGGCTATTTTAAGCTATATGTCGCGCTTGATGGTAGAGCGCATATTCTGGCAGGTGGTCAGAGAAGGGGCGCAGGCAGGGGCGAGCTCAGAGGGCGGCAGCAACAAGTTCACAGTGGATCTGCTGGACCAGTTCTTCAAGGATCCCAACATGCAGCAGCTGCTGTACAAGTACCTGCCGGAGCCCATGCGCAACCCACAGACCTTCGAGTGGATGCTGCAGAACCCAGAGTACCGCAAACAGCTGGAGGCCATGATGGAGCAACAGGTGTTGCCCAGCCCCAGAGACCTTCAATGGTTAGAACTGCGCTCATACTTGTCAATATCCCAATCTGTTCTCGTGACTTGTCATAAGAAGAGATGCGGTATCTGCCATTGCTGCAGAGTTTGGAGGCCTCTGAAGGCCTCTAGACTGCACACTCGTTGAGCAGTGTGAGAAAGCGGCATGGATAAAAAGTGGCAATGTAGCGAAATACTGAGTTGCAGCTCTCACAAGGACTCTGCTATGAAAGCAGCTGCAGAGGTTGCCCGCCTTGGGGAAGTTTCCTGTGCCGGGTTTTGCCCTGACTGTACCTCATGCGCACAGGGCATGAACCTGGACCCCAACATGATGAACATGATGAAGGACCTGGACAGCAGCGAGATGAACAAGCAGCTGGAGACACTGGGCCTGAGCCCGAGCGAGGTCATCAACAAGATTATGGCTGAGCCTGATCTGGCGGCCGCCTTCCAGAAGCCCAAGGTCATGCAGGCCATCATGGAATCGCAGAGCAACCCGCTGGCCATCATGAACTACCAGGATGATCCGGACGTCATGCTGGTGCGTGCCCAGACACCGGCCATTGATGCAAGCGCGATATTGTTGAGGGATTGCTTGTGTGAAGTACTCTGGCATTGCCTGTGTGAGTCCGTGGAAACTCCAAAAGGAGCCGCTGCTGCATGGAGGGCATGGAAGCAAGTCAACATGACGTGTTGCTGTCCGTTCTCACATATTGTCGCCCAAGGAGTTGCGACAGCAGAATTGCGTGGTTTGTAGTTTTGAGTGAAAGGTTTTAATGCATGCATGAGGACATTTCTGCAAATCCTGATGGGGAATGTGCTCTCTGCAGGTTTTCGAGAAAATGGCCAAGCTGTTCCCTCAGACGGCCGGAGAAATGCCGCCCATGCAGTGAGCTTCAGTTTACGCTGTGGAGCACTAGGCCTGGGATGCAAGTGGTGAAAAAATGGCGGATGTTGTTGCAAACAGTTGTCTTGGGTCCATTGTGATGTGATTTATTTTTGTTTCAGTTGAACACTGACAAGGAGGTGAGAGGTCACCTGGATGACCTCAAGAGCATGCACATGCAGAATTTGTGATGCCAGGGGCTTTGTTCACCTAGGTCTATCAGGCAGTAAATATATGCTTCTTATCTAATCAACATGAACAAATGCAAGCTTAAGTAGATGCCTAAGCAAGTGTCCAGAATATCCTAGGCTCATGCAGAATGATTCATGGTTTCCGGGGACCACTTATGTCGCTCGAGCCTATGTGTAGGCTTGGGGCATACATCTAGACACAGAGGACACAATCATTACAGATCTGTCTAGACAAGATCCTGACTCACGATTGCAACAGCCTGACAGGCAAACAACATCTAATTCCAGATGTGCACAAATACCATGAACATACCTGTTTGAAAATGTCACGAGATTGCGACTATGTCTGATCATCATGACAGGCATGAACACCTCGAGCTCGCATTTCAGCCTACGTTTACAGCCTACATTACTGTTGCACAGGGTTCACGCAAAGTTTGTGTTATTACTCTTGAGCAACGCGATTGTTTCCTTCATGTTGTCACAACGGTAAGTTTAGATTTCCTTGCACCCTGCTGCAGATTCGCACCCCCTTCCCATGCAGCTCATGGTGGTGCAAGCGTTCCTCTACTTGCTGCGCGCATCAACAACAACTGCCCACAGGTCACTGGATGTTCACAGATGCAGGCAGCAGATGCAGTCCAACACACCATAGTACCACAGTGGAGGTAATAGAGCTGCAGTCACCGTGTGCAAACTCATCATGAGTCAGATGCACGCCAGTGCAAGTCACAAAAATCTCCCCAGGTGAAGACAAGACATGCTTGATGCCTTTGAAACACGGCAAAGTCCGGAGACTCCAGACGCTCCAACCATTTCATGCGCAATGCTGCGTTTGGAACACCCCCAGGCTCGAGGTTCCCGGCACCGTCCAGCATGCTTCAATATCATTGGAGGCCCGAGATGCACAGGCATCACTGCAGATCACATGAGGCCCCAGAGCTCGAGCCGGCCGATCTCAAACTCCTCGCTGCCAGCCAGGCAGGGGCTGCCAAAGGTGTCGCTCTCACCGCTGCTGCCGAACTCCAGGTCGCCATTCAGGCACAGGGCGTAGTGGGGCGCGCCCCCCAGCGCCAGGCAGTCCCCCCGCCCAAACTGGAAGAAGTCATTGCGCGTCACCGCCATCCGCTTCTGGTGCCACGGCCACATCACTGCCCTTGGCTGCACACAATCCCACACAATGCGCTACCTCAGCAACAATTACCACAGCAGAATGCTTGTCTAGCTCACCAGGCCAGACACATGTATGTAGAAGATCGTTCACCCCTTCATGTTCGGCTAGTTGCGTCGACCACCCCTGGCGTCTT
Source organism: Coccomyxa sp. Obi (assembly GCA_020887355.1). Taxonomy (NCBI): domain Eukaryota; kingdom Viridiplantae; phylum Chlorophyta; class Trebouxiophyceae; family Coccomyxaceae; genus Coccomyxa; species Coccomyxa sp. Obi. The sequence continues at coordinate 829,474 of AP025001.1, forward strand.
ACAACTGCAGGACAATGCAATTGTTGGATCTCGCTGAGAAGCAATCAGGACTGTGTCCACGGAGCGCCGCAATGGCTAAGCAAGCATTGCTCTGTGGGAATCGTTCTGCAGGAGTCGTTCTGCCGGAACTTCCCACATGCCAGATGACTACACAGCGCCTCTTTGAAGTAAGTTTGGAGCGAGAGGCGTTGCCCGAGATGCCAGCCAGCAAGGCAACGGCGTGGAAAGCAATGCAATGGAAGGAGTGGAAGGAAGAGTGCATGTTTCACACCTGCAACTGGAACACAAAGGACTCCCCAGTGCCATAGTACCGTGGCGCGACTCGCCAGCTCTCCGTTGTGAAGCAGCCAAAAACATGCTGTGCACGGTCCCTCACCACAAGTATGCTCGGCCCCACCTCAGCTCGCCTGCGAGCATAGTGGTGCTTTAGAAAGTGGGGGTCAACAAGTACCCATGTACTGCAGTTACAGAGAGGTGCAAGCACTCGTCTTGACAGGACTGTGAGGTGTGCGTGCAACTTGAATAAATTCGAAAGGAATGACAATGGATCACCTGTACAGGGTCTGCAAGCTGATACCATCACGTGCTGTGCTGTACAAGAGGTTCCATTGCCGCCAGCGATGCCTCAGTGGTAGTGCTAGCACCAGCGCCCTGACATCCTGGTCTGACAGAAGGGCTGACTCTTCGCTGAGCTCTGGCATTATGTCACCTGTGTTATCATAAGACACCAGGCTAGTGTGCTTACTCCAGAAGGACCTCGAAGACGTTGAAATACCCCATGCACCAGGTTGCCCCTCCCACAACACAAGGTAGTAGGAACAGCTAGCACGTAATATAACACACATAGCATTCACAACCTTGGAGGCTTGAGAAAGAAGTAAAAATACCTGGACATAACGGTGTTGGATTGACCTGCAAAGGTATATCCTCTTCTGGGGACGCGCTTGAGCTTGCTGGATTTTGTTCAGTCCAACTGCTAAGAATATGGGCACCGTCTCGCTGCTGTGAGTACGGCATTCCTGCTGGGTTGTGATTGATAATGTGCGCACTATCAGCTTGCTGTGATCTAGCTGCCTGAGAGCTCGCCCCGGTCCCCTTCCAGTCTGTTATGACATATCCTTCGTCGTCGATCACAGAGTGCTGTGCACGCCCGGGGTGCACACATCCCATGTGACCCCGATCAGATTGAGCCTCGTTCTGATGAAGGAAGTCGCTTACAGCAGTGAAAGGCTGAGAGAGAAGCTGCAAAGCACCACTTCGCATGCTCGAAGTTACAGTGCTTGCCCAGTCAAAAGGACCAGACGCGTATTGTGGCAGCAACAGAGGAATTGTGATGTTGGTCATTTCATTTCACCAGAAAACGAGGGTTCGGCTTAGAACATGTCAAAGCGATGCTTATAAATGCATGTTTGGTCTTCCAGGTGCTTATGCAAGGAGGAGTCATCCTGAAGCGAGGCAGGAAGCCACGAAAACCTGCCCTGCTATGCGGGTGATTCAGGGTGTGTGTCTCCAATGAGTGCACTCCATTGAAGCAATTCAAAACTTCACTACAGCAGCTGCAGATATGTCAGGTTGGATCATATAATATACTACTAGTACTCGCCAAGTTGGCGACGCCAACGCGCATGTGCATGCATGCAGAACACCATATGGCATATGAGGATGATCCATATGGGCGTGCGCCAATAGGAAAGACCCGTCCTCACTGCAAACTTAAAGCCTCAACCAAATGCTTACGCGCACAACGTGTTTTAAAATCTGGGCATTTGTGAGTTGTGAGAGTCTGTAGATTGGACTGGTGATTCTAATAGTACTAGTGTCCGGATTAATCCATGAAGGCTGGCCAGAAGATCCCATCTGACCAGAATTCTCGAAGCGAGATGCCAGTGGACATTGTTCATGCAGGCTGCACTGTCCACGCGCACACGCGGGACAAGTTGCAATAACAGCAAGCTCTCTTTCTTCTGTAAATGACTTCAGTCAGTGGTCATCTTCAGAGTCCCTTCCAAGCATATGATTTGGTAGCACAAGAAACGGAGCACAGTGCCAGGATAGGCTGCCAGCTACGCTTTTACTACAGAAATCAGTTGCTGTTCGAGTGCAAATTCACAATGATGATCACTGAAAAGAAGAACCAACTTGACCCTCAATGTCACCATTATATGTCCATCATGACTCTCCCAGTCACATTGCAACTGTCAGAGACATATCTGCAAGCTAATACAAGTGGATCCTACAATTAAGTGGTTAGAGCCTCATTGTGTTGTCCAGAAGTTCTGGACCAGAACCATTTGTAAGATACAAACTGGACTGCAGCATTTGTAGCTATTGCCGCAACTTTGCTACATACATGCCAGCCAACACCTAAGCAGATGTGAACTTGGTCACAGCCTTGGTACCCTCAGATACAGCGTGCTTGGCCAGCTCGCCGGGGAGGATGAGGCGCACAGCGGTCTGGATCTCGCGAGAGGTCACAGTGGGTTTCTTGTTGTAGCGCGCAAGCTGAGCGGTCTCAGTGGCAATCTTCTCGAAAATGTCAGTGATGAAGGAGTTGAGGATGGAAATGGCCCTGGAGGAGATACCGGTGTCAGGATGGACCTGCAGAACACCCCTCAGAGTCAGTTGTGCAAAGGTCATGCAGTGCCTGCTCCCTAAAAACACACTTGAATAATGTGTCAGTGTTTCTATCCGTGTGACAGAGGCACACATAAAAAAAGGAAGACTGCCTGCAGATCCTGTTCTTGGTCACTTTTGAAAGAAAAAGTTGCAGGAGCCGAGCTCATACACAGACAGACAGAGGTACGATTTTTGTTGGTTCGTCAACATGATCTAAGTGCTTTCCCCAACAAAGCATCACCAAAACGGTTCCCCTTCTCGTGTTAACATCAACGCTTCAATCTGCCATGAGATAAAATTGAATGAAAGCAGTTCGAGGTCCCGGCAAAAGTCTACAGCACATATCTGACCTGCTTGAGGACCTTGTAGATGTAGATTTTGAATGACTCGACCTTGGCCCTGCTCTTCTTCTTTCCTCCGGTCTTGGCGGTCTTTGCCACCTTCTTTGCGGGCTTCTTCTCTGCCTTGGGCGCCATGGCGTCTACTCTTTGTACCTGGCTACTGAAACACGTGTCTGTCACAATGTCCTGTTGCACAGATATGTTGGATTCCAACAGTTGGAAGTCAGCAAAGGTTTTCAAGGGTGGGTTAACTGTGATTAAAGCGGCAAGAATTATTTGACAATATGGCGAAACGTGTAAGGTTGTCACGTGCGACCTTCACCACACCAACCTTGCTAGGGACAGGAGCGATAGAATATGCACTCAAAGGTCAGCAACTCGCCCTGTTTTAGGTATTACTATCGAGCGCTAACGACAAGAAAGAAGAAGATATGGGTGTTTGAGCAGGACCCAATTTTTGTACTTCCTAGGCCTACGTTCAATCCCAGAAATTGGATTCCACAATCTTGTTCAGAACAAGACGTTGTCTTTGAAGAACTGCTAGAAGAAAGTTGATTCCAGCACTCCCGGCAAGGACAGTGACAGCACGCTCTTCAGTCAACCATCACGACTAGCCTGGTCTAAACCCGCACAGGGGACCCGCACATAGGCACAGAAGCGATGGGAGAACACAATAGTTCTCACAGCGAGCCTCACATGAGCTCTACTCAGCATCCGCAAGACGAGAGTGCTGGCGACAAGGCAGGAGGCATGCCAGCAGGTGTGAAGCAGAGCGGACAACAAGAGGAAGACACAATAAAGCAGGCAGATTCGCCTCTGAGACAGAGCTTGGAGGACTTAGTAGTCGTAAAGGACTTGGACACGGGCAGGGCCATAAACGTTCTGAAGGTAGGAATACGTGAATAAGTACATCTCAACTGCTGCTCTAACAGCTTTGAATGTAGTTGCTGCGCGTGGCTCTATCTTATCGTCCCCTTTGGTCTGTATTGATTGCACCAGCGTGTCTGGAACACGAATTGACGTACTCAAACAGTCCGATAGTTAGCTGAAGGTGTGCGTCCTCAGCAAGGGGGAACGGGACACAAGCCCTGGCTCATGATGTCGTGTAATGTTTTCAGTTTTTAAGTGGTGAATTGTGTGCTGCTCCTGCAGAAATACACCATCCGGGACCTCAACACTGGACAGCTCTTTGTGGTAGACGCCGAGCCCTCTGCACCTCCAGAGGCGCCATCAGAGCCAGGCTCCCCGAAGGTGGTCTCCAAGCTGGTGACAGATGTGTCTTCTGGCAAAGAGATGAGCATGGAAGAGTTCGACCGTGCGTTGGGGCTGCATACAGCTCTTGAGGTACGGATTTGCAGATTCTCATCGCACTTCAGAGTGCCGCTTGCGTTGCATCAGTACCAGTTTGAGACGTTCCCTGAGTTGCTCTAGGAACAATGCATACCGTGACTGTGCCCTTGTGACATCCTGTGGATGTGCTTTGGCAGGCGGCGCGGAAGAAGTTCAGAGAAGATGGTTTCACCAGATCGGTATCTGGTTCTTCAGAAGGAAGCGGACCTGTCAGACCGTGAGAGTCCTCTCCACCATGCCATGAACCCCAGTCATAGAGTCCTGCATGACCTTGACTTCTGGCGCATGAAGCGCTCAAGTTATCAAGTAGCCCAATTGTTTCGCGAAGTGCTCGCATGCCCCAAATGGGAGAGGGGCAGGCACTGCAGGATGAACGTTCGGTGTGGTTCTCGGTAGGGGCGAGAATGGAGCTAAGGATAAGAAGAAGTCAGCCAGCGATTGGCTGAAGCAGCGGTTCTTCAGCGCTGGGAAGAGCCGGCTCGGCCCACCGCGCTCAGGCAGCGGTGGCATGGAATCCGATGACAGCGCCGTCTCAAATTCGCCCTCACACACAGTGCGCCCCATTGTTCACCCTTTTCTCAATGCCACCCTTTTCTCTATCATATTGCATGCTTCAACAGGCCAAGCAAAAGACATAACGGGCAGCACCCTGTGCCTTCATCTCTCACGCGGAATGCTGCTGCCACTTGCAGTCTCTCTGGTCCTGGGAGCGTCCATGGTGCTTCCACTTGTCCTAGCAATTTCTGTGCATGCAGCTCTTGAACATGGGTGTATGTGTATATGTCAGCTGATGAGGGTGTCATTTGTGGGTGTGCAGTTGGACAGGCCATCTTTCAACAGGCTGGACAGCGGGCCTGCATCGCCGTCCGGGCGTGGCCCCGACAAGCCGGTGAAGGTCCTGACGCACACCAAGCTGGTCAAGGAGCTCACGCACCTTGTCGTCATCCAGGAACTCAACGCTCACAACGGTGAGGCACTTGCCTCTCATTTCCTATCAGTATACAAAGTGCTGCCGCACTGCATCATGCACACTTGGTTTGTGTAGTCTGCTTGTCAGCTGAAGGCCTGTGCAGCTGATGCAGTAGCAATGCTTACTGTGCAGGTGTGATATGGACGATGAAGTTTAGCAAGAATGGGAAGTACCTGGCAAGTGCGGGCCAGGACACTGCAGTGAGGGTGTGGGAGGTGTGCCTCAAGCGAGGAGAGACGGAGAATGCAGAAGAGGAAGCCAGCGGCGCAACGAATGGGGATTCAGGTCTGCAACTTTTCCCTCTCATCAGATAAAATTGCATGGAGGTTGCTGTCTGGCAGGATGCCTCATCAAGCAGTGTCAAGCTTGTGAGGCATCATCAAATGCACTTGTGGCGTTCAGCAATGGCACTGTGTTGCAAACAGTTTCATCTTTGGTTAGCCTTCACCAGACTCGAGAACATGCGCTGAAGACAATGCCTACATCTGTTTATATCCCCTTTTCTATCTCTGAAGACAAGAAAGGGGAATGCACAGGCAAGCCTGGCTCAGTGTGTGGGATGTCAGCAAGCATTTGAGTGATGCAAGACAAAGGTCAGTCAGGTGAAGACTGTTCGTTGAAGTTGCAGGGGATGACGTGGCATCCACGAGCGCACCAGATCTGGATTGTCCGGTGCTGCGAGTGGCGCCCTACAGGACATTTTCTGGCCACACAGCGGACGTGCTGGACCTGGCCTGGTCCAAGTCACAGTTTCTGCTCACAGCCTCCATGGACAAGACTGTGCGCTTGTGGCACATCAGCATGGATGACTGCCTCCGAGTGTTCAAGTGAGGTTCTGGCTTTATATATACTTCAGGGTTTGTCCTTTTTCATTTCGATTTATTATTTAAGGGCCATGGTACAAAACCCTAATTAAGTAACATTAAATCCATGTGACATTGCCTGCTCCTGCCTCCTGTGCTCTGAGGGTGTGTGGACAGGTGTCTGGTCATATGGGGGCCGTTGTGGGATGATCTTGGCAATTCAAATTGTGCCTCCATGGTTCCTGTATTCTTGTGCTCCATGGTGCCTGTATTCTGGAATGATGCCAGATATTCACAAGCTTCATGCGCCACAGGCACACGGACTTCGTCACATCTTTGGACTTCCACCCTGTGGACGACAAGTACTTCATCAGCGGCTCAATTGATGGCAAGGTGTGCCTCTTTCTGCCCAAGACCGGCCTAGTGCAGTCTCTCAGCTCTCCATGAACGGACCATCTCACTCCATCTGGCACACTGCTATGTTGACAGAGCAGCATGAGAGGCCAGTCTAGGTTTCTTTTCAGGCCCAGGCAAATGTTTGGAACTCCAGTCTGGGGTCTGAGCATGGACTATATAAATATGTTCTTTTGGCAGGATGATTTTGTGAATGTATCCAAGTTTCTCTGTGAATATCTGGATGTGATGCTGATGATCAGAGTCAGAAATCTGATCGGCTGGAAAGGATGCAATCGACTGACTGACTGACTGACTAGGAAATTTTGGGAAACAGCAGAGGGATTGTGTGTGATTACACAAGGTGGGCTGCGCATGCACAGGTGCGGGTCTGGAACATTCCAGAGCAGCGAGTGGTGGATTGGGCGGACGTGCATGAGATGGTGACGGCCACCGCATTTGCACCGGATGGGCGGCGCGCGGTGGTGGGCACCATGAAGGGGCGCTGCCGCTTCTACCAGTGCGAGCCCAGCTTCAAGCTGGAGTACCAGGCCCAGATCGGTGCGCCCTTACAACTCACATCTTGTTTTTGAGTGCCCCCATCTACTACAGTCCATTGGAGACAATGTCCGGGATTGTTTAAGGGTTCCAACCACGACGCAGTGCGTTCGGCTGGATGATCTTGTGTACGTCTCCAAGTTTCTGTTTGGATGTATGGAATTTGATGCTGGGTGCTGGCTCTGGCGATCAAGAATCAGACATTGATCTGCCCTAGGCGGCTGGAAGAGGTGTAAATTGCTGACTGACTCATTCACATTGCACCCGCGATGAGGCTTTCTTTCCATAAGAAATTCTGGGTCTTAGCATGTTATCGTGTACAGGAAGCATGCAGAGCACATTCTGTGAGGGTCTTTGTGCTCATGCCTGGTGGGGCTTCCTTAGGATTTAGGGTTTAGCCTACCCTGAACCCTTAATATTCTGGGGCTTTGCGCAGATGTGAAGAACCGGCGCGGCAACACGTCGCGGGGCCGCAAGATCACGGGGATGCAGTTCATGCCCAAGGACCCCTCTCAGCTCCTCATCACCTCCAACGACTCCCGTGTGCGCCTCTATGACGGTGATGCACCCCTTCAATCGCCAAAATTCCAACCCCGCTCCCAGCTTGGTGATCAGAAATTTAACAGCCAACACCTCGAAGTCCAGAGCTTGGTTTGGGTTGCTCACAATCAAGTGTTCCTACTTATTGCCAAATTTTTGGCGGCATGATTGAATGTGATCATGTAAGCGGGTCTTGTCATGCACCAGTTTTGCAAGCGGAACAGGGAGTTAGATCAGATGCCTGGGGGCTGTGCAGGCTTCACGCTGCGCACAAAGTACAAGGGCCACCACAATCGCAACACGCAGATCCGCAGCACCTTTTCGGCTGATGGTGCCTTCCTCATCTGCGGCTCCGATGACGGCTGGGTCTATGTCTGGACCACCGGCGGAGAGGATGAAAAGGCGCCCAAGCAGGTGCACTTCTGCCTTAATATATTGGCCTTATTGGGCCCTTGCACTCTTGGAGTTCTGCCCTGTTTGCTGAGGCTGCATATGCGGCTCTCCAGAGGTGTCATGCTGTGCCCCCGCTGGTCCTGCCTGTCGCTCAATAAATTTCTCCAAGATACACATCCTGTCCTGCTATGCAAAGGGGTCATGCCGACATGATCCGCAAAGAGGCAAGTTACTGGTCATTGCGCCACATGGGGCTATCTTGCTGGGAGGATGTGCATGCTCAGGTTCCCTGTCCATTCAGAATTGCTTGCTCCAAGCAGCTACCAGGATCAATGTGATGTCTCCTGTCCTGCTCCAGCCTGAATGCAGGGTCTGTGCCGGCATGCGTGCAGGACAAGAGCGCGTCGTACGAGTGCTTCCATGCGCACAATGACATCGTGACAGTGGCGCTGTTTGCTCCCAAGACTGCGCGCCGCGTGCACAAGATCCCCTCGCGCGGCAGCAATGCACCCGCCAAGGTGTGCACCTCCGAACTTCTCTGGTCCTGTGCTAGCATGCCAAGCAGGACGGCTCGTCACAAGTGAATCACTATACAGTGAGTCTCTCCTGGTAGGACGACTCTTTCTCAACAGGATCTAGTGAGTCTCTCCTGGTATGGTGAATCTTTCTCAACAGGATCAGCAAGGTCTGGAAGGTCTTTCAAAACTTTCAGGAGGTAACCGCATCTCTTGGTATGGACGAGCCTTCCACCCATATATTGTGGGAGTCTCCGTGGACACCTTGTACAGAAGTGTAGGCAGCAGGGTAAGCGTGTGCAGGGAGGTATTGTGGTGCACCTCACTACGCAGGACCTGAGGGGTCCATCACCATCCTCCATCATTGCTATAGTCACGGATAGGTGTCTCTGGCACAGAAGTGTGAGCAATGGGGGGCGCTGGGGTGCAGGCGGGCATGGTGGACCACCTGAACAGGCTGGGCCTGAGGGGGAAATGGTCGAAGGAGCAGGAGGTTGATGCGGCGCGCGCGGCCGAGGCGGCCGTGCGCTCGGAGCGCACACTCGGCCAGGTCATCCTCACGGCAGGCTACAACGGCGAGATCAAGGTGTTTGAGAACCTGGGTGCCCCCCAGTGGCTGCAATAATCAGCAGGACACGCTCGGAAGCATGCTGAATGCTCAAGTGCTGTTGCTCGTGGTGTTCCTTGCTGACTGTCAGCGGCAGAAGGGAGGCATGGCGCTAACTCAGCTACTATAGAATGGTAACATCAAGTCGAGCTCAGCCGCATTCAAAAACAGCTTTGCGCCAACCCAGCACTGTCCTCAAAGAGAGCTCCTTTGAGAGTTTCGAACGACCATGGGCAGGCGGTCTGTACAGATTGTTGGCCGGATAGATGTCTTCGCTGTTATCGCTACTGTGTTAGTGATGTAGAACTTGGAGACATTCTATATTCGTAGACCTGACGTGGTGGAGAAGGGTTTCGAGGGAAATCAAATTTTCTTGGCGCCAGCTGATGCTTTGAAGGACAATGCCAATGTTAGAGTCCGCCAACATTGAGTTTTGAGCTTGTTGCTGTTTGTTTGTCTGCTTGAACAATGAAGGATAAATAATTTGCTTGACAAGTGTGCTCGGGAGCACCTGGTTTAGGAAACGAACGGTGCAAGCAACGCACATTGCAAAGTGGCTTTGGACACATTTTTCCTCCAAGACGTCTTGTCAAAGCGACGTTGGTTAGGAGTGCCTTGCGAGAGGCGCCACCCTGCTGTAGTGGTTTATTTGTTGTGGTTATGTCTCTGATCAAGCACATTGGAGCGGATAATTTTTTTGTTGGGGTAACCACTTTTCGCGGCATTTGCATATTTTCCCTCACGGATCAGAAGGAAATCTCCTTTATGCTTGCGCTGCACACAAGCTTTGTGGAAACGCCGAATAGAATTCGGCGAATCGTATGTGTGACGTCATTCGGGGTTCTGAGATATCGAAAACGGAAAGAAAAGGGAAATAAGAGGAAAAACCTAGCCGTTCAAACAGTCATTTCGCAGGTTGCAAGCTGCCCATTTTTTGTTGTGAGATTGCGAACGTGCGTGCAGCCCATCATCGATCATAAAAGCAGAAAATTGCACTAAACATATTTTAAGGCACCCAGATGGCTCCAAAGGCAGCACCCACCCATCCTCCGTACGCAGTGCTCATCAAGGAGGCCATCGCTAGCTTGAAAGTGAGGATGTGCCACTGCTTACAGTGTTACTGTCCGCTTTGGGCTTCTCAAATCCACTTGTCAACCTTGTAATGATTATCTGGCGGAGCTGGAACCTTTAGAGCTGTTTGTTTTGCGGGATGTTGCTTTGTGGTAAAAATGACATCGTGCTGTGTCAAAGAAGGGACTTTTACTGTGTTGCCTGCAGGAGCGCAATGGTTCATCCCTAGCAGCGATCACCAAGTTCGTTGGTGAGAAGCACCCAGGCCTACCTGGGCCATGGAAGAAGGTCCTCAGCAACAACATAAGGAAGTTGAGCACGTCAGGAAAGCTTGTAAAGGTGGGCCCACGCGTTGTTAACAGCTTGGAACTGCGCTTAGGGCGCCTTGCAGGCCTCATACGGTGCCTCCATTGAACGAGAAGTGTGCTTACGAGGTGGGCCTGGGACAAAGGGACGAGTTATGCGACATAATCCGTTGTAATCCAGGTCACAGTTGCCCTGGAAAGGATCGTTTCGGGGGCGCGCAGAAGCAGCATGCTTTGCGTGAGACAGGCCTTTCAATGCACGTGGGAACATTTTAGTGGCCCTGAAGGGGTTTCTCAGCCGGACCCAGCGGCGTGTTTGACTCGACACACCATGGTCTGAGGTGGCTCACGGAGCCGGGCAAAGAAGACGGCCAGGAGGCGCTTTCCGGCTCTCTTGTTCCGATTTTCGCCGCAGTCCTCTGCTGAAGGATGGACCAAGGACTGCACAGACATACATGGAGGCGCAGTAGTGGTGGGAGACGCGAGAAATGGCCGCTGAGCTTCAGAGCTCGTGTCCGTTGACGGGTTCATGGAGTCCAGAAGCGTGACCTGCTGCTGCCTTTGCCTGTGCAGGTGAAGGCCAGCTACAAGCTCAGCGAGGAGTTCAAGAAGGGCCCACCGAAGAAGAAGGCGGCACCAAAGGTGAAGTCCTGGGCTTTGGAAAGCTTCTCTTGAGTCCAGGATGGGCCTCTTCGTAGGCCAGCCTTGTCACCGTCAAACCCTCACCCCCAGTTAGTAGCAATCCTGGAATGGTGCATGCACGCACCTGCAGATGGTCCTGAGAGGGGAATAGACACATCTTCTGCTATTTAAGAGCTTGACGTTGCTTTTCCCTTTCGGAATCGTGAGCCCATGACCTACAACACGAAAGGGAGGCGTTGTTTCACACCTTTTCCTTGTCTTTTCGCAGAAGCCTGCAGCTGAAAAGAAGAAGGCCGCCCCTAAGGTAAACCTCAGCTCTTCGATACATTGTTTGCTGTTGAAACAGCACACTTATCCTGTTGCTGTTGTGCAAGGGGGTTTATGTCCAAGGACCTCTATCCAAAACCACAGGCTGTCTTGGTAGCCTATTTCTGGCCCTCAACTCGTTATATATGAACTTGCTGAGGCTCTTGTGACTGCTGAGAAACGATATGGTCCTGTATACAGAAGCCAAAGGCTCCCAAGGCAGAGAAGCCCGCCACAGAGAAGAAGCCAAAGGTGCGTCAGCCTCCAGCAGTCCTGCCCCAATGGAGTCTTTTAGATTCAGCCATTTTGGGACTGCATACCCCACTCTGGGTGTACTTCGAGTCCCCTGGATGCAGAATCCAGCACTTTTGGAAGTGCCTGTCTTCATTGATATTTCCGGGGCTCGCATATCAGATTGGGGGCTTCGCTTAAGGGAAGCTGATATAATTTGTTCTGCACAGGCAAAGAAGCCTAAGGCTCCCAAGCCTGCTGCTGCAGAGGGTGCCCCCGCCGCTGAGAAGCCCAAGGTGTGTGCACGCGCGTCTCTGCTCTCCGAGAGGAGTCCTAATCAACATCAGCATAGAGTGTCTTTTTGCTTGGATTTTGAAACTGCATGGAATGATATTATGCTCGAGGCATTGCTTTGGCTGAGTGAATGGCAACAAACCGCCAGAATGAAGCAATGGCTGGAATACAATGCAGGCCAAGAAGCCGAAGACCACCAAGCCAAAGACCGCGGCCAAGCCCAAGGTGTGTGACCCTGAGCAAGCTGCACTGATCAGTGTCGCTACTGGCTACATGATGAGGCTGTGATTAAGTGTGGGAACGCTGTTGTGCTCGAGGAGTCAGTTGTTTGTTCTTTGATTGAAAATCATCAAGTTGCCGCTGCCAGAGTCTGATTCATGTGGTGGCGCAGACCACAAAGCCGAAGACACCCAAGAAGCCCGCTGCAAAGAAGGCCGCGCCCAAGAAGGCGGCTGCTGCGCCCAAGGCAAAAAAGCCTGCCACAAAGAAGGTGACAGTCCACTGCCCGCCACAATTGTCACCCTGGGTGCCTTGCTCACAACACCTGCAGCAGCTCTCTAGCTGCACACACTTGGAAGTGGCTCATGCAAAGTGCTGACTTGTAATGAGTGTCAGACATTCGACAGCCCTGCAAGTGAATGATCGGGTGTCCTCTGTGCCCTGGCGGTCTGTTGCAATTGAAACTGGAGGCAGACACTCTCTAGCCTGGCGTGCCACCTGGCCAATTACCAGCATGATCTCGTGAATGTCTCCCGTTTCTCTGTGAATGTTTGGATGTGCTGCTGGGTGCTGACTCCTACGATCAGAGTCAGATATGATCACCCCTGGGTGGCTGGAATGGTGTAAAATGGCCGACTGACTGACTTTCAACTTGTTGCAGGCTGCTGCGCCCAAGAAGGAGAAGGCTGCTGCCAAGCCCAAGGCCCCTAAGAAGGAGAAGGCTCCCAAGAAGGAGAAGGCCGCTCCCGCTCCTAAGGAGTAGACGAGCTACATTTTGGCCCATGATCTGCCAGATGCTTTTTGCATATGCAGCTGGGTTCGCTGTGTGTGCACGACATGCCCTGTGACACTCACAGAACTTCTGGTGAATTCTCCGTTGCAGAAGGTTTAATGTCAACCGCACTGCGGCCTTTTGCATCAGTCCCAGCCAGCAGCAACTGCTGGGGCACCCCTAAAAACCGAGTTGTCTTTCGACTCCAGTCAGCTGACTTGACTTGTTGATGCGTGTTTGCGCACTGCACTGGAGGAAACAGCAGAACATGGTGTCTGGAGCGGTCATGTGACAGAGTTCCTTGAGGTGCAGGGTAGTGCATCGTCTTGGTTGCAATTGGGCTGACGCAGGAACATTCTTCGTGACCTTGTGCCAAACCTCACCCTGATTAGATTACTGCCCTGTTCAGGGTTCCAAGCATGGTGGAATTGTACTGTGATGCCTTGCACATACACAGATACTTGAGGTCTGACCATGCTGATTTTTCAAATGTAAAGTGTAAAAAGATACAAATCTCCTCTGTTTGCAGGTCACACACAATACCAAGAGAAGTCGCATGAATGGCCACACTTCATAGCGGAACAGTCCATCCTGTAGCTCGGCATCGATTAAGATCCACCCATGCTGTTCTGCGACTGCCTGACCCCTTACTGTACAAAATGAACTGCAGGAAAAGTTGCGAGAGCGCCGAAGCTCCCACTGTGTCTTTTGAGACTCATGGCGCGCTCTGTATCTGGCTCACGTCCTCCAGCAGCTCCTGATGGCTCCCTTATGATGTTGCTGGGGAGGAGTTTGTCAGCAGGAAGGTGTTCTTCAAGTCTCGTGACACCTCCACCTATTCAGAACCCACATCAAAAAATGAAGCTCTGGGCAACTGTGAACCTGTCCCTTGGAAAGTCCCTGAGAGTCCTCATCAAAGGATAAGGCAACTCTTTTCCAGCAAAGCGAACAAATATGGGCAGGTTCAGGCACTGCATACACTTGCACCTTGAAGTACATTGCACACCAAACTGGAGGTCGCATGGTGTGGTTGCAGATACATCTTTTGAATGACTTTTGGGTTTGGGTATCCAACAAATAGGAGTCACCTTCATGATTTGGTCTGGAAGATCCCCCTGCGACAGCTTGATAGCCATGTCAAAGACGCGGCCATTGGCAACCTTCGTCTTGGCTTGCAGCACCTATACATACAGAAAGCCCATGATGACCACACAGCTGAATGTCCACATACCTCCTTCCATGGGTAGCTCAACGTGTGCATGAACAGTGAAAGCACGACCTGAGGACCATACTATGCAGCACTCATGTGCATATTGCAAGTCCTCAAAAAGACTGTAGATGCGGTTCCTCCCCCACAATAGCCATTGATTTACTGTACTGCGCATGCACAGCACGGATACAGATGGACAGAAGAGGGCTCTGACCTCCTTGACCTTGAAGGGGTACAGGGAGTTTGAGCGCTGGGACAGCTGCTCGGCAGCAAAGTTGGCGGCTTCTAGCACCTCGTCATCATCTGTGCTGACCTCCTTGTAACCGCCCAGCAGTCCACCATTTTTCCGCTCTGAGGTCGCCTCAGTCTGCTGCTCGACCTGCATGCCATGTTCATTTTAAATTCAAACAAATGTACGCCATGTTCGATAGCACTCACCAGGCGCAGGTGTGACAGTGAGAGTGCAGGAGAGTGCGCAAGTGTTCCTTACTAGTGATCATCACCGGGGACAAAAGAAAGGGCAATGGGGCAGAGTACATAGTGGGGCTAATGGGTGTGTACCTGGTCAGGAGTAGGTGTCCTGGTCGATGTGAGCTGCTTCTCCTGGTTTCCCAGGGGTTCTGAGGGACGCACATGATACCAGTCAGTACACACCGAATAAATTAGGAGCATCATTAGAAGGTATGAATGGCCAACAACCAAGGGCCCCTCACTCACCATAAACAGTGGCCTCAATGTGCTCCAACTTGTTGGAGGAATTGGCGACATCCAGCAAAAGTTTATAGTTGGTGCCAGCCACCACCTGCAGCAATTTAATGATTATCTACAGAGGGTCCCCAGCTTTACGCAATCCCCTTTGCATTCAAAGGCAGCTCTTTATCATTCCTAGGTGTGTAAAAAGCCGTTTGAGGGTTAACCTGTGTGTGGGCGCTCAAGACTTTGATAAGGTCAAGCTTTTCGCCTCTTTGCTCACCCAACTGCACAAACCACAGAACGTCAAATTTCAAAATGATCAACTGCCCAGGGCACTTACATTCCTACAGCAGCACGACATGACTACAACCACTGCCACCACCGCAATGTGAAAAGACTTGCCTTCTCGACAGCGAACTTTGCAGCTTCTTGGACCCGTGCATCGTTGCTGTGGTCATCGTGCTTCTTGTATCCACCTGTGTCACACGGCTTACATAAGCGGCTGCCAAATGGACGCTAAGCACAACCGAACCCTTGAACGTTGGAGTGAAAAGTTTTGGGCCAGTGCAGGTGACCAACCCCTCTGACAGCCTCTCAAGAGCAATCAAAGGAGACACAATGCATCCAGCAAGCACATGAAAGTCGTACGATGCTGAAATTCCAAGATAAATGGCGTCTTGGCTCACCGAGTAGCTGTCCTGAACCTCCCATCGCTGTCGCAAAAATCAAACCGAGAACCAGAGCAAGATAACTCCTCATTCGTCACCTGAAATCTGCATGTACATAACGTGTAAGGCACCTGCTCAGGGAATGATGAGAGTGGATTGTGTCGGACAGTGTCGGTTTGGCTTTTTCATCTCCTGGCTTCTGCGGGTCAAGGTGCACATGCATCCTAAGTTGGCTTGGATGCACCCGGCCCGTATACTCCGTGTTCATTGCCGGACCTCAGATCTCACAACTGCACACTCTCTGCACATGCCTTCCTCCTCGCTGGCAGCTTTGACAACTCCTTACAGGCATCAACAATTGGCAGAATTACCTTGCAACATGGCGCATACATCGTGCAATTTTGCGGCAGGACCTGTTGCCTTGGAAAATAGAAGGTGGGGCCTGCGATCCCTGATACTTTCCCTGCACATACCATCTTCTTCTCATGTTTTTTGATCTGTTAGCTGACAGTAACGAGGTTTGTTGCTGGCCATGAAGAAATCGGTAGCTCAGGTAGCTCGGTTGAGTACCAAAGTGATTGAGCTCTTCTTGATGTGCAGTTGTGGCAACCGTGCTGCATTCAGCAACAGGAACACGCAGATTTTTCCACGCAGAAGCACGCCTTCGAGGCAACAGAGGCTGACAGTGAGGGCAGAGGGCAACTTCACAGTACCGAAACCACCTAAGGTGATTTTCTAGTGTTTTACTCTCCCCAAGCAACAACCTTTGCCTGGCATATGTCCAGGTATTACTGCGAATTTTTCGTTGTGCAAGTTTACATCATGTGCATTCATGCAGAGTTGACATGATGTGCGTTCATGCAGAGGGTGACACAGCCACCTGTACAGCCGGAAGTCCCACAAGCAAAGTTCGGATTTGTTGAGTCAGCAGAGATCTTGAACAGCCGAGCAGCAATGGTGCGCAAGCTTTCCTCTGCATAATAATTCTCCTATGAAAGTGTTCTACATGCTGTGTTCTGTGGGCGCTGTGCAAGATGGACCAGGAGGGCGCAGGTCTTGCAGGGCATGTGTTTACTTTGTGTGGGGCATGTGTGCAGCTGGGCTTTTTCGGCATTCTTTTGGTGGAGGCGCTGGCAGGCAAGGGAATATTTGAGATGGTTGGCATATCAGTAGGCAATGGCCTGGGCTTTGAGTTTTAGACAGTGTCTTAGGAGTCTGTTGTGAGCGATAACTGGTGCATGTTGGCAAGTGCAGCTGTGCTGCTTGGAACACTACTAGAGAGAGTGGAGAGGTCGCGATGGTGCGAATTGCAAAAGGATTTGCGTGATACTTTCTGTTCTTTGATCATAGGATGGACTTCATTGGTTGAACTTGTCCTCTGAGGTGTGGCAGTGCCTGAATGGGTGCGAGAGCAGATGCATGTGTAGTCCTGCACATACTCCTTGACCCTGGCATAACAGAGATCAAATGCTAGATGAACGTTGAAGCAAATTCACCATGGCTTCTGCTTCATGCCTAGCAGGGCTGGCCCAGCAGGTCGCGGCTGCACCATGGTGGGCCGTTGGGTGCTGAGCACACACTGATTGACAAATTCAGTTAGCTGTTTGTTAATTGTGTTAACGAGTATGCACGCTGTGCATGGCCATGCAGATGGACCTTTAAGACAGCGCTGTCTCATGTTTACACCTTGGACGATATGAAATTCGTCTCTATTGAACAAGCACACAATTCCTGAATGAATTAACAGGAGTAAAACTTGCTTCAACTTTTCCAATGGCAGGCAACTACAGCTGGGCAACGATTATGATTAGAACAGTGTGTTGATGCAAGAGCAGGATGCATGTATGACACTGCATCATGCATGTCTGAAAGATGAAGAAAAAGAACTATGTAACACTGTCAAGCAGGAGGTACTGATACCGTGTGTCAGTGCATTCAGTCAGTCTGTTCATTACACCTTTTCCAGCCATTGAGACTGATCATTCGCCCCTGAAAATACCAGACAGTGCAAGGCAAATAAATATCTAGAAAGTTGTTCCCAACCTCGGACGCTCGAACTTTCACAGCCCATCAATCAGGCGCATCCTCAATAACATCCAAAGCTTCTCTCCAAATTCACCGTACAGTTTAACACACTTCAAAAGCTGTAGTTCCAGTCATGGCGATGCAGAAGATGACCATTGTTGCTGTAGCGGCGGTCCTATTGGTAGCAACAGCATCCGCTGCTCGTGACACAGGTGCGCTCTACGTGACTGTAGAACTCTTAGCAGCTTGCAATATTTTTCAATGGATAATGCAGTCCTGCTGTTATTGTGTTTAGTGGGCCCCGGCCCATGCAGTGCGTACAACGATGCCTCTTCGGATGTCCGACGTCCTTTATCGTCATGATCGGCACTGCTCTCTTGCTACACTTTCTGGCGTCAAAAGTGCTCAAGAATGCCTGCAATAGCCTGTACTTTGCAGCCTGATTTTCAAGCAGGCAGAAAGAAAGAAGAGACAGCCAAAGTTGCTTGTGTAGTGGTGCAGGAATGGGCAGGGAGCTGAAGCAGGCAACCCCACTGCCCACCGTGGCCCCACTGCCAACAATCCCGGCTGGCACTCTCCCCAACGTTGCTGCTCTGCCACCCATAGCAACCATCCCCGCCATCCCCAACAGCGGCAGCGACCCTTTCCTGTCAGCAATCTCAAGGATCATCGATTTCCTGAACCAAGATGTCGCTAACCTGCAGGTGAAGCCATGTCTTTACATGAATCTGATGCTGCTGCCTTCACCTGCTGGTCGACAGTGCAGAACCCATTGTGAGATTTTTGTGATTGCCTGCACTGGCACTCCCCTCTTGCTGTGCAGAATTACAAGACATTTGACAGTACTTGCATTGACAATGCTTTCCTGTGATGGGACAGTCTGTCGTTGGTGGCGCGGCATCAGGATTGGATTCAACGGTGTCCTCAACAGTGCAGTCGTTCGAGGTGGGCCTCTCAGTCATGTCAACCGGTTGGATCAAGCATGTTGTTTTTGTATAGGGTAGCTCAGTCCAAGAAGGCACTTTGTACTTGCAAAGAATTTTTGGTCGTGAGGGACTTATCTGTACGGTAGTGTGGTCACATTGCCATCTGCAAGTGAAGACAGGACACCAGGTCCTTTACTCATGTTCACACTGGATTTATCTACATCACGTTTGTGAGTAACCTGTCAATGACCTGATGAGGTGTGCTTGACCTAGCCGGGCAAAGTCAGGTTGCTTTCCAGACAGGGTCCACTAGGAAGATTGCATGCCACTGCACATCTACACCTGTGATAGTGTGACTCATTGCAGACTTAGCTGGCTGCTGCAGCAGCTGCTTGGCTCTAGAAACTCCCAAATATGGTCAAAAATGGTCTGGCTGAGAAGGGTGCATGTTGAAATATATCGGACATCGCAATGCTGTGCTGTGCTGCAGAAACAGCTGGCCACAGCCCTGGAGCAACTGCAGACAGCCATTTCTGGCATTCTAGGACAGGGCACCACTGTGGGAGGCACCGGGCAGACCAACCTGAACACCTTCCTGTCCGCCTTCACCAGCCAGAACCCAGTTGCTGCCATCCTCCGCACTGCCCTGCCCCCTGCTGCTGCTGGCCGCCGCTGATGTGATCAATTGCTGGAGCAGTCCCTGCTAGGCATCAAGCCGTCAAAGAACCGATAATTCTGTAGGAGAAAATCTAACTAATGCATCCTTCAGGATGCCCACCGGTACCGCTCTAATCGGCTGCCGATCTGGTGACCACGGTTGAGTTGTATCATAAATGAAGCCTGGAGCCATTTGATTCATGTTGTTAACATGGAGTTGTTTAATACATACTAGTTCAGACTAAGCTTGGAGTTCTAATTAGGTGATGGAGCTGGGCTCCCACTTCTGGGCACACTACTTGCTGTTGAGGTTGAAGCAGTTGCAACTGATGTGATTTGTTGTTTAATAGATTTAGTTTCTACCAGGAGCGGCAAAAGACAGCCTGGGCCATGTTTAGATGTTCTTTTGGATTGATGGATGGTCGTGTTTTGTGGACATTTATGAACGGCCTTGCAATTGGGTCGCCCTGGAAACAAATGCGAGGACAGGGGTGCTAGTTTGAAATGCAATATGCACTTGCAGCCGCTTGTGTGTGGAAGGGAGCATGTAAAGACACTGGAAAAACATTGACTTCCTTGCAGTGTTCAACTACAAAACCAGGATGCAATGTACGGCATATAAAGGCCACGCACATCATTTGAATGTTGGCCTGCTAGAAAACAGAGATCAATTGTGTCTGGGGCCAGCTGGGTGGTAAATCTGTGATCAGGTCCGAGCACTGGCAAGAATTGCATTTTGGTATCACAAAATCTTGGATTAATCTTGCTGTGCTCCACATTTCCCATATGTACACAAAGTGGGTCAGCAATGTCTTCTCGGCCAGTCAAAGGTGTGAAGATCCTGACTAACTAGCCATGGCAGTGTCGCAATTTTGACCTCTCGGAATCGTCTCTCATCACTCGCTACAGTACAGGATTAGCCCTCAAACATACCAAGTGGCAATCTTCATGGACTCATATCTGCACAGTGCATGGTTCTGTGTGCCAAGCCCTCGTGGCTATCCTGTCTGTCTGGTACAACTGGAGCACCCTTGAGCTGGGCAGTGGTGGCAGGCTGTTCGGCACTGCACAGTGCACAAGAGTGCCTTTAAGCGCAGGCGTCATGTCAAGCCTCCACAGCCTATTAAGTGGGTGTTCTTATTCCTGACAGGGCCACTTAGCCACAGCAAACAATTCACAGCACCACACATTGCTGCTGCTGCTGGGAAAATGCTATGTAAGGTAGGCATGAACGGCTTATGACTCAGACACTCCTGCGGCCGTGAGAGCATCTAGGATCTCCCCACTGTCTGGGAGCCGCCCTGTCTGCCTGGCAGAGAAGAGGACTCGCCCGTCTTCAGCCTTCACCTCGAACAGCAGCTTCCCCTCTGCTGGGCCGCCCTCTGTCTCCTCGCCATTTACCATGAGGTTGGGAAACCGTTCCTCAATTGCATCAGCAATTTCAATGAAGTGGTCCACATCCGTTGAATCGTACTCCACTATGACCTGCAATCGGTGCATACAGAACTCCTCTTCCTCTTCTGATCTTACACATGGCAGAGAACTGAAGGTGCAGTGGTGAGGACAAAAAGACGATCCCAGCAGCGATGTAAGGTTTGACGCACCAGGTCAGGTGGAGGACGATCCAACCCAGCTTCTCATGCAAACTGCCGCTGCAGCATGACTTGAGGGAAACTTGTTGCCCTTCCTGTAGTTCAGAAATTCGCACTTTGCTCAACTGACTTCGTGTTCAAACATGGCAGAGTATAATTGTCAGTGACAGTCTAAGTTGAACCACACAAGCATGAGGTAATCAATGGCAGCCAGGAACTAGAGGCAAAAATGGCCACAGACACGCTTGACAACTCACCAAGGTTTGGACCATGAATCGATGCAAATGACACTGTCTTTTGCAAGTGAACATTATAGAAGCTCTTTGCTGATGCTGTCGCTTCTGAAATATTGTACAAGCGTTGAACGTGCGCATTGCATATCGCAAGAGCTCTCCTAGCGAAAGATCGCGTGGCCATGGCTGCACGGAAGCGAGGACCCAGCAGATTTCTAATGCATCTAGAATAATCTACGTTGTCTTAAGAGACAAAGAGTGGGGGTTTGGATGAAATTTCTGCTGAAGGTTGTAATAAGATTCCTCCCCTTGGACGCTTTGACGACTGAGTCAGCTGGGCTAGGAGCGGCAGGAAGCACAATGAAATGATTGTCCCACACAAGAGGTTTCTTGACGTACAAAATAGAGAGGAAATTGATGCTCATTGAAGCAGAAGTGTTCACATGACGGAGCAGGCTGGATCGGGCAGCAGGGATGATCTTGATCTGGACTGCTTTCCTGACAATTCAAATACGGATGGCAATCTAGTAGAGCCAACAACATATCGAGACTGTGGACGCTGCAGGTGTTGGATGCTGGCAAGCATTCCATGTTATTAGTTGAAGTGCAAATCTCACTTGCCGTAAATCCTTTCAGCTTGCTGTACAGCTCTAAGAATTCATGGCCCGCAGGCGACCACAATCCGTCTGTCTTTGCAGCGCTTTGCCACATGCACCCCTGAAATTGCATGGCAAACTCCTAGTGCTGCAACACCCCTTGGAAGCCAGGTACCAAAACAAGTGAAGCCATACATGCAGCTTCGTGAATAATCCACCATATAGGAGGCCATTTACCGTGACAATTGAGTTTGAATTGAATTGGAGGATGCATTGCAGGAAGCGTATGGCAACAGTACCACTCCTCGATCTGTGCTTGAAAGACTGCACCTTGATACGCGGCCGCAAGTTCTCGGTGCACTTCTGACTGATCTTTGCTTGGACTGTGATGGGAGTTTGCACAAAGTCAATTATGGGTGAAGTTCTTCATTACAACAAGAGTGCATACACGCTCTCATTAGTTGTAGGCAGTGCACTGCCGGCAATTAATGCAGGAATAACTGCCCCTGCCCTGTCAGATCTGCACTCTCCAGCTGCCCGCAGAGCTGGATGCCTTTGAAAGCATCCAGTGTTTATGTGCAAGATACTCATGTAGGACACGATTCTACGCAGGTGGAAAAGACGTCCGGCCTTGGTGATGCACTACATACAGCAAAGCAAATGGGGAGCCCGATCTACGTGCTGTTTCCTGGCGCAGAGGCTAGGGACTTGGCTGACATGGTGCGAGTGCATAGCCAGGAGCGCCATCTGGAGGGGGGTCTGCAGGTGCAGCAAGCGGCTGCAGAGCCTCATGTAACGCACAGAGGGAGTCACTCGCCTCCATGGACATACCTGCTCATTGCCATAGACGGCACGTGGAGGCAAGGGAAGGAGATATTTAAGGTACGTCTGAAGAAGATGAGAGCAGATGTGCAGCTCAAACCACTGAGCCCAAATGTCCTCATCCGTTCTTGTGCTCTCAGCCAGGTGCTCATGCCTCTACTGGAAGGATTCCAGGCAGATGTTGTCCACCTTCCTCTGGACAGCATCCCAAGAGAAAATTGGGAGTGCGCGCTCAAGCGTGAACCTTCTCTAGGATGCATGACCACCGCTGAAGCAGTGGCAAGGTGTGCCCTGGTTGCCGACTGCACCTGCAAAGGTTGCAGTTGCTCTCAATTCATCATGCATTTCATGTGAGGAAGCAAGACAAACATGCGATTTTTCTATCAAGTGTTGATGTACATCCTGGTGAATTGCAGGGCGCTTGGGATATTGGAGGGTAGCAATGAAGTACAGGCTGCATTGTTAGCCCCATTGCGGCAGATGACTGCTCTACAGGTGGCTCTGCCCAGCAAGACTTCTATTTTCCATAGCATCATGGTCAAATGTATATATACAGAGTGACAAGCAGGCACTGATGAGTACAGCTTTATATGCGCAGGCAGCTTTTGATCCTGCCACGCGTGCTCGAATTGACAAAGGAAACGAGATGATGTCCATCAGCAAGAGGAATTTTGGGTTCAAGATGCCCAAAGCCCTAATACCAGCCTGAAGAACATGGCATCACCAAAAACCTCACATTCACAGTCACAGTGTGGATGCCTATGGTGCCACTGAACTGGCAAGCCGCTGTAGCAGACTGAGAGGCGAGATCCTATGCAATATACGTGCTGATGCCCAGCATTTCACAACTGTTCTTGCAGGGGTTTTGCAAGTCCTCAGTGCAAGGCACCTGATGCTCAGGCAGATGCAGCTGAGCTGAGATCTGCAGATCTGGGCTTCCTCGGAACTCAACCACCTATGGGACATGAGAGTCTTTCTTTTGAGTGAGTTGAACCCGCTGCCAGCAATGCAATGATTCTGCAACTGGTAGGGGAAGCACTAAGACCAGAAAGGTCGTATGTACCATGTTGAGAACAAAGGGCGGAGTTACTGCGGCTACAGCAGAATCCATTGTCGATCAAATTAAACATCATTGTCGATCAAATTAAACAGGCTGCACCTCAGTGGCAACTTGCTGCAGTGGCGCCAAGCCCACTATTTGGCCGGTTGGTCCCAACAATGCTGTCACAGTAATGAGGACATGCCATATACGGTAGCCACAAGGCGCTCCGAGCCATGTCATGAGTCATTGACACAACAGAGATGTTGCAGAATCAAGTGTGTCGACAATTCAATCATCATTGGTTGATAATGGACTCACACTGGGTAACTAAAAGCTGCCACTCCCGGGTGCAATGGTAGCTGAATTATCATGATGATCACCATTGCTGACCCAGCAGTGCACATGTCGGACACGTGCACTGCGCACTGGTGTGGGCATGTGATGGTGCTTCTTAATGATCGATCTCGCGACAGGAACCTCATGGTAGCTGACCACTCACCCCAGCGTCCTCAACACAGGCAAGTAGCTATTTCTGGTAAAATGCCCCAAGACCTTGATGTGTATGCACTGATGGAAAAAATCTGATTGTTTCTCGCATATATGTACGTCGCAAAAAGGCCATCTGACAGTGACCCGCTCTGGCGGCGGAACTGGTCAGTCGGCGTGGCGAAATGGATACCGCGTTTGCCTCCGGAGCAAAAGATTCCGAGTTCGAGTCTCGGCGTCGACTCTTTTTCTTTTTTTGTGGTGTTACTGAAGTGAATAAGCCCTAGCCCTACGGACGATCTGGCGTTTTCAGTAATTCAGGGGTTTTCATCGGCTTTTGCTGACGCTCTAGATATCATATTTCTCCAATCCCGCTCAATCTAAATCTTGGCGGTCTTTCGTGGACAGATCTGACTCAGATTTCTGCCAAGTTGGTCTCGTGAAACGAAGGCATACTCTGACACCTGATGTCCGTATTTATGTCAGCTGCAAAGAGCCCCTGGCTCAAGTTCTAGCACGCAAGCTCCTGTGTTCTCCTTTCCCGTCCCCAGAGTCATTCAGACAACCGGAGATTGCAATTACATTCAGCTATTCTTGAATAAATTTACATGTCATAACATGTGCCGATCTCAGCTACGAAATTTGTAGACGGTTGAATTTCTTACAGAGTTCTCTCATATCTGGTCATCGGACCCCAGGTTCGAAGACCAGCTGAGAAGGGCATCAGAGAATACAAGCTGTCTATTTTGACCTGAAAGAGTCCAAGGCGCCTTAGTAAGACCCGAGGGTGTAGCTCACTGCTCTTGAGACAGATACAGGACACTCTGCCCTATTCCACACACCTTTCCCGGACAGCCATAGTGTTGGCTTGATCAGGAGGGAACAAACGAGACAAACACCAGGGATCAGCAGATGCTTGCGCCTCTCCTGACACCTAGAGGTATTCTTACATATGCACTTAAAATAGGCTAGTGTGCACTGACTTTCCCGGCAATTCCTGTCTCTGTGTGCCCACACCTCTGAGGAGAACAAGAAATGTGATCACAGTGGCATCTGGGGACAACCAAGGGTTGAAAGCATGGGAGAAGACCTTCTCAACAAGCAACAGCTGCCAGGCAGACGATAGCAAGAGGCCAAGCGTGGGACAGGGGGAGAATGGTAGATTGGATAGCATTTGGCAGCGGACTGGTGTGTGCTTTCCTCTACTGACCCACATGCGTATACATCCTAACAAGGAAGGATGGCAATCACACATGCGACCCTTCCCGGGTGGCTTGGAGAGGTCCATCGAAGTGTGACTTGCAGAGCAGTTCCGATTAATGGAGTGCACCCAGACTTTGGTCTAGGCTGTGCATGGAGTTTATGATCTCTGTGGTGCCAGGTGAGTATGGGCTGATGTTCCTGCTGGCAATGGGCATGATGTTCGTGCTGCTGCTGGCGAATGGGAATGCGCAGTTTGGCCGTAGCCGCATCATGAAGCCGCCTTGGCCGCAGCCGCGCCAGGATGTGCCCGGCTGGGCTGCCCTGCACTTGTCCTACATTGACAAAATCGCCCAGGCCAGCGCGACCCAGGTAAGCGGCCCGCTGAAGATGCAAACATCTTGGCATGCCAGAGGTACACAATGAAGGAACACAAGTCCTACGATCCCATGCCATATTCTGGTTGCCACCTGAGCTTCATGCATGCAAGCTGTCAAGGACATCACACGCCGATTGTTCTCCCACCTTCGAAGAAGGTTGAGGATATTCCATTGCACAGTCTCAAGCAGACTACACTCCTCATTTTTCATGTACTTGTCAAGTGTAGACAAGGTTGCCCAGGCCGGCGCGATGTAGGTGGGCTGCTCGATCGGATCTGAACATTTGTATGAGAGGCCGTGTTGAATCTGGCTCGGCATTTCTGGCATTCTGCCTTGACAATCTGCAATGGATTCCTCTGTGCATTGACTCAGTACTGTCTCAAGCCGGTGACAGAAACATGTGGCCCCCTGGATGCCAAAAGACTTGTTGAGCACACTTGAACCAGATTGATATGCAGAGGTTCTTACGCGCAGTGACCTGGCATGACCTGGGACCCAGCTAACCAGCTTGTCGTTCATAAACGATAAACTCTTCGGCTTTCAACACTGGGTGTTCAGGGGCTGGACATACTGATGTATGGGGACACTCTGGTGGAGGCTTTGAGGGGAACCTTCCTTGGAGAGCCCTCGGTACGTGCGCACGGCTGCGCTGACGTGTTCCACAACCAGTTTGGGAGCAGATACCGGGCTGCGGCGCTGGGAATTGCAGGTGATTGCCCCGTTTCACTTTCAATCTCCTACCGAGCTCTGCCAGCTGAGACTCAGCTTCACCCATGCATGCCCTTGCATTGGCCCCAGAGGCGCTCATGACTCTCCTATGAATATACTGACAAATAGGTCAATCTCACCGAGCTGTGCCAGCTGAGACTCAGCTTTCCCCATGCATGCCCTTGCGTTGGCCCCACAAGCGCTCATGACTCTCCAAAAGCTGTGCTGACAAACAGGCCAGCACAGAAAGCTGAGAAAATGTTTCGTGGCAGGGGACACAACTGCCAACTTGATGTGGCGGCTGCAGAACGGGGAGGTGGTCCCAGGCCTTCAGGTCGGAACAGTAGTGCTTCAGATTGGCTCCAGTGATCTCACCTACGCATCTTTCCAGGTGCTTTCCTTCTCACATGAAGCGCCCATATGCCAGCACCCTGCTCAGAGCAAGCAATTAGGCTGGCCTGGTGTTATTGGTGTCTTGGGTCAACTTCAGCCTCATTTTCATGCACATGGGGCTAAAGGGCAAAAACACTGGAAATCAGATGTGCCAAGAGTGCCAAGAAAACCAGCCCTGAACCATGAAATCCCTAGATCCTACCTCCATGTACAGCCCCAGGGGTATGGGGAGCTTGACCAGGCATCCCCTGAGTGCAGGGGGACGAACACATAAACACCGCGGCAAATGTGACATCAGCGAGGGCGGCTCGCATAGCAGACTACTTGACTCAGGCGCTTCCGGGGACCACAGTGCTCATTCTGGGGCTGCTGCCCAGGGGAGATGTCACACTACAGCCTGACTCGGCTGCTTTCAGCCTGCCCAACAAGTGAGACGCTTTCATTCTGTGCTCAGTTCCATGAGTTGTCATGTATGATGCTGCATGATATGTGACGCAGAGGACAAACAGTGCTACTCTTGTGCTGTGGCAAAGCTTTGCTTGCTGCATGCTAGCTCACATATGGGAGGGCCCAGGGCTGAAAAGGAGCACCAGCATGAGTTTGTCTATAGCGCACCTCTGGAACTTCGGCAGGCAAGAGCCAAACCGGAGGGCAGAGGGCTGTAGTACAACTCCTTTTGAGCGCCGCTCATGCATGCATGGGAAAGCCTTCTGCTCCTAATCTGACGGGTCCCTGATGCCTGCTGCCCGCAGATTCTCTGGCGCTATTGCCAAGATAAACTCGTACCTGGCATCGTTTGCGGAGATGCACTCGTCGCGCAAGCACGTGCAGTTTGTGGACTGCGGCGCGCACTTCCTGGCGGAGGATGAGTCGCGCCTGGACGAGGAGCTGCTGCCAGATGGCGTCCAGCCCAACGCCGCAGGTACACCTTGCTGACTAATGGGTGACACATCAGGGTAGTTACTGTAAGGAGGAGCTGCTCCCAGATGGCGCCCAGCTCAACGCCGCAGGTGCACCTTGCTACACCCAGAACATTGACTAATCAGGTGACACATCAGGTTAGTTACTCTATTGAGGAACTGCTGCCAGATGGCCTCCAGCCCATCATAGCAGGTACGCCCGACTCCTGGGCCTTCCTGTGAGTCATCAAAATGTGCACCATGCATATGTCCTGCAGAGACAGTGCTAGTGAAGCATACAGCAGCAGGCAAGCCCCCGGAGCCTGACATTTTCCGGGCCACTAGTTGCAATCCTATTTGTGTGGAGACAATGATCTGAGAAAGTGATAACAAGTTGCCTCATAAGATGTAGACAGAGGGGCAATCTCGTGTTTTGGTCAGGTGTGCGGCTGTAAAGAGGTTTTTTGGCTCCTATCCTGGTAAATCAACCACGTAACAGGATGGTTTGTTTGCCACTGTAAACACTGTTCATGCCATTAACCAGCCTGTATGACAGTGCTGTCACTTCCTGCACAGTGAGGATCAAAGCTTGGTGCAGGCATGGATGCACTTGCGCAGTGCCTTCTTCCAGTCATAGAGGACATTCACTCCCACCACAGATGAACCCACTACAGATGAAACAGCAGAGCAGCAGAGCCCGACATTGCCCTAGGAGCGTGAGGACTCCTGATATTGAACCACGCCTGAAATTGTAATCATGAACTGGATTGTTGAACACTTCATGCTCCTGCTGATTGGTTGTGCACGTGCACTGGATGTATCTGTTGATTGTTTTGCTAGCAATGTCCGCGTGCCCATAGTGGCATCAGACTAGTCCTCAGCTAGTCTGGCCTTGCAATATCCTACTTGCAAGGACATGGGTGACATAGTACTCCTGTTTGGAAGAATAATGTGTGAGGTCATTCTGGGATCATGAACGTGAGGGTGCCAAAAGTGTGTACAGTTTTCAATACTGCAGATGCCTCCTAATTTGCCCTCAATAATGTCTACTTGTTTCTACTGGGTCTTCAGTGGACCAATAGAAGAGCAGTACTAGTAGTGAATCATGCAGACAACATCTGAGATCGGTACTGCAGCAAGGTGCATTCGCACTTTGTGCGGTATACTGCCTCTGTACATATGCCACACTAGTGCACTGTTTAACCGTTTGGTCTCATTTTCTGGTGTGCAAAACGAAAGCTTGCTTACACCAGTTGTGCCGCTGTTGACCTTTTGCACAGTCCAAGCATGTCATGATCCAAGGAGACAGTAAAGATGGCCAGGACTGACATCCCCGGGCCAACACATATTGGATGGTATACCATCTCAACAACATCGGAACATGTTGAAGCATTTTCCTTTCATCATAATGGTGCATTGCAACCTACTAAGAAAGGCAGAGCTCTCGAGCAGCAAAGTAAAGCACACATCCCTCACGATAAAAAACAACAATAAACAGGCAACCGTGACCGGAAGGTACAAGTACAGGTCAAACTCACTGGACTGTAGTACAATTTGTAGATACATATTCCATAGATGCAGCTATCTATTGCAACGAAAAGGAACTATGCCACAACACACATACGAGCATAGCCTTTTGTTCCCTTCTGTCCCTGCTGTGTCTGCACCTCGATATCACTGGAGCTGGATCCAATATCAGGCAGCACCTTGTATCAGGTATGTCGAACGCAAATGCAGGTGGATCAGTCGGCAGAACAATCCAGGCAAAATAAGAACTTGCAGACTCAATCAGTTACGCATGAAGTCTCATGTGCTCCCACATGCACGACTCCCCTGTGCATGCCAAGCCATTAAATCATTAATCTCTGGTGTGCGTGTCCACCAAAAATGCTTGTCCTTGTGCACTGCGCTCTGAGCCTAGATGTTCTGTTGTCTGCATTGTTGTTGAAAGGCTTGCGCCATCAAATAAGTTGTTCTGCCTGGAAAAGTCAGAATACTGACAGGCTCAACACGCTCTCACATGCCATTGGGCTCAGCACAGTCAGTTTATTTCTGTAACTCCCTGCTGTGCTCCATATGTTGGATCACTGCACCGGCCCTCCTCGAAGACCCCTTTCCATTGACCTCCAGCCGAGCAGCTGCTCTTAAAATCCAGCCACACATGCCCCACTAAGAAACATAACGAGTGCCCTCCTCCGGTCCAAGAAGAAGATAACATCAGATGGCCATGGCCATAGGTCGCCAGGTGGGCATGAGATTTGTCGCTGATCAGAATCCAGAAGCGCGCATGGCAAGGTCTGTGGATCTCTGCCGCTTGCTGTTGTCCAGGGCATGGTGGGAGCGATGCGATGATGAACCCCTGCTCACACCAGCGGTAAGCCTGAACATAATGCTGCATTCTCGCGTCCCACTTTTGTTCCACCATTCGAGTCCACCAAGAAGCACAGCTTCTTCTGCAGTGGAGACACTGATTTTGATGACTGGGCACCATTCCATGATTTGGACAACAAAATAGAGCCTACCTGACGCTGTAGGGGCCAGTGGAGTCCAGCAAGGACGATGTCGAAAAGCTATCCTTGGTTGACTTGTACAAGCTGCCGCTGGAGGGACTCTTGCTGTAGATTGCCTTGATCCTGTCAGGCCTCTCGTTGTCATCATCCCTGCCATTCGACCCTCTGGCCATGAGCATACAAATCTGCACCCACAACCGCCGTTAACCTCATCGCATACAAACTGCGTGCAATGCCAAGACGCCGTCAAGGGATGAAGTGTCAGCCAACCAGACTTGCCGCGCCAAACTTACCAGGATCGGGAGCGCGACCTTGTATATTGCCAGCAGCCAATCGAGTGCCCTCTCCAGCTTTGCATGACTCCTGCAGTGGCAGGATAACATATTCAAGAGGTACTGCAGAGCAATGTCTTCTAAATATTTAAATGGAACCAAGCTTGAAAGAGGATTTCCACCTGTGGGCCTTCTCCTCAAGGAACGATCTGAAACGCTCTTCTGCTTCGGGGTCCCTCTGACTGAAGAAGTCCTTCACAATGTCCGCCAACTGTAGGAAACAATACTTTTAGTAGCAGTACTAATAGCAGTTCTGTTCTGCATAAGAGGACACTGCCTTCCTACATGCAAGCTTGGTCAGTGCAGTGCGGATTTCTTGCTGAAACTAGTATTTCATCAACTTTCCCAGTTGACAGCAAAAGCAGCTTCTTCCTGTCCTGATTCGATTCCTATCCCGTTGCGCCAGACATCCTGTTACGGGTTGGGGAGTAGACAGCTTCCATGCTGGTTCACCTGATCAAAGTCGCCCGTCACATTCCTGATGGCCGCATTCAGGCTGTTATCTGCAATGGCTGGTACCCTTGAAGCACGCCAGGCAGTCCAAGAATGGCTGCAGAGCTCCAAAGCCGCGCCGATTGGTGAATATCCAGCAAAGTGAGCAACGAGCAGGGCGAGCAGTAACACCCAGTAACGCAGCCTCATGGCTCAGTCATGCACGAAACTTCCAGATGTACCTCACTCTGGGTTCAGCTGTCTCTCTGCCACCAGAAATACTTCGACTCGGCCTGGTGAAAAGTGTGAAAGCCCTTGTCTAGCTAGGTTTCCTCGCAATCAGCGCCCTCTTCGCTCCTCACCCCAAGCACACACTCGAAAATAAGTAGGGGTGCTCGACCTTACACTTTCTGACAACTTTTCCTCCGTGCAGCAAGATCCGACATCCGACATGTGGCGGGAACGGGAATTAATTCCCCCGGATTACTGACGTAGGTTATTCCATTCGCTAGGAGTGCACGATTTCCAGCTTGGAGCAAATTGCCACAGCCAAATAAGCAAAGAACATCGGATAAAGTACTCTGACTGCAGCAACCAACAACGTGGGGGTGAGCAAACGTCCATGTTCCCGAGATTTCGTCGCCTTCGCATGCCTTGATGTTGATTTATTCCTGAGAAAATACATCGTCGTGGTCATAACACGACATCTCGGTGTGGCTTGTATTTAGAGACCTCTGTTGACCAGGAAAGAGGTGAACAGATACGCGAGTCTATAGTATGGACGACGTGGTAGCCAACTTCATCGATATCACGGGGGCCGATCATGCTACCGCACAGAGCCTTTTAGAGGTTGAATGTTGATTCTTCACCCTTCTCTGGATCATTTGTGCCCATCCCTCGATCAGTTCAGGCCACTTGACTGAGACACAGTGCACGCTCAGCTCTCAGAGCACAATCCTAGACAACAATAAATCAATTTCGGTCTTGTCTGAGCCATATTTTGCCAAATCGGACAGGCTACCAACTATGATCTCGAACAAGCTGTGGGGCTTTTCTTTGCGACGCATGGGGATACTGGAGGTGCAGCAAGTGGTTCTGCAGTGCCGAAACCCAGCGCTCCTATGGACGACAGGTGGACAGTGCACCTCTTTGTGACTTTCAAGTGTCAAAGCTCTTCAGATAGTACGATGGCTGCAAATTCCTTATCAAGAACACCCTGTCGCACATTTCTTTATGCCAACCTTGCATGACTCAGCAAGATACTGACATCAAAACAACATGCTTCAGGGGCAGTCTCATGCCCGAAGTGGTGGAGGAGCAGGTGCGAGCACCATTGCCCGTTTTGAGGGACAGGCTCTATGGAGAGACATTCATGTCACGCGGCTCATCCAGGCCCCAGCAACAGCAGGAAGTGCAGGCCTTCCGTGACTTCAAGTAAGTGCATGTGTGCCCAAGCCTTTATGGTTTTCCTTTGGCAGGATGATCTGGAGAGTGTCTCCAAGTTTCTCTGTGACTGTATGGATGTGATGCTGGGTGCTGACTTTAATGATCAAAGTCAGACATCTGATCAGCTCTAGGTGGCTGGAAAAGATGTAACTGACTGACTGACTGATGGTCAGCAGCTTGAGACCTGTTAGCTACTTACAGTCGCAGCCTGACAAGCGTATGCTCAAGGAGGGCTATGTGCAGACAGTGGCAAGGTCTGTGATGTTGAAGTATGTTGTGCAATATGCCTATCAGGGACTGGTCCTGTGAGAGACTGATCTGGTATGACTGTGCAGGGCTGAAGGCAGCAGAGGCAGACCAGATGGCCGCCCCAATCAGCCAGGCCTTGCAGGCCTCTTTGAGCCGCCGCATGAGATCATGTTCAAGGGAACCTTTGAGGAGGCCAAGGCAGCCGCTCTGGATCAGAGCCGATGGCTGGTGATCCTCTTGCTGCTTCACTCAAAACCTTTTTCAGACCTGCCAATGTAGCCCACTATTCCTTTGCATGTGCATGACATAACAGAGAAGCATTTGAAATGTCTCTATGCAGCTCGTCAATGTCCAGTCCAACTCGGAGTTTGCCAGCCATCAACTCAACCGGGACACATGGAGTGATGACACTGTCAAGACAATTGTGAAGGGCAGCTTCATCTTCTGGCAGGTGGGACCTAAAAGATCATTGTTGTCTGTCATCTTCACTAGCACACTGGAAATTCCAGCAGATGTGACACAGTGCATGGGTTGCTGCAAGAGACTTTCGAGAAGATGGTCTCTCTGCTAATCACATCAAGGCTTGCATGGTGAAGAAGGACAAGTATGGAAAGTAGGCACAGTGAAGCTGGCGCTGAAAGTGCCTTGATTGGCGCAGGTCAATGATGCAACTGAGAGTGGCAGCAAGGTGAAGGCCTTCTACAGGATCACAGAACTGCCGGTCACGCTCGTCATAGACCCCGTGACTGGAGCATCCCCAAAGACATGGACAGGAGCGATTGACCCTCAAAGGTGCAGTGAATCGGAGAATGCTTTTCAACATTCTCAATTTCTTCTCTTTATTCCCCCTGACAGCTTTTGGGATGTGAGCGTAACAAAAAGAATACAGAAAGGTGCATGCGGGAGTAGAGCCACCACATGAAAAATTGTGCAGAAAGTAGGGAGCAGAAGACTGCCAGAAGACCAATAAGCCTCAGGTGGCTCCCAAGGGTCTCTATGTAATGAAAATAATAATAATAGATAATAGAAAGCTGAGTGTTTGAGCAGGCTAATAGAGGAGCTGGTGCCCTTCCTGGACCATGACATCCATGACCCGGCAGCTCTGCAGCTTGGCAGCCACCTCAAACGGAAGCACCGCAGCAGTCCTCCTCCTAAGGTGACATCCTGATGACAAAGTACCTGAATGCTCTTGAAGGTTGTCTGATGAAGAACTCGCCCGGCCATGCTGCATCTCGCTGCAAGACTCAGGACAACCCCGTAGTCTGACTGTAACTTCACTCTCGCAGCATGCCTTCATGCCCCTGCTCTTGAAGGTTGTTAGCTTCTGGCCATAGTGCCTTTTGCTGGTGAAACTCAAGCCAGCCTGTAGTCTTACTGTAGTTTCACTCTTGCGGCATCACAGAACCTCACGGAGGAAGAGGAGATAGCACTGGCTCTGGCCATGTCTGCAGAAGCTGTGCACGGCAGCAGCCGCAAGCCGGATGTGCCCCATGAACAGCCTGATCCAAGCGTCACTCACCAGTCGCAACCGGCTGAAGATGTTTCTGTTGCCCAGAGCACTGACAGTGCTGCAGTTGAGGCCTCCCTGCCATCAAAGGTGAGGTCTGCTCGCTGCCAAGGACGTGGTTTAGACCAGGAGCTGCCTGGGCAAGGACAGGCATGTGATGGTATCAGGCAGCTTTGTCACAGTGTGTTCACCAGCAAAGTGCCAGGAGGTGCTGCTGAAAGGAGCTTCGAACATGCCAGACGTGTGCATTGGAGGAGAACAACAGTTTCCATGGCAGTGTCCATGTGCAGCCATCAACTTTGCACTTGGAAAAATATCCATGCTTATGGGTGCCCCTGAGGGGTCTGACTGGACTGACTTGCTGCTGAAACATACCTACCTGGATAAAGAAACACTGCTGTGTCAGTATGCTAGCTACATTACCAGCCTTGTGATGAGAACTCGTTGGGGAGCATGTGACCAGCTGGTGCAGATCTCTTGACAGGATGATCTCGTGAATGTCTCCAAGTTTCTCTGCGACTGTATGGATGTGATGCTGGGTGCTGACTCTGACGATCAGAGTCAGACATCTGATCAGCCCTAGGTGGCTGGAAAAGGTGCAATTGACCGACCGACTGACTGACTGACTGGACATCGTGTGCGCAGAGTGCTGCAGAGGTATCCAAGGAGGCGCTGGAGCGCCTGCCGCCCGAGCCAGGCGTGGGCGATGCGGGCGGCTGCAATCTGGCCGTGCGCTTCCCGGACGGCCGCCGCGCGCAGCGCCGCTTCCCGCGCGCCGCTCCGCTCGAAGCCGTCCGCGACTTCTGCCTGGTCAACTGCGAGGAGGCCGCCGCTGGCCGCGTCTTCGCACTCTCCGAGTCCATGCCTGGTGCGCCCTGTGCCCTCGGCATTTCTCCTGACAAAAGCTACCATGACCTGCTTGAATCGTCTGCGACTTCTGCCTGGTCAACTGCGAAGCTGGCCGCGGCTTTGCCCTCTCCCGAGTCCTTGCCTGGTGCGACATGTGCCCCGCAGCACTTTCTTTTAGTCACAGGATAGGCTCTGCTGAGGGTGTCTTAACACTGTCATATCTCAGCATCAGGCGCTTGCATAGTGCCGGCATGTCATGAAAGAGCCCGATTTGGAGGCTATTTACCAAAGCAATTGCACCTGCGTGTCTCTCTAGTACTGTATGAAAGCTGTATCTAGTAGACAGCATACGAAATAGATCCAGCAACGCACTGCTATTTTACCCTCTGCCTTTTGGTCGGTCATTGGCTGTATGGGTCAAGTCTGCTAGCCTCTTCGTATGCAAAATTGAATGCTATCAAAGCATCTGGGAGCAACACATCAGCGTGAAACCCTTGTGAGTTTCTGGTTTCCAACTTGGCGATGAGAGCGTCGATTTCCTGACCCTTCATTGTCATGCAGGTGCACCGGCACTAGGGGACATGGCAAAAACGCTGGAAGAGGCCAATCTGGCAGGGGCTATGCTGGTCATGAGGTGGCTGAGCTAGCACCACACAGAGCAGCTACATTCCTGCGCCATCTTGAATGCATAAACTCTCTTTCGCCCAGTGACACTCGTTGCATTGGCCACATTCCCATAGGACTCATGCGTGTCTCTAGTGGTGTTGTTCTTGTACAATAATAGCTAACTTAAATACTGGCGCTGCGAAAGCTTCATGCAGGATCATTCTATGCTGCCTGATGACACCATAAGCTGCGTCATGAATGGGCGTTCTTGCGTGTATGTCCTGTTTTTCTTAATTATCTCCTTGTTCCAAGAAACTTGTATGAAATGGCTCGTCTGGCATGTTTTGCCTCCCGTGAAGATGGTGTCAGTACAGATCTAAAGTGCAAACTCTAAAAATACTGCATAATTATAAGATCAGGATACGCAGCATAAAGGTCAGTTAAATTGCCTCGCATAGAGGAATTCCGGAAGGGTTTCCTTGCAGTGTGTGAGTGCCAGCGACAGCACTTCATAATTATAATTAATAACAGCCCAGGTCCACAACGGATCATAAAATTACGGACGGCATGCCAGCAAGTTCAGATTGGACATGCATGGATACATATACTTTTCTACTCACTGCTGAGCTCTCTGTGTATGGATTTTCTCCTGGTTGGTAGATAGGCTCGTGCAACCGTGCCAGAGCCATTGGCTCTGAGCCAAGCGCGCTTACATTCCTCAACATTTCACACATGCATGCCTGCATCATATATATGTAGCTCTGCCAACACAATCAGACAGACTGTGGAGATGTGTTGCAATCATCTCTTATATGCTCTTCACTGCTCTCTTCATTGCAAGCCTTGTAGCAACAGTACTCAAATCGAATTCACCGCCGGTTGACCGGTCAGGCCGGCCGGCATCCAGTGTTGTGACAGCAGCTACGCATGCGCTGCTGCACTGGATGCATCTAACACCAACAGACGCAGCAACAACTACACAGAATGAATCCCAAATTCCATTTGCAAACAACATGACAGTACACAATGTGCCAGCACAGTATGGTACAAATTTCTCGATGCGCACGCAGAGAACTATCATCTACATGTACTCTACAATTCATGGCACAGCTTTCCTGGCTAGTCACCGGCCTGAAACTTCTTCCATGAGATGGTATCAACCCAGCCATCTTCATGGTACTTGGCCTCATACAGCCAAAGCTGACTGGGATCCAGCAAGACGCCCGCCACAAAGACCTGTGGTGGTCCCCCAGTGAGTGTCCTTGGATACACTCCAAAGGCCCCGTCTGTGTATCTGAATAGCACCTGCAAGCAACAAGGGAGTCTTGCTTCTGAGGATGAAAGTTAAACATTGGTGCATGGTGGAGGGCATGAATGCGAGCAGAGTCAGGGCATGGGAAGCATGTGCAGCATGTGCATTACCTGCTCCTCAGAGCCAGACGGTGCATTCCATGACACAGGCTCTGGTTCCAGGCGTTCCCAAGCATCCTTATCCTTCAGAAATTTCAGAGTTGTGGATGTCCCCTTGACTGTTGTGCTGGGCAGCCAGTCTGACATGTTTGGTGGCAGTTCCGGCCCTTGCACCTATCGCATATCCCATTCAGCAAGCTCAGCATGTGTGCACAAAGTTGAAAGCAGACTTCCACACTAAGATACTGAGTCACTCGAGGACAATGCTTCAGCAATGTTTGCTCACCTGGCCATGTAGCTGTGCATCAAGATCAATTGGTGCTTCTGGGTCAATGTCTTGCAAGAAGACAGGGTCCCAGCTGGTCTGGTGGAATAGAATGGAGCCGCCGCCTTCACCCTTGTAGGTGACTGTAAGAATAGAGCGCTTGCCTCCATGCATGAAGGCAATCTCGCTGCCGCCCATGAAGTCGAATGGCTGCACACAGCAGCGGTGAATTTTAAACAAAGGGAAGCAAAGTCGCTCTTAACATGCACTCGACCTCACGAACAACCATGCAACAGGGAAGTGTTTTCCGCTGTCTTGCATAGACAGCCCCTAGATTGGGCGTTGGTGACTTGATGCTCTGGGAACCGCTCAGCCCTTAAAGTGGACTTTGATCACTTCTTCCTCAGGAAAGCATGCGTACACCCGATTACTTCAATCAAGTACATGGGTGAATCACCTGGGCGGCAGCAATGGCATCAGGGTCAGGCAGCTTCAGTGTGACCTGCGCGACAGCTTCTGGCGCCAGGCAGACCACTCTCGTGGGTGGGATATTGGCTCCGCGCCCATAAGGGTGCCAGAAGCCATTGGGGAAGCAGGAGTCCTCTTTGGTTCCCTCCAGGACTGTCTCATCATTGCCGTCCGGCCTCTCACGCCCTGTAGGCACCACCATGTGTGAATAATGAACATGATCTCCCGGGTCCAAAAGCAGTCCTGACATTTGCATACAACTCTAATTGCCAGCCTCGGTGAATGGTGTCTGCCTTCTGTGCCCACTTTGGAGTTAAAGATGCTAAAGAAAGGGCATTGCTGACTGCGTAATCCTCAAATGATCACTTTGATCGGTGTTCACAGTGGCAACAGTGCCAACCGATGTACTCCTAAGATTTATGGGGGATGCGGTATCAATGCCTCCTGCCCTCTTGTGTGCCTACATTGCTGAGGAAAGTCACCTGAGCGAGGCCAAGACTTGGCAGCCTGGTCTGCCTTGCGGATCATCTTCAGCCTGAACTTGCCATCCACATCAGCTTCTTGAAAGGTTCTCAGCCAGATGTCTTGGAATCTGATGTCATCTTCCGACACACCACTGGGAGAGAAGCTCACAAACTTTCCCACCCAACCAGAAGCGTTGGAAGGCCTGCTGGGAAAGGCAGTCATGCTTGGCAGTGTTGACATGTCCAGCAACAGAGAGATTTAAGCAGCTGGAGAAGTGCATTCAATTCAATCAACTGTTTGGACATGAGTGATCTGCCATCAAGAAGCCGCACAATGATGTTTTGTACCGAGACCAGAAATTGTCCCAGTTGTCTTCTGCATCATATAGTTTCTCAGACGAGACTAGCGCACGTAAATGAGTCTGCTTGGCCCTGCACAAGAAGCCTATGCTGTCATGCCGGGAGCTAAACTGGGGAGATGGGCTTGTTACACCTCACCGTACTCGATGTCCCACACCTCAACTTCAGGACCATATCTCAGAAATGTTAAGGCTATTATTCTAGCCGAAAATTGCATCCTACATTGGCACATATCACATCAAAGCGCTGTTAGGGTGATCAGCAGGTGGACCTGGGTTGGGCATGACGTTCGCGTCTGATCGGCAGCGTTGTTAGATAGGGCAAACCCACAGCTACTGATTGTATGTTTGCAAACATTTCCAGGATCTAATGTATGTCAAGAGTTATCGATGTACTCTCAGTACTAAGTGATGATCAGAGCAATGGCCCAAAATGTTCGGAGCATTTCAAGCTTCTGAATTAACACAGTAGACAATTCAGTGTTAAAAACTGCATTAAGCATTGCAGCCATTCAGCAAAAATATCCATTTCTGTCCTGATCATCCTTCCGAGGCTGAAATGGATGACGTCAGCAGAACCTCAGCAGGTAGGACTTCACTGGATTTCTTTTTCCGCTAAACAGATGTGCCTATGGAATTGTCTCATCCTTGTACTGTGTATCGAAATTGAGTGAGGTCAAGACCATTATATCGATGAGAGTGATCTCGTCCCACACCATGGCACCAGATCATGGCATGTGCTGCCCCATGATCCTCAAGAGCTTTACAGTGGGCTTGTTCTCAATCCTTGTATTGTCGAATATCAATATAAAAACTGCTTTAGCAAGTCATCCACCGCAATGGAGGCCGGCGCCAGGTGCACAATGAATGTTACTATTTTCATACATCAATGCACTATGACCCCAGGACAACTTAAACCTTGCGCTTCACCAGTTTCAATGCTGTTTGAAACCATTTTGTTAAATTTCATCTTTCTGGTTGTGCAGGAGATCGCATCCCATACGGTGAGCAAAGTTTGTCAAAACGCCTTGTTTTCCAAGACCTGTTAGAGCTGGATCACATTGAGACCAACTGACAAGTCTAAATAACTCCACATACACTGAGGTCTGAGCTCGAATTATTTGCAGGATTTATCACACCTACATTGGATGGGAGTTTCGCATTGAACGAATCCTTGCCCGTCATCATTTTCGCTTATGAGCCCACAGGTGGCATGCGATGGTGTCACTATGTTCAGCTTTGTTGTAATGCTTGTTGTCTGGCAGGCAGCAGTCCTGTCCTGTACGCAACTCATCATTTCTATTTGGGTCTCGCAGATGCTTTCCTGCGTATGATGTGGAACTCTGATGCTTCTGTGCTGCAATTTGTTGAGGAAGCACCAACAGAAGTCCACTACTTCTTCACGTCGTATGGATGTGAGTCAAAACTATCGCTGGAGCTTGTCTTGCCGTGAGATCGGTCAGAACATGGACAGGTCCCTGGGTGTATCCAAACCTGGATGCAAAGGAAACACCATGGGATAGCCCAACATCTTGATGAATTTATAGGAAAGAAGATTTATCGGCCACCACCAAAAACATCTGCCTGTGTCCTGAAGTGTTTGCATGCTTGAGATATGATAATGTGCACTGCAGTGGATGCTGCTGGAGATGCTGGGTGGATGAAAGAAAGGCTGCTGTGGGCCACAGACAAGCTGAACATTAACAATGCAGAGAAAGAAGCCAGGCTGAGCCACTGGCACTTTTCCACACTGCCGCTCTCTGGGCTTTCTGATGTGGGTGCTAATTTCATCCCCTACCTAATGGGCCGCTGGCGAGCCTCCAAGAAGATCCTGACTGCATCTGAATCAGGTGCTGTCAGCAACATCGTCACGCCTGCATGGTGGCGTTTCATACACTTGCATGTCATGTTTTTATCCCATTGTTGTTTTTCCGGTGGTGATATGAGCATAAATCCATGGGCTGCAGGAGAACCATTGCTCACAGCAGAGCGGCTGGATGCATCATATGATTGGCTTCCAGCACCTCCTCAGGACTCGGGGGCTCTTTCGTTTTTTGGCAATGGGTGCAATGACCCCAGTCCATATGATCTGGCAGGCCAGGTGCCCCGCTTTCTCAATCCCAAGGGACATCAGTCTCCGTTCCACGTATTCCTTATAGCTTTCAGTTTTGGCTCAGTGAGCAGATCCATGCTGCATCGCCTTTAGCGGATATCCTTTTTGAATTTCACATGTCGTGGTAGACCATGAGTGCAACATGCAGGTGGCCTTTGTTGTCCAAGAGGACAGCAGCGGATGGAGTGCGAACTGCTCCCATGCACACATAATAAGGTAGCATATCTTGTTGACTGCTTTTGCTTGCAACTGTCCTCGTCAAGTGTTGGAGTTGCTGTGGGAATAAATGAAAAGCTGACAAGAAGTTGGGGCCCCCCGCAGTGCTGCTCAGGCTGCAAATGCAACAGGGGTTGTGATCTCAGCAGAGCCTGGCAGCGATGTGGAACAGATGGGTTGCAATGGCATGGAATGTGATCTGCCCCTGAAGATCTGGGCAACAATGCTGCCGTACCGAGAAGCCTTACAGATAAGACAGGTACAACAGGCTGCCAGCGCCATGCTTATTGGTGCTAATGCCCAGAAGTTAAGTGGGGCTGCTGGAAAAGTGCACGCAGAGGCACACTACAGGCATTGCTGTGACTGCCCTCAGGAGTTGGCAGCAGGAAAAAAAGTGAAGCTTTCCTTCACCGACGAGGACAGGCCGGGGTACTTTGCAGCTGTCAATGAGAATCTCGAGCTGGCTGAGGTGGGCTGGCTGAAGTTTCCCAAGCTGATGCACATCGGGTGGGCAGCACAGTGGTTGCAATATGAGACTGAGCTGCGGGCCAACCTCAGTCGGCCTGCCCTTGTTGTGCCCATCTTCAAAGAGCAGGTGGGGACTAGTTCTGGCCCTCCCCTGACTTGATTTCTGCACCTATTTGGTCGAACCCAGTTGGGCCCAGAAGAGCCGTGCTCAAATTACTGTGATTGCCGCTCACATATAGGTGTTCTTAGTTTAGTTCTTAGTTCTTAGTTTGACTGCTGCTGCTTGTGCATGCATGCCCGGCAGACTCTTGTTGTACCTGTGTGCATGTGAGGTTTGGAAGGAGGCTTGAGGTGTCTCATATAGGTGACATGATATGGTCTGTGGTGGCAGATCATGCAAGGCGAGCAGGGAGTGGTTGCACATGTGAAGCTTCCAACAGCTGCTGAGCAGGCTGAGTATGATACGCTCGAGCTGGACTTCACGTTGAGCTGCCCAGGTCAGTCAGCATAAGTTGCAACCACCCCCCTGGCCAATATAAACATGACTGCACAGAATGGGCCCTGTAAATTGCAGTGGTGGGTCAGCAAATGTCTGTCTCTGCAGGCACTCTGGACGCAGACTGCCCAATCTGGGATCATGTTGTCCAGCTGTTTGTATGCTGTGAGGATGCTGAGGGCCGCACAGACCACTGCGACAAGTGTGATGTCACGCCCTGGATGGCAATGTCCCACAATGGTAATCTCCACAGCATTTGAAGACCACTTGCCGAGTAATTTTGCTTCCTTCAAGGCCCAGCGAGCTCTGTCTGACGTGGTAATATTCCAAGTGCAGATCCAAGCGGCGTGGAATGGCGGGAAGAAAGGCTATCACTGGCAAGTCAGGGGTTTGGTAGCTCGGGTGAGGCCTGTGGA
Source organism: Coccomyxa sp. Obi (assembly GCA_020887355.1). Taxonomy (NCBI): domain Eukaryota; kingdom Viridiplantae; phylum Chlorophyta; class Trebouxiophyceae; family Coccomyxaceae; genus Coccomyxa; species Coccomyxa sp. Obi. Next base: position 871,536 of record AP025001.1, read on the forward strand.
AAGGAGCTGGGCAGGTGGATTACACCCTTCAGGAGGCGTATTGGCCGCTGGCTCACAGATGTGACCCCTCTGTGGCCGCTTCTCTCCTCTCGCCATTGCAGGTGCACTACCCTCAGGTTGTTGAGTAACCGGCAGGCTGGAGTGCACTGGAGGGTATGAGGTCCTCCTCCGATGCATGGGGTATTGTGTACAGCTGGTCCATGCTCCTCTTCAGTCTGATAGCAATATTTGCCGACCAATACATCAATGCTGGGTCAATCAGCTTAAAAATCACTGGAGGGTGTGCACTGTGGACATGTACTCCGCCAGAGGATGCACATTCCCAAGATATGCTATCAATTCTGTGTGTCGAGACTCGTCCTTCGCTTGCCTACAATGCATGCAGGCAACCTGCAGGTTCAAAGTGGCATTTTGGATATGCAGGTTTCAGGCACAGACAGCTCCTTGGGCATTGCCATGGAAGCCGTCTCTGAATCTGCGCTTCAGCAAGACACAGGAGAGTCTGCAGGGATCTGCCAAAGGTGATTGCAAATAACCCCAAATTGTATCACTCCTCCTTGATGGTTTCAGGGGCTTAAACCCTCCCATTCCTGCACTGCCACTGTACAACCTGAGATCCTTGCATTGTGCCGGCAGCAGGCGGCAATGCCTTCCATCTGCTGCCGCTCTTCACTGGTGGTACATTTGATGCTCACTTCAACAGCGAGGATGAGAGGAGGCCAATTCGCTTTGCAACACCGAAAGGAACGCAGAGGGCCATCCTGGAAGCTGTCATCACAGGTGCTTTCCATAAGTAGTTTGCCCCTCGAAGCAAGCACATTATATGTCAGGCAGTGGTGCTCCTGAGGCTGTACTGGTTAAGCACTGTCCCTTCTGTGACTGCCTCGAAGGCCATGAATAGCTGCGGAGAAGTGTAGTGAACTTACACATGCAGCGTAATGCAGGGCATGGGAGTGATGAGAACAATTGTGCTGAGTTCTGCGTGACCAACCACCGCTTCAGCATCAACGGGAAGGAGCACTGGGTTAATTTTACCCAAGCTGGCACCGCCTGGGGCTGCACCACCAAGGTAAAGCCCACAGTACTGCAATGTAGGCTGGTCCAGTGCGCTTGACCATGCAGAAACTATCCTGTGCAGATCTTTTCTGGCGATGTGCATGCATCTGAGATTTGGCGGGTGTGTGTAGCATTGGTGCATAACCATGTTATAAGGAGAGAACAAACATATGCCTCGCACACACAGAAGGTATATCTATGACAAAGAATGGTCATGCAGGTCGGAGAGGGGATGATTCCCAATGAGCATGGGACATGGCAGTACGGCCGCAATGGCTGGTGCGATGGGCAGAACGTGCGCCCATGGCTGGCAGATGTGACTGCAGACTTGCTTGGAGAAGGCGGAGGGGAGAATGTGGCTGAGTACATTGGGCTGTTTGAGGGACGGGACCCTGATCCTGAGACAACGCCAGGCTTCATCATGATGGAGTCTGCCATTATTTTCTTCAGAGGGTCAGAAACTTCTGCGAGATATGACATGGCTGTAGCATAAATGGCATGATGCGATTGATCAGATGCCCATCAAAGCCTCATGGGCTCAGGTGTATTCCAGCAGCTTTTTCTGTGATGCTCCCCCATTTCAGCCTGTTACGCAAATTGCCAATTGGCACAGCCTTCAACCAGATTATAAGAATCCAGGGTGCTCTGGGGGGTGTCTACAGGTGTGCTTTGATATGTTCTCAATAGTAATATTTATATATGTATGGCAGGTTCACTATCAGCAGAATGAGGGCACGAACCCTCACTCATTCACAGCCAGTGCACATGTGATCATGCATGCATGAAATTCTAGGCATGCATGGATTACCAATGCAGATAACGGAGACCCAGGAGAGGAGACGTCTCAGCAAGCCCAAATGTGAATGTGAACATTTGCCAGCATTTCCAGGTATGCAGTGGACGCACTGCAGCTGTCTCGCCAAGAGCCTTGGGCCTTCAGACACCATCAGAGGGGCCAAACTCAGGCTCGGTACCAGAATAGGCTCGGGGTTGAGATTCTCTTGGATTCCTGCGTGAGTGTCGAACATCTGGCGTAAGTTTCCAGCGTCGGACGCTGAGCGTCCCCTAGGACGTTTTGCTCACCACGCTGCAAAGCACTGCTGGCCCCACACGATGGACGATGCAAAGGATAAAAACATACACAGACTTAGCTCGGCAAAGTATGGCGGACGGGTAAGAAGCAAAAACGGCGGCAAGACTTGGACAGCACATATCTGGTCTCAAGGAAAGTTCATTCATCTAGGATCGCACCCCACAGAGGAGCAGGCAGCCAGAGCCTTATCGAAGTAAGTCACCCTGCAGTAGTGCTTGCACAACGTTGACATCCTATAGTGCCTTTGATCTAGTTAAAGAGACTTCATCGATAACCCTTAGAGTTCTGATGCATGGAAAGCCGGTCGTCTAGTCAAAAAACCACTGCATAGAAGGTGAGCTTGCCGCAGGGGGCTGTACAAGGCAGGTCAGGATAGCGATGGCCTGCCTGAGCTGACAGATGCAGAGAAGGCAGATCTGGATGCCATGTCCCTGGAGCAGCTGCTGGAAGGGCTCAAGGCAGCAGGGAGGGTCTTCTCCAGGGGCACCTCCTGCTACAGAGGTGTTGTCTGGAGTAAAGCTGCTGGCAAGTGGATGGCAAGGATGAACGTTGACGGACACAGCAAATTCTTAGGCAGATTCACCAGCGAAGAAGAAGCTGCAGAAGCATATGATCGTGCAGCCCTGGCTAAGCATGGAAAGTATGTTAGACATACTCTCTTGCTGCCCCGCCGCGCGTGACTGCTGTCAAGTTGCTGTATGCATCGCGAATTCTCGCAAATCCAGACAGATTTGCGAGTGCAGGGATGCGATGACGAACTTTCCTGCGGAGCAGAACTATGCTGAAGGGAGCTTGATCCAAACACCATCCGATGCTTCAGGTACGCCTGTTATATATATAAACCCAACATCAGAAACCCAGTGTCATGTGGAAGCTTGCATACCTGTGACAGAACGTTGTGCAGAATATCAGAAGGTGCCATTATCTTCTCCTGGAAAGGTTTTTGCAGAGACATACAGAAGGTCAGTGCAGTGTCCCAAACATCTTGCTTGAGAACTTCTTAATTCTGACTTCTTTATTAAGAGAACATCAACTTGCATGCAACTACCGTGTATGTCTGCCTCAGGGAAAGGACTGATATTCCTGAACATGTTGGACCTTGGCATGCTCTGACAGGAATGACAAAAGGGCCCGAATCGGGTGACTTTCTGCCAGGTAAGCCCACACCGGATAAGCGTTCTGCGTTGCGAAATAGGAAAATGAAGCAATGAATCTCGACTGCCTGGCGGAAAGAACCATCGCGAAGTTTAGGCTCAAACGTGATATGGCCATATGTCCATGGACATTTGTCTGCAATCAGGAGAGAAGGCTAAAAAGCAGCAGCAAGGCATGTCAGCAGGACAAGTGTCCAGGAGTGTCTCTGTTGTGCCAGCAGCGAGCACCTCTGATGCAGGTCCCACCCTGTCAGAGGCGTCCACCCCCGCAACTGACTGCATCCCAGGTGACTCAGAAGTCCTCTGCATCTGTTCGGATTTTCCTGCAGACTTGCTCCTCCAAGTATTGTTTTCAGTGCTGCAAACATTTATTTCTGCACCAGGAGACAATTGATTTCAGAAGACATGATAGTACATAATCATGGTGACGAGTGTCAACTCCTGCATGACAGGGTACAGTGCAGCAGACTGGGAGAGCTGGGGTGATGACGGTGCATCGGATGATGTCAACGCCGCGGACTTCCAGGCAGGGGCCAACGATTCAATGCACTGGGCTGCAGTTTCAGACGACGAGGCAGACGATGAGTTTGAGGACACATTTCCAGGCAGCGCATCAGCTCCTTTTCCTCTGCATTTTCCTCTGCATACACTCTCAATAGTTTGGTGTACGAGCTGACTTAGTGGCTGCATGCATTGCCCATTCTTGCAATTATACCAGTGCTGTTTCCAGCAGGATTGTGTCCTCATGACTGGTGTGGCTCTAAGCACAGCCTTGCACTGCACCAACCTTGAACATACTGGCAGGTCCCATCTTCTCTGCGCCCAATATTGTGCTTGACAGGGCATCGAGGTTTTAACACAAACAGCTGATCGCAATGCATCAAGCTGCCTGCTGCATGCATGCTGCTTGTGCAGCACCTTGCTGTACTGACTCACGGAAGCAATCTATGCCTGGCAGGCATGACAGAGCAGGACATGGAGGACTACATGGCGAGCGGCCGCCTAGAGCCCAACCTGCACATGTTCACCAATCCCCTGTACCTTCCCTATGAGACCGACCTGGAGCATGCAAAGCACGCTTCCTGGCTTGCCTTTCTGGCTGCCAAGGACAGCACCGACCCAGCCGTCTGGAATGCCGCAGACGCGGCCGGCGAGAACCTGCTGCGAGTCTATGCCGAGACAGACACCTCCAACGATGATGAGGCATGTACCTGTCCTGTTGCAGTGTGGTGCGTTGAACCAAAACAGCTGGCATGTCGGCAATTGCTGCATTAAAGAATTTGGTGCCCAAGGATGGCCAAGGAAGGATGGCAGCAGCCCATGTGCTGCCCGAGGGCTTGTCACTGCTGCTTCAGAGCCAGGCACAACGTTTCTCTATGCGTTCTAGAAGTTTGGAGCTTGGAAAAGGCCACGTTGCTGTTTTGGTGACCTCCGTTGAGTATGGCCAGGGCATGACCCATTAATTGCAAGGTCCAGTGCCTGGCCACATAAGAGAGCTGTACTTCTGCCTGCTCAGCTGTTGATGGGGTTTATGGTGTTTGCAGGATGGCGAGGCAGAGGTGACAGGCTCAGCGCACGGACTTGCAGAGGCTCCTCCTGTGGTCTTGAAGCCGGGCAGTGGCTGGCACCAGTGAGCACCTCTCCCAAATGCATGCTTGACATGGCTTTGGGAAACACTCTGCTCTAATGTGGCCTTGGTGTCATGAGGAAGCACAAGTGCTTCTGTGCTTCAGGATCAACAGAACCTGGATCCGCCGAGTGGCTATGCCTGAGGATGAGGAGTTCCAGGGCTTTGGGCCTGATCCTGTCCCAGGTGAGCATGGCACAGCTCCTGCTACATGCAGTTCCTTATCTATCCATCGACTTGGTTTGCCTGCATTTTCGGGTTTCCAACAGTCGGCATCTCAAGATTGCCTGTGCTTTAGAGGTTGTCTCGACTCACAAAGGTGTAGGCAGGCTGCTATACAAAGGACAGGAGATGTCCGCCACTGGGTGGATTGCCAAAACCATTGATGTAAGTGGGTCCACTTCTTGCAGATGCTGTGGCAGAGATGAGCCAGATGGACGAGCCGCCTCCCAAGAAGATCAAGACAGGCATGGCGAGCACAGATGGGTGTGTCGATGCGGAGCACAGTGCAAGTGAGCATTCCCTGTGCCACCTGTCTAAGTCACAGTAAAATCGGCATGTCAGAGGTTGCTGAGCAGCGTATTTAATGCTTCCTGAAAGGACGCAGATCTCATGACAGCACACAAAGTGCTGGAGCATATGCAGGCAACATTGTGGCCAAGGTGGAGGAGCTGACAGGGAAGATGGCAGAGACAGTGGTGAGCACAATTGTCCAAATCCTGGCTTGCACGTTCAAATCGACAATTCCCACAGAAGCACTGGGCAGGGACATGAGGCATGCCGGCACTGCAGAATACCATGCACAGATTTGCACCTGTCATGCTATCTCAATTCTCCATATAAATTTTCCCGGAGTGATCAATTCCGGCCCAGACCTGCTATTGCAAGTGCATGTTCAAGACAAATTATGGGCATTGTTGTTGCAGGCGCGCTACAAGGAAGGAGAGCTGCCTTTCTGGGTGGTGGAAGCGGAAAGCATGCGAATGCAGGCAGACTTTGACGCCTTCATGGGCCGGTGAGTTCCTCAGGAAACTGTGCTGCGTGGGCAATTCAGATTAGCACATCATGCCGAAGTATCATACTGAGTTAAATTATACCCTCAGTGACTCTGACTGATTTGCAGGCCCCAGCGAGACTACAGCAAGCCACCATCGGACGGCGCTGGCCGCGTCTCCCAGGTAGCCCTGCTAGTCGCCATGCACGCACGGACCATGTCCGTGACATCAGCCGGCAATCCATCCTCTTAGCCCTGACAGTTGCATTGTCTATCAGTTCTGCACCTTCATTCAATATCAGCCAAGGCTCTCCCACGGTGTTCAACCCCTTCCTGCGGCTTTGCTGAAAATGAATGTTCTGAGCAGGAATGGGAGGCATTTTCTTGACATTTGTGCTGATGCAGGCGGAGATGCTGGAGCTGGAGCGTGGTGAGGAGGCAGCCAGGGACCCCAATGCTGTCATCACACAGGCAGGCAGATACAGGATCCGCACCGCCACCAATGGCGACTCTGCAATTCTGCTGTGAATTAATTCATGGTGCTGTCTGGCGTCCCTTCAGAGATTTTTATCATGAGGCTGCCGGTGAGCAAAGGAACGAGTTCTGGTTACAAGGCAGCTCGATTATGCTGGCCACTAAAGCATGAGTTTTGGGCAGAACTTGAAGTGCAGGCATGAGGTGGAGTAAAAAATGTGAAAAGTCTGGCATGCCAAGTACTGTTACAATGTTTTGACAACACTCAAAGTCTGCATAAGGCGACAACAAAGACTTGCGAGCACTTTTACAATCACGCAACACATTCAACATGTTATCATGCAGGACATGCAGTAGCACTGTGCCTTATGAAGCCCCTGTGGGCACCTCCACACATGAGGCAGCTCCAGAAATACAACAGCCACACACGTTAAGTGGACAGCATTGTCACAAGAAGCCATGCATTACTGCTGCAGTTGAGAAGGTGGTTGAATGCTTCCGTTATCCTTCGGGCCGACCTCACTCTTCGTGTGAGATCTGCACAACCACTTTGCCCCTCTTGTGCTCCTTCTCTGCATACTCATGCGCAGCCCTGTTCACACATACATCCACTTCATTTGAAATTCAGACCCTTCCTGTCAGCTCTACAAATCCAAGTCACGCAAATCAAAAGTCGGCGGGTTGTACCAGGCCACACCTGATGTCCTTCAGCCAGAAGATCTTGTCCACAATGAGAGTGATCTCATCCTGCGATAAACAGATACCTGAAAGCTTCATCCATTCATACACCCGCTGACCTGCAGACTTGGAAACACTTCAGGGTGACAAACCTTACCTTCTCGAGGTGGTCGGAGATGATTTGGAGTTGCTCACCATTGGGCTGCACCTGCAGGGGTGCAGAGACAGGCGCAATACTTTATGTAAGACACGAATGAAAATATTGGGATACTTTGATGCTGAAGGCAACTCCTCACAAGTAAACTTTCATCTTAGGTCGGATGAGATCTCACCAGGATGACGACATACTTGCGCTCCTTCCACCCCTTTCCAGCCTCCACCTTCTTCTGATCAGTGTTGCTGCATGCACACAAATCTAGTGACGACACTCACCTTTCAGGGAAACCATAGCAGATATTGCTTTACAAAGCAGCATGGTCATTGAAAGTGGCCATGCTACTTCTGAGTGAAGACAACGCCTGTGTTGAACTTTTGTTGGGATGGTGCAGGTTTGTTGGGGGGCAGCGCACTTGTTCAGGATGTGGGTGTAGGTTCCATGCTCTGTGAGCACTGTGTAGCTCTTGTCCTCCACCACACCTACAAGCAACATCTACAGGCTTTGCCCTCCCACTCATGGTCCTGGACAAAACCCAGCGGTGCACAATGAGCAGCAAGATCACAAAAGGGTGGGGCGCAGTGGTTCTGGCTCTGCACACCTCCAATTGGGTCAATGACCAGGTCAAAGGGCTTGTCCTTGTACTTTTCTGAGAAGTCCTCCTTCTTGTAATTTACCACCTCATCGGCACCCATTTCCTGCAGCATAACATGCCTCATGCGCCCTCCCGGTCCCCCACTACCAATGTATGACAAATGCATGCCATGCATGCAGCATGCCATGATGGTTGCTCAAAGAAGAACACCTGTACTGTTACTACTGCTGCAACCATTCACGAATGCTGGCACAAAGGTCTGATGACCCACAATCATTCTTGATCCAGGCTGGCAGAACTTACCTCCTTGACGAACTTCTGGTTGTCAGGTCCAGCTGTGGCGACCACATACGCCTTGAAGTGCACCTTGGCCAGCTGGACAGCAAAGTGGCCAACGCCCCCGGCCCCGGCATGCACGAGCACCCGCGCCCCCGGCTTTAGGTGGCCAGACTCCAGCGCCTGTGCATCATGTCTTGCTGTCTAACTGCTGCTCAGTACGTCTTTCGATGTTGCACTTCTTCGGGAGGCCAACTTTCGCATGCTGGAGGGCCCAACTGCTGCAACTTCTACAAACCTTGATGACTCACTTGTTTGATGCACACATTCGCGCCGCAAGATCCACCCTTCTAGTTCATCTGCCAGGACAAACCTCATCCTACTTCTTCAAAGTATGCGCATGTCTCAGCACAGACATGTTGTCTTGCCTAGACACAGGAATGAGAGCTGCTGTGCCCCATGATGGAAGCCAACATCCAAATGCTTCTTTGGAAAAGTTACCTGGAAGGCAGTCAGAGCCACCAAAGGGACACCGCCAAGGATGTTGAGGAGAATGCCCTTGGGAGCCTGGGCCAGCCATTCCTCCTTGCTTGCAGTGTAGTCAGCATAAGTGCCTGCATGCACAGAAAATCACAAAGAAGTTTTAGAACCTGCACAGTAGCAATCAGCAAAATGATGCCAGTTGATTCACATTGGCTCACCGAGTCGGTTGTCCTCATTGTCCCAGTGGTAGCCATATGTCAGAGCCATCACCCGGTCTCCCTTCTTCCACTGCAATGCAATAAGTCGGCATGGCCTTTGTCATCATTTCGATGAAAGCTGAGCACAACAGGACTGCTGGGAGATGAGGAGATGCCACTACCTTTGATGACCTCGACTCTTCAACAAAGCCTGCGAGATCACCTCCAAGAACCTGGAGAGCAAAGGTTGTCAGCAAAACGGACAGCATCGTTGACGATCAAGCAAATCACAAAAATTTTACTCGCCAGGCCTTGTACTATCGGTGCTGCAAAGTCAAGCAAGCAGCCATGGGACAGCATACCTTGGGAAGCTTCTTGGGAGGCAAAGCCCCCTCCCTGGTTTTGCAATCAACGGGATTTACACTAGTGCTTACTTGCCGGACAAGCACCTGTAAAATGATGAGAGGAGCTGAATACATATCAGGTCTCTGTACTGTAGTAAGCCTTGCGGCATCCCGCAAGCGGATGAGAATGCATCTAATACTCTTCAGCTTCTGCTCGCTGGCGCCCAAAATAAAGCTGAAATTTTCAATCTTGTACGAAAATTATCTACAGATGAGGAGTTTGTAGAATTCTTTTCTCCCTGCCTCGGGATCCGAAAATGACATCACCGAGCAACGACCCCGCAACCCAGTTCAACAATCAAAGATTGTCTGAGCGACTTTTAAGTATGCAGAATATACCTCTCCATCCTTGATGGTGGGTTTTTCATAGTCGCCGACCAGCTCCAACACATCGGGTGGACCTGTCTTCCGGATCAGGACCGCGTGAACCATGATTTCACTTATGGGATCGTTGAGTATATGTGCGGGCCTGCTTGCTCAACAATAAGGCATGCTTTATTACTTGACGTGATGGGCGAGGGGGCGACATTGGCCGAGGATCTTGAGGATCTCGAGGATCTTGAGGATCAGCGAGAAGAACACGTGCTTGCCTGGATACTGCACGTGCCGAGGTTATAAATAGCAGAGGTTCTTTCTGCGGGTAATTAAATACTAAAGTTAGTATTTAATTACCCCTAGTTCTTACAAGGCGGCCTTGTCAACGCCCCTGATAGTTTAGGACAAATCCCTAAGTAGGTGCGCAAGATATATAGGTATATACAGGTGTCCATGATATGGTGTCGCCATGCCCTCACCATGCCAAAGAAGATGTCGGCAACAAAAATCAATGACAGGCATCGATGTAAGGATATCCTTACAGCCAGGGTGCGGTGGTCTCCAAGAATTCACACAACGCACAATTTAGAGACCGCAGGGCAGCTCTTCTTGTATGATACAGACAGAATGGGACGTCCCATTCGACAGTAATGGAGATACAGTACTGCTATAGCAGCGACACGTGTTAACCTTCTTTTGAGATCTGCACTACAACTTTTCCCCGGCTCAGCTTGTGCTCAGCATAGTCATGTGCCTCCCTGCGCGTCCCAGCAGAAGCTCAGAGCTGCAACACTGCTGCAGCAGAAGCAGTGTTGCCTTCAAAAGTGTCATGGAAATCACATGCTATCCGAAGCATCCCGGCATCCACGAAATCGCACCTGATCTCATCCAGCGAGAAAATCTTGTCGACAACAAGCTTCACTGAGCCCTGCAATACCAAAAATGTTCACTTGTTGCTGACATAGTCAGTCCATAGAGATCTCGTCTGGTTCACAAGAGTTGTGATGAGACAAGATCGTCTGCGATAAAGTATGAAACGAGTGCCTGAATGCCTACATTGGCATGAAGTGACGTTATTTACAACCTCAAATTAGCTCAGTGCATATGCCCAGGTACTGACTGAAATCTGCTTCTGCCCACTGCATCTGACACAAGAATTTGGGTCGCACCTGCTCCATGTAGCCTGAAATGATCTGCAGCTGCTCGCCATTTGGAGTAACCTACACAGCGCACATGAACTATGAGGAGACAGGATCCAGTGAGTGCAGTCAGGGAACAACAAACCTTTCCGAAGCAATGTCCACTACGACTGGGGAGAAGCACAGTGGGTTCTAGTCGCACCAGAGTGGTCTTGTATTTGCGCCCCTCCCATGCTTTCCCCGCCTCAATCTTCTTTGGGTCTGTGCCGCTGCAAAAACATGGCAGCACGCTCAGTTCTGTATTTCATTTCACACTTTGAAGGTTGATCAGTGTCAAGAAGAACTAGCAGAGTATCCATGACTGGCACAAGCAGGCATGGCCTCACGTGTTGAAAATGTGCATGTAGGTGCCTGTCGGTTTGAGAACAGTGTAACTCCTGTCTTCCACATCACCTGTACATTCCTCACACTGTCAGCATTCCTGACACCGTCAGCAGTCTGCCACTTGAATACTGACAGGTGCACTCTGACGTTCCGCGTCAGACAGGGAAGTGAACATCTTCAAAGCTGCTGTGCCTGCACAAGGAACCTGGCGCACCTCCAACGCTGTCGATGACAAGGTCAAAAGGTTTGTCCTTGTACATCTCTGCAAAGTCCTCTGACCGATAGTTAACCACCTCATCTGCACCCAACTCCTGCAGCACATGGTCTCTCAATCAAGATGCAGCCCATTATGATCAACGCCCATGAGAAATCGACCGTAGCCTTGAGGCATACGATATTTTGACACAGTGGATGTGCAGGTATGCAGGCTTACCTTCATGAACTCCTGGTTCTTTGGGCCTCCAGTGGCGACCACAAACGCCTTCCAGTGCACCTTGGCCAGCTGGACAGCAAAGTGGCCCACACCCCCAGCTCCAGCATGCACCAACACCCGCGCCCTACCTGCCTCTATGCCACCATCCTCCAGGGCCTGTGCACAATCCAATTGATTAACTAGCAAATGACAAAGCAGCGACTGCTAGCCTCTCAAGGCTTTGTCACCACGAAGACAGGTCGCGAGAAGCTGTTGCTTTATCAGCACGGACTTTGTGCCAGTAAAGGCAGTGTGAATGCCTGTCAACACAGCAAAGATCTGTAACCAAGAGTGACTGGTGGAGAAGGTAAGCTTGTAAGCTCCATCTTCTGGCGTACGGAAGGAGCACCTGGAAGGCGGTCAGAGCCACAAGGGGCACGCCACCGGCAATGTCCAGGCGAAGTGTGGAGGGAACGCGCGCAAGCCAGTCTTCATGACTCGCAGTGTACTCAGCGTATGACCCTGCACAGATTGTAATCTCCTGGCCACTGTGAGTCATGCAGGGCAGACAGTGTCTGGGGGGGAAAAATAGTCTGCTGTAGCATCAGTCATTCTCAACCTTTGTTGGTGGAAAGAAGCAGTGGATGTGAAAAGAACTCACCATATTCATCTGTGTCCCAGCGAAAGCCAGGTGTGAGCCCAAACACGCGATCGCCCTTCTTCCACTGCAGGGAGAAAAAGTACGGCCCATCAAGGGTAAGACACCGTGACACAAATTCCACACAAATTCCACACAAATTCCAGTTCATTGATGGGGCCCGTGCTGATGATGTTAAGCATTAGTGCCTCCTAGAAGACCTGCTGCTATTAGAGCGGATGATAGTCTGGTGTCTGAGTCTTGCGCACCTTATCTGACTTGGATACCTCTACCAACCCCGCGACATCGCCCCCAAGAACCTGACATGGCGAAGTGGAAATGCGATGTGCATCATATGTGAAAATGTGTGGTATTCAGCCTTCAACAATCACACTGAAGGTCAGCAGGAACCTCAGCCTCCAGTCCAGGGACCCCTACCTTGGGCAAAATCTCTGCACGTCCTGACCGTACTTTGTAGTCCACCGGGTTCACACACGTGCTCACTTGTTTGACAAGTACCTGTGCAGAAGGTGTTCGCAACTCTCAACACCAAGGTCAGGCACTTGGTGCGGTCCTATACCGAAGGATTCGGGAGTTTGGGATGTGCTCACTTTCACGTGAGGCAGAGGTATAGAGCATCTTATGCTTGACGCAGATGATTTACAAATCCGTAATCTCTCAGATCTGAAGCCCCCTTCTCTCATAATAAAGTAGAACGAAGGCTTACGTGAGGCATCGGACGGAATGCAGATGCCCTCTGACTGGCAGGGAGACGTCAGACAACCCTGAAGTTGGTGCACAGAACCTCACCTGATTATCAGTGAGCTCTGGTTTCTGATAGTCCTGTGTCAGCTCTAAGACATCGGACTGTCCCGTCTTCTATATTACGACAGCCCGCACCATCTGTTCTGTGCTTGCACCTGACTCGTGCGCTGACAATCTTAACACCACTCACATGAAACAGAATGTGTACGCAAGTATGATAATCATGATCTTGATCGGCATCGCCAAGGGTTTCAAGCCTTTCGCAAAAACAATTGACAATTGTTTTTGCGGTGACACCACGTGCCGGCAGGCGTTGGCACAATGTGTCATTTTGCATGCATGGCCAAGACCAAGACCAAGAAACAAACAAGAAAATGTTGGCTTGGCAAGAAACCCTTACGAACTCTTACTTTGGTAACAATTTCTGAGCATCACATTCTAGCATCGGTTGAGAGCTGCTCCAGCGCTGGCTAGCCTACAGTATTCCTTTTCCTCCGGATTCGAAAGGGAATTCCCTTTGCGTCAGAATGCGTCCCATGCAACATGCTGATCATCTGATAGTGCCACCACTCAGTAAGTACTTCCAAAGTGTTCGTCATGTCTCTGGCCACAACGGCTAACCTAGTATTGTCTTAACACTACTCTGGTAGCCACAACTGCTACACCATGGTCACCAGCTGCAGCCAGAATGCAGTATTTCACCATTTCACATTCAAGTTCTTTGAGCGCAGCATGCCTGTCCATGCTATGCTTAATTAACATTATAATGAATGGCGTTCAAGGTGGAAGATATGGTTATCTGCTGGTTCAATTGGCATAGGAACTGTTCAGGAAACATATCTACTTCTCGGTTCCAACAATTGCGGCAAGGCTGTCCTGATAATAGGCTGGCACATGTGCTCTCATATATAGCACTGTGCTGTATGCTTCACCCCTTGGACGGCAGAATAATGCTGATCACCACACCCTTCGCCAGCTGCTGCCTGTGACAGGACATGCAAAGAGTGCCGCACCACAGAAAACCTGCACAGCACAGAGAGCACTCTTCAGAAGGAGTCATATGTGCATGCAAGTTTGAATAAAAATGGATGCATGAGATTTTGACAAATGGCGTTGTTGATGGCTGAAGTCGGGAAACTTTGGATAGGGTCTTCTCTCATCACCGGACCGACACTGCATGCATGCACTGTACTACGCAGAAGTTTCTGACCTGATTGTACAGGCTGGTTGACAGGTCCCCTGCACTCACACCGGCTGTGCTGGAGAGGCCGTCTGCAGACACGAATTTCAGCTGCAATGCCCATGAGAACTTCTCGCCGGTGATGATGTCAATTCCACTCCTACACAGACGGATGCTGTCAATAGCTGCTGTCCTTATTATTGCAGCAGTACCCTTGCCAGAAGTTAAAGAGGTCAGGACACATCAACGGCAAATCTACAGTTCGTCAACAACAACCGTGATGAGACATACCTTGCACTGACGTCATGGCAAGTTAGTCCCAATGCAGAGGCATGCTCTGCTTGCCACCGTCGCCTTTTGAGGAATGCGCTAGGTTCCAGCACCTCTGAATCTTGCAGGCGGAAGGGGCCTACAGCTCACGGCAGGCCACGAAGCTCACTTGCATTTGTCATTTGGAGCCTTCCCTGTGATTGTCTGAAGTGCATGTGTTAACCATGCCACAACATCTGCTGCATGAAGGGTCATTACCTTCATCACGATCGAGAGGTGGCAGCGATGCAGGAGCTTTGCGCTTCAAGTTTTTCCCGGGGTTCGAGGCGGGGATGACAGATGCAACCAAGCCCAGTCTCCTGGCAGTCGCATCGACTTCGGCATCCGATAATGGCTTGCAGTTGTGCAGTGGGGCGATCATGTCACCACTTGATGCGTCGATGAACGCTTCAATCGGCCTCACCGCCCCCAGTGCTCTGTAATAGTGCATCCCATATGCCCCCTGCAGCCACAAGAGTATATAGATCACGAAGAGAATACTTGCCCTCATTTTGTTTAATGCTGCTTTTCATGGAATGCACCCACATGCATGAGGTTACATGCAGATTGGCAAATTCAGCAGACTTGATGGTTTAGCCCATTTGCGTCAAGGAAAGAGTACAAAAGTGTCTGCAAGTGGGGTGAAAAAGGTGCTCACCAAGAATTCAGCCTGGGCTTGCTTTGCGCCATCTAAGTGCGCTCCCAAGGCCTCGCTTGAGGTGTTGGCCACGCCGCCAGTTGCCTTCTGGTCTTGCAGGATTGCCTGTTCCAGCACCCCCGCATGATCACCTAAAATCTTGTATCTTGAAACTTGCACGACAAATAGGATTTCTTAATCTTGTAGGAAATGAATCATTTCCTACAAAATCTATTGGCAGCCCTCCACAGCAATTTGATTCATTCAGGAAAGAGGAGCGCTGCCATGCGTAAGCCCAAATCAATTACAGCTTGACTTGCAGAGTCTGACTCACCCCGCTTACCACACGCACTGTCTCAACCATCTCCTTTAATCGCATGGTGCGCACACTTGGTCCAGTCGGCCCATCCAATGCCCTGCTCACCACCTCACAAGCCGCCACAGCCTGGCCCACGATGCACACCGGCATTGGCACCTTCCACATACATATCAAGAGCTTTGAAAGAAATATGCTCAATCATGCAATATGCCACAAGTCCATGTCTGGCAACATCCTTTCGAGGTGCTTGCACACAGTATTGGAGGCAGCTTTTGAGATGATGCATTCAATCAGATGTAAGTAATCGACAGCACACCTCATACAAATTCTTTCCATAATAGCCTTCCGGGAGCAGACGGACACATGGCAATGTATCAGCACAAGCATGCTTATTGGCATCGGTGCCAGCATCACGCCGTGCCTGCACCCACCTGGGAAAAGTCCAATGAAAATATTCAAGAATATGCTGGAATATAAGCTGTGAGATGTCATGCAAATGCATGACCAAGAAAAAGATAAGTCCAAGGTTGTGATCAGTGTTGAAGCAAAAGTGGAAGGTTCCGCGTTTAATGCAAGTTGAATTCATTTTGATTTTCAAATTCAAACTTGACGTCACCTGCGCACGCAGCCCAGTACAAACGGCACATACTCATCTATCCAGGTCACCCATGGCTCCAGCGCAGCTGCGTCCTCCGCCGAAACCTGCACGCATGCAAGATTCCTATTGCCATTCCTGAGCTCACATGATGTGATGAATGCGTGAGTCAAAGGCACACATCCTGGGTGCCTGTGATATATCATGTTTACTCTTCTGTGGCAGCATCATCTGCATGCACTGAAGGTGTGTAACTTGGCACCTACCTGCTCGACAATCAGATCTGATTCTGCTGTGCCAGGTCATTGAATGCGTGGCACAAGATGGAAGTGGCTTCTTGCATGCAACTGGGATGTTCAAGGGAACCCGCATCAAGATTGGTAGGTGGAGAGGCAGGTGTACTTGGGAAGGCAGAGGCATTACCAGCACATGACCCATGGCGGACTCGGGGGCGTTTTTCTCGGGGTGGCACAGCAGTTTGAGCTGCCCAGCAAGGATCTGCAGGTAGGAATGTGCCCAAACGTCCTGCAAAATTTCGCAACATGCAGTTCAAATCATAATAAGGCACACGAGCAGCTGCACAGGATACTTTCGAGGGGCACCATGAGACACGCTCAACCTTTTGAAAACACGGCATCCATGTGCAGGATGATGTCAAACGACATTGAGAATGACACTCCGTATCGCACCATGCAGATTATGCGAGCGGTGATGTCGGTCAAGCCGGCGAGGAGTTGCAGCTTGAAGGCGTTCAGCGCCATGCCATAGGCCGGCCGCTGCGTGTAGCGCTCCGTGTGAAGGGCAGTGTCTAGATGCTTCAGCAGCTCTGCAGCCAGATTTGGCTGCTCCTTGCTGCGCACCGCCACATGCTGCAGCACATCCCATGTGCTCGTCCTCCTGACAAGGCTCCAGCACACCCTGGTCGCAGCACCCAACACAGGCTCATGCAATACTTACCTGCATGGGTGAACCCCACTGAGAATGGGAATGCAGCAAATAAAGCTCAATGACGCAAGGCATGCATGCACGACAGGGCCAAGCTTGGGCAGATGGCAGCTGACCACACCTGAGTGAGAGCATTTGTGTGGCAGGTGTTGTGCCGGATGTGCCCAGTGGCAGGTCATGCACAAGCAGCCTGGTGCTCTTGCCATCCAGGCTCGGGTGAGCGGTGATGGCGCAGCACATGTTGGAAGACCCAGCCACGCTCTTACAATGGCCTGGCAGCTGCTTCTGGTGTGTTACCTGTACCACCACAGTCAGCACACCAGGTTGAAGTGTGTCCTGCAGGCCCTTGCAAACATCGAGGCCATTTGTTCAGTCCATTGCGACAGGTCTGGAGCAGAGATAAGCACTCTTGCATGCAAAGAGGCATGGGGGCTCCTAGTGATTCAAGCCAGACACATTCTGCAATGGAAGTCAACAGTGTGCATATTGAGTAAAACCCTCTGGCCCTTCTTCCAATCCCATGCTGCAGAGGGTTTCTCAGCTTTTACGGGCATCACATCACAACGCAGATCTCACAGAGACAGTGGGGGCCTTGCCTGCAGAGTATGGCCGTCAAGAACAGTCATTTGAGAGTACTCATTGCTGCTGGGCTGACAGAGCAGGATTGAGGCCCCATCATGTGCATGCGACAGGCGCAGCATGCCTGCAGCACTCTCATCCACCTCTACGACACGAGAGGCAGCCTGTGACCATGCCCCTGTGGTGGGATCCTCTGTGAAGCGCGAAAGCACAAAACTGCCTCTGCTCTCTGACACCAGCAGTGCAGCACTACCTGCAGGTGACAGTGCTTGCTCACAGCCATTCTCATTAGGAGCCACATGGTGCAGCTTGCTCACTTGCAGCTTGTGTACACATTGAGTACTTCAGCACTACCTGCAGAACCAGGCTGGAATTTTGCTGAGGCGATTTTTTGGCCGGCAATGGTAAGGGGCAAGGTTGCTAGCTCTTGTACGTGCAGCTCCTCATATGGCTTCCCTGGGCAATTTTGAAACGTCAAATCCTGCACGTGGAAGTGGAAAGAAATGAAGGGCAATTTATAAATAAGCACAGGTGGCTGACATAGCGCACCATCCGATCGCAGGAGTGTGGGATCGCCTGACACTGTCAGAATGGTGACCTTGCTCGGCTCTGATCCAGTGACAGCCAGAACTCTGATTGCTCCAGAAGTACTCACAGCAACATCTGCAGCTTGTAATTTTCCTTCAAGCGAGAGAGACACTGGAGGACTCTGGTACCACTTAAAACTCACATTGGCACCACCTCTCCCACACCAAGCAACCTGTTCCAATGGTGCCACCTCAGTTCTGCAAGGCATAATTCAACCAATTATTCATGAAATTCCAAATCGTCTCTGGTTGCAGGGCTTATTGCTGTGGTTACCTGAAAGGTTGCATCATGCATGACCGCAGCACATGCCACAGTGCCAAGGCGGATCCAGGGCAGCTCCTCTTGTGCGGATGTGTGGGGCCCAAATGGAGATTCAATGCCCTGAGGCTCTGCGGCGTCCTGCGATAATGGATGCCTGGGCCACCTCCAGCTGGATGGTGCCTCCAGCCACCTAACTGTGACTGGTTGAATGCAAAGAAGAGTCAAGTCTGGACATGCCAACTGGGGGAATCCTTATTGAGAGCACGCATGTAGCAGGCCAGTCATGCTGATTTGCCATTCCAGTAAGATCTGCATTCTGCTGCGTTGACGCAATAAGATGCGGGTACATATCGCACCGGGTGCTGATGAGAGGTGAAATGTCTGCTGGAATTGCCAGTCGCTGCCAGTGATCATGCTGTCCGTGCAAGTGTTTGCTGAGGTCTGCGACCAGATCATGCACTTTCCACTTCTGTCTGCAGCAAGGAGCTGCCGTTTGCTATCCGCAGGAGACCACTCTAGACTAGTGGTCTTCCTATTTGTATTATCCTCTCCTGGAATGCTGAGGAGTGCATGTTCCTGCATGACATCCACACATTCTTCATGACAGCAGGACTCTTCAGGCGAAGAGTAGAGCTCTAATTTTATTAACAACGAGCATACCGTTACCTCGGAGCTGGATGGGTTCAAAACGCAAATGCCATCATTTTCAGAGTGATCATCGGTCATCGACATTGCAAGGTAATTGCTGCCAGGACACCATGCCAGCTGAGAGCGGGGTGCGTTGCCCTGTATTTCAATTTCACTTTCCAATGAAGTGGGCATTCTTGTTGACAGCTACTGCCTCATAAGTGTTGGGAGGAAAGCATTGAGAAGACTTGCAGGACTCTGCTGATATCGTGGTACATGGAAGCAATACCGAGCGATTATAGCAGTTGACATCATCAATGGGTAAGGAAGTTTTAGGTAGATGGATGACGCAAGGCTGCCAAAAACAATGCTTCGCCTTGGCTGATGTGGCAGCTTCCATTGTTTCAAGGTTGACTTCCTTTTCAGATAATGTTTTGTAAGTACAGAAAAGCGCTACAAGGCACTAAATATACTGCTGCACCGTTCTCATGAATGTTCGTTACAACTATATACTTGTACACAAATCAATTTCAAATGACACCAGATTTGGGCATAGCAGACTGGAAGCTCAAGAGCTCCTGCATTTACTGGCTATAGCACCACTCAGACTTGTCTCTGACGCCACATGAGCATCTGAGCACTCAGAACCAACACAAGCACTAAAATAGACTGTTTCCCTTTCTATTGTTCGCAACAAGGTTTCAGTCCTTGTAGCGCATCTCGCTCTTCTCAAACCCGATGGTGGGGAAGTCCTTGGCAAAGGCCTCAACTGCAGCCTTCAGCTCCTTGATCTCCGGCACCTCGTTGCTGTCCACGTAGGCCTTGAAGTCCTTCAGCTTGGGGCCTGCACCCTCCTTGTTCTTCAGGTCAATGGTAATCTGGACCGCCCTGCACATCACCCACACCGCCCTCAGTCATATGAAGCAGACCTAATTGCTGCTGTAGTGTTACCACAGCACACGAAACGCTCATGCCGGGCAAGTAGCACAGAATCACTGTCCTCTCCCCTCATAAACCATTCCCCTCATGAGCCACCTCCCTTGATAGCATTGTGGGGATCTCATGGCGAATGCAGGAGACAACTTCGGCACCGAGCACAGAACAGGAAGAACAGCAACAACATTGATGAAGCCCTTGCGACTGCTATCTTGGTCATAGTGGGGAATGGCACAGATGTTTTCCCTGTGCCATTCCCCTGAGAATTACCACATAATCTGTCGTGGGAACCTGGGCCAGTAGGACTTCTTCCTAGTAGTTGACATGCTGAGGCAGCCTCTCCTCTTCCTGGCACACACACATCCTTGACAAGTTGCTCTGCACCCTGGAGTTGATGCCAAGGCGCACCTCTCCACAAACTCGGCAACCTTGTCAAAGTCAGCCTCAGTGAAGCCGCGGGAGGTGAGCGCGGGGGTGCCCATGCGCAGGCCGCCTGGCACCAGTGCAGACTTGTCGCCAGGGACGGTGTTCTTGTTGGCGGCGATGTGCGCCAGCTCCAGCACGCGCTCCACGCGGCTGCCGTCCACGCCCTTTGGCCGCAGGTCCACCAGCACAAGGTGGTTTTCAGTGCCTGCGCGCGCCACACAACATATGTAACCAGCTGGGGATTTTCAAGTGTGGGTCATCTGAAGATTGCAATCCGTGTTCCGTTCCACTCAAAACTTGGGCAAATGATATCAAAACAATCCGAGACTTGCCCGCAAATGTATCAGGTGCACCAGACAGATCAAGTGTTCTACTTGGTGGGCTGCCAACTTGTCTGAGCTGGCATGCCTGTTATAAACTCCACACTTGCTTGATGCCATGGCATGCAGATTTGGCTGAATGTGTTTCACAGAGATGGGCAACCTACATACATGTACATTAGCTGGCAGTGGGTGCAGACAGGGCATACCTCCAGAGACCAGAGTGAAGCCACGCTTCTTCAGGCCGTCGGCCAGCGCCTGGCAGTTCTTGAGCACCTGCTCCTGATACGCCTTGAACTCTGGGCCCGCCGCCTGCTTCAGAGCGCACGCCAGCCCGGCAATGGTGTGGTTGTGGGGGCCACCCTGCATTGCATCACACTCCTTCAAATCCTGTGCCCGCTTTCCCAACACCTCTTCTGAAGGCCACACTCCAAATCCCAAACCCTTCCTCAACATATGGTTTGACGCTTTTAAACCGGCCCCTTCAGCAGCACAAACCGACCCTTGCTTGGCCAGTAAAGCGGCAAATGACCTCAGTATATTTAGACACCAGCCAAATCAACATGATGGGGAATGGACAGCATCCAGAGGGGATGCAAGCACTCATAGGATGCAGGTGGCCGCCGCACCTGCAGGCCGGGGAAGACAGAGAAGTTGATCTTGTCCTCGATGTCGTACATGATCTCCTTGCCCTTCTTGTCAGTGCTGCGCACGCCCTTGCGGTAGAAGATCATGGCTCCGCGGGGGCCACGGAGCGACTTGTGGGTCGTTGTGGTCACCACGTCTGCGTAGTCGAAGGGCGATGGCACCACGCCTGCATGCAGATCCAAAAGTAAACCCAAGTGTTCTCCTGCCACAGATGAGTAATCAACTGTGTTGTGAAGCCCAAATGCTCTTGGGGCTGTGCATGAGTCATGGTGCAAGAGATGGGTAATCAATTGTGTTGAGCCCGAGTGCTCTTCGGGCTGTGCATGGGTCATGATGCAAGAGGGGAAACCCTGAACCAAGCAAAGTGACAGAATTAGTCTCAATGGGTTAGACACTCTGAGTCATGGTAAGGGGAGGGGAGTCCAAGTAGAGGAAAAAAGGCTGTCTGAACCCTTGCTCTTTTCCTAGTAGCAATGGGGAGCTCACCAGCGGCGACAAGGCCGGAGATGTGGGCCATGTCAGCGAGGAGGTAGGCCTTGGACTTGTCAGCAATGGCCCGCATGCGGGGGTAATCGATGTGGCGAGTGTATGCCGAGGCACCAGCCACGATGATCTTAGGCCTGAACAGCGCTGCATTCTCCTCCAGCCTGTCGTAGTCGATGATGCCTGTCTCCTCGTTGAGCCGGTACGCCATTGTCTGCACAGCCAACCCAATAATTTGAGCAGATGTCACCTTTGACGCTCCCCACACAACCCCTTGGTAGAAACACTCAACTGTGCATTGTGACACAGTCTCTTTCTACTGAACTTGCAGAAGCCTCCTGCACAAAACTGCTTTAAACATTCCAGTCAGCACTGCACTGGAAAAGAAGCCATCTATCTGAAACTGACAATAATGCTGGCCACTGCCAACACTTTTGGTAGCATTAATTCTGGATGGGAGGGAAACTGAGTGAGGGGAGGGGGCACCTCGAAAAAGATGGAGACTGCAGAGATGCGCTTGGTGTCGGTCTGGTAGCCGTGGCTCAGGTGACCGCCATGGGGCAGGTCGAGGCCCATGATGCGGTCGTGGGGGTTCAGCAGCGCTGTGTAGACCTGGAAGTTGGCCGGCGAGCCGGACAGCGACTGCACATTCACGCCCCACTCCTCCGGGTTGAGCCTGAACGCTGCCAGTGCCCGCTTCTGTTCGCGATACACACAATTTTCAGGGCACCATGTCCACTGTCGGGGCCCTCCCCCACACAGAGCAGTGTCTGCCCTGAACCTCGCTAAAATATGATGCTGCTGGATGACGGCACTGAGTCCGCTTGTACCTTTGCTGCAAACTTTAACACTGGACACCGCTTTTAATGAGCAAACTTTAAAGTGCAAACTTGGATAATGGCACTTTCGAGGTGAGAAGATCACCAGACTACCTTGCAAATTCATTTCACATTTAAATCCTGCCTTCAAAAAAGCTCGTGAGAGAACGCCGCTCAGGCGATTATTGCTGCTCAATGAGAGCGGGGCACATGTTGAGGTTTGCAAGTGCAGCGAAGGAGAGTGAAGACCTGGCACAGGAGCTCTGCTTGGTCGATGAACTCGTTGCCACCATAGTAGCGAGCTCCTGGGTAGCCCTCACTGTACTTGTTGGTCATGACCGACCCAACAGCCTCCGCCACAGAGGCTGACACAAAGTTCTCTGAAGGAATCAGCTCCAAGCCCTGCCATGTGCATACTTTGGTCGGCCCACTGTCATGCCAACTAAAGCTTCTTGTATACATTCTCAGAATCCTTGCGCACCTCAATCAGGTGCAACATGCATATTAAGATGCGCGTCAATGTTTAAAACACTTTCAGCAGCATATAGAGCAACCGCCACACACCTTCCATTGTCTGTTCTTCTCGTGCTCTATAATGTCCTCGAGCTCTGGATCAATCTCAGCCAGGGGCGCATTGAGCACCTTTGGCCACTGCAACAAAGCGTACAACCTCGTTTATTTCGGCGTCAAGCGCACGATGTCTGCAAACAGCAGTTCAAGACACCAGTTGCTCACAAAACCAAAGCAAGTACAGAGCTACTCACCGTAACCTTGGCCTTTGCTGGGTCTGCTGCTAGATGTTTGTATGACTCCTCGTTTGACGCTGGTGTCTGCATCAAAGGAAATCCCTTAGTATGGAAAGAATTGGGCAAGGCTTACTGATGGTTGGTGGTACGAGCATGTGGTACAGACTTTATCCACAGGATAAGGCATAGACAAAGGTGGAACATACCTCAGAGGCAAAGCAACGCACTGAGACCACCTGCAAGCATGGACATGCAGCACATCATCCACCAACACCACGTATTGAGTCTTTCAGTAAACGCGAGCGGCATCTTTGAAACTGCTCTCAATAAGATCAGATCAAGAAAGCAACCGAGGGTGCAATACACACTATTGTATATATCAATTGATGCTCAATGATTTGAAACAGGTTGCACAGGTTCCTGGACGATGAACAAAGGTCTATCTCTAACGTGAGGCTAAAGCGACGAGTTCGACTCTTCTTGTACCGCTCATTATGGGGCACCGCTTCACTGGATCAATGCACGTATCCCACAAAGTGACGATGTTGAGGAGCATAACAGCGTCAGGCGGAGAGACTCAGCGAGGAACGAGCGCCACTCACATTAGAGCGCCACGCCGAGGGGCACTGTCGAAGTGCAGCCGCAGCGCGTCTTGCGAGCACCCCGGCCATTGAAGGTGCTGATAGACACGACGCTACTCCACTGCTAGACGAGGATGGTGAAGCAAGGCAGCCGCGCGAGCCCCACGATTGCATGCAGCCACCTGCAGCTCCGGAACACGACTTCCAGGTCACGTGCAAACGTCACCGACAATTTTGAAGCGGCCAAGACAGCAGGCCGACTTGGTGGCACCGCCTCTGATCAGGCCCCCAGCATATGACCAATACACGAGTCTGTACTCTTAAACAGCATCTTGATAACTGTACAAAAGCACTCCGCCGTAAAACTTCCACTCCTTTTCCTGACCAGCAGCCAACTTTCTTAATGACAGCAAACCTAACCTGCATCATGATCAAAGCAATTGAAAAATTATGTCGGCTTCACATTTGCGTTATTCCTAGCAAACGTCCTCTATGTTTGGTCTCAAAAACATATGTAGCTATTTCAGCTCAACACTAGTAAAGAAAGCGCACAGTGCTGCTCCTTCTTCCAGATATCGTAATGGCAGTATACAACCATGAAGCACTGCACTCGCACCCAGCAATGAACTCCGTTGATTACCTGCTTTACCAATAAAGAACCCTGCTGCTTAAGAGTTGGCCCGCTCCTACTGAGGATGCACAATTGACAGACGGCTCCTGCTGCCCTTGGAACAACTCCGATGCCCTCTTCTTACTTGAAGCTGCGTTCTAACAGCAAACAGACCCTTTAACTTCTTGGATTGACTTACCGTAAGACTCTTACGTTTCGGTTGTCTCTCTTGGTGTGCCGGCGCAACCCAGACGAGAATCGGCGGAATGGCGCAACACACAACGGCGAAACCCTGAGGTCAATACGGCCTACACTTTCTTCAGCTTCAGGGTCATCAAATCAGCCCTGTGTTGGGCTGGAAAGACGTGTGACCTTCTTCCTCTTAATTGTTGCACCAGGAGATGGCGTATTTGTTGCGCTGGTAAAGTGCCTCCACCCCAAAGTTGGGAGGGTGCACCGGTGTACACATGTAAGGAACTTCATGAGCCTCAATATGATCATGGAAATGAAACAGTTGACTTCATTGCCTGAACAAGACGATTATCTTATAACACATTTTGAACTGAAGTATTACAGAATAAGGATGCAGCACGCCAGCCGCGCCGGGAACCTACTATCAAATTAATTTCAAGAATATTCAATATATATTGGGAGTCCTGGCCACACATCCCAACGTTGAACGTACAATCCGGCAACAAGTACTTCAAGGTGATTACATGCAATAAGTCATGAAGGTCATATGTGTCTAAAGCTAAGCCACTTGCTCAGGCTTGCAGCTTCTCATCATTAATATCGCCGGCTGAGAGCACACATGTCGCATTTACCACCCCATGGTGAATCATTCTGAAAATCGCCCGGCAACATCCAGAGGCTTCGAAAAAACGTAATGCAGCTTAAAGTAATATTCATCAGACCTAGGCCAAAAGCTAATGCACTCCAGATCTCCGAGTCTTGGTTAGTTTATCCAGGCCTGACGCATATATGGGATACTGAATTCAATCGAAGCAATCCTGATGCATAAGGAACCTCAGCTGTAGGCTGCTTGCTTTTGCGAGCAAGCAGCAAGGCCCCAGCTGAACACCGCAACATTGCATAGAAAAAGCACCCCATTCCCCGGACTAGCTTGTCCCGAGTAACACCTGGTATCACTACTCCCACACAGGCAAAGCCTGAAGGTTGCCATCAGCTAGGTGCTCCAGAAACATAACCATCCGAGTAGAGCAAATTGGCCCCATGATGTTCCATCAATCTGCAATATTAATCATCTATCCTACTGGAATACGTAAGGAACTCAAGAACGCAGATAGAATCATGCTGGTGAAGAGAATGCAGCAACTGGCGTAACTAAACCCAATACCATTACCATGCTATGATGTCGACCCACACAGGCCACCCCTGACAAGAGCATGCAAATACAACTGCCCTGCAACGACTGACATGGCTTACTTCAGAAAGTGAAGATAGAGTGACTCCCGCATCCTTGGCTGGCAACAAGACGCCCTCACGCAGTCAAGAGGACCCCGACGAGAACTTGCGAGGCTGATCTGAGGACGGCTCTTGATCTGCAACCCAACAATCTACTCTCAAAACAGTGTTCAAGTGGGTAAATGCAACCTGCCAATATGGGCACCAAGCACTGGGGAGCCAAGCCCCGCTACTCTGCTCGGACGAGGGTAAGTTGCTCACCCTGGGAGTCGGAGGAATTGTGCGATGCAGAGGTAGTACGCAGAGGTGGAGGCACTGAAGAGACCATGCGGAAGGCGGAGTCTGCCGGCATGAGGCTGCCATTGTTGCGCTGCCCCATGAGGCTGGCAATGAATGAGCCCTCGCTCTGCTCCCCTTCCTGCATTGCACAGAGACATGTTCAGGGTCCCTAATATATAGGCAGGCACAGGGTGGGTCTCTTGAAAGCATTCCTTCACTTGGCAGGTCATGTGCCTTGCATGGAGACCACTACAGCAGATTACTTCAGCCCTGCTGTCCATGCGTTTTCAAGTGGAAGACGCTCCTGATGGCAGTCCTCTGCAATATGTAACAGTGCCACTAACGACAGCACACTTCCAGCAAGGCTTCTAATGGTGCACCTGCAGCAGCACTGTTGAACACTATCCGCACCTCAGCAGCAACGACCTCCATGATGCCGAAGACATCCTTCATGTATGGGTAGGCCTCAATTGTAGCGCGGGCAATCTGAAGGGGAGTCAAGATCTGCAAAGAGTGTACCATGGGTCTCAAGTTTTCGTTATGCACTGATCACAGTCAGTCAGTCAGAGAAGCAGATGTACAGAAATTGGTAGGGAGTCACACGCAGGCTGGTTGCACACATCCAGGAACATCACACACATGTCACATTTGAGATTTGCATTCAAGGTCCAGAAGGCTTACATCGCTTGCATGGAATGCAGACACAACTTGGCTCACTTCCTTATGCTCCAGCTCCAAGCTCTCTTTCAACTCATCCGAGGCTTGGAGTGCCTGGAACAGCAGGTCATTCAGTCAGCAACGAACAAATCATGCCTGTGCAGACATCAACTGTGGGCACCGGCAGATGTCTAGGAAACACCACGAAATCCTTCTTGGGAGAGTGGATCCCACCTTGGAAAAGGTTTCGTGATGGTTCGATCCAGCAGAGACTGAGAGAGGTGTGGACATTGATGCCTGCATGACAAAACTTCCTCAGCAAAATGTGTTGATGCACCGCTTTCCTGCCTGTTGAGTCTTATATACTTCTGTGGTTCAGCGCACCCAGTTGATACAAAGAGCAGAGTAAGGTTCACTCAAAACAACCCTCACCTCAAGATGCGATATTATGCACCTCCTCTGCTTTATGATGCTTGCCATGCGCTCAAAAAGCCCATTACGCAGCCCAACCAGGCTCAATCTCTGCTGTCTATCCAATTTCATTGCGTCCTGTGCACCAGCATCAAAGTTTGAACATTTCATGCATGCTCAATGTATCTAATGTGCTTAAGCATTGCTATGAAGGAACCTGACAGCATCTGTGACCGCACTTGAGCAGCAAAACGCCGGGAGTGATAATGCAAAGAACTCACCACACATTTGTGCCACATCTCCTGGGGATTGGGAGGCTGCCGCTTCTTCAGTTCTCTCACCATCTCGTTCAGTTGTTTAGGATCTTGCCGAGTAAGATGCAGCACAACATTTTGCTGCAAGGACATTCCTTTTGTCAGTAAATGTGCTGTGAAATTTGGTGAGCCTTCAGCACTTGAGCTTGAAGGCAACAGAGACAGTAATGAGTGGGAAGCACTGGTAGGAGCTTTTCTCACATGACCCCTGACCAGTTGCTCCATGCGCAGGAAGCCTGCAGATGATGGGTCATCTGCATTGGCTGACAGCATGCACTGCATCAATTCATTTGCATAAGCCTGCATGCATATTGAAACCAACCCCCCGGTCAGACACAGCACTTCGACTTTGCCTTGCAGGCACCATGCCACCAAGTATCAACAGCACGTGATAAGAAAGCCGGAGGCCATTCCTACAAGGAAGCCAACAGCAATCAAACAGAGGGATTCACGAGCCACGCACATTGTACAGCTGGAGGAGGAAGGTCTGGTCTAATATGTCAACGTGTTGTGGGGTGATTGGCGGATCTCTGATGTGCACAATGTTGTGGAAATCTGCAATTGCACGGCGCAGAGCCAGCTGCTGTGTATTCAAGAGACCACCCTGCATTGCAAAGTCGAGCTTTCATCTCTGTGGTAAGTTTCTGCTCATGCTCAAAGAACATAACGTGCAGGAGTGCTGCCATGTTGACAGAGAGTTGTCCACCATCCTGTGTACGAGCATGGCTCTGCTTTGCCAGTGATAGTGGCAGGCACTCACCTCATAACCATCGCTCTGTTGCTGCTCATCTTTCAGCTGCACAACTCTCTCCAGCAGGCTGTTGCGCGTCTCAAGGGAAGCCTTCTCGCGCATCAGCATTGTCACCTGCTCGCTCAATTGCTCCACCTGCCTCTCAAAATCATGCATTTTCTCCTTCTGCATGGGGCAAAGAAACGACATCAACAAACTCATGAACAACCAGCAGACACAATAATGCCCTCAAAGACAAGTAAATCACAGAGTGGAATGCACAGGGTTCTTTTTTGCACACCTGCCTCTCCCGATACCGCTTTTGTGCAGTCCTGATCAGGCACACAAACCCCATATCAATAGCAGGCCACTGAGTCCTGAGAAAGATGAGAACCTTTGGAGATGAAATGCATCTTGAAATGCGCGAATGGCCATCCCAGAAGCTGACCGCATTGGATCCAAGAGGTACTCAGCAGGGCATGTGGCCACATATGTATTTTCTGCTTTTTTGTCCCAATACAGTACCTGTTTTTCTCAGCAAGGCGCTTCTGCCGCTTGACCTGACTGCCGGGCTCGATGTTGGCAGGGCCAAGATCGTCTTCACTGCTGCCGCGGCTGCGCTGTGGCAGCAGGCCTGAGATGTTATCTGGCTGCAGCAGCCCCTCTGGAGGATGTGGCTGCTGCTGTTGCAGCATGAAGCCGGCCATGCTACTTGTCGGGGGGATGGTCACACGAGGTGGAGCACTGCGCGATGCTGCAAGAAGCTCCTGCTGGAAGCGCCCATCAGATGGGAGAGACATCGAAGGGCCCAATAGGTCATGAGCATAGGACGTCTGAGGGCCTGCAACGAACCCTGCAAGCAACAACCAATTGCTGAAGAAGGGCACGCCTGCGGCCTTGCATATGGTCAGAGGACTGTAGCACAAGTAGGTGAATACAAAACCACAAATGCAAAAGATCAATGAAGAGTGAAGGGGATCCCAAGGACGTGCGCAGCAGACCTGACGACTGTAGGAAGGACTCAGGCGGCAGGATGTGCTCGTCAAAGTTGCAGCCGGGCGACCCCTGGAACTCCGCCAGAATTTTATCCAAGCCACTGTCAGCACCAGTCAGCTGGTCCCCATGCGCTGATCTATCCGGGAAATACATGAGTCCTGTCCCACAGCACATGCCATTCACTGTTGACTTGTTTGCAGCGATTTCTGTGCCCCCCTCAGGTGCACACAGTGGCAGCACCTTAACGGGAAGTTTTCTCGTAATTCACACATGATTTCTCGGGTTTTATAGGTATTTTTGGGAAGCGGACAAGAAGGAAACTTCAGGAAGCTGCCAACATATTTGCTCGGGGACAATAGAGGAGACAAAAGTTTGATTCCAAATCAATAATGGGGGCAGAAGTGATGGGTTTTGGTGATGCATGTTGCAACAGACGAGCTCTTATCGCTCCTCTGGAAAAGTAAGGAAAACGTGTCCATCTGTCCATTGCCACGCTTTCCCTGTGCTGCAGGAGAAGCACGAACGCACTTCCCATCCTCAACACTTTGTGAGAAAGAAATGAGCCGTACCTATCACTCACAGATCGACGAACCGTTCATGAGAAACCAGCGGCCCGCCCAGATCTTTATACAAACGTAACAGCCCAGAAGAGTCACTGCTGCAAGACCCCGGCTTTCCAACTGGTGCGCGTTTCTCCTGCACCTCCAGGTAGAGTATCTATCATTCGGGCGTCTCACAGCTCTGGCCTCCGCGCAGTTGGCCTGTCCTTCCTCGGGGGCTTACGTCATGTGGTACACCAGGTTGGTTACCCTCGAGGTTTTCCGAGCCTTAAAAGGGGCACAACTGGGCAGGGCTTTTGTGAAAAACGAGTGAACAACCCTCTGACTAGGGGTTTTGTGGGAGTTTGGTAAGCCTCACCATAAAACGTGCGTCGCAGGAGGCACAGGTCGTCAGCCAGAAGAACGGGCGCGTCAAGACAATCTCACTAGGACTGAATGTTGTGTGAACTTCGAAGAACTTCGACGAATTCTAGACAGTTTTACCCGATGTTGGTCTTCACCTGACCTTTTAAGCCTTGCTTCGTCGCTTACACGCCCGCGTCGAGCCCACGATGGTCTTGCCTGGACTTCATCGCCCCCCTCAGCAGCTTGAGCTTGCTTCCGACATTGAGGCTCCATCTTTGAGGTTAGTTTCTGATTAGAAGTGGGGATCTGATCGGTGTCTTGCCACCCTCGAACCATGCCGCAGTCCATGGCACATCGCTTTTCTTGGACGGACATTTTCAGGCTGTGCTACGTAATATAGAACGACACCGATGATGTGACTTGAGCGATTTGGACGCATGAGGTTTGTGTGATGTCAAGGAGTATGTACCTTGAAAGCAGTGGGTTATCGTGGCTAACGCCTAGCCAGACCTAGCCAGTCCAGAATAGAAACAAAGCATGTCATCATTACACTTTACAAGAAGTTTCCCCATCGTCTACCTCATATGATCCAGCAACATGCAGCATCGGACCACTGATCAGCGCATGGCAATGCAGGCAGAAGTACAGCCTTGAGCCGAACAATGGCACGGACATCAGGCTGTCCTTGGGCAAAGTCATGCCCACGTCGAGAAATCCATCCCATGGCAGTCTTGACTTAGCAGCAGGTTTGGGATCTGGGGGCATGCGGATCACTTTCAAGGCAAGCACTCCGCACGCCACCTGTGCATGCCTCATCATGCTGACATGTCAGTGCTTCAGAGCATGGCGCTAATCAAGATCAGCCGCCCCTTCTGGTGTGCAGGAGCTGACTTACACAGTCAAGAGTCACCATGACAAGAAAGTGGAGGTTTCATTGCTGACCAGAGTTTCAGGATACTTCAATCCTGGCGACATGTCAGCACTTATGGGACCCTCTGGCAGTGGGAAGACCACCTTACTAGGTGTGCATGTTTCTCTGGCGGGCTTAATGGTTATTTATACTATCATGATGCTTTTGCCTTAGAGGACTGTTCGGAGACGATGCTTTCAGCTGAACTGGCATGGTGTATGTCCAGATGTGTTAGCCGGGCGCAAGACAGCTGGCAAGACCCAGGGGACGATTCTGTTTGCTGGCGTCAAGCCGAGCTCCATGTTCCTGAGGAGATACACCGGCTATGTCGAGCAGTTTGGTGCGCCTGACCCTCGTGAACAATGGACTGAGGCAGAGCTATGGTCGGCACAAGCTGTCCTCACAATAATCGAATCAAAGTATCTTTGCAGGGCTTTGCGTGTAGGAGCACTGGCACCTCTAAATGTAGCTGCTTAGTTGTGGAATGTGCCAGTGTGATTATTGCAGGATGACAGGTCCTGGCTATTTGAAGTCAATTGCCCAGCAGACATTATCATAAAGGCTGCTGTGCGGTTCTAATACTTGAGAATAATAAATTCAGAACACATCTGCAGATACGTTGGTGGATGTGCTGACGGTGGAAGAGATGCTGCTGTACACCGCACAGCTGAAGCGGCCACTGCGCGAGAACCATTCCTCCAAAAGCGCCGCTGTGGACAGGCTTATACACGATCTGGGCCTGGAGGGCTGCCGCAACACCCTCATTGGGAACTCGATGAACCGCGGCATCTCAGGAGGCCAGGCACGCTGTCATCAATTCTCACATCTAAACTTACATTTTACTCCATCCCTCTTACCAGACAATTGTGGCTCTGGAATGTGTTGGGTCCGCCTGTCTGTCTGGCAGTCGATTCTAATGCAGCAAAATGTTCAGTGTGCCACACAGACTTGCCGCTCATGTTTTCGAGTGGCCTTCTCTGCAAATGGAGAGTTGCCATGTGCTGAACTGTCATCTTGCATGCAGGCCAAACGCACCAACATTGGCATTGCCATGATCACCAATCCACGGGTGTTGTTCCTGGATGAGCCCACATCTGGCCTTGATTCGTACACTTCAAACGAGGTGAGTTTCCTGAACATGTTGACATATGAGCTGAGCTTTTGCTGTTGTGTCCTTGCCCAAGATTGCAGTCACCAAGTGCCATCAAGTTTGGTAGATTAATTGAGGGCAATGTGCAGGTGATGACGGTGGTCAAGCAGCTTGTGAAGTCAGGGATCACAGTCTGCGCCACCATTCACTCCCCCACCCCATATGGTAGATTGTCTCATCCTTGTACACATGGCCTTCGTTTCAGCATCCTGCTTGCCCGGCTGTTTTCATCATCCCTACATGAAAGCTGATCACTCGATGGTCTGTCATTGGCAACTTATCACACCGATCAGATGAGACCATATTTACTTCTGTCCAGCCTTTGACCAATCCTGATCTTGTCAATGGGGAATGTGTGCTGGAAAGCCTTTGGTGTCCACCCAGCCTTGCACTGAGGCTTCTGCAGGCCACAGGACATGTCCTGTGCACAATTCCCCTCTAAAGATGTGCTGAGGGGCTGTGTCTGTGTGCGCCGTGCAGCGTTCCGGCTGTTTGACCGGATGATGCTCCTGCTGCGAGGCCGCGTGGTCTACTTTGGTCCCAGGGGCAATGATGCAGTGGAATACTTCAAGGCAGCACCCCTGCCAGAGGGCCAAATGATGACATCGCTGGCAGAGGGCGCCAATGAGGCCGAGTGGATTGTTGACATCACCACACAGGCCGACCGCCAGCAAAGGTGCATCCTGCATTTGTATTATTTGTTGTGCTGAGGCAGCCCCTTCCCGTATGGTGCTGGCACGCCCTTAGTGTTTGCACTGGATCTATCTATCCTGCTGGTATTTCACCCCAGCCCATCAAACAACAGAAGTAAGATTGCGGCTCTGGCATGACGGGGTGGCAGCTTTGAAGAAAGACAGCTTGGCCAGTGTCTGTTTTCATCTGTGTAGTGGGTGCATCTGTCGTACTGCCGCTTCCAGGAGCGCAATCATGTGGGGCCAATGTGCCACAAAGAGCTGGAAGCAGGCAGAAAGTGCATTGTATCCCTGTCATATTCCCTAGGCCCACAGGGCTTACTTTGCTCTGTTCTGATCCTCCAACATTGGGGCAGCAGGGCTTGTCACACAACACCCATCATTCAATTGGTGCAGCATGGCTTTGACTCTCTTTGCTTGGGCCCTGATGTTCTAAGTGGTGTTTGGCAGGGGAGGCATGTTTGCAGACATGTATGAGGCCAGTGCGCTGAAAGCGGCCAACGATGAGGAACTGGATGGTATGCTGAAGCAGAACAGCAGCGTGAACCCAGCCACGCTGAAAGAATTGTCGGTGAAACGCGCCACAGTAACTCCCTTCTGGTGGGCCTTGTGGATCATGTTCCGCTTCCGCACTGCCAAAAACTACAAGAATGGAGCGTTCCTGGGCCCGCGCGTCGGCGACAAGCTCATATTTTCCATCCTCATCTTCACGTACGTGTCTCATAGCTGTCTGTGACTCTCCCCGGTTCTGAAGCTTTCATGATGTGTGTAGTCATACTTATGATGAGGAGGCATGTTGAGGCTGCACATTTTCAGGAATGTAGCCCCACAGCATACCGGACACGGTATCATCATGCCTTGGCACTTCTGCTATCATCACAGCTTGCTTTTCCCTGTCATAAAAGAGCATGCAATATTTGTGTGGAGTACTCCTTGCACTCATGTTGTGTTGAACCTGCAGGTTGTACTTTGCCATCGGAAAGAACTTCGATCCGGACAACCTGATCAACATCGCGGCTGTGCTGTTCATGTGGAGCACGCTGCCCGCCTTTGGAGCCGCCGCCTACATTCCAGCCATTGTACTCGAGCGACCACTTTTCACCAGGTACACGCATGCTTCACCCTCCACGTCTTGCACTCGGGCACAAGTAAACCTGGGCAGCTGCGGGCAGTTTGACTGTTACTTATTAGGTTGGTTCCTGCACAGCGCCCAAATAGCCTGGCATGAAATGTTCTGTGGACCATAGGCGCATGCCTGCCACAAACCCATGAGACCAACAATGCTAAAATTCTCCATTATCTGATGAGGTTGACAGCTGAGGTCATGGTGTTGCAGGGAGCGCAACGATGGGCTGTATAGGGTGATCACATACCTGGTCTCCAAGATGCTGGAGGAGCTGTTGCTGGCATTCGTTGCGTCCCTCATCTTCTCCTGCATCGTGTTCTATGGCGTCAGGCTCCAGGGTGAATGGGTCCTGTTTTGGCTCGTCTACCTCGTCACTCTCTCCTGCGGCATTGGTGCGACCCTTTATCATTTCTAATTATCACGTTTTTAGAGACGCTTGGGAGCCACCTGAGGCTCGTTGGTCCTTTGGCAGTCTTCTGCTACCATACATGATCTCATCATTGGTGCGACATTGCTGCGATTGATCTTTGCACAAGATTGCCCTAATGGGATTGACATGCATGTTCTGGTAAGATGACACGTATAAGATGAGGAGCACACGGGTCCTGGTGGGATGGGGTCTTCTCAGATGCTGAAGAGCTTGCATGGTTGAAGGGTGGGAGCTTCTTGAGTAGATGATATGTTTATTCTGATAAGATAGGGGTGGAGCTCAACAGAGGCTTTTGGTGATGTGCAGTGTTGGCGTACACTGTGGCGGCCTGCGCCCCCAACATGGATGTCGCCAATGCGGTGAGTCCCTGTTTCTTTGGCAACCCAAGATCTCACGTCCTGAAGGACTCCTGTTGCATATCTGCACAGTGGGGCACTGCTCTCTGCACGCATCCACGCACGCACTGACAAGATATTGCAAACTGGTTGCACCCCTGAGCATCCAGGGGCTGCCAAAGTAGGAGAACTTCATGGGAAATCAGCAAGCAAGACCAAAGAAGCGACAAGCACTGCTCCTTGCATGCCGCGAGGGCAGGGACAGACGTCCAAGGATGTCAAGCACTTTTTGAGTCCAAGCGCCCGCACCCAAAGCATTCAGTTTGCACAATCAGGACAGCAGTTGCGTCTAAATCTTAATCTTCCATGGCCCACAGGCCCTGCCAGCATATGTCGTGACGCTGCTCTTCTTTGCTGGATTCTTGCTGCGCTCCAGCAGCATGCCCCGGTACTGGTTCTGGTACCAGTACATCGACTTCATCCGCTATGCCTGGCACGCCCAAATGGGCAACCAGTTCGAGGGCGGCAGGGATGTGCTCCTGAATGGCAAACCCATCCTGGAGTTCTATGACATCAACTACTCCAAGTGGGCCAACCTGGGCTTCGAATCCATCTTCTTCCTCGGCTTCTTTGTCTTTGCCTGGCTGGTGCGCAGTTCTACCCCACCTCTTGTCACTGGACTCAACCTAATAATGATCCGTTGGTACTTTTCTTTTTTGTGAGGACGTAGATGTGCATTCTGCTCTTGCTGCGGATTGGGGACTGCTGCGTGGCTTGAAAGGCCTGCTGTTGGAGGGCATGGAAATTAGCAGCCAAAGTCGCTATGGCGCACCATTTCCATGCGCTCAACAGAGGGCCTTTCAACAGACAGGCTGGCTGCTAGCAGGCAATCGAGTGATATGTGTATAATGTGCCTGCAGGCACTGTCCTTCTGCAAGCACTCCAGGCGTTGATCAATGCATGAACTAATAATGGACAGGACTCGAACAAAGGACAGCGTCAGTATTGTCGTCTCCTCTTGCTGCTAATGGAAGCTCATGGAAGCTTGCAAAACAGCTGCGCGCTTGCAAAACAGCTGCGCATGTCTGCTAAGATTGCCAATGTCAGCGGAACAGAATTATGTGAAGTCCAATGAATTTTTAGACTTTAAAGTGGGGGAGCAGACCTGTGCTCAGGATGCTGGCTCATGATGTTTACTCTTTGCTTCACTGCGAAATTGCCATTTGTGCTAATGCACAAGTGTTCTTGCAAATCATGCTTAATGTGGGAATAAGGTTAGGGCTTAATTCCTCCAATTCTTTGCTCCTGAGGTTCTGGCCGCCCTGAAAAGAGGCGACTGTGGGAAGGAGGCTCCAACTTTAGTACGTGCATATTGTTTTGCATCTTATGTAGATGAAAGTTGAAGTGCAAAATTGCCTTGCCAAATCATAGGGTTGAAGCAAGTGATTGTGCAAGAAGAATAAGCTGCACACAGGTGCTCTTGCCTGCAAACCAAACATCTTGTACTTCCGCCTGCTTGTAGAGTTGTTTGGTGTGGATTCCCTTGGGCTTACCTCCAAATGGAGGCTTGGACTGTTACTGGCCATACGCAAGGTTTGCATGGGGACATTGCATGGCGCATGGTTTGTTATCTCGAGCATGCAGTGTGTCAGACAGTCTAATTAGCATGGCTCTTGGTACTAGCAGTTGCCTTCTTCATCAGGAACAGAAGTTTTATGTGTGCGTCCAGCCCACATACATGCCTTCTCTAGAGAATCAGTATCTGATCACGGTGTTTTTAAGATCTGCAGCCTGTCAGCGAATCCATTGGAGCTGCTGCACTATTGCATTGTATCCTGATGACAATGCAGTTTGTCCCAGTTTGTGGGAGGAACAGTGTTATGATGTGCAGGTGCCTCAGCTAGCTGTCAAAGTATTATCTTCAGCAGCTGAAAAACCACTGTGCTTTGATGTCACACTGTTAAAGGGTGTGACTTTATTGCTTGTCTTCTCCATGCAGCAATAGCCATGTAATCTCACAGGGTCCTGTAAAAGGCTGCAGATCTTCACAATTGATTCCTGTGGAGGATTTACAGCACCAACTTACTGAAATGTCTAATGCCGCGCAATGTATCTGGGCATGGCCGCCATGGATGCGGCATCCTGGGCGACCGGCCTGCCCCCAGCAGGTTGGTGTTACTAACATAGTATGCAAACAAGAAGCCATGTGCGCATTATTTTACAAAGGCTCTCAAATACGTTGCCTCTGAGTTGTCTGTGGATTGAATCACCGGGAGACGAGCACACTGCTGGCAGCACTGTTGAGCCTCATATTTGCTGGCAACATATGCGTCACTGTGACAGTACAGTGGCCCCGACCTTATTCTTCATCCACTTAGCTTAGGGTGTGGGGTGTTAGGGTTTATGATTTAGGGTTTAGGGTATAGAGAAGGGGCCTTTACAGTAATAATTTTTCACGGGGAGTGCAATGGTGGTTTTAGGGTTTAGGGTCGATGAAGGGTCAGTAATTCTGTAAGACAAAGTGGATGAACTTTAACAATGAAAGCGAGTGCCCAGTGCACAGAATGCATCGGGATCGGAATCAAGGGTCAAATAGGACCGCATGCGCATCAGAAACTGGGACACTTTGCATGCCTAGCTAGCAAAGGCGCTCGGTCAATTGGTTACACCTAAGAAAATCAAAGGTTGAGTTGGATACATAGCTTCCAGAAAAGGTGCACCAGCTTCCTAGCGTGTCTGGCGGGTTCAAACGAGGCGATGCTGTTGGCCTTTTGTGCCTGTGAACGTCTGGAATCAAACACGTTCACCGCGTAATCTCATTTACGGGGATTGCAATGAACACCAGAAAGGGGAATCGCTAGCTAGCACGTGTGGCCATTGGGCTGTCGCATTGATACATAGTTTCGGCGGTGCCTGATTGGGGCATGTCGCCGTTTCCCTCTGCTTCATATCCTGCGATGTCCAGGGTGGTGGCGGTGTCAAGAAATGGCTGGAGCGCTTATTGTCGTGCCCTTGAGGAGCGACCGATCATCACTAAGTGAGACTCCCTGACCACCTGCGGGCTAGCTGTAGTCCCAGAGCCCCCCTGTTAACTAAAAAATGGTCACTGCTCCATTATATTTTAATTTCTCTTGGAATTTTACTCGTCGTACCCATTTGGAGCCTCTAGCATCTTCACTGCGCACGCTTTGCCCTGGACTGCTGCCTCCTGCACAACATCTTGTTCTCACAGCAGAAGTCCCTTGGCCAATGGTCGAATGCTGCAACGGGCCCCCTCTTGCCATCTGTGAATCACAGTGATGTGGGCGTCTGAACAAACCCCCCACGACCCATTGTACTCAGTGTTTTGGTCCCAGCTGCTCAGCAGCGCCTTTCTGCACCCCCGGCACAGGTCACTCACTGCAGCAGCGGGTTTTGCACTGGGCGATGTAGTGGCACAGCACAGCACAAGAGGTCCTGGGCAGCGGTATGACTATCTCAGAACCGCCCGAATGACGGCATTTGGGCTATTCTTTGCTGGACCCTTGCAAGGTCATTACTGGTATGGGTGGCTGGATAAGGTAGGCCCCTGTTCCAACTCATGTGTCCCATCAAAGAGAAATGTGTCTGTATGCCTGACTGGCTCTTCAAAGACTCCTCACCATGTTCTAATGACACAAGAAATCAAATGCTCAGATCTTCCCCTAATTCAGTTGCCCTGGCATGCAGAGGATTCTCCCGCTCAGGCCTAAGAGGTATATGATACTACTTGATCTGTGATATGGTGCTCTGATTGCTATGATGTCGACCACTTTCTGCTGGTTAAACTCAGGAACTGCCAGATATTCAGATTTTGATGTGTCATTTTATGGTTGCAGCCTGGCAGCAGTGGTCAGCAAGATTGGCATAGACCAATCAATCATGGCGCCACTGGGCACAGTGGCATTCTTTGGTGCAATGAAAACCATGGAGTTGAAGCCAAGCGAGAGCCTCGAAGCAATAAAGGTGAGGTGCATTGCCAAGGAATGCTTGTGATGGTTATGGGATCCTGCATGGGAGAAGCATCTTTCAGGGAAATCTTTCCCTAGATGGCGAAGCATGCAGTTGTTTGAAACTTTTGTCATTTTAGCAAAATTGTTGCCGTTGCAGGAAAGGACGTGGCCAACTGTTTCAGCAGGCTGGCAGCTATGGATACCTGCACATGCCATCAACTTTGGCTTCGTCGCCCCTTCCATGAGAGTCCTCTACGTCAATGTTGTTGCAGTGAGTAATTAGCCCTCTTCCTACATCGTCCTTGAGAAAGATCTCATCCCTTTTGCACAATTCTTTCAGAGGAAGCATTTGTTGCCTTATGGACATCTCCTGGAGAGACTGACGTCAATGGTGGTGTGGTGTGCAGATTGCATGGACCTACATCCTGTCCAAAGCAGCTGCAGGAAATGGAGAAGAGCGTGTGGAACCGCAGGTCACTGCGTAATTTTACTGTAGAGTTGTAATATCTGAGTGGGTTCAGGCTTTTCTGAAGTGTGCAGCACTGCTGCAAAGTAGGGAGATATGGTCCCAGCCTTTAGAAGAGAATGCATGCAGAGGCACTGCAGCACCAAACTTCAGGGGAAGTTGAGAGTGCTTTTAATTTGAACTCGCTGTTGTGTGACAGCAGCAGTCTACCGGGTGCTGCAAGTTAATTCTTTCTTGTTGCTTGCCTTAGGCGCAACATGGTAAAGTCTACAGACTGACAATTAATCCTGTATGAGCTGACCAAGATCAGAGCTCGACAGGGGTCTGAGTATGCCCAGTCGCCTGCTGTCGATGAGAGCAAATGGTATTTTGTTTTAGCAATGGTGGAAGAGCAAGAAAGGTTCCAAGGTAATTGAAAGATACCGGAGTGTGATGTGTTTCTTACAAACAAATTGAGGGAGCCTGTGAATGATGACATGCCTGCAGCAGCAAGTGTGTGCTGCTGCATGACCATGCAAGTGGATGCTATAGTGTTCAGGCTGCAATGATCAGCTGGGTACTATACAAGTGTTCAGATGTCATATGATTAATCACATAGCAGTTACTTCAGATTTCAACAAGATTTTAAGATAGTACAGGCAAGCTTTTAACTCAAATCATAGCTCATGAACGCCAGTCTGCCTGATACTACTGTAGTGACACTACCTATGCCAAGCGCCATGAAATTGCATTGGGAATTGCCATTTTTAGATTCCATTAGTTTCATTAGTGTACAACCTTCAGGCAGCGTCTTCTTAGTGTACTGTTCAGATCTAGAACCATCAATCGCTAGTGCCAATTGATGAGATACCAAGACCAAATTGGGATCTGCTCACTCTGCTGACACAACAGCGGCAGTCACAGCCTGCTGAGCATCTTTGCTTGTTGGAACACTGCAGCTACCTTCATGCATGTCGTGATGCTGGCAGTCTGACTCAGAGATCCCAGTCAGGAACTTCCTCATCTGAACAAGGAATTGCTCTTGCTGCCTCAGGTGAACTGCAAACAGGTGCCTGTCCATGCAAACAGTTCATCAAGCATACATGTGGCATGACAGGTGGATTATGGTGACATTGCTGTGTCTCTTTTGGCATGCAAGGGCTTCAGGATAAAGATAGGTTCATGTAGTTTGCCGAAGAGACCCTCAACCAATGAATGGGAAGGGATGCGCACTTCTGCTTGTCCTGAACCTCCTTTGCAGCCTCAAGCTGCTCGCTGAAACCCTTGAGGAGGTTGATGAGCTCTTCTCCATGCTGGACTTCCTCTTTGACAGACTTCTGTGATGCCTGCATAAATAGCACTTGTTGTACAAGAGGTACAAGTCCTGCCAAAAGCTCATGGTTGGCACTCATCCCTGCATCAGGTAGCTATGATTTTGGCAACCGCCTCTTACATACCATGGATGTGCACTCACCAGGATGCGTTCCATCTCTTCTGTGCTCCTCCTCCCCAGATCTGCCTTCTTGTGCTGAAGCCTGGCGACATCTGCAGCAAAACATCACCCACTTATCAGAAGATGAAAATTTAAAAGGCTCAATTGCTTGTGTCAGGGTGTCAGCACTTTCACGAAGGGAATGGCCAGAACGAGGATGGTCACCATCACAGAGGGATTTGTGCCTAGCAGTTAGGGAGTCCACAGCTGCCTGGCGCTCATTCAGATCAAGCTGGAGTTCCAAAATCTCGTTCTCGGCATCTGAAAAGTATGAATGGGGGTCAGTGAGAATGAGGAGTGTGGCCTGGTGAAAAGAACTGAGACCGAGACAGAGAGGCTAACCGTGAATCTGTGATCTCGCTTGGCGCCAGACTTCCCTGTCTGCTGAGATGTGAGAAACGCATGAATCCATAGTCATGTTGAGGAAACGATGAGAACTGCTTGAGTGTTCACGCAAAGGTACGATGACAAGGAAACCTTGGAAATGGACCTCCCGGTTTCGCCCGGGGTTTCAGGGTCCCCTCGATGTTGACATCACTGATGTCAAGTTTGTTCAATGCAGCAAACACGCCTTTTCCTTGACATCATTGCACTTTGACTTGCACAGTGCGCATCGACAAATCAAGGTGCAAGCTGTTGGCAACCATAAGTTCGCACCAAGCGTTGCAGGAAGAATTCATCAATCTCTGCCGAGGGTCTGGGCAGGATATATCAGCTTTCCAGCGCTCAATCATTTTGCAAAGTCAAGTATCATTCTTTGACGTTTTCAAGATGGGGAAGGATCCCAGGCTAATGCCCGAAACGCTCCACAAGGTTTTTATGATCAGCAACACTCTCATCTACATGCTCTGCAAGCCGCTTCTCCGAGTTTTGGCGGGTGCGTACACACTTACTCATGATAAAATGCTGTAAAAATAAAGCAGTGGTTACTATTTGGATGCTGTGATGTTTTTGTAGCTGCTGAGTAGCTGACCAGAACCCCTGTCACCTGCAGTTCCTTACGAGGCCATCCTGCCAGAGCACACACAATACGCTCTCTTCCAACTTTACTGCGACCTGCGGGCCAACCCCATCAAGGATCGCCACTTCTTTGAAGTTCATGCCAAGCGCTTGAAACCCCACACCTTCCCTGGATGGATTGTGAGGGACCCTCCGGCCATTAGCTTGCATCCCTTCAGCCAACGTCTATTTATGTTTTCAAGGCGATTGTCTGTCCAAGTCCAATGCACGATGCTGCTGGTCTGGTTCAATGCAGGCTCTAACTTCAGCGCTCCTGTACATTGCTGCGGGCACTGCTGGCCTGCTTTGCATGGTTCTATGCATGCTGGCTGCCACCCTCTATGCCCTGGTCTTCATCCTAGCATCTGCAGGTAAGCAGTGGTGCGTAGGAGTGCATGCATGGTGGGGTCTCATAAGACGAAGACTCCTGACAATTCCACCATGCAGGAGTTATTGCTGGAGCGATCACAGGCCTGCTGGCATTCAGCTTCTTTGGCCTGGCCTGTGTGGCCAGCTTTGCTGCAACAAGCGCCGGCATTGGTGCGTTTCATCCTTTGTCCGGATATATCTTTCTTCACAGCTGCTTTATGCAAGGACAGGCACAGATTTGTCACATGAATAGGGGCGTCTGAGGTCCAGATTCATATTTCTTGAGAGCTGCTCCATGCAAGAGATCTGTCACATGATTAGGGGCATCTGAGGAAGGCAATAGTACAGTACTGCCACCCCTGCTTGAAGACAGACAGTTATTGCCGCATGCAATGGTTGAGAGCTTCACCCTGTTGTAGCTGTGGCACAAGGAGCCTCATGCATGTCCATTGGAGACTTGTGCATGCATTAACACTCCTGCCTTGGCTGCGTGTAGGATATGGCAGCCTGGCCTCAGCACAGGCGGTGCTGCGCTTCCTGAGCACCCACCTGCTACCCCAGCCAAGAGACCCCTTTGACATACCCGAGCTGCACCTGCGCCCTGTGGCCACCCCTAGGGCGCCTGTGTCACCAGACCCTGCCCCAGCAGTCAATCCCCTAGTCATTCCCCCCTCCCCAGAAACCTCGCTGTCGTCCCCTGCCACGCCCGGAGCTGTCAGTGTTGCTCAGGTCTACACCCCGGTATGTGGCTTCCCTCTTGTCCATTCCACCCCATGATTCAGCAGCTGCATTTTGCTGGCATTCCCGCTTTGCTTGCGCGCTTACAAGTCTAGAATTAGTTTCCTTGCCTGCACAGCAATCCAAAACTTCATCAGGCACATGTCCTGAAAATCATGCCTGCCCGCTTGTGCTTCTGGTTTTGGG
The DNA here is from genome assembly GCA_020887355.1 of Coccomyxa sp. Obi. NCBI lineage: Eukaryota > Viridiplantae > Chlorophyta > Trebouxiophyceae > Coccomyxaceae > Coccomyxa > Coccomyxa sp. Obi. The sequence goes on from AP025001.1 coordinate 914,541, forward strand.
GCACTCTCTGTTGTATATCTTGCTAGCCTCTGATGTGCTGGGGACCGGTGAACATGGTGCAGGATGCGCTGGACCCCATAGTGGAAGATGCGCAGCTGGAGGCAGCTGTTCAGGAACAGATCGCCAACGCCCAGGCCCTCATAGGTGCGCACTGCCACTCTGCCCCACGCTCCAATCTTCCCTGAATTGCAGGACCTTTGGTGGGTATGTCAACGAGTTTCGTGCATTTCTTGAAAATGCATGGTGGCTGGCTTTGATGCGCAGAGGAAGCCAAGGAGAACGGGGAGGTGGCTGCTCCGGATGCAGTGCCACCTGTGCAGGTCCAGTCTGAGGAGCAGTCTCTGCGCAACATCCACGCTCCTGCCAAGTCAAACGGGTTCCACACTGTCACCAAGAACTCCAAGCACCACCCAGTGCAGGGCAAGGTCAAGGGCATCTCTGCCAAGGCTGGCGGCTAAGCGGCGCTATCTCAGCTCATTGCGAGGACTTGTTGGCATCCATGACGAGAATGCTTAAAGTAAAACGATGGAAGTGGACCAGAAGGGTATCAAACCTTGCAGTCTGCATGGGAAACAGACATTGCTCTTAAACCCATCAGGTCTGTTCAGGCATGAAGCTTGCTTTAATGAAAAGAACATTTGTGCAGCCGTTCTCGTGCAGGCTCTTCAGGCGTGCTTTTTCTGCATTTAATTCCGATCTGTTTAGAGGAAATGCATCCTTTTGGAATGACGACCACCGCGAGGGGTGCCATGTCAGCACCCTCTGGTTTATGCACGGTTTAGATTGCTCTGGTGCTCGACACTTTTAACAAACTCGAGTACAGCCAACATCTCGGACACGTATTTTCTTCAACCTTTCTTGATTTAGAGGGAGTGGTCGTTATGTCATTTTTGCTCAGTGTGAATGTAGGGCAGGTCTGTGTGCAGTTCTGCTGTAACTGTTTCCCCAGCAGCACAACACTTATGAGGACGTAGTGCCACTGGCTCACTGCAGAGTCATTACAGTAAGTATTGTACATTTGGAGACTCATTGCAAAATAAGTGAGATGATATTAGAATCGTACAGTCAGTGTAGGGATACTGTACATTTCTGGACAGGAGTTAGCGCAATTTTGTGGTATGGCATGTGTGCAGGCAGCAGTCCAGGTTCAGACGCATAATATGAACTTCATATGGTGCTCATCGGTCCTAAGACCTGTAAGAATTCAAATGATTTTGGATAACTCTATATGATCATCTAGTATTCCATGCATCTCATCCACATGGCCAGAGCATGAGAAGCACCATACTCAGTACAGGATCCTCCGGAGGCTCCTGTACAGCCGGACATGTGTCATGATCATGCATGCTTGTGCTCTGGATGACAGAATATATTCTGTCATCCATATATGCCGTCTGTCTATATAGACAGACGGCATGAGGCCATCTCATCTCATATGAGACCAATTGCAACAGTCTTAACTTTACAGGTGCAGATAACGACGGCATTTGTAAGTTCTCATCAGCAGGGGCAGATCAGCACGACATTAGCCAGACTGAAATCCTGGAGACAGTTTCATGACAGTTTCGGTATGTGTACAAGACATCTTAGAAGACAAACAGTCAAGTTCATGTCCTCATGCACTGGCCATGGCTTTCCTGCCACAACCCTCTTCAAACACTGGCAACTCACTGCAACAATTTGCCACAACGACTTCCATCATGTGATGGAAATTAAAGAAAACATGGACTGAGGCTGCTGGGCTACGAGACTGGCGTGTCCGCAGTTGGCCTGTCCCATTGCACTTTCTTTGTCGTCTTGTGCCAGAAATAGGTACGCCCCTGACCGTCCTTTGCTGCGGCCCATCCCTCCGGCAGGGGTGCATCCGCAGGTGGAGTGACTGCATTTGCAACGACCACCCTTTCAACAAACAAACTCCCACTTTGTACATGACCACTCACAAAGTAAGATACTGCACTATGGAAATGCTCCTGGTGCAAAACCACTCATATCCAGCACAAGACACCCTCACGATCATACATGATGGCTGTTTGATGGCAAGCACTTTTTATGACCATGTCCTGCCCATGCATTGGTGAACAGGTTCAGGGAGGAGACCATGCCTGCAGCTACCGGCGCAGGCGCTGCAGCACTTGCATCTGCTGGCTGTTTCACTGCTACAGGTGCGGCAGCCGCTACAGGCAGTGTGCCATTGGCATGTGCCTGCAAGTGTCAGGTCAGAGTTCAGCACTCACAAGCAGCCGTCTGATCCATGTCATGATGGGCAACACAGCACTTCTTGCATGACAGCTACAACTGCGCACAAAGACAGTAACATGACTGCAGACAGGGGCTGCAGCAGACCTTTGCCCATTCCTGCGCCCTCTTCTGAAGCGCAGCAAAGTCCACCTCCTTTTCTTTCATTGAACGGTAGATGTCTGACGGGTAGATGGGGTCCTTGAGTCTGAATGCCTCGTCACCATAGATTTGCCTCCAGTTGATTGTTCCATTCGTGCAATTTGCAGCTTGGTGTCCCAGCTGCACCACAGCAAGAGGCTGTCTAGCACCTTCCAGCAAACTTGAACAAAACTTTGTGTGCATCAGCTTTGAATGTCAGCAATACCCATTATAAGAGAGCACTACTTATAGACAGCAGAGGAAACACTTATCATTAACAAATGCCTCACATTCCAACACAAGGAAGAGGATCCAGCAAGTCACACAAAAGACGTTCCAGCTCGTTACCCACCTGACCACAGATATTGCAACCACTGGGATGCCACGAGGGATCTCTGCGAAGTTTGTGATGCAGTTCCATCACAAATCAAAGCTGATCGAACAGGTAACTTCTCCACCTGAAGATCACGCTCTGCGTTGCTTGTTTTCCTTGCCAAAACGTTCACGAACTTCTTCGCAAATTGACGGAACCTTCAGAAGACTAGTATGTGTATCGCGCAGGTATGCAAAATATTCTGCACAAGAATAGGAAAGGACAAACAGCTGCTGCTTGCATGCCGTCCTCAAATAACTCCCTGGTTCACCTCTAAATCGAGGGTATTGGAGGGTATGTCGCTGTGTTGCGCAAGAACTGTGTGCGATCCGCTCGAGTGCCACTTCCACGAAGAGATAACTCTCATGCAGGCTAGATACAAGGCCTTTGATTCACCTGTTGCGCAATGGCAGCTTACCACCAAAGCACTTGCAGTCAAACACAATCCGAGACATCTAGAGTTTTGCTCGGACGCTGCTGATCAGCTTTTACGCTCGCATTGCAGTTCAAAAGACGCTTCAATATCTTTTTTATGTTCTTCATGCGTTTGACTTTTTATTGATGATCCAATGACTGCTGACCAGTTCCAGATCACCGAGAGGCACACGAGCTGAGGCCGCTAGAAAAAGGTAGTACGGTACTCCATGAGCGCTGGTGGAGCGTTTGGCGGGGCAAAAGGGTACCAACCAAGGCCTCCTGAAAAGGGTGTATTTCCTTTGGACCATTTTGGAGAATGCAAACAGGCAGGTAGCTACAGTTCAGCCCTTCTGGTCCTGGCATTGCTTTTTCAAACCCATATGAATTTTTACAAGGAATTCTCGATGCTCATCAGGTTAAGGAGGAGTACATGCAATGCCTAAAGTCAAATAAGAGCCAGGCAGAGCCCTGCAGGAAACTTGCAAAGGCGTACCTGGAATGCAGGATGGAAAGGTGGGATCACATGCCTTCGAATTTGAATCATTTTAACATGCAGCTCTCCTAGTGGCACCCTTGCCGAGTGGCTCTCTGCATGTAGGAATCATTGTGTCAGCAAAAGGATACCACATGCTTGGCGCAGGAACTTGATGGTCAAGCAGGACCTGAAAGAGCTCGGCTATAAAGCTATGGCAAGTGCGGAAGATGAAACACTGTCAACCAAAAGTGCTGCATTGGAGCCTGCTGCAACTCCTGATAGAGCTTCTCCCATTGAGAAGTCTGCATCAACAGACAAGAAGAAGCAGGGCTTCATTGCAGGCCTTCCGCGATGAAGCGCCCTCCTAATAATAATGATGCTTGCGTTGCGAAGGCACTTACAACAAAGAGCACAATCAGCAGCGCACAGGAGCATGACCATTAGCACAGGGTCGAAGTACCAATGCAGTCCTCTAATTTTAGTTCTGCAGGAACATGTGACTTTTAAGGAACATGGTGTTTCGAAACTATGGGACTGTAGGTGTAGTGTATATTTACACAAGGTGGTGCCATCTAAATACGTGAACTGGGGAGACCAACATGTCCAAACAGTGTTGCGTTTGCTTTTCCTGTTTGAAGTAAAGATAATGCAGTAATCCCACTTGGCAAGTTAAAAGTGTCCGCTACAGATGATGCTCTGACCTTCTGAGACATGACAGGACAGCACATGCACACAGGTGTGCACACACAAGCAGGGCAGAGGATGCTTGACTTTTTCAAACACACAGGACGTCCATCATTTCACAAAGCTTGCACATTCCATGGCCAGGACTGAATTCCATGCCCATTTGCTTGTTTGAGTCAGTTGGACACTTAGGTGCAGGCATTGCATTTGCACTCGTGCTGCACTGCCAATATTGTTTGCCCCTGGAAATTCGCAGGGGCAGTGTTGCTCCAACTGCCTCGGATGCGAGTTTCTCTACTCACAAAGCACAAGTGGATGGTGTTGCAGCCAGTCCCTGCTGCAGAGCAGCACTCATTTGGGAAACAGCAACAGCGCGCTCTGCCGCAGGACCTGCAGCACATCTTCTAGGCTGTAGTCCAAGTGCAGCGGCTCCACAGAGGTCCCATTGCAGTGTGGTTCCCTGGCTATCCTACAGCGCATCATTGCTCCCAGCAGGCGCGCATCCTGCTCCACACCCAGGCCAGGATCCTTGGCAGTCAGGGTGTGCCCTGCAGAAATGCGAGCATGGCCTCAAGGCAAGCAGCTGTCCATAGCTACTGCCCCGCCCGCCCTTTGCCACTACACTCGCGGCAACGCGTCGCACGGCTCTGCAACAGGGCCCTTGCAACTCTCTAAGCTGCCTCCTGTGCATCTTTCTATCGTGCAATTTGAAGCATCGCATGGCCCCTCGGCACCATGTGCATGGTCATGTTCCAAAACATCACTGTACTAGGGAGACCTGGTCCAACATCAGCCGACTGCGTTGGGCATGGGTTGAGAGGACCAGAAGTTCTCACCTGCATAAAATCAAGAGGTGCAGAGCAAACTGGTCAAGGACATGTGTGCGCCAGGAAGAGAAGGGGCTGCCTCAGCACAACAAACACTAGGTATGACAAGTCCTACCGGCCCAGGTTCACACCTGCATTTGCACTCAGAGCCTGTCGCTTGGTGGTGGGAGAGTCCAAGGGGGATGCGGCGGCTGCGGCAGACGCAGCCTTGACGGCCTTGGTGGGCTGCCGGCCCCTCTTACGCGCCTTGCTTGCGCCCGCCCCGGGGCTGGCATCCGGTGGCGTTCCCTGCCCCTTCTGCCCCTGCGATTGTAGTGTCGATATGCTTGAACTCTGAGTTTATATTGCCTGCATCCCCTGTCTAGCTGTGAACGTGAAATGACTGGAATCCAAAGGAAGCCTGGCTCGGTGTGTGTGATGGTCAGCAAATCTGAGCATTGCAAGACAAAGGAGAGGCAGGAGCCTTCTTCAGTACTTGCACGGACTCAAGATTTTCAGGGTATTCCAAGGTTTGAGGGTTGCGCTACAGCGTTGTGGAGGGGGGGAAAAAGTTCTCAGGGGCTTTGTGGGGGGTAAAAGATGTACCGCGCTGCTGATGTCGTTGCTGGCCGCCTCCTGTGCGCTGCCGCTGTCGCCCAGCGCGGCAACGCCACTGCCCTGGCCGGAAGCTGCCTTGTCAGACGCGTTAGGGCGCCCACTCGCACTGGCTGGGATCTTCTGCTGTTGTGCGCCACGCTGGTGCTCATGCGGCTGGGTGGTGCGGGCTTGGCCCTGCATGTTTGGCGACGTATAAAGAGCATAAGATGTACACGATATTTGGTTGTGAGCGAGGCATGGGCATGCATGACTGTCGCGCCTATGAAGCTGCCAACACAGGTGCAACTGAGCAGTCGAGAGGCAATTGGGCATGTGGCATCCACGCGGCTGACCGTGGTGTGTGCATGGTTGGGGGAGCCGTGGGGGGTGTGCTCGGCTGATGAGGGCTGGTCGTGGCAGGTCTGGCCGGAGCAGGTGCTGGCCTTGTTGGGGCTGGTGTCAAACAGCCCCTCGTTGTTCCCATGCGGTCCTGCAGCTGCGGTCGCCACATCCGCATTGCCGGCCTCCGCATCGTAGTGCTGGTCTGCGTCCATTTGTGCCTCGTCCCCAGAGCCCTGAAGGTCCATGCGGATGTGTCCCATCAGCAACTGGCAGTGAAAAAACCAGAACTTGCATGCTGCTGCCATCTATCTTGCTGCTGATTGCTGCAGCTCTATCCCAAAACAAAGGAGGTGGGGGCGATCGTGAGGCCAATGTGCCAGCAAAGTTCAACCATTGTTGTGCTTATGGTACGGAAGCAGGCTCGCACCTCTTCATCGCCGATGTTCTGGAGGACTTTCTCGAGCATCTCCTGCTCGATCTGCGGCCGTAACTGCTGAATGGCGGCCTCAATGGCGGCATCACGCTCAGCCTGAGACAACAGTATTACTTCAGTGTTGCTGAAGTGAGATTGTGTAATTATGATGGGCAAACATGAAGGGAAGAATTGGTTTTCCGCCTGCATGGGTATATATTTGTTTCCCTGGCTGCCAATGGGAACCATACTGAGATCACTGCACGACAGCATGCCTCCTCTGCTGGGTCAGTGCACTTGAAAATTGAGTGGCAGCTTCAACGACAAATATGAGAGGGGAACTTATCAGCAAAACGGCCAGAGAGATGTGAGTCAGCTACGAAATTATAATATGGAGGGATGCCGAAGCAGTGCATGCATTTGGCAGTGGCTCACCTCAAAATTTGCATGGCACTTTGCGCGCTCTTCCTCCCGAGCCCGCTGAACATCGATCTCCAACTGAGCCTTGACCTGGACCCGATGCTCTGAGCAGATGCGGACAATCTCGTCGTGTGCCCGCTTGTCGGCAGCTGCGACTGCCTCCTGTGCTTTCTGTGCAGCCGCTTCAGCCGCATGGCGCTTGGATTCCTCTTCCACAGCCTACAGAGATGTACAACGGGCAACTATAAGACAGTTCAGCCTTTCTAAACCATATATGTGTCACCCACATTCAAGGTTCTCACTCTCAGGATGCTATGGGTATCCGACAGTCAGAATCCTGGACTCATCTTCCACAGCCTGCAGATATTCACAATGGGCATTTTCAGGTGACCCTTTTCTAAACCACATGTGTCAAGCGTGACACCCCCCCCATTCAAGTTCCAAACTCTCAGGGTGCGATGGCTATTCCGACAGCCAGAATCCTGGAAACAAGGAACACTATACAGTACAGTCATAGGCCCTGCAGTTTGGGCGACTTGTAAAGAGGATGAGGTGTACATGACACTTGGCTATGTCGAAGGCATGGGCATGCAATGACTCTCGCGCCTATGAAGCTGACATCACATGTGCATCTGAGCAATCAACAGTCAAAGTAGAAACGTGGCATCCAGGTGGTCTGAAGGGGCGAACAGAGCAATGCGCATCAAGAAGCTGTGCATGTGCAGTAACTGCAATCATGTGGGAGGGGAGGGCAGACCTGGAGTCGCAGGCCCTCTGCATGCCGCATGAGCAGGTCAAGCTTCTCATTTTGCTTTGTGCGAGCATCGGCCGCCTCAGCAGTGAGCTGCGCCTCCTTGCGCAGAGCGTCTGCCAGCTCTGTCTGCAGGCGCAGGCTCTCCTCCTGTCCCCAGATAGGACAGTGAAGTGTTAAACAAGAAATCTTAGTAAATTCTGTGATGCTAACACAGAATGGGTGCTAGGGCAGAGCGGGGAGAGAGCCTCTTCTTCAATACCTCTTTAAGGGAGAGAAGCATCCTCAAGGTTTGCATGCTCAGCCTCGGCTACTTCTCAACCAGTATTTGCCACAGGTGATGTAGTAATAGTAAATGACCAGGGCACAGCAGCACTTGCATGCATGCAGCAGGGAGCAAGTGCAGTTGATGTGAAGAAGTGCAGCGGTGTTAGTGGTACATACATGTGCTGCCCTGTGTAGACTGGCGGTGTTGGCATACTGCTGGTGGATGCTCTGCAGCTCAGTTTGGAGCCTCTGCAGCTCAGCTTGGAGCCTCTGCACCTCCTCTCTGGCAATGTGAGCTTGACCAGCTGCATGCATAGGGGCCCGATCAGGCACTGCGGCGTGATAAAAGTCACAAGCGCTTTTTGAGCTTGAAAGACAGAGCAGTGCATGCACACTCATGTAGCACTTTTGTTCTTCAAGTGATGGAGTCAAAGAAGCATGCAGTGACAGGGATGCAGGGGTCCATGCGAATATAAACCATCAGTTGGCGGATCCCAACCACTCACCTGCTGCAGTTTTGGCAGCAGTCACCTTCTCGTCAGCTGTCTTGGTCACTTGCTCCAGTCTGGACTTAGCTTCTGCCTCTGCCTTCCTTGCATCCTCCAGCTGCGCTTTCAGTGCCGCACTCTCTCCAGCCTGAGCCTTGAGGCTCATGTTTTCGGCATTCAGAGCAGCCTCCCGCTTGTAGGCCGCCAGTTTGGCAGCTTCCAGCTCCTTGGCAGCTGCCACCTGCTTCTCCTTCAGGTCTTGGAGCTCCTTGCGCGCCTCCATGGCCTCTGCAACCGCGTTCTGCAGCTGCCGCTTGGAAGTTTCCATGGCGTCCGCCATTGCATTCTCCAGTATCTGCTTGCTCGTGGCCTCTCGCTGCTTGGAAGCTTCCACTTTCTGAACTGCTGCCTGTTCCCTTTCCTTGGCCTCCTCAGCTTTTTTGCAAGCCTCTGTGGCAGCGTCCTTTGCAGCCTTTGCCTCCTCCTTTGCTGCCTTTGCCTCCTGCTCCGCTTCTGCGCTCCTTTTCTGCACATTCACAGGAACAGATGAGCTAGCATCTTCACGATGTATCCCACATACTGTGTAGGGTCGAACAGTGTCGCGCCATTGGGAACTGGGGAAGCAGGCGAGGCTTCCATCACCACTATAAACTCAAGACAAATGGCATGCATGGAATGACAAGAAAGTCAGATACGGGTAGTGATCCGGCATCGTAAAAGAGGTTCCCAAACGGCACTAACGGCACCTTGATAGTCTCGAGTTGCAGGCGGACATGCTGTGAGGAGGTGCGGATGGTTTCATTGAGGGCCTTCTGGTCCGCGAGCTGGGTCTTCAGGGCGGCATTCTCCTTGGTCAGGGCCTTCTCGGTCTTGTCAGCAGAGGCGCGCAGAGAAAACAGCTGGCCCTTTGCTGACACTGCCTGCTTGCTGGCCGCTGCCGCTTCCGCTTGCAGCTTGTCAAGCTGCCCCTTCAGGCCTGCCAGCTCCTGTGCCTTGGCAGCTTCGCCCTCCTTCGCTGCCTGTGTGTCATAAGGACAAATATTTGGTGAGACATGCAGGAATTCTGTTGGGTCGAAAACACATCTTCTGGACCATGTAGAGCATTCCTCTGCAGGGAAGGGACTTCCAAGGGCCTCGAGACCATGAGGGACATATCTGACCCTGCAGTGTATTCTCAGAGCACTTCCATGTGGATCTTTTATTGGTCTGCTACCACATGACAGACAGATTCTGTCAGAAACCCATGGCAGGTTGCATCAGGATAAACAGCCATTGCATGAACACCAAAAACCACCAGCTCTTATGCTCATGGATTGCTGAATAGGGGTCGGAATGAGTGCTTCACCTTTGCATCAGCGATGGCGCTGTCACGCTCACGTTCGAGGGCGCTGATCCTGGCCTGCATGTCCCCCTGGAGGGCCGTCAGCTTCTGCTGCATGCTCACCTTTTCTGCCACGGCAGTCTTCCTGGCTGCCGACTCGGCCTTGAACTTCTTGGTGAGCACCTCCCAACAGTTGGTTGCCAGCTTCGCCTGTGAAGGAGCACACAAGTCAGAGGCTGCCGCACAAGAAACCTCCTGGATGCCTTCTCTGCTGAGTGTGAATGCGGAATTGGTTGACATTCACAGAGGCAGAGAGAGGCCGGTATTTCCTTGAATAATCAGCAGGAGCTGTATGCTCACCGTTGTGCTGTTACGCTTCAGGCCTCCCAGCTGAGTCGGAGATTGGCTGTTCTCTGCTTTCGCACTCTTGGTTCCTGCATTGCCAATGAGGCTCGTGGAAGGCGCATTTGGTGGCGTGGGCACTGTAGGACTTGCTGCCTCCCCGCCTTTCCTTGCTCCACTACTTGCCACCTGAAAGCGGCAAAAGATTATTTGGCTATCAGAGACTTCCCCTTCTTGAGCATCAGACAGGCACTCATTGACGCAAAGCATATGCTCAAGAGGAGGTGCTGGGAGGGTTAAGCACCTGAGAAGGGCCTCCGTTCTTAGATGGTATTGCTCCGCGTGTGTGAGGTGCTGTTTGCGGCCTCACACCAGCAGCAGCAGCATCGGCTGACTCAACCTGGCGAACTCCGCCAGCTGGAGCACAGCTCGCGGCACGCGCGGCCACTGGTGCCTGCACCTCACTGCCATGCTTCCCAGCCTGTTCAGGCGCTCCTGGCCTGGATGTGCTGCCCGGTGCGGCACATGCCTGCTGGGTGTTGCCAGGTGCCAGGGCAACCCCAGCCGCTGCGACAGCTTGCTGCACCGGTTGCTTCATGGGGGCCAATGCAGCGGTGAACATGACTGCAGCCTGCGGCGGCTCCTGACTTGTGGCTGTCGGCAACGTCCCGACAAAGCAGTCCACACTTGCGAGGGCGTCCTGCAGGTCTGCATTGGACACAGCGCCCTGCGCCGCTGCAGGCGGCCGAACCCCTGATGCCGCGCCTGTGACATGCTGCTGCGATTGCCCTGGCCCTGAAGCAGGCGCTGCTCCGGCTGCGCTCGGTACCGCAGTGTTTGCCGCGCCGGAAGGGGCATTCTTCGAGCCCGATCCAGCTCCGCCGCTGTTGCCTTGCTCGCGCTGGCTCTGACTGCCGCTCGCTGTGGCAGCGGCTGGTTGGGCGCACTGCGGCGCATGCGACTGCGGACTTCCCTGTGTGGCTGCGCGTGTGACAGGTGATGAAAGTGGACAGTATTTATTTGCCGCGTGCTGGGCACCTGTCGCGGGCGCCCCAGGAGCTGCAGTGTTGATGGGCACTGCTGGATCGGGGTCCCTGATAGCTTCCTGCATCAGCTGCAGCGGCGACACAAGGGCCACATTGCCAAACACCTCTGGCAGTGGCAGGTTGGCCCATGGTTCCTGCCCCCCTGGGCTGGCCTGCGGCGCCGCGTGCTGTCCGACAACAGGTGCTGGGGACCCCACATTGCTTCCCTGACTGATCAAATTTTGCAGTTGCCTTGGCGATGCAGCTGCTGAGCCGGCAGGCATGCCCTGCCACTCGTGCTGTTGTTGCTGCTGCTGACTGACTCCACTGCTGAGTAATTTGGCAGCGTTGGGTGAAGCTGCTCCCTGCACAGGTGCGGGAGCGCGCTCGCGACCGCTCTGATCTGGTGACTGCTGCTGTTGCTGGGGCTGCTGCTGGCCAACCCCGGCTTTGCGTGCTGTGGCTGCCATTGGAGAGCCTGCTCCCTGCGCAGGTGCAGAGGTGCGCGCTGGGCTGCTTGTTTTTGGAACGGTTTCCAGGACGTGGGGCCTGGCCGGTGCAGTTGCAGCGGCAGGGGTCCTGGAGGCTGTGCTGGAGAGGACATTGAGGGAGGCCTGCTTGCGGCGCGGACTAAAGTTCTTGCGCATCACAGGCGTTGACGCTCCCAAACCCACCGGCCGGATGAGTGAGCCCGGCCTCACCACTGCTGTGTCCTTGCCCTGCACCAGTGTGAGAGCCTGAGTACTACACAGAGGATCCCCCGCACACTGCGGCCCGTAACCCACACACCGCCGCGCCCGCAGGGAGGCCCGTGTGCAGATCCACCAGGTCAATTTCCTGTCAGATTGAGTCTAACCATTGTCACGCACTTTACAAGATACATGAGATGCACTTCGCAAGTATTCTTCAACATTCCGCCATGCTATCTGCATCGCTGTACATTGCTGCCCACAAGCCTTTACCCAAACTGACTTTACTGCAGGTGATTGCCTCACGGCAAATGAAAGGACTTACCTGCTCAAAGTCAACACGAGGACTCTGGGGCTGTGAACGGAGCAACATGCTGGCATTGTCATCGTCCACGTCCTTGTGACATGCCAAGGTTCTGCCGCTAGTGCTCACTCCGCCATCACTCTGGGAAAATACAAAACTAATTCAGGGAAAAAAGTCCCAGTGCTCTCATCTTTTGCAGACTGCCTCTTATGGCACACTTGATGTTAGGAAACATGAGGACACGAAGATGGAAGACACCTGCTCTGGGCCTTCTGCCCTTTCCCTTCCACTCTGGCTTGCCTCCATGGCCATCCCGTTAATCTGCACTTGAACACATGCATCCTTACAAGAGTTCTATCTTAAACACTCGTCCCTACTCTGTCATCCAATGGCACCGATTAACCCATTTCGTGACTGGACACAGTAGCAAACAACTGACCTGCCCGTCGTTGTCATCGTTCAAGCCCATCACAATGCGCCGAGCTTCTCCAGATAACTGTGTTGTGCAACAAAAATTAGCGAAGGTAAAGGCATGCAAACGGAGGATACATCTAAGAGCAAATCTCCGTGTCAGCAGTTCCATGAATGCAAGATGGCAAGCGATGACCGGAGAGCAATGCCCACCCGAGGCCTTTCCCAGTCACAGTCCTTGGCATTTTTGGACAGCGCTTCCAGAACTTGCGTTGTAAGGCCCTTTGCTTCTAACCAGCTATACATCAATCTGCCTGCCTGACCCTGTGGACAGGTATCATAAGTTGTTAGGTGCATCGTAGGTCCTGCTGATGCATAGCTGGCATGCAGGATGGCAGATGCATTTTTTATCGCACTCATGAGGAGGAAACCTTGGGCTAGAAATTTTCACGTGTTAGGCAAAAATTGCTAGACAGCAGGACCTTTCATAGCGTCCAACCTGCACGCAAGGAAAAGCCTTACCCCAACGTCCACTATAGCGATATGATGCCTCCACTGCTGGTGGCTCTTGCCGCAGGATACAGAAAATTTTCCTGCGCTGTCCTCTCGCCAATTGTGGTCGACGACCGTCTTTGTGCGCACCACAAAGGTGCCATATATTCCGTTGCAGACCACCTTGATCGTTTCAGGGACACCATCAGGCAGAGCCATAAGCTCTACCTCCTGCAGGGTTAGCCAGATCAGTCACAACATATGATAAGTACAAAAGAAACACCTACGAAGAGAGGGCTAGAATTTCAAGACGCCGCAACACTGGGCAGGTGACTCGATGCTATTAGACATCTGGCTATGAAGACGTAGCTGTCAGGCTGCTCTCGACACTATCTTCCATAAAAGTCAAACAAAAATTGGACGCAGACTTCTACGTGCATGTCTCAAGCTCATCTAGCAGGCGCCTTCGCACCTCGTTTTTCTTCTTCGGTGCCATGGATAGTGCCTCCAGAGCTTTGTCAGCTGCCGCAACCCAATTGTAACGATCTGCTGTACGAGAGTCCACAGAGGACTCACTTGAGCTCTCCGAGAGTAGAAGTAGCGGTGCCGTCTTGCGTGGACAAGGCAAGCGTTGCTTGCCTTGATCTAAGCCTGCCACACCCTCGGACACCAAAAAGATCCCTTTCAATTGGAGATCGATCCCTTGACCACCAACCTAGTTCTTAAGTGGTAGCCACTCAAGTTATGGGATACAACAATGGTTACAGTTTGTGGGCGCAAGGTCTGCTGAGGCGATCAGCAGTTGACCCAAAGCAACCGAAATACACAACGAGTAGATTAGTCGGTGTGGCGCCCTTTTGAGTTTGTGCTGTTCACTCTGGAGAAAAGAAGTGAACGTGCTAGAATTGAACGCCATGAGCAAAAAAGCTCTCGCCTACCCAGCCATCGTGCTCCTTCCCGCGAATTTTCGCCAGCCCGGTCGCCCTAATTAGGCATGAAGCTCAAGCGATCAGGTCAGCCCAGGTAGGACCCAGCGCTGACTGATTCCATTTCAGTCACATTGTGAAAGACTCGTGCATTATTGCATGCTGCTGCCAGCATCATGTCAACGAAAATCAAGGCAGCAACACATGATGCATGCAGTTTTATCCGGATCGATCCACTGCAAGATCCGCTGTCACAGATGACAGGTGACGGTCACTAACAGTCGGACTCGGAGTAACAAGATCATCTGCGGCATGATGGCAGCCTGCATACTGAGCATACATGGATCATAATCATGGCCAGCAGCAGGTTCCCTTCAACAACCATCTCCCAGGTACCAATGCCTCTGACTTTGGCCTGCAGTACATCAACCCAACCTGGACAGGACAGAACTGGAAGTGCACTGTCCCACTAGGGCACAAGTACCACTGGTGGAGATGGTGTTACAGTCCCACAGACAATGAGTAGAGATGTTAGGGAGTCCAAGCCATGGACTTATGCGACTACTAGCAGGGCTTTTGCTAGGTAGCACTTGCTTGGAAAACCACCAAACATGAAAAGCAGACAGACCTCGAACCCAAGTCCAGCACTAGGACAGCTTTCTGAATGTTGGATGAGGACGCGGTAAGTCATCACTAGGGGCACAACTACTGCAGTGAGTCATCATTGGGGCAAATACTCCGGCAAGTACTCCTGCTTATCTGGAGCCTGGGTTGAGCCCCAGCAGCATGTTGGCGCCGCCACCGGGCAGATACATGATGTTGCCAGACTTGGACAGCGTGCTGGCAATGTCCTTGGCCGCCTCAATGCGCCGCAGCTCGATCAAGCCCGGGCCAGCACTCTTGGTGGCCTCTGAGATCAAGCGCGCTGACTCGCTCTCGCCCTCAGCCCTGATGACCGCTGCAATCCGCTCCTGTGGATCACATCATAAGAGTTTCAGAAATCAAAAATTTCAAGTGCCAAGATATTAGTCATGGGTGTCAAAGTGAGCGCCTGGGCTCCTTCATAAACTTCCTAATGAGTAATGATGCAGATGATGCGCAACAAAGCTGTAAGAGCACGGCACTGGACTGTCTGCTGCAACGTGTTTCTACTCTGACGCGTTTTAGTAAAGCTGACCTGGTCGGCCTTCAGCACAACAAAGCGGGCACGCTCCGCGTCCTGCTGGGCCACTTGCTTCGACTCAACTGCCTTTGTGAACTGCAGAGACACAGAAAGAAATATGAACACTTAATGCTCTGGACAGCAAAGGCAGGCTATAGTTCAATCCAATAAGTGCTGTGTCCAACCAGAGCTAGGCGCAGAAGACAAGGTTCATGTATTTTGGTCCACAATTATTGCCGGTGCCTGGATGTTACCTCAGTGCCGAAGGAGAGGTGGGTGATAGCAATGTCATCTACAAGGATGTTGAACTCCTTTGCGCGGGTCATCAGATTTTCCCTGACCTGCATGTCACATGACTTGGGCATCAGGAGACCGATCGATCCTGATCTCGACCAACTTTCTGCATGGGCCAGCCTTTCAGGCTTCCTCTCATGACTGCTCAAGCATAGTAACAGGAGCAAGGGGAGAAAACTCACCGCGCGAGAGACCCGGTCACGCTGTGTCAGAAGCTGCTCAGCATTGTACTGTGCCACCACAGCCTTCAGAACCTCATTGCCAATGGAGGGCAGAACCCTCTCATCCCAGTCCAGGCCAAGGCTCCTGTAGATCTGAGACAGCACTGATGAGTCCGGCTTGGACAGCACCCTGAGCGAGATGTTCACCATCTGCAGATCTGCGCCACAGTGTGCCATCCAGTCAGTGCTTGATGCCTCCATGCAAAAAATGTGTCTGGCTTGGAGCATTGATCTTAGGAGCACAGTGAGTAGGGCAGAGAACAGGAAAGGCACACACCCTTGGTTCCAGTGACAGAGCTGATGGTGCGAGGGCGGGTGCGGATGTCCATCACATTAGGTGTCTGCAGCCAGGGCACGCGGAAGTGTGTGCCTTCGCCAACAGGCTCATCCAGGACTCCCCTGATTCTGTCGTAGATCACTGCCCTTTCCCCTCCATCCACTGCAGATGCAGTATCACACACTGCACTTCAGCGCACTCTGAGAAGGGCAGACGCATGATAATACATTACCACGAAGTTAGTAGAAGTTGCACGGAGTTGGAAGGCTCCGAGTCTCACGAGTATCTTGGAAGATACCGAGGTGGTGACAAGCAATGACCGACTGTAAGTGGAAACTACAACGTAAATCCAATCATTACGCTCCTCTCTTCGGTGGTGCAGACAAAGGATCATTTCCTTGTCAAGTGCGCAGGTGCGTAGAGAATCACTACAGGTGCACTGCATGGCACGATACTACAGATTGAATTGTGAGATCACCTGTGTACAGGGACGATTGCGCGATGCCTCCACCAATACCAACCACTACAGCAAATCTGCCCACACGTCCGAGCAAGTTGGCTATCGCAGTCGCGGCTTGCTGCTGAGGGGAACCCATGTCTATCCCTGATGACGGTGCCGAACCACAGTACTCTGTTCCTACCAATGGCTTCCTCTGTAATGGCACTGGTGTTTCCAGACGTAGTGATTGAGCCGCTGGAAAGCCCTCTGCCACGTCACACAAACCCTGTTGTTTGTCGGGCCAAACTCCGAAAGAGTCTCTCCTAAAGGGAAGTGTCGAAAACATAAAATTTTGTATTTCGTTTATTCAAAAACTAAGTTGGTGCTGATTTTTTGATCGAGCTGTATACAGTATTGTTCAAGTGTTTCATAGAAAGCGATGTTGATCTGGGCCTTTGAACAGCTCTATTGACTGATCGTTCATTGCCAGATTAACAAAGTGGGTCACTGCTCTGTTTTATTGTGCTGCATAAAGTGGTGGCCCGTCTGGGACGTGAGATGATTGAGCGCCGTCCAGAACAACAAGTACAAGCAGAGCCTTCCACAAGCACTGCTATGAATGGCTTGCAACCCCGAAGGTTCGTGGGGAGGAAAGCTGTGACTCCAAACGCGAGTGACGGAGCAATAGTTCCAAGCTCATCGACTGCAGTACCCAGATTTGTGAGGCAGCAGGTAGAATTCTCCTTCGGCAAAGGACGTCGCATGTGTAGTATGTCCTTCAGACACCCCAAGTCACACTGCCTCTCGCAAAATTGCGAGGTGACTGATACAGGTCTGTCGGTGACAGGTCCCAGATGATGTACTACATGATGAAGCCCTGAATGCAGCCATAGGTGTGCTCCCTGCAAACTACAGCTTCGAGGTGAGCACTGTGAGGCTCATCCTTGCCTGATGCAACGCTTGTGAAGCTGGTCTAGCAATCATCCATTGAGGGGCATTGAAGCTGAGTCAGTTGTTTCATCGGGCAGATCCACAAAACGGTGTGGCGCATAAAGCAGATGGGAGCCAGAAGAGTGGCTCTGCAGTTCCCGGAGGGCCTCCTGATGTATGCATGTGTCATTGCTGACATCCTAGAGAGGTCTGACTTCACACATGCTCCTGCTTATTACAGCTGTCATGTCTTGAGGAAATGTGGCACTCATACCTTCCCTACAAAACAGAACATGCGACAGTCAGCGATGTGGCATTGCGGGGATGATAAGAGGCTAAGCAGTTACGTGGTGCCTGCAGCTTTGCTGGCGCAGAGCATGTGTTCATTCTGGGAGATGTCACGTATGGGGCCTGCTGTGTGGACGACTACAGTGCAAGAGCACTAAGAGCTGACCTGCTGGTCCACTATGGCCATTCCTGCCTAGTGCCCGTCGACGTCACTACAATCCCCTGCCTGTACATCTTCGTGGACATCAAAATCGACATCCAGCACTTTGTGGACAGCGTCAAGTGTGTCCTTCCCTATAGCTTGGCCTCTCTATTACCAGAACATGCATGTGTCTCATGGACACATCATCCCATATGGTTTGGGCTGTGGCCCTTTTCTTGAGCACCGACTCCATGCTCCCTTAAGAACAGAGTTCATAGTGGCATTTCATCCTGGTCGGCCAGTCAATACAGTGGACCTTTTATTTGTGCCTCTGTTGCACAGCAGCCAGCGTATCTTGACGTGCTGTGTGCACAAGCAGTGCATGGACATCATTATTAGAGTCCAGATCTTATAAATGCAACTGACCTGAATCGATTCTTGTTGCAGGCTGAATTTTGAGCCTGGCATGCGGCTGGTGATGGCGGGTACCATTCAGTTTGCAGCCTCCATCCAGGTGGCCAGGGAGCAACTGGCGCCCCATTTCCCCAGCCTGGCCATTCCTCAGAGCAGGCCTCTGTCACCAGGTGACCCTTCCACGCAGACATAGATTTGGCAGCACAGGTATCAATCTTCGCGTGATCGCGCAGAACGAATCCTCTTGTGAGCTTGTTTCACAGGTGGACAGCTGGAGCCGAGACTGTTCAGGGACGTTGTTTCAGGGCATTAGGTGTGGCTGTTGGGTGCTGCACATTGATGCAGATAAATTTTGCGCTCATACAAGAGCAGCCCGATCAGGCATCTGCTGGTTGGCATTTCATGATGACATGCTGCCTGTTCAGCTGGTAGCTGCCCTACACGATCCCTGCCAGGCACACACACTGCATGCTGCCTGATCTGGCTCCACTTGGTGGAGACTAGATCAAGTTTTCCTGCCTATTCAGGCATCTGCTGGGGGCACTCAGCATCACATGCTGCCTCAGCTCCGTAAGAACACAGGAATTCGTCAGATTCACCAGTGCTGGGATGGGTTGCAGGCGAGGTGCTTGGGTGCACGGCCCCAGTGCTGAAGGAGGATGCGGATGCAATTGTGTTTGTGGCCGATGGGCGCTTCCACCTGGAGGCCATCATGATTGCCAATCCTGCCATCCCGGCCTACAGGTGGGTTTGGTATGCACATTTTCAGATACATACAAGAAACCGCGCACCTGCAAGAAGCTTGCAGTTTCTGTTGCATGGGCAAAGGAGAGTTCTATTCTGTTCCAAATCTCCTGGGTGTCACTGCACTTGGGATGTGCTCCAAGATGCTCAGGGCATTGTGATGGATTGTGACTGTAGGATTGTGGTGACATGCTGTTGTCCGCATGTCTGAGCATGAATGATGGGGGAAGCGCAAATATTGAGGTGTAGGAGGGATGCCATGTTTCATTAATGGTTGAACCAACAGCAATGCTAAGGCATGCTGGTTGTGTTTCCTGGGTGCAGATACGATCCATACGGGAGGGTGTTGACGTTGGAGCGTTACGATCAGGCGGGCATGCGCGCGGTGCGGCGGCGCGCGGTGGAGGCGGCCAAGGGGGCGGCCTGTTTTGGCTTGGTGCTGGGCACGCTGGGCCGCCAGGGCAACCCGCGCATCCTCAACCACCTCCAGTCGCTGCTGTCGCGCCGGGGCATCCCCTACACCAATGTGAGGCAGCTCTTCTCGTCCCTGCCTCGTTGATTGTTGAAGCAGAAGAGGGCAGGAAACCTGTAGCCATCATTGCTTGTTTGTGGCCTCGAGTTGGGGCACCTCTCTGTCCCTGACACATCTGAGGCGTTCGACCTCTGATGTGCATGCATGCAAATCATTTCTTATGATTCTCTTAGCTGTGTTGCAACTGTTCAGATGCATGTGTTGAGCGCAGTGTGCTCTCATGTGCTGACGTGCTTGCTGCATGCTGCACAGGAGCAGAGGCTTTTGCTTCTCTTTCTGAACAGGTTTTCAGGCTGTCATTTGCATGATACTGGCAATATTTAATCGCGTGCAATGCTCGTCTGGGGTGCACAGAGTCCTGTTCCTCGGCACTGCCTGGGAGATTGCTGATTACATTTCATTATCCCTTCAGGTGCTGCTATCTGAGGTGGCGCCCTGGAAGCTGGCCATGATGGAGGGGGTGGATGCATGGGTGCAGATAGCCTGCCCCCGCCTGTCCATCGACTGGGGAGAAGGCTTCACCAAGCCCACCCTCACACCTTATGAAGCTCTGGTGGCCCTCGGCGAGGTGGGCATAATGTTCCTCATCAAACTCTCGACTACTATCTAAGCATGGACGTCTCCTGGGTTTGAGGGTGAAAAGTGTGGTACATATTGATGCGAATGTGTCCTTATTAGATCCTCCTGTGACAAACCTTCTGTGCAGGTGCCTGCATGGTGGGAAGGAGTGGGTGCAGAAGGAAAGAGGGGTGAGGAAGCATATCCGATGGATTACTATGCCAAGGATGGGGGCGTTTGGAACAGCAGCTACCACAAGGCGCCTGCGCGAGCCAAGAGCACTGCGCCAGTGGTGCTGCAGGCCCGAAGCTGAGGAGTCCATGTCTCAAGCTTGTCTGGGTTCACTTGGGGTTCACCTGTGGGCTATGGCTTTGGCCAGTACTGCTCGTTAACAGAAGTGCAAAGGCCAAGGCCCAGGATTAACAATTGCATTTGAAGCAAAGGTGGTTGGGTGGTGCCTGTGCACGCTTCCGGCTGGTTGGGCATCTAGATTCTTTTGCATGGTAAATGACTTCAGTCCAGGTGCATGACGAATTCATCCTGCCTGCATGAAGGAGGAATGATCTGAAGTACCATATGGTACATGCATGGCCTTTCGATTGTGATCGTGCAAGTCATGCATCGGGATAAATGGCGATGGTCGTGCTATGCAAATGAAAGCGCAGTTGCATGCCAACCCAAGGTCTTTCATACAAATTCCATCTTTCATACAAATTCCATACGTGAACACTAACACACGTCACTTGTTTACAAGTGCATGGTTTTCAAACACACTTCACTCTCAAAAGTATTGAAAGACCATCGGCAAGTACTTACACAGGCGAAACGCTTGAGGTGTCTAACACCAATCGATTATGGATATCCAGAAACTGGTCGATCAACTGCTTGCCAAACACTTCACTAAATTACAGGCAAGCAAAACCCCATACTGCTTGCTTCATTTTAAATGCTACATACAAATCACAGCCATGTTTATCATTTACCAGCCTGTACAAATATTACCGCCATTGTCTACTTCTACATGACATAGATGTTTCAGCACAAAGGCAGTGCACCGGTGTTGCCTCAGCCACCAATCCACAAATATGATGCTCACACAAACTTTAGACCTGCGCGAAAAGCCCAACAAGCAGCAGGCAGCAGGACAGCTGTGTCGTGATTGCTGCCACTGCACTTTCATCCAAATTCTTGCGGCTTCATATGGCAAAACTTCCATCCTCAGAAAAAGAAGTAATAAGGCAATGCACATCTGTGCATTGTCGCACTGACATAGTGCGCTGTGTTCACCAAAATTCGGCAGGAGCAGAGAAGGTTGAAGAGCTTCTTGGTTCGTGGTTCATTTGATCCTTTAAGCTCGGCCAGCACAGTTGCACCAATCCCAAATGATGCAGGGACCAGCAATCTCTTTTCATGATTTCTGCTACTACATGCAAGCAGCCCTTTGGCTGCTGATGTGATTCTGAGACCAATGCTGCAAGTTATTCCTCCTTCCGCAAGATGGGGGTTACGAACACGCCATGCTTGGGCTTCAGCAGCAGCGTGCATTCAGTGAGGAGAGGAATCTGGCCAGGGCTGAGCTTGAACGTAAACCTGCATTTAATTAGGCACACCCTAGTTTTGAGCACCCTGTGTTTTAAATGCCCTTGATAGTCTACAGTCTGGTACACAAACGAAGTGCCCTATGATATCACTTTGCTGGAAAAGTCAGACCTCAAAACTTCTTTGTGACTTTGTATTCCATTGCACCCGCCACATGTTGTAGAGAAGCGGCTTGATTGGGCAGACAGGCACTATGCAGGCACAACACTTGCGACATCCCTCCATGATAGCAGGCTCCAAGCCAACACTCACCTGCGGAAGATGTGCGCCAGAGCAATCTTGGCCTCCATGAGCGCCAGGCGCTGGCCGACGCACACGCGCGTCCCCTCCCCAAAGGGCATCCATTTGCCGGGCATATGCTTGTCCGCCGCATACTCGGGTGAACCCTCTATCCAGCGCTCCGGCTTGAAGTCCTCCGCATCTGTGTAGATTGCCGGGTCATGGTGCAGCGTGTATGCTGGCACCTGCATACACAATGGGAGCCAGCCAGCAAAAACTCAGTATCACCCAGGTGCAAAGGGGAAACCTTCATGAAAAAGCTGCAAACACGCTGCGATGAAACCTCCTTGTGCCTGATCGTCATGACATGCAGTGCTCATTGGGTGACATGGCGGGTGTCAGCGGCCATTTACTTCACTTTCATTTGATTCCACATGCGGGAAATGAAGAGGTCAGGTTTGTGTGATGTGTTGCAGATCATGTTGGCAGACATATTAAAAAATTACATGAAGTACTTTGATCTGTCTGCAACATGATCTGCAACACATTGCAACAACCTCGACTCTCCTTCTCCAAGGATAGGAAGTAAGCCAAGAGTTTGGTGGGGCGCACCATGATGCCGGTGCCCTTGGGGAGGACATGGCCCTTGATGGTGGTGGCCTCGCCCAGCTGGCGGCCCAGCATGACGGCCGGCGGGTACAGCCGCAGCGCCTCCTTGATGCAGGCATCCACATAGGGCATGTGCACCAGGTGCTCCGCTGTCACCTCCCCCTTTGGTGCCTCCCTGTCAATTTCCTGCACCGGTGAGCCAAGAGACTGTCAGAGCTTGCCCACTGTGTCGACCTATAAAACTCACTGTCAAAACCGCACAAATCCATGAACAGGAGATCTTATTGTTTAGTATATCGAGAAAATGCGAAAACTCGCGTGCCCCCGGACCTGCTTGCAAGCCGAGGAAGACTCTTTAAAATAACTCATGCACAAGTACATGTTGATAGGCAGACTGCGTTTCCATGAGAGGGAAGACCTTACCTCAACCAGCTTGGCCACCTTGTCAGGGTTGGAGGCAAGAGCATAGGTGGTAAATGCCAGTGTGTTTGCCGTTGTCTCGTATCCTGTGCATGCGTCCCCACATCACATATGCCGACATGCAGGTCCGAGGACATCCTCATACAAGTCACGTGCATGAGATGTCATCAATGGAGACCCTTTCGAGGGAACTCCAGCCCAAACTTCTCAATTCAGTCAGAGATAGGGAGTCTGATTGCCAGGCTGGAACAATAAATTAACACAACTGTTCATCACGGGGCTGCATGCATGTGCAGGAAAAGCGGACCTGCAAGAAGAAAGATGAAGGCCTGTGCGATGATCTCAGTGTCAGTGAAGGGGCTGCCGTCTGTGGTGTGTTGAGAGCTCATGAGCAGGTGCATGAAGCTGCCTGGTTTCACTGCGCGCGCCTGCTTGCGCGCCGATGTGTCGACAGGCTTAACGCTTGCATCCGTGGCAGATGCAGATGCAGCCACATCTACCTTGTTCACCTCCTTGCCATCTGCACTCACCAGGTCAATTTCTATCAACGCTGCAGTACCCTTGCTTTCAAAGCTTGCAATCATATCTATCTTGTGCACCTCCTTAATGTCCGCACTCACTAGGTCAACATCTATCAACACTGCAGAGCCCTTGCCTTCAAAGCTTGCCATCAGCTCGCAATGCAATGTCGCGAAACCAAAGCACCGACTAGTGTTTTGGATGATGAGGGACAGGAGCAATGTAGTAATCTCCCACCTTGGGATGCCTGGAGGCGTGCCATCTCCAGCAGCTCTGTGGAGGTTTTATACAAGCGCTCGCGGGCAGCAGCCATCTGTGGTGACACCACAAGGTCTCAACAGGTCACACTATTCACATGGGCCACAAGTGCCGCTCCAATTTCAAGTGAAACGGGCTTGACAGACGCAGGATTCGCACCTTGCGCATTTGTGCGTCCGGGAAAACTCTTGCGATTTGCTTCAGGACGGGCAACAGAAAGGGGAAGAGCAGCACAAGCATGGCATAGAGGTTCCCTCCAAACGCTGCAAAAGAATAGTATTTTCAGGGCAGAATGTCCGAGAAATGTTCACAAGAGAGAACTCAAGGAGGTATGTGAGGCGTAAATGGGTGCTCACGGTTCTGTGTGAAGAGTGCCTGAGCTGAGGCAATGAGCTCTTTTGCTGCCTCAGACTTCTCACTCTCATCAACATCCTGGGTATGGAAGTCCACACCAAATGCCACGGTGCCCACAACACCCATTGTGAGCCGGCCTGTGCTCCACAAGAAATGGTGGTTATAGATGACTGGACAGCCAATTGTCTCAATTTGATAGGCATGCAAACCTGTCTTTCAGGTGTTTCTAAAACTTCAGCAGTGACATTTGTACAGCAAGGTTACACAGGAACCTGAGGCGCGCACCATAATCTCGCCAGACATTTGTCTCCTGGCCATCTGCTGCATACTTTGCGAAGTGGGAGCAAAGCCGCTCAGAGCATTCATTGATCAGGCTGCATGAGGCCTCCAAGCTGGATGCATGCCAACAAACAGTCACTTCACATTGCAAATTGCGACTTGCAGCAAGTTTAGGGCTTACAGGTGCATGGATGAGAAACAGAGTCATGAAAATTGGGCTTCGAGCAGTTAAACACTCAAACCCAAGTAACTTATGTGAGAAGTGGCTGACCTGGCGCTGTTGAACATGGGCAGCCAGGCATTCTTGACATCCCTGTGCTGCGTCTTGCTGCAGAACAGCACCCACACGCACTCAATAATCACAGATTCTTATTGCAGCACAGAGACTTGAGCCTAACAGAGGATCCAAAAGAAGCATTGGTATCAGGCCGATGGGTTTTGGAGAAAAGGCCCTCACTCCTTGATGGCTACCAGGTTGGCGACCTGGATCTTGCGATCACGCCCCGTGAGCAGATCAGGCGCTCCCCTCAGCGCCAGCCGCTCCCCATTCCGCAGGATCAACAGCCGACCCACCTCGGGCTCAGTAACAACAACGCTCGGTGTCGCACCCCACCATATCTGTGGCAGTCAGACGCAGACAGCATCAGCAGGCACGTGTCTCCTGGGGAAGCATGGTCTAGGCAGGCTGCATGGGGCTTTGCAACATGACAAGGGCCTTCAGCTGGAGCCCGGAAGAGAAATGGAATCGCTGCCTTGCCTTGTACAGTGAGCCGTACTGCTTGGACCAATCAGAGAAAACCAGATGGATACCGCGCCCGGTCAGAAAGGAGCCAAAGTTTCCGATCAGCCATGTAGACCTTGGCCCTATGCTCAGATACCCCCTCAGAAAATAAGTTAAGAAGCAGTGCTGCATGATGCAGTAAATTAAGCTCTCCACCCACAGCTTGTCAGAGACGATAAAAACAGCCAGGTAGCAACGAGTACTGAATGTGCAAGGCCATCGAAGCTACCTGGAATGCGACGAAAGCGCCACCACTTGACAGGATGGAGACCGTAGAGAATGAGCTGCAAGACGGCCAGGCAGCAAATTAGCACATGAAAAGAAAATTTCTCCAGATTCACCTTTAAATTGTAAAAGAGATTGGGACTACATGCACACTGACAGGGATTACCAAGGCAAACAGCAGGCTCCATGCACTAGTAAACAGACGTCACTTGAGGATACGAACGTTCCCAGTGTCCACAGACAAATACTTGATCTAGTTACTTAATCCTTCACCACCCTAGCTGGCCGCAACATAGGCCACTGTAGTCGAGGCGTACTAAACAGATGCGTCATCCACTCAACCACTCTGAGAACATAAACAGCATCCCGGTGCAACATCTGCAAAGGCGGATACTTACAGAGGCAGCAAGGAGTACTCCCGTGATCCAACCGAGGGAAAGATCTTCAGGGCGCCACATCGAATGAGCGTTGCGCACGAGGTCACTCGTTCAGAAAATTCTTACAACTCAGGAACGAGTAGGGATAACTCCACCTTGTCAGTCACCTTGTGAATGACCCTCGGAGGGCCTGCACGATCACTTCTGCAGGACAGGAAGCAGCCGAAGCTTGCACAGACCGTGGCACTTGGCAAACATCCAGCTGCTGGCCTCATCGTCTCGTCATCGGACAGGTCAGCTTCGAACTCTTCTGCGACAGCAACTGCACACCCATGTTGCACCCACATTCTGCATTCTATGCAAATGTACATTCCTGACTCGTACAATGTCGTAGGTTGTATGCATGCTATATTATAGCTCAACATGGTGTAAACGGGTCGTAACTAAGTGTCTGGCCGTTTTCCGTGCACCGAAGTGTTGCAAGGCTATGTATAACTGGACGATAATGTAGCGCATGAAATCAGTACTATTTTATAAAGGTCTGACGTATATTAGAACGTGTCTTGAGCTCTTAATGTTCCTCGTGGATGCTTTAGTAATGTGCCCAAGCCAGATCTGCTAACTTTTAAGGTGTCTCTTTCATTTGAAGCTAGAAATCGTGCCCATTTACTTACGATATTCAGACAGTTGACCAGTGCGCAAGATTTGGGAAACTGCCCTAAAGTTTGAAACAGAACAGCCGGCTCTGACAGGAAGCGTCCTGCAGACATTGCAGGGAGGATGCCGTTCTCGTGTGGGTCATGTCGAGCCTTGACTTTCGTTCTTTCATTGTGCCTTTTACACATCGTGCACAGCGCATCCAACATCACCACTAGGGGGACCCAATTTGTGGACGACGTTGGGAGGGTGAGGGACTGTGGCAGGCTTGGGATTTGCTGCTTGGAGTCTTGCATCATCACAACAAGAAATCTCTGAATAACCCTTCTTTCCCAAAATGGTGCACAGCTGAGCATTGATGCACGGGCTGACAATGCTGCGCACACTGTCTGTCCCCCAGGTTGTGGTGCTGCGGGGCCTCAACTTGCCCATAAATGCGAAGATGCCGGATTTTGAACCTCTGAAGGACCCGACACACATGAGCAGGCTGCAGACACTGCCGCTATATGGCACATCTATTGCGCGCGTCCTCTTCACCTGGGAGGCCTTTGAGCCAGAACGGGGCGTTTACAATCTTGACTACCTCAATTATTACCTCAAACTGGTGCAGGTGTGTTTCACATCGCTATGCACACTACAAACGAGCCTGTGTCCACTTCATCAAACCTTGAAGGGAAAGTTCCTAGATCCGCTCTTTGGACATATCAGAGTGCATTTCTTCTTGACAACTGAAAATACTTTCAGTCTTCAATGCCAACTTGCCTGGGTTGATCGGAACTTGAGGCAACCCTTCCACCATGACTTTCATGAATGATACTGATACAGTATTGCACTGTTTGCGCAGACGCTGTATGATCAGGGCATCTTGACCATGGTGGACATGCACCAGGACTTTTACTCTCGCTGGCTCAATCTAGGCTGTGGGGAGGGGTTCCCCAGATGGGCCATCCTTGTGGACCCTATCCTGCAAAAGAATCCCTGGAATGGCCCAACTTGCGTTGCTTGGATTCTGCAGGTGGTCCTTCAGAGAAGTCTGAAATGCTACAGAACGGCAGTGCATGTATCCTGGTCCTTTAGCTAACTTAGATGCCCACAGCTGCGTTGTATGTCTGGCAGTCGTGACGCTCTTTACGTGTTACAGGGTCCCTTTGATGTGGCCAGCAAGCTGAATTGGAAATTGTTTTACGCTGGAGAGAATGGCGTACGAGACAGATTCCTCGACATGTGGGAGTATCTTGCAAGTGGGACAATCCTCTGCCTGAATGCCATCACTCTTCATCTGATGCTGTGCATGAATCTTGCAACAGAGAAATCTAGGCATCCTTCTGCTTGCTGGGATTTGCGTCAATCGACAGGCGCATAGATCACGTTCAATTGCATGCATGTAAATTGATCTGTGGTTGTCTGCAGAGACATTTGCTGACAACCCTGGTGTCATTGGCTATGACATCCTCAATGAGCCATATGGGGATGAAGCGACCGAGATTGGACCCCTGTACGAAGACGCTGCGAAGAGAATTCGAAAGTATGACAAGAAAGCCATCCTTTTCATAGAGCCTCAAGTGAGTCCCAATTCCTCAAGCTTGTGAAGCTTTAGCTGGATGTTGTTTTCGCCCTGCTGTTGGACTGACCTGGGTGAGTGAAGCAGCAGTACTGCCCGAAGCAACCTTTCACCTGTCTCCACAGATTTACAAGGGTGCTGGCCGCGAAACAAACCTGCCTCAGCCCACTTTTGACAACTACGTGGTGGCGTTCCACTACTACGGACAAACTCGCCACCCTATGATAGTGCTTCCCTTTGAACAGGTAAACAGCCCTCCAGACTTGCTAGAACCCCTTGTCAGGACAGTGCTTGCTGATGACACAGAGGACAGACTTATGACTGCTCCAAATGTACAGGCTTTGGGCACATGGTCCAACCAGACTGGAACATGGGACGTGCCCATGTTCTTTGGAGAATTTGGCGCAAACACCGACAAAAACCCTGACAATGCAGATTTCCAGGTGAGCAAACGTTACGACAATATTTATGGGTTGCTTTGTGTAGGCTGACATTCCACTGACCAACCATTGAACGTGAACTGCAAATTGCAGCCATGGCAGCATGCTTCAGGGGAGATCCCTGTGGCATTTGCAGTCCAGTCTTCACATGCAGTGCAGAGGGGTCAACTGGGGATGGCTGAAACTAGTTTCAGGTCCCCAGAAGGGGCATGACGATTCACCGTGCACGAGCAGGCGCCCAACTACATCTCAATGTTCTATGATGAGCTGGATGAGCGCTTCCTCGGCGGCACACAGTGGGGCTGGACCGATGACTACAATGACAAGACCAAGGACGGCTGGAACATGGAGAACTTCTCCATCGTGGACCAGCGCAGAAACCTGCGCTCCAACTACGCCGTCCGGCCCTACCCCAAGGCCATCGCTGGCATCCCTGGCCATTTCAAGGTGTTCTCTGCTCTTTCGTCCATTTGAGCGCTCATTAGTGTTCTTAAATCAAGGCTGGCCACCAGCATGGCATCAGCAAGGCATCGTTATTGTGAGTCCTGCGTCAGGACTGCAGATGCGAAGGGGATGAGTAATGTTCCACTAAGATTGGACCATTCAGTATAGAGCAAACTTCCTGCCAAGCCAATTCTGCCACAGATTAAAAGGGTCGGGGGTCCCCTTGGAAGGTACTCAGGCAAGGCAAGCTCACAGGAGACTGCACTGCATTGACGATTGACCTGCCCTGATGCATCACAACTGATCGATGTCGGCCACGGTCATCATGCATGCAGGTGGATTCTATCGACAAGGTGATGGAGCTGAGCTGGGAGGTGACTGCTGCCACCCTGGCAGCCGGGGCGGCCAGCGGTGGCCGAGGCGCCACAACCGTCATCTTTGCACCTGTCCAGGGGTTCTTTGCCGTGCCAAGAGCAAGCCAGCTTGACATCCAGGTGTGCCAATGTGAAGCGTTGCACTTGCAGGAATGTGCTGGATGATGTGTTGCTCTGCGTTCCTGTCAAGGCCAGTCCATAGGGAGCGTTGTCCATGTTCTCTTCAAAGTGACGTCACGGCACTCTGGCGCACTATCATTGGCCTCCCATGTTGCATAGCTCTTCAATAATGCCCCATACCTGACAATGAAGCCACAGCAATGGGATGGTTTGGGACGACCGCCGCATGCTTTGAAGCATGACTTTGGGTGCAGGTGACACCAGCAACCGGTTTACTGTGCAGCTATTCAGCAGACTGGCTCATCTACAGCTGCTTGGCAAGCCAAGCAGGCAGCTACACTCTGGTCATCCAGCCGCAGCAACTGGCGTAGAAAGACCACTGGCACTATGCCAAATTTGGAGGAGGAGAGCTAGCTGTGGGCGTCTGCTGTCACTCAGTGAGCAGCCAAACTGGCACAGGGGTGGCCACCATGGATGATCCCAACATGCAGGTTTATCTTGAACTGACACGACTAAACTGAAGACCAGATTCGTTGCACAAGAGGGCCAGGCTTAGGCCCCTGTGGGTGCATAATATTAATATTTCCCCATGCTGGAGATTCCTTTCAGTATATACTGATACAGGAAAATGAGTGGATCCATTGATGGATATCCGGAAGTGCTATTCTTCATTTCATGGTTGCAACAATTGTGTGAGGGGACAAGCTAGTGTTCAAAAAGCACTGTTCCTAGTTGAACACTTCTGAGTGCTAGTATACTATAGTAATTAGTAATTTATGTATTGATAGTGTCAGGTACAAATCATGATCACATGTGCATGAACCCGAAAGCTCGAGCACTTGGGAAGCACTGTGTGCAAGACTGGCATGAGTTGACTTGATTGAGGGACCTCCAGACAAACAGCTGATTGAATGTGTGACCCAAATCACGCAATAATCAAGATGATTCCTGGCCATCAATCTGGCAGGGACTGCGATTACAAGCGCTAATTCCCTTGATGAATATTCATCAGCTTCTGGACAGCCCGAAGGTTCCCGAAGGAGCCTAGTCAGAGCAAGTCATTCGCTTACTTGGACGCCCACATCAACCAGGACATTCACACTCTTTGCCATCCTTTGCCTTTGAAGCTCTCGTCGTTACTGAAAGCGTTTACAATGGCACGCATTGGTAACACAAGCGGTACAGCGACAAGCCACACATCACTGGTGTGGGTGACGTACTTTCTGGATCTGCTCGCCTGGATAGTGCTCCTGGCAGGTGAGAGCCGAGAGCCGAGTCCTTTTCCGCCACTAGTGAGAACGATCTGCATATTCGGAGGGTTTCATTGGCGGAAACGGTCCTGCTCAAAAGTTCACATCTGTGATGACTAGGACGCTGTTGGGTGCCCTCCTTATTTCGTTGCTCATTTGTCCAAAGAGACGGAGGTTCACGGCGATGGGTGATGTGAACGGATTTAGACGCATTTTGAAGGTTGAGGGCCAGCTCTGAAAGGGTGCAGGCCTTGTTAGTGATCCACCGTTGTCTTTAGGAGGACAGTCCGCAAGAACGCACTGTCCCGCACAAACCATATTTGACGTGTTGGAGGTTTTTATGCACAACGATGACGAAGTAGCTTATACACTGCGCACGTCACGAATTTTCTGGGCTTCCGAAGGGGTCTACCGGTAGCTGTCAATCCTGAACGTCGGGGTGTTGCGCAGGTATCTCTGCACTGCAGCGCACTGACTACGTGTCACGCGGTGGAACCGTTTCGGACGTCTATTCCTTCCAGTGGTGGGTCGTGGTGTTCCAGTTCATCACCCTTGTCGGTAAGTCTTGTCTAGCGCCCCGTACCGGATGCAAACTTCAACCTTTCGTCAGAGCGTGTGTTTATACCTGTTACAGTACCTAGCCTCATACGATGCGACATCTGCACCTGTGCCATGTATGAGACAGTTTTTACTGTCAAATGTTATTTGGCAAACGCTGATGAGCCCTTCAAAATCACCGATCGCGGATAAGGAGTATCAGTTGTATGGTTTCTAACTTATTGTGCAGGTGTCGCATGCACATGTTTATCGCGTGCTGGCTCATGTATTGGTCGGAACGCCTTTGTCGGCGTGTGCCGCGAGCGTACTCATGGATGAAGGTCCCCGCACAACACCACGTTTTCTCAGTTTTTCTGCTTTTCGTAGGTGTCTTCTATGCTTGCTCCATGGGCCACCACGACATCGGCCGCGTGGGCATGATCGCCTTCCTGGCCATCTCCACCGTCCTCCTCTTCGTAAGTCTCGAGTCGACAATATCGGCAGCCTCCCGCAAACCGTATTTTGAAAGATTCCTTTCTGATGCCACAATTGGTTTGTATCCTGATGTAATTCATCTGAACGTCTTAGGCTTATGGAGTTTTAAGAGCCCACCACTTGATAAATCCAATTTATCTCGATGAGTTTTTGGCAGAGGCCTAGGCTGTGTCACCCTGCTCTGTGTGACCTTGTGCTGCTGTGCCTTGTGCTGGCATGTTGTTACTAGCTTAAATTACCATGGGATATTATTGGGGAATGAATGTGTGTGTGCTTGGCAATAGGGCGAAACGAACACCTTCTATGGTAACTACCGAAGGGGTGTGGAGCCCATCCGCCGTGTGACCACTTACTTTGTGGGCGCTCTGCTCAGTTCCATCTTCAACCTGCTTCTCATCATCTTCCTGGGCAACACTGCCATGGAAGTCGTGTCCCCCTTCAGGCGCGGTGGTGTGGTGCACAAGCACGGCGCTAACACTGGAACCACTGGCACTGCCACTGTGTAAATTTCTCCTTGAAAGCCGTTTATACTGTCTCAGAGCTGCTGTTCATCGGGGACAGGCTGTGGCATCAGCAATGCACATGCCTGTCATACAGTTGCTGTGATTTGGTGACAGGCTAATGCAGCAGCACGTTTTCTGAACATGCTTTTGGTACAGTGAAGTTCAGCCCATTAGATCATGCATGCTGTGTGCAAGTTCAGCAACTGCAGTCAATGTTCTGGAACCCTGTAGGCAATAAGGGAGGTGCGTGCTGTTTTTGATGAGACGGTAGATTTGGAATAGCAGCAACGCATGGAGCTGACAAGAAATGATGTCAGATTTTTGATTACGTTTTGTGTATCTATGTATGAAGGCTGCAGCAGGGCTGCGTTCTGACACCTCGGTGGTTGTTGCACAGTGATGTCTTGTTGCAACCAATTGGTACAGAGAGACATTCATTCATTGAGGCTCTGAACTAGATCCGCCGTGTGCATGACTTGCAAGGCCTGCATGTGGGCTACAGGCTAGCTTTCTGGTTGCTGCAATCATGTTCTGCATATTTCACACCAATGTAAAACAGCCTTTTTATGTTAACCTCAACGTCGCGGTTGGGAAGAGCTACATTTCCCATTCCTGCCTCACACTAGTGCCGCAGCGTCTACATGTGCTGGACACTTCCTACTCGAAACAGTTAATAAGCCGGACTTGTCTGACAGCATATACACCTTGCAATTTTCTGCCCTGTAGATGCTGCTCCATCC
Organism: Coccomyxa sp. Obi; assembly: GCA_020887355.1. Lineage (NCBI taxonomy): Eukaryota > Viridiplantae > Chlorophyta > Trebouxiophyceae > Coccomyxaceae > Coccomyxa > Coccomyxa sp. Obi. Next base: position 947,221 of record AP025001.1, read on the forward strand.
ATTACCTTCCTGTGTTGTGCCAAATGTGAATCGGCGACCATTTGCCTTGCTTGTTCACTTGCTGACACTGCGGCTTGTCCACAGCACTTCCTCTTGTGGTGAACAGGCCATCAGCACTAAAGAGACCATCATCATCTTTATCCTCAGCCTCAAACGGCCCAGAGACTTCCTGTGAGCGACCATCTGTGCTGAATGCATCACCTGCATGCACACGATTGCATGTCAGTATGCCCACCAGAGCCCGCAGGATTCCAGACAGCATCTTATGGAAAACAAAGCAGGATCCCTTGTGACAAAACTGGAAGCTAAGCACAGTCTCAATGCCTTGTGCGTTTATGCCAAGCACAGTGTGGCCCCTATGCAACACATTCTCTGAAGGAATCTTCGGCAGATGCTAAAAAGTTTCATCGTCATAATGTTGGATTCCAGATCTTTGTGGGGGTTGCCAAACTTGTCGTGGATTGTTTGGATGTCTCACATGCAGACTTGGGGGTTGATAGGACGTCTGATCAGCCCTAGATGGCTGGAACAGGTGTAATCGCTTCTTCTTATGGTGACACCTACCTGACGCTGCCAGAGCGCTGCCATCAGCGGCAGCAGCGATGCACAGCAGCTGCCGCGGCTTTGCAGTGGCGCCCCAGAGGCTGCCGATGCCGGCGCGCTCCACGGCAGGCGCAGGCTCATCCGCAGCAGAGGTGTCGAACAGGCGGATGTGGTCCTCCGGGCAGCACACGGCCAGCACGTCCGGCGCAGATGGCAGAAAGCAGCAGCCAAACACTGGACAGCCTGCGTCTCCCCTCCACACCAGCTCCCATGTGCGCACATCCTGTGCACATCGGAGGCCTCTCCTCGACTGGCAGCTTCAGGTCAGGTTGAAGTTCTGGCTCTCAGCATTTCTTGCATGCATGTATCCCTCTCCTGTGTTCACAGGTATACTGAGTTTCACCGGTTGCCAGATCTTCTAGACAAGGAATTCCAACACAGGACACTGGCCACTGCAAACCCAGACTCTGCCACCGGTACCTCCTAAGAGCAGGGGGGATTTGGGCATAGAAAATGAACGAACGGTGCAGCTTCAAGATCAGGAAATTACTTTCCCAAGCTGCTACAACACAGGGAGAAAGGCTTGCCAGAGCCAAGATGCTGCCGTCGATGAAGGTTCGGGGTGGCCGTCGGCATGCCACGCGGCAGCACTGCTACAGAGCATTTTTCACTTCAGATGGTTATGGGCCCAAGCTCATGGGACACGGGCAGAAGGGCTTGCCAGAACTGAGATGCTGCCGTCGATGAAGGTCGCGGCGATGCGGTGGCCATCGGCATGCCATGCGGCAGCGCTGCCCATGGCGTTGTGCAGGCGCACGCCGGTGACGGGGGAGAGGCCGTCGGACTCATGCGCCCAGGCGCGCACGCTGCCGTCGCTGCAGCAGGCCGCCATCAGCTTGCCGCCCTCCGGCTGCGCGGCCAGGCTGAACACATACCCCGGCTGCCAGCGCTCCGGGATGCTGCCCCCTGCAAGCAGTCTCGGCAGCAGTCAACACCGGGAATGCAAGTTACCATTAAGCCAGCGGAGCAGGACCCAAAATCCATCACACACACCAGGTGGGAACTCGCTTTCCCATCAAGGCTCTGCTATTCTTGCGTCCAACAAGCGGCCCAGAAGAGTTACAGAGAAAAGAGTGGTTTTTGCTGGCACAGGGTAAGTTCATGGTTGGCACCTTGGCACGCACGCGGTGAGAGGCCGCCCACAGCCATGCAGGGTATACAGTCAGCCATCCAGCATCCACGCACCTCGTGGCCCCTGATCAAGAGTGTTATGGCAGCTGACACAGTTACTCTTGAGGAAAGGATATACCTCCTGCAATGTCGCGAAGGTCACTGGGAGGGCCGGCCTCAGACAGGCGTGTGGCTGTCGCCACATCCCACAGGTACACATTCTCTGAGCTGCCCGTTGCCAGCTGCAAAGAGTTGCCGCCTCCGCTCACAAACTCACAGCCGTATACCTCTTCTGGATGACCCTGCCATGTGCAACCAGGCTGTGAGAGATTTCTTGGCACCGCCATAGAAGTCTTCACTACCGGAACAGGTCATCAACGGTGGTGTCCAACTGTCAGAAAAGAAGGTTGTTGCAGCAAAATGCAGTCAAAGGTACCTCAAGACAGCCGGCCTCCTCTGCTCCATATCTGGGAACTGCAACAGAGTCTTCTGATGCTTCAAAGCGCCACAGGCGGACGGTTGTGTCCGCCGAGCCTGTGAGCCCAAAGGGTCCTTGACTAGCTTTGCAATGCACCTTATTTTGCATGACTTTAGGGCAATGTCACTGCAGGCGCAATAACAGGCAAAGTAAGTCCGATGCACACTATTCCTGAGTACAAAGCTGTGGCATGCTTAATATTTAGCAGAGTGTACGTTCCAGGTCCCAACCTGAGGCAAGTAGCTGGCCATCAGGAGACCAGTTCACTCGGAGCACGGAGTCGGTATGGCCATGGAATGAGGACACCTGCTTGAAGTCACCTCCGTCCTCACTCTGTTGCCAGATCTTGGATGTGTCATCATCTGACGCGCTGGCAAGGAGACGGGAACTGCTGGGTGAGAATGAAAGATCGAAGATTCTTGCATGGTGCCCTGGAAAGCAGGCAGGATGAATCTTAAGCAATGACTTGCAGCTGAAGCTGATGAGTGTGCCTCAACTCTGCTTCTGGGTTGAATGGGGCCGGCCTTACCATAAGCTGAGACTTGCTTGGCTGACAGTAGTGCGCTTACGGCTGCACTGCTCAGACGGTCGTGTGGACTTGCACTGTGATTGTCTAGTTCGGACATCTCAGGTAAATTGCTCTAATGGTTTGAAGGGGTCCAGTAACTACACCCTGATCAGTGTGTTCCTGCTGCACGACAATAGAAACAAGATGGTACTGTTATTGCTGTAAACCACTAGACTGATCCATATGTATTACCAAAGTACAATCAGGGGAGGTAATTCGAGTAGATGCATGTGCCTATGGACCAAGGTATAGCAACTGAGAAATCACAGAAGCGATCTTTCGCACGCGATCACCTGTCCTCTCGCCTAAGCAAACAGCCACGATCGAAGTACCGATCTTATAGGCCACTTTATGATTCCTGTGGAATGTATCAGACCCTATAACCACCGGGGACCTTGATGTCAACAGAACACACAGAGTTTCAGGTGTCCAGTGTGGGGCATCAGTCGTCAGAATTGTGTCTTTGTTAGAGGACAGTACGCGTTCTAGGAACATGAGTAAGGAGTGTCCAATACAAAAGCCTTTTACCCTTTAGGAAATGGATCGCACGCCAGGCACACTCCGAAGAGGGATTCCGCGCAGAACTCAACACACAAATCGCCGTCGGACAGATGCGCGTTCAACTGTGAACTTCAAAGCATCTGCTTGCACAAGCTTGGCCAAGATTGAGGGCAGGGACACGGCGCCCCTGCCTTAATATGTTCTTAATAAATCATTCTACATAACCAGCTCGATCGCTGACACCCCTGTAACACATTGACAGACTGCTTTTTGGTGCTACTCGCGCCTCTCTCTCTGATTTTACGTTTGTCTTCCTAGAGATCTCTCTAAACGACACCTATAAGACTGCCAACTTGGTGGAAGGCGAGCTTAAGTACTAGCAAAAGACATTGTATTGCCAAGTTTTCGTTTGTTGTCGTCGTGAGTAAAAATCGACTGGAACATCTGGGGCTCCAGGAGTGCGTATTCTCCAGGTCCTGCGACAGAACGGATGCTTTGATGCTGCAGATCGGTCGAAAGTAACACGGACACCCATAGTGTGTAGGTGTAAGTTGATCAACGTGGTGGACGCTGATCTCCTGAACTCTTCATGATCAGTACGCATGAACACTTAAAAGTGGAAAAAATAAATATTTAGAACGTTCAGGAAAGCCGCAACCTTGTATAGAGGGGCAACCATTGCGATCTGGTGGGAACACTTCCTCAAGGGCGCTTTTGCAGCTCTTGGTTCTCCCATGGTGCTTGGGACAGTCCTATTCAACACCCTTGCCGCAGTCTTCTTGCTAGTCATTGCATTGGCAGGTGTCTCCCTGCACTCTGGCTTGCTCTCCCAGTGAAAGTTGGTGTTCCTGCGCACCTTGCTGCCTCAACGCAGCAACGTGTCTATCACTATTGTACTGAAATGTTTTTGTGCGCTTGAAGGAGCATATCTTCCTGTTTTCCTGTCCTATTTGGGCAAGAAGCAAGGAGTTTCTGGGGGTCGAAGCCTGGCATATGTCTTGGGAAACATGCTCAGCGCGGGGGGTGAGCTTCGAAGCTTGACTGGCATCGTAGTGCTGGATGACTAGTTGGACCTCAAAGTTGCAACGCTGGCAACAACTTATTTTCTGTCTGTGTTTTCAGAAGGAAATCTCCTGACTCGCGCAGTGTCCTGTGGCCTCCTGTGCTGAGGAAGTAGAAATGGTTTCGAGTTTCCTGTGTAAAGAATGCCTGGGTCTGTTTGCAAATTGGCGGTAACTTGTATCGTGCGAGCAACGTATGTGCTCGATGCTGGCTGACACCAAAGTTACTGTGGCGCAGTGATGATATCAGCGGGTTTTGTGCACCTGCTGGGCACAGCAATCAAGGAGCTGGACCCCATGAACAGATTCCCCCTGGCGCCCTTCCTGTGCGGCCTGGGATTCCTGGTCACCCTGGTGGCGGACCAGATCGCAGGGATCCTCTCAGAACGAAACGGCTGGCACGGAGACGGCGGCATCGGTCATTGCCACTCACCGGCAATGGGCCACGAGCACAGCTCTGACATGACCCTGCTCCAGCATGTGCTCGTTGTGGACCCTGCCCGCCCTCGCACGCCAGGTCATCACCCTGCCACCCACAAGCCCCTATGTGGAAGGATCTCACCGTGCTCATGCTGAGGTGTTGTGGCAATGTTGTGTGCAGATTTCCTTGTTGGAAGCATGGCAAGGCTTTGTTGCGTCTGATGGCAATAGATGTGCCATTGTGCGATGGGAAGCGCTGTGGATCTGTCCTGTATAGGAAAGGAGTGTAGCTGTCAGGTGATTCAGGCAGAGTGGGAGGCCGAGCTTCAGCGTGTCATGCAGGTGTGAAGGCGGCGCAGACTGAGGGCAGCCCAGACGTGAAAGCGGAAGGCGGCAACTTTCCACGGGCCGTCTCAAAAGTGTTCTTGGAGGTGGAGGACGGCTCCGTGCGAACCATTGCAGCTGCAGAGGGTGGCGGACACGTGCCGAATGGCAACACCACCCACTCTGCTTTCAGCAACGGTGAGGAGGATGAGGCTGGGGGAGAGGATGGCAGGGGAGCATCGGCATCAGCATCGGGCTCCCCCTATAGCGATCGGCAGACCACAGTGTGGCCCTCCAAGTCAGGTGGGCAGTGCATTTTTTGTTTGTCGCCTCATCATTTTGCCCATTGCACACGGGCACCTGATGCATTTTGACATGGACGTCAAAGCTACGATAAACAGAATATTGCGCACCTTAAGCATGGAATGCAAGTTTGGTTAGGTCTATATTGATGATGGTCATAAGTCGCAGGGCACTTGGGGGAAGGGAGGGCTGGCAATGGGGTCATGACTGGAAATGCGGCAGCTAGCGGCGTGCAGAGGGGCACCCTGATGCAGCGGACGGTGTCCTTGCCGCCGACTTCTCGGGAGTCAGAGACAATACGGCTGGTTGAAGGCATTGTGGTACATTTCCTGGCTCCTGAGACCTGCCCCTTTGCCGTGCTGCTTGGAGTGTCCCTGCGATCCTTCCACGACTGTGCTCTGGCAGTTTAAAGAAGCTTGACAGGGAGCTTGTCAACAACATATACGGGATCAATTCCATGGAGGTCTCCAGGAAGTTCTTGAAAGGCAGATGTTCATCAGGGCTTGAGGGTGATGCAGGACTCGGTGACTGGAGAGGTGCGGGGCCAAGCAGGGGCAGCAGCGGGCGCCAGCGGCAGGTCTCCTCAACCTGGCGCCCCTGAACAGCTGCCAGCTGTAGCGACGGTGTCCTTCCTGACAGCAGCGCTCATGGGGGTGGCCCTTTGCTTCCACTCTGTGCTGGAGGTGAGCTCTGTCGCAAGGCCTTCGACCTTTTGTGAGCACTCCAAAGAATACACTTGGCTTCATATTGCATGCAAGTTCTTAACAAAGTGGTTTTCTGTGCAGGGTATGGCTATGGGAGCCCAGGCCAACATAGTAGACAGCGTGCACATATTCATTGCCATCGCCGCGCACAAGGGCTTGGCTGCTTATGCCCTGGGTAGCTCTGTCGTGGACTCTCAGGTGATCATGAAGATGTTCGTGCTGATGGGCCGGTGCCGGCACACTGTCATGCATAGCAGAGGTTGTGACAGTTGGAGCTGGATTTGCAGGCAAGCATGCGGAAGTTTTGGACGGTGATTGGCTTCTTTGCATCTGCCACTCCTGTGGGGATCCTCCTAGGAGTCGTGCTGTCCAGTGTGTCCAATAGCGATGCAGCTGCGTCTGTGTCAGCACTAGCATCTGGTGAGCTGCCTGCTTCAAGCCCTCGCGCATGTTATATTTTCAAAATGAAGTGGCACGACAAAATCACTGAGTGGTAACCACACGGTGAAAAATTGCGGCATGCTCATTTGTTGATTTTCCATTGTGTGACCACAGGCACGTTCCTCTATGTTGCATTTATGGAGGTCATCCCCAAAGAGCTTGCCGTGCCCAGCCATCGAACGGCAAAGCTGGTCATGCTCATGTCAGGATTTGCAGCCATGTCCCTGTTGGCCATTTGGGCATAAGAGCTAACGATGTTGCTCTAGAGTTCACCATTGTTGTTGCCATTGAAAAATAGCAGTCCAGGCTTTTCCAGGTTGGACATCAAGTCAGAGTGGTTCCTGTGCCCGGACCTGGTCCTGTACACATGCATCATGCACATGATATCACATCGATGTGGGGGGCACCGTACGCGTATCCGCTGGTCTCCATAACATGTTAACAGCAGGCTGGCATGCCCAGAAATTAGCAGCGCAGAGTGTGCGCCGTAGCAAAAGTTGCCACTTGTGACTCGAAGGGAAGATGTACAGTGCATACTGCTTCTAAATCGACAGGGCTACCTGCAAATAGGTCCAAAGGGTAGGGAAGGGAGTGCAGGGCTGAGTCATCATGCAGATGAGTCATGAAAGGTTCATTGTGCTTGTTTGCCCGAACCTGGTTGAAACAGAAAATATCCAGCTCTGACAGGGTATCGATAACATTTCTTCAAGCAGTTCGCGATGGCAGTAAGAACGGAGGGTTTTGATCTACAAGACTTCGCCAAAGATCTGGGAAGTGTCGAGCAATCGCTTTTGGAGAGGTTCTTAGCTGGTGAGAGATATGGCTCGCGGATAACAGTGTTGTGAAAGGACCTGCTCTATTCGATACAACAGCCTGGCCTGGGGTTGTCTTGAAGCGGGCCCACCTCTGCCAGTGCTCACCGCACCTCTTCTTAATTCCTGTTCTAAAGTCATGGTTCGTGTGCATCCACAGAGTCTCCACTCTGCGTTGACAAGGAGGAGGTCGGAAAGATTGATGAAGCTCATCTGCCGGCATCAGACAAGCTGACACAAAACGTCAAACACTTTCTGGGATACCATCTGATCAAGCAGTTTGACGTCCTAAACTTTCTGGAAGACACAGGCGAGCTCCGTGCGCAGTACTCATCGTGCTGTATTATGTTGCATCCTGCAGGGATTGTGCTCAGATAGCGGTCACCAGCAACGTGGCTGCTAGCACAGGTACCTACATTGAGGGCATGGAAGACGCAGACGACGAACCAGATGTTGTTGAGCGAAAATGGCTCCGACCTCTGTACGAGGCAGCACCAACAGTAGTGCACAGGTGCTTTCCACCAATGAGTTGCACAAGGAATTTTGGTTTTGACATCTGGTGTCTACAGTACTTCTGGTTGTGTCAAGACGGCAGCCTTTAACGTGTGATTGCCGACAGGCTGCTGACCTGGCTCTGTGAAGAGGGAGTGTACAAAAGCGAGGAGTTGCAGGCTGCCCTGAAGATTGCAGAAAGATCAATCGATGAGCTGCCGTGCTGTGCGCTGCTATCGCAATACCTGCCAGGCCCCCGCCACAGCGCATACGAGTTGTGCCATGCAGACACACCATTTCCAATGGGGAGCGGCATGGTTGCTACGACCTTGCAGGCCAGGTACCACCATATTGCCGGCTGGGCGCTTTCTGTGAATATCTGTCACCATGCGATAATCCATTGCAGAGTTACTTGTACAGGATGCCACTTTCATCGCGGTAGCCTGGAGCTTCTTGGAGGAATACTGGTCGGGCCACTGGCCCCTGTTGGTTGGGCAACACATGACACCACCAGCATGTGTTTTCAGGTACCAAGATACGTGCCCCTCTCTCAACTACTGGGGCCTGGCTGCTTCGGCATGCAGGGACACAATGAAGGTATACTACTCCCTTGGAGATCACTTGGACAGCAACAGAATCACTTGCTGCGCATTGCTGCTCACTCATTATTGGTGCTGTAATCCCAACGGTACACACTCCACAAAGCAGCATGCACAAAGCTGCAATGCGCACTGACCCCACATTGCATGAGTACCACTTGTCTCCTTGGCATGTCAGGTGAAGGAGGAACACAGCAAGAGGATGCATGCCACACGCGTCGGCGATGGCGGACGCATCACCTTTGGCACATGCCTGCAAGGCTCTCACGCCTCAGAAGAGCCGGTGCGTTAGTTTGAGCATAAAAAGGCTTAAATCATCAGATAGGGATGGGGACTCTGCAGCGGTGGCTGACACACCAATCCCAAGGATCAAACTTCCTGCTGTCATTGTTATTGCGGTTTTCATGCGCTTAGCAGAAAACACAAGCACGAGATCTCCCAGCACTGGGGCCCGGTGTATGCCTTTTTGACATGTGGTGGGTGAGGACGTCATTGACAAATGTCCTGCATGCTGCTGACATAGTATATAATAAGTGTGCAATTCCACAACATCATCCCTCTCTAAAGCATTTTGAAGTGCCTGCGCAGGAAAATGGTGTGGTGATCCAATTTGATGAGCCCATCGCGGCGCTGTTTCGCGTGGGCATGATAGTGACTGCGACATTCCAGAAGCTGAGCAATGGGTCAGAGAGCAGATGGGAGCTGTCCAGCCCTGGATATGTGTGGCCCTCCTGGTACTGCGAGAAAGGCTGCATCAACAGTCACAGCTGACCGGGCCAGTGGACCGATGCATGAGTTGTTCTTTGCGCGCTTTCCAATAAGGCCAGCCAAGCTTGGGCGGTTGCAACCAACGTCAGATTGATCCATGTTGATGTTGAGCTCGAAAACCAGATGATTGTGATCATGAATGTATGCGGGACCCCACTCGTAAGGATCTGAGACCTGGGCTGCAAGCATGCGAGTGAATGAATGGAAAATGGCTTTCCAGCCGAGAGGCTGGCTAGGTCCTCCCAGCGTGTGCGTCGAGAGAAAGCTTTGGGAGCACAACTTTTGCTTATCAGAATGTTGACTCAGACCAGTGCTGATCACTACAGATCACAGGGATACGGTACAATGCACGCTGATATTTTCTGCTGCAATTCTGGGATCTGGAGCTGCAGAGTTCCTCTATCTTAAGATAAAGCTTTAAGGCATACAAATGACAAGTGAATTGTCTCCTGTTTCAGAAACCTGTACAGTGTTTCTATCCCACAGCAAATTGAAACTGCCAACAGCTTAAGTGCACTAGCTGTCATCTGTGGAGCAGTGCAGTATCTACTTTTAGGTCTTAACTAGGGCCGGCCATCATGATGTGCGCATCATATGAATGCATGCATGCATATAGCGAAGCTGGCCGCGGACCCGGGTGCCGGTGCTGGTGCTTAGAGAACTGGTGAGTTTTACTGGCTGGAGTGTTGCCAAGGCTTGATCAGGCAGTATACCACTGATTGGGAGACGTGATGTTTGAAAGCTGGAGGTTGGCGTTCTCAATTGCAATTTTCTGGCAACTGTAAATGCACCTCGGAAGCTTCCTGCTCACTACCTTGCTGGTCACGTGGTCAACCGGAGCCCCACAACTTTGCGTTTCTTTCTCTTACCATACAGAGTAATTTTATCGGTGGCGTAGGATGAAGATACCATTCGTATTGAATGATGAAGGACGGCAAGAAGGACACGTCTTAGAAAGCTGCTAAGTTATATGTGAACAGTGGATGGGCAGACAACTTGGAAACGTATGAATTCTCACCTTGAGTGAAATTCGAACTTACTTGGGTGTCCATAATGACATCAAGCATTCAACACATGTCTCATTTCTCTGGTTTATCAAAGGGGGTCTTCTTACCAAGGCCTGCCTGGAGTGCCCAGCCAGTGTTGCGTAGTCAAAAACGAACTCACAGGCGTGCCAACGTGGTATGCCAAAGGACGGATGTGGAATGGGTTCCAAGATCCACCATCCAACGGGAGGCGTGGAAGGAAGAATCCCGCAAATACAGAAGTGATTCCCAGGACACTTTGACGTTACCTCGGTTCAATGAATGCTTTACACACCTGTCCATATAAATCAGGTGCAATCTTTGCCACTCCTTATTAATTGCCTGGCTCTGTTGAGCAGAGGGTCGTGTTTGCATGCAGGGGTCAACTTCACGTACGATGACTGGGTGGCACACAGGAGTACGACGAGATACACCCGACACCTCGCTGGTATCCTGGAGTAAGTCCCTAACGGTATCTATGCAATTTTTGTAATATAAGCACAGTTTTATTGCGCTCAATATCAGGACGAACAAAAACATCCTGTGCCGGTTCTAAGTGTGGTTGGCACTGGGCAGCTCAAGGATCTTCCGAGGCCTGCTGCCAACTCTGTCAGCCGTCATGATGGTTGCCACCTTTGTGGCAGTCTATGAGACTCTCAGGGAGGCTGGAGTGCTCATCCCTCATGACTTCCCTGGCTTGACAGTGGAGGCGGGCCAGGCTTTCAACCTGACCAGCTTTGCTCTGTCGCTGCTGCTGGTCTTTCGCACCAACGAGTCCTACAGCAGGTGGCTTGAAGCACGGAAGGCCTGGAGCGCAATCCTGCTTCGATCGAGGGACCTTGTGCGCCAGGTGCAGAATGTAAAGCACATCATCTGCAAGTTCTGCTGCTCTGCATGTCAGTCTCCCAGTGTTTCTTCATGTGCAAGGAAAATGTGCAGGGGTTTTCCTGGTTCTCAGAGGATCAACAGAGGCAGGACATGCTGCAGCGATGGACCATAGCCTTTGTCAGATGCAGCATGTCCCACGTCCGGGAAGAGTGCAACCTAGAAGCCCAGCTGAGGGTGGGTGTTGTGCTTTCATACTTCCCTTCCTGAGAAATTCCTTCTTTTAAATTGGTGTCCTGTATGGCTTGAATACAAACCCTCCCATCAATCTTGACCTTGCCCACCGATCCCATAACATGACTTGCTCTGTGGTGCACTGTCATGGTCAGATGCAAAAGTGTTGAAGCTGAGGGCCCTCTGCACAGACTCAACGTGGGGTGTATGGTCTGTGACCTGCGTCTAGCCAGATCATCTGCAACTCATGGTGTGCTGCAGGACACGCTGGAGCCGCAGGAGTTGGAGCAGCTCATGGCTGCGCAGCATCGGCCAGGCTTTGTCCTGCGCATTCTGTCAGAGTTGATTTGGGGCGCGGACCTCTTGGAGGGGCAGGCAATGCGCATGGACGAGGCATTGACATACTTTGGGGAGCAAATTGGCACTTGTGAACGGTATGCTCGCCCCGTTAAAATCTACAGTTCCTCAGCCAGAACTGTATCACATTGCGGCAGCAAGCATTGCAGTGACCGACATGTAAATTGCATCAAGGGCCCTGCGATTTTGAATGGTTGAGACTGACACTCTTTCTTGTGTTGCTTGACAGGTTGATCAAGACACCCATTCCTCTGAGCTACACCAGGTCAGGATGCTCTTCAGCCAGATCCTGTTGTTGTCTGTCGAACAGACTCTGTCCTATCTTTTCCTGTATTTGCAGCTGCTCACACAAAATGTGTGCTGTGTGTGCTATTCCACAGCTGTGAAAATCGCTGTTGTTTGGTGCATGCAGGCATACATCCCGCTTTCTGGTGATGTGGTTGGCATTTCTTCCCTTCTCTCTGTGGGATGCCTGCCACTGGGTCACCATTCCCGCCTCAGGCATCATTGCATTTCTGCTGCTCGGCATCGAGGAGATTGGCGTGCAGGTATTCTAAACCATTTCTGCCTGTATCTCATGAAGCCGATGATGGCGTGTTGAACAAAAGAGGTTCTGTTGCCCCAATGACTCTGAAAATTGTTTGGTGAATCGCGCAGATAGAGGAGCCTTTTGGGATCCTACCGCTTGGTGCGTGTGCCTCCACCCTTCGAAAGTTTGTGTTGTTGACATGGCTATCCAGTATCAAGCTGGTGCATGTTTGTGTTGATGCATCTTGCAAGGATTTGTTGTGTCTGCAGAACAAATATGCGATCTGGCTGAGGACGAGATCAGACATCAGAGGACAGACACGACTGTGCAGACCATTGTAGCAGCTGGTTTGAAGAGGACTGGAGCAGCTTGCAATGGGGCAGGGCCTTCAAAAAGACCTGCAAATGTCCAGTGAGGAGGAGAGAATTTTCAATGTACATTAGCTGAATTATTGATGGACTAACATGCTGTTTTGCTTCCTATTTTGGTCGTCAGTACCTCGCATTCACACGTATGCAAGAATGGCTTAGAGCAATGTCGAGATAGGATGTGGAGCTGCATCATTAGGTAGCGCAGCAACACAATGCATGCTTTATTGTTCCCATGCTGCAGCTCTGTAGTGGTTTGAGCATGATGAGAGACGTTTTTTTACCGTTCAGGCATCCATGTTTGCATACTGGTGTGTTTGATTTGACAGGTGCACCTCAGGTGCAGCACCTGTGATCTGTGGCTGGGGAAAAGAAGGAACTGCTGGCCCATGGGCCGGTCTGTAGGACTTGTAGGTACAAAGTGTGGTGCGTGGGATGTAATACTACTTTGAGGATGTGCAATGGTTGAGTACTGCAAGCATTAGATGTGGGTGTGTTGTTGAGTTCAGTAAGGCTCGGATGCATAGTATGGAGTAAGCATGTTTCAATCAGTCATGATGCTGCTGCTCCGTGCCACAGTGATGGGCTATCAGCTTGTAAGAATGATCATCATCATCCTCGTGGAAAATCTCCCTGGTACACATACGTTTTGCTCAATGAGCCAACAAGCACTGCAGCCCTGGATGGGAAAGGGTCAATTCCCAGGCCAGCTTCCAATGAGGGTGGGGCAACTTCCGACTGGCGACTTGCTCATGTCTGGTTCAAAGGCTCACATTTATACTGCTCAATCCAGGGGAATATTTCCGCTAGTATTTGAGGCTATCCTCGACGAAGTTGATCGATGTCAAAGCTTGCAAGGTGGGCAAACACTGGTCATGCACTAGCCATTTGTTAAACAACTTCAAGAGTTCCATCATTCCGATGCTTTCACTTATGAAATGTTTGGAGCTTTTATTCAATTCCGCTTTTAAGATTCCTGATCGACTGAGTGTAGTTGTTCTCAGGTTCCACAGTGGCTTTGGACGACTGGCAAATGTGGAGCAGCCGCTTGTTCACGTTTGCAGGCTCTGCCCTAAATACGTGCCACTTGAAAGACGAGGTATTACATGTCAAGTCTATTCTGAACCAGTGCAGAAAGATCGGCGGAACTGGCAACTATATAAAAACTTTATTCTATGCAGGACTGCCTCGTACACGAAAGCAAATACAGACTCTTGCAGCCAAGAAGGTGAGCTATGGATCCAAAACAAGCTGTAACTGCTGATCACCTGAGCATTTAATCTCATGCTGAGGTGAAGAGCCTTCCATTCTCTTGAAGCACATCACAGGATGCATTGCATTCGCCATGCAGGGCGGTGGTGGCAAGGGTAAAGGCAATCAGAAGAAAGCGGGTAGCAGCATTGCCGACTTGCTGAAGCCAAAAGAGCCATGGGAGCGGACAGAAGTTGTCATGCAAAACCTTATCCTTGTCGAGAACCACAGAAGGAAAGTGGGAAGGTAGACACTGCAATCAGTTTGCGATACAGGCAGAGTGCATGATAAAAACTTGTTGAGTGACGTGCCAATGCACACCATTTGACCGCATTCGCCATTGGCATGCAGTGCGATACTGGAGGACATAGAGATTTCTGAAATGGCGAAGGCACTCTGGGAGGCGCCATTTGCTGTCCTCTCCCACGATAAGTTTGAAAATGAGGATCCTGTTTTCACATACGCCAATAAGGTATGCCCTTTTTTCTGCATGCATGCAGCTCATCAGATGATACGACAATTTCCGTAGCCTTTTCTTGACGTGCTGCATTCCTTCATGCAGGCTGCACTGGATCTGTTTGAGGCGACATGGGATGAGCTGGTTGGCATGCCCTCCAGGAAGAGTGCTGCTGATGAACCAGAGGTGGGTCTTCTGCGTGAGATGGACTCTTACACAAGACGTCCTGCTAGGAGTCTGGTCTTCTGCTGCTGAGTTAGATGCATGGCTGGATGTCTCAGGCACAAGAGGACAGGAACCAAACACTGGAGGCCGCCGCTGAGAATGGGGTGATCAGGAATTATACTGCATGGAGGCAATCACTGAAAGGGAAGCGCTTCCAGATCAAGGACGCCACACTCTTCAATCTGGAGACCCCAACACAGAAGAAGGTGCAGTGCCTCTCTAATGTGCATGCTCCCATCTTGCATGAATCTGCTCCAGGTTTTGCGGCTGCAGAGTCGGGCATGGTGCCTTGCAACTGAGCCAATTTTGGTGCTGGACCAACGCCTTAGGACTCTGAACGTGCGTGTAGGTGGGTCAAGCAACAACAATATATCACTGGGTATTTGAGGATGGCACAGAGGGCGGCCCGGCAGCTTCTCCACCAGTGGAGTCAACAGAAAGGCCCTCGGACGAGGAGATCAAAAGAGCAGGTAGGCTCTCACAGTAATTGCACTTTCTAACATCCTCAATGAAGGCTGTCAGTTCCTCGTCAGGAGGCCCTACATGGTTCATTGCCAAACAATCAGATGCTTCGGGTGTTGAAGTGATTTCCTGGCTTGGCTTGCAGAGGAGTCAGTCCAAGAGCAAGCGGCTCTTGTTCGCGCTCTGAAGGAGGAGCATGGACTCGGCAACGATGACGAGGAGGTTCAGGAAAATGTTGCGCTGCTGCTGCGGAGAAAAGCAAAGCTGGAGGCGCTTCAGCGGCGGCTGGTGGCAGCAGAAGCTGCTGCGGCAGCCGCTGAGAGCGAATCTGCCTCGGCAGCTGCATGATGCTAACAAGCTGAACAACCTGCCAACTCAAATGCAATGCATGTGCTTTTATATTGCAGTGACGACATGGATGTGCATGCCTCAAGCTTCAGCAGATGGTCTTTTGTACACATCTGTCTTGTTACAGTTAGTCAGAGATACAGCTACGTGCATGTCGAAGGTTACACACAAACTGCACTCTTTCAGAGTCAGCGTCTTCTACAACGTTGTCAACACATACAAAGTAATACTTTGAAAGTATACACTTATTGCTGCCTCGCACTCTCACACTCAGTCAAATTAAAGGTACGGTGTACCAAATAGTCTCTGCTGCTGTACGGAGTTTCGCTGCTGTACAAGAGAGGCACAACCCTCACATCCTGAACACGCCATAGTGAGGGGTGCTGTGCGTGTAGCCATTGCAGGCCGCGGCTAGAGCCAGGCTCAGCACACGCCTGGTGTCAGCAGGGTCGATCACTCCATCATCCCACAAGCGCGCTGATGCAAACTCCGGTTCGCCCTCCTTGTCATACCTGGAACATGACCCCGAATTTTGTGTCTTGTGAGAGGGTCAATGACGAAGCAGCCACACGTGACACCTTAACAGCCTTGTTGGATGGCAGAGATATGAAGATCATTACGGTAATCCCGGCATCATCATGCAAACCCAAGAAGATTTTGCATGCTGAACACTTCAACCTGCAATAAGAGAGGCAACTTTGGGATTGTCATAGGATTTGGCACACCTTTCAGCAATTTTGGCCTTGAATGCCGCCTGCTCTTCCTCGCTCCAGGCCGTCCCCTCCCTTTCTCGCTTCTGGGCCTCGACCTGCATCCCATCAATGCACACATAAGATTTGAGGTCACCATATCTTCCTTCCCCTGTTCATCGGCCTAACGGGAAACTGCTTGTTGCCCGCTGCCCTTTTCTTGCGAGGGGCTGAAACAGAAAAGAAAATAGTGAGTGTCACGCCACATGTGAGGCGCGCTCCTGTGCTGACACTGGATTCTGAAGATGACACTGAGCCCATAGGAATCATGTCTTGGTCAAAATCACACCTGGGCCAGCACGCCGGCAGCCTGCGTGCCTCCCATGACTGATATCCGCGCGTTGGGCCAGGTGAACAGGAAATTGGGGCTGAACGCTCGGCCGCACATGCCGTAGTTGCCCGCTCCAAAGCTTCCCCCGATGATGAGCGTTATCTTGGGCACCTGGATGCCACCACCAATCAGTCGGTCAGTCGATTACATCTTTTCCAGCCACCATTCAAGGTCCCTACTGCGACTTCACATTGTGATCTCTGCATTTCCTCTTGCATGCCAGCCAGTCAGTACTTCGACAGATGCACAGCTGCCTCCGTGGCCCATGGGGAGAACGGCAAGTTGCCATATGCACACAGAACCTATGTTTTGCTCCTTAATCATCTATGACCAGAAGAAGTCGCATGGAGAACAGGTCTCAAGAAAGGCAGTGCAAATATTTGCCTGAGCATTGGCCACTGCCATGACCATTTTGGCGCCATCCTTGGCGATGCCGCCGGCCTCGTACTTCTTGCCCACCATGAAGCCCATAATGTTCTGCAGGAAGACGAGTGGCACGCCCCTCTGTGCGCACAGCTGTATAAAGTGTGCCCCTGCAGCAGAAACCTCGTGACAAGAGGCCAAAAGCCAATATAATTCCAAAGGTGACCTAAGTGCATCCACTTGCGCCTAGCAGAAATGCGCGGAAATGCCTGTCAAAGGGGTTGCCCTTGTGAAGTGCAACTCCTGGAGGTGAAGACCAGCAGGAAGGACAGTCACTTGAGCAGATCCTGCTGACCTTTCAGAGCAGACTCTGAGAACAGGATGCCATTGTTGGCAACGATGCCAATTTCTTGGCCGCATATTGATCCAAAGCCAGTCACCAGTGTGGTCCCGTACAGCGCCTTGAACTCACTGAATCGGGAGCCGTCCAAGATCCTTGCCAGGACTGCTCTCACGTCCCAGGGCTTGCGCGGATCAGCCGGAACCACACCTGCCCAGTTGCCACAACTATAAAAGGCATGACTGCGCATTCTGCTGATACCAAACGCATGAAACATGCCGAATGCATGCCTTCCCATATCACATGTGCACACAATTATTTGATGCTTGTCATTATTGCTGCAGGCTCACTGGCCCGTTGGCAGTCTGTTGGCAGTCTTTGACTGCCCTTTACTTCTCACCATTGTCATATGACATGCATGTATTTGCAAACCAGGAGGATATGAAGTCCTCAGGAGCAAGGGGAAGTCCACATGGGAACCAAGATGGTAGGAAAATGTTCTTTTATTTTGGCAGTAGTGGCTCACCGCGGAGCTCTTCTGGTGGGTGCAGGGGTTCCTGGAACTGTCTGGCAATTAGTTGCTGCTGAGCTGCTGCCGGTCCCAGATTGGCGACGATGCTGCGGGTGATGCTGATGGCGTGCTCCTCGCTCTCTGCCAGGTGGTCTGCCACGCCTGATGTGCTGCAATGCAGCTCGCCCCCACCCAGCTCTTCCGGCGTCACATCCTCCCCTGTGGCTGCCTGCATGCATGCGCAATGTTGTCTTCACATCCTGCGCTTCAGATGCTTCCCTTGCAGCTAGATGCTGTGCATGGGGGCCCCTACCCCCAAGGCCCCGTTCCAAAAGACAGGAATGCAGGTAGACTAGAGGAAGATAAATAGGCACCTTCAGCATGCAAGTGCCAACTGGCAACAGGACCCCTGTGAAATCTTGACTGCGATGGACAAGCTTGTTGGGACTGGAACATGGAGCTGCGGCTGGTGCCGATACCCCTGGCAACTGAGGAGGCAAGACATGCCTTCTTTCGAGGGCAGAAGTCTGCCTCTTATGGAAGGTGCGACATGTTCAGCATGGATGCCTCAGGTGCCAAAGATTTGATATGCATGCTGGATCCAAGGGGAGGCCACATCGTGCAAAGAGGTAGCTTGTGCTCGGGGCGGCCGGAGGCCATGCAAATGATGAGGGCAGTTGGGGGCGGGCCTGCTGACCTTCACAAGGGGTGGGCCCCCAAGGAAGATGGTGCCATTGCCGCGCACGATGACACTCTCATCTGCCATGGCCGGCACGTATGCGCCGCCTGCCGTGCACGAGCCCATCACCACAGCAATCTGTGGGATACCCTTCGCTGACATTCGCGCCTGTGGCCCATGCATCGGCTCACCGCCTCATGCGCTTCTTACATGTTGACTTATGACAAATTCGCATTGATTCACATTGCCCTATACAAAATCTCAGATTCCTGTCTCAACGTAACCCATTGTGTAGAACTGTGCTTGCAGACGAGAGCATTTGTGTAGGATGCTGATGCAGCAGCGCGGCAGAAGTACAGAGTGCAGACCACAGGCATGTTGACCCCATCGCGGCTTCATGGATAATGCAGTAGTTCATTACAATAGCATGGCAACATCCGCACGCCTCCAAGCACATATGCCGACTGCTCAGCTCAGAAAGATGTACCTGGTTGTAGAAGATGCGGCCGAAGTGGTCTCTGTCAGGGAACACATCCGCCTGGCGTGGCAGGTTAGCGCCCCCAGAGTCCACAAAGTAGATGCAGGGCAGCCGGCACATCTCAGCCACCTCTTGTAGCCGCAGGTGCTTCTGCAGGTACCATTCGAAGTGGCTCAGAGGGTTGGGTAACATGCGAGCTTTCTCAAACAGCCAGCAGTTCACCTGGGAGTGTGTGCATCAAGCAGAAAAGATGGATCCAGGTTGGTTGAGCAATGAGCAATGAAAAGCTGAAGTTGGCCAGGTGCTAGACGTGAAGGTCACCTTCACAGTGATGGGGTAGTAAGTTCCACCCTTCACTGTGGGATCGTTTGCAACCAGAGCCACCAGCCTGCCGTGCACCCTTCCTATGCCTGTAACAAGTCCTCCGCATGGGACATCCTCTTTGCCTGCATCACAGGATGTATGTTTCGGAGAAGGTCCACATATCTGACGGGTAGGGAGCCCCAGGGCAACGGCCATCTTGTTTACTTGATGGGGCCAGGGAAGGTCTCAGGTCCAACCAAAGTACAGATTGCCTGTCTGGAACACAACGTGTGCTTTGAGAATATAGAGAGGCTCGAAGGTGGCAAATCGAGCCATTAACGCACCGTAGAGGCCGAATCCAGCAAGCTGAGAAAGTTCCAGGAACGGGGAGCCTGGATCCAACAGGGCCTGTACTCTTTCACGCGGGAGCAATTTTCCTCTAGAACGATTCCGATCGGCTGCCTTCTGGCCTCCGCCCTGGCTTATTTGAGCGATTTTCTCGTTCAGGTTGTGTATGAGTGTACCCATCTGCTGAGCATTTGCCTGGAATGATGCCGAGAGGGGTTGAGATCCCTTTGTGTCTAGCACACTGCTGTTATCTACGAGAGACACCAACGTGGAGACTTGGCGCAAGCTCTGCGAGGGTGATCTTGGAAGGCCGAATAGCCGCTTCACCAGAAAAACAGCCATGTTATGCCCAAATCATGCCCAAAAGATGTCCAATATCATCCAATCTGAGTACGACGAGGCTAGGAAGCCAGGCACAGGTTTGTCCAAGCCTTGAAGGAGCTGAGTCAGACTGCCATGTCAGCATGCATGGTGGTGAGCGGGGTTGGTGAGCTGGTAATGTTCATTTTCGACAATCAGAGCCTCACCGAATTTGCGTGTAGGTCAGCTCAGCTTCATTCTCATCCTTCAAAGAGACAGAAATATTAATGCTCAATTGCAGTTCCTTCTACAATTATAGATCATCCGCAAGGATGTGATCGAAGAGGAGACAGGAGATTGTAGCTTGTCCGGCGTATTGATTGCTTTCCAAACTATGGATATTCCAGTACAAGTGCCAGACCTTCGCTTAGCAGCACAACATTTGGCAGTGGAGGCACAGGCCGCTCTGCTAGGCCACCAAGAGCAGATCCTGCAGATAGACAAGGATCGCCAGGACTACGAAAGTACTGCGTCCATGCTAGAATTTCTCCCAAAGGAAGGCACACCTGAGATCATGGTGCCCCTAGGCAAAGCGGCATTTTTCCCCGGCAAGCTTGTGGATACCCAGCATTGCCTTGTCAGAATGGGTGCGCTGCTTGAGCTCACATGCGAGGATCAATGTTCTCAAACCTTTTGCCTTGCCCAGGGAAAGCAAAACAGTGATGCGTGGCAGGTCTGTAGGTGACAACATGCATCTACATTGCACAACGGGTGAAGCGGCGGCGATTTTGCACACCCGGTGCCAGGCATTGAAGGAGAAGCGTACAATGCTCGAAGTAGAAATTCAGGCAAGCGTGCTGGGCTGATAAAATTTATAGTTCAAGTCCCACCTGTCACATCGTGGCATCAATGTATTACAATGGCCTGCAAGGCACACTTAAAGTACCTTACAAGCAGGCTCTGGAGAGGAAGCTTGCAGTCGCAAGAGCTACCCTGGCAGTGCCTCTAGACGGAAGCGGTGAGAGCGCGGACGCAACAGAGGGGCTTTTTGACATTCGAGAGGAGTATGATGAAGCGCTACATGGGCCCACCGCAACTGACACTGCAGGTAGCACATCTTGCTGATCTTCATGAATTGAGTTCTTCAGATGCATGAGTACTCCACAATTACGCTGTTGAGTGCAATACGCTTCAATCCATGTCACAACTTGAAATGGGGTGCTTGGTCATGTGGTATAGGCCTCCAAACTGCAGAATCTGTTGCGGACAATGGTGTGGGGAAGCTACAAGAGGACAGTGTGGCAGAATCTGCCACTGCACAGAGTCCTCCTGCGCAGCATCATGCATCAGGCCAGAGCCTGCGGAGGAAGAGTGTCAGTTTTGCAGATGAGCCCAACCTGGCAGCACCACCACCGGAGGCGCAACTGCCACAGCAGCGAGGCATAAAGAAGGGATTCCTGGATCGGCCGAAGCCAGCCCTGAAAAAGAGCTCCAAGCCTGCACAAGCGCCCGGAGAGGCAGCGGTAAGCCTGCAGAATGCAGAGCATTCAGATGCTGCGTCTCAAAGACATGCTGATGAAGGCCGTGATGCAGCTTTCTCTGGCAAGGTTGTGGAGAGAGTGCCCGAAGCTGTGCAGCAAGGCTTCAGTGTGGACACCGGAAGAAGTGGTTCACATGCAGAAGCTGCAGCAGAGCAGGTTGTACATCAGAATGCTGCACAGACTCCCGTCAAAAAGGTGTCCCGCTTTAAGCAGCAGCGGGCGGGGATGTGACAATTGAAGCAGGTCACCAGTCGACCGGGGGTCTAATTGCATGCAGATACCTGAGTCTCCGGAGATCCCAGCAATGGTTGTACATCTAGGGCCTTGGTCCGGGAAGTACTGAATGCCAGCAGTTTGCAGCATGCGTCTACACAGCGGACTTGCATTGCAAAGTTCAGGCCCCTCTGCGTGCGTCCTCCTGGTGCATGACGATTGGTAAAGTGGGGTGGGCAGGGTACAATAACTGGGCGAAGTGCTCCGGAACAGTGAAGCCAAGTAATGGCAGCAGTCATGTTGTGTGTTTTCTAAGAAGTGCGGAGAACAAGTCTAAATCATCTACTTCAAGATGCGATGCACACGTTTCCTCCTCATAGCACTCATTCTTTCGCCTCTCGTTTTCACACGTGGATCTGGCCAGGCTGTGCCGCTGCCTCGACCAGGATCTTTTCCAGCATTGCCGGAACCTGGTCTCTTGCCACTTTCTCTGCAGTCAGAAGCTCCAAATGCAGCACCGGGTGCTGGTCTTGCGCCTACGGAGGAACCCTCCGAGGTAATACATCGCGACACGATCTGTGCCGGAAAGCTGGCTTATTATTATGAGTACATCGAGCGATGTCTCCAATAGGATGCAGTGGATCTTTTAAGGTGGCAATACCACATATATTGTGATCTGTGGCCGGTTGGAGGAGGCCTTCTGACGGGACGGGCTGGTGCATCTTAGATCATAAAGCATCTCCTGCCTCGCAGAACAAGATAGCAAGATGCATCGGACTTACCAATTGTTGCTATTATGAATATTTAACTAATTCTGATGCGGTGTACATGGGTTTCTTGTATTTTCAGCGGAGACTGGCACAGCTGGTCAAACATCCTGCAGTGCACTTCGTGGTGCTCCAATGATGGTGACAACTGCGCAGAAATTATGCAGCAGTATAGGAAACGATCTGTAGGGTTTATAAAAGGACGGCTTTCTGATATGTGCTGCTGGTTGCAGTTTCCGGTGCTAGCACCTGCACCATGGGGCGTAGGGGCTGCTGCTCTGCCAGAGGGTCCAGCGCCTGCACTGGCACCTCGAAGCCCATATGACCCAATCTTCAACCCCATCATCTCAAAGGCGGCTCCTAACACAGCCCTGCAGGCGCAGAATCCTTACACAAACATGCAGACAGTCAGCGCCAACAGCAATGGGCAAGTGACGACATACAACAGCAACACCGCAGCAGGGAACTCCAACACCTATGGCGGCGGCCCAAGCATGGATGGCAGCAGTGCATATGGACAGCAGGGCCAGCAGCAGCAGCAGGGTACTGGTGTGGCTGGTGGCTATGCACAATATGGCGGCGCGAACGGACAGCAGGCAAACAACAATGCACAGCAGAACAATGGATTCAACCAAAATAACAACCAGAACCAGATGTAAGTATTGCTTGATCCCCTCTCTGATTTATATTGGTCAGCACATGGCAGCCGCTTCAGATTTGCACAGTGGCTTCTATGCGTTTTCCCCTAAAGTGCAGGAAACATGCTGGCATGTGCAGATCATGCTCTTCCAGGCACATTAGATGAGCTGAGCTATACTTTGCTAATGCAGGCCATTCACAATTGCAGCGGCCCCGGCGCCAGCGCCAGCGGCTGTGGCCGAAGTGAATCCTATGGTGGCGGCAGTGGACCGGGCCCAGCAGCAGGCCCAGACTACACCGCAGTTTTCGCTCGGCCAGGACGGCGCAACAATTCAGCAGCCCGTGGTGACAAACGCACAGGACGGCATCACTTCCGGTGGCAACCAGTTCAAAGTCAATGAGTACGGCGTCATCCTTGGGAATGTGGGCACCGGCGGCAGTGTGCAGGCGCGAACTCTGCTGTTCTCCTGTCCCTTGCAATATGTTATCTATCATGGTTCTGCTCAACATTGTGCGCTCTAGCGACAGTGTGCAGGCACTCCACCTTGCTCTTTTCCAATCCTTCGCAGTCTGTTCCTCACTTCCTGGACAGCAGTGATGCTCCTGGAGAAAAATGTGCTTGGGTACTGGGTAGGTTGCTGGGAGTTCCTGAGCGCCTTGGCAATCGCCATGTAAGCACAGGATTCCTTGTTGCCGCTCTTGCCAATAGCTACTGACAAGTGCGGCTGTGCATCTAGTCGAGCGCTTCACAAGAAAATAAAATGGGTGTCACCATTTTGAATTGCTGTGGGCAGCAAGTTCAAGACGCCGATGAGATGAGAAGCAGAGCTGCTCAGATGATGTTTTATTCCTCAGATAATGCGTCACCATGTGACTTATTAGAGCTTATAATGTTGCGTACGATGTGCAGTTCTCCAACAATGGAGGGGTCACCATTGACCCTGGCGTAGCCGGCAACCTCTGGAACCTGGCAAAGCAAGCCGCCACTCTCTACGGGCGCAAGATGATGATGTGAGGATGACTGTACGAATAATCAAGGCAGGATTTACAGCAGTGCAGAAGGCCACGACTCTGAGTGTGATACCATTGATCAGGCAAACTATTCAGTTGAAGAATTGCCAATTTCATAAGCAGCACATTATTGCTGTTTTGAGGTAGTGTACTGTGGTGTAGTATCTGTGACCTTTCGCGAGATTAGTTCATTGCATTTGGTAGGTCGCATGCATTGTGTTTAGGACACGATCAGGCTCGGTTTCGAGCAAGAGGTTGAGAGGACGCATGTATCCTTGGACTTCCGACGCGTGTCATGCATGCAAAGCCTAATTATAGTCCTCACGGTTTTTGGCGACTGCCAAGTCCCATTCAGAAGCCTTTTTGAGAATCCTGACAAACTTGAAAAACTCTTCGTAAATTCTTCCGCGTTCGTTGCAGCTCCTTGGGGATTAATTCTGCAGAGCATAGCACTGGAAGCAAGTGTGAAACTTGGCAATCGTAGGGTTCCTGACACACGCCAAAACTCAGGGCTACGCCTTCGCTACAACTCAGAAGAATATTCTCTGAGGACGTTGTACATTTTAGTATTGGCTGGGAGTGGAAAAGTTTCCTGCCGTGGTGGTTGCCGTCATCGTGATTGGGCGCGTCCTGGCACCTTCACAGGCTCGCATGGCGGGCTCCTTCAACTAGGAGCCCCTTCGATTATATAGAAAGGTGACATCAAAATCACTGCATGTGCTTCTTCGGCTTCCGCATCTGACGGAAGTATCGTGCGGTTTTCCTGTGAGTCCTCATCAGTCTTCAGGTCTGGGGATCGACACCTCACCCGACCCTGGCGTGAAATCCCCTCGTATCTCCCTCAACAATAGGCAGCAGCCTTCACAAGGACTTTTAAAAGGACCTATGCCTGTTACGAGGGTTCTGATGTGACGATGAAAGGCAGAACCGTGAACTTTTTCACAGGGGAGTCTGGGAGGTATAGCAATACAGCCATTTGAACAGTAGTTGAGAGTGTTTTAGCTTTGCTACAGGAGTGGATGTCTTAAACACGTGGCTGGACTTCACATTCGCGGCAAAGAGCAAGATGGCTGAAGGTGACAAGTTCTTTGCGCAGCCATAATTTCACTGCATTCAGGGATGACGAGTTCAGACTCTTTACATCGAGGTGGAATCACCTGTCCTTTATTGTCTGACTGGCAGGTGACACTGGAGAGAAGAAAGACGTCGTCCGTGTCAATATCGATGGGCGGGAGGTGGACGTCAACAGTCTCACCATACAGGAGACCCTTGACTTGGTGCAGGTATGCAACTCATCCCACATGCGCGGCTACATGGCTGCAACTATTGGATCAAAAATGGGGGACACCGGTATCTGTGCCTGCAAGCAAACTAGAAATGAACAAAAAAAGCCCTGATGCTGCTTCCACATGCAGGCCACAGATGCGGGGCTATCACAGGGGGAAGCAAAGACTCGATTGGAGACCTACGGGCCCAATAGGCTACCACACAAGAAACGCAACCCTGTTCTGCAATATCTTGGGTAAACAATGGTGGTGTTTGCTTGCTGATTGGCCCTCAATCTTGATGTGCATCATGCTGGTCAGTCCTTGCAAAAAGCAAATGACATTGTTAAGTGGTGTTGGGTGCTGCTGCAGGTACATTTGGAATCCCCTCTCATGGGTACGATGGCTAGTTCTCACCCTAAGTATTGACTTTAATAGTTGGTCATAATGCAATGTCTCAAACATGCACTTGTCCCCTCTGTGAATGCTGAATGTGGCATCCATTGCACAGGCCATGGAAGCAGCAGCAATTATGGCAATAGTTCTGCAGGACTATGCTGACTTTGCACTCATCTTGGCTCTCCTCTTCCTGAATGCTACCATCTCTTATGTGGAAGAGGCCAGCGCGGTAAAGTCAGCGTGACCATGCCAAGCTTTTGGGTCCTGAAATACTTGATTCAAGCGTTGGTAGCTGAAAATGAGGCAATGCTTCTGTCGATTTAACTCAACAGCAGAATGTTTGAGGAGGTTCCGGTTGCAGGACAAAGCCATCCAAGCACTGACAGCCGCGCTGGCGCCAAAGGCCAAGGTTCTAAGGGATGGCAAGATCCAGTCCATTGAGGCTGCTGACTTGGTGCCTGGAGATATCGTGGTGGTGCGCTTGGGAGACATTGTGCCAGCTGACATCAAAGTCATTGGCACAGAAGAAGAACATGACCAGCCTCTGCAGGTGCATGACCCCTATCCTTTCTTCATGTCCATCAAATGTTCAATATTGGTGAACAATCTCTCAACATTTGTTCCTTCTTGATGACAGGTGGATCAGGCAGCTCTGACTGGAGAGTCTCTGCCAGTGAAGAAGGGTCCTGGAGACATTGCTTTCGGTGGCTCAACCATCAAGCAGGGAGAGCGGCATGCAGTTGTGTACGCAACAGGTCCCAACACCTTTTTTGGCCGCTCTGCTGCTCTGATCGCTGGCGTCCAGAACGTGCCCAACATCCAGAAGGTTGAAATTGCCCTTATTGCACTGCTCCTGAAAAGCGCTCTCAATCTCCAGTGCACCATGTAGTGCATTGGCATACAGAGTGGCCCTTACATCCAGCATTGTTGCAGATCATGACAAGGATTGGTGCATGCTGCCTCATCACAATCTTTGTCTGGGTCATCATCGAGCTCGCAGTCCAGTTCGGCCACTATCGTCACCATTGCCATATTGGACCAGGTGAGAGCTCCAGCATTCCATGCATGAGGTCCTGCTCTTCTCATCCAGTCACTTGATTCATGCAGGTTTCAGGGATCCCTTGCAGATGGACATGCTTGCCAAACTCCTCTCTGTGCCTGGCATTGCAGAGCGGTGCCCAACGCTCCTGAATGTGCTGGTCATCATTGTGGGTGGCATTCCCATCGCCATGCCCACTGTGCTGTCAGTGACTCTGGCCCTGGGCTCCTACAAATTGGCCTCAGAGGGGGCCATTGTCGCGCGCATGTCAGCTGTTGAGGAAATGGCTGGCACAGACATCTTGTGCTCCGACAAGACCGGTGCACATCTTCTTCTTATGGGGACAGATGGCCAGGAAGGGCAAATGGCTGTGGCTCTGTTGAGTGCACCAGCATGTATTATTGTCCCAATTGTTGTTGGATAGTGTCGGGAGCTTGAAAAACTTCTTCATGGTGAAAAATTGAATAATATTGATTGTTTGGTTGCCTTTTATTTGGCAGGGACTCTGACACTGAATCAGCTTACCATCAACAATGAAGCTATCAACCCTCTGGGTGGCCACGCGCTATATGAGGTCAGATCTCAAAAGCAATTGCCGTGCAGTCACTGCAATTACTTCTGCATGTAGCATCATTGGTATTCTCTGGACGCAGGTACTCAAACTCTCTGCTCTGAGTGCTGACTCGCACAGTGAGGAGCCAATTGATATGGTCATGCGCAGCTGCTACCCAGACAAGGTAGATCATGCCCACCTTCAGTTGTCGTTGCAACACATGCCATCCTTGGAACAAGTGAAAGATGAGGCACATTGCTGCAGGACGCGCTGGAGGAGAACTATGAGCAGATCAAATTCGTGCCCTTCAACCCTGTCGACAAATACACCGTCGCCATTGTTAAGGACAAGAAAACTGGCGCCACCTTCCGCATCATGAAGGGAGCCCCACAGGTCAATAAACAGATCCAGATTGTTCCATGCATTTCTGACCATGTGCATGTTGCTTCAATTCATTCGCAAGACATAAAGTTAAGAGCGTACATCTAGCAAATTCTGTATGCTGCAGGTTGTCCTGCGCCTGGCTGAGAACAGGGGCCAGATCGAGGAAGGTGTCAAGGAGAAGATCAATGAGTTTGCGGGGCGCGGCTTCCGTGCACTTGGCTTGGCAGTGAGTGAGGGTGCCTCCGGCCAGCCCAGGTTTGTGCCTACCCTTCTGCAGGATGGTCCAGCCCACGCTTTCTTCATGTATCTCATGGATGCAGAAATATGAGAATTTGTTGCTGGCTTTCCAGGTGGGAGATGATTGCAGTGCTTCCGATGTATGATTCCCCCCGCCATGACACCAAGCAAACAATTGAGCACTGCCTTGACAAGGGGATCCAGGTGAGCGCTGAGGTGGACAAGCATGGAAGATGCACAGCATGTGCAGTGCATGTCATCATTTTGCATCATTGGCATGAGGACATGCAGCCTCGCGAACCATTGAAATTGTTCCCATTTCCAGGTGAAAATGGTTACTGGTGATCAGCTTCTGATCGGCAAGGAGACTGCAAAGCAGCTGGGCATGGGCACAAACATGTTCACAACCGAGGAGCTGCTGCATGTGAGAGCCCCATCACAGACCCTCTAGCATTCAGCTGCCTTGGCAAATTCTGTCTAACTATCAGCCTGAGCCACTTGTGCAGGGTGACAAGCAAGAAGCAGAGGCATTTGTGGAGGAGGCAGATGGCTTTGCTGAGGTCTTTCCGGAGCACAAGTATGCAATTGTTGAGATGCTGCAGAACCGGCACCATACAGTGGCTATGACTGGTGCAATTCTAAACTCCTCATCACCTGACTGTCCCCACTTGGGTAAAGAATCTGGGTTTTCACAACTGAGGAGTAATGGCCAGCGAACATATCATGCATGTGACAAAAACTGCATCAACACCCCTGGGTTGAGGAGTACACAGGGGAGATGGAGACAAATTAGGCTGTGCAATGTGGTGGACGCAGGCGATGGCGTGAATGATGCGCCTGCGCTTAAGAAAGCGGATGTTGGCATCGCTGTGGCAGGTGAACAGAGCATGTACCCTCCTACATTGCATGCATGCAATGTGGTGCAACAGGTTCTGCATGCATGGGCAGCTATCCCATCGTTCTCTGCAGTCAAGCATGTTGCAGGACCTGCAGGCAATCAGGTGTTCAAATAGAGTGTGTTTTAAGCCTTTGTGGTCCAGCACAACCTGCTAATGGTGATCTCAGGCAATGCAGCATGCAAAACAGGAAGACTCCAAGATTTTCCGTGGTTGCTGACTGGCTGAATGCTGCATGGCAGGTGCTACGGACGCTGCTCGTGGTGCAGCAGACATTGTGCTGACAGAGCCTGGCCTCAGCACGATTGTGACGGCAGTGATTGGCGCGCGCAAGATCTTCCAGCGCATGACCACCTATGCCAAGTACACAGTGGCCATGACCTTCCGCATTTGCTTCACCTTCGGCATCCTCACTACTGTCTACAACTGGTGCTTCCGCGATCCACACTCCTAGGAAGGCCTTTCATTTTCATTAGATTTGTACACAAGACACGTCAATGTTTATTCGTTTGCAAGCATACTGGGATGGGCGCTTGAAACTTCTGGCATCTGTTGCTAAGTGCAGCAAGGTTCAGCAGGAATCTCAGTAAGTTTTCAAGCAAGCAAGGAGGATGTATTGATGAACACATCCAGCGTGCCATATTGCTTGTGAGCAGCATTGCTCAGTACAGGCTCTGGCCAACAGGTACTTTCCCACGCTGCTGATTGTGCTGATGGCCGTCTTCAATGATGGTGCAATGATCGCCCTTTCCAAGGACAGAGTCACTCCGAGCCGCACTCCCAACCGCTGGAACTTGCCAGTCATCTTTGGCCAGGGTGACCAATGCTCCTCCATCACAATTGTATTGACAGCACGGGGTGCTCTGTTGCTTGAGCTGTTTGCTAAGCAAAGCCTGAATTTTAAAGATGAGGCAACTGGCCGGTCCTCATACCTGCGTGACCCCCTTTTGCACTGCTGAAAGAATTGGCAAGTAGGTCTGCGCTGCTGTGCACAGGCATCTTCTATGGGCTGTACCTGACCTTCACCACATGGCTGCTCTACTTCATCGCCACCAAAACACACTTCTTCTCCCACTCAATCAAGATGTTCAGCCTGAACGATCTGAGCCACACCTTGGACAGCTTCTGCCTGCGCGAAATTGCCGCTGCAGGCCTGGATCCCCTGGCATCGGCATGCACAGCTGGGCCGCAGTATCAAACAGCCATCACTAAGGCCTTCCATGGGGACTGTGAGTGCTTCAGGATCTTGACAAAGTTCTGCTAATAATCCACAGCTCAGGTGCTTTAATGTGTACGGTATAGGAAGCTCACGGCACTGATGTTTTCCTCATACTGCAGGTGCAAGCGTCAATGTGCTGGATCAGTGTCGGTGGGAACAGTACTTTGTCCGCAACTCCATGACTCGCGCCCTCATCTACAACTATGTGCGCTTTTCTGCTCTCCCACACCGCGACCTTGCTTCAAACATGTGGTCCCAGATGTGCTCCCCTACAAACCATGCCAGTCATGTTTCCAGTGGAATTATTTTCAGCTGACTCAGCTGGACCAGAACACAGCTCAGTGTCGTGTCATACATATAAGGCAGCGGCCTCAGCTGAGGTGAGCATCGGCTCCAACACCTACTTCAGCGCTGCCATCTTACAAGGTGCATTTCTTCATGCGCAGGTGTCCATCAGCGGCCAGGCGCTGGTGTTTGTGGTGCGCACATCGGGCTACTCCTTGTTCTCCCGTGCAGGCCTCTACACCTATCTCGCCTTCTTTGGCGCTCAGGCAAGATCTGCTCCACCATCACAAGCTGCCAAAGCATTCTGTCTGATTTCAGTCGTGCAGCACCTCTGCCATGGGATGTTAAGAGCTCAACCGCAATTTGATTGCCAGCTCTGCAATGCATGAGCATGAACACCCTGTTTGGTGAAAATTATTCTTCAGAAAGGGATGTGCTGTGCAGATTGCCTCCACACTGATTGCCATCTTTGGCTTTGGTGGCTACCCCTGGTCCAGCAGCCGAGTGAATGGCTGCCGCTTCTGCATGCTCTCCACCGGTGGCAACCCTCCCTTCTTTGAGCACAGGGCGCCTGTCGCCCACACAGAGTCTGGCTCCACCGACTCCACCATTGGTTGCACGTGAGTCTTTCACATTGACATGCTGCACTGATTTCCTCGGTGCACCCAGCTTACTGGCAGGACACATGCCTATGTCGCTCTATACCGCGTTACAACCGAATGTTCCGGGGCATAATACACATGTGCGCAGCATCTTTTGAGCCATATTTCCTACTGCAGCTGTTCGGTCAACAGTGCTTGCATGCTCAAAATGAATATGCACCTCTTGAGGCTTCAAGTCAGTCAGGCTCACACTTGTGACAATGCAGGTACTACGTCATTGTGGCATGGATCTGGGCCATGCTGTTTTACCTGGGACTGGACCCCTTGAAGTGGGCTCTGATGTGGATCTTCAACGAAGAAGGCTTCCGCGACAGGAGCCAGTTCTTCAAGAATCGCCGCAGGGTAAGTAGCACTCACCCACAACTGCATAGCTTTTACTGATGGTGAAAAGAAACGCAAATCATCTGAGCGCAACCTGCTGCATGGCCACTTGCAGAATGCAATCTTGATGCAGTGTAGAAAGTGGAGACTGGTGTCAGTCCTGCCCATCCTAGCTCGGCTAAACTTCACTCGTTCTGCACAGAACAACTATGCTGTACTGCACGATCAAGAATTGTTTGTGTTCATGCAAGGTCTGACCTTTGGTGGCTTGCCTGTAATGCAGGCGCCCGCGTCAGAGGTGAGCAAGGAAGAGGCCATGGCGACCATGACAGAACAGAGCCATGTCGTGCCACCCACCTACCAGAACGCTCTGGGCCGCGCCAGCATCAGCCCAGCCACAGAGGTGCAGATGGCGCGTGCCAGCGTGGTATGTGCCCCCTTCATGCTTGCAACAGATCAGGACGATCAAGAAGCCTGCCTTCTTGTCTGTCCTTTTGCAATTCATCAACAGATCGTTCCTGAGTTCTCATACAATGCCACCAATGTCTTGGCAACAAAAGCACAGCTCGATGCACTGACAATGCGTGCCCTTTTCGCGTCCTTCTGCACTTTGGTCATTCTTCAGAGATCATCAAACCAAGATTGATTGTCTTCAGTCATCAATTCGGATACAGGAGCTCTTTCCCCACTAGCCACCCTTGCACCAGAACAGAGTGCCTGAACAGGATGCAGCAATTCGAACACTGATGACTCCTGCGTGGCAGGTCCTGGTGGACGAGCATGGGCGGCCGCTGCCACGCCCTGCAGCCATGGAGAAGGTCTCTTCCCCCAGGCAGAGCCCGATTGGCTCAGCAGTCCAGCGCCTGCGGCGTGTCTCCATGGAGATGGCATCCAAGGGACCCTGAATACAGCTTGATCCTACCCTCTATGTCTGCCTCCTCATGCAATGCATCTAAAAACTTTGAGGCTGATGTGCAAATTTGCACAGAAGTTCCTGTGATACACCCAAGCTTTTTAGAGGCAAGACCAGCCCCTATTCGGGCACGTGGCTGCTAATACGCGTTGTCTAGATTCTGGTCCCCATCACCACAGATTACTATGTGGGTTTCAACAGGTGCATGTGATGCTGTTCACTTGCTGCTAGGGTAAAATAGTCCTTTATGAACACTGAGTTTGTGTTATAGGTGCGAGTTTAGAGTAGAGTGTGCGCTCAGGCTCCCTTGCCAACATTGAGTGTCACATATGGCTGGACTAGTAGGGGTGTGTGTGTGTATATTGTGCAGTTCTAGTGATGTACATCATGCAAAATGCTTTGTTAGACACTGCAACATTGCCTGTCTTGTATTCTACAGCCCCCCAAAAAAAATGCAAACAGCTGCCTGACAACTCCTCAAATCTTACTTCCATAATCCTTCTCTATACATCTAGTGAGGACCAGAACGACAAAAATCCCTCTGTTCCAATTGAGACCTATCAGAAGATTGTGACAAGGCTACACAGACTCGGACACTGCCAACTACGTCAGGAAGCTTTCTCGTCCAACATGGCTTTGAGAAAGATCACCGTGCAGTCATCAATATAAGACCGCCCAAAGGGCAGGAGTCCTTGCAAGTGCGCGCAGTGGCCTCCATGCCTGGTCACTAACAAGACTGTACGCTGATTCTTCCTGCACTCCTCTATTGGCAGGTCCCTGCAGGTAAAGAATGTGAGGTTGAAGGCCGCTTTGCAAATTTTCAAAACTGACATCCATTGATGATCCAGCAAAGTTGCCTCATTACTTCCCTTGCCAATGATATACAGAGGTGCAGACAAAATTACAGCACCTGACAAATGGGTCATCTGTTGACACTATGAAAAGGCAAGGCGTCCGGATATGTTGAATGTACTGGAAACTGCTGGCATCTCTGTAGTACTCGTCCACTTCATGGTAGCCCAATACCTGCACTCACAGCAACTGTGTCGCCAAGGCCTTGTCTACGCTTGATGAACAAATGCAGAAGACTCCACGACACTAGGTGACAGCAACATTTGCAGCGGTACCTTGCACGTTAGAGTCTGATCCACAGCTACCATGGTTGTGCTTTTGAAGAATGCCTTCTTGTCGAACGCCCCTATCCTGCTGAGCATCTTCTCATGCCTCCTGACATACAGCATCCACCTGTGCCAAAAGACGCCTAGAAGATTGATTTTTTAAAGAGGGCTGCTATAATGGAAGTCCTTGGAAGTGCTGCCATGTCCAAGCCTCGTTGCAGCAGTTCAGATGCAATGGGACGTGTGCCTCCTGATGTGTAATACTGTCAATGGCTCAAATCAGAACAAGGTGCTAGGCTCTCCATCCTGGATTATCCAGGGATGAAGAGCCACAATTCTTAATCCACAACTCTGTAGTGTTGCAGGTCGTGCAGCGAACCTGAACACAACAGCACTCTGTATCCAGTACACTGGATCAAGCCAGGATGCCGATGCTAGACGCTTCCAGGCTGCCCCAATGTCAAACAGGCTGCTCAAAGCTACTGCTGCCACAGGTTTTGTTCCTGCACCATCCGTGGAACAGAGAAGCATCAATCAAGCACGAGCAGGGGGCGATCTTCATCTTCTTCAAATGTGAATGCACTCCTGGTGGACAGTTACCCCCAGCAGCGAATGCCAATGCAGCAAATGCAAACATCATCAGTCAATCCCATCCCATCCTGGACACTGATCTTCACATAGAAGGATGCAGTCAGGCAAGTTCAGGCGACAGACCTGCTGACTGCAGGGATCCAGACTCGATGTCGGCCAGGTACTTTGTCACAAGCATGGCGCCCAAGGAGAACCCAGCCAGTAGGAGGGGCGCCTCGGGGAAGATGCGCTGTATGTGGAGCACAGCAGCATGTATGTCTGAAGTGTCCACAGCACTGTAGACCATAGGTGCCTCGAGAGGCAGGTCGCCACAGCCCCTGCACGATTGCCCGTCAGAAGACACCAATTATCAAAGCAGTGGGAAAAGTCTGTGAGTATTGGCACCGTGATCTGACCTTTACGCGTACCTGTAAGTCATGGCCACTGGCCGCCAGCCTTCTGAAAACGCTGCACAGAGGCATGTTGCGTAGCCGGCTTGGCTGCTACCTGGTACCCATTGTCAAGCCCTCAGTGACTGCGATATCATTTCAGGACACTGATCAGATCTGCGGCAGGAAGGGATGCCGTTCAACACACCGGTGATTCCATGCATGACAAGTAGCACTGGGGCTTTTGGAGGCAGGCGCTTTGTGCAGTCCTGCCATTTGTACCAGTCCAATCCCACCAAGCCTCCATCTTTCAGCCTCACCAGCATGCGGTGATACTGCACGTTGGGTGCCCTCCGTACGTCTGCACTCCGCTTCACTCTTGCACTCACTACATGAACTCTGCAAACTGGCATGCACTCCAAGACAGCACAAAAGGGAGACGAGTTAACTTACAGGCGAAAAAGGACTGTAGAGATGAGCCTAAAAGTGGCGTTGGCCAGTACTTCCTTGACAGTAGATCTTTCGTTAGTTCGCCGATGATTCCATTGGCGCAGTACAGACTGGGCACCCTGCAGTGGGTTTGCTCAGAGTTTGTTGTCAGCACAGCATCCAATCTGCATGTTGCATGTTTCCTGCGTGAGTACGTTTAAACTACCAGGGATGCCTACCTTGCACCCAGAATATAATCTGACAATTCCAACACGCACTGAGTGTCCCACTCCAGGCACCATCGAATCCAGGAGAGTACCCGTGAAACGAGGCTGCATGGTGCCGGTCTGCAATCCATCCCCCTTGCATTTCAAGTCATCACATCACAAGTGGCATAATTATTACGGGAACTTGGCAAACTGTTGACAAAGGTTGTTCTGGTCGACATGTCAGATAATACCCAACGTCGAAATTGCATTGTTGGAGAGGACGAGTCTCGCATTGGCAATATCTCACATCAAATAATATTTGCAGAGCCAGTGCGATGCAGATTGCAGCCCCTACGGACCTGGGCCCGGCGGACTTTTCCCGAGACAATGCTTCGTCATCGCACGTGATCACATTGACACGTTCGCAGAACATTGGAAAGAGACTTTTGGCAGTGAAACGACTTCTCTAAAAGCAAGACGTGAGGATACTGAATTTTCCTTCGCAATCCGTGGATTTACAACGTTGTTGCGCTAAAGGCCTGGAGACAGCGGTTGATTATCTAGTCTTCACCTAAATGAATCGTACAGCTGATTTCAATGAACAAACTCCTTTGTAGGCTTCACTTATCTCGTTGAATTAGAACAGAATCGCTCTGATGCAGGATTCAGCTGCTATCATAAGTGGTGGGCTGAATGGTGAACTCTCAGGAAGGGCACTTGACACCAAGCCGTGCTTCTCAGAGCGTTCTGAAAATCGATCGGATGCGTTATCTGCGCAGAGCTCCACAACTCTTACAAATGCAGAGTCTGCCAGGATTACAACAGCAGCATATGCAGACTGTTCATCGCCACCTTCCCACAGCAGCACAGAACAGACAAGAGGTCTGGATGGGATCAACGCCAAGGAAACGACACGTTTATCAACCTGTGAAGCAGCCATCTTAGAGACCACACATACTAAACAGAGCCCAACAGGTGCTCAGGCAGCACAGTTGTCTGAGGACAGCAGCAAAACACTTGACGTTCACTCAAATCATGAACCTTTAGCAAAGAAATTGTTGGATGCAGACCTCACAGTATCATTCATGAGGGTAAGTGTGCTCATTCTTCACTGTCTGCATATGCATATTCGAAGAAAGTCTCTGCATGCAGACAATGCAACAGCAGAAGGATCTCATTATCATCTTTTGTAAATTTGATCTGACCACCCATAGTGTGGCAATTGCAGCCAGGGAGCTCAGCACGGAGCGACTCCTCTCAGCTGCAGCAGTCACCATTTGGGGGAGTGCCAGCCAAGGAAGAAGAGGGCTGGTGGAACCATGATGGGCGGCGGCAGGCGAATCTGGTTTCATCTTCTGCAGAGCAGGATGGCTCCAGAGTGATGTCAGATGAGGAAGTGGAGGAGGCGGAGGCGTCAGATGCATTCCCAGCCCTGGGTTACCCGAGGAACCTTGCCTCTGTGGGTGTGGGCTCTTTATGCTCAGGTGTGCGCTGTCATCACATGTGAAGCTGCGGCCCACAATGTTCCTGGGCTTTGACATGCTCTGACGAGTGAGAGCGGGACATGCAAAGCGCACAGAGCACAGCATGGCCTTGGCCGCGCGCAATGCTGGTGTCATGTACCAAGAGGACAGTGTTTGCTGGCAGGTGATTTCTCGGATGACATGAGGAGGATGGGCGCGACGGGGTCTGATTGGTCTGACTGGGACGCACACTTACCAGCATCTCCCACTGCGTCGAATCCTGTGTGTTCCATGGGAAGTAGCCTGAACAGGACGCTTTCCACGCAGACCTCCAACAAATTTGAAGTGGCAGAAGGTAATGCCCATGCTCTGCTATGCTCTGCTGCCTGTGCTTATCACAATGCGCACGCTTGTGGTAACAACAGAGTTCTGGAAGCATGGTATGGTGCCCAGCTGAAGAGGTCCATCACCGCAAAATCTCACAGTACAGCTGGAATTTTTGGGGCATGCAGTGGCGAGCACATTTGTGCATCGTCACTTCCACACTTATTTTTTATTAACTTAGCCCATGGCGGTTGCCAATGTAGGCGAGGATGAGGAGCTTAAACAGACAATGTGGGTGGTGGAGCATTTGCAAGAGGAGCTCATTGCGGCAGACAACGCGCGCATGGCTGCGGATGAACAAGTGCAAGCTCGCTCTCACATCGTCCAGGAGCTCCAGGTTGGTGCACGGTTTTTGCTGGTTCTTGCACCCTTTTGCATGGAGACGACAAGCAACAGGTGTTAGAGTGATCTTCAGGTGCTAGCTTCTTGCTTGTTGTCTGTTAAATATAACCTCCATTGTTACAGCAGCTGGAATGTGCCATGTGCTGATTTTGAGATATATCGTTCATGAAGTCTGTGTGCATGGGGCGCTGCAGCTGGAGATACAGGACCGGGTGGGCATCCTGGCGGACCTGAAGGAGCAGATCGAGGAGAAGCACAGGCAGCTTGAGAAGCAGCTGCTGCAGCAGCTAGATGTACAAGAACTCCTCAGGTACACCAGCACTGCCCCACTTGGTACATTGTGCTGTCATCCTCCCTCACCCAAACCTCTGACATGTTGGCAGAGAAGGCCCCAGGGGAGGTTGCGAATTGCAAGGCAAACAGTTGACATCAAAATATGAGGTGTTGTATTTGCAACCCATGGAGTACTCAGGCAGATTTGGAAGATACTGGTGTGCCACACAAGTGTTGGAGGAATGGCACAGTAGTGTGAAGCATGGGCGGGATGCCATGCAGATGTTGCTGGACGTGTCTGCTTTGTGAGGGACTGGAAAATGCGTAGTAATAATACCTGGATTGCTAGCAAGAATGCGCCGTGTGCGCCAGGGAGCGGGAGGAAGAAATACGGGCGACGGTGGCCGAAACGGGCATCATCAACCAGACCATTGCAGAGAAGGACGAGGAGATGGCGGAGCTCAAGGAGCAGGCCGCTCAGCAGAAGCTTGCTCAGCAGAGCCAGGCCGCAGCTTCCAGCAGTGCTGATGCCTCAAAGGGCAAGGCGGCTGGTAATGCAGGGGACTCACCGCGCTCCAATATGTCCTCACCCTGGGCCACTGATGTGCGGCTGTCACTCCTCTACTCTGCTCACCCATTGTCGATCGTAGAATCACCTTGCCATGCAGTGTCTCTGCACTCGTTCTGCCTTTTTTATATACTTTACCCTGAGTACAAATAGATGAGGAAGTGGGCTTCAGTACTGAGGACATCCAGATGCGCACTTGCTGTCTGACACTGGACTTGTGACCAGGTGAGCGAGTCAGAGGACGATGAGGAGTCTGGTGCAAGCTCTCCAAGCAAGACAACTCCACTGTCGCGCCTGACACCCCCATCCAGGCCTGGCAGTGCCCAGAAAGCAGCCGCCCCTGCAGCACCTGAGGCTGCCGGCTTTGGTGAGCTCGCAGAATCCTTCATCAATCAGCTTCATGGCGGCACATTCATGACTAATACGAAGGAGTTGTAAAACTTCACTGACAGCACTGGCTCACAGGACCTGATAGCATGTTCAACACCTGTATGACCTCGGCGTCTGGTGTATTGCAGGACCAACATGGTTGCGAGGAGTTCTGGGGACAGCAAAGAAGACAGAGAAGCAGCCAGAAAAGGGAGGGGAAGTGGCCGCAGGACTTGCCAATGGCAAAGAGAAATGTGACAAGGATGCACCTGTGGTTAGTGCGTTGCCAAGCGCAGCACTTGAAAGTCCTACGGCGTCGTGAGTTAATTTGGGAATTGCGCTGTCGACCTCAAAGGTGTTGGGACAGTCGCATGTTATCGTAAGTTTTATTTTAGCAGACAAAGCCAAGTCAGACTATTGTCACGTCACAATGAATTTGGGGGGTGGGGGTTGAAGGGTTTATCTGCAAAGCAGTGCGGTTTGCACCAGATTTGATAGACATCAAATTTTCCCTTGCTTGCTTATAAGCTCAAGCTTGTTTTCCCTTGCAATTGCTGAAGCTACAAATGACTGTTCAACGAAGTTCGCAATGCTATCTGATCAAAGTTGTCTTTACCAGAAGGATAGTATGCCTGATATTCTTGGAATATGATGTGCACAACATTCATGCACCATTAAAACGTTCGGCATCCTGTTCGGGGAAGTGGTCCTCACCTCGGGAAGCTGCCTGAGAGCTGGAAGCTGCATAACCTGGTTATCTCAGAGCATATGAGCTTGACGGAGTGGTCGGTTTTGTTGACCCATATTTTCTACAGCAGCAGTCAGTTAACATGTCTTATTCGATTGCGAGCCGCAAATCTCGAGCCGACGGTAGGTGCTTCTAGGACTGATGGCCGATGGTCGGGTGGTTGGCACAGTCTCTGCTGATGGTCTCCGTAAATTTCTCAGGCAAGTCTACTTACTGTCTTGGGTTGAGTCTGACCGATTGGTCACAAGTCAAGATGCAGGAGGTGATAGTGCTAAAGAATGCAAAGTTTGTATGGACAGCCATCACCTTTCTGTTCACTGCTCACTGTGTGCTTCAAACATCTTTCTGTTGGTATTGACAGGACTGAGGAGGGTAAAGAATGGCTGACCTCTATCCTTCAGAAGCACCAGGAACTAAGGGGTGCGTTGAGCTAACGTCCTCTACTTGCCTTGATGAGTTGACACTTTCCAAGGCATACTGTAGCTTGAAAGAGACTGCAATGTGCATGCATCAATTGTCGTCGTATTGATGCATTCTTTACTAGCTAATGCAGGTGCTGTGGGAGAGAAGGTGCAGGAATTTGGAGATGCCGCCATCGACAGAATAGTGGCTGCTGTGCGCGACACCCCGCTCACCCTTGATGCAGCAAAGGCGGAGTGGATTGCCAATCAGCTGCTGGAAGCTGGCGAGCACGGCATTCTGCTCCCTGTGAATGTGGTCCTGGATGCATATGTCCGCGGGAAGTCCAGGCGAGTCAGCAGAGGCCCACCATTACTTGCTCCCCCAACCGAGCTCTACGCCCTCACTGATTGCCTTTACAGACGTCTTCCACCGACAAAACGTCTCGGAAGTGGCCCCAATGTCTAATCAGCTACATGTCAGTCAGTCAGTTAGTCAATTACAAGTGCTAGGAAAACCAATTCACATGGAGTGTGAGCTGCACAGTGCACATGCAGGTATTACTTGCGCAAGCATGGCCTCCGCTCAATGGCTGCTGTGGCTGGAGCCTGCGCCGCCGTCCACCTCGTGAAGCTGGGCCTAAAACGTGCGACGCGCAACATCAAGTATGTCGGTCCTACCGTGGACTTTGTTGTGGATGTGGCCCTGCCAACCAGTGTGCTGGGGCCTCTCTTGATGGCGCGGCTCATGCTGTAGGATTCTATTGTTGCTGCTCAGTTTTCCATTTTGTTTCGGTCAGGTCAGCTGTAGATGCAAGCACCCGAGATATTGACACAAGTGGGTCCTACTCACGAATGCAGAGTTGCACCGCAGCAGTCAAAAGCTCCTTCTGAACGCATGCCATGCAGTGCCCTTCCTTGTGAGCTCACCAGTAATGTTCAAGTGTTATTGTGTGGTGATAGATCGTTTGCGAAGTGAAACTAGCCATGGCCTGGCCCAAAAATTTGTACTTCTGCAGATTGTGCTATGCTCTCACAGCTAGATCATTTGCTTTAGATGCAACAATCTGGACAAATGGTGCAGTCTTGGCCGTGACTGCCGCTGCTGCCATACCAGCAGCCAGTGTAGTGTTCTTCAACCAGGCATCGCCCTGATTCATGCGCATGAAACAATCCACCCATGTTTTCTGGTGCTGAATGTGTCCGTGAGGCCAGAGCATTATGTGGATTGTTGTGTCTTCTTGTTCGAGTTGACACAACATACGTCTGCCATTCTCAGTTAATTAAGATGAAGGGTGCTGCGGTAAGAAGCTTCTTCTGGCCAGAATTCTTAAGATTTATCGAGATTGCTTTCTTCTGGCCAAAGATATTGCCGGCTCTGAAGCAGGAGTGTGTAAGGTTGCAGCCCTGCAGTGCGGGTCGTCACAAGCCCTTCAGCCTTGCGGCACATGCGCCAGATCTGGCAGAGTCATTCCGCAACTAGCTACTTGTAGTAAAGCTGCCTGATACCATCCATCATGACCTGCATGTACAAAGCTGTAGTCACGCTTGCAGCCAGCCTCAGATGCTTCACGAAGGTGCTGCAGAGGGCTGTGCGTTCTGTGACTCGGCAACAGCAGAGCATTGATATGGCGTACATCTCTTCCAGATAAAGCCGTTGCTGCCATGCATGTGTGTCGTGGCGGCCGTGGCCCATGTGCTGCCATGGGCAGCACATGGGTGAATTAAATGGGTAACTAGTGTCAATGGCAGGTTAGAAGTTGTGAACTTGCGTGGATCAATTGACTCACAGTGTTATAATCACTTGGAGGCTGATGAGGCCCTTGGGCTGGCGCGCGCCGCGGCGAGCCTTTTGTAATTTAAAGCGAGACAGCCAGCAGCGCTCTTGCACTTGTGCACATTCACCATGTTCAGCACGCACGCTTGGACCTTTCTAGCATACCTATCGCCAATGATGCTAGCGATTCATAGCTTGGGAAAAGGGGAGGTTGACGGCTTCCTGGTGCCCTGCAGCTTCGTCAGCATGGGCAGCTGCTGACTAGACATTCCTCTGGTCTTGGACTTGGGGACGTTGCTCAATATTAGAAAGGGGGGAAATCTGGAATTTCCTGGAATGTAGGAGCTTCAGTGGATCTACAATGAGCTTGCTTACAAGCACGATGCGCAGTGCCCTTGCGAGAAGGGGTTTTGCATTTTCTCTCAGGAGTGTTCGCCTCTTTGGCAATAGCGGAAGCCTGCATTTGACATTAGAGCCCCTTGAAAAAGAAAATGAAGGAATATTTCAGATGACGCTGACAAGGCACGAAGCAAGAAATGCCATTGGTGAGTTGCTGTTCCCAAGGATTGGCAGTGGCATGTGGTGATGCCGAGCCTCACACTGGTTTTTCAGTCAAGTTCACCGATATATGCTGTCGAAAGATTCATTTTGCCGCATTGCAAGAAACTTTAACGTTATAGGCCAAAGTGTTGCAGGGAGGCAACTGCTCCGCGAACTTTGGGAGGCCATCAACATGGTGAAGCTGGAGCGCACAACACGCTGCGTTGTTGTCCGAAGTGCAGTTACCAATGTCTTCTGTGCTGGTGCAGATCTGAAGGTAAATCCTTGATGCATCCAGGATTCCCTCTCACGGCAGGAATAACTCTCAGTCTGGACACTGACGCAACATCTGCAAATGCCTGTTCTCAGTCTGAACACTCATGCAGCCATTTTGAATCACCATCCACAGCACACTCTTTGTTTCCTATCAGGAACGTGCTACGATGACCCAACAGGAGACTTCAGAGTTTGTCACAAACCTCCGAGGCGCCTTCAGTGCTGTGGAGGTGCGCCTGCTCCTTGAGCAGCACTTCTTCAGTCCATGGCTGGGCCGCCCTTTCACTGCTGCAGGCTAGTCAATAGCCGCATCTGAAGTACTTCCCTGCACAGGCCCTGCCGATGCCAACCATTGCCATTGTCAACGGGTATGCCATGGGTGGGGGAGCTGAGCTGGCATTGGCATGCGACTTCCGCGTGTGTGGTGTGTCCCACTTACACCCCTGCTACTGAGCTTGGCATCTTCCAAGACTGCAGCATATTTGTAGGAGGCTTTGATAGCGCAGCGCAATTTGTGCAGGTGCCGCAGCGCAATTCGCCTTCCCGGAGACCAGATTGGGGATCATCCCAGGGTGAGCACAAGATTCGCTGCAATTCAAGTTTCCATTCAGATTAAGAGGGTGTCCCTGTCGAAGCAGAGAATCAGCACTTGGTCCTATACGGAAGGCATCTGTCTCATGAGAGCAGGGCTGGGGGGACACAGCTGCTGCCAAGAATTGTGGGCAGGACAAAGGCGAAGGAGCTGATCTTCACTGGGCGCAGAGTCAATGCTGATGAGGCAGCCCACATGGGTGGGGGCACCACTGTTGAGCAGCATTCTGATCATCTTCCACATTGCATGCTCACTGCGTTACGTTCCAACCCCTTCAAATTCCCACAATTGAAATGCATGTGTGTTGGTCTGATGATGTCGGCTGCGTATTCTTGCAGGGCTTGCGGATTATACTGTGGCTGATGGGGATGATGCGGAGGCCAGAGGGCTGCAGCTAGCAAGGGACATCGCCCAGGTAATGCCATAATTTGCATTGATATCTCTCAACAAGTTCCGAGCGTTTCAAAGGGAGTGCAGCAATGTCTTGAGGCTTCAAATATGTACATAACTGGCTGCAGGGTGGGCCTATAGCTCTGCGGATGGCCAAATCAGCCATCAATCGAGGCATTGAAGTTGACCTGCAGACCGGCTATGCTCTGGAGAATTCCTACTACGCACAGGTGTGCCTGCAGATTCTGCTGGATGTGCATTGCACTTCCTGTGGAGGTCTTTGTGCTGCTTAAAGAATTCTTGCATATCTGTGTCTTGGAATCACAAGCCACTAAGAAGGGTCATCAGAGGGTCGGTGGTGCAGGTCATCCCTACCAATGACCGCTTGGAGGGCCTCAGAGCATTTGCAGAGAAGCGACAGCCCGTGTTTACAGGCACGTGAACGGAGGCAGTCAGAATTCCTAAAGCACAGAGACCAGCTTGCTTCCAGGCTTGTCTGGTGCTTGTAAGTTTGTGACATTAGAGAGGTACCCTTTGTTACA
The DNA here is from genome assembly GCA_020887355.1 of Coccomyxa sp. Obi. Classification (NCBI taxonomy): domain Eukaryota; kingdom Viridiplantae; phylum Chlorophyta; class Trebouxiophyceae; family Coccomyxaceae; genus Coccomyxa; species Coccomyxa sp. Obi. The sequence goes on from AP025001.1 coordinate 990,609, forward strand.
GGGGACGTCAACGCAGTGCTTTGACAATGTTGCACAGCGCTTTTGCAACTTTACTCTGCAGAGTCAGAGAATTTGAAGGATGTGCAGATGACTCTTTGTGGATTGTCTGACCCTGCAAATGGTCGAATGTTCTTTCATGAAAGGCTGTCGTTGAGCAATTTGAAAAACGGGTGGACAACGAGAATCAAAAATAATTGAAAATTGCAAGATGCGAAAAGCATCTAACACTGCAATTATCCTACAAATGTGAACTTCTGCCCACCGTGAAGCTCTAATAAAGAGGTCCATGATCACTTCTTGCACTGCATGCTGTTCTCTCGTGCCTGATCAGTATAAGAAATGGGACAGCGACAGCTTACGTTTACCAGCACAAGGAAGTTTTCGATATCTCAAGCAGTCATATATTCATAGCAACGGGCGATTGAGGCGTGGTAAATTGCAATTTTCAGTCAGATCAGCATGGCGTGATGTGGTTGATCCGACCTCAGGGAGGACGTACTACTGGTATGTTATTGCTCCTATGTTAAATATCTGATTATTCTGAAGATGGACATTTGATACGATTCCAATGTATGCAGGAACACCGAGACAAACGAGACCACGTGGGAGAAGCCTTCAGAAATTGCGGTTGATCTGGAGCCTCTCAGGTGCACAAATTCTGAATAGACAATATCATCTCTATCCTTGATACAGCTCATATCTCTGTCCGATTTGCCCCCCAAGCAAGATGCACCACATGTAGGAAGGCATGCAAGCAGGATGTTGCCCTTGTCCTTGGTGTGCAGGCTTGATGCTAGCCCCACAACTACAGCAAATGCAGCCGTGCCAAATGCACAGATCCTGGACAACCTCAAGGAGGCCTACAACGCAGACACATCTGGCATGACCTTCTGGGAGATCGCGAGGTCTCACAGGAGTGACGGTGTCTTTGACGAGGGCTTCACAGAATTTTTGAATGATCAGATTGAGACTGCTCCTGATGAGGACAACAGGTGTGTCTCTGGCCCAGTTATCTTTGTCTTGACCTATGCGCGCCAGCCATCAAACAACCTGTTGATGCAGATGAGACGGCTACAGCAAACTCAGTGCTTTTACATGCGCATGCGCAGGGAGTTGCTGCAGAAAGTGCAGGCCAGGCTATCCAACCCATTGCTTCGGCAAGCAGCACCTTTTGAGTTTTAGGTCTAAATTTAGAAAGATAAAGTCATGCTGAAGCTGCTCAGACGTGTGACAAATGCTATGGTATAGAATTTACCATTCACCATGTAATTTTCACAAACAAAAAACCATCATCCGCCAAGATATTGGCACTCGAGCGGTATGAACAAGTTTTCAGTTCCTCTGTCTAGACAAGATCCTCCCATATCGTTTCTTTCAAAGCTGAAGTCAAGGTAAACTTGTACACCTGAACTCTCATACTGATACATGATTCTACACGAATTTCACAGCAAGTGAACCGCAATTCATGGCAGCCTTGACAGCACACGCCAGCGTAAGGATTCCACCGCCACTCCACAAGCCGCAGCTGCGCTGGATCGATGGCATGGAGCCATCCAGCTGCTGTTCTGAAAGGTCTTAATGGCATTCACATGCATAATCATAGTTCTGTGACTGCTGTGGAGTGCTGGGCAGGTGCGATAACAGCCACTACAGCGCCGTCGGCGACCTGCTCGCTCGGCAGCACTGCAATGGAATGAAGGCAGTTTGCCTGCAGGTACGCGCTACCAGCAGCAGTCTCCTTTGATGAAGGGAAAGAACTCCAACATTGCTCCATTTAGAGTCAGACCTCCCTGGCTGTTGCGTCGCCTGCTGCGAGGGCGCGGTGACGGCCAGGACGGCGCCCCATTGCTGAAGGGAGGAACCCTGACTTTTGCTCCATCTACAATCACATCTGCCCGGCTGCCGCGGCCTGCGAAGACGCACTGAAGGGAGGAACTCTGGTTTCGCTCCATCTACGACCATATCTCCCCAGCTGCTGCGGCCTGCTGCCGCGAGGGCGCGATGACAGCCAGTCACCTTTGCTGAAGGGAGGAACTCTTGACCTGTGCTCCACCTACAATCCCCGGCTCCTGCGCGGGCGCTATGACAGCCAGGACAGCGCCCCTTCGCTGAAGGGAGAAACTAGATATTCCGCGTCACATCTCCCCGGCTGCTGCGGCCTGCTGCGCGGGCACGATGACGGCCAGGACGGCGCCGTCGATGACTTGCGCGCCCGGCAGCGCAGATAAATCAGTGACAATGCCGGGGCGCGGCGCGCGCACGGTGTGCTCCATTTTCATGGCCTCCAGCACCACCAGCGCCGCGCCCTCCTCCATCTCATCCCCATCCGCCACCAGCACCTGCCGGCAGGAGTTCACCCTCGAACACTTCGCTCTGTACCACCCAACTAGGGATTTATTCGGGTGTAAAACCCTGAATCCACTATTGCATTCAGGATGAAAAAAGTACCGTGGAGGCCCCTTTAACCCTAAATCCTAACCCCCAAACACTACTACCCTTGCTGAAGTGTTTGAGACGCCAGAGATCAGTGTTGCTGAAGATGAACCACAAATCCTGGATTGGAACCTCTTGGTAACAGGGGAATTGTGCAAGTGCAGACCAGCGAGGGAGAACTCCTTGCTTGGACAGCCGATGAACTGTTATCAGTTAATTTAACAACTGCATCATCATCAGCAAAAGCGAATGGCATCTAAACCCTTCCACCCCAAACTGCAAATGGTGACAACTGCAGACAGCAGCACATGACCTGTGTAAAGCATGTTGAGGCCAAAAGAGGAGGCTGCAAGAGAAATGATGGCATGGTGACCTTGATGATTTTGCCGGGCATTGGGGATGTGACGAGGCCAGCCGATGACTGGATGGCTCCTGACCTTGCCCACTTCCTGGGCACCGGTTTGCTGAATGCATACGCCTCCCCTTCCATCCAGATTGTCAACACCTGGCAGAGTAAGCAGACAATATGATCACCAAGGTGATTGCCACTGCCCTCGCAAAAGCTCCAGCAGACACAATGGTGGAGCTCTTATGGATGCACAATGTTTTGAGACATTCGTATCCCCAAACTTATGAAGAAGAAACAGCGCTAGCTCGTGGTCAAAACACATATGGCAAGAGCGCAATCTGCCAATAGTTCTGCGAACAGTTCTGCCGACAGTCATGCTACAGATCTGCCAACAGTTCTGCCAACAGTTCTGCCCAACAGTCATGCCAACAATTCTGCCAACGGTCATGCCAACAGTTCTGCCAAGACTTCTGCCAACAGTCATGCCAGCAGTTCTGCCGAGACTTCTGCCAAGACTTCTGCCAAGACTTCTGCCAACAGTCATGCCAAGACTTCTGCCAGCAGTTCTGCCACCAGTCATGCCAACATTAATTCTCAGCAGTGCAACAACCTCACCTGCTCATCACCAGCGTTATGCACGCTCAGATCTGCCGTCAACCGCTCTCCATCTATCTCGGCTTCAAGTTTGGTGCCGTCTGCGCTGAGCTTGTACATCTTGGCCACCACAACATCTTGTGTGCTTTCACTGGACACCTACACTTCAGACACACCCATTCAACAGGACATCCTTGCATGAATTTGCTTGTTCAGCAGCATGTTCACTTCCCGCTCCAGGGTTGGATGGGAAGCATCAGAATTTTTGCCAGGCCTGCTCTGCGTTGAAGGCAGAGAGAAGCAGTGTGAAGGGGTAAGGCGCGCCTTCAGACTGACAGATCTGTCTCTGTGGAAGGTGAGGTGCACTGGGCAGGCAGCTGATGTGGCAGTGTGAGTCATGCTGTCAGCCCTTGTCAGCTCATGGTTCAGCCTGAAGCTGTCGAGCACAGCCCATGCCCCCAGCCGGCTCCCATTACTGCCAGCTGCTTCTCTCTCAGCAGCCTGTCCACCCCCAAAAGCTCAACATAATTTCTCCGCTCCTCAGAAGTGAAGTTGCAAGCACCGAACACCGTGCCTGAAGCCACATTTTGAGACCACCCACTTGAGCCATGTGTGCATGCTCTGCTGTGTTGTGCACTGCATGCTCTGCTGTACACAACACCCGGGAGTCTAAATCTCAATCATTTCTAGTAGGGTTGTGCAATTTAAGGTTTAGGGCTAGGGTAAAGGGGCCTTTATAGTAATTATTTTTCTTCCTGATTGCAATGGTGGAATTAAGGATTTAAACAAAAATTCCTGATTAAGGGGTATAAAGCAATGTGTTTGAGACAATATTTCCCTCCTGCCAGCACACGATCAGTCATGCATATGGACAGTAACCACCAGCCTCCCATACAGTGCATGGTTGAAAAAAAGCCACAGGACAAATGTGCTGGAGTTTTAATCACCTGGACTTCGAGGAGGTGTTGGGCAAGCGCAGCCATGGCCACAACCTTGGCTGGGGGTGGCACCGCCTCTGTGAGTGAGTCCAGGTGCTTTGCAATGAAGCTGGTGTCCAGCTCTGCGGCTGCAAACGAGGGGTGCCTGGCCAGGCGCTTCAGGAACCTCACATTGGTTGGCAACCCGCTCACCTGTTTCACAGCACCGTTGGGCTTTCCAAAACTAGGCGTCGTAATGAACTGGCCCCGGTGGGGGTCCCTGCTCACATCTGACTGGATGTCAAAACTTGCCAAGGATGTAAGGCAATGTGTCGGGGCAGCAGAGTAAGTTGCAAGAGTTTCCATGGTGCAACAACATGGACAAGAGCTCACCTGCAGCTGTGAGAGGGCAAAGTGTAGGTTGTCCAGCGCGGTCTGGCGATCGGGTCCCTTGGTGATGAGCTTGGCTATCATGGGGTCATAGTGCACCCCCACCTGACAGTGGAATGCCTCAATTAGCCTCTTTATCCCCGTGTGTAACTCAATGGGGGCATCTTTCAATGAACAGGATCCAACAACCGCCGTCAGTAGCACTGGTGCGGCAGCCGTGGCACTCAAATACTGTACGGGTTGATACTCAAATTGTTGATACTCCGCACAATGCACAGGGTTAAGGCACACACACAGCGCATGAAGGTGACTGGCATACTGTGCAGGGACAGGAATTTCTCAAACACTCTGCTCTATACCCCCCAACTAGGGATTTCTTGTATAAAACCCTGGCTCTACCATTGCATTCAGGAAAGAAAATATATACTGTAAAGGCCCCATTACCCTCAACCCTAACCCCAATGCAACAACCCTAAGTCCAGTGTTTGAGAAATATTTTCCGGGCTATGCAGGGGGTGTGGCGGCTTGCCTGGTCGTCCTCGCGCACGCCGCTGTCCACGCGCACGTCGCCATTGTGGGTGAAGGACACTGCGCCGGGCGGGATGTGCCAGCGCTGCAGCGTGCCGGTGCCCGGCAGGAACCCACGCTCAGGGCTCTCCGCATACAGCCGCGCCTCAAACGCATGGCCCTGCGCCCATATCACACGGCTCACGCCCACTTTTTAAAGCCCACCTTGAACATTTGCAAGGTGTGGGGTGTTACATAGAATGCACCGCGCAGAGCCGCGCCTCGAATGCATGGCCCTGCCGGCCCATACCACACGGCTGACGCCCATGTTTAATACCTACCTTGAACACTGCAAGATGTGGGGCTTTACATAGCATGCACCGCATGGTGCTGTGAGGCGCTTGAGAAAGCGCATGAGCTCCCAATGCAAGGGTTTGGGGCATGGCAGGTTGAGCTCCGAGCATGTGTGAAAAAGTCTGGCAAGGGGTTGTAAAAGTAGTTGCTCGGGCGCACCAGAATTTTGAGCTGGTCTTGGAGGAGGGGGAGGCGCTGGCCGGCAGCCACGCGCAGCTGCCACTCCACCAGGTCCTGCCCTGTGATGGCCTCTGTGACTGGGTGCTCCACCTGTGTGCAAACACATGCCTCACATGCTTCCTGCACTCTCACATGATCTTGTGGGCGGCTCATCATACAAAAAAAAAAGATGTCTGGCGCAGGCTCTCGCAAGGTAGGGCAGCCACTAATGCATTCTGAATATTTGCTGATCTAATACATGCTGAAATGCATTCCTGCATGCTTGTCTTAGTTGCTGAAAGAGCAAGAACAGCACGAAGCCAGTAATCCACATGTGCAGCAGACGTCTCCAAGCCTGACGTCAGACGCTGTGGGAGGGATGCACGCGTGCACCTGGAGGCGGGTGTTCATTTCCATGAAGTAGTAGTCGCCGGTGTCTGTGTCCACGATGAACTCCACTGTGCCGGCGTTGACATAGCCCACAGCGCGCGCAGCCGCCACCGCAGCTTCCCCGATGCTGCGCCTGAACTCCTCGCTGATCCCTGGTGCTGGCGCCTCCTCAATCACCTGCGTGCATGCAACACATGGATATGACCATCCCAACAGAGTTTGTTGACCAACACATGTTGAGCAGAGACAAGTACAAAGTCCGCCATCCGAAGTCCTCCCTAAAATCTCGCTGATTGTTTGCTTTAATTTGCACTTTGAGAAAGCTCTTGCCGCGGCACTCTGAAAGGAGATGCCATCAGCTGCTGCCATGATGCATCTTGGCGGCAGTTGTCGAGGTGACATGCTTGGCCGCCAGAGTGCTGCACCAGCTCAGAGATATGGTTTCAGGAGGGGGCTCGCCTTTTGGTGCCGCCGCTGCATGCTGCAATCGCGCTCGAACAGGTACACCGCGTTGCCGAGGGTGTCCGCAAAGATCTGGACCTCGATGTGCCGCGGCCTCGTGATGTAGCGCTCCAGCAGCACCCGCTCATCGCCGAAGGCGGCCGCCGCCTCACGCTTGGCCGAGCTCAGCGCCTCCTGTTGCCGTCACAGACACAGAAGTCGTGAGTTGAGTGCGTCCTAACCAGGCTCACAGATCTTGGACGAACTATGCAACCTCCAACCCACGGTAGGACTCTGGTGGTGATCCAGACAATGTGCTCTGCTCAGCCCTTTCACATTGTCGTTGTGAAAGAACGGCTTTATACAGGTCGTCTGTATCTGTGTAGTCAACAAATAGGTGTTTCTGAATGCTTAGCTCCTGTACCGGTGACCTTGTGCCTTGGACCTTGCAATACATATGTAGGGCACCATAACCCCCTCGAAAGCTAATGCGATCCGTCGAGCGGGCTGGATTGCTAATTGATGGCAGGCAAGAGGACCGGGAAGAGAGGCACAGACCGGCAGCTCCTCGGCAGAGTTTGCCAGCTTCATGCCCTTTCCTCCGCCGCCCAGCACCGCCTTGACCAGGAGGGGGAAGCCGATCCTGTGGCCCTCTTCCAACAGCCTGTTCATCACAGTTGCGTGGCATCATTTCAGATCCCTACAGCATCCCTCTGTGCTTCACTCCTGTCATTCTGCATATGGACTTTTAACATCCCCATCAAGGCACATCATCTTGCTAGAAGAGGAGGCTGGGCAGCGAGCTCACAAGGACTCATCTTGGTCGTCGCCATGGTAGCCCGGCACAACAGGAACGCCCGCAGCAGCCATCAGCGCCTTTGCTTCGCTCTTATTGCCTGAAGCACAAGATGAGGCCCGGTCGACCTTACGCACAGTGCGAAGCCAGCCTGACACTAAATAGGGTGATGCTCCCACTCACAAGATAAAAGACACACGGTGTGACAGGTGAATGTGCTCACCCATGGCAGCAATGGCGGAAGCAGGCGGCCCGATAAAAGCGATGCCATTGTCCTCGCATAGGCCTGCAAAGGTGGTGTTCTCCGACAGGAACCCATAGCCGGGGTGCACCGCCTCACTCCCAGTCCTCAGAGCCACCTGGAGCAGGAGTGCCCCATCACAATAAGCACTTTGCATGCGGCTCAGGTAAGCTGTGCAGAGCAAGTTCCATGCATCCATGCAGTACTATATTCCTTCACGCTGCTGACAGGGAAATGTGCTGAATTGTTTCAAGGGCCTACATTCTTGTTTGCATGCAACTCTCATCATGAAATGGTGATGGGGTGCAAGGTGATTGAGAAGAAGACCTCCAAGATGCGATCCATGCGGAGGTAGCTGTCCCTGGCAGCGGGCGGCCCAATGCAGAAGGCCTCTTTGGCGTGCTGCACATGCAGTGAAGCGCGATCGGCCTCGCTGTACACTGCCACTGTTGGGATGCCCAGCCGCTTCGCTGTCTGCAGCACGCGACATGCTATCTCGCCACGGTTTGCCACCAGCACCTTCCTGAATGGGGGTAGACCGCTAGGTGCATCCGGCAATGAGGCTGGCAAGGATCCTGCTGCGGATGTAGCATGAAGACATCTGCATCCAAGGTCACAATCGCTTGGCTGCGTCCAGGCTGTGGACCACCTGCTGACACTGGCCAATTGCTGAATTCCAGCTTGACCGGAATTGAACCATGCTTGCCAATGAGGAGCCCGTGACAGTGATTTCGATATCATGCTAGCAAAATATTCCGCTCTGCAGGCTACGGACTTTACAAAGCTTCTGTTGATGCCATCATCTTGATCACTGACTTTCAGTGTATCGCCCTTCGGCTACAAACGTGACTGAGAGATGCTTTTACTATAGCTGTACACGGAATCGAAACACCTGCGTGAAGTGATCACAACATGAAGCGACACAGCGCATGGAGTACCTTGATCTTGACTCTACTGAAGGTGAGGTTCAAGAATACAATCGACAAGACAATACATCGCTCATAGTGGTTTGCCTTGTCAACCTCCTAAACCAATTTTTCCTTCTTGGACAAAAGAATCGCATTGGGAAAGATACGAGGATCTAGGTGCAGCTTTGTGTTCAGTCTGAGTCAGCTTCTGGCCCAGCTCTGAGTCATCCAACCTTCTTCTGTGGTGCCACCATGGTTTTGAGCCTTTTGGAGTGTCTCCAAGTTGCATTGACGACCCAGAGATCAGCATACATATAGGGATCGTAGCAGAAGCAGGCCAGGTCAAGTAGTACTATTGCACCAGTGAAGGACTCAGCCAAGGCTGACTGGTCATTGTCACTGACAGTGACCGAGTGCATGGGCTGGCAAAGGCGCTTTCAGCAATTGCAGTCTCTTTACAACGAACAACCCAGCAAGCGTACACCTTTATGTAACAATGTCGTCTAGAAAACACACACATGGTCAACAGAAGATTGCATCCCACCCATTTCAGAGCTTAAGCGAGCACTATTAGGAGGCTATATACCCAGATACTCCCAGGAGTCCAAACAAGAGTTCTGTGCAGCAACATTTCCTCAAGTCATTTGTCAAAACCTCAGGTCTTGAAGATGCAACACCCTCTGCACAAGGCCTTGGATACTCTGCTAGCTGAGCCAAAATCCGGCACAGAGCGCCATTATGAGATATCCAGACCTTCCAGCTTGCACGACACACCAGCCCATTGGCATGCACAACAGCAAACATGTGCTGGGACGTCATCATTTTCCATGCAACCGGCAGAACAAGGGGCAGTGCCAGCACACAAACTCCCATCCGCGGGGGCCTGTAGGCAGAGCTGGCTCCTAGAACTTGAACTGCTCCTTCTGCTTCTTTGCCTTGCCCTCCTTCTTCTCCGCAGCCTTGCGCTTCTGCTGCGCCGCTTTGGCTGCGACCAAGTCTGAGAAATCCTGCAAAATGCCATGAACACTTTCAGCCAGCGGCATGCCACCACCGTGAGAAGCAACTTGGAGAGGACACCTTTGGAGCTCCCAAGCAGAAAGTGAAATGGCTCAATCACCACTCGACTTCTCCTCCCATGCATGTCTGACTCCACCCAGTCGTCAGGAAACTCTTGTGCAGGGACCAAAACGCCCTTAGCACCGACTTTGCTGTAGACTGGCAAAGTCAGAGGGAAATCTTGTCAGGAGCTGGAAGTAGCTTGCCCCACGACTGGCAGAATGAGAGGGAATGATGGGGGGGGCATACCTCTCGTGCTGATGCAGTGCGCTGCTGGGCCAGGCGCTCCTCGTACAGTGCGCGCACGCCGGCATCGTCCAGGCCCTCCAGCTCTGCAGGGTCGATCGCCACCTCCACATCCCCAGGCGCCAACCCCGACCTGCACAGAGCGCCCCACACCACACCCACTTCAGTCAACCTGAACCAATGGCGGCATGACACATGCCCGGATCACAGCCCTCTTCACCTGACGTAACCCAACCTAGCTCTCCTCTCAGTGACTGTAGAAGTGAGATGTCACTGCTACACACAATGTGGTGCTCTCCCGGACCATTGCTTCACTTTTCAAACTCTTAGCTGATCTGATCGACAAGCCTGCCACTGAGTGTGGATAGACATCGAGTTCCAATGACGGATTAAAGAAGACGCAGTTTGTGGGCAGGGCGACAGCAATCCAGGGAGCTGCGCACCTCTTTGCGGCGGCTGCAGCGCCCTTGGCACCCGCGCCGGCGGCCGCGCCGGCTCCCGGGATGACATAGGTGTGGTCGCTGCCCATGAGCGCGTTGCCGACCGGCGCGGCCTGCTGCTCCAGCACTTGGTACAGCGGCCTCTCGCCTGCGCAGTGCATCACCTCATGTTTTAAACACACACCTCATGACGACAAACCCAGTGGATCAGAGGCCAGCTGTGCGCTGAACGCGGCTTAGTAAACCAGGCATGACCCCAATCTCATCAAGCAAATAGACTGCTTGCCTGCCTTGGCATACACAGCACGCCTTTGCAAGCAAGCCTGCCTGGGCCCATGGAATGTCCTGCCTCTCACACATCAACTGAAGCCGCAACTCTAAACAGCCAAAACGCCTCTAGTAGGCTCAGGGCGTGGGCGTATCTAGTTCATGCACAAGGCAGAGTGAACAAAAGGCATCAGGGGGGTGTTCGCGCGCACCAGGCTTGCCCTTGCGCAGGTCGATGACCTCGGGCGTCTCGATGCCGGAGGGGAGGCTGGAGTTGTAGCCGGATGCAATGGACGTGATGCCGTCTGCCAGGCTCTCCGTGTCCTCCTCTTCCTCCTCCTCTTCTTCTTCCTCCTCCTCTGACTCTTCCTCCTCGCTCTCCAGGTCGCCCCACCGCGTCGCCTTGTCCACCTGGTCAGCAAGCGGGGTGCTCCGTGAGCATGCAGGACATTATGCAGCAACTCCACAGTACAGGGAAGCGTCATAAAAGTCTTGTTGTTAAAGACCCTAAGGCAAAAACCATGTGGAAACCCGGCCCCGAAACTTGAGCCGAGCATATTTGCGCTCTCCTGCTAGGGACTGGGCCATGCATACCAAGGATATTGGTGGAGGCGACAGGCAAGTGTGAGGTCAGAGGGAAGAGTGCGCACATTCTCATCGTCCGCGTCCTGCTCAAACTGGCCGAACACATCACCATACAGGGGGTTGCCCTCCTCGTCCACAGGCGGCTTGCCCCAGCCGCCGGGCTGGTAGCCGAACTGGGCGCCAGGAGGGATGGGAGCATTCAGGCCCGGAATCTGCAACGCACCACGCACCTCTCATCAATGCAGATGTAGGACATAACCATGGCCTGCAAGCTTGAACATGTGCACTATTTTTTGACAGTGATCGACATGATCCGATCAACATGACTCCAGGGGGAACCGGTGCATTGAGGAGAACACTTCTGCAGCAGGTGGCATGTACTGAAGCACATGTACAGCAATGGTTCTCAAGACTATGGCCACCTTCAGATCGGGGTAGGAAGGTGGCGGGCCATAGCGCTGCATGTTGATGAGCCAGGGAGGGGGCGATGACTCTCCCATGCCCAGTGCTTTGCGCAAGTCCTCGCTGAGCACCCCTGGCTTGGCCCCCCGGATCTGCACGAAGGACAGACATCCGATTTTCACAGGGCAATGATCAGCGGGGAATGGCAGAAATAGGTGCTTCGGCAAGAACCAAAACTTCGCAGTGTTCTCACCTTTGCCTCAAATTCCTTGCCCTCGTAGTAGAGGTCGCCCATGACAGAGAAGGACGGCTTTGTCTGGTGCTTGAAGAAGGCGTCATGCAGAACCTGGTAGTCAATGTCCAGCTTGCCCATCTTGGGCTGCATCTTATCCTTCTGCTTCTGTCGCAGCTTCTTGTTTTCCTCCTGCGCAAGCCACGGCAACGTTCAACGCTCCAGCAATGTATTCACAGACAATACCGTACACTGACTACAATCCAACTGGTCAAGATTCAGCAAAACCTCAAACAGCACGGGCTGCTTGCCCACCTTCTCCTGGTATGCTTGACGCATTTCGCCAATGCCTGTAGCCTCAATGAATTCAGGGAGCTGGAAGGGCGGCTTCTCAAGACCTCGTTTGCCCTGGAGGTATTTCCGCTTCTGACTCCAATGCCTTGGGACTGGCACAGTATTCCGGTAGGCCTGTAAGGCATCAGGCAGAACAACTAAGACAGCCCTACAGTGATCGAGAAGCGCTGCTGATAGAACAGAAATCCTCGCGTGTCCTGCTCATTTCCTGACCGCATCACTTTGTAACTCCAGCTGCAATCATGCAACTCATAGACCACCAGATTAAAGTCATGGACATGGAAACAGTGAAGGGCAGTGCTGGGACGGATGTGGCTCACCTTCAGGTAGACAAGCAGACGCGGGTCCTGAGCGGTCACATCCCAGACTTCCACCACTTCTGGCCGCGGGCAAGTCTGCTTCAGTTCCGCGATCTTTAGCCGGCTCTCCAGTTTGCGCTTGCGCTTGCTGATCTTTTCCTCCTCAGTCTCATCCTCGCTCCCCTCCCCCTTTTCATGTTCCTTGTCATCCTGTGCATCAATTGGAGGTCCTTTCCTGAAGTATACTAGGAAATGCATTTACTGCACATGATGAACAAAGCAGACATGAGATTGATGCTGCGAACACCTCAGTACCAGAAGAGTGCACAGTAATAGGCCAAATTCTCTATGAGCTGTTGGGCTCATAGGATCTACAACTTGCCAAGCATAATATTACACATACCTTGGTGGCCTCCTCCGTATCCTCCTCTTCAGCTTGAGCTTCCTCAGCCTCTACCTGAGCTCCAGTCAACTCCTCAGCGCTGGCAAATTTGCTGAACACCCGTGCAAACTCCTCATAGGGGCTTACACTGTCCTCCTGCACAGCAGCAAAACATCATCAGGCATCACTGTACATGCTGCAGTTCTTTAGAACACTCCTTTTGGACAGAGCCATAGAAATGCCATATGCCATAGGCCCTCTCATGGATACACACAGGAGGATATGATGCACTGTGTGTCTGCTAGGGTGGCGCACCTTGGTGCCGTTTTCTTGCACTGCACCAGAGTTCACCGAAGGCGTGGCCCCCAATCCCAAGCCGCCATAGGGTGTCTCAGACCCATAGTCCGATCCAAGCGCAGGCGTTGCACCTCCAGAACCCAATCCCGGCGTAAATCCTGCTAGTGCAACAGGAGGCCTCTCAGCCGCCTTTCACAACACTGGAAACTCAGCCAGGGCTATCACACAATGGAGGCTACTTCAGTATTAATGCAGTTGAACAAATGCAAAGGGAGATTCACCTCCGCTGCCCAAGCCAGCTGTAGAAGTGCCTGCTGACACAAAGCCCAGCCCTCCCCCAGGGACAAAGGTGTTGCTAGGCTCCGGCTCATCTTTGGCCTGCAGCAGCTCCTCATACTCCCGTGGGGCAGAAACATACTCCACCTCCACTCCAGCACTGTCCGACTGTAGTGCACAGCAAGGTATTCTCAGAACATGTACAAAGGCAGCTTTGTGATGGCTAAGTCGCTGTACAGATCCAAGAAATGCCTGATAACCTATGTGGTGTTTGGGGAAAAGCAAGATAAAAGTCAGACTGGGGCAGTGGAAACCCCAGCTTTCCTACCTGAGATTGCTGCGGCTCCACTGCGCTTCCTCGCTGCTGATTCCCTTGCAGAGCCCTGTGCCAACAGATACACCAATTACTTGAGGCCAGAGGACAGTAGAATCAGGATCGATCAGAGTACCCACGGATAGGGAAAAATAGGGGTGAACTTCTGTTGTGCTGTTTACCATGCGATGCATGCAGCGATATGCATTTCAGTGAATCACTAACTTGCAATTACAACCAGTTGCCCAACACTAGAGCAAACCAAATGATGTAAAGTTATCTGCTGCAGACGTCCGTGGTGTTGTCCCATCCACCATGCACCAATGCTTTCTGGAGTGGATGAGAAGACTTTGCGGGCAAAAAAAAGTCAGAAATACTTGTGAAGCAAGTGGAGCACTGCAGAGAATCCTCACCTTTCTGCCTGCTTGTTGGCCTTTCGTTGCTTCTTTTTAAGCTTCTTTTTCTCGGCAGCTGTAAGCTTCTTGCCAGCATTGGCATGCTCCACATCCCCATTCTCAAGCCCACCGTTGACCTGGTGCCCTTCAGCAACTCCATTAGCTTTGGGAATCTGAGCTCCACCTTCTGCGACCATCCTGATGCGGACGATCTGTGTGATCAGCAGCTCAAGTCACGCTGTAACGCGCACAGAACTGATATGCAGTCGTGATGGGACAAAGACCAACAGACCAGAGGCCTGGAGCAGGCTGGTTCGTGGAGGACAACGGGCGGAGGCGTACCTCCACTTCAGCTTGCCTCTCTTAGTTTCCCCAGCTGATGCGACAGCTATTCCACTGGGTCCACATGTATCTAAATATGATCAAAGTTGACAAGCTCCAGAGTGTTTAGTGATGTTTTTGACGTTCAATGATTACACAAGCGTCCAACTGAGATCTCTCGAGAGGCCTCATGATCATACCGGATGAGTCATACCCTTATTTGTTGCCAACAAATTGTTGCCATGATGGCCTGCCAGGCGCACGGGCGCAATTGCAAGTTCGACATTCAATCAACAATACTGGTACACACCATTTATGATCTGCAAGGTCATCCATGCAGTCCATGTGTCATACAAAGCACAAGCTTCTGAAGCAAAAAGTTGTTTTCTGCAGAAAATTTTCTTTTTCACGTCACAGGGAAAATAGATTGCAAATGCTAGTAAGCTAGTTTCAGCATGCTGCGCAGGCAGCACCTAACTGCGGGACCACCTTGGACGAATTCTGAGCAGGTTCAGTAAATGTTGAAACATGCGTTAACATCACTACGTCTACAGCGGTTGAGATGCACTGTGCCGAATCGGCACTGCCGATCATGTGGTTCCTTGCCTTTTCCTGTCTTGCCCAGTTGGCATTCATGCCCAGGCATCGAACTTGCTATCTGGATGCATCATTCCTCCACTTTGCTTGCACGTTTCGCGGGGTCCCTTGAAGCAAATGGCGCCTTCCACTTACACTGAGATGCCGGAAGGTTTGCCTTGTGCAGCGACACAGTTATCTTTCGCCCTTCCTCCGCATCACCTGCTCGGTACATTTAGCAAGTGTCAGGGGGGTGTGACCACATCAGTGCAAGTCATGCATGGCCTTTGGCTGCCAGACATTGCAGACAGCACATTTTATGTTAAAGCATGGGATTCCCAGCAGAACGCACCAATCTCCCAGCAGCTGTCATCTGGGCTGATGGGAGCAAACAGTGGTTCGTCCACAAGGACTTTCTCCAGCACAGCAAGGTACAGGCTGTGCGCGTTGATGTTGCAGGTGACATCCTTACCCCGCACATTGTCCACGGGCGTCTCCAAGATCACTTCATCGCTTGTCTGCCGCCAGGATATCACGGGAGAGTCTGCAGCATCACATGAACAGCTTCTTTAGGTGGTCGTGGCTCAGGACGCTAGATGTGGATTGGCAAAGTCAACGGCTATGCAGGGCTCCCTCAGGTATCAAGGATGCAGATCACCTGCCAGGGCATTGGTCAGGATGGTGTCCACGTCCGACGTGGCATTAACAGCAGTTGCTCCGCTCTCCTGAACCTCTATGAGTTCGACGCCGTCGTCAGCCACGGGAGTGGCATCTGTTTGCCTCGTCTCCTGCTCGCTTCCAGCGTGTGAAGCTTTGTCCTCCCCAGAAGAAGTGGCAGCAGTTGTGGTGGTGGTGACTTCCTTGACCTCATCAGGAAGTGGAGACATAGAAATCTCTTTTGATTTGACCTGGAAGAGGCGAGGGGGTTCGGATGGTTTCAGATCACCTTAATAAGTAGAATATTGCAAGCTATGTTCCTCTGTTCTGGATGTGTTGGTCATGCTGCAACCTTGGAGGAGATGAATAAGAACCTTTGAGGACTGACACCACCAGGCGGCTGCTCCCACTATGGCCGTACCAATAGCAAAACCTGCTACGGCCTTTAGCGTTGTGGAGTTCTTGACGTTGTAGCGCTCCATCTAGATGTTGGTGCGATCGTGAGGGCCAAGGCAATCTGATCCACTGCGATCTGCTGCAACTACTGCACGATCTGTCCTCTTCCGTGTGGTACGGGGTTATGTAATGCCACAAATGAGACGCACGGTCCCGAACATTCCACTTCCCGTCTATGGAAACTACAGCGTCTATGGAACGCCAGCGGAGACGTGCAAAATACGAAGTTGCCAGCTGCCTTGTCGCATTTCCTTGGCAGAAGGAAAGCACGAATCTAGGACGGCACCGAGACTTCCATAGATTTGGCGAACATTTGATGCTTCCCCGAACCCGTTGCTCAAGCAGGCCGATGTGCTGAAGGAGTGTGGCGAGGAGAGCGGGGGCAGAAGATTAACAGGTCAGCTTTGTCCACTTCAAGCAGCTGCACTGAGAGTCCGGCGTCAACTCCACCGAGTGTCCCAAACAGCCATGCTGTTCACTGCTAGCGAAGGATCTCGAGAACACAACCCGATGCGACTGCTTGCGTCACAGGAAAGGGGCGTCGTGAGTCCAAGGACGACTTCTAAGGTCTGGACAAGGGGCTGTCACCGTTAATGAGAATTGCTCGTTTACAGGCCAGCTGAGGGAGGCAGAGGCGATCTCGCGGTGGAGGAATCTTCGCCAAGGTCGAACAGGAACCTTCCACAGACGTCTGCAGCGGGGACAAACCTGCAGGCCAAGGAGTGTGGCCTGCAACAAAGAGAGCGCTGCAAGACAGGGAGGCCCACCACAACATCATCAGGTGTGATTCCAATGCCAAGGGGGCCACCTCCAGGTCGCTGTGGTTTTCATGCGTTTCCGCCCCTCGTGCCCATGGTGATGCTTATCGTTCAACTGTTTCACCAAGCAATTTTGAAATATCACCGTCATTGCTTTCCTGGCCAGGCACAGGATGGCACAAATGTAGCAGTTTGTTGCAGAAATAGGTCCGGAAACTGTCTCGGGAGAGAGGTCGGTCACAATGGCTCTTTCTGAGTTGGTGACTAGAAAGTACAGTTGCCTGAGCCAGGGTGCCCAATGCTGATACCTCGACAATGCATGCGTTAGATAGGTCGATTGGCGATCTTTTCGAAGGACAAGAGCCAAGTTCACGAGTGCTACTATGGTAGTCCTTATACTCTCTCCCTCGAAAGATTATTGGAAGGTGTAAGGACAATTGTGTTTAATGTGCAGGGTGTTGACGGCGTGAGAAACATAGCAGTCATCCAGAACCGACACTACGTCTTTGACAGGCGAATGCCAGAAGCATGACCAATTCTCCTCGTCTGGACAAGTCTCATCTGCATTCTGCACAGGCACGAGGAGCCCTGTCACCTTGGATGTCAGTGCCTCATCCATTGTGTCACAGCAAGAGACAGAGTGGAGCTGTCCAATGACAGCTTCCGCAAGAAGTTGATGGCAAGTCAAGAATTCAGTCAAAGGCAAGGAGGTCTGGCTTGAATGTGCGCAGGGACATAGAAGTGGTCTGGCAAATGGTCACTGCCTCTATGATCTGGATGTAAGCCGTGCACCAGAGGAAGACATCAAGTCTCACACCGGAATCGAGCAGGAGCTTGCAAACGGCCCAAAGCAGCCAGTCTCACCAGGGGGTTCAGGAGACAGTGACTTTGTGAAGGTAGAGAGTCCTGCGCAGCACAGTCCAGAAAGTCTGCCAGAGAGGTGCGTCAGTCTCAATCCAGATGTGCAACGGATGTTCTTATTGCAGACGAGGCCAGCTCGACCTGCTCACATGAGTCTCACTCTTGCTCAGGCTGTCCAGTTCACCCAGCAGCGGCGAGAAGCCCCCGATGGATAATCGAGATGAGGCTCCTCAACAGCTGAACACCAGCTCGAATCAGCCAGTTGCTGCACTCACATCAGGCCAAACTCGAGAACAGACATCAAGAAGCCAGAGCGGCAGCTTTGGTGGACGGCAAGCTGGGCAATGGAGGCGCCAGCAGCAGGTTCCTCCTCCACAACTCTCATTTGCACCGACATCGATCTAAAGCTTGAAGAATCTCAAGTGCATGCCAGTGGCGGGTAGATCTCTGCATTTACTTTCGTAGGGCATTTGATGGTAATGAAGCTGTGCAATAGGTATTAACTCACTGACTCATGTCCATTTAAGATACAGGCGAGCCGGTCTCATAGTTTTCAAGGAGCCCAAGGTAGACAGAGCATGCACAATATGCCCCAAGCAGCACACTACATGCCTGGATCTCAGTACGGCCAGGCTCATCAAGCAGGTGATTAGCAAATCCCCACATGACATTCCTTCTCAACTTAAAAGATCAGATTTGCATTCATCCTGTGAACCTTGCATGATTACCTCGAGGTTATTTGTGTGTGAGGGAAGCTTTCATATTGCAGACTGTGGCAGAGGACAGAGCGTGGCGATGGTGCCTTATGCCGCTCCTGCTCAGACTTACAATCAGGTGCGTGCATCATCGAAGTAGGCATGCGCCGAATGCTTGTCAATGTCATGGGCTGTTTTTTATTGAACTACAGCAATGCAGGCTCCTTGACATTGCATCATGTCCTTATAGGTGTATGAGGCTGAATCTGAGGCGAATGCGCTCATTTCTGGTGCAGGGAGGTGTCTTGCCGCAAGGACTGTACCCTTCTCAACAGTATAATCCCTATGTCATGCACCATCCTTCTATGGTGTGGGCAAACCAGTATGACTCCAGTGCCAATTCTCAGGGTAAGGTCTTACTTGCCTATTTGGCTGACCACATATCGATTACTGTTGGTGTTTTGTGGAAGAAAAATGCAAAATTTAACACGCTTTGACAGGGCCCATGCATCAGCCACCACCACCAGCGTCTGCGCCCGTGCTGCCCTACTATCCTCATCACACTGACTACTACTACTCTCAGGTTCGTTGCGCAACCAGGCATCCTTGGCGGAACTCTATCCAACAGTGAACCTGACTTGTGGGGCCAAGTTCAGCCGAGTGAGGGGCTGCATGCAGAGCACTGCTCATGTCAAGCATTGCAGATGCGCTTGCACATCCAGCACAAGCAGCAGGCATGATTACACAATGGTTCATGTGCAGATGCAGCCAATGGGCAATGAAGGGGGCATGTTTTTCACCTACCCGGGACCCTATGAGGGATTCGTCCAGCCACTCTTCAATGCACCCGTCAGCCACAGAGTGAGCACCATGATACCTCTTAGTTTTGTACTTTCCTGCATGGCTACCCGAGCTGGATGTTCAACCCTCCCTAGAGCATCTTATTCAGTTTACATGTTATTGCATTTTATGCGTGCTGAAAGATGTGCAGCTGGGAAATCAACTTCTAGGTTCCTGACCTATACCTTGATCATGTGCTCTGCAGAGGAGCAGCCAGGACAGGGGATTCCGACAGGGGCCTCAACCCCTGCAATCACCTGCTGCCAGTCTAACCAGCATGCATGCACAGCAAGGAATGAAGCCAGTCGCCTCAGCGTCCACTGGAGAACTCACAAGGCATGTCCATCCCTCCCGTGTGTTGTACAGGCCCCATTTTCACGTGGCTTGGATGATGTAGCATTTTGCACACCAGTCGAGGTGGCAAAACAAATCATCAACTACATGTCATGCAGGGGGAAGTCAGCCAATCGGCGACAGACTTCACTGCCATCAAGGGCAGACACAAACAGGTAATGGGCGCCCTGCACGTTTCCCTGTATCGGCCCAACATCCAAATGGCCCTCTAGTTCCCAGAGAGAGTGTAATGTTGATGGGTTCACAATGTCAGGGAACCCCGAGGGCACAGGAGGCAGTCTTCAATGCCGGGGTGTTTCATGAGCGACAGGTATGTGAGGCAGTTGCCTCTGGTCCCTTAGTCCCTGTGTTAAGTGAGGCCACATGAGGATCAATGTCTGGGTGGAATGCCGCACATGCCAGAACAAAGTACGCACCTGAAGCTTCTTCGGTTCAGGGATTTCTTCAACACAGCAATGCCCAGCAGGGGAAGAGGTCACCGTCGACTAAACTCTTCCCCAGCAGAAGTCCACGAGTTCAGGTGCTTTTTGGTGCATATTTTGGCGCAGTTATGCAACAATGCATGCTGGGAGGCCCATAGCAAAGCCCACTGGTCATCCTGCTTCCCTCTGTTCGATTGCAGCTAGGATTCCCATCCCCATAGTTCCAAGTCAAACAGGCTTTCCCCGCCTGACATGCTGCCGTGTGCTGGTATTAAAGGCCTCCAAGAAAAGTCCAAGAAAACTTGGGAGCTACCAGGGGCAAAGGCCACAGGCGACACTTCTCATTGCCAGGAAATGTTGACAATAGCAGGTAGTCTCCTGCCGCAGGACCCCTCCTGGGAGTCTGCCCCATTTTTGGTGCAGCTCATTGCCATGGCTCATTGGCTCAATCAGCACACCAGAGCCCTTGTGAGCTTGCACATGTGTTGAGCAGGGAAAATGTCTTGCAACATGATATTTATCCAAATGTAATGCAGCAGGCTGCAATTCCAGAAGAATGGAGAAGGTGGCGCGCGCAGGCATAGGCGTGCACGCAGTGTTGAGGACAGCATAGTCTTGCACCAGGAAGCTAGCACGCTGGAGGCCATCAAAAGCAACCGCGGCAACCAGTACCACCTCAAGGTGTGCCATGTTGTCCGATAACAGCAAGTCAAGCTGAGTCATTGTCAGGAGCGCACATCGCTCTTTTCTCGTCATGTCACCCTTGCTTTCTGACATCATGGGACTGAAAGTCGTTTTCCACATGCAGGACATCACTGGGAATGTGTGCGACCTCTGCAAGGACCAATTCGGCAGCCGCTTCATCCAGATGAGGATAGAGGGAGCATCTTCTGAGGAGGTACACAGTCTGTTCATGATCTGATAAGATCTGTTTATGCATATCTTGATCAGTGCTGCGCATGTCAGATGGCAGCTGCCTTCAGTAAGGTGTGCATGGCCATTTTCGTAGTTTCCATATGTGTCATTCATCAATCCCTGATGAACGACATGTTCGGGAATCACGTCCATGGCCATGCCTCAAATGTGCTGATATAAATGTGGTCATAATTGTCGCAAATCTGTCCCCTGATATGGGCAGGTGACAGCTGCCTTAAATGAGGTGTGCGTGGCCATGGTTGTGATTCCATTGTGGTCATTGATCAGGGATTGATGAATGACCAGGATGGCAAATACGTCCGTGGCCATGCCTCAGATGTGCTGATATTAAGTATAGTCATGAATGTTGCAACTATGTCCCCTGAAATGCGCAGGTGGCAGCTGCATTTGCGGAGCTATGCGCTGCAATGGACAACACAGAGCCGAACACGTCGCTCATGAACGACGTATTTGGTAATTACGTGGTCCAGAAGTTCCTGGACTATGGCACGGATGAGCAGAAGACGCGCATGGCCTGCATCATGAAGGGCAGTGTGAAGATGCTCTCTCTCCAGGTGTACGGCTGCCGCGTGATCCAGAAGGCCATCGAGGTGCTGCTCCCCCAAACTTGCGGTAGCCATGAGAGCTCTGGGATCCCTAGCATGCAATGGAGATACCTGGCGCTTGGGAAAGAAGCGCAAAAGGAAGATCCTTGTAGTTATCGGGTGCATTGGTCAACACCAGCTCATTCTGTGTACAGGTGCTGAGCCTGCCTCAGAAGATCAGCATTGTGGAGGAGCTCAAGGGGCATGTCATTGAGTGCATCAACGATCAAAATGGCAATCACGTCATTCAGAAATGCATTGAGTGCATTGTTCCCAGCGGCCCGATTGTGGATCTCCTAAAGGTGCTTCCGTGTACCTGCCATTGAGTGTATTTGTGGACCACATTTTGTCGATTCTCTCATGAAACTATGCATGCATAAAGAGCATTATTGCTGCTGAGCTGCTCATAGCAAGGGATTTCCACCAGAGCCACATGGGCCACACAAAGGGCGGAAGGAGATTCATTTCACTGCAAACGCTGCTAGGCCATCTGGTTGAAGAGTCTGCTGGAGATTAGCCAAGAATAGTAACTGCCTGCACAGGAGATGGCTGGCTGGGGAGGCAGCGCTGTTGTGCTGCACCGGGCCTTGGTGCCGGCCAACAAGCCGACGCTGGCCCCCGGGTTTGTGAACCTCTCACGCCACCCCTACGGCTGCCGCGTCGTGCAGCGCATCCTGGAGAAGTGCACCCTGGACGACTACAAGCATAGCTTAGTGGTGGAGGTGCGCATGTAGCTCCCCCCTTGGGATGACACAAGGGCCCCATCGTGACCGATCAGGCAACAGGGTATTGTCAACAGCCCCATCAGAGGAACTCGATCATAGTTGTGGCATGCAGGTCACGAAGAACGCTTTGGATCTGTCCCGGGATACATACGGGAACTACGTGATCCAGCACAGCCTGGCGCATGGCAATGAGGAGGAGCGGTAAGTGATACCTGTGCATGCAGTCACACCATCCCACGGTTGTGACTTTATAGACATGCAGCCTCATACAGAAATGCATGCCAGCTCCAAGAGCGGGCTGAAACGGCGCAGCTTTCATTATGTTGGGCAAATGCTGTGGGTCTGTGTCGACAGACCTCCAGAAGCAAAATCTTGCACAGAAGAAGAAGAAAAAGGGAAAATTTCAATTTTGCTGGTGTCATGAAGCTCTTGCAAAGTCACATGTTTTGCATTGTGCAGGGAGGAGATCATCAACAGGCTGCAGGACCACATTGTGGAACTCAGCACTCACAAATTTGCCAGCAATGTGGTGGAGAAGTGCCTGCAGCATGGCAGCCATGGGCAGCGCCGCAAGCTGATCAGCACAATGCTGGGCGAGCAGAGCGGACTCGATTCAACAGACGCTGACCAGCTGCTGCAGACCATGACAAAGGACCAGTACGGCAATTACGTCGTGCAGAAGACCTTGGAAGTAAGACAATGCTCATCAACTCTTCATTCCATGATGAGCAGCAAGTCTTTATGACCTTGACAGTGAACAGTTCGGAAATTTGCTTTGTCATTTGCAATGCGCTCGACACATCCACTTCTTTTTGTTCTTTCTTCTGTCTTTCTTTCAATTTTCTGTTCTGCTTTGACTCATGCAGAAGATCAACATGGAGGATTTGTTCCTTCTCCGTCCTTATACTGAGCAACTGGTATGCATTCCGTGACTCTGATGTTTCCTTCTACTTATCTGTTTTGTGTTTCTTTCTTTTGCAGCTTTCCACACTTTCTTTTCATGTTCTGCTTTTATCTCTGTTTTAAATTTCCAGCCTTTTCTTTTGCTTTTTGCTTTGCACAGCCTCTTCCCTCACGTTTGCAGGAATTCGAAAGAATTAACGGATGTCCCATTGAGCGCCTGTTCATAGCTAAGCTCCTGGGCATCAGTTACAAGAACCCCGACCTTGTCGCTCTGCTGGATGTGAAGATCTGGGTGAGATGCAATCTTTTCATACTACCCTCTGGACACTCCTTTTTTTTACCCTCTGACCCTTGTCCTCGATTTCTGCTCTGCGATAACTGTCTGTTCAGCTTGGGCCTTCAGGCTCAAAATTAGGACATTTGGCTGTCTCTCCCAATTCTTTTTGCATGCCCACTCTCCACAGTCACATTGCAGGACTCGATCCAAGTTCACCTTGCCTGCAGGTGTGCACTGATGATGAGCGTGACGTGCTGCTGGCAAAGATCAAGGAGTTTCTGACCACACTTAAGAAGCAGCAATATGGCAAGCACATTGTGATGCGCATCGAAAAGCTGCTCAACAACGCAGCGACATGGGCGGCTCAGGTACATCCATCTCACGCTCTGTACACGTGCACATTCCGCACAGCATTTCAGCGTGACCCCATGACATCCTTTCATGGTTTCTACTTGTGATCAGAACATGTCCATTGCTTCTGACAGCATGGTGTTTGGCTGTTGTCTGTAGATGTCGGCCAGTCAGGCACAGATCGCAAGTGCAGAGGTCGGCTCACCCGCACCAATGGACGTCCAGGGCGCCTTCCAGCAGCTCTCCATCGCTCCAGCGACCGCAGCGAGCGGCGGTGTGCCTGCTGCCCAAGACTAGGCAACGTCATGGCAGTGCTGCAGCCGCAATGACTGGCGGGCTTGAGCCTGCTGGGCGGCTGCCCTGTTGGTTTTATTATGGGAGGCATCCTTGCGTGCGCAGAACTTTGGCTGAACACATGATTGCCCACCAGGGTGGCAGGAGTGCTTGGCCCGATGAGGGCACCTCTGGCAAAGTAAGGAATGGGATCGCAGTATGGCTCCATAGCAGACTGCCATCCAGTGTTTCAACAGATGGACAGAGCAGCACTAGTTTTTGCATGCGTGATCTGGAGCGGCTCGCCTTGCTGGTCAGAGTGTCAGGAGATCGGAGTGTTGTACCCAAGGAATGCAGGAGAGTTTGGTACGGCAGGTGATGCCCGTGTTGTATCACACTGTTGTTGTGAGACTGGTTTTTTCATTGAGTGTGATTTTTCTCCCTTTTAGAGCCTTTATGGCCTTCTAGAACGACTGGCCCCATGCAATGTGTCATGAGACCACCTTGATTTGCCAAATGCGAGCCCCTTGTTGCCGGCATCCTTTGGGGCTGAGATTTTGCTCTCTAGCACCATTTTAGAGAAGTGGCAGAATCTGATTGAAGACTTCTGGGGCATTCAAAGAGGAAAGTCGTGACAGAAGTGTCTCAGGGGCACCTGTGTGTGGCAACCTGATCTTCCGTGCTGGAATCTGCATCTTTCTTTCTGAGATTGGGCCGTGCCTCTGTCTGTCCTGTCTGTCTCAACCAGTCTTTTGTTCTGAACCAAGGTCGTCACTTTGGGCTGTCACACGGGGAGTCATTAAACGACTCCCCGTGGCCCCTGCCCTGCAGCTCAGTCCAGTTGTGTCAGGCCGCACACGTCATGCATTACCAATGTCTGGTCAAGCCGTTAGCTTGAGCAACACATCCTGCAGTCAGAAAGCGCTCACTTCTTGGCCGACTGCATACTTGGAAGGCCCCTGGCCGGGGGCTGCCCTGCTCAATGCTGCTCATGCCTTGTAACAGTCCAGTTTTTTCACATTGCTCGCATTCTTCATAGCTGTTAGCTCTCGTGCTGTGCACAAAGATTGGCCTCCAGGCAGTCCTTACAATGTGCGGGGTTTTGCAGATGCCTCTTGAGTTGCATGCAGCTCGTTCTCACACTTTCCACAACACATTGGTGCAGACACATGGACCATAAAGGACCGATAATTTCCTGCAAAACACACCTTGATCTTACAGCATGCATGTGCGCATATGCATACGTATACCGGTACCCCGGGGGCCACGGTAGTGGTGCCGCACTAGTGCGCACTACTATCATAGCTATGTAGTGACTGCAGCGCTGCAACAAGCGACGCACAGCCCTGCTGGCGCGCCTGCCGCATCTACAGAAAGTAATGCATACTTGCACGGTTGTTTTGGCTGCTTGACCAGGCCTTGAAAAGATCAGCCAAATCCACGCACGTGACGTATGGAGATCACATCACGTGGGTCCACATGCTGTCGAACACCATCTCCTGCCTTATTTGTCCTGCGTCTCGCTGAGAAATGGCAATTTTGTAGTGTAGGTTGGCAACATGAAGGTACTTGTCGGATGTGATGTCCTCGGAACAACCAAACAAGGCTGCAGGACTTTCTTCTCTTTGCATGCAGTCAGAAGACGGCGAACGACCATTCTGGTAGCACAGGTGAGGTTCCATGCCCTTTATTCCTTGTGCAAGCGTTTTATTCCTCTTTTATTCCTCACGTTGTCCATTTAGCAGAGAATTCAGACTTACATGAGGGAGGAACCCAATCAAGCAAGCCCATGAAGCTCCATGCTGACATGGATCAGTGGATGTTGTGTGCATAATCTGTTTCTTAATTTCAACCAAGTATATCTGTCAGCATCTGGGCCAGCATCTGCGCAGGCAGCCTCCGGTTCGCAAGGGCTTGCAAAGTTCCATGGTGGTGTTGGTATGGTGGCTTTTGGGAGCTCCTTGGGACACATCAGGAGCCCCGCAGCTGATGTGACGGAGCTTGCAAAGGTGTTTCATCACCTTTATTGTCTGATGTCCCGCTACCTTTCCCTCTTGCCTTTCATAGCAACGTGATCCTTTGTGCAATTTCCCGGCTTGATCTCATGAGGTGCATGCACCACAGGCTGCCAATAGCGGGTCACTTTCTGGTGTGGCGTCCTTCCACGGGGGCACTGGAGCTGCGTCATTCTGCTCGCCAGTAGCTCCAAAGCAAGTTTGATGTCAAGCCTAGACCTTGCACATCCTTGTGCTAAATGCATGCAGAAGGTGCCCTCGCAGCACCGATGTGCTCACAGCTGGCATTGTGGCGCAGGAATGTCCCATCACTTGGCTTGAAGGAGCGGCTGCAAGCATACGGGTTGGCTGGCATTGTTGCTTATGGCCTCCTCAACACGTTATACTACACAGCCATGTTCACATACATGTGGACTGTGGTGTATAAGGTCCCTCGAGGTGTGCATGGTCTCTCATCGTCTTCTGTGAGCTGGTCAGGAAGTCTGAATGGAGCAACTTTAGGTGGGAAGTTCTGACTATGTTCTTGTGAGTCATGCAGGGCTGGGGTTCGCTGCAGCAGCAAGGAAGTTTGTGGAGGTTTTTGGCATCACATGGGCCGGCTCTCAACTTACAAAGGTAGAGCATCCCTGGTTTATGAAGCTTGCCCCGTCAGACATCCCCTAAAAACTAGCTGGCTGGCTGCAAAAATGTTCTATGGATGCCCTTCAACTTGCTGTGCATCATGGGGGGTAAACTGAGGATGAAATACCTCTCTTTCAACTCCCAAGGCAGCCCATTGTCCCAGCTCTGATATATGCACCAGGTCTAAATTCTGGGTCGAGATTGCAGCTCCTTATCTATTGTTGGCAAGTCAAAAATTGTGATATCACGTTTGTCTCCATACAGGCTGCTAGAGCAGGAGGCGCTCTGCTGCTGGCGCCTCTTGTGGACAAGGGCCTGACAGGACTTCAACGCACTTTGCACCTAAAGTCTAGGAGAGCGGCGTTCCTGTACACTGTTGTTGCATGCCTTGGGATTGCTGCTGTTCTCTTTGGCACTGTTGTTGTTGTGCATACCTGAAATTTGTTCAGTCAAACAGCACTGTCTGTCATTTGCTTAAAAGACCTCCCAACATTGTACAAGAACACTGAATAAGATTATTTGGTCCTTTGCCTCACAATTCAGGAGAACATCAGGACAAATGTGGTTTAGCCTCGCGAGGCACTTGCCAAAGATAACATTTGCCATCAGTGCAAGAACTAACGGCCGCACTGTAAGATGTGACTAAGAAATTAATTTAGCATACTTCAACCAACTAATAATATATGGCATGCATCCACCCTTAGGCTGATCGCAAAGCGCCGGTCACTCTGTTCTCAATGACTTGCGCCATGAGAGGATCAATGCCTGCATGCCATGACACTTGAAACTTTCATTATCACAAAAAGATAGCAATAGAAATGCGGCAGTACCACCAGCGCTTGCTTCTACACTGGAAAAAGCAAGGGGCACTTGACCATACCTATGGGCTCTGCAATAATGCACTCAAGCTCCGGGTGTGCTCTCTGCGCCTCTGCCACCAATGCAGGAATGTCGGAGGTGATGTGGCGGCCACGTGACAAGAAATAGGGTGCAATGACCACTTTCTTGATGCCATCTGACGCGCATTTTGCCACAGCTGTTCCTATGCTGGGCTCTGCCAGCTCCATGTGTGCAATCTCCACCCTCTGTCGATTGCTCATGGTCCTGTCGAATGAAACAATCCAAATGCAGGTCTCCACTCACATCTGATTTCTGTGCAAATGCCATCATGTGGCAGCTAACTATAGTGCCTCAGGAATTGCTGGAAGAACGCACACAACAGACCTATAAAGGGCTGCGAACTCCTCAAGCATGTCGTTAGCTTCGGTCCTCTTTGAACCGTGATCTACCAGCACCACTGCAACCTCATCTTGAGATGCTGCAGACATTGTAGAATGGACCACTCTGGCAGCGCTCTTCAGCCCTGGCCTCGAGGTTCTATATAATCTGGGAAACAGTTGCCTTGCTGATTCTGATGCTGATCTAGAAGTTCTCAAATTTGTTCTGGTAATGATCGATTTGTACTGTGATGCTAGCACACGCCGACCGGGACACTGATCAGACGGATGGGCAAATACTCTGGCAAAGCCAAAAGAGCTTGTAAAAGCAATCCACATGCTAGACAGATCCTTTAATTCATGGAAGCACACAATAATCTGTAATAGAGAAGTAATGTGCTCTGTGCAACGCATTGATGTTGTGGATCAACAACCTAGTGCTTCATGTGAGCAGTGAGCTTTTTCCGGAACACGTGGCACCCGCTTCCGCTTCAGTTCTCTGTAACGCTTTTCTGCAGACGGGGCGTCGAACTGTTCAGTGGGTGCTAGATGGGCCGAATATAAACGAAATGAGAAATTTCAAGGTGCGGAACTCAAAAATTTGGCCATTCGTCCTGCAGCGAGCTTGTCCTGTACGCAGTGAGGCTTTTACATACTTGGGCCTCCTCGATCCTAAGGTCTCTGCAGGACGAAGTGCTCCTCGGCGTAAAATCTGTATTGCTGAGGTGCCACCATAGAAGGATTGTACTCCTACAACAAGACGAAAAAGGCGATAATGCCATCTGAGCAGACACTCCTGCGGACCTCGTCGGAGGTGGGGTCTGGCATGCCGCGCCGGCCCCTGGATCGTGTAAGGTCCTTGTCTATTGAAACGCTCAATTTAAGGCAGTTGACAGACACGCCGAGCCCACTGAGCCCCAGAAGCCCCCGCTCCACTACCTCTGCTTCTTTCCCAGGTGGACCAGCACGCCGTCCAATCCTACCTCACACACTGCATCCACATACTCAAAGATTGACTCAGATGTAGCATAAATCTTCCCTCCTACCCTCACCAAAGATTGGAATGTGTGAGGCCTGCTTTGTGCAGATGCAATCATGCCTCAGATCAGCTTGGACACCACCATAGACCTTGTGATGCGGCTGTTGGATGATATTGATGTTGGCGCCCCCATCAGCCCAGCTAGGACGGCCCACCTGCGCAACATGCTGCTTTGCACAGAAGGTAGTTGCCCCACTGCTGCAGCGGACTTCCTGTCCTTCATGAATCACTGGGCACACAGCAGAAGAACAGAGTTAAATTTCTCAACCACACCTACCGGCTTGTCAATTATGCAGCATCATGCATGCTGACAAGTGCCCTGCATGCCCCAAAAATCTAGAAACGATGGATATTGATGAGGTGTACAGAACGCAATGGTACCATGCTGATGGTGGGAGAGCTCTAACGGAATGAGCACTGGTGCATGCTGTGGCATGTGTGGGCATGTGCGTGCATGACATGTGCGGTGTGGTGGCATGTGCGCGCAGACCTGCAGCAGCCGCTGGAGCTGGAAGGGCTGCTGCAACGGCACAGCTCGGGGTCCTACACAGGCTCCAATGTGCTGAGCATGATAGTGGAGCGCCGCGGGTCACTGGCCAGCGCATCGCTGTCCGGCTTCTGGCTGCCGCGTTCTCGGGCATCCACGCTGGCATCCCGGTCTCAGAGCTTCGGTGTGGGCCACGTCCAGCCCAATGCATTTTCTGAGGCAGCCGACAAGTTCCGCGAGCCACACAGCAGCGCTGATGGCAGCAGGAAAAGCGGAGGCATCGACAGGAGCAGGTCCCTGGGCAAGAGCCGCTCGCTCAGCCATGCACCTGCTTCAGCGGCCTCATCCCTGGCTCTGGATCCACCCTTGCCTCCTCAGGGCATGGCAGGTGAGTTGCCTCCCCGGCCCAAGACCCAAAAGCGCAGCTACTTCCAGGGCAAGAGCTGGCCTTCTGCTTCAGCTGCACCTGGTTGTCGCACTACAACCTGGTCTGGCTTGGGGAAGCATGGTTCATGGTGGGAACAGCTGGTGCATGATAATGTTGGGGGTTGTTCCTCTTGCTGGTAATGTCATGTAGCACAAGCAGCTTGGCAAATAAGATAGCTTGGTTTTGGGCTCCAATGATATCCATGTCCCTGAGCGCTCTGCAACTTTTCTCTGATGCAGCACCAGGTGAAGAATCTGACTGCGCTGCTGCGGCGCTGGCGGAAGAGGAGCAGAGGAGGAGCCTGTGCATGTCACAGGCGCGACTGCAGTCCGGCGCCATCCGAAGCTTCATCCGTGGCGGCGTTCAGCCGCTGCCGCCCGTCTCGGAGTCCACCGGTGTCACTCCGACCACCAGCGCAGAACTGCCGCCAGCTGGCACCCCTGCTGGGCCGCCACACGTGAGCCAGCCCCTCCACGTAACACCAGATGCAGAATCCCATGCCGCAGTGATGCAGTGATATGAATAAACTAGTTTTGCCGTATACTAGTTAGTCCCTCTTCCCTTGGTATCGTGGCAGGCTGCGATGCCCACTTTGAATCCATAGCAGGGCTACCTTCCCCATTCCCCCAATTGCTCTTCAAGCTGGTGGCCATCACCATAGCCTCTATCCCCATACACAGCACCCTCGCTTTCTCCAATGACCTGTTGCGCGCTCTATTCAGCAACTGGCGCAAACACCTTGTCTGATCAACGGCCTCCTTGAGTGCAGATACAGGCTGCGGATGGTGCCAGCAACATGGCCACAGCAGGAAGCAGTGCCACAAGTACTCCTCACAGCCACTCCCAGGACTCGGGTAGCTGTGGCAGGGAGTCAAGCCCGCAAGTGCAGGGCATGCAGAGTCCCAGTGAGATGTCTGAAGACAGCAGGAGCCAGCTGAGGCACTGTGAGGCGCAACCAGCTGCGCTCTTACGGACGAGCGCTTCAGATAGCGCGCACAGCTCGGCACTGGGTGAGCAGCAGGGTCACTGGCCGGCAGAGCCGCTTAATGGCCGAGACGAGCAGCACGTGCTGCGCTACCTCACTACTCAACTGGACCGCCAGCTGGCCGCTGCCAATGAATGGGGATTTGACACCATAAAGCTGGGAGAGGTGGCCAAGCCTGCTCCCATCACTGAGCTGACCTGCAGACAGAACTCTTGAGCATGTAGCCACTTCCATGCAGTCGAAAAAACATGCCTACAGGCAGCATTTCTGCACGCTTGGACTTTGCACCATTGCTGCAAAGATTACTGAAGGATTGTATGGCATTTGTCGGTAGTCACACTCTGTGGCACTGAGCATACGGAGGCCTGGAGAGAGTTGGCGTTGTGATGGGCTGCAGGTGACAGGTGGCCGGCCGCTGTCATGTCTGGCTTTCTTCCTGATGCAGCAGCAGGGCCTGATCTCTGGTCTGCGGCTGGATGAGCAGCGCTTGGTCAACTTCCTGCTGGCCGTGGAAGACCTATATGGGGACCATCCCTACCACAACAGGCCAGTCTGCCCCTCTCTTGACAGCACCATATCTTCCTATGCTACTTGTAGTACGTACCTAGTCACCTGAGCAGCTCCATGAAAACACAGCAACATGTGCATGTGCAGATGTGACTCGTAAGGACAGCTTGAGTGCAATCAAGCGCATACGGGCACCCAATGAGATAGTGAGGATATGATGGGACCCTGCAGGGCTCATGCCGCTGACGTGCTGCACACAGTGCATGCCATTCTGCACAAGGGCAACCTGGTGGACAGCAGGTTTGTGAGCCGGTGGGAGTCTCTCATCTGCTACATTGCTGCTGTCGTCCATGATGTGGAGCACCCTGGTGAGTCCTTTGCAGCAATACATGCTCTCTTACTGTCACACATCTACACAATATAGGTACTGTAGGTGCTCTAATGCTCATATGATC
This sequence comes from Coccomyxa sp. Obi, assembly GCA_020887355.1. Taxonomy (NCBI): domain Eukaryota; kingdom Viridiplantae; phylum Chlorophyta; class Trebouxiophyceae; family Coccomyxaceae; genus Coccomyxa; species Coccomyxa sp. Obi. The sequence goes on from AP025001.1 coordinate 1,022,374, forward strand.
AGAAACACAAGTGAAGAGCACAACAAGTGACGCATGTCTTCACTTGCATGCATGACAACAGAGCTGTGCCTTCAAGTCTCAACTTCATGCATTTGGCGAAGCAGGTCAGGCTGCCATGTACCTGCAGGTGTGTCAAATGACTGCCTCATAGAGTCCTCGCATGCCTTGGCCATCAAGTACAATGACAGGTCTGTCCTGGAGAACCATCACTGCTGCACGTTTACCAGGTGACTCCTCATTGCTCTTCCTGGAGTTTAAATTGCCTTACTGGAGTTCACACGCCATGACCTTCAGTGATTCATGGCAGCTCTGCATGAGTCATCGCATCCATTGATTCTTCCAGATTCTTCTCTGCAGCTTGTGGTGTGTTGATAAATGAGACCACAGGTCGTGCTACGCAGTATACTGAGGAGTGACGAGGGAAGGTGCAATTTCCTGGTACACAAGTCAAACAAGGAGCAGAGGGGATTCAGAGCTCTGCTCATGGACATGGTGCTGGCGACAGACATGAAGCAGCACTTTGCACTCATCAGCCGCTTCAAGACTCTGATCACCCATAGCCCCGCGGCCATCACTCCTGGATCATCTGGCAGTGAGTCACCATGCCGTGCAGTCATGCATCTTTCTGCTTGGAGCATTGCCCAATATGGCTCTGTGATCATTCGCTTAGAAGCCACCCAAAGCGCAGTGTACACGCTTCTGTCAAAATGAAGGTATCCAAAGCACTGGTCCACACAGTGTCACAGAGGACGTGTAATTGCTTTAGCAGGCAGCAGATTCATTTGGTGCGGGGTGTATGTGCCGACAATGTCCACTTTGTTACAGTTGCGGTTTTGCGCAGATCATGAGGTGGAGGACCTGCGGCACGCTGACTCACTGCATGGTCTGGTACAGCTCAGCAGCCGCATGCAGGCCATCAAGAGCACCAAACCCCCAACCGCAGCCATCAGGTGCCCCTCTCCAACATTTCCCCTAAAATCTAAACCCTAAAAAGACTGCTCTACATACACCTTATAGCATCATGCATGCCCATCTGTAGAGGCTTCCCTTCATGCCTCTGCCACATGCTTGCTCACTGCTACACTGCACCTGCACTTCTGGCCTGGGACAACAGAGCTGTGGGCAGTCATGCAGGTCAATTATGTCATCAGGGCGTCAGCACCTGAGCACTACGGTGGAACTAGCAGTAGCAAAAGCGGTTTCATGGTGTACATGCAGGCTGCCCCATGAGCTGAGCGAGGCTCAGAGGACGCTGGTGTTTCAGATCCTTCTGAAGGTGGCCGACCTGGGCCATCTTTCTGCACCCATGCCCATCCACAAGGCAAGACAACCCACTCTACCATTCTCCGTCCACTCCTGGATCTATAAGATGTTGGCCAGGCCACCTCATGACATGCACACCTGGTTGATTGCAGCGGAAAAAAAATTTGACCACCATTATAGAAAGCAAGGGTTGGTTTGTTCCAATACTTTTGACCATGTCTGTCTGACAACACCTTTCGCTCTCCAGTTCTGGAAGTCATGTGCAACCATGTACATGCCATCAGGTCTCATTAGGTCATGTTTTTGGCGCCGCATGGTGCCAAGTCGCGCTGACATGGGGTCGATATCCTGCACAGAAATGGCTGGACGGATTGGAGCAGGAGTTCTTTGCACAGGGCGACCTGGAGAAGAGGCTTGGTCTGCCCATCACTCCCTTCATGGACCGCTCTCTGCCTGGTGTCTCCACTTGCCAGGTTGTTTGCTCCTCATATGCATCCTGCCATATAGGATTCTCCTTGCACCATCTTCCTGCCTTTGCTGCATATGCAATCGTGGTGGTTGCGAGTGCTGGATCAACCTTCTTAGTAATGATTGTGTGGGCAGCATTCTGGTGCACCACGTGGCATCAATCTGTTCTTGTCGATGGGGACGCGACCTGATGCGATTGTCAATGATCACCTGAGAGAAGATAGGGCAGAGCAAGCTCCAAAAGTTAATGTAGATGACCTGCTGCCTGAGGTTCACACATCCCTGACTTGTGTTTGTTGGCCGCAGGCTGACTTTTTCAAGCTCATGGCAATGCCCCTGTTCACGGCATTTGTGGTGGCCTTCCCCGGCTGCGAGCCCCTGCTGGATGGCATGATGGCCAACTTCATACACTGGTACACCATGGAGGACGTGTGCCTGATACCAGCCAGACCTTCTGTGAGCCTGCCCTGTGCTCTTAATCAGCAAGGGAGCCCAGGCCAGATCAGCCCTGGGGCTGGGTTCACAAGGCTCAAGCCAGCCACTCCCTGAGGTTCTTTGCAAAATGTCCAGTTGTGGATACTGATGGCATAAGATTAAGGTTGTGGATGACTCACAATACTATTCCTGACCTTGCATGAGGGTTCATAAAGCAATGCAGACATGGGTTCCTGCATGTGGTTGGTTCCTGCAGTAGCCCATGCATTAATCCTCATCTCAATATTCAATTGATGGTAACTGTTTTGACTGTGAGGGGCTGGTGACTGTACAGTGACTATGAGTGTGACACAAGATGTACATGTTCTTAGCATTGGAATTCATTTGCCAGACTAGTCTTGGCCTGGACCCCTAGGGGGCGTATAAGAAAGAAAGCCACATTCCAGGATCCTGGGGCATCCCTTATAAGAGAGGGATGCATAAGAGGGGAATGCAACGGGTTTTCAGGTGGCTACAACCAGTGAGGCAATGAGCATGACGTGCTGCATGTATGCTATCATTATCAAATTCCATGATCCCTTGATGACCCCAAGATCCCTTGATCAAGGCCTGATGCGAGAAATGATTGGAGGCTTCAAATTTGGGCATACCTGCTGAAACCAGAGCCTCACTTATTTGGATCATTAAAAAAACCATTTGGCTTCCACGCAACCTGATCTGCACTGCACGTGGCACATTGCTACAGCATGGTAACAGCCTGAGAGCCCTTCAACAAACCCACAACACTTCTGACATCCCACATTTTGACAGTACCAAGTGCCGCTAGTGTGCACTGCTTGCAAATTTGCAGCTACAGTTCCACCTGGATGTCATGGCGCAGATGGCACATGCCGTCATCCCGGCCACAACAAGCTTGCAAAAGGATAGCTTTCTACCCATAGAAGTACTGTACAAGTTTTGAGTCAAATTTCAATCTGTCCGCTGTCCATAAGAAGTACAGTCAGCACACCTGGTGATCAAGTCAGACACTGAAGAGGATGTTGATGACTGACAGACTGCCCATATGCTTAAGGGAAATTCACCAAGTAATAAGCAATGAGGAGCTCTATAAATAGAGATACCTCAAGTCATTCAGCTGCCTCGTGTTAATGTACAGAGGGGTGCACTAGACCAACTCTGCACATCCTTCACAGCCACTGCCAGTACGCTCAGAAAGCAACATCCCATCTATGGTGCATATTCGCTGTTGCCCACATCGCAATGACCGGAACTAGCACGCAGCAGCTGCTACTGTTGATACAGAAGATCTCCAACAGCTGTAGTGGAAAGCAGCTGATGGCACGCTGACTTCTGGGCAGACTTCGAATACTCAAATTTTCTGGTGCCTAAAGAGGCCTTTCTAGAGCAATCTGGGAGTGCTACAATGATTCCCATGTTTCATTTGCATGCACATCCCAGTCCCTGCAACCTCTCAGGTGCCACTCATCTGTACTGCTTACTCAAAAGCCGCCATCTTGACTGCAAACCTCACTGGAAGAACTTGTAGCCAGAAGCGTCCTTGATGATCCCACGCATGCCTCCAATTGATCCTACAGCCACCAGGATCCATCTTCAGCGCCAAATTACAAGAAATGACCCTTCTAAGGACTGGTACTAGCAGTTGCATGTCTCAAGAGCTTCCTCCTAGGCACGAACAGCTGCTAGTACATCACGCAAGTAACACCTCAGGTGATTACTTTCTCAGGGAAATGTATCTTGCTTATGACACTGAGGAGGGGTATGTGCAGCTCAGGTGTGGGGACACTCATTGAGTGGCTCTGTGCATGAACACACCAAAAATAGTGACGATGAGGCCGTATATGATGCAGAACCAGCTCGCCCACCAATGGACACTAGTGATCTTTGGCTTCCTCACAATCAAGTAGATGATGGGTGGCATCCAAAATGTCGTAGGGCCCTGTACACAACCAGCACAGTCAGCCTCTCTCACATAGCCTTCCTAATTGGCGACAATGCCAAAATGTATCCAGGCCTTCATAGAGGTACACTTATGGAGGAATGGAAATCAGAAACTCACAAATGCGAACGCTCCAATGAAGCCCTGCACAGCCAAAAGAGTCTCTCTCAGTCTTGCAAGTATGGATGTGAAAGATCATTCATGCGCCAATTCAAGGAGCATGGCATGCAAGAGTGCGACAGAGCCAGGGTGCTGAATCCAGGATTGCATGATGTCTACTGACGCGGACAGAAAGTCGCACCAGCAGATCCCTGCAAGCACAACCCAATTTTCTCACACAGAGCACCCGCTGGATGTATGGCAATCTGATAGGATGCAGTGATACTGCCTTCAGACAAGCTGTTCCAGCAGAAAAGCAGCCCAGTAATTGCCAATGACTCACCCGAAGAAGGGAAGAACAATGGCCACAAAGGCGACTATGACAACATAGACGGAGCGGTATAACAGGCGCATGAGCAAGCCGTTGCCGTAGCCACTCATGACCATCTTGGTTTCTATCATATCAAACACCTGCACAGCATGACCCATCCAGTCAACAACAGCACCTCGTCATCATGCCACAAGATGCGGAGTTGGCAATCACTCCAAAGGTTGATCAATGATCTGCTTGGACATCTCAGGGAGCTGTCAGGAGGCAAAGTGAGCAGGGCCGTCTGGTTATGAGGGTGACAGGGGAAAGGGGCACACACCGGCATGGAGTAGACTTGGAAGCTGCCGAGCACATGGATGACTACAAACATGTCAGCAGCGACGATGAGGCCGTTTGGGACGGTGCTCTTCAGAGCTGGAGTCATGAGAACATTGTCGGCAACATTGATGCCGAAGGCCCAGTAGCCTGTGATGGAGACTGCAAAGTAGCACCTGTCACAGCGCTGGCCTGTCAGCATGAGGCAGAAGCCACTGCCAGACAGAGTAGCAGGACAGAACGGGAAGACCGATGACAGATGTTTGATGAGCAGGAAAAGAGCCTCACCAGGCAACAATAGCATACGCGACGTAGACACCCTTCATCATGGGAGCGAAAGTATCTGGCGGAGATGGCAACGTTGCCTGCAGGTAGTAGAAAGACAGATTTGCTCAAAACCCGTTTTTGACGCATGGCGCAGCATGTTATCATCACTGAATGGGCAGAGGGCCCCATACTGACTTTTGAAGAAGCACGCTATTCAGCACAAACAGACTCGTCATCACACATACCTGGATCTCAAGCACCACATTGTGGCCTCCATACCTGCATCCAGCCACAGGACATCACCCAACATCATTCCTAAGGAGGACACACCAGAAGGAGCAGGAAAATGACACCTGCATGAAGACAGTTGTAGCCCATTGAAGCAAGAGAAAGCAGGTTTCGAACAGGACGAGTGTCACGGTGATGTGCCAAGGCACAAGTGCTCACGCAAAGGCCACGGTGCCAAGGGCATTGAAGATGCCAAATACTTTGTCCGCGGTGGACTTCTCATCGAGATTGTAGTAAGCATCTGGCTGGCGGCCCGAAGAGATAGACGCCCCGACAGCAATTGTACTGTACGACAGAGACATCACCGCTGCAGCGAAGGACACAACGGCCAGGCTGTTGAAGTTGGGGCACTGCACTCCCGCACAGATGTGTTAGTGACCGCAACTGATAAATTCAAAAATTGCAGCCTCTCGACTCTAAATGCTCATGTGAAGATTATTGTTGCCTGCACGGATGCAAAGATAATGCCAGCAATAGTTATGAATGCGATCAAGGAAAGGGAAGGTACAAACCTGGGAGAGGACGAGCTGGGCGCCAGCAAAAACAACAATCCATGCAGAGAGACCGAACGCTGGGCAGGGCTTGTTGCACAGAAACTGCCAGATTGCCTGCATGCTCTTGCCTGTGCAGGGAACAGCACAATCTTCAGCCATGCTCACAGCACCATCATGGCTCTGTATCAAGCAGAGAGCAGCCACACAAGAGCTCAGGTAAGGGGTCATATCATGATTAAGTACCCACATTGGGAGGTTTGAATTTTCAAGCACATACCTCCAGTGACGCAGTACACGATGGCGAGGCCAATCATTACAATGAGCTGGAAGGGGATAATAAACCACAAGCCCCTCTTCTGCCCAAAAGCGTACTGCGCACAAGCGGCAGCTGAAGGTAAATGATCAGTTAAACTTGGATGATTTGTGCAGCAGATCACAGTGGTCAAGCATGGGAGTGGGTTGTGCAGCAATTGCTGTGAGGGAGGGGCACCTGGCCGAGCTCATGGTAGCGATTGTGGCGCTTGCCATTGATCTCATGCATGGAACACAGTTGCCACAGCGTGTACAGCGTGATGAGCCAGGATGACACCATGACAAACTGCGCACCACCAATGCGCACGAATCCGATCAAGCAGCACAGCAGTGATTGAGTCAGAAAAGCTTGCAATCCAGATAACTTGCTGCTTGTTAAAGACCACCAGGTATTAAGGGGGGAGAACAGGCACACCATTCCACCGCCCCATGTTAGATAGGCTACGGCTTGGGGCAGTCCTAGGACTCCAGCACCAACCTGCTCATTGCCATCACAACGATCCCTTACCATCAGTGCATGCAAGATGGACACCATGCATGAGCTGACAACATCAGAAGCCACTAGTGCTGTCCTTCTGCATAGCCAATTCCTGCTCAGAGAAAGCAACGTACCATAGCTGTGACGTTGTGAAAAGCAGAGTACCACCTGTTGGGAACAAGGACACCCGACTCGATAAACATATCGTTCAACAATCATTGATTCCTTTCACTTATACCCATCATTAACATCAGCTCTATCGATGAACAACTCAGACACACCTAACTACCTGGCAGATGCTTCGCACCGTCTACTGAGTGCAAAGTGAAAAGAGTGCTGTCATAGTTGAGAAAAATCATTTAGGACAACATCAAACATAATAGACTTTCATATTTCCAGCGCGCTACGTGCATGTCTGAAAGCGAAACTGCATCGCTGTTCAACGAGACGGAGCGGTTCGCTAGGGTTTATGTTCCTCGTTGCTCAAAGAGCAGGCGATTTCGTTGTTCCGCTTGATATTGGTTGATTCTCTGATATTTGAGAGCTAGTGGTTCGTTTTCTCACCATTTGCCACTGCGGTCACCAGTGATTGGAAGCTTGTACTCCTGAAAATACAATAACACTGCTTCAGGGTAACGGTGCCATCCGCTCTACTGCAGCAGGCAAGGAAACGTGAACTTGCAGATCTATCGGACTTCTTTAGGGGCTTCTGCACCTCGTCGTATTTGTCCGGAGTAGGAAGGGGCTTTTGGTGCTCAGCGTCCGGCTGAACCTTTTTCTCAACACCATCCATTGTGTTGTGCAACTCTACGTACTTGACAGTTCTACAAAGTTGTTGGTGTCAACACCAAGACGCCGCAATTTCCACCAGGCCGACGGGTCTGGCAATTGCGTATTGCAAATGAATGCTGACTGGATCTCCAATGGATCATGATGATTAATTTCCCAAATCATCTTGCACCACAGGGTGCAGGAAAACACTTGCTAGGTAGCTGAAAAAGGTGTAATCGACTGTCTGACTGACTTGCGCAGCTCAAGATTCAAGTCATAGCTAGTGGCGCAGAACACAGATCATAGCAGTGGGGAACTTCCGGCTTGAAGCACGGCTATGGACCATCATGGATTTGCAATGCGGGTGCCCAACACTAGTGCCCATTTTCCCTCAGACACCACTCTGAAATCTCCAAAGAAGGGCTCATAGACCTCCTCCACAGCCGGCCACTGCTCTACCAAAATGCCGGAGAGCAGAATTTTGCCGCCTCTCCTCGTATAGGATGCCAGCCGAGGACCCAATTCCAAAAGTGGACCCTGCGCATGCAACAAGCGACTGAAAAAAGAGGGCTCCTGAAGAGAGTGCTACACACTGCATTGGGGCCACTGCCCTCATCCAATTAATTTAGGGGCAAGCTGACACATGTCTGCGACATTCAGCACCTCTTTTATATGCTTGTGGACCTTGTCCACACTGTGTCCACAACCATATCTTTCCAGGGTTCACCTAACATGCCGCAGAACTTTTCCTTCATAATTTTTCCGAGGGGGGGCTGAAGTCAGACCTGCAGAATGTTGGCCACACAGACGTCAAAGGAGCCTTCCACATCTGCGAGCCCGGCTGCTGCGAGCGGCTCTGGCGCGCTTGGAGACGCGCTGCACTGTACCGCCCGAAAGCCAGCCGCCACGCCATTCAGGCTGGCATTGCACGCTGCCGACTGCACCGCGAGCGGGTCGGTGTCCGTCCCCACAGCCTCTGATGCGCCCATCTTCAGCGCAGCAATGGCCAGGACGCCCGACCCTGCAATGAGTTGCAGTGCGCCTCTCAGCCCTGGAGGATGCGGCTATATACCATATGGCATCTCATTCTTTTGATATACGGTATCTAGACTGTGTATGAGAATGCCGAAGGACTCTAAGGTCCTGGAACCTGGTGACATTAGAAACAAGACTGCAGATGAGCCTGGCTCAACAAGTAGGGGTGTCAGCAGGTCGAGTCTTTTGGTCAAGGTTGGCCATGACATGACATGACAGTCCACCATGAATGCACAGCATCCAACAAAGTGCATGTGACATCCCACAAATTGCATGTAATGCCTTCTTTGGCCCCTCAGCGCAGCATGAGTACTCTCTCTCGCCACAGACCAGAAGTGAAAAAGTTCACATGAGAGCACAGCAGACGGCGATACAGAGCAATTGTAAGACTTCACCTGTGCCGTAGTCAATGATGCGCGTCCCACTGAGCGGCAGCCGAGCAAGCGCCCTGAGGCAGAGGCGTGTGGTGGGGTGCTCGCCGGTGCCGAAGGCCAGGCCGGGCTCGAGTATGATATTAGTGGCTGACGGCTCTGGTGGTGTGCACCAGGTCGGCACTATCCACAGGCCGTCATCTATGCGGGCTGGCTGATAGCTGGCTCTTACACTGTCCATCCACTCCTGATCTGGCACCTCTTCCACCTGTGCAATGAAGTCCATGAATGTCATCTCCTTCTTGACCCCTGGTCCCATAGCATCCCGTGACCACCAGCAAGAGAAGCGGTTGTATTGAGGCCCATTTTGCGGGTTAGTCAGTGCAGGAGCACAAGCAAGTAAGCACAGCCTGACAAGCCACCTGCCTCGTACTTCAGTGTGGCTGCGTTGCCCGAGTCCGCCTGCCACTGTGCCAGGACTGCATCCACATCAGTGGACGCGGCAAAGAGGGCCTGCACTGTGCATCGGTCCCACACTTTGCTGCTGTCCCCAAATAATTCCTGCTCAGGCTCATTGGCTGCTCTGTACTCCTCCACACTGCATGTGCGTGAATTGTCACAGTCGGATACTTTGCGCGCACCACATGATGCTAGAAGCCGTGCACACAACAGGGAGAGCTGGCATCGGAAGTCATTTGAAAGTTGTGATGCTAACCTGGCAGAAAGCGCCCCGAGACTGAGCAGTTCGTCTGTCATTTCATCCACCAAGCCCCCTGGTATGTTCTCTATTCTGCATCGCAGAGTGTGAGCAGACGGAACTTCTGGAAGCTGGGACATGACGGCTGTCACAGCGCTCCTTGCATACGTCCCTCGACACTGCAGCTTGCTCCTCATGGGTGGGATAGCATACTGCGTATTAAGGTACTCCAATAGGGGCCTAGAAGACCCTGCTAATGCACTGGTTCTCGAAGGAAACCAACGAAGCATCCCAGTCCTGACAATACTTCCACAACGGAATCCAGGCAGACTACTCATGGCTAGTATCTTTAGAGCTATCACATCTCTCATTTGTAGTTGTATTTGCATTTACTTGTGTTTCTATCACAGTAGGATCCTCCTTGGATGGTCATGGTGTCCACCTAGAATGGGTCTTATAGCATGCAATCAAGTATGGTAACAGTCGTAAGGATCTTCCAACGTCTCTCAGCGATTAGACAGTGGTGAGGGGGAGTGTATTATTAAGACTTGCAAGATGCAGAAAACCATGCCGGCTCACCAAGCACTATAACGACACGCTAGTTGCGATGCTGAGGGAGGGTCTTAAGCTAGTTCCTGCTGAGATCAGTCTTCACGCATAAGTCTTGTTCAGCGTGAAGGAATTCGCATCTGCTAGCGAAGCCAGACTTGGCAACAACTGACGGTGATTGCTGAAAACGCGCAGATATGATGTTGATGTTGACATCAACATCAACACACAGAAAAGTCATCAAAGTGGTCATTCTATCCCAGCAAAAATAGTGAAAGTGTGTGCATATTGATTTAAGTAAAATTTGTTGTCATCAATCATCTTCTTCCCGAAAAGAAATTTGTTGTCTAGAAAACATTTAGTCCAAGGCAGTGGAAGATGTTTTCTGGAGAAGATGCATATAATCATGTTACTGATGATGTTGATGACCTGATTCCTCCTCCACCTCCACCTTTGGACGATCTCCCACAAGCTAAAAGGCTGAAGACAGAAGGTTTGCTCACGATTTTGGCAGTTCCGAAGTGGTTAGCGACGTGGTCTGTGACCAACGTCTGTCCACTTAAACAAGGTTTTGCCTACAGGTGGCTCTTTCAGCACGTCTCAGGCCTCGCAGAATGCACAACAGGGTAGGGTGCTCCCGACACGCATTAATGCATTGTGTTGCACATGGGATATGCACATGGGATACTGTGCATCGCCTCAAGATGTACTCTTCGACCTCGGATAGCTCTGCAAGCTTCCACTCTTGAGCCCTCTTCTGAGCCTGTAGATTGGAACAGGTGCAGACCAGGTGCAAGCAGCACTGGAGAAGATTGTGTCCCACATCAGCAACCCCAAGAAATTTAAGAAGGCATCCCCACTCTTGCGAGAGCTACTGGGCCAAGGAGTTGTCACCAAGGCCCACAGCAACATACTGTTTGAGGTGGGCTCCTTCTCACACCAGTCCTGCCTCGTGGTGCTGCACATGATGTTCCCACAAATTTCCTACATCTCATCATGAGCACCTGCTACGTGTGCAATCAGGCATTGAAAGGAGCGATGAGGGATCCCACCCTTGCAGTCGACCCCACGCAGACGGTTGAGTTCCAGAAGCTTTTCACTGTTGCCAGCAAGCACGCAGAGGTGAGTCTCGCTGCCTCGAGACGACCACTTGGAAGCTGTTTCAATTTAGACATTCTGCAAAATGTACAGCAAGACTTTTCCAGCAAATGAATCATGTTATGGCTGCATGCATGCATGCAGCTCTTTTCCATGCGCCAGAAGGGCCAGCTGGACGTTTTTGGGCTTTGGGGGGTGCTGCGTGGCCAGCTGCTGACAGATGATTCCTTCGTGTACAACCGAGTGCTCAGCCGCATTAAGGGCAGCATCCAGCACCTGCCAGAGGCCACGGAGGATGATGATGAGGCCCTTTTGCGTGTCAAGGTGCCCTCTTCTTCAAGCTGGCAGTGGCTTGCACTTCATCCTGGGCGTCATGCATTTATCTAGAAAGCAACCGTGTGCGCATGGACAAATCGTCCTTAGAGAAGAACCAGATGCTGTCAAATGGAGCGCTGGCATGTGCTTTATGAGGTCTCCTGTTCTCGATGGAGAGGCCTGGCTGGTTGATGCATCCAGGAGCGGCTGCGGGAGGAGGCCGATGGAGCTTGCAGCAGCGGCAAGGACTCCGCCCCACAGGTTGTTGCACCATGCCTTCACCCACAGCTGTTCTTGCAAAGCCACTTTTTAAGTGTGTGCCTGCCGTATTTGCAGTAGCCAGTCCACGGCAGCTGCATGAAGCTGACGGCATGGTGCTCTGGAGCAGGCAGCGGCGCCACCGGTGGAGGATGCAGAGGCAGACCCCTTTGGGCTCGAGCAGATCATCCAGAAAGCGGAGGCGCCCAAGCGCGAAAGGTCAGCCCCACTGTTGTGCTGTACACTGCTGATTGCACTGTGATCATTTCTGCTCCTGCATCGCAGATGGCATTGTCTATTGGACAATGATTGGAGGCTGTAAGGCAGCCCTTGCCCATGCGCTCGCACGAGTTATCATGGAGCATCTTGCTCTTGTCAACTGCAAGTTGATGGTCACAGCAGTCAATAGAGGGGGGGTATTAAGGGGGTTCTTCGATGTTTCAGCTCAGAAGCACTCTCGATTCATGGGTCAGGGCGGTGGTGTGGAGCTCACGAGAGTCGCTGGCCATGAAGCGCGATGCGCTGCTGGACTGTCTGGACACCGCGCGCTCGCGCTACGGCCTGGCCTGGGCGCGCACCTCCACTGACATTGCCATCCAGGTGCGCACCCTGTCAGCCTTGAACCAGCCTCTGAAGGAATGCAGCCTTGCCCCTGGCTAAAAGGATTGATGTCTGTAGCTTCTGTGAGGCCATGATGTCCATGATCTCTCTCTTGTTCCCAGAGGAAGTCAATATGTACAAGGGTTCTCTTCAATTTGGCTCCTATAACTTGATATGTCACAGCTGTAGTCTGTGCGCCTTGCGACGAGCTGTTTCTGCCCACATAGAGGCCTCAAAGTGACAGGGAAAGCAGTTCCATATGTGCTCTGTTGTTGAGGCGGTTGGGTGTGTACAGGATCTGCACAACAACCGAACGAAGTTTTGCAAGTCGCAGCAGCCGCGCATCGATCAGCTGTGGCGCTTTGTGCAGGACCAACGCCTCAGGCGGAAACAGGCAAGCCATGCCACTGAATTTCACTGTTTCACGCTATTTCATTGTCAGCTCGATGATAGACACTTCAACCACCTGGCGTTTGCTGCCGTGGCTACTGAGCACGCCATTACATGCTGACAATGTGCATTTAGTTCTGGGATTGAATCTAAGTACTCATCTGCCAAAGTTCCAGCCGTTCCTCTTGCAGTTGAGTGCAGCATTGAGTTTGTATGCAAATCAGTGGCGCAGCCTACAGTGATCAGAACTCAGCAGCCAGCTTTGTGATGTCACACAGGAAAACTATGGGGCCCTCAATGTCATGCTTTTGTGCACTGTTCGTCATGGGTCTCAGGTGCTGAGACCCATGACAGTGTACCTGCAAATGTCAGGTACACTGTCCTGTTGAGCTGATGGCAGCTCAATTCAGCTGGAGGGACAGAGGTGTTCATGCAGGGCCCATCGGCAAAGGAGGCTCGACATCTTTGAGGCTTTTCTGGCATGGCTGCTGAGCACGCCATACATGCTGACAGTGTGCACTGGCTTCTCGGTACTGAGGGGCAGAGGGGTGCGTGCAGGGCCCATCGGCCAAGGAGGCGCGCAGAGACACAACATCGTTTGAGGCGGCCAGAGCGGAGTGGGGCAAGGCCACGCTGTCTGTGCGCGGCGCGGTCGGAGGCGGCGGAGACCACCGCTCAGAAGTGTGGCTGGGATGACTGCGCCTCGATGAATCTGTTGACTTATGAGTAGTATGGCTGAAAAGACTAGGTGTTAGGAGCAACAAGAGTGCAAAACAGCCATCGTGACAGTAGAAAGCTGCCAGTACAATTTCTCAATTATGTAATGCACGCAAGTCTCGAAGCATTCATGTTTGATGAGATCTTTGCACAGCAGGCATGGCCACACCAATTGTTCAAAAATTGAAGTTTAATTTGCACCCCAATATGATAAAAACCACCAGGCAACCTGTGCACTAGAAGACTCTTCTGGTCACCAAGAATTCGCTGACTTGAACCAGTTTTGGTGCACATGGATCTCAAGAAGAGTTTGCATATACGACACATGCATCAGAAGTGCCATCACTGCACTCACCATGTTCATCACTAGAGTACGAGTGGCAACTTACCACCAAAAACATCTCTTCTTCTGATAAAGAGACCACAGGATGTCTCAGCGGCGCATGCGAGCCGCTTTACGCTGGCCGCAGTCCTTCACCATGAAGAAGCAGCAGAGTATGAGTGGCAATTCATGACCAAAAACGTCCCTGTTATACAGAAAGACCTCTCAGCGGCGCGTGCGAGCCAGGATGGGCCGCTTGACGGCGGCGGCAGTGCGGCCAAGCGCGGTCAGCGGCGGCCGCCGCACGGGGCTGCTCCCCGGCCGCACCGACAGCGCCACCGCGCTGCCGCTGCCCATGTTGCGTGCCTGCTCGCGCTTCCGCGCCAGGCTCTGCAGCGCCCTCGACTCCAGCGCCTGACACACCAAGACCCGATTTATGAGAGCCACTTGGCGGCTCTGCAGCGCCTTCGACTCCAGCGCCTGACCCACCAAGAGCCGGTTTTACGAGTGCCAACTTGGATGTTCTTGTGAATGTCTCCAAGCTTATTTGTGAGTGTTTGGGTGTGATGCTGGGTGCTGACTCTAACGATCAGAGTCAGACATGTAGGCAGCCCTATGTAGCTGGAAAGGTGTATTGACTGACTGGCTGACCGAGAAGACAAGATGCACCTTGCGGTCGAGGGGCAGAAGGGGGCCATTGCCGGCTTCAGGGGAGTCGCCATCGTCCGGGTCCACAAGAGTGGAGGGCAAGATGCGGGTGGGGTCCCAGCCGGCCTCCTCCGGGGCCGCGGCCGCCGCGCCGGCCGCTGCGGGCGCCGCCTCTGGCGCTGCATCCGCGCCGTTTGCCAGCGCGCCGCTGCGAGCCGCCTCCTGCACGCCAAAACCATTGATCTTATGCCACTGATATGATGATTAATGGCTCAAGCAGCTGTGTTTCTGTCCGCTAAGGTGGCGATCATCCGCACTCCATGGTCTTTCATGTACACATGTGGAAAACCATTGATCTTATCTCCCAGCACTTCTGAGAGTCTTCTTCCATGCATGCATAGAACCAAGCCACTGCTCTGGCTCAACTGGAGCTGGCACACAAACGCTCTGTGGCACATTATGGAAGCCTTCTGCCGGCTCTGGGACTGACAGCCAATGACTTGAAGCCTGGTGATCAGAACTTCCATGTGGCCTTGACTTGCACGCGGAGAGAAAGACGGCAATCTGCTCCATTCCGTATCAATTGGGAGGGAGGGCCACAAATGCGCGAAATGGTCTGCTGGAGGGATTGTATGAGCGCGCACGTGCAGGAGGTGGTTAGTGCGCTGCTCGATGGCGCCCAGGTACTGCATCAGATTCTGGGTGCCCACAACACCGCCGCCTCCCAGCAGCTCCTCCAGCCCCGCACCCGCACACCCACTGCGAGCCCACAACGCCTGCCCAGCGCAGAACTTGTGCATGAAGGACTTGTCATGGGTGAATACAACTCATCACACTTCACACTTTTGGGTTGTTGTATTGGTTGCTGGCCAGGCAGTGCTGGCCAGACATCTAATGAGCCATATCCGGATGTAAAACATGTTACTGACTGACTGACAACCGCTTGCACAGCCCCTCAGTTCCTTCAAAGAACAGCACAATGTCCAGTCAAAGGTGTTTGTAGGACATGCTTATCCATCCTTGAATTCGGCAGGAGTGCAGCCTGCGATCAGATCCGTGCATTGCACCAATTGACCGGCAGGTTAGAATGCCTTCGCGGCCAAGAAATAGCTCTAAGGCCTCCTTGACTACGGTAGTGTGGCGCCACTAAGAGGGCTTGCTGGCACAGATAAAGCAAGGATTCTGGGGTTGGAGATGGGCCAGCTCAACACCTGGACAGCCTCGGCCAGGGCGGCGGCTCGAGCGTCGGCCATGGCTTCGCGCGCCTCCCATGCCGCTGCGGCCGCCTCGGCTTCGTCCAGCTGCTCCCTCAACTCCTGCAGGGCACCCACTGTCTCAAGACTGCACCTCAAGCACCTCCAGCTCATCTGTCTGGACAAGTTGGCAGGTGCCTGCATGACTGCCACGTTGCATGCCTTCCAGACCCCAACAATCACCCCACGGGTCCCATACTTGCTCAGGGCCCCACTCACCTGCCGGCTCCTTGTCTAGACAAGTTGGCAGGTGCCTGCATGACTGCCACGTTGTGCGCATTCAAGACCAGGAACGTTCACCCCATAACTGCTCAGGGCCCCCATTCACCTGCCCGCTCATCTGTCTGGACAAGTTGGCAGGTGCCCGCATGACCCATTTTGCGCGCAAGCTAGACCCCCAAACAACGCCCTTTACTTGGTCAGGACCCCACTCACCTGAAGGCGGCGCGCGAAGTCGCTGTCCTGCGCAGCGTGGGCGCCCTGCCAGCGCTCCAGCTCAGCGCTGACCTCGCGCATCTTGCCGCGCAGCGCCTCCACGCTCGCGTTGACCTCGCCGACGTAGCCGAACAGCCGGAAGTTGCCGTCCTCCTTCGCGCCCAGCTCCGCCACCAGCGCATCCACATCCGCCGTGCCTGTGCACACCACCACTGCCTTGCAAACACCCTCATACAGTCCTGGGCTCTGGGACCCTCATGGCCATACAAGCTGAACAGTTTCCAACTTTAAGTTCTTCTTTTCATGCCGCCTGTCATGCACATCCAAGTGCCGAGGTCCTGAGGTCTGTAGCAGCCCTTTGTAAGTGTCCGCCAATCGCATCCTCAAACTTGATGTGACCCAAATCAAAGGTGCTGTGGTCCGACTTGACTGATTTGTGTAGACATTTCACCGCACCCATGCATCCATATCGCAGATGAGCACAACATTGTTGCTTGACTTGTTCCACTCTGAAAATCTGTGCAGCAACACTTTGGCAGAGTTCTCCCCAGAAGTTTCCTGGCCCAGCCTGCACCTGTCGCCTCGCTGATGCACGCAAAGGCGGCCTCAAAGTCCTCGAGGCGCTTGGCGAGGCCGGCCACGCCGCCGCCGGGCGCGTCCTTGGAGGCGTTCCCTCCAGCGCCGCCGGCCGCCGGCTCGGCCGCGGCGGCCCAGCTCGGTCGCTGCTTTGCTGCCGGCTTTTGCGCGGCCACTGCTGCAGCGCCGCGGACCACGTCTTCGCGCAGCAACTTGCTGGTCGATTGCGCGCGCTCGGCCATTTCCCGGCCCCTCTGCACCTCCTGTGCGCACCCATAAGAGCAATTGGGCTTTTAATGGACACGGAGGAAGGTTATCCGGCCTTTGCCTTCATGCGCATGTGAGCGTTTCAAACTCACGCGTTTGAATTTATAGCCAGGAGCTGGATGACAAATCTTGGACCAGAATTCCTGCTGACAACAGATGGCCCTTCCAACAGCCCAGGAAGTGCAGTACTAAGCCTCCTAGCAAGACACACGAACTTTGCCTCGTGCCCCCAACTTCTGAGCCAGCTTGCCCTTAGTTGCAACACCCCTTCGCGTCGCACTTCAGGTGCCATGCTTGGTTTCAGTTCTTGGGAGAAGGGTGGACTTGCCTTCTGCTTGCGGTCGTGCTCAATGAGGTGTGTGAGCTGGCGCCATTCAGCCTCGGCCGCGGCTGTCTCCCTGTCGCCTGCCAGCTTCAATGCTGCCGCCTCAGACAGCGCCTGCACACCGGCCAATCCGCCCTTTTAGATGCACCCTACATTTGCCCCTCACGTGATGACCCACTTTATGGCCCATCTGCGTCGCAAATGTCTGGCAGGAGGGCTCAATGGGTGCACCAGCTCACTTCCAAATGACAGCCACATTGTACACACAGCGACAGACTTACCCTCGTGTGGCAACCGGAGCATTGGGCGTGGACATGGGACATAGGACTCGGGCAATGGACTACCATGACTTGCTTTGAAACCATGTTTGCATTGATGCCCGACTGCCCATCTAGAAATCATGGGTACAGTGGACGATCTATTTTGCAAGCGACAACAGTGCCTCTCACAACCATTGAAGAAGGCTCCTTGCCACAGGCAATGCAGCTCTGCACAATAATCCGGGACTTTTCTCGAGCCAGCCTCACTCTCATGGCCAGAAAACAGTGGGTGGAAAGTCAATGGAGGGTGCATGGGAGGAGTCAGGGTGCATGCACACCTTGTCGCGGGCAACGCGGGCGGCGTGGGCGGATCGGAGGAGGTCGGCGGCGCGGGCGCGAGCTGCCGACAGCTGCTGCGCGAGCTTGCGCTGCAACTCTGCGGTGGCCAGGCGCTCCTTGCGTGCGCCGTCAATCGCGTCGCGCAGCGCCCGCGTGGCCGCGCGCCGTGCATTGAGCCGGTGGTACCCCTGCTCCACCCTGTTCTCCAGCACCTTCATCGCCTTCTCTGCCTGCAACCGCATCATCTAGACCCTAAGCCCTTGAGAAATAAATCAATAAAATATAGCTAGTGCTTAATTGTGGTGGTAACTCTGCTCCACCCGGTTCTCCAGCACCCGCATCGCCTTCTCAGCCT
This sequence comes from Coccomyxa sp. Obi, assembly GCA_020887355.1. Classification (NCBI taxonomy): domain Eukaryota; kingdom Viridiplantae; phylum Chlorophyta; class Trebouxiophyceae; family Coccomyxaceae; genus Coccomyxa; species Coccomyxa sp. Obi. The sequence goes on from AP025001.1 coordinate 1,040,662, forward strand.
GCAAATGTCAAAGTGTCAGAAGTGCTCCCACCATTGTGCAGTGCATCCGGCCCACTCACATTCGCTCAGAATGCCGGTGCCTGTGCCGGCTGACGCGATGTTGGTGCTGAATGCAGGTGTTTCCTTGTAGCTGCTGGGGCCCTCAGCCCTTCTGACAATTCCTTGATGCGCTGGCTGTGGGTGGTGGGGGTCTGGGGGTGGTGACTGTTGCGGATGGCCCACCTGAACGTCGCACTCCTGGGCAGCGTTGACGCCGCCCATCTTGCGGCGCTGCTGTAAGATTTCGTCCTGCATGGCGGCCACCTGGCGGTGCAGCCCTGCCACGCGTTCCCTCTCCAGCCCAATCTGGTGTTCACAGTTTGCTTCTCAGAATTAAGCTTGCTTACCCTTGCTGTTGTTTTCCCTTGCACTTGATCTGATCATTAGGAGTATGTGAAGTTGATAGCAAGATCCGTTTAAGTGGTCACAACGTGAATGTGCAATCTGCGTGAGCGCAGCGGAAGAATGGACACTTGCAGGGATGCTTTACCTGGACCATGCTCAGGGATTCAATTTCGTTGCCTTTGAAAACTGCACAAGCGCACCTTCTTGCTCTGCACATCGGACTGTTCCTGAAGATTGTCGATCGTTGCCGCTGCTGAGGTGGTGGTGGGCCTTACTGAAAACTTGTTTTCCAGCAGCACTTCCTCCTTCAAAAGGTCATTGTCTGCTTTCAGCTTGTCGATGGCAGCCCTAACACATCGTTGAAGAGAGTTCACCGTCAAAATGCTCCGCCATCAAGTGTCAAGTATCGGCTGTGTCGGTCTTGTGCACTTCCAAATATGCTCACCTCTGTTTCGTGAAAAACTGCTGTGTTTCCGCAAAGATACTGTGTCCATTGTTGGGTATGGACGATCGACCTGTAAATGCACAGTTGCGTTGGCTGGCGTGTGTCGTACATTTCCCACAGAAATATTCAAGCCCCGAAAATAGTTGGCATGACAGTACCTGGCATCCTGGGGTACGACCTTTTCCCAGCTATTGAGTCCCACGGGTACCTGTTCAGCTGATGTCACGGCCGAGACGGCTTGCTGTTGCAACGAAAAGCTCAAGTGTTGGGTGGCCGTTACACAGTCTGCCTAATCTGGCCCGCTGCGGTGGTCCGCAATCCGAACCCCCTTGCGCAATTGCTTGTCCGTCAGTATTGCGGACGTATGCCTGCATGAGTATTACATATTGGAACTGGAGACGTCCGGAGCTCCTGCTTCAACAGCCATTAGGTTGTGGACCGACCTTGTCAGTTTCTGTGACAAGGCTTTGTAGAGGAATGTTAGCGGTTAACCAGTGGGGTTTACTGATGAGAGGCCATACTGTTGAAGTGACTTCTAATACATAGATGATGGAACAGATTATGAGGACATTGCGAGAAATGTAGAATGCAAGCCATGCAGGGAGCTGCTTCAAGTTTCACAATACTCCTATGTGTGGGCCACACATATTATTGACCAACGTGATCACTGCATGCCATGTAGCAGTGCTCCATAACACGTTTACAACATTCAGAGCAGCAGTGAGCATCCTTGGATAAAACACAAGTACCCCCATGCAAGTGAGCCCTAATGATGTCGTCTGTCAACCCCAACAGACAGTGCATGAAGCAGACATATTTATGCCCACCATCCAAGAGTCCAAATGCATCCTACTAATTTCTCAGCTAGCCCTAATCTGACAGTGCATCAACTTCCATCGCATATTCACTGAACATTGTTCAGTGGAGTCCATTTGTCAAAATTATTTGCCGCCTAGTAGAGCGCACTTTGTGTGCACAGTGATAATATATTGCGGATCAGATCTGTGCGATCTGGTCTGATGCCACATGCAGAACCTAAAATGCTTGCACTGATCAGCAGCAGAGCAGGTGCAGAACATCTCAATAGCAAGTGGCACAGCATCATTCATAATCATTGGGAAAACTGCACTGCATTCATATCACTATTACTAGTAGTCTTGGTATGAAGTTTGGGAAACTTTTGCAAGTGCAGCCAGGGCTTCTCCACAACCCGGCCTGCCCAAGCCACTTGCAACACAGAACGACTGCCACGGAAGCAGCAGCTTTGGCTGCCCACCATTCAAACCATTTCCTTCACACTAATCCTTTCTGCCAACTCCTGTACTTCTTACTGCATCCACATGCGTTCACATGCCAGACAATCCTGTCACGGCTAATGATATACGCTTCCAGCGGAATGAGAAGCTCGTTCAAGAAGGGAAGCCCGTGGAATGATACGACGCATGGCAACAAAATCAGAAAAGTCCGACAAAGTGCCCCGCCACCCAACATGAAGCTGTTGTAGAATCTGAGTCTTGAGAGTGGCAGTCGAGACCGCAACATCAATGCCAAATTGCATGGGGAAAACCCCAACAATGATAAGACAGGGAAACGATAGCAGTGCAACAAGCAGCACACATTAGTCACTACAGCCAACAGAGGTCTTGGCAAGGAGGGGGCACCTTGCTTCCAACCTTATGTAGTCTGTTCTTTTTGTTTTCGTCAACCTCACCAACCCCCACCAACATGCCTCTCATGCATATGCACAACGGCTCCCAGAAGTAAAACTGCAGATGCTTGTGTGCTTCAGAAACACAAGATGCTCATGCAGAACCCGCCCAGCCATCACTGCAACCCAACGGCCTCACAGACACTGGAGGACTGCTCGCCAGCAAGCAGAGCCTTCATGCAGCATGGCAGAGCGGCAGCAGATGCAGAGCTCACTCCCAGCACTCATGGGCGTCCTTGAAGCTGCGGCGGGCGCGCCACACAGCGGAGTTGCACTTGAAGCCGCCGCCGAAGCCCAGCTGCCAGATGCGGTCGCCACGCCTCACCCCAGAGAAGTGCTCGATGTTGGACAGAATGTACCTGCCCAAACCATGCTCCAAATCAGGATTTATTGGCTCATCAAGCATCTTCTGGGCAAACTTGTCTATGTAATAATAAGGAGCAGGGAAAGAACAACTCTGCAATCCCTCAACACACCACTGGTGCTCAAAACTTGTTATGGGCAACACCTGGCTTCATCAAGAAAAATATTGATGACTCTTCCTTTGAGGAATGGAAGCACAGCGAGAGGACCCTGTGCCCGAGGTTCACGGTGAACAATGGGAACATGTGAAGCATCTCAGAAAAGGTGGATGTCGGCACGCACCAGGTGGAGGCAGCGGAGGTGTTGCCAAAGCGGTAGAGGGCGTCCTTGGAGGGCTGGCACTGCGCAGGCGTCAGGCTCAGCTTCTCCTCCATCTCGTCGATGACGGCGCGGCCGCCGGTGTGCAGCAGGAAGTGCTCGAACGCGTTGTTGAACTTGGGCACGTAAGCCTTGTTCATCACCACCTTCACCTGCACCAGCAGACGCCACACGAACTCAGCCAGCCAAACACCTGTGCCTCACCCCCATGCAACAGCATTGCAGCATGATCTGCTGTGCCCAAAAATGCATGCATGCCTGCCTGCGAGCTCAGGCCTAATAACATCGAAGACACATTGTGCAGTTCCCACGTAAGCAACAGTCAGCCCTACTAGATTAGCGACGCAAAAAGTTGCAGCCATCTAGACATATTGAAAGTACAATGAGACAGAGGAATGCGCACCATCTCAGAGATGGGGAGGACGAGGGGTCCGAGGCGCTGCAGGTTGACCTTGAGCGCGCGGCCAGCAACAGAGACGACGTTGCGGCGCAGGAAGACACCCTTGATGCCCTCGCTGTCCTCGCCATTGCCCATGCAGCCAAAGGCGTCGTCCTCGCAGCCCAGGTGCACACGCACAGTGTGCACCAGCTCGTACTTGGATCTCCTGATGTCCTTGGGCCTGCACATACCACCACAACTTTCAGAGTCACCTCAACCTCCTGCTGCTAACACTCTTGCGTCTGTCTCTTTGTGATCTTTGTTACGTGCTGTTGATACTCTTTGTCTGTCTCTCAAATCAATGCTGAGTGCAGCTGGAAATAAGTCTCCCAGACAGCCACCTACACTTGATTGTCAACCACTTTGATTCTGAACTGAACTACTGGGGCAGTTGGTTGCATATGCCCCCTCACTTGCATGTCCAAGAAACTGACACATGCAGGAAATTTGCTGATTGCAAAGATGAGTACCTGTTGGAGAGCAGAGCGCCGGCACCGCCGAGGCGGAAGAGGCAGTTGCACACCAGCATGGAGCGGTCATTGCCCACGTACCAGTTCTGGGTGATGTTCTCGTGGTTCACAATCAGCGCCAGCTTGTTGGGCATTGCCTGCAATTTGCCCAATCATTCAGTGCCATTGATTGGCCACTTGTCCACAACCAACAATGACCAATTCCCTTCCCTGAGTTATAACCTCGGGTGGATGCACCAAGTCTTGTTACAATCTGTGACTGGCTGGCAGCGTGACAACACTGTCAGCAGAAATCAGTAAGGTTGTTGCACTGACACTTGTGACTGGCTGGCAGTGTGACATTGCTGTCAGCAGAAAACGTTAGAAATGGTGAAGGTGAACATGGCCAGGCAGCGCACCTTGAGAAGGTGCTTGACGAGGTCGATGCAGATGAGGGAGGAGGAGCAGCCCATGCCAGACAGGTTGTAGGTCAGCACATCGCGGCGCAGCTTGAAGTGGTTGGTGATCATGGCAGCCATGGACGGCGTGGGTGCGAAGCAGGAGCACGACACAATGACGATGTCGATCTGTACACAACACCAGCATCTGCAGATCAAGTACTTGCGGCTTCACATTATATATGTGCACACAGCAGTACACTTACCCAATGTCATGTAAGCACTGAAAATTTGCAGAGGAACACATGCATATGGTTAACCCTCTACAAGTCTGATAGAAATAATGCCAATTTCTTGTAAGCACTGAACATTCCAGAGGAACACATGCATACGGTCAAAAACTCTCACAAGTCTGATAGCAATAATGTCTTGACCATGGTCAGGGTCAGTGAAATGAAGTCTGCAAGTGAAGAGCTTCACCTCCTGTGGGTCAGTGTTGGTCTTGGCCAGCAAGTTCTCCACAACATCGTACAGGACCATCTCTGATTCCTCCAGAGCTGCACGCAGCGTGGTCTTCACCTCGCCATCCTTCATGGCAGCGATGCCATCAGACAACCCTGTCTCGTCACCAAGACCCGACCTCTCCAGGATCTTCTCCTGGAACTCCAGATTCTGCTCTGTAAACACCTGCACCCCACCCCATCATCACTGTCAAGCGACAGCTGTACTTTCCAAGTATGCCAGACAAAGTCTCCCCATCACCTGGATGAACTGCATCATAAGGACCAGCAGCTTGATAATTACATTTGCACTCCAGACTCACCCCTTTCAGACGAATCTCGTCCATCAGCCTCTTCCTGGAGCACTTCAACCTGCAGAAAGATTGAAAACCCGATCAGAACACAGCCCAAAGAGCATTACAATTCTTGTCAAAGGTCCCTGCCCAAACGCTTTCAACGCAACTTGAAACGGAAATCAGATAACGCAAGGCCTTGCTAATAGCTCACCTCTGGGGAATGGTGAAGCACGAAAAGTCCAGAAGCAGGACCCGGTTGACAGCGGGCCTGAACATTGTGATGGCTGCATAGATGAACAGGAGAGCAGCTGCTGCACCAAGAGCGTACTGCCAAACACACAAACCAAAACTTAATTAATATTTGCAAACAAGTTCAGCACAGGCCTATGGTCCATGACCTGAAGGTCCTAAAACGTTACCCATATTCAAAACGCCATCAACAGGCCAGGGCTCGAATAAACATTGATAAAGCATTGGATAACCCCAAAGGAACGCACGAATGCACCAAAACCAATTATGGTCCCATTCACTGCATGAGACAACCAACACCACCAACTGCAGATTTTCGTTTGAACGATGTCGGATTGGAGCCACAGCCACACCGTTTAAGTCCGGCTTCCCTCGCCATCAGGACAAGAAAAAAAAACTATTATGCAAAACGCTTTTGCTGACATGCATTGAACCCTCAAAAAAAATCTGCAGTTGAAAAGGTGCCTCACCAACTTAAGGGTTGGAAGCTCCCACAACTTCTCAAGCTGGCTGTTCCAGAATTCACGCTTGAGAAACGTGTCCTTGTCCGCCTGCAGTGTCATCCAAGCCCATCAGCTTCGTGCTGCCTCGCAGCACAGGAGGATCCTCAAGTTGAACCACGCAGAGCCACAGGTCCGACACCCTCAGATGCTCTTCTGAGAACTAATTTCGACGCTGTTTGGCTGCCTCAACAGATGCTTTCAGCCCACAATGCATTCCACAACAAGCACTCCCCGAAAACGCGACAGGCAGAAGCGCACCACCACCAGCGAGGCAGCGACAGCTGCTGCCGAGGCAAACACAGCTGACTGTCCGGTGATGCCCCACCGCTCGCCCATGATGCTTCCTATAGACGCCATACCTGAAGACAGAATGCCTCCAATCAGTGCACTAGGTACGAAAAAGTCGGAGAAGCTGCACTCAACTTTAGGCGGCACGACGCAACCCTATGCCTGTGCCGTGCGTCATACAAACGACCAGGAGAGCATTTTCCACGGAGCCCTCCTCGATTGCCATCTCTTAACGGCTCCGGTAAGGTTTATCATCAGAATGATGGTGTGGGGAGCGTTCTTGGGGAAGCAAAAGCGCATCAAAGTGAGATGCGTTTAAACTTGCCTCAACGCTTTTTCGTTGCGCCTAAACTCCAGGCAGCTCGGCGTCCTCCTTGCTACAGCTCAGAAAGCTATGAAACTCCAAAGAAGAAGCGCGGATGTCGCCAAGGAGTAACAATCGATCTCGCCAAAGATGAATTTCGCGGTTGGTCAGGGATTTGCAGAGGCTTTCGTTGGTCTGGCCCCTTCTCGCCGTGTGGCAGGGGCCTATATAGGCTCTGAGCAGACCTCGTTAGGTTCCACGTAAACTGCTTCGGCAGTTGTTTCATTCGTGTCCTCCCTCGGACACGACCGGTCCTTAAAGCTACGTCCGTGGCCTGCTTATAGTGGTACAACAACAATCATCGGTCAACGGTGTGTGGTCCAGTCATAACATGACCAGCACCACCGATCGCAGAAAGAAATTCCTTTTATGTTTCATGAAAAACTCTCCATTTAAGAAAAGTAAGGACCAAACATGAGAGTAGTGATCATCAGCAATTGAGTATTACAAATTGTAGGCACGAGCAAGGTATGCATCCCGTATACCTTGCTGCATACATAAAGACCTGCTTGCACACCCGGGTATGTGGAATATAGTGGTTTGAAGGTTTGAGAAAGTGAAGTATTGAGCCACCAGCTGAGACTAGCTGAGAATGGAGTGTTGCAACAACTTAAATCAAACTGCCGTCAGTGCCAAACTTCCCAAGCAAACTTAATTCTTGAGCGCGAAGCTATCACTATGAGGAGCACTGGAGTAGCCTTTGAGCAACTGAAAGGTATATATACACAAAAGTTGATGTTCAAGGATCCACGGACATATCACACTTGGACCCAGGACCAAAACACATACATAATAACACCGTGAGGCCTGCCTGACAGGCTTATTCCCTTGCAAGTATCTAGATGTCCAAGAGCTCGGGGCTCAACGAAACCCAATCGCCATCACCAAGAGGAGTGCTCTCGGGCACAAGGTGGTTGTTGACATTTACCAGGCGCGGTCCAATCTGCCTGCGTCCCTCCTCCTCAATCTCGATCCTGCCCTGCACAGCAACCACGAACCTTCCTTGGCGTCTCATTCATGCATACATAATTGTGTTCTGGCGTTCAACATGTCCTGTGCCTCACCAAGTCTTTGCCCTTGCTTTCAATGGCCATTCCTGTCATTGGTCAACCAAAAGGCAGTACTGCGACAGCAGTCACCCCTGGACTATGCTTCTCATGCTTGAGCAGCATCATAAATGTAGTGTCACTGCCCAACTGCTAAGTCAAAGAGAGCAACATTGACTTCTGATGCAAATTCTACTGCCACAGCCTGGAGGACACCAGCTCATGTGCGGCGTGCTCTCTGATGCATGAGGATGCGGCTCTTCAACTGGCGCAGCTCCAGGGGTGCTGTGGACCAAACAAAAATGTAACGCTGTAAGACATCAGAACAGAGTTGGCTGTCAGGCGAGCACCTTCTGGCGGATGATGTCGCCGGCAGTGGTGCCGCGCTGCACCTGCTCGATCTTGCCCGTGGGCACGATTAGCACCTGCACCTGGTTCGACTGCGGCAGCATTGCCTTGCCGCGGCCGCCGCCGTCACCGGGGCCGGCCTCGCCGGAGAGCCCCTCCGGCTCGCCCAGCAGATCCCGTTGCCACTCCAGCATGCGCCGCAGAAGCCGCACCTGCGCCGCGCGTTGGTCCCTCAGAAGGAGTCCTCCCGCCTTGTCCGTCATTGGCATTGGATGGCATTGAGACCCAAAAAAAAGGTGAAGCAAGAGGTTGTGTAAATAAGTCCAATGGCTGCTGTGTCTGTGGCAGAAGAGAGGCTGTTGATATCTTGGACTCAGTTCGTGTGCAAGTTATGAGCTGGTGAGCTCTTTCATCCATGCTGCTATGGTGCAGAAGGAGCTCTTGCAGAAGGACGTGTCTCACACACATGGCCAAAGGGAGACAAACGACATGGTTACATTGGTGCACACCTTTCTTGCCTCAGCTGAGGTGAGCTTCGCATGTCCCTGATGGTTTGCCTCGGCACCACCGAAGTCCTTCTGGACATTCTGCAGCACACCCGCATGTCAGCTCGCCTCCATGATAGCCATTGCGCTCCCCACTGGATTACCATTCAAGGGGCGCACCATAAAGTACGTAGATGAGCACAAGCTGAAAATTTAGAGCAACACATGACAGTCGCTGTCAGTTACCTGCAAGGGCATTACAAAGGGAGGCTGCTTCTTATCGTAGGAGTCAACCAGGTGCCAGTAGCCATCCTTGCAAAGCATGTAGGACTCCAGGGAGAGGTGCAGATCCCCATGGCCAGGTGCCCAGAACTTCTTCCGCCTCACATATGCCAGTACCGTCCTGCAACACAGCCTCCTCCCTGATGCGTTGAACTTCTACTCCACACGCTGGATGCAAACACCAAAGTGTTGCAGCAGTACTTAAACTCAGAAGACAGGTTTATGCAATTGCGAGGAGGAACAAGTGCGCACTTGACTTGGTTCTTGTCAATGCTGGTGTCCGGCATGACCCGTGAGGGCACAACAACAGCGACCAACAATTTGTCTCCAGCGATGTCAACCACCACTCCCAGCTGCAGCTTCCCAGTCGATACCCGCACCATTGGCTGGCCCACCTGAGGTCCCCACATTGCCCATTGGGAGACAGACCATTGTGTGGTCAAGAGGAGTGTCATCTCCCAATATCCTCACAAGCATGTGTCTCAAAAACCTTCAGCCAACATGGGCCTGATGTTTTGGAACACTTTGCAACTAGTGAAGCACCTAGTGAAGCAGAAACAAAGCCAAAAAGGCGCACCTTGATATCCTCAGATGTACCGCTGGTTGCAGCGACCGGAGCCTGAGGACTGTCCTTGTAGGCCCAGTGGGCTGCGGCGCCATACTCCGCGATCTCATGCATGGAGGACGTCCTGATCTGGACCTCCATGGGGACACCAACAGGCCCTGCAAAGTGCAGTCACACCTTGAAGCCGCCTGCATGTCGCTGCAGCAGGAGAGATTTACACGTGCATATTGAACAGAAAAGGGGACAATCACGATTTCACCAAAGCCACTGGCCCACCGCAGAGGCCTCTGGATGATTAGTGCCCATGCTCGGATGTTCACCAACATTTGCTGCATATGCGCGCACCTATGACAGCGCTGTGCAGGGATTGATAGCCAGAAGCCTTGGGATTGAAGATGTAGTCATCCAGCTCACCCCGAATTGGCCGCCACAACCGATGCACCGCCGGCTGAATCTCATAACATGCCTGCATAACATGTCAAGACTGAAGATGCCAGCACAAATGGCGACAGAAAGGAAAGGTGGGAGACTTATAGGAATGCCTGCACTGATACTTCAGAACACCAGAAAACAACGCACAGGTTCCTGCTCCAAATGCTTACACTTTGAATGCACATGATGTTGTCGAAGTGTGAGATGCTGCATTGCCCTCCCAAGGGAGCAGTTCTGGGCTGCGGCACACCTCAACGGCTCGTTGCATTTTGGTGCCATTCTGATCATCCACCACAACTCGAAGCGCGAGAGCATCAAACACCTCGCGCAGGCTCACCCCCTTCCTGATCATCTTGCGGTACATGCTGTACAGGCTCTTTATCCGGCCCTGCAAGCACATGGTCTGGCTTCACGCCATACGCTCATGCAGAGATGTCAATCAAAGGCAAGTTGAGCACGACTTCACAAGGTGGTCCTCGTGAAAAGGACAGAGACATCACAATGATACCTGACGAAGGAGCAGCAGTTATGTAGAGTGGACATGCACTGTTTTGTGACTGCTCCAAATTGCCGACTATTTTCAATCATCAGAGGAGGAAGAAGAAGTCATCCATACCTCCACATGGACATCCAGGCCAGTGGCCAGGCCCTCCATCTTAAGCTCGTAGAGGAGGCGGTGCGCGCACTTGTCCAAGACATCCAGCACCGCACGAGACTGCCGCTGTGCTGCGCCGCTCCGAAATGTCACCGCGTGGAAGGGCAGCACTGTCTGAATCAGCTCCCAGGCCTGCCCCCAACCAACAGCCGTGTCACTGTTGACATGTACATCCCGGCCACTGAATGGCTCCCATTTGCCTGACGTCATCGTCTTTTGGCATCCGCTGGGGCTCAATTTGTGCCGAGTCAACCCATTGGCACAATGTGGCAGGAAAATAAAGTGCATACACAGTGTAATATTGATGCATGAACATGCCCATATGATGGCCCGAGAAAGCAACAGACTGGTCACGCATACAATTTGAGCCTCTGTACTGCCCAATCTTGGCCCTGATTGATACACCAGCACCTCCCGACTCAGGAACAAGAAGGAGACTTGCAAACACACCTCCTCTTGTTCTGGAGTCTGGAATCTAGGCCTAGAAGCACGGCCACTGTGAGACTCTCCACCACTGCGTTCCTCCGCAGTGCTGCTGGCCTTATCCAGTCCTGCTACAGCATCTGCACAAAAAGACAATCTCCCACTCAGCACTCTGTTTGATGATTGCATGACCGCCCACATAAGGTGAACAGGAGGAAAAAAGGACCCAGCTGTGTTATGTGCGGTACGTTACCTGTCATGCCGTCCACTGCTGCGCCCACTGCTGCACCCACTGATGCTGCCTTGCTGTGCAGAGATGCACTGCTAGATTCCTGCATGGACACCTCTGCGCTTGCTCTGCTAGACATGTCTTCTCGGCCACTGCTGCTGGCCGCACTGATGAGACTCTCAGACGCACACACGGCCTCTTGGGTCTGCAAGCCTGGACTAGCTGCTGCAGCAGCCAATGCACCGCCACTCTGAAAGGACAAGCTCCTCATGGCATTGGGCATCTCGAGGATGTTGCTGGAAACTGCCGATGCAGAAAGATCTCCAGCCAAACTGGCAAGTGTCTGCAGCTGTGTTGTTGGAGGAGCCATAGCGGCAGAGGACATCACAGGGCCGGTGCTTGTTGTGTCTGCTGAAGAGCTGGTGGCTGTATCATCTGTGGCGGGCATGTCCATGCTTGCCAGGACTTTGTCAGCGGCATCGGCAATGCTTGTGGGAGACAGTGCAGGCAGGCCCCAAATAGTGTCCAGCTCGCTGCGCAGCGCCCGGTACTCTCGCGGGTTCATCACGGCAAAGCACAAGTCCTCCAGCTCCGACTGCGCTCACGTCAATAGGGCTTGTCACCAGATGCACCAGTACAATGGACATCGGTTTGCTCCAGTATAGTATATTTTGAGCAACTTGCCAATGATAGTGTGTGACACCATGAACAAGAGGGAGTCGGGGGCAGGCACTCACCTTGAGGGCGAACATACCCAGCCGTTCAGCGAGAGAACACCACACCTGCATGAGAAACAACCTTACATTCAAGCCCAGACATGCGCCAGCCCCTGGGAGACACCATGGCACTCACTACCACCATGCACTACCACATGCAACACCATTGATGAGGCATACCCTTTTGACACCCCAATGGTGTCCATGGCACCTACATGCACTCTGTCAGGCAACGTCATGGACTAGGTATATCCTGTGACACCTGCACGGTGTCCATGGCAACAACTTCATGGAGGACTTGGATCCACCTGCATGGTCTCAATGGCGACGGCGCGTTGGCGGTCCGGGCGCAGTGCATACACGGTGCGCATGTTGTGCAGGCGGTCGGCCAGCTTGACAACGAGCACCAGCGGCTCGTCCACCATGGCCAGAATCATGTTGCGCAGGTCAGCCTCCTCCTCCCGACTCAGCTCCGGCGGTGACGAGCCCCCACCCACATATATCTCATTCTGCATACTCAATGCAATTGAGTAAGAACAACTGCGATATGAGGACCTTCTTGCAGACAGGGTGATCGCACGCATGCAAGCAACTGGGCACTGCCAACACAGCTTTCCAGCTTGGCCTTTATGCTCGCGTTGTTCACAATAGAAAATTTCAATGATTCTTGGACGATGGAGGAAGGCTGCAAAGATGCTTCTTCAGTACGAACAAGAAGGCGACATGCTTGGGGGAGTCATATCATGTTGCGCTGACACTGCGAAGGCAGGTGCAAACAGTGCCTTTCTGCTGAGGCATAGACCTGCGACAAACCATCAATCAGCTGCAGATCTAGCAAATGCTGCAGATTTAGCAATCAGGGAGGGGTGCGCACATGGGTGCGGCGCCGCCTGCGCAGAAGCTGCGTGGTGGTGGACAGCTGCGCGACCTGCCCCACAATGCGCGCGATGCGCGGCCCAAATTCAGCGCGCACCTCCTCCAGGCTCACACGCGTGTCGTCCACCACATCATGCAGCAGCGCCGCCAGCACTGCCGCCTCCACCCTGCAGTCCCCAAAGTTTTCAGTCTCTAAATGCTCTCGAGATATTCACCTTCAATAAAGGGTTCCCTGTGTACAGGGCGCAATGTTCAAACATGAACTCCCTGTGTGCACTTTGTAATGGGAGGTCTTTGCGCTACGAAACCCTTGCTGGAATGCTTCACATCTGATGCCTCAAGAGATCCCAAATGCATTTGTCCAGGCCCCTTCAGCAATGCTCAAGAAGTATGGAGCCCAGCAGTACAGGAGCAACAGTGATGGTTCTGGCTCAGGAGGACCGAATAAGTGTCAGAGTCCTCTGGTGCATGAGCGGTGTACAAGTATGGGCATGTACTCCCAGGCACGGTAGATAGGGGCACAGGACAAGCCCACTCACCGCTCATCCATCTCGTCCAGCTTGGAGGTGGCATGCAGGCACTCCACAATGGCCGCAGTCTCCACGCAGTGCACAATGTAGGGATCTCCTGTCAATCTTTTCTGCAGGTCACACAGTCACATGTGATGCGGTGGTGCGCCACATCACTGAAGGTGCTTCCAGCTTCACATCAACCATAACAAGCTTTGCAGAAGATCTGGGCACTGAGGCCTTGCCTGTCCCTCGTGAGCAGCAGCAGCAAATTGCGCGGCACGTACAACCTCGGGTCTGTTCAGGTAACGGCTGCATGTCGTGTTCACGCCATACAGATATATGGGTTCCTGCAGGACATGCCTTACAAGTGAGGTCAGGCGCTCCTTTAGGTTAGTTGATCATGACAACTTGTCGTGAGCTGTGCAACAAGTCTGCTCTAGCCATTGCTCTCAGCAGACCTGAGAGGTGGTTCCTGTCTCCTGCTGTGGTGCAAGGAGGTGCTCCAGCCGCTCCCAGGCATACTTGGCCACAGGCAGCATCGACACGCCAAAAGATGCCGATAGCATGCCAGCAAGGCTGTACCACACCAGTGTGTTGCCTGCCTGTGATAATGGGCCGTGCGCCACTGCAGACACACAGCAAGGTACTTCTTAAACGTTTGGGACAGATCATTGTTACTAGGATGGGGAAAATAATTCTTTGCATGTCTACAACATTTTTCTGGCTGATAGGCTTTGTTCAGCACATGTCGCCCATGCAATCACTCGCACTGGCTTTGTGGGAAGCCTCTCCGCTTGACTGCAGTGGACATCATCGCACCTGATGCAATGGCATTGGCTGTGATTGCGCCACCAACAGCTGAAGCTGCACTCCTCCTCACAACCTCCGCTGCCACCTGCAAAAGTGAGATGATGCTCACACCTGCAAGATCCATCCTGCTGCAGCAACCTGTTTGACAGGGTCAATTCTTTGTGGCCTAGCAGAAGCTTCTGCTATGACAAGCAGTTGTAGCAATGGTGCCAAACGCATGGGGTAGCTGGGACAAGATTCGCACTGGAGCCATCAGAGTCGCTCGGGGGTCCAAACGGGCCCCACGACGTCTTAGTTGGCGATCTGTAGCCTGTGCATGGCGCTGATTTAGCCGCGGCAGGGGTGTCCCAGAGAAGGAGCTCACATCCCTCGACAAGTCAGGGTGCAGCGCTCTCTTCATGCCCCTCTATGTGTCGTTCCTTAGTGATAATCTGCAAAAGATGCTCACTGTCTAGAAAGATTATACATCTAGATCAGTGTAGTAAGGCACACGCGCTACGCACACGAGCCAACGCCTGAACTAACAATCGTCCAACTTTACAGAAGCGCGCACGAAGTTGGTGATGCAGACACAATAACTCTGCTTTGCCGTGACTGGCATCTTAAAGTCAGTGTAGGGATCAAACAGGTATCGTCGCGAAGTATCTACAGATCGGAAGCTGCAGCTTGTGGCAGGGCACAGTTACTTTCTGCAGGAGTGCCTGTTCATAAGACAACGAGTTTCGCTCGAATATTGGCAAAACGTCTGATGTGTCCCAGGGCTCCAGAGAACTCCCCGCAATGCGATCCGCAATTCGAGGGAATGCATGGGTGACTCACTCTGATGACAAGGCGAAGCAGGACCTCGCAATCTATTTTGGGCCAGGGACGTCAGGAACACACGAAACGGGACCAAACGCTATTAGAAATAGTTTGAATTGATGCTATTTGGTTGTGAGATCGGAGGAGCCGTTCGATGCTACGACGGAACATATAGGATCTGAACGGCATGCCTCTAATGTAAGCCTCGTACGTGTGTGGGTGAAATCTTTGTAGGGCCATTTGCAATGCTAAAGTACAAGTGAGACACTGGATTCGGTTAGTTTGATCAGTTCTGGACTACTTCGCCGAAAAGTCCCACAGTGCATTTGTAGGGTGCAGCATATTCACCTTTGAAAGCGTTAAAAGTACCTAATTCTGCATATTAGTACAGCTAATTATCGTCTTTCACTGCACCGATGTTTGCTGCCGACGCCAATGGGTCAGCCTCTGCTCATGCATCTGCTAGTGGGGCACCTGGTGAAGCCTCTGCCTCTTGGGATTATGGGTGCATTGATGTCCACCGCCTGAGGCAGCGCTTTCAGTCGTATGCAGAGAAATCAGGCGTCAGAGAAAAACTGATCGGTGAGTCACTCTGCCCATGCATGCATGTGCAGAGTGACGGGCAGCTCTGAGCAGGAAGATGTGCTATCTGCCGAAGACAAGCTGTTGATGCAGATTCAATAGATGAGTGCCTGGCAAGCCCATTGGCCCAGAGGCTACTCTCCTACAGTGAAAACGAGCTCAACAGCATTCTGGTGAATGACGTGTACAAGCCCAAGATGCACAAGCTGTATGCGGAGTCTTACACAGCTGTCGAAGCTTCATGGTGCTTGAACATTCGGAAGACGCCATTTTCGCTGGACCGCGTGTGTGAAGAGGTGAGCGACGCATGTCAAAGAACTTGCCTGCCGCTTCACTGTCATGTGTGCAAGGCATGAAGAAAGGCCTTTCCAGGGCATGTGACATCTCTTCATACGACTCAGCATGGCGGTGCTTCCAGGATGTGGATCTGTTCAAGCAATATGAGCGGCTGGTTCACGGAATAACCCAGATCTTGCCCATTACTGAGGACATTAAGCACGTCCTGCAGCTCTACAATGGCTTTTCAACATCCAAGGTGAGATTTGCCAGCTGTATCCCATGATCGTGCAGCACCTTCTGCGCATTGCAGGAAGCCATCCCATGTGCACGACCATCACAGGGTATGGAAGAGCGCGCAAACAAATACCCATTGCCACCCATTCTCCAGGAGCAGGCTGGCAATGCTCATGTTATCACCGCTACTGGTGAGCCTAGCCTCAAGATCCCATCATCTCCTGTCAAGTCTTGTATAAACGGGGCTGCAATCCGCCCTAGGCAGCTCGGTCTGCTGCCAGCCACTGCAAGAACACTCTACTGCTTTCCCAGGCCCAGTGGAGGCAGCATCAAATATTGAAACAACCATGACCCAGATCGTGCAGCAAACCACTGTTCGTGCTCAGGCAAGGTGCATCCAACCCCTGGGAGCGTGACTGTCCACATTACCCAGTGGTTTCAGGGGTTTGCCCACATGTCGGATAGATCCTTTTGTGCAGTGTGTTCATGCAGACATGCAGACCTGAGCCTCGCACATGCCAGGTGAGGGACCTGTTCAGGGGCACAGGCGTGCAACTAGACCGGACAGAGCGATTGGCAAATGCACTGGGGCACCTCGCTGGAGTGCTGCAGCAGCTCTCTGCCCTTGAAGGATCACAAGTGAAGGTGAAAAGCAAGAAGAACATTACTTGCATCCATTATCCTGTGGAGTTTGGGTACAGCACTGATCTGCATGTGAGATATTATGAGCGACGACTGCAATGTCCTAGACTGCAATGCCCCAGGGTTCCATGAACAAAAAGACTCCTGCCTGGTATGCCTTACTGCAAAGTATGAAACCTGCATGTATTGAACTCTGGAGAAAGCTTGTGTGGCATAAGCCTATCGGCCCAGATCTGGAATTCCATTATGTGCCAACATGTAAGATGACATGTCTGCCTGCTTTCTGCAGCTGGCATTGTTTGCGGGGCGGCGGTCATCAGACAGGCTGTACCTGCTGCTGCAAAACCTGCTGTGTGCACACCACCTGCCGCACTACATGGGCACTTCGTCGGTTTTTGCTGTCACGCTCATCGACCGCGCCCTCCGCGACCTTGGCATCACAGATGCGCAGCATCGCCTCCCCTACACAGGTGCCCGATTAGCATCCTTCAGCAGGCTGCTGCTGCCACCCATCAACATTTTCGAATCGCAATGCGCAGACTTGGGGAGCGAGATGGAGCTGTGAATCTCAGCTCAAGTCTTGTTGCCCAAGTCTGTGCGTTGCAGTAGGCATGGCAGAATGGACATTGTGGAAGTGTGGCACCAGGGCCAGCAGGGGCAAGTAGTGTTGTCACAATGAAGCATAGCCAATTCATTTCAGGCACTGTTTGGCTGCTCCTTGGTAAATGGGCCTTCAGGACCGATAAAGCACCATATCAGAAAGTTCTTTGAACCACAGTGCCACATCATTTTCGTTTGGCTGCTCCAAGGGAAATGGGCATTCAGGACAAGTACAACCACCATATCAGAAACTTTTGCGAATCACAGGGAGTGGTCTGAACTGAGACAATTATGTGTGGGCTGGCTGCAGGCAGGTTGGTGGGCACCCACGCGCACGAGCTGGTCATGATCACGGCCAAGCTGCTGGCGCGCTATGACGATGCGGCCGGCAGCGCGGAGGCGCCCGTGCCCGTATCAGCGCTGCTGGCACACCTGCTGTACCTGCGCGCCAACGGCGGGTTGGCCTCGGCCATCGCCCTGGCCGACACCTTCGGCACGGCTGCCTTTGTCGAGGTGAGGCGCCGCGCCCTCTGCATGAATTCAAGTGGTACAGTATCACCGGCGTGCAAGCGCCAGAATAGAAGGGGCTGCCTCAACACAACAAACATAAAAAGTGCTACAAGTCCTATCTCTGCTTGTCACCTAGCAGAAAACTCAAAAGCGTGGTTCTCCCCCTTTTGATAGGGAGCCCACACGGCACTACCATTCCCATTTCGGAAGTCTGCCAGCCACAGTTGCCTGCACAGGCTTGCATGCAGCTCTGTTGCTGTCCGCCCTTGCAACAACAACTTCAGGGAGCTCCATCACACGACAGAATTGGCGAGGTGCACTTCTACCAGGCCACAGGTTCAGCATTCACTGTCTCAATGGATACGTGCATTGCAGGTGGCGCTGGTGTCGGAGGTGCCAGCTGAGTTTCTGGAGGACATGGCAGAGACTTACCCTCAGGAACCACAGCCGCAGCCCGGCTGCATGGTGTTTGACCTGTTCGGCACATGGCGGATGGATTCCGGCTCATATGAGAGCATTGCAGAGGTCAGCCGAAGCTCCCTTGATAGGCACCCTGACTGCTGAGTGCGCTATTGTCCATGACCGCCCGGTTGACACTGTACATGAACAGTGCGCTCCAAGAGAAGGAGGACATATCATCGAAGTGTGCTTGTTGTCGCGGTGCTCAGTCCTGCTAGCATGGAACTTGGAATTGTCACTATGGATGGCCAGGTGGTCGTAAGTGCATGGGAGCGGCGTTGTGCGGCTGTGCCACAGGGCATGCGTCCCCCACCGCGCCCGGCGCTCATGCACTCCAACCTGCGCTCGGCTGAGGAAGTTCTGCAAGTCTGCAGGTGCTCAACCGTCAGCTTTACCTGCCTGTTTCGAGCCAAAATCGTCCAGCGCCTTGCTCGTTCCCTGTCATCCATGTGGTCATGTTCCAAGTTCATGGCGGAAGCACTTGCTGAGCAATGCGCTGCTGAGCAATGCGCTGTGTGAGACATCTCGTGAGCCTCTCAGGAGGCTGGTGTTTACCCCTTCTTAGTGTGGCTCATACAGGAAAGAAACTGCTGTGCATGCTGTAGCCACCTGCGGCTGGTGACATGCCGCATCATTGCATGTCAAGCAAGCGAGCTGTTGAATGAAAATCGATGAGGCACTGCTGAAGGGTGTGTGGCGTTTGCATGCAGCTTGCCGGAGCGCATCCGCCCGGCATTCTGCGCATTTGGCGGCGTAACCGACGGCTTCCTCCCCTTTGAGCTGCCCAACGGTGAGTCCTTCGAACTGGAGCTGGCGAGCGTGGTGATGAAGGCGGTACAGGCAAACATCACCGGCGCGGCTGCCGCGGATGACTCGGCCATGCCGAGCGCGGGCAAGCTCGGTGATGATGCCAACCTGGTCAAAGCACAGGTGACAAAGAGAGCCAGACATGACCTCATACCTTCAATCAGCCAAGTAGCAGAGACAAAGGCGGCAGCTGGCACACTGCTCCCTGTTGGTAGCATTGGATCTGGCTGAACCGTGTCTCTACAGCAAACAATTCAGGTAAGCGCCATTTGGGTGGATAAGTTGATGTAGAGGTGGACATAAGAAGAGAGGAACAGGCAAGGTGCAATGACTTTCTCAAACCCATGCAGCTCCATGCATTAACTCAACAAGATTTCCAGGGCTGCCTACTCCAGGAGGCTTCATGTAGTTGGCAGCCCTGGAAGTCTTGTTCAGTTGATAAATGGAGCTGGGTTTCACATCAAGTGTGTGTGGTGAGAGTGGCTTATATTTTCCACAGGTGGACCCCAGGCTGCCAGAGGCAGACCAGGAGAAGGTCAAGGCGCGCATGGAAGCCATGTTCCACTGCAGACATGTGGATCCTGGCCGCGCCAGCCGCGCGTTGGCATCAGCATATCATGATGTGACGCGTGGGCATCGATTGTGTCAGGCCCCGGACCCTTCGGTGAACATTGCATGAGCACACCTTGGATGCTGCAGTCCGCTACATAGAGTTGGAATTGGTTCCTGGTCATTCCCTGCAAATTGTTGCAAGGCAATCTGCAAACATATCAGTATATATATAACATCCATGCAGGAATCTTGGCAACAGACCGGTGGTTTCTGGTCTGTATGGAACTGATGACCCCTGCAATTCATGATCATGTCGACAGACGTCTGTAGCAGGTGGATGAACATGGCATGCTGTGCTTCGTATTATTGTCTGTACTGTTACAGAGTAGAAGGCTTTACAATTACAATGTATCTATACGTAGCTACGCACACAACCTATCAACTAGCCTTGTTGTGAACACAAAGGAAATGGATATGCACTGTCGCTGCTGAGAACGTGTGGAGAAAAAAGAGATCTGACAGCAACGCCACGGATGAAGTTGATAAGATCTTCTAGAAGTTCGAATCCGCTCAAAACATGTCAAAACGAGCAGGAATCAAGCAACTGTACTTTGCAAGTGCGCACTTGTGCACGCATGCTGAAAAATCAATTCTGTGGCAAGACATACCATGCAGAAGCAACGATCCACTGCGAGCGCAACTAAAAGACACTGGGCATTCACATGTTTGCTCTCATTCGTTCAAATCTCAGGCCATTGCCGCTGAACGTTGCAACAGAAATTGCTGCATCACTACATTACATACATTTCTGTCATTTGCTTACAGGCATTTCATAGCTCTTCCGAAGCAGTCTGCACTCGAATGCGTCGCCATGCAAGGTCTGGAGGTCTGTCCCAAACCGATTCTTGAGTCTCCTGGTTGTAGAAGAAGGGCCGCTCATATTGCTCACTCCAGCCTTCCACCCACGTGTACTGCATTGCCTGCATGTGCCGGGGAAGCGCTGCTTAAGCAACCAACAGATGTAAATGTTTGAGGTGTATCTAAATCTTTCGGCCACACCCCATCTCTGCAGGTGCCCTCAACTTGTGGCAAGGACCAGGTTCATCAGCATTTCTGAAGGCCCTTCTGCAGCGAGAGTCTGGGTCATCTGCTGTCTTTCTTACCTCTTCATCACGGTACTGTTGCTGCCCGTCCTTGCCAATCCAGTATAGCAGTCCGTTTTGGGTCTCATATGGGACATCTGCAACAGAGACACAGCGGAAACCTTACAATGACTACCATAGTATGACACAAGCGCTTGACAAGCTGATTGAGCACAGCAGAACGATGGTTTCCGAAGATCGGATGGCTAGGCTGTTCGAAAGACAGAATCCCTCTCACCTCCAGGGTCATCCCATTGGACATCCCCAGTCACCGTGTTCCAAAAGTAGTACCTGACCGCAACATGTGTGACTGTAACTTCCCATGCTGCAAGAAATCTGACTTACTGACTGGATTTGCAAGTACTGCATCAGAAGCACGCTCAGGCGTTGAGGAGTGAACCCTTCCAAAGAGATATTGATGGTCTGGAATGATCTCACTTTGCACCGTCATTCTGCGCAGCTCCTTCCACTGGCTGTCTTGGAAAAGACTCGTCGCCAGACACCAATTGGATTGCGCTCCAGCCCAGCACAGTGGGTAAAACGACGAGTGTAAGGGCGACGATGGCAGAGCAAAAACCCATACTGCACTACATGCCAGCGATAAGTTGGTGACCAAATTTGTTTGTGCAAGCAAATCAGAGACCAAGCCACTGCCGATTATTAAGCCGCTTGCCCCTTTGCATACGATGCAGTCATGCCTGAAACAAGCACAAGCTCATACGTGGTGGAACGTTGCAAACATTCTACAGTCACACAGTGTGATCACAAGTACACATTGTATTGCAACGCTTTTATTTCTGTTTGTCGATCTATTCTGGGTTCAAAGGCATCTGTGACACGTGGACATCCTTTCCTGGTTAGGCTGACATCCCATGCAGAGTTGCAAAATCAAGAAATCCACATATATGCACCAACTTTCAGCGTTGAGCAACTCCTGTGATCTATATGCGCAGGTGCATACCACGTCCTGCACATCGGTCCCGGCAGTTGCTGCAGCCGCCAAGCGCAGCGGCCGGAGCGACTCGCAGGAAAATTTCCGCCGGAAATGGGATTCCTTACAAGTACTAGCTGACAACGAGCAGAGGCTAGAGCGCTGGCCAGGGGCCAGACTGTCCTCAGAATGCATCTCGTTGAACCCATAATCTTAACAGTTCGTGTCCTACTCCATCACACTGTGGAGTCATATGGCGGCCATATATTATGGCCCATATGATATGGGGTCTGTGATCACAGTGCACAGATCACATGTGATATGGGATCTGTCATGACAGTGTAAACTCGAGTATCAATATCATGATGATTATGGCCGAATAATCATCGTGTCGACAATCTTATGCACATATGTGGCCGCAGCAGACCAGACCGGACCTGCGCGAAAGTCCATGCATGCAAAAGCTCGCCTATATCAGCACTCTGCAGCCTACAACCAGGATAGCCTTCAGCTCCCTGAGGAAGCCGACCTGGTACAACAAGTACAAAGGCAGACTCTGCTGAGAGCCTTGCTTAGTTCCATTGATGGTACAACAACTGAAAGCTCCGGGGATCGCCCCTGCCGGTCACTGCAGCACAGCCTGCAGTTGGCCCTTCTGCAAAGGCGTCACAGTGGAGGGGAAGGCAATGCGGAAACGCACACAAAGGTTGCCTGCCTTGCCCGGCTGCTCAGGGATGGGCATCCCTTTGCCTGGCAGCCTCAGCACTGTCTCAGGTGTGATGGGCCCGCTCAATGGCACCTGAAAGCATAGCACCAAAAACCCCGCTTCAACCTGGTAAAACTTTGCTGCAGGCATGGCTGCCCTTCTCACACCCAAAACTGCTCATCAACATGCAGACTATTACCAAGAGTGTTGCCTGAAACTGGAAACTTGATAAATCTGTTCCCATTTGGCATGATGACAGAGCAAGGTCACTCCAAAGGGTGATAGACAAGTGTGGCCAGGGACAGATGCAAGTCAATGGCAGGCAGAGAGGTTTGAGGGCGTCAGCGGGACACATGCGCACCTGCAAGTGGCTGCCATCAAGCATGGGCACACTGATGCTGTCTGCTGTGAGCGCCTGCACGAGGGGCAAGCTCACACAGGTGATGAGGTCGTCGCCCCTGCGCTCGAACTGGGGGTGCAGAGCTTCACGCACCACCAGGATGACATCTGAGCAGCCTCGCCCGGGCACCTCGTCCCCTCTCCCCCTCAACACTATCCTGCACACCAGCATCTTCTCCGCTTCACGCTCACAGCATGTACACAGTGTTCACTGTGTGAGGCTCGTCCCTGGTTTAGCGCTTGCACACCCTTCACGTGTGCATCAAGCTCTTGGTCGCAAGCATGTGCCCCATTTCCCAGTCTCCACTGGGCAGCTGGCCAGGATCATGCCATGATGCTCTGCCACAAAATTGACCCTCTTCCCGCCAATTGGTCTTAGGCTTGCGAGGTTGCTCTGTAAGTGCTCTCACAATCGCCATTCAACCTGTGCTCTGTGCAAGTGAATGGAAGCCAGAGGGAAGGCTTACCTGGTGCCCTCGCGGATGCCAGGTGTCAGCTGCAGAGCTACTGCCTCATCAACTGTGATGAGGCGGCCGGAGACGCCATCTGTGAGGCGGCGGGTGATGGTCAGATCCTTTTCTCCGCCACGTGACACTTCCTCCAATGTCAGCGTGAGCGGAAGCTCCTGATCCTTGGTCGCTGCAGGCGGCATGGGCGAAAGTTTTATCCTTGACCAACATCTCAAAGTGGGAGGCTATTTTCGACAGTAAACGCAGTGATGCCGTGAGATGAGACCAAGCTGTCAAATGGATGTCTGCATCAGGTGCAGTCTCCCTTCCTGCACATCTGCTTGACGACGAGGGATATGTTGTTCGCATACCTGATGATGTAGAGAAGGCTGCATATGTGCTGAAGCCAGAGGTAAAAGCCCCACCAGCGCCTCTGCTTTCGAATGAATATGTGCTGGAACCACTAAAGCCTGACAATCCGCCATAGTCCCTCTCAAAGAAGTCCTTGAAGAGCTGCTGCAATGAGCTATCTGGGCTTTGTCCTGGACCGGATATGCACACGTATCAGTGATCCAGAAGGTGTCGACATCTTCATGGACTATTCATGGATAAGGTTAAACAACTGCTCAAAGGATTAGCATGCTCTTGTGGGCTTCAAGCACAGTTGATCGGTACGGGTGTCGCACTATGTGCTGTCTTCTTGCGCCTGATGAAGCTGTCGGGAGCTCCCGTCAAATCGTAGGATCTCCTTTTCTGCAGGCGCAAGAAAGGCACGTCTGGTTAACACGTTCATCGAATTTCCACAAAGAGGCCGGACACATCCCAGAGGTAATGTTGCCCTGTTTGAGACCCTCTCAGACTCTCATAGGGCACCTCAAGTACCAAAACCCAGTTTGTGGCCATCCGTAATCCCGATACCTATTGCTAAGCAACAGGCATGAGTAGCCTTACGATGCAAAGCAAGGTGCCGATTGTATCCCGAACAACGCACCTCGGCGTCAGACAGGACTTCAACTGCGTCAGTTAGCTGCTGGAACTCCAGTGTGGCGCGCTCTCTATTCTCTGCGTTCACTTTGTCCGGGTGCACACGCGCAGCTTTCCTCCGGAATGCTCGTCTTAGCTCCTCATCCGTGGCGTCAATGCCAACTCCCAGCGTCTCGTATAAGTTTTTGGGCCCCTTATCGGTGGGCATTAGTGACCGTGCTGTCCTTCGCTTAGCAACAATGTTCGGTATCTTCTTGAGATCTGTAACTTTCTAAGAGATTTCTGGCAGATATTTTGTATCCCGAACTTTCTGGAGGGAGCCTGTCTCTTTTGGTATTTCTCAGAATCGGTCACAGTGACGGAATTGTATAGCCAGGATTTTTCTCCGTCCGCCACTTCGTGCAACAATAAACTGTGTTCCGCCCGACCTGGCGGTTTGGCACAAGTAAGATATTTCCTTCCAGCGCAGCAAAAACCATGATTTACCAGTTTGACTCCATATTAAACATGGCAATGCCCTGTGTGAGGCTTTTTTGCCCGTTTCCGAGTCGTTACACCGAAATCGACAAGAAAAGGGACATATGAGCAGCCAATTGAATATCTTTAGGAGCAAAAGTGGCGTTTTGGGCAAGGGAGGGTTAATTAATGTCCGCCAGATTGTAACGGACTCCGTGGTCTCGATCATTTTCGACACCGTCAAATATGGCGGGCTTCGCCCCGCCACATTTAATTTTACTCCGGCACAAAAAAAGCCGAAAATCCGTCAGATTTGCGGCATACCGCCACAAAAAGAGCCTCGCCTCTCTACGACAGTGTTATATAAATGTCAGAAATCGATGAGATGTCACAACGTGGCAGAAGGCGCTGTAGTGTAGTGGTTATCACATTGGACTCTGAATCCAATAACCCCAGTTCGACTCTGGGCAGTGCCTCCACCCTTTTTCCATTTTTTTTTCCATTAATGGTAACAAGTGATAATCATCGTCACAACAACCTTTTCCTCAATGAATTCATCTAACGCATCCTGCCATCTTTTGGAATTCCTTAGAAGTGCTCCCTAACACCGTGACGGTGTGCTATCATGGCACTGCCATGATCATGATTCTGTGACAGTAATACTACTAGTGTATAATGATTATAGGCCTATATATACTATAACTGTATCATGATCATTACTGTAAAAGTAGCAGCACCAGACCCCGGCTAGCCAAACTATTTGCTTTTGGGATACCTTCCTGGACTCCAAGCATGTGTTGTTCATGCTGATCAGGGGTGGCCAATCGGATGGAGTGGACATGACTGCAGTGCTCATGCAAGGACTGGCACGTTGGGTCGTGAGGTGACAGTGCGTGAGGTCACAGCCCAACTGGCTGCTTAAGATCCGATGTCGACAAAGCAAGTATGTTCACCATCGGAGCAGTCTTTACAGGTGGGGGCCGGCATGCAAAACTGGATGTCTGCAAACCTAGTGTCATCACTTATGGCCTCAACATTGGGCGGATCAGCATGCCACTATGTTTGAACGAAGTATACATGGGCACCAAGAGATGCAATGGGAGACAATTCCTTGTTCAAAGACCTGCCCGTCTGAAAGTGTTGAGTCTACATGCATGAGGCTGCAAAGCATAGAAAACCTCCAGGCCTGCTGCCTACTCCTCATCCTCATCAGCACCGCCCTCCTTGAGCTGTGCCAGCTTGGCCTGCATCACCGTAGCAGCTCAGCATTACAGCAAATAGATACGACTTGTGCCCAGAATATGGCATGTCCTCTGTGATACAGATGCTCGAAGTGCTAGAGTGCAAGAACACAAGCTGCCAGGTGAGTCGAAAGCCATCATTAGCCGGCACCCGAGCGTCGAGCCAAGGACCAGTGGAAAGGGCGCACACCTTGAGGGCGGCCTTGCGCTCCTCGTAGGTGAGCTTGGTGGGCTTCCACTTCTTCTGGGCCTTCTCTGGCTTGGTGCGCTCCTTCTTCTCCGCGATCGGGTTTTCCCTGATCTTCTCGTGCACCTGATCACATCAGTGCAGGGTTCTGCTCAAAAAGGGAATGTCTCACAACATCGGCTGTTTAACAGGAGCAAGCAAAGATACTTCACACCACTGAAATCGGCAGCAGCAAAGTCCTTCACACCACTGAGATCAGAGCAGCAAAGCACAATGAGACATAACCTGTATACACATGCTGCAGATACTGTGCACAATTCTGAAAACATCCACCCACTTCAGGCTGAGCCTGAAGTTTTGATGAGCTCCCAAGCATACAATGAATGACATCATTGCTGTGAGGGTCGGCGCCCACCGATTTGTACAGCTCCTCGATGTCTTCGGGCTCGATCTCGGCCGCGATCCACTGGGAGAAGTGGGTCTGGTACTTCTCGGGCGCCTCCTCCTGCATCTCCTCCATGTACTCCGCCACATGGCCGCCCATGATGTGCTTGCGCAGCACCTCAGGGTCCAGCTTCTTGTCCTCGCTGCTGTAGCCCACAAAACGCTTGTCGCTGTGAGGGATGTCCAGCCCACCGTCCAGCGCGCCCTGTCCGCGCACCCAGTTGCCACATGAGTCGTGTGTGACACCTTTCTGCATGTGCATCTACTGCAACGCTGGTAGTATCATCCCCACCGTTCAGGACCAAGCCACTGGTCCACCGCATGGAGGATTCACACTTGTTGCTGACCCCCCCAATCCATGAATCGTGGCCGAATCAAGGGCCCCTGTGCTTGCTGAGGCACACTGGTGTCCGTTTTTGGGCGGTGGCAAGATGCTTTGGGCACTTCAGATGCGCCAATGTTTTGAGTAAAGTATGCCGAGATGAGAAATGAGGGGTGCACCTTCAGGGCAGCGAAGACCTTGGAGCCGGTGGAGGTGCGCTTGAGGCCGGTGTCCAGGAGCGCTGTGAAGGGGCGCGGGCCCTCATCAGCAGCCTCCACATTGTAGTCCTCGCCTGTCGCCTCCTCCTGGCGAATGCACACCAAGCGTCATGCATAACATGATATGCACCCCACCCAGGCACTGCACACTGCCAACCTTGAGCAAGCTTTGACCCACTGAGACCAAGCAAAGATCAGAGCTGCAAGTGCCCCGCCTCCATCTACTTGTGGAGTCCGCTTGGAGATCCAACGAATGATGGAGTGCACTAGATATGTGACATTGAAGAGGTGTATCCAAGCCGGGAAGCTGCACCTGGCCAACGTATGTGTCTGCCAGACCAAACTTGGTCAGGACACGCCTGGCCAGCAGAAGGCCAGTGGCGTATGTGGCAGCGTAGTTGGTCAAACCGACTGTGAGTCCGTAGTTGGCCAGCTCATGGCTGTAGGCAGATGCCACGATAACGTCCCCAGCGACAGTGGCATAGGCGATCTGGCAGATGACGTCCTTGTTTGTGAAACGCACCACGAAGCGGTACTTGGGGGTATTGTACCTGTTACAAACATAATGTCCGGGCTCAGAAAACTGTATATCATGCAAAAATGAGTGGCATCGATGCATAAACCAGCCTTCACTTCAGAGAGGCAACCTTTGCGTACACATTGAGATCGGAAAGTGCTAGTTATAATAGCATCTCTGCATCTACATTTACTACACAATATCCAGCGCACTTGTTCTTGTCCTGGGTGGTCAGCCTAAGTCGTGCACGGTAATCAGTCTTTCCCTCCCGCCTTCTCCGGTACTTCACCTGATACCTGCTGTGATAGGGACCAGACTTCACGACCTTAACGTGCCCCATGTTGCCTGCGTGCAACAGGGATCCTGTACTGGTTGTGATGTGCAGGAAAGCAGGCTTGGCGGCTCTCATTGAAGTCGACATCACCTCGTCTAGAGATGTGCGCAGATACACGCTGTCTGGACTCCTCGTTTGAGCACCTCCAGAATGCAGCCATTAGGACCCAATCATGCACTTCCGCCAATATCATGATGCTGCAAGGTCGCCATGTGACACACCCACGGCAATTTCACATGTCAATCAGAAACTGGACTTTGTAACCTCCATGGGAATGGTTTCGGGACTATGTCGCCATGCTGGCCAAGTATGCTTTGCCCGCCACCATCAAGATTGGTGTGTATTTGTGGACTAGGACAGCTCATCCAGGCTATAGCTAAAAAGCTAGCACACCGATCCTGTGTATTCATTTTGCTCAGCAGAATTGACCTTGTCCAGGAAAATGAGTACTTAAGAGTACTATTGGATACATAGATGGCAGACACTGAAGCCTCTGCGAGTCCATCAGGGGAAAACCTCTGCTGGCATGCAAATGGATTTCTTGAGTTTGACTTGTCACAAGTAGAACCGTGCCCATTAGAAAGCTCTTTCATGATGAAAGTTTCATCCGCATGCCAGGTGCCCGGGTGCATGCATGGTTTTTGTTGCAACGTGAGACTAACGTCGTATACACTATGCCAAGCCCATGCACAATTTGCAAAGCAGCAATAAGATCGCAGCAAATACGTCAAATAGCAATCACTTTTGCAGCAGAATCCAATGCCAGGTGCTACTTCCTTGTCCAGCAACAAAGAACTGCGCTGATTCTGCTGCAGCGATTAGAAGTAGCACCGGCACTTGAGCAAACCATGACCTCCCTGTACTCCCAAACGATGAAAGGCAGTGTCATTGTGCCACTAAGCAGGGCACCCAGTATTCGACAAGCTTAAACACAGAATCAGCGGATGCTGCTCCTTGCAGTTTATATTGGTGCCATCACAAGGAGCTGGCCATACCACATGCTGGCATGCGCACAAATGCCTCCTTCACCTGAGCTTATAGTACAGTCATGCACCACCCTAGCAGAATCTCAGGAGCAGCACGCTCGCTGAATATCAGCGGAGCTCAAGAAAGCGGCGCAACAAAACACGCTGGCCATGAAGACATGGTCAACCTCCCAAAAGATTTCTCCCCTCCAGGGCGTTGCCTAGCAAAATACCGCGACTGGGAACTTGTCAGCGTTGGCATGCTTTGTATCAGCCCTTCCGGCGGACCACTTACCATGATCAAAACTAGAAGTTTGCCAGGGAACAGGCATATATATGCCAATTGCCCAGCATTAGTGAGTTGGTTTGTCACATCTCACCGGGACAAACAACCCAATTTTGGTCTCCTACAAATCGATATATACGTGAGGGACAGAAAGCATGGGTCATTTGTTCCATAAAACTGCTGCAGTGGCAAGTTCTCCACAGTGAATGATGCCTGACAATCGAATGACAGAAAATACCAGAGATTGAAAATAGAGGGCAGGAGAACCCGGCAGCTGGACAGGCATAGATTTGATGCCGTCTGCAGATGTTGGACAAGATCATGTTATTGGGAGCTCTCGCTCGCCTTTTCAGTATGCACGTCAACAGCAACAGTGCAGCTCAGGCGGATGGCAGGCCAGATCTAATAGCAAGGTGAGAACCTAGCAAGGCCTGGGCTGATCAAGACCTTATCCTGCACACTCGCCCACGCAGCGCCCAACAACTCGATCATATTTCATATTTTTCATCCCGTCATCAAGGATAGAAGAGGAGACATCCCAGTCCTCTTGAAGCACTCTCTTACTACTCTGCCACTCCAGCTCAGCCTTGCAGGGATGAAAGCTTTGCTACACAAGCGCCCGAATGCTTTGCCGGCCGTGAAGTGGTACTCCCATCAGCTGCATAGGGATCTAGAAGGGAGCAAGCAGACAATGGTCACAGTTGCTGCTCCATTGGAGCGGCTTAGCCGCGCGGTGACACAGACAGCTGGGGCATGTGGCGCAGCATGCCCATGAGCTCACGGCAGTTGAACATGTAAGAGCCATTTGGCGTTGCGGCCGCCGCGTCCTCGCCATCGCCACCGTAGCCGAAACCGCCGTCCAGCTTCGGCTGCGTGCGCGGGCGAGGCCCCCCAAGGTCCCCTCCATCCTGCTCCTGCTGCAGCCGCTGCAGCGCGCCGCCCTCCTCTGTGAAGTCCCGCCACTCCTCGTCGCACTGTGTCGCGCAACACCCCGCGTCTCGGCATGGCACTTACAAAACACTGCGCATATGCCATTTCCTTCGGGCTCCTATTACAACACCTTACCCCAGTGCCTGACATCTTCATAAACACACACAAGTCTGTAAAGCATCGATGGCAGTGACTCCCATCATTGAACAATCGGCTCTGCTCTCGACAAATCACCAGGCTCCGGTGAAGAGCGGCCTGAAGAATGCCTGCAGTAAGCTCGAAAGCATGTTACCGCAGGCCTTCTTCAGACCGCTTTTCAGAGACCCTGATGATTCATGAAGCAAAGCCGATTGTTCAAGGATTCAAGCTGCAAGAGAGCAGAGGCGCGCACCTGGAGGCGCTCTTGCAGGATGCCAGAGGCGAGCCCGTCGCGGGAGTGCGCCTGCAGAAGCGCGGCGACCGCCACCACAAAGCCCGAGAGGGGCGGGCGGCGGCCCTGGGGCATGTCTGCGACGGCGATGCCTACCGCGGCCAGCTGGCGCTGCAGCGGCGGCCACGATCCCGCCTGGCTGCCAGCCGCGTCGGCTGCTCTTGTGCCCATTCCCTGCTCCAGCAGTGGCCGCCAAAGATCCGCTATCTTGCTCGACAGCGCAGCTCTGCGCACAGAACAAGCCTCAACAAAGTGTGGAGGCAGGCCAGCATGATCCTCAAGGGCACACCTCATAAGCCCCAAGAAGTGCCCAAAACAACCCGTTCCCATTTCCCGACGGCCACCGCTACAACACTTGCAGTTTAATGAAGACTACTTCTGGGTATCACGAATGCGCTGTTCTATTCTGCCGGCTATGACGGATGCCAGGGAAGGCGCAAGGATGTACCTGAGCAGCTTGAGGGTGCAGGCATGCAGAGCATTGTTGGCAGGATGGGCGAAGCACAGATGCACCAGGTTTGGCACGATGCCTGTGCTGGCGACGGCTTCATCCAAGACAACAGCGCCTGCTCCAACCAGCAGGGCAGCAATCTCTGCCACTGCCAGCCGGTGACTGCCCACTGCTGCCTGCACATTTACCACTTCTTAATCAACACCTGCATGCCTGAGCATCTGCCACATGCAACAAGCAAGCAACGATGCATCTGTAGCGTTGGACACTTCCTCAAGCCCAGCCACATTGTGATCCTTGGGAGCACTACAGCAGACCACGTGCAGCACTACGGTTGCTTCGCAGAAAGAGGATGTCTGAAGGGTCAGGCAAACAGTAAGGCACCTGCGGAGTGCCACAAGATGTTGGCCATATGACGGGAGGAGGCACTCGGTCTAGTACGCAGGGCAGCAAGTGTAGCTTCGTGAATGCATGCATTGTGTGCGGCTTCAAGTCATCTGCGCATGTGCTGTCCAGCATCGGCAGCTGACAGCCTGCCATTTCCACCTGTGCGCACATGCCAGCCATATTGCCACTTGCCATGTCAACCAGCACAGAGGCATGCGAGACTATTCTGGGCCGTCAGAATACGTGCCCTGTCCAATCCTGTCTCTGGGAAGTAGAACAGTTTGAAAACTAGGATGACCTCAGCAGAGCAGTCAGGCCTCTTGCATCAAGCAGTACTTCCAGAGGCTCCGAGACATACCTGGATTGCACAGCCAACCTCTCGAAGAGCGTCGGACAGCGCATAGCAAGTGCCGGCATCCTCTTGCAGCTCGTGCTCAACCTGCATAAGGGAAAAGTAATTCAGAGCTCCTGCCTTGATGGTGCTTGATTGAAGTGCATTGCTCAGGCTAGAATTGCTGCAGGCACAGTCGCACAACCTGCCTGTAGTGAAGAGAAACGTGACCTTCAGAAAAATCCTGATGTTTAAGCGAGTACATGGTGTTCACCTGGTCCCACAAGCCTTCAGCTACAACTTCAGGGTCTTCTTCAGGCTCCTGTGGTTCCACAGCCTCTCCAGCCGGCTTTGTCTCATCATTGCCCATCTGTGACAGCATCGATGTCGCTTTAGAGAACTTACAAGTGAAAGATGAGAACCGCTCAACTGGGCAGCAAAATGCCCAGCTGCGTTCAAAACAACACCGCAGATGGTGAGCGTTCTCAGCGGGTCAGCTCGCAGCTGACCTGGAAAAACTGCAGGATCAAGGGGGAGGTGTATCCATTCCCATTGACAGAGTCATCTTCCAGCTCGTCCTCTTCCTTCTCCTCAATCTTGTTGGCTCGCAGAGCAAAGGGCGAAACCGACACGGCTGGCTCGGGGCTCTTCAGCGCCCCAACTAGCACTGAGAGCTGCTTCCTGGCGCTCCATAGATGTGCCTGCAAGGCCGCAAACGGCGGAAAAATTGAGACTTGTGAGACTTCAGAAATAACAGGAGTGACCAGCATGTAATCCCGCAGAAAGTGAAGCTGTCCACCTGGGCCAGCACCTCGCCAACGTGGTAGGAGCAAAGGAGGACCGCTCACCAGGCTCTTGAAGTCCTCACTGGAGAAAGGATTACCCCGCATGTCAAGCTCGATCAGGTCCGAGGCAGCACCTGCGCTCAGCGCTCCAAAGAGGGCCTGGCATACACACAAAAGTGTAAGATCTGCCCAGCTGCATATTATAGTGGAACAGGAAAGCACTGGGGATGCTGGGAATACAGTACCTTGGCGCCTTCACTGGTGATGTTGTTGCGAGACAAGTCAAGGGCCGTGACAGTGGTGTTACTGGCAAGCGCCTCATTTAGCTGCAGCATCAACAGCATCTGTCAGAGCTGGCATGAGGACACTGGTAGAGACCACCACAATTTCTCTAAGCATGGTCATTAGGAAGCAATGCCTCCTGACAGATCTCCCAGCTAGAAGGCCATACCGTGGTTATGCTGGAATCATGGATATCACAGGAGCCCAGTGAGACCCACAGGCCATCCGCATCCTGAGACTTGAGTTGGTCCACAACTGTCTCGAACCTGCAAACCATCGATAGTGTGCATGCTGAGCAATGCAGTTCAGAATGTCATCTCTTGTTGAGGGCAAAACTTTGAACAAACTGTGTTTCCGTGAGCATGGCTAGAGTCTCACCGTCGCTCTGCCTCAGCTTTAAAGCCAGCTGGTTTCTTCTTCTTCTTCCTCTGCACACGCAGCACTGGATGTCAGGGCCCTTTCTACGGTTGATACACACTAGGGATCATAGCGCTAGCACATCAGGAGATCAAGTAGATCCATGTCCTAAAGCACGGAGTGTAACGGTCTGTGCT
The DNA here is from genome assembly GCA_020887355.1 of Coccomyxa sp. Obi. NCBI lineage: Eukaryota > Viridiplantae > Chlorophyta > Trebouxiophyceae > Coccomyxaceae > Coccomyxa > Coccomyxa sp. Obi. The sequence continues at coordinate 1,073,942 of AP025001.1, forward strand.
GTGGGACAGACAACACATCATCTGTCACCGTCACAGACACCCAACAAGAAAGATCCGTTCACTGCGCTTACTTCCATACTCCTACAAAAGCGAGCGATAAGAAGCATAAAATGACTGCCCCATTCACCGTCTGTGCAGCAAGGATGTAAAACTTGCCTTGGTCTTTTTCCTCCCATCCTCGCTTCCCTCTTTCAAATGAGACGTCACCCCATTCGTTACGCCTTCATCAGAGCTGTCTGTTGAGTTCTGTTCAACGGATTCTTCTGCTGCAGGAAATGTGGAGGACTCCTCCTCTCGCATCTGCTTGACTCGCCTTCGGTTGAAGCTGCAAAGCACCCTCGAACCCAAAAATTTCGGGTCTTAGCTCCAGGATCCTCATCAACTGACACAGAAATAGCTCAATAATGTACGACACCTGGCTCACCCCTTCCGGCCGATTCATGCGTCGCACGCGCTTTCTGACTTCAAAGCAGCCAAGATTGGCACCAAACATTGGCACAGCACCCATCTGGGGCTGTGGTGCATCGGAAGTCACAAATGCTCAGGAATTCTCTTGCCAGTTGTACTTCCAAGTTGAGTTCGCTGTTGTAGACAGGATTTCCTTCTATCTCTGATTGCTGTATCGGAATTTGCCTTGCCAAGCCTTGTAGGGCATTGCAAAGGGCCTCTGCATCACAAGAGGTTGACAGAATCTTTTGACGTGCCCCGGTAATGTCCGACACTTAACTGTGGAATAAATTGCTTCCACAGAAAAATCGCAAGTTAGCGCTGCTGCCGCTTCCTCTTTAGAGGCTGTTTACAGGGAGTGATCTGTGAGCTTGGGCCGCCGCTTGTTCCGAATGTACCATTACGATCAACACGAAGTTATTGAAGTGAGAATTTTGTTTATGATGATTGATTCTTCAGCTACATTGCTTCTCATTGGTGCCATAATATTCGCGTCGCCTAATAATGCGCCTTTTCATGACGCAGGGATTTTTGAAGTCATGGGGTATGATCTTACTCTCGGAAATTGGCGACAAGACGTTCTTCATTGCAGCCATCATGGCCATGAAGAATCCAAGGCGGACGGTGAGTCGTCGCGGAGACTTTCCCGGCAAAGCACCCAGATACCCAGGCAGTGTGTGAATTCAGAAGCCGAACATTTTTGATCTGATGCTTCTGTCTCACAGGTGTTTCTGGGTGCCATTGGTGCACTAGCATCAATGACAGTCCTATCAGCTGCCATGGGATGGGCAGCACCAAACCTGGTGGGTCTTGCAGAACCACTGCTGCACAGTGTTTTTAGACCTATGATGTTGCAGCACCAGGTCTATCTAGCAACATCTTGAGCGCAGTTGGCTTTGATTATGCAGATTTCAAAGACCTACACCCACTATGCTGCAATAATTCTCTTCCTCTACTTCGGCGTGCGCATGTTGTATGAAGTGGCCGTTGGCGGTGATTCGGTGCGCTTCTCTCGAGGATCTAATTGTTCTCCAAATCTTGCTGGCAACCCAAACGATGGTGCAGGTCCTCATAATAGTGTGTGGCCAATGATGAGTCAATCTTTCAGGATCAACCACCAGAGTCTGCTGACGAAGCTTTGAAGATACTGAGGCCACGGACCTGAATACCACAATCTCCCCCATGCCCTGACTCTATGTGCCGTATGGGCAGGTTCACTGACAATAATATGCATGCACTTGATCAAAACCATGAAAACAGGAGTGGTACATGCCAGGAGGGCGCTTCGGAATATGAGGAGGTGGAGAAGGAACTGGGGAGCAAGGTGGCCAAGTCATCTTCCAAAGGCAATCTGAACGGACAGGGAGACACCCAGGAGAAGAGCACTGTCCTGCTGCTCCGGCGGCTGTTCTCTCCTGTCTTCTTGGAAGCCTTTGTGCTCACGTTCCTGGCAGAGTGGGGGGACCGAAGCCAGGTGGGGCCCCACTCATCCATACAGCAAGTCCCTGCTGCTCTAGCTCCAAAAGTGGGCATCTTCTTGAATTGGCTGGCCTGCTCTTATAGTCTGCCGGCGTGACAAGGCCTTTCAACAATGCAATAAATATGCTGATGGACTCGTGGATCTGCTTCATCATGTGCATGGATTGCTGCTCAGATTGCCACAATCGGGCTGGCCGCTTCGTCAGATGTGGTAGGAGTTACACTGGGGGGCATTGTTGGGCACTCCATCTGCACTGGCGCGGCAGTGATTGGCGGCCGCCATTTGGCGAGCTATGTGGACGAGCGCACCATGTCACTGCTGGGGGGCTTGTTGTTCATCGCCTTTGGTGCCCATGCATACTGGGAGGTGTGCTCTCCTCGCAAGAAAGATGTCGGCTGAAGTGTCAGTGCCGCAATCTTGAGAGTCAGTTATGACTGGCTTCGAAATACTGGAAGGACTTTAGCCCTCTTGGCTTCGTTTTTGCACAGCATGGCTGAACAATGAGCACTCAAAAGGAGGCCTGTCCTGCACTGAGACCAATCAGCGCAATGCAACTCAGTGCTGAACCCAAAATGCGCATGATGTGCAGGGAATTCCCGCGTGAAAGTACCCGAGGATTGCCTTGGCCGGAGCTTGGGCTGTTGCATCAGGCGCGCTTTGCTGCAGTTGTTGGTCCAATGTCCTGTCAAAAACGGACTCGGATGGTCTTTAGAGTAGATTACGTGGCCAGTCATTGAGTACACTGCCTGCTTAAGAAAACAGCATCAAGATTGCCAGTGACGGGCTTCAGCTTGCTTGTATACACTTAGGGTTGTTACACCCACTCATTATTGTACCACTTGCTGTTATGCAGACTAGTCAGTACTGTAAGGCAGATGTTCCCATGTTGTCATAATATGTGTCACTCGCTGATCTTTCACCAGCCTACTCAACTCGCTGGCGAAGTCATCAATCTTGAGCTTGCCATGATTGCCATGACAGGACTCAATAACACACAACCAAAACTTCTCCTGTACCGACTCAAAATCCTCTCGCACATCCCTGAACATGTTGTCTCTCACAAGCAAACTCTAATATCAATCATGAACATATGATACAGCTCCCTACAGAGTCCCGGGATACTGGCGAGATGGCTGCTTAACCTCTAATCGATGGAGAGCTTCCACAAAGCGCTCGAGAATTGTCTGCCCTTGGCCACTGACATGCCTGACAACAATGCTCTCTCCATCCTGTCCAAGCACATTTGATGGTCAGGACAGGAATCACATCAGAGCAACTGTTCTGCCTCCACCTTCTACCAGTCACCTGTAAACATGCGCTTGTGCAAAAGAAACTCATGCACAGTGTAATTTAACGGAGCATACCTCAGATTTGATCACAGCCTCCTCACCCACTTTCAAGGAAACAGGTCGACCCTCCTCAACAGATGCTATCCAGTCTGTCAGGCACCAGTGGACTGCTGCAGGCGCCTCATCATGCGGGCAGTGGCCAGCAGGGATCTGCAATGCATAACCGTCCCACATAAACACCACCAACAGAACGTCACCAAACACTCCGAACGCCCACATATTTTCTCTCACTGTCCCACGAAAGTATGGCGCACATTACAAACTAAAACTGGCTCGCTCAGTCTCTCTTTTCCTTTTCTTGAGACTCCAAGATTGCCACAGGGATGCACAACACAGGATGTAGCAGCCATAGATGGCTAATTCAAACGCTCACCTCGAAGTAGGTGGCATGGGGCACAAATCGCTTCAGACGCTGGCCCCAGACCGGCCTGACCCAAGGATCATGTTGGCCATAGATCAAGCAGGAGGGGCAAGGTGCGTCTGCTGCCAGCTCTCCAAATCGCTGGACAGTCCCTGGGGAAAATATGATGGAGACCATTGCATCCACTGCCAGCTCGTGCTGTGTTGCTGCCAAGATGTTGGTCAGTAGCTTCTCATCCGCAGTCCTGCACACATCATCACCCATTATGTCTGACCACAATTGTCTCAAGAGGAGCGCCTGCCTTGCTGCATGTCATGCCACAGACACGAGCAAGCATCTCTGTGGTATGGTAGTGTCCGAAGAATGAGAGCAGTACGGCAAGCAATGGAACACTGGTACCCGCAGAACATTCATCCAAGCATTTTCAGCACACCCAAGTTGGCATGGCTCACCGCAGGGGGTAGACTTGCTTCAGGATGCCACTGACGGTGTCCTCCGTGGTGAACCTGTCCCACCAGAGGCTGCGAATGATACGTTTTAGCCCCTCGGGCGCGGGCATGACTCCGTCGTAGCGCACCAGCCACCTCAGCAGGCGCCCCGTCAGCTCCTGTGTGTCCGGCCGCGGCATGAACGCCCAGAACGGCGTTGCATTCAAGTACACAACACCCCTGCAATGCCCGGAGGCACATCTATACCTCAAACCGAACACTCATCCGACAGACATTATGAGCTTCAAGCCCTACAAAGCTGTCCCACTACAGCCCTGCTGGTGCTTTGAGCAGTGCAAGGTTCAGTGCAAGGCTGCGACTGCCTGCCTCGAACGCTTGCATAAGTAGAATCCCGGTAAGAATTGTGATTACCTGCATAGATGCTGCCGGGTTGCAGCCAGCTGTGCGGCCAGGTAGCCGCCGAGGCTGTTGCCCACCACATAGCATGGTTCCTGGATGACATCAGTGATGAAGTCTGCCAGCAAGTCCGTCCAGGTGTCGATGGAGAGCCTCAGCTCCTCTTCTGCACCCATCACACAACACTCTCAAATACACCCAGCTAACATGACAATTCCTCATCACGCTACAAAATAGAAGTCATCTTTGCCCATGAGAGCGCATTTGTGATGGCAATAAGCTGTGGTGTTTGTTCACCTTCCAGCGCTTCTCGATGTGGCCAAGACAACCCCTGTCCTAGCAGATCCAGTGCCCAGACTTGATGGGTGTCAGAAAGGAGTGGCAGCAGACTCGAATACTGATGAGCGCCGACCCCAAACCCATGGACCAAAAGGATCTTTTTCCCTCCATTCCCCAGTTGCCTGCGCCACCGAATATGCCACCAGTCTCAATGTTTGGAAAGTGCAGTGACAAGGAAGAACTCTCTCAGCGGTACAAATTGCCTGCTGTTGTTGTTGTCTACATGCCTGTAATGTATTTTTGAGCCCCAACGCCACGGGAAGAACTTGCTGTCAGGTTGCACAAGGGCAGCCAATGCCTCGCACAGCCAGCTGGTGCTGGCCTCTGCATTGCTCCCTGCAACCAACAAGGATGCTTTGGTAATGAAGGGCTCATAGGAGTGATCAAAGCACCACACTGCCCTGGATTCTGTGGATACGAAATAGACTGTTGGGCACACCAGTTCTCTCTAGTGCTGCCGAGTCTGTCAGGCTGGAGATGATGTCAGGGGATGACAAACTTTCTTCCTTTCTGCGATGGGCGTTATCGACAGTGGCATTTGGGGAAGGCTCTGTGCAATGCTCTGGAGAACGAGCATAAGCAACGATGCGTGGGCAGGGCACTCGATCTGCTGTGAACACCCTGGAGGACTGCTTTCGGGGTAAATTTATCGGACTTATTGGATGTGCGAGGCCCGGGAAGCACACCAGCATCGTTACAAGAGTAGTTTGAAGATATAAACACTATGTTGCAGACAAAGCATCTGACTAACAAAAATGTGTGCAGCTCAAAAGCTTTACAGAAGAACTATTTTACTCCTTTGGCTTGATATCAATGTGCATCGCATCCTGTAGTCGCTCATCCAGGACATTTGTCGCTTTCGGGAGGGAACGCCTGGAGGTGCGGTAATTACTAACCCGATACTTCGGCCTGCTTGTTTGTCGCCCTGGTTTCTGCCTTCCTTTGGCCAAGCCTGTCCACAGGAACTCTTCATCTGTCTACTCTAGTTCATGATAAGTCTTGAGTACCTGTGCGGCGGGGTACAGAAGTCTATGACATTGTAGAGAGGAACTCAGCGGCAAACTTGCTTCTTCTGTTCCTGAGGCCCTTTCCTCGGAGCTGTGTCGCTCACCGGACCATTGGGATTCGTCCTAGGCCGTGGCGGACACATCGACCGCAGACAGTTCTTTCTGCTTCAGAGACGCTCTCCCCGGAGGCCTATGGAGTGCCTGTGGCAGCAATGAACGTTGAATGCCCTGCGTATGGGCCAGGTCGGGAGTTGCGAACAAGGTTCGTCATGATGCTTGGACAGTCTCTTCTTGCGCCGAGAACTGTAGCGGTTCTGTACGATCCTGCTCTGAAACCCAGTCATACCGCTTTGATCTTCGACTTCTGACAGTGATGCGGTTGTCTTAGACTCTGTCGCCAGGACGGGCTGCTTGAGGCGTCAGTTATGGTTTAGAACCGCCGTAAACTGGTGAAAGGTGTATCAAAGACCGCAGCAAGGGCCAGATGACGTAAATTTCTGGTCCTGCTTGCTCTGCTTGTTGGATTTAGTGCCTCTCGGACACACGCTGCACGGCTGCTTCATTCTGCCCCATTTCGTGGCACGTATGAAGATACGTTAAGTTTTCAAGGCCATTTATGCTTGTTTGAGGGGTCTGATGAGTTTCGTAATAAGTTTAGCTTGCATTTTCAGCCCTGCACCGTGCATCCCTGGAAGCCCCAAGGACGAGGCCCACGTCAGTACATTTGCTCAACTAATGTTCTTGTTTGGTCAATTTATTGTTTCAGGTGCTGGCAACATGACTCAACGAGGCTTCACAGGTTCCCATTTGTGCTGCAGAGGTCATGGAGGGGCCATCACTGAAGAGGCGGAAGACAGAGGCTGATCTGGCACTGGCAGTGCCACGGATGACTCTGAAGACTTCGCAGTCGGCCCGAAGACCACCAAAAAGGCCAAAGGAAGACAATGCCCGATCTGTCAGGCCGAGGCCTTTGCATGTCAATGACAAGGTGACGCTTCTGGTTTAAAAGCTGAGACCTGACGAAGCTATCAGTGCCTATAGACAACGTCTGAACAAGCTAGTGTTTTTTGTGTTGTGCAGCTACTTGATTGCGTGTTTGTCTTCCAGACATCGATCTTGATCCTCATGTTGCATGCAGATGCGGGTCCTGTGGCAAGGACGGGACCCTGAATGGGATGAGCTCGATGGAGGTGCATTTGCACGATGGCTGCAAAGCTGTGACAATGCAGCACAGGCAAAAAAGGAAGCCGAGCCCAGTGTGAAGCCACAGGTAACTTTTTCTCTTGAGTGCACAGGATGGGCACATGCATTTTAGATGGGATGCTGAGCAATCTTATTTTGTTATGACACTGTCTTCCTTGGAGAAGTTGATGTTGGCAATGGATGACCAGCCGCTCCCCGTTGCAGGTGTTGGTGGTGGGGCACAGCTTCAAAGCTTTGCCAGAGGATGATGGTGCACAAGAGGTCGGCCTAGCAGCACCATTGCCAGCGGATGCCGGAGGGGATCCTATAGATGTGCCCAGATGCAGACAGCTGTCAAAGTCTCGAAGAAGCATTGACGGTAAGTTGTCAAGAGATATCAGGGGATGATCATGCACTGTTTACTGAGACGCATGCCTTCGATGGCGGAGCCTTCTGGAAGCTAGATTGGCAACTCATTGATAACTCATGGCTGGTCCAGGCGGTCCATCTAAGAGCGAGGGGAGTGTTGAAGGTCCGTATGTGCGCTATGTGAGTCCTGACGGGGACGGGGTGGAATCAAGGGTGGAGTACGACATGGACGATGAGGACGAGGAGTGGCTGGCACGGTTCAATGGCCAGGTCAGCAATGAACACTCTGCTTCAGCATGGTGCATCATCCAGGCTTCCTACTAGTTACTATTTTACCAGATGCCACAAGTCAAGAGCTCATTTGTTTGTGGCACCCTTGCAGGCTGGATCTCGCGGACCCAGGGCATTGTCAGAAGACACATTTGAGATGCTGGTCGACCATTTTGAGAAGGCCTTGCACTCCTTGCTGCAGCAGAGGGTGGAGTTGTGGCCGGCAGTCACAGATCCTGCATCGGAGCCTGCTGACATCAGCGGCATGTACTCTCTTGAGCGGGCCTGTGAAAACGAGGTGAACGAGACTCCTCAACACTGCTTGCACATTGCATGCCTCTTTGAAGGTGGGTGGCAGTGTGCTAAACATTTTGTTGTGTATGGTGGATCACAGCTGACACAATTTGCATTCTGCGTATGCAGGATTTGGCGCACATCAGCAAGACATCGATAGAGGCGGTGTACAAGCACTGGTGCAAGAAGAGGGAGAAGGCTAAGCAGCCGCTGCTGCAGCGGCTGTGGTTTGAGCAGCCCTGGGTGCGCGCCAGGGATGCAGGCAAGGAGGCACTGCCAGGCGTCCACAAGAGCAGTGACTCTGATCTGCCCTTCATGGGCCAGGATGCGCCCCGTCCGCCCACCACCCGGCCTCGCAGGATGAATGCAGAAGAGGCCCTCTACAAACTGGAGTCCATCAGGTTGGGCACACCATCTTTGAATCCCACTGCTCTCTGCATGCGGCAGCAGCATGAGTCATTCGTCTTTTCTCCCACAGATAGACAGAGCATAGACTAGTCAGCAGTTATTCACTTGTTTTTCACAGAGCAGCTCGCTGATGATAGGCAGACGGCATGTACATCTATTTAACACCCTTACCCCCTTTCAGTGTATCACGATGTGCTTTGTATCTGAGAGGGATGAGAGGCTGCTGACGCAGATGGGGAACTCTTAGATGTGTATGCGTGCGCAGGACCGAGCTGGAAACGATACGGACAATGGCAGACCAGGTGCGGCGGCGCGAGAGGGGGAAGAAGCGCGAGTTGCTGGTAGTGCGCGAGGAGTTGCGCCGCCGCGCAGGCCTCGCAGCGGACGGCGCCGAAGGTGCGGCGGGCCCCTCAGAGCCAGATGCACCCCGGGGGCTGCCAGCCGAACTGCCTCCGGACCGCGAAGCGCGCCTGGCCACCAAGGCCGCGGCAAAGGTGGCCAGGGAGGCGGCGACACTCATCACTGCCCAGGTCATGTTGGACCCGAGCGGCCCAGATGATCGGGCGCCTTCGGATGCCGGTACCTCATCTGCGGCAGCTTCCCGGCAGGCGGAGAAGAAGGAGTCGCTGCATAAGCCTGGTGAGTTTGTCGGTCTTGGCATGTTTGATCTATGTGAGACCTTGCAGACATTTGTTGGGGTTGCTTGCCTCGCAATGTTAGATATGAAACAGTTTTCGGTGTCTGTATAGGCGCTGAGCACACTGGGGAGTGCTTCTGGTGCAAGCAAGGCGGCAACCTGGCTGGCTGCTCCACCTGCCCTCGCTGCTTCTGCTTCAACTGCTACAAAGTACGGCCTGGTTATGGCATCGTCAACTGGGGAAGGATGCTGAAGGCCCCTGAGTTCAGCTGCGCCATCTGCTCCGGGCGGGAGCCAGCTTCTTGCGAGGGCGGTATGTCCCTGACTTGCCAATCACCTGCTGACCAAAGATTTAGATCTCTCTCTCTTTTCTCCTCGCTCTCTCCTGCAGAGTCTGCGGCATCCCTTGTTGTCCTGGGGTGACATTGCAGAAGTTGATGGTTGTTCACGAGTGTGAATCTGTTGTTTTGCAGACTCGGTGGATGGCTTCGTGCGAAAGGGCTTCGGCACGCTGCCGTTGCCCCACGGATCGGCTGCTATTCGCGGCCGTGGGCACGGCCGCGGTCGGGGGCGCGGTCGGGGCGGCCGCCACAGCCTGCAGAGGCTGACTGTGGAGGCTCCTTCCCCTGCGGATATCAAGTCGGCAGACGAACCAGAGGCAGGAAGCAGTGACGCAGCTCCGCAGCCAGCAGCGGCAGCAGCCGCACGTCCTGCAAAGCCGCAGGCCAAGGTGGGCCGCAAACAGCAGCAGGCGGCGGCGCCGCGCGACGGGCTGCGGCACACGAAGCAGAACTATGAGAAGCTGGCCGGCGTGAAGCGCAGCCGCACCAAGGCGGCGGCCTCGCGCAGGCTTGTCATCTCCGCGCGGCGTGCTCCAGCGGTCAGGCGCGCGCTGCCCCGGCACTCCGACCCTCCCGCTACCAAAGGCAGGAAGCCCCCGCTGCAGAGGAAAGCTCCGCCGGTGCCGCCCAGAAATGCACTTCCAGAGGCCAAGAAGCCACAGCCTGATGCCAAGACAGTTCTGCCTGAAGCCAAAAAGGTGCAGCCGCTGAAGAAAGAGGTTCAGGCAGAGGCTAACAGGGCACAGCCTGAAGCAAAGAAGGCAAAGTTGGAGGTAAAAAAGGCGCAGTTGGAAGTACCGCCAGCGCTGGGAGAGCCAGCGACGGTAAAGGCGCCACCGCAGCTAGCCGAGGCACCAAAGGCATGGAAGCGGCCGGAGAGTGTCGCGCTCGCGACTGTGCGCGGGCGAGGCTCCTCCCGTGGCGGCCACCTGCGGCAAGGAAGCACACGGCAGACCTCGGCAGGTGCGTTGTTTCTGTGCACCATTGACGCAGTCCATTCATGCCTTGCTCGTGATTGTCTGCTTGCCCCATTTTCTGCCTATGAGATTCTAAGTAAAGATACCTTGGACTGCGTCGGCTGTTGCAAAAATTTGATTCGAGTCTGACCATGTTCTGTGGTTGTCGTCCAGGCTCTGGGTCGCGCAAGACCACAAATGCAGCAGGCGCTGGCAGCATCCGAGGGAATGCGGCGGCAGGGGCGGCTGCACAGGGCGCGACCAAAAGCACTCCTGCAGACGCTTCAGCGAGCAAAGCCGATAGGCAGGATATCAGTTCCTGTCCGACTGGCATCCCCGGCATAGAGCGCGCGCTACGGCAGACAGCGCAGCCCCGCCGCAAGGCGCGTGTGGAGTATGTGATGTCCTGCCGGCGCCATGGCACCTTCCGTCATGACCGCGTACCGCGCATGGTCGACTTCTTCGCCCAGCACTCTGTTGCTGGTTGCCGGTGCGATCACACCGCCACCATGCCTCATGCGCACTGTCGCAGCTGTGTATGTGATTTAAGATTCGCTACCAAGGTCTGAAACACAGGGTGTTTTTCCTTTGGCCATGAAAACAAGCGCCTTGGCTGTGCAAAGCAGGCTAGGTAAACATTCCTTGGCTAGTGTTTTTTGGCCGTTACAAGCCGAGGTCTTTTCCGTCTGATGGGATTGCCATGTGGCAGGCCGGAGTGGGCGCCGCTTGCGCAGCAGCCCGGCGAGAGTCGCGCGGTGTGTGAGGAGCGGCTGCGCTCGGTGTTCCCATTCAGCTCGGCTGCACCGCTGCCGGGCCCCCTCGGCAGCGCGGCCAGCGCCGCCGCGGCGCGCCAGCCGCAGGCCGAAGGCGCCTCGCGGCCGAGTGCGCAGGCAGGCAAATCGTCCTCGGTTGCCGGCAAGGGCAAGCCGGCCTGCAAGCAACCTGTCGGCCAGCGGTCAGGCGTGGGAGCAAACAACTCACTGCTCTCCGTGCTCGAGCGTCGGAACATGTCCCAGCCGAAGGGCCAGGCGCCCCCGGCCTGCGGCAGCGCTGCAGCAGGAACACAACCGGCACTGCAGCAGCAACGTCTGCTGTCAACTGCAACCAAGCCGACTTCCAAGCAGGCCTCCGCCCCGACCCGGCTAGGGCCAAAGCGCAATGGTAATTGCTTGGTGCTTTCTCCTCACCGTTGTGTTGCCTTCCGTTAGCTAAGCTTGCTATGTCTCCACTGCGAAAAACTTACACTCTGAATTGTTGCGCAGCAGCAGCAGCAGCAGCACCGGGGTGCTCGAAGTGCCGTTGGAAGGCAGGTGGCTGCAGCAACTGCAGTCGCACCAAGGAGCAGCCGAGCAGAAAGCGTGCCAGGGCCTGAGGCGCAACATGTCAGACGCAACGCTAGTTGTACTTGCCATTTGTAAAGCAGCACTGTTGCTGGAGCTTTCTCCTGGAGAGTTTCTGAAGGACATGCATGCACCAAGTGGCATTTGGTTTTGTGAAGTTTGAGGAACACTGCGAGCTCCCGCACATATAGGCCGGAGGGCTTACAACGAGTGTCAGAGGTGGGCACGGGTCCTCGTGTACAGGTAGCTGGACGTGAAGTACAGTCAGTTGTTGCAAGCACCTGCACTTTTTACCAGTTGCACGCTAGGGCAGTGTTGGCGTACACCATGCTCTTTGGGCATGTGATTGGCACTTGCAAATTGCAAATGCATGTGCAGCGAGCAGTGAACCTTGTGTACAGAGTAATCAGGGAGGGTTTGCAGAATTTAGTCAACGCTTTGGGGCATAGTATTCTTTGGTGAGCATGCCTGATGATACAGCTCTGGAGTAGGAAAGGGCAGCTGCGAGAATCTCATGGTAGCAGAATGTCAGTTGCATAAATGCCTGCCCATCCTTCTGCTGCACAATCAACGCATGCGCATGTGCACTGCCAATTCGCGGCCTCTCTTGTGTTGTCCAATGATGCTACAGTTGCTAGGCATACTTGCGGGAGGGATCTTGTACCATAGGAGTGGTGAAAGAGTCGAGTGTGCTGCGATGGTCTTCCTGGATTGTCCTCGGTTCCTGAATAATCTACCTTTACGCAATGTCACTGCACGCTGATGCTTCTTATGGGAGCCAGTTTACAGAATGTGAGCTTTTGTACTCTCCATCTGCTCATGCAGGCCGTTGTAATTACAATTATGATATTTTGCTTGCTTAAGCAACCAGTACATCAGAAGGCATTCATATCTCAAGATCGCCACAGGTAATCTTTGCAGACCACAATTTGAAAAATATTCACTTTCTACGGGTTTGATTTCATGAACAACGGGAATACGTGTAGTTCATGACATCCATGATGGCTGCTCGGGTGGCTCCGAGCCGAGGAGTCCTCCACAAACACTTAACACTTAGACCAGAATCCCCACCTGTAAATGTAGGGATCATTTCCCTTCAAGTATGCTTGGAAGTCATCGTCGCCTAGAATTGCCTGCTGCAGAACTAAAGTGATAGAGTGCAATAGCTCCCCAACCAGCCATAAAGCTGAGACCACCAAAGGGGGTCAGGTATTGGAAGGCTTTGCGGCCAGTCAGTACATATGCATATATAGAACCTGAAAAAAGTACAACGCCTGCACCACACCCCAAATGTTCTCAGAGATCATGGCTCAATTCCGAGACTGCCGCCCATATGCCCCAATGAGGAAATAGGGCAACATGAGAGCAACATTGCCCACATGTGCAGGAATCAAAACAAATTCAGAAACGACAGGAGATAATCAAGGTTTGACTGCAAGCACTGGATCGTGCACCTGCAAGGAAGCCACCAGCAGCTGCATTGGCACTTCTATCAGGCAAAGCTGCGGTTGCCACGATGGCTGCAGAATGGTACAGCTGATACTGTGTAGCAATCTGCCAGAACTGGACAACATCTTGTGTGCTCTGTCCTCTGTGAGCAATTACCCTGGACAAACACACATATGGCTGCAATTCATGTCAGGTAATGTGTTTCACAGGCTCCAAGGCTGTAAAAGTCTTGTGTTGTTGTCTGCAACATGCCTGCAGTGCCAAGTCATTTGTCCGAACACCGGCACCCAGCAGAGAAAACAAGATGCATGCGGACCTTTTCAGCCCATGAAACCCGAAGGCACCACCAGCTACGCCAAGCAAGCCACAGACTCCCCCAGCAGCAAGTAAGAAATCTCGTGTGGCACTGGACGGGGAGCCATATGGCCTGCTGAGATCGAGCTGCTTTATGTCTGCAGATCTGCCACTGTTCCCGGCGTCCTCAGATGCTGTCGAGTTGCTATCGTTGTGACTTATCAAATAGGAGGCAGCGAAAGCTGTAGCACCAATCCCAGCTGCCCAACCAACCACTTTTGCAGCCTGCGTGAAGTAGGTGAAGACTGCTAACCTTAAGTGCCGTTACCTGTCGTAAGCCTTTGTCCATTTTTTTGAGTTTCAGGATGTACTATACTAGCAGCGATCGCATCAAAGGCATCAAAGGAGGAGAGCAGACCGGTAACTGCTCGAGGGTGACCCGCCTAACGGACAGGCTTGAGTTGTACTCTAAATTTATTGGGACACAAGTGCCGTACCGGTTTTGCATTGGACATGAACGGAGTGATTAAAGCATCCGATTTCAATTTCTCCGCCATCAGTCCTCCATCGGGTAGTGGACAGAGCGGATCTTTCGCGTGCGTTTGATGCGGAGGATGATTTTCCGGCTCTCGCTGCAACCAATCGGTACCCTGCAAGGTCAGCTGCACTTATCTACAACTGAAGTATGTTCGATGGCTCTATTCGCGCACTTCGTGTCGTGTCGTTCTCGGAAACCGTCTCGTTCTCACGTGGACGTCACGTGCCGGCAGAGATGTCTCATGGACGGTTTCAGGGACCTTCCCCTCCCATCCTGATGAACCTATCTGGATTTTGCTACCTGTAAAAGGGATTGTTTGGACGGCGTTGTTTGTCTCTTTGACTTGCGGTGGAAACTCCTTCCTGATCTTGAGTACTAGAAGGTGAAGGCACTCTTTATATTGCTATCTGATAAGGAGCCAAGTCATGGTTACATTGCAACCATTGTCAGCTTCAATGACATGCCCTGGACTGGTGTTGATACCCACACAGCTGCCTGCTGGCAAATGCTTCGGCCTTCCCCACAAGCATGCGCGTTTGCAAACGCAAAGTGACAGGTTGAAGCTGCAGAAGCGTCAGGCATTCGCATTTGGTGGTGTGTCCAATGCATCAAGGAGTTTGGAGTCACAGATTGACGAGCTGGAAGGAACTTCTTCACAAGTGAGACCCTGGATCCTCCACATTCTAGCTAGTTAGAGAAACTATCAAATCAGCCATCATTATCTGATTTAAGCCGATCTTCCATGTGCTTCTGCAGCCTGAAGAAATCACTTCAGATCTTCTTACCCTCGACGAGGTTCAGAGCATCGCAGCTCGAAGGTGTGGAGTCCTCAAAGCTTTCAGTTCATTTCAGCGTTGCCATTCTCATGGCTCTGCATACCAGTAAGCGTTATCAACTGGCAAGTGCAGGGGTCTGTACTTAAACGCGCGCACGCTCGGTCCCATGTACCGAATCGTGATAAGAGACAGAAATGAAGATGGACCCATACTGGCAGTCAGCTCTGGCTTCACTGTTCCGGCCATGGGCCTGATGCACTGCGATTCGTTGCAAATCTTCACAAGGGGGTGAGAACCTTGCATGGATCTAACACCATGCTGGGAGGTCCTCTGTGCATGGCCAGTGAACAACACTGTCTTGTAGTTTGCACACCTAATGGCTGCACAATAGCAAATTTGCAGATTTCTTGGAGCACATAGGGACATCCCATGTTTGATTTTGTCATCAATGGGAGCAGAGTGCGCGGGACTGAAGGGGAGCGTTTGAGAGGAGGAGTGCTGGGACTTGGACTGCTTATGGGGGGCGCTGTATTCAGCTTCGGCCACAGCGTCGGGTGCACCAAAGCAGAGATTCTGGCCATTAAAGACGACGGTGGGTCAGCTTGTCCAAACCAGGATGATCGTGGAACGGCACCTTTGTGCACCTGCAAGTTATTACAGCTTATGTCCAGCTGTCTGTTTTTGGGGTCGTTTTCGGGGACTGAATGTGCTGACACGTGGCAGATGCGTGGCACAAGCGGCTAGTGCGCTACTACAGCTACTTTGGTTTCCGGCGCGTGAGAGCCGTGGGGGACAATGGCTTGAGGGATCTGCCCGACCTTCTGGTGTGGGGAGGCGTTGGTGAGCACCCTACCTTGCACTCTTCCGGACTGCCCATCTCTCCGCCATTCTCACAGACATGGAGTCACCCAGTCATGCAACTCAATCTACTTGCACAAGAGAATCGACTGCACAAGATGCCAGTGCTGATTGGCTTTCCAGGGCTGAGTGCAGCAAGTTGAAAGCTTGGAAATTGCGTGCATTGATCGAGTGTGACACTGTATAGACTACTGGTCGCAATCTGGCATTGATGACAGTAGGGTGAGGCGTTTGCTGTGCATACAGGCATGCGCATGGATGCTGACATAGAGGAACTGCTGAGGCGATGGACAGCTGCCATCCGCAGATCAGACCGCAAAGTGTTGCACTGACGCACAAAACACAGTCAGATTGCTACTTCCATGTGGAAGTTATTGTTGAAGTAAAGAGTGGATCTGTAGTTTCTCTGCTGTTGACCACAAATTGTCACCATTGCACTGCGTACACTAATTACACGAGCTGAGTGGATGGCGAGAGTGTTGCAATATCAGATCTATATCTGATCAGAGAATGATGACTTGCACTATGTCCACTGAGCTCCTCGGTAAAGGCTGAACTGATGCGGAGTCCGCTGAACTAGTGAGTGAGACTGGACAGACGTAAAAATTGATATTAGTTGCACCAACTTCAGGTAGCTATAGCACTGCGTATTGGTGTTTTCCAATTTTGTGGCACCGCAATGTGTGACACTGGGCTGCACAGCTTCGAAGCCTCCAGAAGGGAATTAAGCGAGTGGGTAATGCTGCAAATTGGCGGTGGACAGCACCGCACTGGTATCACTCCTGTTCTCTCAACTTGCAGCAGCCACTACACTCATGGTGCCAGCTCAGGGTTTGACTGGGGTTCTCCAAACAATGAGGCTCCCCCCACTATAGGTAGCATGTGGTGGTGCTGATGTCACATGCCCATGCGTGCAGCAACTCAAATCTAAGGGCAGCCCTGAACATCTGCAAAAGTCTCTGCCAGAGGGGCATCACGCAATATTAGAGGAGTGGTTCAAATGTGCACCAGTTGCATCAGACAGCTGAGGAGTGCCCTCAAGTCCAGCCAGTAAGCATGAGGGCGCGGCCCTCGTGCTGTTGGCAGAGCTAGCTGCCCATATCCTTGCGGCCTCCCCTCAAGTTGTTCCCCAGGAGGCCTCCTTACTGGCGTGGCTCTCCTATCCCTGTAGCTACTGTAGGGACCCAAAAGGGCTGCCAAACCCTGGCCCAGCCTTTTCCAAAAACTTGCCGACTGCCACTTGCAAATACTTTTGCAATGGGCAAATTTGCAGTTTAAACGGCAGCAGGATGGAATTCGAGTTCAAGGGGCTCTAAACACCAGGGGGTGCTAAATACACCGGTGGGTTTAAAACCCCCTGTAAACACGCCATACTCGGTGTATAAAGCCCCCTGGGCCCCTGGCGTCCTAATGATTTAGATGTTGGTTTTGATATTGATGGCAGGGGTCGATGCTTCAACTTGGAAGCTTCCACACTCTGGTGTCGGAGTGCTCTGCCACAGGCACAGAATTCCTCCAAATCATTCCACGCTTTCCCGATAGCACCGCGACTTCTCATAGCAGTCACAAAATCCTCCACTTGCATCATTGCCTCTGGACTTCCAACTCTCGCTAGCTGTATCTCGGCAGCTCAATGGCGTCCTCAACGCACAGCACTTTGGTCGGAATCGCGACCAGCAGGAACACAAAGCACCACTGGCGCTTCGTAGAGTATGCGGGGCTGTCACCGGCCATAAAGCTCAAGGAACCTGCACTGCCTTGCTGCCCTGCCATGGCCGCTAGTGACTCGGTGGAGTCTCAGGTTTTGGAGACTATGAGAAAGGTGAGCAGCTATGGCTTTTACTTGGTGATTAGAAAAAGAAATGCTTTCGATTGCTATCATGTCTCGGCGCCTTGGCTGATGCGGCATGAGGGTTTCTCTACCGGCGGACCAGCTGTCTTTAAGTCTTTCAGAACATTTTTGCGATGGGAAGGACCAGCGCAAAGAAAGTGCACGATATGCTCTGAAAGTCCTAACCAGAATCGCTCATTGTTGATTGCAGACCATATTAGATCTGCGAACACAAGCTCGGTGCGACCAAAGTATATCACACGAGGAGCGCATCGAGCTGCTCAACGACGCCCTGAAAATAAAGCCCGACAGCCCTGAGCTGCTGGTCCACAGGGCCTATTGCCACCACCTGGCGGGCGATCCCGAAGCCATGGTGTGAACCCACAGACCATCCATGCTAACTTCACTCGTCTGGAAGGCTACTGCAGCCTGCTCCCTAGCGGACACCTGCGAGCTCCTCGTGGTAATGCCTCATCTTTCAAACCTTGCAAGTCTTCCGGCTCACACCCTTCGCTCTCTCGTGTGACCTCTCCAGGAGCGTGATATCTGCACAGCCATCGCACTGGAATCCGACATGACCGTTGGGAAACCGGCTGTGGAGGGGCGCTTCTTCCGTGCTATTGCGCGCGGCACCATGGGTTACATTCAGGGCGCGCTATCCGATATGCGCATCTGCCTGATGGTGTTCCAGGGCAACGAGGCCGCCGTGCAGGACGTTCAGCAGGTTGGAAACTGCCTGCCCCCACTGTTTTGCATGCAGTAATCATATAGCCCACAGACTGAGAGGGCGCCCATGACTTTTATCCCCATTGTGTTCCTGCACATGTTCAAGTGCTTGGTTGGCAAGCAGTGCACCGGTTTGCATTGCTGATGCAAAACACTCCTGTTCTGCCGTGCAGGAGCTCACCTTCTGGGAGAGCTTCCTCGACAGCCCTCATGACGCGGGCAGGGATTCGCCGGTGGCCGAGGCCTGCTATGCACGAGAGGCGCTTGGTGTATTTCTCGCGCAAGGGGCACGGGATGAGGCGGAAGACGTCTTATGGTGGCTGCTCAGGGAGCCTTACGCCAGGTCGTGGGGCCGCAAGAACCTGCGCCCTGCGACTGCTGCCTGCATGGAGAGACACACTTTCCCCAGGCGAGCCCTCACCTTGCCTGTCACCCATCTCAATCCTTTACAGTGGGGCTCCAGGCGCCACTGTTCCAGCCTGCAAGTCTGGCATGGCAGTCACGTGGCAGAACCAGTGCAGATGTGACATTTAAATCCTATCCCCACAGCATTGAACCCACGGGACTGGCTGAGTTCTGCTGGTGCATGTGAACACTGACGCAGCAGCTGACACTGCACCCTTTGTGCAACAGGGGTGAGCAGGCAGCGCTGTCTGTCAAGAAGACAGATGCGCCCGACAGTCCCCGCAGCGCCACAGCTGGGCCGGGGTCCTCCGCAACGTCCAGCCCGCCAGAGTCTCCCAGGAGCGCTGACCTGGCACCAGCTCAGCACATCTGTGTCTCAGCGCCATCCACCTGTGACCACAAAGCCCCTGTGCAGCGGAGCCTCCAGCGCGTTGTGTCTGCCCATGAGAGCATCCCAACTTTGGAGCCCATAGGCCAGCAGCAGAATGGGCAGGTGGTGCAGGGCATGATAATTACTGATCTGGCACATGTGCTGCTGGCTGTTTCCCTGTGGGCCTGCAGCCGATGCACTCCACAATGGGTGCAGAACAAGCTCATCTCCGCAAGCAGCAGAATCATCAACGGGAAAAAAAGTGCTGCTGCCATTGCTGCAGTAAGCGACTTTGTTAAGAAAGCAGTATCCACTTGAACAGATTTGCTGGCAGCCAGCAATGCCTCAGCACTCCTTTGAAGATTTGGCAATAGGACCGATGTAGCAAGAAGACTTGAACGAAGCAGCCGGACTATGTTACAGCCGTGCTCTAGTGGTGCATGGCACTCCAGACCATCAACCATAACCTCACCAATGCTCACAGGGAGCTTTCATGGCAGCTGGCAAAAGATACCCAGCTTGAAAGGGGTCTTGTGTGCGTGAATTTTTCACCAACATCAGTTGAGTAGAGTAGACAAGTAGTGCCATAGATGCTGCAGGGGTCATCAGGACTGGGTACACCGTCGGCAGGCACCGTGCTGCCTTTCTGCAGACAAGCAACTTTTGTTCTGCTCAAGTGATGCGTGGCTAGTTGAGATTGATGCTGGAATACACATGAATACTTGCTGGATTACGGCAGTGCTTTGCAGTATGCAATGAGCTGCAATGATTGGACATCATGGATCCAGCTGATTCGGTGGTGTGAGCATGTTGTGATCAGGACCTGGCATAATCAATGCAGCAGAGACACGAGTACTCAAAGATCGATTGGTACTTTTATGCTGGATTTTTGAGGCTCAATCTTTGAACGCGATATTTGAGCGAGAGGAACAAAGGCCAGGTAGCGCTCAGCACTTGTCATTTTTGACATGTTGTCATTCTGTCCTTGGGAGGCCCTCAGCGCCTTTGTCATCAACAACATGCAATGGTGTCGTTACTGTGGCGATGTTGTTGGCCACCATTCGCAAACCTGATTAGATTTTAAAAATGTTAAACCCGATGACATGGTTACTCGCCTATGTTCTTCTCCGCAATTCTGGCACCTGTGCATGCAAAATTCCATCCATTTGGCAGTCCAATGCCCCACTTGCCACTATGTATCGCGTTCCCACTTCAGGCGGCACTGCATATTGGCATTTTCCCAACTTGTGGCACCGCAATGTGTGACACTGGGCTGCACAGCTTCAAAGCCTCCAGAGGGGGTTTCAACGAGTTTGGTATCGCTGTAAACTGGCGGTGGACAGCACCGCACTGGCATCACTCCTGTGGATTTATTATTACAGGTTCGGCAAACCCAACTCCTGTTCTCTCAACTTGCAGCAGCCACCACACTCATGGTCTTAGCCCAGGGTTTGACTGGGATTCCCCAAACAATGAGGCTCCCCCTAATTGTCCAGGTAGCATGTGATGGCGCTGATGTCACGTGCCCATGCGCAGTATCTTAAATCTAAGGGCAGCCCTGAACACCTGTGAGAATCTGTGAGGGTCATCAGTGATGACTCATCACACAATATCAGAGGAGTGCACCACTTGCATCAGACAGCTGAGGAGTGCCCTCAAGTCCAGCCAGACAGCATGAGGGCGCCGGCGCTGCCCTCATGATCTAGGCAGAGCTGCCCATGTCATTATGGCCTCCCCTCGTGCTCATGGCAGAGCTGCGCGGCCTCCCCTCAAGTTCTTCCCTCATAACGCACATGGCTCTCCTACCCCTGCAGGGGCCCAAAAGCGCTGTCAAACCCGGGTCCAGCCTTTTAAAATTTCCAAGAACTTGCCACCTGCCACATACAGTAGTTTGCAATGGCCAAACGGCAGCAGGACGGAATCCGAGTTCAGGGGGCCTCAAACACCATGGGTTTTTAATAGAACAATACACCGGTGGGCTCAGAGCCCCCTGCAAACACGCCATAGTGGGTGTATTCAAAGCCCCTTGGCGTCAGAAAGTACTGGTACCAGATCTAATGAGTTAAATGTTGGTTTCGATGTTGATGGCAGGGGTCGATGCTTCTACTTGGAAGCTTCCATATTCGGGTGTCGGAGTGCTCTGCCACAGCACAGAATTCCTTCAATTCATTTCACGCTTTCTAGATAGCACCGCAGCTTCTCATAGCAGTCACAGAATCCTTCACTTGCATCATTGCCTCCGGACTTCCAAGTCTCGCTAGTTGTATCTCAGCAGCTCAATGGCGTCCTCAACGCACAGCACTTTGGTCGGAATAGCGAACAGCAGGAACACGGAGCACCACAGGCGCTTCGTAGAGTATGCAGATCAGTCGCCTGCCATGATGACCAAGGACCCTGCACTGCCGTGCTGCCCTACCATGGCAGCTCGTGACTCGGTGGAGTCTCAGGTCTTGACGACTATGAGAATGGTGAGCAGCTATGGTTTTTGCTTGGTGATCAGAAAACGAATCACTTTCGATTACTATCATGTCTCGGCGCCTTGGCTGATGCGGCATGAGGGTTTCTCTACCGGCGGACCAGCTGTCTTTAAGTCTTTCAGATCATTTTTGCGTTGGGAAGGACCAGCGCAAAGAAAGTGCACGATATGCTCTGAAAGTCCTAACCAGAGTCGCTTATTGTTGATTGCAGACCATACTAGAGCTGCGAGTACGAGCTCGGTGCGACCAAAGTATATCACACGAGGAGCGCGTCGAGCTGGTAAACGAGGCCCTGAAAATAAAACCCGACAGCCCTGAGCTGCTGGTCCACAGGGCCCATTGCCACCACCTGGCGGGCGATCCAGAAGCCACGGTGCGAACCCACAGACCATCCGTGCTAACTTCACCAGTCCTTGAAGGCTACTGCAGCCTGCACCCCAGCGGACACCTGCGAGCTCCTCATGGCATCGCCTTATCTTTCAAATTTTGTCAGTTTTCGTCCGAAAACCTTCGCTCTCTTGTGTGGCCACTGCAGGAGCTGGACATTTGCACAGCCATTGCACTGGCATCCGACATAGCTCTGTCCTTCTATGGTACACCGGCTGTGGAGGGGCGCTTCTTCCGTGCCATTGCGCGCGGCACCATGGGCTACATCCAGGGCGCGTTATCCGATCTGCGCATCTGCCTGATGGTGCTCAAGGGCAACAGAGCCGCCGTGCAGGACGTCCAGCGGGTGTGAAGCTGCCTGCCCCCACTGTCTTGCCGAGCAGTTACCATGTAGCCCAGAGACTGAGAGGGCGCCCATAACTTTCATCCCCATTGTGTTCCCGCACTTCTTCATGTGCTTACTTGGTTGGCAGTGCACCCATCAAGGCTGCCATTGCTGATGCAAAGCATTTCTGTTCTGCCGCGCAGGAGCTCAGCTTCTGGGAGAGCCTCCTCGGCGGTCCTCATGATGCGGGCAGGAATTCGCCCGTGGCCGAGGCCTGCCATGCGCGAGAGGCGCTTGGTGTATTTCTGGCGCAAGAGGCACGGGCCGAGGCGGCAGAAGTTTTCCGGCTGCGCCTTACAGAGACTTACGCCAAGCTCTGGCCCAGCAAGAAGCCGTGCACTGTGACTGCTGCCTCCACTGAGGCGCCCATTTCGCTCAGGCAAGCCCTCACCTCGCCTCGCTCCAGACACCACTGCTTCAGCCAGCAAGTCTGGCATGGCATTCCTGTGGCAGCACCACCCGCAGATGTGACATTTAAATCCTATCCCCACAGCATTGAACCCACGGGACTGGCTGAGTTCTGCTGGTGCATGTGAACACTGACGCAGCAGCTGACACTGCACCCTTTGTGCAACAGGGGTGAGCAGGCAGCGCTGTCTGTCAAGAAGACAGATGTGTCCGACAGTCCCCGCAGCGCCACAGCTGGGCCGGGGTCCTCCGCAACGTCCAGCCCGCCAGAGTCTCCGAGGAGCGCTGACCAGCCATCTGAGTCCTCATCATGTGAGCCAGCAACAGCCAGTTGAGGTGCGCTAGCAATGCCGATGCCCCAGGTCTCACAGCAAAGCTCAGCTCACCAACCAACCTGTTACCCTGAAGTCATGTGTGGTGAGGCAATCCATCTGACCCTGGTGTGCAGGTGAAATGCAGGCAGTTAATGGCATGACAACAAGTGAGCTGGCACATGTGCTGCTGGCTGTTCCCCTGTGGGCGTGCAGCCGAATCACCCACAATGGGGGCAGAATAAGTTCATCCCGGCCAGCAGCAGTATCATCAATGTTGCTGCTGCCGTTGCTGCAGTGGGTGGCTACTGCAAGAAAGCATTATGCACTTGAACTCATGTCATTACAGCCAGCCCTTGTGGTAATGGCTCAGCACTCCTTCAAAGGTTTGGTAACAGGACTAATGGAGCCTCAAGACCCGAAAGAAGCAGCCGGACAATGTTGCAGCCGTACTCTAGTAATGCACGGCCCTCTAGACGATTCAACCATCAAGCTGTTGGGTTGTGAGCAACATTGTCTCATCGATGCTCACAGGGAATTCTAATGGCAGCTGGCCAAACATGCTCAGCTTGAAGGGGGTCTTGTGTGTGTGAATTTTTTGCTAACACCAGTAAAGTAGAGTATAGAAGTGAAGCCGTAAACATGCATGCTGGAACACACGCACATAAATATGCTGAAACAGTATAGTGCTTGCAAAATGCAAAAAGCTGCACAGCAACAAAACATCACGAATCCAGCTGGTTTGCTGGTGTGAGCACGCTGTGATTAGGGCCTGGAAATTTTAATGAAGCAGAGGCACGAAAACTCAAGATCAGTTGGGGTCCTGTGCTGGATTTTTGACGCTTAATCCTTTGAGTGCATTGTAGAAGGGGCCACTGAAGATTGTGAGGAACAAAGGCTAGGTAGTACTCTGGGGTGTTGTTGTGCAAATATGTTGCCACTCTGTCCTTGGAAGGCCTTCACTCTGGAGGATCCTTTCATGTCATCAACCAATGATATCATTAGTGTGGAAATCTAGATGTTGTTGGCCACCATCGCAAATCTGATCAGATTTTAAAGAGTTTGAACGAATAACATGAATACTAAGCCTGCATTTTTCTCCATTTTTGGTATCTGTGCATGCATGATTACATCCGTGTGGCAGTCCAGTGCCCCACTTGCCACTAGGGGTAATTAATCTACCCCCATTAATTACCCCTACTTGCCACAATGTGTCATGTGCCCACTGCTGAGAGAAGAATTTAATACTGACGCATTACCACCACTTTATCTCCATACTACTCTAGTGTTGCAGATACTGAAAAACCTCTGAGCGGAATGACATCGCCTTGGCAAGATTACAGTAATCTAATGAGGTCGAAAGGCCCTCATTAGAATCCTCTAGTCCAGGGTTCCAATGGTTCAGACAGGCCCCAGACATTCTAGCTCAGAGAGTGTGCTCGGGGAGACGCTTGTGTTTCTGGTAGTTTTGGCAAATCAATGATTTTCTTGCATGCACCTCACACCCAAATGACGCTTGGCATCACATGGTGTGAAGTGTTTGAGCTTGTTGTCAGTCCGGATGAAATCTGTATGACAGTAATCACTTGTCCTGTGAACGATGCCCGCAAGTGTGGATGTCAAGCAGCGTTGCAGCAGTGTCATTACTATTACCCAGCTGGGTTGTTGAAGCGATCAATGAGCGACTTGTGTGCCTTGCTGGCGACAGATGGCGATTTCTTGGCTGACCCCCAGAATGACTCCCTCCGCTCTGTCCAGGATGGTGCCTTCTCTTTCAGCCCAGACCCAGCCGGCCCTTTGGAGCGCTGCAGGTTGTCCTTGAGCCACTTCTGCAGCACACCACAACATCCAGTCTCAGCTGAGTCCCCACATGACACCAGAACAAGCACCGAGCAGCCCCAGGTGCCAAGATCTTTCGCGTCACTGTTTCTCCTCTCATCCACATTACATGTCGCCAACTTCCAGTCCGTCACGCTCTGGCGTTTTCGCCAAAGTCAACGTCTGCTCAGTTTCTTCACATTCGGCATCACCCTCATTTTCTGTTTAGGCCCAAAGTCAACCCCGGACTGCAGTGGCTGGGGCTGCTAAACACATGCAGACCCTGACCATTGCAACTCTCCCAGCAGTAACTCTGCAGGACACCACAGACATGCAGATAGCCCCTGACAAGGATCCCATCTTCCAGGGCTGGTGCTGCATCGCAATGGTAGAGCATGCACCAGATGGACGCTCTACACAGTCCAAGCAAGACGGCAATGAACAGGGTAGGACAGCAGATTTCCCAACCTCCCAACTCCCCTTTTGGGAGGGCGCAGCGCGGGGTGCCTGGACTTCAATACTATATACTAAGACCCAGAGGGCTACAGGCATGAGGCTTAAAATATTATATACTGTGGTTTACCTGGGTGCGGGACTGGGGTGTGCTTGCACGGGTGGAGGGGCTGCCCAGCACCAGCTCCTGCTTGAGCAATGCAGCGGCGCCCAGCTTGGACGCTGAGGGAACATAGGTGTGAGGCGTCGCCCTGGCCGCCTCCTGCGATCATCAGATCACTCTCCGGTACTGACTTCGGTCCCAGATACAGGGATTCTCCAGCTTGTGCTGCCCTTGTCAGCACCATCAGTCTTGAGGCAGTCTGTGTGTTGTGCCACAGTGGGGTTTAGTCTTGTCCTGTTGTGGGCTATTGAAAGTGTGGGCAATTGCGCGACAGAGTATTGAAATGGCCATGGGAAACCTTGACACAGCTTGCGAACAAACAGCCAACAACTACGGATTGGTTGTGCAGGATCACCGCTGCTGCCTGCGGCTGTGCGCGCGCCACCTGGCTCCCGGGGCTGCTGATTGAGATGTCCTCATGTGACGCTGTGCCGGCTGCCGCGGCACCGGCGGACAGTGACGCCACCTCCGCATCAGTCTGAGCGGCCCGGATGCGCATCTGGGACAGGACGCTCGCCAGCTCCCCATCCAAGCCGCCGTCGGCAGCAGCAGGCTGCGACCTTGTCGGCGGGACCGGTGGCAGTGGTGACTTCACAGGATGTGACTGCCGATCGGAGTCCTGTTCTGGAGCTTGAGGCAGGCCTTGAGGACCGCTGTCCGGGGCCGCATTGAGTGGGGTGGCCTTCGGAGCGGGCTGGGGTGTGTGCAAGTAGCCGCCGCCGACGCGCTTGACTCCCGGCAGCATCGGTGATGGGCGTGCGCGGCCGCCGTCCGGCGCGCCGCTGTTCTCACCCTGGCCGGCGCCGTGCCGCGCTGCAGAGCTCTGCTTCCCTCCCGCTGATCGCACACACATCCCTCGGTCTCTGTAAGACTGTGCCTGCATGTTCCTGACGTTCTCCGGCAAGACAACACAAACCAGGAGAAATCAAGTAGTACTGATCAACAGCACATGGCAGTGCAATGCAGATCGCACACTGTGTTTTCCAAAACTCAAAGGAACAACGAGCAACCAGGCATTTGATGCAGCTGAGGTCAGAGCAGCAGGCGTACCTGGTTTGGCGGCGGGTTCGCGGTTGCGGTCCTTGAGGACGGGGAGCTCCTGCAGGGAGGACATGGCACCCTGGATAGCGCGCGCGAGAGACTGCGGTTGCGCGTCGGACTGCTCATTCTCGGCGGCTGCCGGGTCCCTGTCGACGGCCGCAACTGCGGCCGCGCCCACGAGCGCGCTGTTGGCTTCCTGCAGGATGCGCATGCGCACGGCCTGCGCGTCCCCGGACATTCTTCCTCAAACACTTCAGGTAGGCTTGTAGCGTTTGGGGGTGCAGTGTTAGGGTAAACGGGCCTTTACAGTATTTTTCTTCTTGAATGCAGTGGTGAATTTAGGGTTCTATACCAAAAACCCCCAGTGGAGGTTTGTAGAGCAAGGGTTTGAGAGATGATTCGTGCCTGTGCTTCCAGGTTCGCAGCCGCGGCGGCCGCCTCCTGTGCTCTGTCCGCCTGCTGCTCGCCCATCTGCTTCTCCAGCTCCGCATTGCGCCTGCGACAGACCGGTCCCACCATTGCTCACCAAAATTATAACACTAGCAGTGGTTGTGCTGGTACAAACACCAGTGAGCACTAGTGAGGACATTCCAACCCGCCTGCTCTGCACTGATCATGCGTCTCATTTCTCAAACAGAACGTGCGGAGACGAGTGGGAATGAGAAGTGGAGGCGCAGCAACATAGTCAGCTTGGGGGCGGACGGGCGATTGAAGTGGTGAGGTGCCGGTGCACTTGAAGGAGGGGCATGAAGATGCCATCCAGCTTTGACAGGGAAGTCTGGCAGCCAGTCAGTCAATTGCACCTTTTCCAGCCACCTAGAGCTGATCAGATGTCTAACTCTAATCGTCAAAGTCAGCACCCAGCACATATCCAAACTTTCAAGTGCAGTGCGCACGCTTGCAGGGAGGTGAGTTTGAGCTGCAGTGCGTCGATGAGCGGCTGGGCCGCGTCCTGGGCGGCCAGATCGGCGCGCGCCGCGGCGGCCGAGCGCGTCAGCTCCGCGTTGTCAATGCGCAGCTGCGCGGCCTCCCCTGCCCGGCGCTCGGCTTCCATCAGCCGCGCACGCATCGTGCTCTGCCCCTCCTCTGCCAGCCGCAGCGACGCCTGCGCACGAGGTGCACACACCAGCGACTGTCATCAATGTGCTGGGTCCATCGTTTCAGGAACTGGAGGACGTCAGCCTGGTGCTTTTCTGCTGGATGCTTGGGGTCTGTCATGATAGATGGGCTCCATGCGCCTCTGCAGCGAAAAAATCAGCGCTGAAACATCCTGCGCTAGGCTGACACCGTGGCTGCCTGTCGCGGTGTCAGGCATCGACATTGTGCATGGTGGCTTATGCTGTGCAGATGGTTACCTCCAAAAGGAGAAGTAACTTCAATGCCTTGCAGCGGTACCAGTGATGACATTCAATGATATGCAGGAGAGGGGCTGGAAGAGGCGAGTAAGGCAGTGAGGTTGCGCGTGCAAATGCAGAAGTGCTTCAGCATGGCTGTACCTGGAGCGTTGCCTTTTCCTGATGCAGCTGGGATGTCTCTGCTTCATATTTGCTTGCCAGCACAGACAGCTGCTGCTGCAGGCTATCCCGCTCCTTCAAGACTTGGTCCACTTCCTACACCCAAAGACAATGACTCAACAAGAGGCACACTGTGTGTGCTGGTGTCTCCAGTTTGTCAAAGAGTGAGCGCCTTCCACAGTGCTTTTGCATAGCATGACATCCGGAAAGATTCAAAGACAACACCAGTGCATACATGACCGGTTTGCGGCCGAATGTCATGCGAAATATCTGAAGCAGTGCTTAATGGAGGCACACCTGGAGCTGCCGTTGCAGGCTGTCCAGTTGGATTTTCTGCGCTCGAGATATCGAACGCTCAAGCCGGAGCGTCTGTGGCTCCATGCCTGCCCCTTCCTGGCTTCCTGCATAGTATAAGAACCCGCACACCATCATGTCTGAAAGTATGGTTCTGGCAAGTACGGCATGCAAAATACAAGTGTGCCAAAGCTTGTGTGACAGCAAGGGAGCAGAGCTCGCCTGGAGTCCTCAGAGCAGACAGCATGTCTGCGCTGCTTGCCTGAGCTGGCGTGCTTGCCCCCAGGCCCGGCTGATCACCTGAGGACACACCTCCATTTATGTCATAAAGCAGCAACACAGCTGCACGGCAGCAGTATCATAAACAACCATGGCAGGAAGGAACTGCTCCCACTGTTAACCAGCATAAGTATCATGCCTGTCGCATGCAGGATGTAATTGTCTGAAGTTGAGAATGCGAACAGCAGACGGGCATGGCGCCAACCTGTTGAGGCTCCAGCAGGTGCAGGGCTGCCACACTCAAGATGAGATGTTGGCGCAGAGGCGGACTCAGGTGCAGATGCAGGCAGCCACTGGCGCAGGAAATCTGCGAGCTTGATGTGCGCGCCCTCCTGAGCAATGTCCAGCGCTGAGCGGCCCAGCTTGTCTGTCGCCTGAGCATCTGCGCCCGCTTTTAGCAGCACCATTGCTGTGGCCTTTACACCTGCAGAAACGCACCAGCAGCACTGGAGTTGCACACGGCCTCCCAAGATGAACTATTGGATTTGGCGTACTCATGCCACACAATGCAGCTGCATGCATCACCTGATTCACAAAGCTGAACACAGCACTCTCGCACTGATCAACCAAGTGACCTTCCATGATGCAGCTGCATACCAGTATGCATGGGCTGAGCCGCTTC
Organism: Coccomyxa sp. Obi; assembly: GCA_020887355.1. Lineage (NCBI taxonomy): Eukaryota > Viridiplantae > Chlorophyta > Trebouxiophyceae > Coccomyxaceae > Coccomyxa > Coccomyxa sp. Obi. Next base: position 1,102,966 of record AP025001.1, read on the forward strand.
ACTATGCGGAGAAGCCAGAGGCATATCACATTTTGTTATATCGGGATGATGACCAGAATCGCACCTTTCTGTGCAGCGTAGTGGAGTGCGGTCCGCCCCTCCATGTCTGCAGCATCTATTGTGACAGACAGCAGCAGCAGCTTTTCCACCATCCTTGAAGAGCAGCCCACTGCCAGGTGCAGTGCTGTCCTGCCCTTCTTGTCAGCCACACTTGTTTGAGCACCTGCAAGAGAGGGATCGATCCCCAGTGAGCACTTCTTAAGCAGGACGAGAAAGGGCATCAGCCATGACATTTCGAAGCGTGCTGCCAGAGCCCTCTTCTGGTATAGCGCCTGATGAGGAACTTGTCAAGCAAACACAGGGAGCAAGAGAGATGCCAAAATGCATCATTCCTGGCATAATTGCCTGATATCTGCTCTGGGTCTACCCACCTCCAGCAATGAGCACATCAATGGCTTCTTTGCGGTTGCCATCCAGTGCGACCAGCAGTGGCGTCCTGCCCTCTTCATCCACTGCCTCCAGCTCAGCACCAGCTTCCATCAGGTCCGCCAAGACAAGGTGCGACTGAAAGCTGGAGTGTGAGGCTGCTGTGTGCAGCGGCGTGTATCCCTGCATATTCGCTAACTCAAAAATGAGAGTCGGCATCTCAAGCTGCAGTAAGGCTGCTGGAAGCCAAAACTTGTGTCATGGAGCTGGATGCTGAATGCACTGAGCACTTCATTTAGCAAAATAAAGAGAAGACCTGATCATCCTTTGTGTTGATGTCAGCCCCACGACTCAGCAGGACCTTGATGACCGCACGCTGCATGTAAAACACTGCACAGTGCAATGGGGTGACTCCCTCTCTATCTCTGGCTTCCAGCTCCAAGCCTTCATCCAAGAGCCAGGCAACCTGCGATACGAGTCAGATTAGTAATTGCTATACATATGCATATTAGTACTCCCGCTTAGCATCCATGTCTGTGTACTATTGAAAAAAATGTGAAGTGACGATGTCTTGCCTTGTCATTGTCAGGGAACATGGCTGCTCTATGGAGCGCAGTCTTGCCATCTGCGTCAACCCCCTCAATGTCTACTCCAAACTTGAACAGTGGATTTGTGGTTACCATTCCCTTTCGCGTAGGTACCCCCCTGTAGCTCGATGGTGAAGTGCCCCTCTTCACTAGTCTCAAGGTGTCAGGCAGCCTGCACATGGCGAAGCCCGTTGCTTCATAGCGTAGGTATCTTGAGTGTTTCAGTGAAACAACGAGGGTGGCACCATATCATATATTGACTGCCAGGTATCCCACAGTGTTACCAGGCAGCAGCATCTGCTTATGTCTTTCTGGCCTGCTGACGTACCTAGTACTGGGTGACCTCAGGAAACTCCATTTAATTTGATCAGGTTCACATGCAAGCAGCGCAACCTCCTCGAGTTGAATCTCCAGTGCCAAAGTGTAAGGTGGTCTTAGCATGGCATGTATATACGGCAAGTTCCAGCATCGTATAAATGGCGATGTTTCACTTTCCAGGTCAAGCTGTATGTCAGGATGGCTTACCGATCCTTATCACACACTGAAGCGTCAATTTTGCGGGCTCGCTTTGAGCTGGCGTTTGGAGGTTTAAATCTGGGGAGGGAACACCCCAACAGCATGCCCGTGTTCACATGACTCACTGAGTCACAAGTCGTCATCAAAGAACAGACGTAGCCTCCCTACATTTATGCAAATGATAAATCTCCAATATGTTCTCTTATATTCATCAGGAACGAATGCCATATAGCATTCCCAGCAGTTTAGGATACAAGTAATCCAGCCCTTACAGGTGTCAGTTCCGGAAAGCGATCTTTGAGCGTCTTTGAGCGACATTAGTGTAAATTATATACAATATCATTGCAGACCATTCAATTCATTTCGGTGTTTCACTTCAGGCTCGTGGCTCTTAACTCGTTGTGTCATCGGCTTTGCTGTGTGCGAAGCCAATGGCAGAGATCAAAATCCCTATTCATACACATCCGCCTGCTGTTCGCACAAAATTCCCAGGTTTGTACGTTTAGTGTTTGATCTGCTATAAAGCAAACTTAGATTCCTCTTGTCACCAGTCTCTTACTGAAGCGTCATCTGTCTACAAGTCACAGGTTGGAAGCCTGGCGCGCTTGATCATCTTCAAGGCTACCTTGTATCGCGATATTTCCGAGCATCGCTTCAACTAGCGTCTGGTATGCATGGTTCAATTAATCGGAGTCGTTTGATTGTAGGGTCTCTGAGAGTGTGTGATTGTCTGTGCATTTCAACAGAAGCACAGGGGAGGATAGCATTCTTTGATGTCTTATTGCAATGCTGCAGGCCAGTTTATAATCCTTCTCTTTGTGTTTATCCAACCAATCACATTCTCCGCGGCATGCCTTGCATCCATTTTCTTCTTCATCGGCATCATTCTTCGGCAAGATCAGCACGTGGCCAGCTTCCTGATCTCTGCCACAAAGACTGCAGGCTGTCTATTTGCTGGCGCAACTATTGCAGGTATCGTGGTAAGACAGCAGTAGCTCCTAAAGCGCCCCCCTCAGCATTTGTTGGTTCTTATTTGATGCAGTGCACCTCATGCACAGAAATCTGACTGGAGCCAGTCTGTCATCTGCAGCTGGAGTTTGCACACCTGCCAGGGGTCGGCTTCCCTGGCTTCCTGTGCTTATTCACTGTCCTAGGCACTCTTTTGCTGTCTACTGTGCGCGCCACAGCTGACGTTGGGACGGGCTTGATCAGCTGTGTGGTCTTCAGCATCACGCTCATCCAGAGCGAATTTGCTTGGCCGTCCAGGGTCCTCTGGGCACAGGTCACTTTTCAGCCTCCGAAACCTCTATTGCCTTTTGAGATGTGGGTGCTACAGGCTCATTGCAACAGCCGTTTGTTTGTTTGCCTGACTTTGTTTCTGTGGTAGGGCATCGTGCCCTTTTATTATGCAGGGCTCGTGACAGCCTTGGCTGAGATCTTTGCGGGCTCCATAGTGCTACCCAGCCTTGCACGGAAGGATCTCAGGATGACGTCTTCGCAGTTGATAAGGGTAAGGCTCCTTTATATTACGTCATTGTCTGGGGGCAAATGCGAGCATCATTATCACAGTATCCATAGACACCAGAAGCCATACAGATGTATCTAATGTGTCATCTTTGATCTTTGGTTCTACTGGGCGCAGGGCATCGGGCACTCATTGTCAGCGTATGCCACCCACGTCCTCCGACCAGAGTCCCCACATGGGCAATTCAATGCACAGATCAGACAGCCCAAATCTGCTGAGCCGGACCCGGCAAAGCCCAAGTCTCCAGTCAGTCAGTACGGCGTGCTGTTGTGGAAGGACCAGAATGGTAGTGAAGTCAGGCCTGGCCGCGGTGGTTCTGCAGAGGTATCACAGGTAATTCATTTTACCTTCACTTCTTGCAGAGGAAGTTGTCCATTGATGTAGCGGCATGTTTAGAAGCCTTCTACCTGGTGGGCACACTTGGATGCATACTGATGGGAGTGGACCATGTATTACTTTGTGAACGAGGATACAATCACTAGTAAGCCACAAGGAAATGAATGCGAGAATTCTTGCCTGCAGGTGGGATCTAGGAGGTGTCTCAAAACGCAGCTAAGGGTGGACAGCGATGCTGATGATAGCTCTGAAGACTATTACTGGTGTGCTACCAAGTCGCCAAATGTACCTGTGCAGAAAAGTCTCTAGCTCTGAGCATCTTCACAGCCAGGGTTGGCCTCACAACCTGTGAAGTCTGCGTACTGTGGCACAGGACATATCTGGAGGAGATCTCTAAGCCAGAGGGGTCTCTTGAGCCTGCTGTGACACCTTCCCTGGCTTCCCACCGCCCCCTGATCGCTGCTGCCAGGCGACTTGTTGGAGAGGTGCATGCAACATTGTCCTTGCTACCATGTCCACCCATTGAAGGGATATCTAGGATACACACTTTGGACATGTCAAGTTGCCCTGCTCTTCACGAATACCTTGCTGTAGTTGGCCATCTCCAGATGTAGTAGAGTATGCTGCCTCTCAGACTAGAATGTTGTGTGCAACAGGCAGCTCATGAGCCGCCCTGGACAGATAACTGCTCCATGGATCTGGATAAGTGGAGCAACGTAGTAGACAGCTTCCGAAAGCTTGCATTAAGGAGCGCAGCTCTGGAAAGCCTGCTGGAGGTATGACATTGTCTCAAAGCCACCAAAAGTTGGGTAAGCCGATCAGAAAGAACAATTTCTCGTACCTTGATCGCAAGTCATTATGGCTGCCCAGCATGAAGTTGGAGTTGAAACCTGCAGGGCCCTGAGCAAGTTGTTGTGGCGACTGAAATCCGGCATCTGCTGGGAGTAGAAGTCATGCCCATCTTCGGGCTGCTGTTTGCTCAGATGGCAGCATCCTGTGCTAACATGGCTAACGCCTTGAAGGATGCAGCAGATGGCAAGCAGGTACGCCTTGGTGCCAGGGATCTGCAGCAGCATTGGAATGTGACCTCCATTGTGCCGCATGCACCAGTCTGGTTTGATTTACCAAAGGGCTCCGGACCCCAACTTCAAGATTAATGCTGTGCTTGGGACAGAAACAAGCGCACATGAGGCTTCTTCTGGAGCCGTCCTACGCTACTCTGGAGTTCGAGCTGGCATCTGTGCTCCACTGTGTCGTGAATGCTTACTGGCGCCGCGTGCAACCACTTGCATCAGCAGGCGGAACACACTTCCGGCCTGAAGTGCAGGTATCTCCACAACGCCTTCAACATATGCTATGCTGGCAGCTGAAGTTGCTGAATGCCATGCAGTGAAGTTGTGCAGGATTATGATGCTTGCAGAGCTCTCCTTACGTGCATAAGAAGGGGACATCACAAAAGAAGCCCTGACTTCCTTCTTATCCACTGATATTATAGGATTTTGCAGATCCGAGTGGTGCTGTATTTGGGAGCCCTGTGCAGCGGCATACTGGAGACGCTGGCTGAAGCTGAGAAGGCTGCAATCGCAGCAGTAGCATGCCCATCAAGCACTAAAAAGAAGCGCCTGCTGCCACTGCTAAGTTCCTCCAAGAGGCGCAGAAAGGAGGACCAGGATGACATGCACATGAAGGCTGCAATGAGCCACAAGAAAGCCATTGATTCCTCCCTCCGCCGTATCTTGACCTCTCTCAGCGTGCATCAGGGGGCAGGTGTGTCCTTATGTTCCTGTCAGTGGTGGAAATCATTGGGTGATGTTCTGGATTTTTCCCCACCATCATATGATTGGTTGTCTTTTCCACATCTGGCCTGTCCTTGCGCGCAGCAATGCTTCACCCGAGGTGTTAAAGTGTTGGTGCTCGCCAATGCAAACGTTGTGCCTTATTCCGGGCTACTTTCAGTTGTTTTCATGCATGCAGGTGATAGCCAGAAGGAGAATGGACAGTCAGGAGTGCGGCCCAGCCTGTACGAGGGGACATCACAGAGGCCACTGCAACTGCGGCCCTCAAATCATCTGACAACTGTGAGCATGAGTGCGGCCGCATCTGACAGCTTGGAGAAGGATGGCAGCATGCAGCATCCTGGCAGCCTCTCAGCACAGGATGACCACACAGAGGATTCTGACAGGTTGACATCGCAGCATGAGGGCATCCAGCATTCTGACACCTCCTCACAGCAAATGATGTCGGCTGAAACAGCCCAGGACTCTCGATCTACAGGAGAGCAGCCTGCAGTTGCCACAAACGGGCCAGCAGCACAGGACATTGCCACATCAGATGCTGCAGAATCAGGCGAAGCTGATCAGAAAAATGAACAGGGCACAGGGGACAAAAAACCCATTCCCAAGTGTTACTCAGTGGACGGTTTTCTGAACAAGCTTCTGCTGACAAGGCGCCCATCTGCGGTCCATGATCCTGTCAGGCGCAAAGCGGTGGTGGCTGCCAGTGCCCTACAGAGCCACCAGCTGACTGAGCAAATTGGCTCAGAGCTGGGCTTGCCACTTCCCAGTGAGTCAGGCAGGGAAGAATTTTTGCAGGCATCTGCTGCTGCGCCTGGTCTGATCATGCCAGCAGATGCTCAGCAGCCGCTTGTAGAGCAAGCCTTGCAGCACCCACATCCTGGTAGGACAGCTGCTGACTCGGATGATGAGCTGGATGATCTGCTGGCGCTGAAGCTGCAGCCAAGTGAGACGTTCCTGCGCAATTGGAACCAGCACACCTCCTTCCACAGGAGACAGCAGCAAGCTCAGGAGAAGGCAGGGGATGAGGAGGATGCAGACTCATTTGTCAGCGATGCAGAATCCTTCGAGAGCTTGAGCCTGAACAGCAATGCTGATCAGTGTCAGGACAGCTCAAGGAAGGCAGCAACAGCAGATGTCAAAGAGGAAGCCAGACAGCCAGTGACTGGCACTTCATGCGACAATAGCAGGAGAGCCACAGGGAGCAGGACGAAAATGCTTGGGAAAGTGAAGGCCGTTCCAGGTAAGAGTCTGCCATGCTGAAGCCCAAACATGAGGTATTTGCCATGCAACAGAAGTTCTAGAGGCGCACGTGACTGTGCAGTACTGCTCATATCTCCTTTTTGCAAGTGCAGGTCTGCCAGGAGCAAAGGCTTTATGGAAAGGAGTGAAGGAGGCATTTGGATGGCTATGGCCCCTGCTTGTGCTGATGTCGGGCTATGCAGTCTGGGAAGCTGCCTTTTTGGCTTATACACAGACTGTCCCCCAGGCGCTGAAGTCGCTCAAAGATCTCCGATGGTGAGGCAAATGCTCACAAGTACATGCACAAGCAACAGGCACATGCAGTGCCACATGTAGTGGGAGACTTACCTGTGCTCCATGTTTCTTCTGGTTCCAGGTGGAGAAAGAACAGGCAGCTGCAGTTCTTCTTCAAATTCTTTGGGACTGCTGCCACGATGCTGTGTGGGATCCTTGTTGGCTCATACTACAGTCCTGCCTTCCACTCTTGGGTGCCCCTATATGCAATGACTACGGTGCGTCTACCCCAGCCATTCATTGCATTTGATTCTAGAACGCCATCTGCACAACAGCTCAGACATCACTAAGGAGAGGTCCACTTGTATGTGCATGGGAGGCTGTGTGGACATGCGCTCAAAGTAGACATGCATGTGCAGGTTGCGGTGGTGCTGTCAGAGAAGATAGACACGACAGTGAGCAAGGGCGTGCTGCGAGTAGCAGGGACTGCAATTGGTGGAACGCTAGGTGAGTGCCAGAATTACCTTAATATCCAGCAGCAGCCAGTCTGCTGTCCCACTCATTTGGCCCAGTCTATAAGCAAGTCAGGGTTCGATTCCTTTCTTTCATTTGTAAGCTTTCATGACAAGGCAGGAGGAAGCTTTCTGGTTCATTCCTTCTGCTTGAGTAGTATGCACTGTCCCTGGTCTCATCAAAAGATCAGGGGGGATGCTCCAATTGTTAGTGTTGGCCATCCCTCCTGCTTGATTAGTATGTATCATCCCTTTGTCTCATCAAAGATCAGGGGGAATGCTCCCATTGTTTGTGTTTGGTCATCCTTCCTGCTTACTACTATGCAGAACCCCTTTGCCTTATCAAGAGATCAGGGGGGATGCTCCAACTGTGTGTTTTCTGGAGTACCCAGGTTTTCTGGTGATGCTGCGGAGCGGGCTGGCCACCAACCCCTATGCCCTCGTTGCCATAGTGTGCACAGTGACAGCACTGGTCGCGCCAGTCACCCTCACAGTGTACAAATATGCCGTCTTCCTGATGCTCATCACCTTCGACTCCCTCATCCTCTGCCAGTACAGGCATGCCTGCTCCTGTCTTCCCCTGAACATTTCCAGTGTGAGGGTGCACCATGCGCAGCCCATGTGCATATATGTGATGGTTCCACTGCCTCATCAGTTTGCAACACCCATGCATGGTGCAGCGAGTGGACTACGTATTCTTTGCTTGCCAAATCTTAAACAAGATGCTTGGGGTTTTTACATGAAGGCCATGGGGGGTCGTATTGTGTGGTTCTGAGGCATTTTGTGCCAAGTGCAGCCCCACGCCTGGGTCTACTGGGAGCACGCTGCGGTACTATGCACGGGTGGTGGACATCACCCTCGGTGTGATCATCGTGCTCGCCATAGAGCTCATCCTGCCCTGGTGCGTTGCCTCCCTTGGCAACTGACATGTGACCTGCATGGATGGCCACTCATTGTTGCTGCCCAGTCCCTTCTATGGATGGTGGAAGAAGGTCAATGAGTCTGCATGTACCGGTAGATCCCGAAAAATTGGCGTTCTTCCTAGTGTGGAGATTCATCCTGGCGAGATTTCCTCTGTCATTTTTGCTTGTCATACAATCTGCTTGGGGTGTCAGGTACACAAGTGTGGCCTCGCTGGAGACACTGGGCCTGGCGTATAAGCAGGCAACAGAGCTGGTTGGACACTACTATGATGCATTCCACAACGAAACCAAGCTGGCGACAGACCCCAATGCGCTGGCCGAGGAAAAGGCTGGCGTGGAAGCCCTGGAAAAGGACCTTCTCATCAAGAAAGTGGCGCAGCCTCTGAGTGAGCCAACCCACGATATATACCCATTTCACTGCTTTGTGTGGACACCGATGGCAAATTTAAGGGCATGTCAAGCATTAAGCACAATCATATGAGTGGAGGACGAGCATCAAGGACATCCGTGTACATGCATGTCAGCTGTCTGCAGTACAGGTGCACAGCAGAAGGATGGCAGGCAAAAAGTGCATGTGAGATGAACAGGTTCAAAGCAATGATGGGGAATTATGGGCACTGGAAATGTAATGTGTCTCCCCTCATCATATCCTTAAAGACGCGGCATTGGTTGGGCTCCCAGTGTAAAAGCTGTTTTATTTGCTGTATGCAGGTGATGTACAGGTGTCACTCGACAGAGAGACAGTGCTGTGGAAGAGGGGGCTGCTGGTCATGCCGACAATCGTGAATGACACCTTGAGTGGCTTGCAGGTACATGTAACACTGTCACTAAGTACTCTGCCTGGCCTGATCCACAGTGCATGTGCTTTTCAAGAGGATAAAGTATTGCTTCTGCGCCTCACATGCCATGCAAACTGCAGGTGCTTCAGGACCGGCTTGCGGCTGTGGAGCTGATGCTGATGCAGCGGCCCATCGTGAGCGGGTACTACACAGGGCATGCCTACAAGAACTTCTTGCTGCCCCTGGACAAGGGGTTCAGGAAGGTCTGCGCCAGGTGAGCCCCCTAAGTACGTTGCTTTGTTTGAAACTAAACAAGCATGTCTTCAGATCTTTGATCGTGTAATGCTCATTGAGAACCCCACGCATTTGCCATGCGTGCATCTCAGAGCCTGATGCAGATGTTGTGGAGGGGATTTGGTCCTTTTGTGTGCAAAGATATGACTAATTCGATGCTTGATTGTGATGCTTTGCCTGCACAGAGCACTGGAGCTGGGCAGCATTGTTGAGGAGGTACTGTCCGAGGAGGCAGAGCCCAAGCACCTGTTGCAGCTGCAGACTGCCATAGACAACCTTCAGAATGCCAGGTCAGCCCAAGAGCCCTTCTCCTGGCCTGCATCCCCTATCGCTGCACATGTATCATGTTTGTAGATTCAACAGCTACCAGATGACACATCCTGAAATCTAGCAGCAGCCGTGTAGCTTGTCATGTGATGCAATGGTCCATCAGAGCTGCAAGGGGCCACCTTTGTTCGGGTCAAAGGGCACACAACACCACCAGATTCCCTGGCTGTACCCCTCACCAGCAACCCTGACCCAAGGGAAATGACAGTCAGGGAATGAGGCCTCAGGCTCTTTCGGCTGCTCTCCTAGTCAGCAGTATTTTGAGTGCCGGACTTACAGGCAGCAAACGTTCAAGGTATAGAAACCGCCCTATTGTGCAAATGACAATACTCTACCATGCTGAGTGATGTTGCTGTGCCTCTGCGTGGCAGGGTGAAACTGCGGAAGCAGTACGTGCAGAGGCAGCACGAGTTTGTGTTCGCTCTGCACCGCGCGACAGAGCCGCACCTGGTGGACCGCACGCCAGATGATGCGCTGCGCTACCAGTCCGTCATGTTCGCCCTCATCCGCGCCCTCGACAAGGTGAACCCCCCACCCCCATCTCTTCCCATAAAGGAAGAAGATCCTGCCCTTTGACTTTGCGGAGTGGTTCACCCTGGAGATTCTTGCCCTGTGGCTCATGGTGAGGTCCCCAAGTGAGCCTCTGCTCCGCCCTGCTTGTGATCTCGCCTAGCCAGACAGTCATCTGGGAATGCCTTGTGCGCCAGGTATGTACAATGGATGGTGTCAGCTTCCTGTGCCTTCTTTAACGCCGGATGCTTGCTGTGTAGCAACCACTTTGGATGCATGGTGCACACGGCTGTCCCTGAATACTTCCGGACAGGGGCATTTGCAGGCAGCAGTGTGTGATAGTGTCTGATTACCTCAGCATCGACTCCGCCTGAGAATCTTGCCATGAATGTGGCAGTTAAACACCGCTGATGGATGGTGTTTGTGGGCGCAGTGTGTGCTGGTGGCGCGCATGGTGCTGGAGGACGAGTTCATAGTGTCGCACATCACAGCCGGCCGCTGGGAGCACCGCCGCCTGTGGCTGGGCCTGCCCCGGGACAAGCCGGTGGAGAAGGCTCAGAAGAGGGCCCGGAAGCGTGGAGCAGCGGCGCAGGCCGCCAAGGATGTGAATGCGGAGAGGGTGTGACTCCTGAACAGTCCCTTGACTATAATATCAAGAATTCTACCAGCAGTATTGTGCTGTGCTGGCCTAGACCTGTAATAAGAGCGCTCTAATTAGTGGCCGGCAATATGGTGTAATTACACCAAAAAAACTCTATGTGTTTATAAACTCGATGTGACTGAATTTGTGCCCTTGATTGCATGTTAATGCGGGAACACTTGTATAGCAGGAACGCCATTTTGAACCTCTTCATGCGTTTGATAGGAATGCTGGGTCTTGCACCCTAGGGGTCAGGGGGCGTTTAATTGTAGAGATCTATTTTTAGGAGGTGGCTCGCCCCACAAAACAGGGCTTATCGTCGAGGAAGGAGGACTGCACGACGTTTGGTGTAATTCCCGTGGCACGCTGTATTATTCCTTGTAACCTTAAAACACTCAGCATTCTCTGCCGAAGAATCTCCACGCTGTCATTCTCGATGGATGGACAGTCATGGGGACGTCAGAGCTGTGATCTCCAGCCTTATTCTCCATAATTCTTCTATCAAACTTCTTTGTAAATTCTCAGGTTGCAGATACATTCCACAGAAATGTCCATTCTGTTAGTGTACAAACTCCCACGATATGACATGCATCGGGCATCAGGGGTACGTCGTGTCCTCACAAATAGATATCAAATCGGCTGAAGGGTCAATGTTATTGCTTTATTTCAAATTTTCCCATTTGGTTGCAGGAAAACAGTCACGATCTCCCTCCACAGCCCGACTAATCACAAGAAGGTCGACGTCTGTCTGCCCTGATTGGAATTGTTATTTTGCTTCCAGGGATGAACGCTGAAGTGCGGAAATACATCTACTTGCTGCAGAAGTACATTTTGTCTGACTATTTCAGGATTTCACTGCAGCTGGCTGTTGGTGAAGCCCTTCCTGCTCCTGCTTTGTAACATGCAAGTCAACAGATGCCCACTGTACGCCTTAAAGAGTGCTTTTGGCATGATTTAAACATATCTCATGCTGTGCAGGACACCTGATCATCAGCTTGTTCGTCTTTATACATGACCTCAGCTTCTCAAAGGCCTGTCTGACTGCCATTCTCTTCTACGCCGGCATCATCCTTCGCCCGGACCTGCACATGTCCAGCTACCTCAACGCCGGCACATTGACAGCTGGATGCGCTCTTGCCGGTAGCACTGCTAGCGGTATTGCGGTGTGACTCCTCCACTTGATATGTACTGAACACATTATGCCAATGCTTCTCCAAGAGAAACAGCCGAGGTCTTCATGGGTTAAACTCTGTGCCTTTCCTCAAAGCTCTCGATGCTGGTTTTTGGTGATGATCATGACATCAGTGAGTTTGCATTGCCAGCTGTCCTTGGGAATTGTACCGGATGTGTCAGACTGGGGGCGGGTCGGATTCCTGTGCCTGTTTGGGACACTGGGCATGGCTGTGTTGGCCACAGTGCGAACAGTGGGCCCGCCGGGCGTGGGCATCCTTGCCAGCGTCATGTATCTCATCGCCATCACCTCTGGGCAGTTTGTCCGCCCCGCTCGCGCCGCCTGGGGCCATGTAAGCTCCACAGCTTCATCCTTTGCCCATTTCTTGCTCAGCCTAATCATGACATCCTGCTAGTGCATCCATTGCCACAGTCATGCCCCCCTTAAGGCGCTGCTAAATGTGTACCATGTGCATCAGATTGTGGTGCCATTCTACTATGTGGGCTCGGTGGCATGCCTGGCCCATCTTGTGTCTGGCTGCCTGGTGCTGCCAAGTCTGGCGCGCCAAGATCTGCGGGCAACAGCTGCACAGTTGATTCAGGTGTGTGATCAACTCAATTTAATTGGGGTTTGATGTCACATCTCCTTCAAAGAGTTGGCATGGTATGGTCAACATCAACTCATGTAATTTTGCATGGCCGCCTGCACCTCTTAAAGGACTGAGCTGTATGTCGTCAGGGTTTGGGACACTCGCTGTCAGCTTATGCAAGTCATATCCTGATGGACAATCCTGAAGATGGCAAACAGCATGGGAAGCTGATTGCATCGCCCCGCACATCACCTGCAGAATACTACGGTCTGCAGAACAGTGCTTCTATCCATGGGATCACACTGCCCCAGTCAGCACCCTCAAAGCGACCCTGCAACGAGCAGGTGCTCCACTTATCCAAAAGTATCTTGTTATCCCAAATATCTTCTTCAAATTTCTGCCACCATTCTGGGCCACTGTTTGGAACCTTGTGGTATGGTTGTCATTCTAGTTCATCTTTTATCGACCAAGGCACTACTTCCACCCAAACATGTGTGCACTGCGCCCATGCAGGGCCCCCATGTCTGCGATAACATGTGCGCTCAGCTTCAGAAGGACCAGGACCCTTATGCTACCGATGAAGAATACATGTGCGCCCCTTTGAGCGCAAAACAGTGCTCATGCACTCTGCAGCCATCATCATGATCTTTGTCACCAGGTTCGAAATGCACATGTGTGGCATGCAGCACTTGCATGGGCCTTTGCACAATGGAGGGCAACAAACGGATTGCTGTGCTTGCTAGGGCCTACTTGGACGAGGCTACAGACCCAGAGAATGTGGAGTCGCAGAGCTGTCCTATTTCCCCATGCCTGCGACAGCTGAGGCCCGCAATCTTGCATGCACAGCACCTGCTCAACGAGGTGATGCAGAGTTGCACACCGCCATACCATGTGATTATTTTGATGGCTCAGCATCTCCCCCTTGCTTATAGAAGATTTGGTAGCGAGCCAAACTATCATTTTACATAATTGCAACCCCCCGCAGGCAAGACTTGAGCCGCCATGGGCAGACAACTGTGCCATGAGGATTGAGAAGTGGGGCGTCCTGGTGACTGCGCTCAACCGGCTGGCAGTGCGAAATGCAGCCCTCGAGGGCCTGCTGGAGGTCATTCCCACCCACTCCTGGCACTGCAAATCTCAACAATAATTTGCAAACCTCAAGCACTTATTGCAGCAGTGTGCAACCAATGTGGATGTCTGCTGGTTGCTCAGCAAGGATCAGGGGCCATTTGCCACAATGTGGTTCCAAGATGACATGCATCTCTGGGAATGCAGCTTAGTATAGGGATGTCTCTGCATCATTCATTGGTGTTGCCCCTCATCTTCATTCTGTCCATATGTCTCCCACATCATCTCCATATAACAATGTGCATGACTTATGCAGGGTCCAGAGCAAATAATGAATGCTGCAGAGCTGCATGAGCTTCTGGGATGCGATGTGGTGCCGCTTTTCAAGGTGGTGTTTGCTCAAATGGCCGCCTCCTGCGCTGCAATAACCGAAGCGCTGCACCAGTCCGACCAAGGCCAACGGGTGATGTATCCCTTACCCAGTGGACGACCCTCAATCTGTCGGTCAGTTGTGGACGGTGTATCCGGGTATCTCAATTCCCTATTTATCCCTCAGTATTAACAAGTAGTAAGCTCCCAGCCACCTCGAGCAAATCCGAGGCTCACTTTCATCAGGCATTAAAATCCACGCTAAACTCATCGGTGCAGAATATCAATGGTGCATCGTGTGAGTGCTGCCTTCTTTGCCAGAATACTTCTATAGTACTATGAAGTATTCTGGCAAAGAAGGCAGCACCGACCTGATGCACCATTGATGGCATGATGGCCATGCAACCGTCAGCCAATAAATGGGAGGTCTGTGGCAGCGCAGGTCATGCCAACTTCTTGCCCATGACGTGCAGGCTCAAGCGCACATGCGGCTGCTGCTGAACCCGTCATATCCAGTGCTTGAGTATGAGCTGGCCGCTGCGCTGCACTGCGTCATCAATGCCTTCTGGCAGCGAATGCAGAGTGACCCAAACTACCGCCCAACCCTGCAGGTGGGCCATGGGTGGCCTGTGCAGGCAGTGATGACTTCAATCCACCCCATGCATGCATGTCTGCAGAACCACATTTTGCAACTCTGCATGCTCCATGCATGTTGTCGCAGGTATGCATCCCCAGGGACCACAACCTCCTTTTGGTGGGCTAATTATGATTTGCAAGCAGCAGCATCAGAGTCATTTGCTCACTCGTGTACAGGCCAAGCGAGCTCTTGATATGAATGAGCGGCTGCCCAGGTTCGAGTGCTGCTGTACCTGGGAGCGCTGTGCAGTGGCATCCTAGAGGCCCTCACAGAAGTGGAGCGGAAGGCTGTGGCTGTGCTGGCCTGCCCTGGGAAGGACAGGTCAGTCACCCTTGTTTCTAATTGGGGCACAGACTTCTGAGTCATCAGAGTCACACGTTCCTGTCATCATGATCATAGAATTCCCAACATAATCTGAAGACCTTTTGGAAGCCACCTGAGGCCCGTTGGCCACTCAGAATCTCCGGTGAGAACATGCACTAGTTACATTTGTGTTGTCACAGACCACTCGCCAACACTGTTAAATCCAATTGAAGGCAATATTGCAAGCGCACATATCCCTGCGCATGCATTCTAAAAGGGAATATGAACCCCTGCTCACCAGTGCACAAAGCCCAAGTCAGTGGAGATAACATCAGTGTCATATCAGCATGGTTGCAGTGTTGTGTGGTCCCTCAGAGAGGATTTAAAAATTATTTCCTGCCGGAAAGGTGGTGCCTGGCCGCCATTGGACGGCGCTTCCACAGTCGTAGGAATGCCCGCCAGCATGCTACCGCGCTGCGTCGCGCACATGTCCACAGGGGCAGAGTCACGAAGGCCCTGCACGCCATGCTGTCCCGGACCAGCTTAAGCTCTGGTGAAGGTGGGCGGCAGCTGCTCACTGTACCTCACTTGCAGAGGGAATGACAGATCGAATTGTTTCCAAGAGCCTGTTCCCGGCCGGTGCGCGAAAAATGTACGCTTGCAGAAGGCTGTGCGCAAACAAGAAAAGCTTGACGTTCTTGTTCGGATTTGGGACATTCCTTTCGTTCATATGCATACTCTCATCACATGAGGATGGTGTGCTGAGATAGACAGTCGGCACATGGCGGCATGTAGTATATCGGGCAGGAGTTGGCGCTGATGTGTGTGGTTTGAACAGGCGCGGAGCCCGGAGAGGTGGACTGGAAGCAGAACCTGTACAGCGGCACGCAGCATCGCCCACTGCAGCAGCGCCCCTCCACTTACCTGGCAGCCCAGAGCATGCGCGGCCCAGCCGACTCCCACGCCGCCGCTCAGCCGCAGCCACCCCATGTCCAGGTTGGTGGTGCACCTTTCTAAGATGTGTACCGGTGCACCTCCCATTGTAACCAGGGATGAAGATGCGAGAATGGTGACAGAAGGATAGAGGACGTGTTTGCAGCAAGTTCGGCTTGGTGCCTTGGAAAGGTAAGCCTCAATCCCCTCACTAGAAGCTATGGTTCTCAACTACCAGGAAGGATATGCACGACACGGGGCCAGTGACTCCCGTTGCATGTTGCAGAAACTGGCGATGTGATTGCTTGAACTCAGCAGGTGTAGCAGAGCTTTCTGATGTGTGTCGAGTACTGAGGGGGTGCCCATGCAAATGAAGATGAACAGCCCACATACATGCAACAGGTGTTGCACTGTGTGCATGCTCAGGAGGACGCCCCTGCAATGCAGCGAACCAACACACCAATATCTTCGGAGCATCCAAAAGCACCTGCTGCCCGACAGCTTCTGAGCAGGCCAGAGAAGCTGCCACAAGCCGGACAGGAGGATGGGCAGCATGATCACCAGCTGCCACAACCTGAGAAGCTGGGTGAAGGCGACAGCAAGAAGGGCCAGGAAGGGGAGGGCGATGGGGGCGCGCCTGCCGCCTCACAGCAGGACGAGGACCTTGTGAGGGTGGCGCACCTGGGCGAAGGCGCTCTGCTGAATGATTGTCCCCTCCTTGTGCGGGTCATGCACTCCCTCAGGGCCCCTCGCATCGGCAGTGTTCGCAGCAGTCGAAGCAGCCATGGACAGCAGCACACTCAGCGGCCGGGAGAAGGGCCACAGGGATCAGCACACCAGGAGGAGAGCATGAGAGCAGGGCCTTCCCGCGGGGGCAGGGGAAATGATGCGGCAGGCGCAATATTCATAATGTTGTCAGGAGAGCAGAGCAAGTGCCATGTTGCTGTGCTGCCTGACAGCGGCGTTGGGCTGGTGCCCAGCGCAGCGTTCCTGCAGAACTGGGATCGGCACTGTACACTGCACCTGCAGAGGCTGCAGGCGCCGCGAGATGGGTCCAGCGATGACTCAGCCGAGTCATCGGATGAGTCAACCTCAGGCAGCGATGGAAGCTGCGATGAGGCGGACGGAAGTCAGGATGCAGCTGCCCATGTGGAGGCAGCTCAGGTTGACCACTGCAGCACTAGGAAGTCAATCGAAATGACACCGCGCAAAGGCGGAGCGGCCAACCGCGGCGCCGACGGCTCTTCCAAGGGAGACAGGCTCAGTGAGCCGCGCAAGAAGAAAGGGTTGCGCAAAGGCATGTCCTCAAGCAAAGTTTTTACCACCTTTTCAGCAATGGAATTTAGGACACAATACCTATGCACCTCAACAAGCAATTGCTCATCCAGATGCTTTCCAGCATGAAAGGGAGGACTCCCTTCCACAGTTCATAGGTACCCTGTCCTTATCAATGGCGCCTGCTTCTGATTATCAGGGCGGTTGGCGAGGAGGTTGAAGGATGAGTGGGGGTGGCTGTGGCCGCTGCTGCTGCAGTTCTGTGGCTACCCTGTGGGTGAGGCCCTAGTTAAGGCGTATGGGTGGGCCGTACCAAGGTACCTTGGCTCCAGCAAATCTCTCCAGCTGATCCTGGACGTCCGGTGAGCGCAGCACCCAAGCGTTTATAGTTTTGTCCCCCTGCAGCATGGACCTCATCCAATCCTCATCAGCATTACAGAAACATGTAGAGGAGGCAAAAAATCTACGAGTGGAACCTGGGAATTTCACTATTTGCTGCGCGGCCCATGGGGTGATCTCAAGGCGCTGGCTTGCACAGGCGACACCGGCGGCTGCAGTTTTTCCTTAAGTACTTCATAGCCACCTCGGGCGTCCTGTGTGGCGTGTTTGCGCTGTCGCAGCTCAGCACGGGCTTCCGCAAGTACTGGATCCCCTACTACTCCCTGCTCACGGTCAGTCCACTTGCCCTCCAGCAGCACATCTGCGGAGAAAGCACAGTTGCTCGCTTCAATCACCCCAAAATCCACGTGTGGGACTTTTAATAGCATGGTCATCCTCAGAGCCCCTCGAGAACATATGCATGCATGCCCTGAACGCAGCGCAAGAGAAAGACTGACAGACAGAGGCATATGCATGCCCGGGAGTGAGACACATATTGAACACAGCATTTTCTGGATAGTGACGCGTCCAGAGGCAGGTGCATGCATGCACACCTGGAGACAAATATGACATCGATGATCAACAGTTTAACCCTCCATGATCATGTCATGAGGTTGTGGGTGTGCTGTAGGTGGCAGTGGTGCTGTCAGAAAAGGTCGACTCCACAGTCACCAAGGGCTTCCTGCGCATCGTCGGGTCGGCCATCGGTGGCACATTTGGTGAGCTGGCCAGTTTGAACTGATTTCAACTCACCTCACCTCTCCACTGTCATGACAGAACCACATCCTAGCATGGATGTCCAGGCTTCAGGCTTTTGAGTACACTCCTTGCGTGTCTTTGTTCAGTGGGACACTTCTGGGCATCTAGGCTTGATAGTTGGTCCAGTTATCTGGGCCTGCCCACTCAATGACAGCAATCATTCAGACCTTTCCAGGGAGAGGCTGAATTCGCCCAAGCAACGTCAGTGGGCCTCCAAACTGTTCCTTAACATCTCAGAACCAGTGTTGAAATCTTGCTTTAAGGAGGCACTGTGAAGACTCCTGTAGCATGTCCCAGAAAGCAGCCATGCAAAATGCGACATGCATGGACAAAAATGGTTGCGCATGGCTGCACAATCAGTTGTCGGTCTGCAGCACTGGGACGACTGAGATGCCCTACTTGGGGCCTAGCGTGAAGAAGCTCTGCAGCTGCAACAGTGCCCCATCCTCCTGCCCCGGTGACAACTTGAACGTGAATGCACGTTGCAGGGTATCTGGTGATGCTACGCAGCGGGCTGGCCACAGACGCATGCGCACTGGTCGCCATTGGATGCGGCGCGACCTTGCTGATTGCACCCACGACACTCACCAAGTATAAGTATGCGGTCTTCCTCGCCCTGGTGGCCTTCCACTCCCTCATCCTTTGCCAGTACAGGTGACCGCTCTTCTCCTTTCCCATCCCTCTTTGCCTGAGTAGCCTTGTCATGCAATGGCAGGAACTAATCGAGTGCCATTACAGTACTCGTTGAAATGCTGCTCGGTGCACCTAGCCCTGGAGGAGCGGCCGAGTGGTTACCCTTGCAAAGAGTCGTGCTGCCCTTAGGGAAATCTGTAATGGTGTGTCCTCCAAGGGGGTGTGACTTTCTGTGTGTGAGGAAGCAATGCCCACAGCACCCAGCGCGCAGCACCTCGTGTGTCAATCCACCAGCTGTGTCTTAGTCAAGTATGAGAATTACTCTAAACAGATTAAATCAAATAAATCATTATGGGCACAGGCCTGTGCCGGGGCATCATGGGAGTGTGCAGCAGTTCTATGCGCGCATCGTCAACATTGTGGTGGGCGTGCTCATTGTGCTGGCCATTGACCTCACATGCCCTTGGTGAGGTTCCCTGCACTAACGCTCATCGACTCAAAATAGCCCAGCATCCTTTGGCTTGCTGGGTCCTTTGCTGGGGCCACTCGCACAGCATGTATGCAAGGCACGCGCAAGGAGAACCATGGTTTCCTCACAAGCGGACACCTAGGAGGTTACAATGGCCAAGAGCAGGAGACATACTTCCCCCGATGACATGCTGTCAGTTGTCAGGGCAATCGCAAGATCTATGGCAATCAAGCCCCCCGCGCTTGCAGTAGCTGCACAGTAGGATCTCGAGGCCGCATTTCATTGAGTGCTGATATTAGAGTCTTGTTGAACGGCAGGTACACGAGCGTTGCAGCACTAGAGACGCTGGGGAAGGCATACAGGGAGGCCACGCAGCTGATGGAAGACTACTATGTGGCCTTCCACCAGGAAACGCAGCTGGCTGCTGAGGGGCGCTCCCCCTGCCCAGAGCTGCAAGGGGTGGCTGTCCTGGAGAGGAACACCCTCATTGACAGAGTAGCGCAGCCCCTCAGTGCGCTCCCTTGCTTGCCTATCTCAATTAAAAAACTGCCTCTCTTCCATGAGTGAAGAAGATGAAGCGACTGCATACTTCCAGCCACCTATACGTGGTTAAATGTCCGTTGGACTGTTGCTTCGAACCTGTGACAATAGAACAGTGACATCAGAGCATTCCATCATAATTTTGGCAGCGAACGAAGGATTCCCTGCAAAATGAAATGTAACATGAAGGCAAATGGACTCCTGTGAAGCTTGCAAAGCTGCAGCGCAAAAGGTCCTCTGATTTCTGTCACTCCCACCAAGATTTGCCTTCTGCTGGGTTTCATTCCTCAATGCCATCGGTCAGATGGAAGCCTGTGGGCGTGTCTGCAAGTGTTAGCAGGTTTATGTGAGATAGCTTTGTCAGCATGGCACAGTACGCATGCAGTTTAATTTCTCGGTGGGGCTGACAGTTTGTCGTGTTGTCTGCTGCAGGTGAGGTCCAGGTGTCCGTGCAAAAGGAGTCGGTCCTGTGGAAGAAAGGCCTGCTCATCATCCCTGACATTGTTCACCAGCTCCTCTACTCCATGCAGGTGCTGCAACAGTGGCTGCTGCAAGAGCGGCAACAGGCTCACTATTTATCATACACGATTTTTTTGTGGATGAGTTGAAAGGGCATGGGTGTTGCAAGCGTCCTGATGTGACTGTTCATCACCAAGAGGGGTCCTTCTGGATCAGACACTCTCCATGGCTGAATAGTAGCGATCACATCCGATCACCTTGGGGGTTGACATGAAACTCTTACTTGAAAGTTGACTTTCCCAGCATGTGGCGGCATTTGGGCGGCAGGTGCTGCAGGACCGGTTAGAGGCGGTGGAGCTGATGCTGATGCAGCGGCCCATCGTGAGCGGCCGCTTCACGGGCCATGCCTATCGCCACTTTGTGCAGCCCCTCGATGCCGCCTTCCGCGAAGTCTGCTCCAGGTCCTCAGCTGTTCTCGCACTGCTGTCACGCCACCCAAGCTGCAGTCTTATTCCCTCTGTTTACTGGCACCTTTGCAGTGCATGCGCTCTGGCCATTCGCCTATGCAAAGACATTCTTTTGCCACTGACAGCAGTACGGTTTCTTGCTGAGCTCGTTTGAACAAAACTAGCTCAGCAAGAAGCCAAACTGCTGTCATTGGGCAACATTGCGAAGCAGAACGCATCTCAAAAGGAATGCACCAGCAGTCTCCTCCTGGGAGATGGATGAACCGTTAGCCAACATGAAGGCTGACAATTTATACGCTGCACATGTCTGGCAGAGGTTGCAGTATTATTGTCACAAGCGGGGACGGGTGATCAGGCGGCACCTGTGCACAGGGTGAAGAAGGTGGGGGAGCTGGTGCAAGCCGTGCTGAGTGAATCCACCCACCCAGGCCACCTGGACGAGCTCCAAGAAGCAGTCGAGCAGCTCAAGAGAGCAAGGCACGCACTCCTTGGACTATGGCTTCCTTAGCGACATCAACTATCCTGATCAGTTTCCAAGAAATTAATTGCTTCTTCTCTGAACACTAGGAATCACTGAGCATTGGAGATCGCAAGGGCTATATTGTGAGAAGTGATTCGCAACAGAGCTGTTCACAGAGATGCCTGCAATAACCACAGAACCAATATGTCTGGTAGAAGCAGAGTTGAGGGTTGACGGAAGCGCTGGGTTACAGGATGAGACTGCGGAGACAAAACATTGAGACGCAGCAGCAGCTGGTGGCTGACTCGGACGGTGACTGGACGCCAGATGATGCGCTGCGCTTCCAGTCCTTCCTGTTTGCCTTCTTCAGGGGCCTGGACAAGGTTCTCTGCTTCCTCCCCCAACCTTCAATCCTGGGCATATGCAACCTTACATCTTGCATGCATCATGCTTCAGGTGTCACAGGGTGCAGCAGCGGGCATAGCTGAATGTCAGTGTTTCTACTGGCAGCTTTTACGTGTGTGGGTTGAAATAAATAAGAAACAAGAGTTTGCACACAAGCCCTTGGTGGCCACATTGTGTGATGGTGGTGATAGGCATATCAAAAATCACTTCAGGTCTGCACAAACCTGACAGAGTTTCACGTTCTTAAACAGCGTGGCTCATAGTGGAGATTCTCTCCGGATCAACAGGACACTCAATGAGGACTTTGGCTTTCTGTCGGCGCAGTGTGTGCTGGTGGCACGCATGGTGCGGCAGGACGAGTGGATCGCCGCGCATGTGAGAGCCGGGCGCTGGCGTCACACCCAAGTCAGTCCAGTGTCCACTGATCAAGTGTCAATCAAGTTTCAATCAAGTGTCCACTGATGCATCGATGCAGGGTAGAGTACAGATGTGCACATGCATGGCTGCAGCATGCGTACCTGTATGCGACGGGCAGACTCGTTCTCGATGGGCAATGCGTAACGCAACAGCGCAAAGCACTCGGCAAACACCTTTCTGTCACTTAGGGCTGCCAGATAGCTGTCAGATTAGAGTCAGCACCTCGCACGACAAACGGCAAATATGCGCAGTGAATGCAAAGACTGAAGTTCCATAATCCTGGAAGCTGCAGTGCAGTAACAACCCCCATGGGTGGTCAGGTTTGGCTGGGCAAGACCCTGAGCTGGAGGGAGGAAAGGATGCTCAGGAGAAGGGCACGCCGCGAGGAAAAGGATCTGGAGATGGCCAGGGGCACACCTGATGGATCAGCGCAGAACAATTGACGTTGCACATCCTGCGGAATTTAGCTGTGTCAAGGTTGCGAGTTGCTTGTGGCTGGAAACGCCGCTCAATGCTAGTTTTGGCGCATGTGCGCATTATTGCTTGGCCCTAAGGCACATTGAGATCATGGGCACATACATTTACGGGCTGTGGAGGATCTCATTGGCTTTCCTTGCAACTGCCAAGATTTAACAAGTGGGGCCTACAGAGCGTATCAGACGCCAAGGTGCGGTTGTATGGTTCGAATTTTGATCGGCCAGATGCGCAGTTGATTTCACGGAGTTGAACCAGCAGGGGCATCAATTACAAGTAGAACAAATATTTGACCAGCATGCGCACTTTCACCGTCCGTGAAGCCTCGTTAGGGTCACCTTCTGCTCACGGCAAACTCAGGATGACCTGGTCGTGACAAGGACCTGATAAGATTGATCGAGGAGAGACATACTGAGGAACGATAATGGCTGGCAAATCAGGCGGATGTGCTATTGTTGCTGAAGCGCGGAATTCAAGGTGTTCTGCCCTTCCTGTGCACTGTCGAACACTCAACTTGACACCAAGCAGTGTCTTTATAATTCAAGTATGGACATGTATTGCGTAATCCATGAGTATTCCAAATGATATCAAATGTCAACGTTCCTCTTAGCTCTGTTGCAACGACCGATTTTTGGCATCCCTGGCTCTGCAAAAGTGTACGCATGTGGATGGGCAACTTCAGAAGTCTGGTGCCTGCAGGCTCCCCGATCCAGCTTGGATGTTGGACTTTGATGAGCCGTTTCTGAAGCGGCGTGACCGGCTGCCAGAGCCTGCCCAGGCACCCAAGAGCATAAGCGCCTGGGAACTCATCAAGGAGTTTGTTGGCAAGGACCTCGCAAAGGTGCGCACAATTCTCCTCTGATCAACAGGATTGCAGGGAGGGCATCACAATGATTTTGCCAGTCCACTTAGAAATCACCGCCACAAAGTACTCTGGCATCCAGGTTACAGACCTGTCGCTTCCTGTGGCGCTGTGCGAGCCCGTGACAGACATGCAGCGCCGCGGCGACTTCCTGGAGTATGTAGAGCTCCTCCATGATGTGCGCCCCTGATCCTGCCCCTATATTTCTGGGCACACCATGCAGATGATTGAGGACATGACTTGGGATGATGGCACTTGCAGATGTTGATATCCGATGATCACCTCCTCGCAATTTAGAAACCAGTATCTGGAAGTCATTCTGCAATGCTAAGGTAGCATCTGGGGTGTCATCAGTGTCATGGCACTGCGAGGTATGGAGCACCTTTGATGGGTCACTGCAGGCCGCAGAGCTGCCAAGAGGAAGCTTGGAGAGGCTGCTGAAGGTGACTGCCTTCGCAGTCAGCATATACTCCTGCGTGTACCGCCCCTTTGCGCCGTGTCGCAGCCCCAAGGGGGAGACCTTTGAGATCGTGGCGCCAAACAAGGGCATCAGGTGCATCGGTGAGAAGGTGCGCTTATCACTGCAGCTGACCTCCTGAAGGTATTTGGCCAAGACTGGATGGTAACACATGCGGAGAACTCTGGAGGATCTCGTGAACAGTCTGTTTCCTTATACAGTGTGGGGAGTGTCCGGGAGTGAATGCCTTCCTCTGCGAGGGGCGCGGCTGGGTGCTGTCCTGCGACGAGATGAACAAGATGGAATTCCGCGGCCAGTACGCGAACATCAGGTGCAGCAGACACCCCGGAGCCAACCAATTGTGGGGTGCATCAACCTGCAACAGAGTGTTCCTAACATGCGGGAATGGGCCCCCACCTCATACCTGTCTGCCTAACGAAGAAATACAATCAACCGAGCTATGCAGTGACTACTTGGTGTGTGCATGCCAGACCGACAGGGCTCATCCGCATAGACTTCCATGATGGAGAGGAGTTCCGGTGGAACCCACTGGTGACCGTAGTGCAGCACATCATCCTGGGCACACACTACCTAGACCACAATGGTACCCTGCACATACAGAGCTCTGCCGCCAGCCATGCCACCAGGATCCGCTTCAAGGAGCCCTTCATTGCGTTCACCTCCAAGCAAGTGCACCAGGTCTGTAAAAAGCACTGAATATCTCCAACGTGCAAGCTGTGAAGGAAAGGGTGCAGCCAGTCAGTCTCTCTGCTTCCTCATCAATCATGTTGGTTTGTCAGCTCTAATAACTGGACATTTTTGCCTATCATGTTTGGATGGCCCTCATGTGCAAAAGTTCAGCATAGCAGGGTTCACTTCTTGGACGCGTACTTTGAGTTGTGGGGCACTATCATGCCAGCCCCATGATTGTGCCAGACTCTTCAGGTGTCTGATATCTAGGAAGTGTTTGTGATGTTTATGCTCGCCTAGGCCTGCTTATCACGCTTTGCTTTAAAAATGTGCCTCCCTGTTGAGCGGGCAGTTTTGGGTGACCTGTGACAGGTGAAGGGGCATGTTGAGGTGGGTGGGCAGAAGCAGGAGCACCCTGTGCTGCATGGCAAGTGGGACGACGCGCTGTGGGCCACCTGGTCAGACGGCAGCGGGCAGCTGCTGTGGCAGAAGAACCCTCCCCATGAGCATCCATCCAGGTGAAGCAGCTTCTGCCTGGCACGCACTGTCAAGCGATGCTCAGTGCCCGGGCATGACAACTGGCAGATGGCAGAACCTAACCCCTTGCGGTGCCATTGCTTGTCTTCTGCATAACATAGCGAGTTGAGTTAAGAAAGGAGTTGAGCCATCAGCCCAAGCTCCAGCAATCCACAAAGTTTGCAAAATCCTCCAGCAACTTTTCTATTCCAGAAAGCGGGTACTCCATGCGACACAGATGGGTTATCAGCTGTTGAGGAGCTTCCATCTCCAGTCAAGAGTGCTCGAGTAACAATGACGGCTTCCTGGTAAGAGAAGTCTGACGGGTATTGTGGGAGCAGGTGGGGGTTCTCGCGGTGGGCGCTGTCGCTGAATGACATGCCGGAGGGGCTGGAGCGCATCCTGCCACCCAGCGACATGCGCCGGCGGGGAGATGTGCGGCTGCTCGAACAGGTACTATCATACACTTCTTCTGACAGGATGATCTTTGAATGTCTCCAAACTTCTCTGTATGTGATGCTGGATGATGATTCCGACAATCAGTGTCTGACATCCGATCAGCCCTAGATGCTGGAAAAACTGTAACTGACTGACTGACTGACAGGGTGAGTACGATGCGGCCGAGGCCGAGCGCAAGCGGCTGCTGAAGCGCATCGCGAGCGCGCGCGCGGCCGCCACACGGCCGCATGAGCCGCGCTGGTTCCAGCTGCATCCAGAGGTACGCAATGCATGCCATGCATGACACAGCTCAGCACACATGACATGTGCTTGTTGGCAGTGTACTGACCTTCCTTCCAGCTCTACTGGAAGAGACACCTTTGCTCCATGGCGTCATTCAGTCAACCTGGGGACGAGTGGGGTTGGAACAGACTGATCATGATGGAGCTGTCCAGGGCAATACCAGCACCAGGAAAGGTGGAAGAGCTGAGTCTATGCAATCCGGCATGCAGTGCAGTGAGCACCCGCGGCCTCAGGATAATGGATAATGGATGAGAACAACCCAGCATATCAGCAATATTGTCGATATTATCTGCATGGTCCACTAATGGTGAACGGGCCGTGCACATGTGTCCTGTCGCAGAAAGGCTGTGCTGCACCGAAGGATTTTTTTCACTACAAGCCTCAGATGTTGATTGTGACAGGTGAACTTTGGGGAGGGGCGGAGGTACACATACAAGGGAGGCTACTTTGAGGCACGCGCAAGGGTCAAGAGCGGCACAGGCCACTGGGAGGCCTGCCCCGATCTGTTTGGACCTGGAGAGGATGGCACAGGCGTCTACCCATAAATATCATTTCTCATCCAATTGAGTGCCCTGTATGACAATGATGTACAAGTCCCTGTCATGTCCTCTCTAAGCTGACTTGGTCCAGCAAGCTTGCAACTTTAGTACTTTGTCCTGTCGGGCAGTACGCTCATGACGTGACAACATTAAACAGTGATGAGACTGATACAATAACAGTGCTGACAGAGCCCAATGTCTGGGCATTTTAAACATGCTCTTCCAATTCCTGCGTTACAGCATTCAATGACATCTAGCGGGAGGCCGAAAACTCTGTCAACAGATAATGCTAAATGCATACAGCAACAGAATGCTGCACTGGAGGTTCTGCAACTGGGAATCTGTAACACTCTCTTCCACAGTTGTAGTTTGACATCTGCTTCGTCAGCGTCTGCTAGCACCTGACTTTTCACCGTCCAAAATTGATGAAACACTCTCTCGAGTTTGCACACATGTGCACTCCATGACGCCTTTACTTGAACAAAAAAACATTCTCTCAATTGCTTCCAAAATTGCCACGATCTCATAACAGCATCAACCTTCTGTTTCCAAGCTGGCTAGGAGCAAGCCTCTCCATCCAAAATTGTTTTATCAGGTAGGTCGGGAACGCTGGCCGCTCATCATCTCACTTGCTCACCACCTTGCTGCGGCGGATGACCTGAGCGCGAGGTCCTCGCGAGCCCAGGCCATTGCAGGTGGCGCACAGCAGCTGCCCCTGCCCGTGGCACTTGCGGCAGCGGTTGGACATCTGCCACTGGGTGTCATACATGGACTTGCTCTCCATCCCCACCATCGTCTTCACTCTGTGGCCAAGGTATAAGGCCATTCAATGAACTTGAAATGTTCAGCAGGAAGTTGAGCCGAAGAAGGGAGCAGCACGGGTTGGTGTGAGACAACGGCCAAACACTTTGAAGGCCCTGCTGCATGAGATCGGTCAGCAGCACTCACCGATTCATTGTGTGGCGCAGCTGATTCATGCGCACCTTCTGTTGCATGACGCCCGCACCCTGACAGCAACCCAGCAGAGATCATCAGCAGCAAGTTCTTCATGGGATACCTGAGAACGTCTGTCAGTCGTTGGAAGTAGATGGTCACACCTTGCAAGCCGAGCATGGAAGTGCACCCGTCCCACGGCAGCTCAGGCAAGTGGCGTCGCCTCTCTCTAAGCTTGTTGCAGCCTGCAGAACGATGTGAGACTGTCATTCGTATCGCACAAACATAGTGTTTGCATTTGCGAAGTGCTGATCAGGAAGGAGACACACCCCAAAGAGAAGGTTGCTGACGAGCCCAGTCCAGCTGCTGGACGTTGAAGCACCTTCCGAAGATTCCTGCAACCAGGACACCATGCCGATCAGAAACCTTGTGAAGTTTCCAAGACACCCTTCCCCAGCCTGCACACGTCGGATAACCAGCCTGCCTCCAGTATCATCTGCAAGTGCTGGAGAAGCGGCTGCAAAAGAGAACTTTAGCACGAAAGGGTATGGCTGCAATGATAACCAGAGGAGTGTGCTACCTGTCTCTCGTCGTTAGAACTTTTTGCAGAAATCTGAAAAGGAACTGTGACCCGTGCTTGAGAAGCACAAGGCCTCTTCTTTTCAAAAACGCGATCGAGGTTGCGGACTTGACTTTGTCTTCCAATTGGGACAGAAAAAGCCTCTTGTCGGACGTGGGATGTCGGGAAGGACAAGGCTCCCATCTTGACGCCCCGATGTCACGCCTGACGCATGCGCACAACCACTATGTGCTTAACAGACGATGCGAAGAGGGATTCTGAAAGTCTCAATTTGCCGAGGAACATCGACAGGCTGAAGAACGGACGAAGAAGGGATGGTGTTTCCTGCAAGAGAAACAAAGGGCTTTGGGAGATTGCATCTCGGGCCCGGATCCAGGGGAATTGATAGGGTTTGATCTGACTCAGGGACTGGTTGGACATGTATAATTGCGCAGGAAGCCGAGCAAAGGAGGAGTGATTTATACAAGGGTGAAGAATATTTGTTGTTGTTGAGTATGAAGTCCCGATACGAGGGATGCTCCTTCTTGATCGCACCTTCGATCGAACACTTTCCTAAGTTCGTGGATACATCAGAACATCTTTAGTTGTTACTTATCAGCGGCTACATGTGTGGTGCTCACCTCACCAAAACTTTGAGACCCCTAGCACAGCGAGGACACATTGGAAACAAGCTAAGGCCAGTCCCAGATCTTGTTCTGTAGCACTTTTTATCCCCTTCTCATTACTGTTCTGTGCTGTGTATATGAATAAGTGGTCGTCCAAGTATGATGAATCAGCATCCTGTATCATGGGACAGGCCAACAGAAGCAATTATCCAACAGATCACCTAGCTCTAGTACTGTCACGTGCTGTCAAGTGATTGTAGGATCACGCTGCATGTGAGTCGTCAATTTCCAAGCAGTGTTGTAACAATCAGAATGACAATGAGCTTTGGCATGCAGGCTCAATTCAACCAGTGCACACCTCGGTGAGGTTGGAGACACACTCCGCCTAGTACAAGTGCTACAGGCCTACCGCAGCCATGGCCACCTCCATGCATCATTGGACCCCCTTGAGAGGCTCCGAGGTCCTTGGTTCACAGAGTGTCAGAACTGGACGCCCCCCAGGTATGCAGAAATCGAGCAAAATATGTGGCTAAATCAACATCAACATAGCTAGATTCAGTGGCGAAATCATATCTGCTGACCTGCTGTACTTGTGCTTTTCAGGAATGCAATGCTTGAACGGCTGGGGCAATTAGATAGAACGCTGTCAACAAACAAGAAAGCCGCATGGCTCGCTGCACAGCTCGGCATGGAGCTTCCCACAACAAGCAGCAGGCATGCACACTTTCACCCAGTATACCTTGGACAAGCTTTAATGACCATCTCCACAAAAATTGATTGCTCGCAGCACATTGGTTGTGTTGTCCATGTAGGCAATGGCAATACCCGTTCTGCAGAAAATTCTTTGTGGGTGGAGCGCTGACTGCCGGGGAGCCACTGTCCTTGGACACATGGTCCCTGCCAGCCGTCATAGAGCACATGCAGGACGCGTACTGTGGAACTCTGACTGCAGAACTGGACCATCTTGCCTCACAGTGTGCCTCTGGAACCCTTCTGTGGATCTTGCTTTGCCTTGGCCGATGCCTATTAGTCGGATGTGGCTGCTATTGCTTGTACCTCTGCAAAGCACGCATTGCCTTGAGATGCACTTGTTTGGGCTGTCCACCTTAGGCCAGCACATTGCTAAGCAAGTCTTCAACCCGCTCACCAAATGAAACTATTTCTGCCTTTTTGTCCTCAACTGTAGGGAGGAGCAGCGGTGGCTGGCAGAGAGGGTTGAGCGGCGAGAGCCGATATCAGCAGGGCAGCGTGTCAGAATACTGCGAATGCTGGTGCATGCCGATGAGTTTGAGCGCTTTCTTGCCCTGCACTTCCCCAAGTCCAAGGTTTGCAGACGCTGCTCCTCCACATGCTGTGCGTCACGGTAGAGCAGCTAACTTGGATATCTTACCTTCTGCCACTCAGAAGGAATGGCTATTGTTTGACTGTAGTACACTCCTGATTGGGCATAGGAGGATCTGTTCAACTCCATGACTTGGTGATTTAGCGCATCTCTAAGGGACCTTTGGGTCTTGCCTTGGGTGTTGAGAGATGAAAGAGAGCCTGAACAAGGGGTGCTAATGAGTCTCATACGCTGCCGATGTTGCGTGTTGCAGAGGTTTGGGGTGGAGGGGTGTGAGGCGCTGCTGCCGGGGGTGGATGCGCTGGTGGGGCGCTGCGCGGCGGCCGGCGTGCGGCGCATCGAGGTGGGCATGGCGCACCGGGGCCGCCTCTCCCTGCTGTGCAATCTGCTGCATAAGCCCCCCGGCGCGCTGTTCGCGCAGATGGAGAATGGCCAGTCCGATTACCGTGTCGGCGATGTCAAGTACCACCTTGGTGACACCGCCACGCTGGCCTTCGGCAAGGTGCTTCTTCTTGCAACCGCATGCATGCCGTCCAATTCTTCACGATGTTGTCATTCGCTGCTTGACACTCTGGTGGCTTCCAGACTTTTCTTCTGCTCTTTTGTTGTTCACGCACCATGATGTTGAAGTCCCATCAGGACATGGTGGTAATTAGTCAGCCTATTTCCCAAGTCTGCAAGGAAGACTCACTCTTTTGGCAGCTGAGTCGCACCTTCACATCCAAAACACTATCCACTGTGGTGTGCACAGGGGGCAGACAGGCAGGAGATCCGTGTGTCGATAGCGCCCAATCCAAGCCATCTCGAAGCGGTGAACCCGGTGGTCATGGGGCTGGTGCGCGCAGTGCAGACGCGGCTGGGCTCTGGCGGCCGCACCGCGGTAGCCGGCCTGCTCATCCACGGCGACGCCGCATTTGCCGGCCTTGGCATTGTTGCCGAGTGCCTGCAGCTCTCCAACACGCCCGGTACGTCCCTTGGCGCTGCAGCGATCTCTCAACACGGGCTGCTACCTGCCCTTGGAGGCTCCCTTGTCCTTGGAGAAACATTTGAAGCAGGCAGGTCTGAGGGACCTCGACCTCGAGTTGAGACCAGATGGGCCAGGAGGATCTTGCTGAGGAGCTTGCAACACTGTGAAAAGAAGGGGTTGGGGCATTGGCTGGCCAGTGGGCGCCAGCTAGTGTCGGAGTGATTCACCTGCTCAACCTGACTGAACAACTGCAGGAGCAGAGCAGGAGACAGACTGCTTGTGTGCACAGGGTTCACGGTGGGGGGCATGCTGCACATAGTGGTCAACAACCAGGTGGGCTTCACGACGGCGCCGCGCGAGGGCCGCTCCAGCGTGCATGCAACCGACATGGCCAAAGCGGTGGGCGCGCCCGTGCTGCACGCCAACGCGGATGACCCCGAGGCCGTCGTCGCCGCCTGCCGCATCGCCGCTGACTGGCGCGCGCGCTGGCGCAAGGATGTCGTCGTGGACCTCGTTGGCTACCGCAGGCACGCCCCTGCTCTCTTGTGCCCCTCGAAGTGGACGATGAGGCATGTCCTGCTAACATTTTGCCGATTGGCCCCACGCTGTGGCGCAAGGATTTCATCGTGGACCTGGTTCCCTCTTATGGCGTGATGATGGTGCATGTGGCTGCTTGAGGTCTTGACTGGAACGCTTTCTTGATCGACCCCCGCTTTGGATCTTGTTGGCCAGTGGAGGCCCGCCCCTGCATGTTTCCTCCCGTGAGGTTCTCGAGTCACTATGGAGATGCAATTGCAAAGATTGTCACACAACCCAGCAAGTCAACGATGCGCAGTACACAGGCAGTGGTGGGAAGAAAGTGCTTGCGGGTTCATGGTCCTGGTGACGAGATGAGGGACCCCTTAGTCTTGTCATGTCCTGTCGGCAGGCATGGGCACAATGAGTTGGATGACCCACAGGCCACACTGCCGCTGACATACGAGCGCATCCAGGAGCACCCCAGGGTGCTCGACATCTACGCGGCTCGGCTGAGCGCCCAGGGGCTGATCCCAGCCTCCGTCCTCGACTCCCTGAAGGTCTGCCACCAACATATCCTGAACCCTAAACCCTAAACCCTAAGCACACCAACCTTAAACCCTAAACATAAACCCTAAAATTCTCACCCCAAGAATCTTCCTGGGCCTGTGCTTCACTTGCCAGGTGGTGCATGATGACAGGTATACAGTGAGAGCATGGTCAGACAGTGATGTGGGGTCCGGCGGTGCAGGCGGAGGTGCAGGCAAAATTTGAAGAGGAGTTTGCCTCGTACGAGGCAGGTCTGTACAGGGAGCAGCCGCGCGACTGGCTGGCCACCTCTTGGCAAGGCGATGCCCTGCAGGTTGACCCCTTTTGCATCCACCATGCTGAGCTGTCATTCCCACCCACATATACACGCCTCTCATCTCATAGCACTCATATACATGCCTCTCTAGCAGATGGCAGTCTGGTGATAGGCGGGGCCTGGCTCTGCAACTGACTTGGCTCATAGAGCAATAAGCGGCACATGTCAGTCTTCTCACCAACTCTAGGAAAAGGTTGAAAAGGTCTTCTGGTTGATGGGCTTGCTTTCTGGTCATGTCCCAGAACTGATCTAGTCTCTTGAAGTACTTGAGCATGTCCAGGGATACACCTGATGCCACTGGGACAATTGACAATTCATTCACAGGGTGCATTCAACCATCTGCCAACAGGAGGTTGTGGTGTTGGGCAGGCAATGGCGTCAGAGCCTTCGATACGGCAGGCGCCGGAGTTGAAGCAGGAGCCGACAGGGCTGCCGCTGCCCACACTGCAATGGGTCGGGCGTTCCATCTGCCATGCGCCCGCCGACTTCAGCCGCCACCCTGACGTCGAGCGCCTCTGTCAGGGCCGCCTGTGCGTCCACACACAGCCCCTCGACCTCCACCTCACTGACATGCGTACCTGTGGCAGCCTGTTGACTGACATCAACTCTTCCACCTGAGTTACACAGTCTGTACATATGAGTCAATACCGTCAGCGTCCACACTATGCAGTACACACAGCCCCTCGACCTTCACCTCACATTGCACCCCAAGGGTGACAGTCCCTGCATCTGAGTGCTTTGCTTCCTTAAACCTGCAGACAGGGCGACTGCCTGGTATCGAACACTGCCAGAATTAAATTTCTGGCACAGCAGCTCCTGCATTGCTGAAGTGGCTGGAGCGGAGAGCACTCCATGGAGTCGCACATCTCTTGGCACATGCACCAGGCACTTATTGAGCCAGGGTAAATCCGCCGCGCAGGTCTATGGTAGAGAATAAGAACAGCAGAGTGGATTTTGGGATGGCGGAGGCACTGGCGTTCGGGACCCTGGCGCTGCATCGCGGCGTGCGGCCTCCGGGGACATCTGCTGGCGGCCTTGACAGCCACGACTGGCAGCCCAGCACCCTGGACTCCCAGCTGCAGCAGGAGGAGCTCATTGGTGCGCATCCCAACATGCCAGCATTGGGGCTCCTGGGCTGGCCTGTGCCTCGAAGACAAATCCTTTTCAGCTGAAGTGCACTTTGGCGGGGTCCTCTGCTTGCTGTTTCTCTTGAACTAGCAGCCCAAGGCGCGCATTAGGGCCATCCATTCCCCTCTCTTGTGCCTGCCGTATAGCCTCTGAACACCATCCATGCATATGCGCAGCAAGGGCGCAAACCTTTGTGGTTTTCTGCCCCCCTTGGCCCTTCCAAGCTGGCTGCATTCAGCACCAGTGTGATATTTCCCCAAGAGAGTCTGATGGCCCACCATGGAAAAGACTCAATGGAGAAAGGCAGGATTGGATTTGCATGCAGGCAAGGACGCAGATGCTTCGGCAGGACTGAACCTGGGGGCATATGCGGTGCGCCTGAGCGGCCAGGATGTGGAGCGGGGGACCTTCAACCATCGGCATGCCGTCCAGTACGACTGCAGGACGGCCAAAAGGTATGCACTACTGTCATGCATGTGCGATGTGTGCATCACGCCTCTGAAATCCTGCCATCTTGCTGCACTATATTTGGGTGTTGATACACAAACATCGGCATCCCATCCCCAATCTAAATCTTCAGGTCTGTGGCCATCTATTGATAGCATGACAATACAGTCATCTCAGTCGTGCATGGGAACTGGCCGGTTGTTGCAGAAGCAGCCTCAGGGAGGAAGAACATCCGCACTGTTTTGACCCTCCAGATAACCGCCTCATCGATCCAGGATATCTCCTCGTGGCTACAACTTGTGGTGTCAGTTGTGGGAGGCAAAGACCCAGCCAGCCGTCTGTGATGCACGAACACCAGCAGAGAAAGTGTGACTAGAGCCAGTCTCAAACATGCGCGGATGCTTCAATGGTGCAGGCGGGTGGCGCTGGACGAGATCCAGCCGGGCATGCAGGAGTGCGTGGAGGTGTGGAACTCCCCACTAAGCGAGGCAGGAGTGCTGGGCTTCGAGTATGGGTACTCGCTGGGGAATGAGCGCCGCGGCCTGACCGCTTTTGAGGCTCAGTTCGGTGACTTTGTCAACAACGCCCAGTGCATCATCGACCAATTCATCTCTGCCGGTGCAGCCCCCCTCCACACTGCGGTGTCTCAATTACTGGGATTGCAGCTCTGCAGCAATGAAGGAGTGAAGCTCAGGCTTGGTCCTCCCTTCAGCCTGAAGTGGCATACTGAGGAGGCGGCTGGCTGACAATCGTGCAACCACACTTTAAAGGCTCAGTGTGCTTTGTATTGCAGCCATCACAGCTTTGATCTTACCGCCCAAGCAATCCGGTGTGTCCCACATTTTATTAATCAGAAGAGCTCCCCATACACCCCCTGGGAGAAATATTTAAACAATGTGGCTCGGGGACATCTGTTCCCATGCAAGTGAGGACCAGTGGGATCAGGCACCGGCTCAGCGACTACCGGCTTTGCCCCAGTCGCCCATTTGGGATTGGGTCCTGGTCAGCCGAGCTTAGTAACAAGTGATGGAGTGAGGTGTGGGTCGGGCAGGTGAGGAGCGGTGGGGCCAGACGAGCGGGCTGGTGCTGCAGCTGCCGCACGGGTTTGAGGGGCAGGGGCCCGACCACTCCAGCGCGCGCATGGAGCGCTTCCTACAGCTGGCCAATGATGACGCCGACCACCTGCCCGGCAACTCCCCTGCCCAGCTCCGAGAAATCTCCGCCACATTCGCGTGCGCACCCCCCCTCTCTGTCACTTCTGCCAATGACAGAGCCGGGTATCCCACACAAGATATGATCTCTCTGTGTGCCACGTCGAAGGTCTTACGTCATCTTATGCACACATTGTTCCACCGTGATAGACATGATGAGGACCCATATGGATGCTGGTGAATGCATGCAGCGGGTTTGAGCGGCTCCAGGTGCAAAGCCAAACCAGCATTGGGTGATTGGCAGATGTTAACGCTGGTGTTTGTGAGGCACAGGGCGCTGGCAAAAGAGTATGGAGGGCAGCTCAACCGGGAGCAGATCGTGGAAGTGCTTCGTGGCGCGGGCGTCGGGGAGGGCGGTGAGCTGGCGGAGCTGCTCTGGACAGAAATGGGCCTCTCTGAGGATGCCCACATCACCCAGGTATCCTCTCCCGTGCCAACATGCACACCACCACGATAGCCGACAGAGGATGATCTGGCATTTCCCTGCGGAGTGAAATCAAGCTTGTTCTCCCATTGGGGTGTACTTCCTGTCAAATTCTGTCCCTACTTTTCTCAAATGATGCCTGCAAGCATCTGGAGACATCGTACTGTTCTTCTTCAACACCTCATTATGTTCCACGAGGATTTGTCAAGCAAAGTAACAGAGCATCGTTGGAGCCGACAGAGCCCAACACTTCATATCAATACCTTATCAACTGATTATCACACTTGATCACCTCCTCATCGACTGCTTCAACCCCAATTCCTAACTGTTAACTCCTGGACCCTGTTGAGCAAGGGACATCATCAAGTGTATTGCATGCAGGCCGCATGGGAGGGGTTCATGGTGCAGTACAGCCGCCGCTTTGCAGAGCGGCAGGCCAATCTTTTCGTGGTGTGCGCCACGACGCCAGCGCAGCTGTTCCACGCGCTGCGGCGGCAGATGAACCGCCCCTTTGTCAAGCCGCTGGTGCTGCTCACGCCCAAGTACCTGCTGCACCATCGCCCCGCCACCTCAGCGCTCGCCGACTTCACCGTCGGGACCTTCTTCAACCGCGTCATTGATGACGGCAAGGCAGGGTTCCCCCTGAAGTAATTCTCATACACGTCTGTAGGGGTTGTAGTTCTGGTGGTTGCGGTTTAGGGTTCAAGGTTAGGGGATAAAAGCAACATACAAAAAATCCATGATTGGGGGGTATAGAGCAGAGTGAAAACGAGTGAAGGACCGCTGACTGAGTGTTTGAGGGATGCCCGGGCGCCCCTATCCTCAGCTTCTCTGATCGCGTCCCCTGCATATCGTTGACTTTGTGCATGGACGGCCTTGGGACCTTTGTGATGACCTCTCATGGGATCCGCGCATGTGTGGGCAGCATGGCAAGGGATTCTACAAGTGGAAGGTTGAGGAAAGGTGATGGGTTGTCCTATGCAGGCTGGACAGAATTTCAATTCATTCCACCGGTCCTGTTGACAGCTGTGCATGATGTAAAATAGTGATTATCGGTAACCAGAGGGGCTCACAGGAAGATGTTGTGGGCTGCAGGCGTCTGACAACACCCGGCACAAGGCGGTGAACCCAGCAACAGGGGAGCCCTTTCTGCTGCCGCCGGACCAGATTAGGCGCGTCATCCTGTGCTGTGGCCAAATCTACTACAACCTGTCGCTGGCGCGCCGCGCGCGCCGCATCCGCGACACTGTCCTCGTCCGCCTGGAGCAGATCACGCCCTTCCCCTCTGACCTCCTCTTCAAGGTCTGCCGCCTCTATCTCGATTTACATTTCCTTTTTATTTTTTGTAGGGTTTGTAGTTGAGGCTTAGGGTCTAAATCCTAAACCCTGAAAAATAAAACATAAATAAAGCATTGGGAAAATCCTACGTTTGCATGGTCTTGGAGAGTGCACCTGCCCTCTGTTTCCTTAGGGACGAAGAACCTCATTGTTCGCATCCATCAGTCGTGTTCAGTCCTGCAACGCACAAAATGTGGTTTTGCAAGAAATGGCAGCGCATGTGTGCAGGCCAAAGGATGCAGGAGAGTTTGCTGGTGCAATGGTTCAAGTCCTTCAGCTGCTAGATGGGCTTTGGTGCAGGTGATCACACAGTATGGGAATGCGGAGGTGGTGTGGTGCCAGGAGGAGCCCAAGAACATGGGCGCCTACTTCTACATTAAGCCGCGCCTCGCCACCGCCATGCGCGATCTGGGTCCCCCCGCCAGTGCCCCCCCGCGCCCGCTGCGCTACGTCGGCCGCACTGCATCCGCCTCTGTCGGTGCGCGCCTGTTCTGGCATGTGCATGCTGTACCCCTCAGCTGTGGCCCAGGTCATCTGCTCTTGGTACAACGTAATGACTGCTTACTTCTCCTGGTTTGACTGCAAATCCCTTGATAGTAAGTCAAAAGGTGATCTGGCAGCAGTCTAGATGTGCTGCACTGTTTGGTGGCAATGCATGCATGCGTCCTTTTCCCTAAGATATGCACCATTGTTTCTCAGATCTGAATACCAGGATAATTTCATCACCTGCTCAAACTTGGGGCCTTGCTCTCTGCACGTCTTTATGGAGGCTCACACCAGGTGATGTGCTGTGCAGCCACCGCTTCGATTGCAATCCACCGCATTGAGACAAAACACATTATTGATAGCGCTCTGAGCCCCGGCCCCATCGAAGAAGATGTCAAAATTTGACTGCTCCTGTCTTCGAAGACAGGAGGTGAATTCAGAGGTGGGGTGTACACTAGTATTGTAGCATCAAATGTCTCGAGGTTTTTTGGCCCCCAAGATCAGAGAGTATACTGTTGTGCAATTGTGAGAGAATATTGCAAGCACATTGGTGAGAATATCCTGAGCGAATAGTTGAATCATCATGACTTGTACAGAGTCTAGATAGGTTCAGTTCTGTTTGTGCGGCGTTTTCCGATGGAAAATGCATTTTGGTATTCTACAATTTGAAGTTCACACCAATGATACCTTAATAAATTCGTCATGCTTCTCTTGAAAGACCTCCTTCTGGTAAGAGCAGCATCCAGTTAAACCCATTGACTAGGTGTTTCTGTGAGCTTCTCGGATGTTTGGCGCGTCAAATTGTAGCA
Organism: Coccomyxa sp. Obi; assembly: GCA_020887355.1. Taxonomy (NCBI): domain Eukaryota; kingdom Viridiplantae; phylum Chlorophyta; class Trebouxiophyceae; family Coccomyxaceae; genus Coccomyxa; species Coccomyxa sp. Obi. The sequence continues at coordinate 1,140,872 of AP025001.1, forward strand.
AAAAGGCTTGAAATACCAGCAAGACTGGGGAGTGATTCATAAGCATCACAAGAGTTTGAACTTACAATTGGGACACCCTTCAATGTAATTGGAACGCCCTTAACGGAATGAAACAGAAGTGAGGCCTTCCACACTTTGCGCACAGCTGCTACAGGCTACCTCCAACTTGCAGAGGGTGCATATTGTGGCAGTTAAGACACTGCTGGGACCAAGCTGACTTTGTCAGACAGCTGCTATAGGCTACCATCGATGCAGCTTGCAGAACTTTACTGCTGCTGCAGATCACAATTTGCTGGGAATCTGCTTGGACGCTCTCAGGACCTGGGCAGCTGCTCGTTCCCCTGTTTCCAGCGCCGCTTGCATGCACGGGTTGACAGCAGGATGTGTTGCCTCTCCAGCAAAGAACAAAACGTCCCCCACTGGTGCCACCAGGGTTTCCCTGCCAATTCAACAGTATTTTTGCAAATTCAAGAAGCCTTGCTCTAGCACTCCAAAAAGGTAGAAGGTCAGAAAAATACTGCACATGCAGACAATGTCAGCCGACAGCACTTTCTGTTGAAAGCATGTTCCAAAGGACAGCCTGCATGAGAAGAGACTGTCTACAACGAGACAATCAGACTCATATGATTCAAACAGAACTGCATGGACTCGGAGCAAACCTGTCTCCAGGCCTGGCTCCGAGTGAGGGATATGAGTAGGCGCCTCCTATATATGGGGATCGTGACCAGTCCTCCACATGAGCGCGCACAAACGCTGCCGTGGCAGGATGCCTCCTCTCAGAAGTTCCTGTGCCCATTCAAAACAATCACATAATCTCTGTAATACCTGGGCCACCTGACACTGAGCTTTAGATGCCAAAGAACAACTGCAACGAATCATTCTGGAACATTTTGAAACAGAAGCTCTTTCTTCGAGTTCCAACTTCTAGCACCCCCTGAGGTTTACTTCTGACAGCATCCGATGATGCAGGACCTACCAAAGATTTGGTCAAGCTGGGAAAGAGACCGGGTGACAACAGTGGTCTGCGACAGGCAGCTCATCTCCTCGGCCGCGGCGCCAGCCACAAAGCCGGTAATGCAGCAGAGGCCGGCCGTGGCCGGGTCTGAGGAGGTGGCGGGGTACTGTGTCACCCAGAACTCGGGCATGAAGCAGTCGGTGCAGACCACATCAAAGAAGTCCGCCGGCCAGAAGGGCCGCGAGAATGCCAATATCACCTGCATGTACAGGGTTTCAATAAATTGTTAAGCTGAGCAAGTGGAGCCCTCTCCATACGAACCAATGGGCACATATACGGGATATGATGCTTCAACAGCTCAAAGAGGCGAATTGCTTTCAACACCCAATGCGCAGCAAAGAAATTTTGCGTGATCCCTCTGCATCAATATTGGTGAGCATCCTGATGGATGCATGAGGCCTGCTGATGCTTGGACAAGTGCCAGATCACCTTCATTGCATTGGACATCTTGACCCTGGAGATGGCTCCCTGTTTGTTAGTTGGCAGGGGAGGAGAGAATTGTATCCTCTCCTGCTGTAGCATCAGGATGGGAACTGTCACGATCACATGGCGACACTCCACCACACTGCCTGCGTGCAACCAAGGCAGCGTGAGAAGTCAGCGGCACAGGGAGGTCTCCAGGAAAGAATGCATATCTAGAACAGGCCTTCCAAGTCGCTGAGATCATCAAGCACACGGCCTGAGGAACAGGTAGGCTGAGGAAGCCTTCTCACCAGATGGTCCATGAAGTTTGGCGCCTGCTGAGCTGTATTCAATCTTAGAGACTGGCCACCCCAACTGGGTATTCTGCACCACAAGCTTATGGAGATGCTGCACGACTGCTTGCAAGGGGCGATCCAGAATCAAGTAGGTCTCACCTGTAGCAGAGCACAGCATTCACGCTTCACAGGCACCAAGTAAATCGGATCAATATCAAGGAAGCTAGCCCTCTCGATGACTGTATATATGGGGTGCAGGAATGAACTGGTTCAGACTGAGGCTAGGACTGAGCACCTGAGTCCCAGCGTTGGTTCTCGGTGATCATTTCAGAGAGACCCAGTTGATGCAGGGAGCAGCCAAAGTCATTTGCATAGCAGGCATCTGCCACAGCTAGCATGCGCTGGCTGGCCCCCTCCTGTTGCAGCCACTCTCTGGCGCTGATGTCAGGCTCTGGCCGGGGGCGCTCCCCCACTGATGCAAACAACTCATGCAGACGCTCCAACTCCTCATCCTGTGAGAGAAGCACAACTATCTAGATCGCAGCATGCACGCGCAAGACTCCTGTAGTACTGGCAGAGCTGCCCAACAGAGCATAGATCACTCATGAGTGGTAGCAATGCTGGTGAGAACCTAGTTGTTCCCTCACCTTGACACTGCCTGATACCAACTTCCGGTCTGCACCGAAGTACCAGTAGTCTGGCCATTCAAACTCTCTCAGATTGCAGTTGATTTCTTGTAGCAGGCCCTGCGAAGTGACCAGAACAGAGCGCTGATACCACAGATTCCACACAGCGCAGTGGTCACATTTGCAAGTGCAAGCTGAAGGGTGACTTCTCTTACTTTAAGTGAGGATTTGGCTCCGTGCACAAATTCAGGGCCAAGCTGTACTGGCCATGGCACGATGCCTTCAACCTACGGGGAAAAATAAGGATATGGGTTATTGCATAGTGAACAGATATTCTTACATAGGGTAATCAACCATAATTCAGGATCTAAAGCACGCTTTAAGCGTGAGCAAGGGGGAGGCCTGCACCTGTTGAACACGGCCGCCCACCCTTGACGACGCCTCAACGAGGAGCAGATCGGGATACTTGCTGAGAAGCTTATTAGCAGCCTGTAGGCCTGACAATCCTGCTCCAACAATCACAATGGAGTGGTATCTCGTTGCACTGCTACCAGAGCGAGGCATGCAGTCTGAAGTCCGTACAGAATTGCGTTCACGCCAACAGCACTGCTCTGCTGGAGGTCGGTTTGTGTTCAGAACAAGACTGAAGTTATCTTTGGTTGGCCAACAAGATGATGGCGATGTGAAGCGAGGCATCAGAATTAGCTTCCAGACACTAGGAAGCCATGCTATGCACGTGCAGGCAGCAGCAGTGCTGGATGGGCAGATAAATTCATGCATGCATTGAAAATAAGCCTTAGCGCTTTACTGTGCCAATGACTGACAAACACCTGCTGCCATAGAGAACAAAGAGCAAGGCTCAGAAACTGACATCTTCAGGATCCTATATCGCAATGCTGTGACATGATCATGTCAAGTCGCGCTCATCACCATCCTCATCATCATTCTCGCCATTGCCAATGCCTTCCAAGAGGCTGTCAACATCCACTCCCAGTTCTTCCAGCTTTGCCCTCAACTTGTCTACCTTTTGCTCCTCCTGCACAGCCATGTCCCTTGCTCAAAACACCTGTTGCACGCATGCTACAAGAACAGACTCGTTCAAGCGAACAGTACATTCAGCCGTACCTGATCCATCGTATAATTCAACTGAATGCAAGAACATCAGCATGTCTACTGCTCAATAGGCCCTTTTGTAAGAGAGTGGCTTGCCTGGCCTAGACATATGAGCAGGTCATTCATGCCATCGTCATCATCGCCATCTTCCTCGTCATCAGCAGTGGCCTTAATCTCGCTGTCTGCCGCTGCAGCCTGCTGCAAGGAGCCTGCAGAGGACTCCAACTGGCGCAACCGGGCTTCCAACGTGAACGAGTGCGTCTCTAGACTGTTGTATGCACCGCTGAGCCCCTCCAGATCCGCCTCCAGCTTTGCTGCTGCTGCACGTGCTTCCTCTGCTGCATTGCGCAGCTGCGCGGCCTCCCTCTCTGAAGCCTCCAGACGACCTGCATGCACGTGTGACACCTCAGCACCCACCATGGCTACAATTGTACCAAGTCCTGTAAATCCTCATCCGTTTCGGCGTCTGGGACTAGCAGCACGTGAGTGTGTCCCACAGAAGTCAAGAAGCTCTAAAATGTTTCTTGCCGGAAGGGTGGCATGCAGGGCAGGGTGTGCATAGTCAGAACCTCAAGAAGCAGCAGATCATACAATTACCTCGACATCAGCACATGCTTACACAGGGTCATCATCTTGTGTCAACGATGGGCAGGGCCACACCATGATCTTTGCAGAGTTTCAGGGCTAATTGGGTTAAAGGGGGCACCTCTTAGGGTGCTCACTTCTGCTCGGGCGGCGGCAGCATCAGCCTCAGCCTGCCTGACCCCGGCCTCAGCCTGCCTTGCTCTGGCCTCTGCGGCGCTGACCCGCTCACCAGCCTCCCGCTCTGCTTTCTGGGAGCTGCCATCGGGCGCTGCACCATTGCTCTGGCTCAGCCTTTTCCGCAGCTCTTCCAACTCCCTGTGACATGTTCCACACACATGTGCTTACAGCCCACCCATCAGAAAAGCACCAAATGTCATTGGACCACATGCCAGCTCATACAGTACCCATACACATGCCTTGACACGACCAAGGAGTCATTTTCGCTCAATCTTTCCAGGACAGGATGTCATTGGGCAGAAAGTAGTCACCGTTGCTGATCTGCGATCTGGGCCCGGGCGCTCTGAAGCTCGTCGGCGCCATGTGCATAATCCGCGAGGGCCGCTTCATTGGAGGGCCGCCGGAGGCCGTCCATGGACAACCTGTGCACCTGGTCCACAAAGCCCGGCAGCCACTGTGCAAACTCATGATCAAATGGGTTCTCGCCTGTGGCGGCACCTGCAGAGCTGGAAGCCAAGCTCGATTCACCTGCATAGCAGCAGGCCATTTCCAATTCTGCCATGCGCAAATGAATGCCTTTCCATCATTGCAAACAAGCAATATGGACATGCTTGCTTGCCTGCTACACGATGGTTGTGAGTGATGACTTTTGGTGAGGGGATACCTGGAAAATATATTGCTAGAAATACACTCTCCCCTCATCTGCATCTTGGCGAGATATGCCCCCTCCCCTTTTGTACATTTTTATCTTTGCTGGCAGAAAGAAATGGTGTCTACAAACATGTACCTTCATCTTGTGGTTGGCCGCCGCGGCCAGCTGACTTTGGGGCTGTAGGCCCAGAGGCCGCCTGCACAAAGTGCGGATCCTGTTTAAGGGCGTCCAGCAAGCCAAAGAAGGCAGCCAGGCCGATGCGAGAGCTGATGATGTCCGACAGTACAGCTGTCGCGACTCGCTCCTGCTGAGAGTCTGCAGGCTGGGTGGGTGCGCTGTACAGGAGGCACACGCCCAGCAGCACCGCAGCCAGACCAGTGCATGCCACCTGCCTCGCCCCAAACCTGCAGGCAGCACATCTGTTGATGCCTTGGGTGCCAATTTCGAAATAGGTGATGGCCTTCTCTCTGGCAAAAGGTTGAGATAACAGGTGGGGGGAGAACATTCCCCCATCAAGACCCTTGACAAGCTGCATAGCTGGATCATGCCATGTCGTTCGAATAGGTCAGACAGCAGTGGAGAAGCAAAGTAAGGGCACACTTGTGCTGGGTGAGGTCGAGGAGCATGGGGATGCGACCGGCAGGCATGAGCAGAGCATCGACTGCAGGCGGACAGTCCTGCGCCCACGTGATGAGCAGGCGCAAGATTGAACACACCTGAACACAGAGAACCGTTGGTCAGCGCAAAACAAATCTGGAAACCTTTGTTGATGGTCATCCAAAACGTGGCTACACCACTGATGGCTTGTCGAGATTGAGTTACCTCTATGATAAATTCACAGCTCATGGCGCTGGCTGTCCTGAAGTTTGGTCAGGATTCGGGTCCAAGGAGCATAGCACATGTGCCATCTGTTCCAAGTTCTGGACCTGGGTTGATTGTCCGATCCATTGCCCAAATCATGCAGCAACATGGTCCAATTACGGGACCTTGAACCTGTCATGCATGCTTCAGGCGCAGGACTGTACCGCAAGGGAAATCCCGCCATCGCCGTGGCGGCCGCTGCTGAGAGCGAGGCTCAAATAGCGGCAGCACTGCGGCAGCAGCAGCACCGGCTCGGAGGTTGCCGTTTGGGGGATCTCCAGCGGCGTGGCCAGCACCTGCAGGTTGCGCCACAGGCATCGTGAACACCGTCCAGGACGAAATGCCACCCTTATAGACACTGCAAACTGCCACCTCCCTGCCTTCCAGACATTCATAAGCTGCCCAAGTTCCTGCCCCACAGTTCGGCCAAAGTTGAGCGGCCCCCTAGATGACAAGGGGGATAGAGCCAAATATAACAATTGTAAGGGGATGTACTCCTTAGGAGGTCGGCCACGGGCCACTGAAGGTGATCAGGCATTTTCCTTGAACTGATCTACAACAGGTAGCGGCTCCATAAGGACAGGTTGGTAATACTTCCAGATGGAGCGGGTTGCATTGCTCCTCCACTAGCAATGCACACCACCTCGCTGGTCTCAGTGGATTTGCACAAGACATAAGACCAGGGCAAGCACCCAGCGCTGTACTTCAGCGGGAGCAGGGTGACCACCTGTTGCTTGCATGCGGCGTTGCCCCGCAGTAGATCGGCCAGCACGGCGGCGGCGCGCGCCGTTGCACGCGCGTCGGGTCCCATCAGTGCGCTCACCAGCTCCCCGCCAAAGGTGCCAGCGCCGCCTGCAGTGTCACAGACCCCCTTTTTATGTAGATCGTCGCCAAAAGGGCCTAAACGCCGTGGTCACATGCATGGCTAACCATGGGCTAATGTACCAAGTACAGCGACTTCCTGCCTGGGCAACGAAGTTCAAGCTTGGGATTGATATAGCACGTTCCTTGGAATACCTTGTCAGAACGCATGCGCAGTAGGATTGGCAACCAAAAATCAGAACATTGCTCCTGATTATCCTGGCTACATAGTATACCTGCTAATATGATTAATCATCGCCGTGGCCTTTCCTCTTTGCAGGAAATGGTGTGAGCACACAATGTTGGGGCCGGGCGGGGAATAGTAGTAGTAAGGTACCTTGCATTGACTCGGCACTGGTGTCTCCCACAGGCGTTAAGGTGGCTGCCAACATGCGCTGGCCCTCTGCATTGTCCCGGCAAAATGCTTGCAGGACATGCTCTGCAGCCGTTGCCTCCTCTACATCTTTGGATCTGAGTGCAGTCTGCAAGGCCAATCGCACAGCCCTGTCAAGACACCACAAGTGAAGCCAGCGCGAATGTGCTTGCTGGAGGAATTTGCTCAGACCTGAAGGATTGCCTGCAGCGCTGGCAGCTCTGTTTCTGTAGATCCAATGACCTTGGCACTCATCAATGCTTCCTTATACTGCTTCATGCCACTGATGAGCCGCTCCACGCAGACAAGCGCCTGCAGGTGAATGTACATTCCTGAGAATCACCCTCAAGCTGCAAGTCCTTGTTCTATACAGACACAGTCATAAGCGTAAAGTGATGCCACTGGTCTTTAGCTGCAAGTGCTCTTAAAGAGGTATTCAGACACCATCGTAAGAGATTGGAGTTGGTTGGAAAGCAAAAGCATCATGCATGCATCACAAACCTGGCCGCGAACAGGTGGAGAGGCAATGCCGCCATGTGCAACAGCCAGAGCAAGCAGGAGATCCAGTGCTCCCTGCTTCATCAATGTGGCCCTATTGGCTGCCCAACTCTCCTCTTGTGCCTTGTCCTGCCGTCATTCATGCAGCAGCAGCATAATGAGAAGGTGGCTTTAGGCGGAAGCTCTCTTGGAAACGACAGGGAGGAAGTCTGTGAACGTGCTGCAAATAGGACAAGAAAATCTGATATGAAACACACCTGTTTCTTGACGTTTGGCGGTGGAAGTGTTATGAGCAGCGAAAGGGTGGCAAGAGCACTGAGCAGGTTGGCTGCCACTTGACGTGGTATGCCCCTTCGAGATCTTTCTGGTATCCGCAGCAGGGATGCAAACTTTGACAGGTGCCCCGTTTCCCTGCGATCAACAAAAGACAACGACTCACTAAGATCATTAAGAAGGGTGGGGGTGGCTGAGAGTGGGGTCAAAGCCTGCACATCATCAGAGAACGCACCGGAACATCAGCTGATTGGCTGGATTGTTCCGCAATAGATTATTCAGGAGCTCTGTGCAGTCCTGCACAATAATCCCTCCTTGGGACCACCCCTCCTCCCTGCATAACAGAAGGGGTTAACCACGCGAGTCAATCCTTAGCAAACCCATCTAGATATGGTACAAGCAATTACTCGCTGGCAACCTGCATGCAGAGGACATCTTCTCTTTGGATGTGCATCAGGTTCTCGTTTGCCATTTAGCCATTCTCTGTGGGAAACTCACTCGAGGATCTGCAAGACTCGCTCAAAGGCGCCCTCGAATGCAACGATTTTCTGGATGTCGGCTGATGAGCGCGTCAGGCCAGCGAGCAGCAGAATGGCCTCGTTGCGGATAACTTCATGCGCATCCCCAAGCAGGTCCATCAAGCGCACTACCCCCATGGGTGCCGCCAGGATTGCCTGCTCAACAACAGCAGTGGTCGCATTGATTGAAGCATGTGCCAATGTATGATAATTTCATTGAAAACACAGAGGCATGCTCGTTGCCTAAAACCTTGAAGTGGTCTCATCTCTGGTTTGTTGATTCCTGACTGCCAAATAACTTTGTGGACATGATGTGACAACCGGAAATTAGTGCTTACCCCTTGCAGACGATAAGGGCCGCCAGCAGCAAGGGCTGTGAGCAATTGCACGGTGTGGTAGCGCACATAGAAGTCTTTGATGCCTGCGGGCTCCTCGTCCAGGAAACCCAGCAACATCGGCACAGTGTCTGGGCTCTTGGCCAGCAGCTCGGCATTGATAGCGTTGGAGTCAGGGCCCTGCAGCACAGAGCACACTTGAGCAACAGTGCAATGTGCCGCACGCCGTGTGCATGACTGGGACACTTCTCTGCAGATGCACAAGGTTTGGACAAGACCTGGCGGTGTGACTCGCGCTCTCCAGGCTGCACAGCAATGGCGAGGCACTCCAGAACGCCACGCATGAGCTCCAAGTCACCACGTTCGTTACGCAGGGCATTGATGAGCACAGGAAAGCCTCCATTCCCGAGCGCTGCTTGCGCCTGCTTGGGCAAGTCTCAGGTTGGCTGCTAGGCGAGAGAGCAATGCTGTGGAATCTCTGTTGTCAGACCTTCCCAGCCACAGATGATTTTGGATGATGAGAAAGTGGACACATTTTGTGAGCACCTCTGGACGCCCTTCCAGTAAGTCCCTCAACTCTGCCACGGCATCTTGTCGCTCCTCTGGGGTATCCCCATCAGAGATGCGTTGAAGATACTGTTGAACGCTTTCAGCTTCAGATTTACCTGCAAACAGTTCATCAGTTCGCAGATGGTGACACATACATGTATTGCTTTTCACCTAAAGGCTCGAAAGGGTATCTTATCGCACCTCCGTCAGCACCTACAATGTATCCACCCACTCCCCTTGCCACTTTCCCCAAAACGTTCATGCTGGGCAGTCCAGTCAACAGTGCATCTTGTACTCTGGATCAACTGATTAAAGGTTGAAGACTATCTACGTCCGCAAACCAATTGTCTGCAGTTTCCAGCAGGCACATTTGCAAGTCCTGAAATCACCACCGTGCCCTTGGATAGCTCAATCTGCAATTGCGGAAGCATTGCGCACGCATCAGCAGGGCAGCAGGGCACGCCCCACAGGAACCTGACCATCATGGCATGACGCACGTCGAAGTCGATCTGTGTCTTTAAGAAGGTGGGATCATTGATTTTGTTGATCAAGATTGCTTCTCGAAGCTGTTTACCAGCTGGTTTGTATTGCAATAGAAATGGCGACCAGCGAGGCTCAGGCTGCTCCAGAGCCCATGGCTGTAGATGAGGGTGAAGAGCTCGCGCCAGCTCCTTTATTATCTCTGAGTCTCTTGCAAGTTGTGAAAACAGCGCAGGCACAGCATGGGCTAAGGCACAGCGATTACACACGTTACAGGTAAGTTTCTTCAGTTTGGGAAGTTTTAGTTCGGCTGCTGATAAGAAATCGTGAGGAGATGAGTCCTGAATATGTGCATAATAGGCAGTACTGCACTCGAAAACTTCATCGTCTCTACAAGGCAGTCAAATTGACTCATGGGCGCGGCAAGTATCTGCAAAGAAAGTTGGATGCAAGCACGGTGACAGAGGTTGGGTGAGTCCTCATTCCTAGTACTCCAGGGAATTTGGAAAACTTCCGAGTTATTTTTCATGGCAGTATGCTTCTCGAGAACAAATTTTCATTGCTGTATGGCCCAGAGCACGATTCCTGTGGCAATGCAGGCACCTGTTGATCCCTTTAGTAGGCGCAGAGCGCTGCTGGAGCCAGGCTATGGAAATGAGAGCTCAGCTTGAGAAGGAACCTTTGTCCTACAAGCGCCAGCACATGATCCGCCGCCTGGCCAAGGCAGCGCAGCTGGCTGGGCAGCTGTCAGATCTGGCATCAAAACGCTGCGATGATGGCACAGCCTTGGAAACAGAGGCCTATGCCCTTTACATGGCCGGCAACCTCCTCTTTGAGAAGCAGCAGTGGGAGGCTGCTCTCGCCAAGCTCGCCAGGGCCAAGTGAGTTTGCATCCTACCTGCATGCTGAAGCTCACTTCAACATCATTGCATGCACAATTTTAAAACAGCCAGTAATGTGGCTCATCCTGTGGGCTGCCCACAATAACTGGATCTAGCCAGAAGGGTGAATGCTGCTGTCCTGCCTTTGGACGTGTGGTGAACAAATATTCTTGACGGCGCTGTTCATGCACTGTTATAGGTCAGTGTACCAGGAGCTGGCACGGCTGGGCTCACCAGAGCAGCAGGCGCTCCTCCACAAGCAGCTTGATGACCTGGCGGCGCCCATCAGCTTCTGCAAGTACAAGCTGAAGAAGAGCAACGATGACGATGCAGACAGCCTCACTGTGCCAGACAGCCCCAGCGCCAAAGTTATCCAGGCAAGCCTCTTCACCACACTGCGCTGCATCTCCTGCTGACATTCTTGAAACGGAACAAACTCATAGCGTTTACGACATCTGCGCTCTTGATACTGCTAATGGAGTCGTGCATGGTTGAGATGTGAAGGACTGTTGTCTGCTGCAGTCGAAGCTGGAGTCGCTGGCAGCGCAGCAGGGTGCCCAGCAAAGCTCGTCTGGCAAAGGAGTGTCAGCCATTGCCTGGAGAGGCAATACGACAGTGGTCTCAGCAGAGCGTGTCAGGCTCACCCTGGCACAAGCCCTGGACCTCAGCAAGCAGGTCACCCTCGCCACCTACTCCTGGCAACACCGAACACCCAGTGCATGTGAGGCAATGTTGGGGAAATTATCTCATTTATGTTTTTGTAAAACAATTTCAGGTCGATGAAGCCAAGGCTGCCAACAAGCCGCTGGCAGAAATGCTGGAGCTCTACGATTCATTGATTGCTGCCTTCAATGAGGCAAAGGGCTACGTGAGACACTCCATCTCTGGAGGTGCGTGCATGCAGGGTGTTGGATCCCGGCATTGTCATCTCGCAGTTGTTCACATTTCAGAACTATATATCATTGAGTGTGCTCCTCTCTGGGTTGCAAGTGAACAGGTGTCTAGCATGGTGGTAAAAATATTTGATATCCTTTCCTGTGTTTTGTTTGCGAGGTTCCATGCAGCGCTGCTTGCTTCAGCACTGAGCATGTCATAGTCACAGTAATGGGACCAGGTCCCAAAGTGGAAAACTCACCTTATGTGGGTGCTGCAGGGCGTGCAAACGAGGCATCATCTGGGGTGGATGAACTTAAAGGCGCTGACACTTAAAAAAAAACTCACCTCATTTGGCTGCATGCAGGGCGCGCAAATGAGGCATCGTCCGGGGTGGATGAGCTCAAGGCGCTGGATGTGACGGTGACGGGGCTGCAGCTGGAGCGCACCATCGAGCGCGGCCAGGCGCTGGTGGCCGACACGCGCGCGCGCTACGAGAGCAGCTCGCAGTCCGAGCCCACTGTGCAGAAGGTCGTCAAAAAGAAGAAGGCGCGGCCACCTGAAAAAACATCATTCCCATGCCGCAGTATAAACCTGCAGCTTTGACCCCGGAGATGGTCACCACACTTTGAATGTCAGGCTTGCATTGCAGCCATGTATGGGTTCCCATGCGGTCACTTGTGAGGGGCCCTCGAGTGTCCCAATGCAGAAGCTGGGCTGTGGAGGATGAAGGAGCCCACAGCGCCTGGGACTTAAGTGAGCAACATATTTGTTTAGTTTGTTATTTCTTTCAGGCTTGTGCGCTCAAGGGTGTCACACCGAGGGAACCTTGTGAGAGCAGGCCATGTGGCGCCCTCAATGTCTTTTGTCGAGTCTGCAGTGTATGTTGCTCTGCTCAGCGTTCCGAGGAATGAGTTGTGTGCGGGGTGGCGCAGGGGAAGCAGGACAAGGGCGGGCCGGCCAAGGCGGAGGACGTGGTGCGACTGTACGAGTCGCTGATGGGACACGTCAAGGAGCTCAGCGAGAACGCCGCGCGCCTGGGCGGCGCTGCTGGGGAGATCCTGCTTGAAGAGTGCACAGCCAAGGTCCACCTGCCCTCCCACCCCGTTCCAACTCTGCTTAGCATGCTTGCCATGAACACATTAATCCCTCATTTGCTCGGCAAGCGGCACTTCAACTTGCACTTTAATTGTTGATCGCCATCAGTGCAGCTGTGCTGGTTTCAATCCCCCGGTGCACGTCAGAGGCATGGAGCCAAGCAGATCGGCTGCTTCACTTGCAAGTAACCTTCCGTTTACAGTCAAGGAGACTATTTGAAGGAAGATAGTATATGCGTCACAGGGCTGAGGTACTTAATTGGCTGCAGAGGGCGACGTTTCAGGCGCTGCAGTGCCAGGACCTTCTGTTTACAGTTCAAGGTGGCTGCCTGAAGAAAGCGAACATGTGCGGCACAGGGCTGATGCTCTATATTTCGGGTTCAGGGTTACACAAGCCCTCAAACTCAAAACCCTGAATCGGAAAAGAAAAATAAACAAACAGAAGGTGCTGTGATGGCCGCAGAGGGCGACGTTCCAGGCGCTGCGCTGCTTCTACGCGGCGCGGTCTTACCTGGCATCAGGCAAGCCGCTGGAGGCGCTGGGCCTCTTCCAGCGCACGGCCGAGCGCGCCGGCCAGGCTGAGGCCGCCTGGGACGACCTGGAACGCCCCAGCACAGAGGCCCTCGCCGAGCTGGCCTCCCTCAAGGCCCAGTGCCAGGTGGCGCCCCCAGCAACTCCCTACGACTTCTCTTGTTGGAACCCCCGAATCGCCTACTTTCAGTGTTGTCTAATGGATTGTGCAGAGCCGCCAGACGTGTTGTAGGCACGTCCATCCATCAGAATTCCTGGTGTCTCCAAAGGCTTGAGAGTTTCTCAATTTCTAGTATGCGATGGCGGGGTGGTGATTGGGGGGTCCGGGGTATGTGCAGGCATGGCGGTGTGCAGCGCATGCGGAGTGCATCGGGCAGCGGATACTGGCGGAGCAAGAGGCACAGGAAGGCATTGACAAGCTGGGCCTGGATGCCAAGCCTGCAGGTACGCCAATCCTCCTCTGCTACCACAGTCTCACAGTTCTGGACATCCAGAAGCTTGCCATTGTCCCACCTGTCTTCTTGCCCTGCCCAAGGCTGGCTCATGAAGCCGTCATTTATCTGCAGCTATGTCGGTGCATCTTTCTGGTGGAGGGGATTTCCCTTTCATACTTTCCTGTGCACTGTGCTGCAGCCTCAATCCAGTGCCTGGAGGACGTTCTCGTTCAGTGGTGCTGAGTTCTTCCAGAGTTCTTGTCTGTCGCAGCCTCGGCGCGCTACCTTATGGACAACCTGGATCGGTGGGAGTCATTCCTTACAGCTTACAGAGTTCTGGTGTGTTGCAGCCTCGGCGCGCTACCTTGTGGATAATTTGGATCGGTGGGAGTCGTTTGCGGGTGGGGAGGGGCGGCCGGCGCGGCTGTGCCCCGTGCCGCCGCGGCTGGCGCCGGTGGCGGTGCGGCCGTTCATGCTGGACAGCGCGCTCAACTACATCCGCGCGCCGCCCCTGGACCACCGCACCGCCAAGGAGGAGGCCAAGAGCACCTTCTCGCGCATCTTCACGTGGGGCGCCAAGAAATGAGGCCGCAAGCCTTGCAGCGCTGTGTCCGGATGTGTGGAGCGCTCTCTTTGGGATGGAGTGCTGTAACGGTGGTGTTTGTGGGGACTCTTTGGCCAATGTGTGCAACTTAGATTGCTGAGAAGAACATAGGCAAGTGTTCATGTTGTTGATAAATTATTCTCTTATGACTCTTTGAAATCTAATCAAAATAGCGAGTGGAGATCAATAATAGTTCCACATTAATGACACCATTGCTGAATGACACAAAGGCAGTCATGACCTTGCAAGCCCCTCAAATCGATCAAGCCTTTCCAAGGCCAAAATTACAATGTATTCCCAGAAAAATGACACATTGTGAGCACTGCCTGGCATTCGCTCATCATGTCCTCGTGCAGCTTGTTCTACACTCTGCTCAAAGATGAGCATAAAAAATCCAGCACAGTATCCCAATTGATCTCGAGTTCTCGTGTTTCTGCTGCATTACGTTTCACCGTGCACCAGTAGAGCACAGCTGCAACATGGTCAGGCTGCTTTCTTTCAGGTCTTGAGACTACCATTGATCCTGTTCCCGAGTACTCGGATGAGGGCTCAGCCATTGCCACAGCCACAAAGCTGGCTGTCATCAAATCTATTCAAGGGCAAACAGCTTTCTTGAGGTAGTCGCCCACTGCAGCCATGGCAGCAGCAACGTTGATGACACTGCTGCCTGCCTGGATGACATTGTTCTGCACCCATTGTGGAGTGGAACGACTGCAGGCCCACAGGGGGATGGCCAGCAGTGTGGGTGCCATCTCAGTCCTTGTCAGGACATTCATCACCTGCATTACACCCACACATCAGGGTCAGATGGATTGCGGCACTACACACAACTCCAAGGCATCATGTTGCTTGGTGAGCTGAGCTTTGCTGTGAGACCTAGGGCATTGGCATAAAGGTCGCACCTAAAGTGGCTGTTGCGCTGCTGTTGCTGGCTCACATGATGAGGAGTTAGATGGCTGAATGGAGGTGCTCCTTCCACTGCTGGGCCCCTTCGAGGTTGGCTTCTTTGCGCGCGCTCCTCTGTGTGGGGTGGGATGCTCTGATGGGCAAGCACAACTGGCTGGAGGTGCTGCTGCACAGGGGCCGTCTGGTCACAGGTGGACGACACTGAGGCACAGATGTGCTGAGCTGGTGCCAGGTCAGCGCTCCTCGGAGACTCTGGCGGGCTGGACGATGTGGAGGATCCCGGCCCAGCTGTGGCGCTTCGGGGACTGTCAGCCGCATCTGTCTTCTTGACAGACAGCGCTGCCTGCTCACCCCTGTTGCACAAAGGACATACAATGTCAGCCGCTGCATCAGTCTTTTCATGCGGCAGCAGAAGTCACATCTGCGCTGCTCCTGCCACGGGAATACCAATGCTGAAGCAGTGGCGTCTGGAGCCCCACTGTAAAGCCCCACTGTAGTTTGAGATAGGCGACAGGCAAGGTGAGGGCTTGCCTGTACAAAAAGGGTGTTGCAGTGCACGGGGTCTTGCGCTGCGACAAACTGGCGTAAGCCTCCGTTAGGCGCAGCCGGCAGACTTCTGCTGCCTTGGCCAGTGCCTCTTGCGCCAGAAATACACCAAGCGCCTCTCGCGCATGGCAGGCCTCGGCCACGGGCGAATCCCTGCCCGCGTCATGAGGGCCGTCGAGGAAGCTCTCCCAGAAGCTGAGCTCCTGCACGGCAGAACAGGAATGTTTTGCATCAGCAATGGCAGCGTAAATGGGTGCACTGCCAGCCAACCGAGCACATCAACAAGTGCAGGAACACTCTGGGGATCAGAGCCACAGGCGACCTCTCAGTCTGTGGGCTACATGATTACTCCATGCTTGGTAAAACAGTGGGGGCAGGCAGCTTCCCACCTGCTGAACGTCCTGCATGGCAACCCTATTGCCCTGGAGCACCATCAGGCAGATGCGCAGATCGGACAGCGCGCCCTGAATGTAACCCATGGTGCCGCGCGCAATGGCACGGAAGAAGCGCCCCTCCACAGCCGGTGTCCCATAGAAGGACACAGCCATGTCCGATGCCAGTGCGATGGCTGTGCAGATGTCCAGCTCCTGGGGTTGTCAACACAACAGAGCGAAGGTTTTCTCAGTCGAAAGACTCACAACCACTGAAAGATAAGGCGATGCCATGAGGAGCTCGCAGGCGTCCGCTGGGGTGCAGGCTGCAGCAGCCTTCCAGACATGGAATATGGCAGGGACGGTCTGTGGGTTCGCACCATGGCTTCTGGATCGCCCGCCAGGTGGTGGCAATAGGCCCTGTGTACCAGCAGCTCAGGGCTGTCGGGCTTTATTGCCAGGGCCTCGTTTAGCAGGCCGATGCGCTCATCGTGTGTGATACTTTTGTCGCATCGCGCTCGTGTGCGCAGCTCCAATATGGTCTGCATTAGACAGCAAGCGATGCTGGTTAGGACTTTCAGAGCATTTAGTGAACTTTCTTTGCGCTGGTCCTTCCCAGCGCAAACATGATCTGAAAGACACCATGGTCCGCCGGTAGAGAAACCCTCATGCCGCATCAGCCAAGGCGCCGAGACATGCTAGCAATCGAAAGTATTTCCTTATCTGTGCACCAAGCAAAAACCATAGCTGCTCACCTTTCTCATAGTCTCCAAGACCTGAGACTCCACTGAGTCACGAGCGGCATGAGTAGGGCAGCAAGGCAGTGCAGGTTCCTTGAGCCTCATGGCAGGCGGCAGCTCCGCATACTTTAAGAAGCGCCAGTGGTGCTCCGTGTTCCTGCCGTTCGCGATTTCAACCAAAGTGCTGTGCGTTGAGGACGCCATTGAGCTGCTGAGATACAACTAGCGAGGCTTGGAAGTCCGGAGGCAATGATGCAAGTGAAGGATTCTGTGACTGCTATGAGAAGCTGCGGTGCTATCTAGAAAGCGTGAAATGAATTGAAGGAATTCTGTGCTGTGGCAGAGCACTCCGACACCCATATATAACCCAGGTATTGGAAGCTTCCAAGTTGAAGCATCGACCCCTGCCATCAACCATCCAGGGGGTACTAAATACAACGGGGGATGAAACATCATACAGCGGCGCTGGGATAGAGTTGTCCCACGCGCTTGCGCGCCAAAATCTGTCACACTCGTCGCCTGAATTTCCTTCCCCAATGTCCCAGATGGTTCTTTCTTGCATACAGAGCTTAACTTGAGCGTTCGAGGGACATCTGTCCGTTGGGCTCGTCCTACCGTCCTGACATCTGTGCCGGAACCGGCTTTTCATTATGGGGATCAAGCTTTTTGGGAGCGTTAGCGCCTGACTAGTGTTGCAGAAGGTAGTTTATGATAGTGATATTGATTTATGACCTCCTGCCAGAGTAAAACTTCTGTTGTAGCCGTACAACGGTGCTCATGGGCGACGATGCGCGTGTAGACGTTCAGCAGTACTCCGACGCTGAGATTTCTGAGGCACTTGGCTTCGAGAACTATCAACTGCAGCTTTTGTTATCCCTAAGCGGATACTTTCAAGTGCATAACTGTCTTGAATGGTGGAGTATCAGTCTAGCAATGCTCCAAAGCATCCCTTCCTTGCATACTGTCGCACTCACTGTGTTCTAATTCGATTGGTACCATTCGCGGCGAGTAGGACCATTGTTAGCATGGCTACTGCCTGAGCTTGGCTCATTGATTTTTTTTGCAACGGCAAACTGCGAAGCAGCAGGATTGTGAAGCCAGGTGTAAGAAGAGCTAGTAGCAAGCTCTTCTCATGCTGCATAGCTTAGATACGTTGTGCGCACTGTCCCCCAATCATGTGAGCTATAGAGCGAAGCTTTTTAGTGCACTGCGCTGCAATCAGCTGCCATTTGGAAATTGCTCTGTAGACGGATGTTGCAGACCTACGGGACAGAAAACACCCTGTGGTCCACATGCCACCCACTGTAACCTCGGTCTTGCGTCGCCTATCGTTTAATATGCTCACATAGGCCCATCTTGGGCGTGCACGGCTCTATCACGCGGTGCCAATACTCCCAAACGGCCTCTTCATGGAAATGGGGATCGCATGAAACGCCGTTTTGGCGGCTATATTGATCTGCAGCAGGGCTATAAAAACACCCTGTGACTGCTGGAGAGTTTAGATTAAGTGTCAAATAAGGCTCCGCAAAAGCACCGGCCTAAAACGAGCAAAAATCGAGGAAGCAATGCTCGTTGGCGCGAGATGAAGTTTTCAGTATCTCGGGACAAGTCAATCCCGCCAGGCTGGCTGGGAGCGACATCGAGTTTCATCCCCCGTTGTATTTAGTACCCCCTGAACCATCAGGGCATGATTTAGATGTTGGTTTTGATGTTGGATGTAGTATCCATTACCCCTGGATACCCCCTGAACTCGACAGGGCATCCTGTGTGGTGTTTTACCATGGGGCTCCGGTGTATTGAGATCCCCATGGTGTTCAGAGCCCCCTGGACTCCTTCCTGCTGCCGTTTGGCCATCGCAAACACTGTTGGCAAATGTGGCAAGTGGCAAGTTTCTGGCAATGGCTGCGCCAGGGTTTGACAGCCGTGTTGAGCTCAAAGGGGCAACTCATGCCTGCTTGGGAAGTTGGGCACTGCCGATTCGGCAGTGCTTCAAGGGCAAGTATATTTCCCTGTCAGCTCAATGTTTACTCATTTAGATTGGATTTAAGACCATGAGATGCATGTGCAAACTCATCAACCAATGCGACTGAAAACTACACATGCAGGCTGTGAGTCAGTCAACTTATTAATGAGTCACGTGCTGTTACTGAATTGCAATCTGTCAATCATGGGTGACCAGTCAGACTGCACAACATGCAATGCCAGTGGTGCCACCACTTGCATGCGCACTGTCTGCTGACCAAGAGGGGCGGTCAAGTGCTGATGTAATAGGCCCATGCCATGTGGTTTACGCGGTTGTGTTTGTTGTGATTTACAGTTACAAAAACACATCACGCAATCGCAAGGACTCCTCTGCTGAGAGGAGTCATAGAGGGGCACAATAAAGCCACCACATTTTCTGCGGTTAGCATCGTCTCTAGGCAGGCGAACTTTTCACCAGCGTGCGCATACGCTGTGCATTCCCCTGAACTGGATAGTGGCAGTACAAAAATCCTTGTTCCAGTAGTCTCAGTCTCAGGATTGTCCGTGCTTTGTGCTGTGCTGTAAGTTTGGACGATTGGATTTTGGGGTATTGTAAACTTATGCACCGACACCAAATTATGATCAAATGACTGTGCGAGCACTGTGCTGCTTCCTTCTCTCACGTAGACACCACGGGCCAGCCATAGCTGATATACCAGCTACAGCACTGCAGCAAAAGACAATCTCCTGCACCACCTGCTCTTGATGCCGGCCATGGTGCTCAGCTCTGCACCAGCTCATCTATGTCTTCTGGTGGCTGACAAACGCCAGTGCCTGCACAAGAGCAATTGTCACGGCATGTCTCCTGCACCTCTTGACATCCCTACCAGTTCCTGGCCCATACAGCCCTTGCCAACAAACGGCCGCCTTCCTGTGCTCAAAACTGCATGTCCATCATACAGCAGCAATCAGCGACTTGCAGGAATACTTCCAGACACGGCCCCAGATCACTTGACAACACTGATGAATGACTAGATCTCTTTTCCTGGTGGACACCAGTGACCACAAGAAGTAAATGATCCGGTCATTCATCACCTGCAAATAGCCATATGTACCCTCCACGCCCATGTCTGGCAACTCCTGAGCACAGGGATCACATAAAATACCCTCCAAACCCTAAACTCTGAATAGTAGGACAAATATACATTCACGCCGCTCAGGTAACTCCGGACAGTCCATCACCCAAGCTCTCCAATAATCAAAGATCGGCTGGATCCAGGAAGACATGGTGCAGCACACCTCCTCTGCACATCACACACATTCACAGAGCAGCGAGGCCAGGAGCATGATGCAGAAGGCCTTGCTGCTTTCTGAACGTGTGTGATGCCAAGCTTACAACAGGATGCAGGTGCTGGGCACTTGCAGAGCTGATGTGGCAGTGCTTGACATGGCGGTACCTTAGACAGGCTTTGGCAGGGCATGGCTGCCGTTTGTGATGGCGGCGAGCGTGTGGGCGTTCTCCTGGTTGACCTTGTACTCCTCAAACTCCACGGTGCCGGGCTGGTTGGCCGCGAGCGCATGGCGCTTGTCCTTGTCAGCCTGCCAGCCTTTCCAAGCCCAGTGGCTGCGCCACACCAGGTGCATCTCCTCCTGCGGTGTCACATCCAGCCATGCACTCAGCAGACGACAGAGCACCTCCTGCACTCTTCGTTCTGACCATGGATCAAATGGGCAATCAAGCTAGCCTCTTCCATGCCAAGTGGCCCCTTCAGATCAGGTACTTCTCCTGCATTGCCCTGTACTTTGGCATGCACATTTGACGCGGCTTATCTGAGTGCCCGTTCAAGGATCTGGTCTGTTTGTCTGATTGTGAAGATATCTCCCACTGCTTCTGTCAGTTCTGGCACACAATGCAGGTGCGCTGCAGGAGGCACAGGATATGGAGCTCACCAGAGGGATGCCCTTGGTCTCCGGTGCGAACAGGACGATGAAGAGGGACATGAGAAAGACCCAGGCCGCAAAGAAGAGGAAGATGCCCCACTGTGCAACACAACATATTTCAGCGCGACATCAAGGAGCCACTGCCGATTCTCCACTCTGCTGACACAGGATTAAATAGAGATGCACTCAAAGTTCAAGGCATAAAGCATCAGGGAAGCAGTGACGATTAAGTGTTGTCAAAGTGCAGAGCTGTGGGAGGAAGCAATCAGGGATGGAACACACCCTCATGCTGCACATCATGGACAGGAAGGCCTGACCGATCACAAAGGTCATCTGCGCCCCACATTCAATCAGGTCAGCCAGGTCAGTCAACAGAGGTAAAAGAAGGACAAGAAGCAACAACATCTATTCCAGCCATCTAGGTCTGTACAGATGTCCTATCATCCCCCAAGTCTGCATGTAAGACATCCAAAAAATCCACAACATGTTTGGCAACCCCCGCAAGATCTGTGTGCCACATGAAATCCAACATGGTGACAATGGAAGCAGAAACAATCCAGCATGGCGCTCCCTGACATGTTAAATAGCAGTGCATAAAGAAAGCTGGACTGAGACAAAGAAGAGGGCCAGGGAATGGAACAGAAATGCTGTTATCCACTCACAGAGCAGCACAGCAGATCCAATAGATGGGCACTGGGAGCTCACCAAGAAGTTCATGAAGGTGGTGAGGGCATAGCCGGCTGAGCGGGTCTCCAGGGACAGCACTTCGGAGGGCACCTGATGAGACACCACCGGCAACTCAATGCAGCATCAACATGTGAAAGCCGCTATCCCTTGCTGTGGTCACATTGTGCTCCCAGAAATACACAATTTTAATAAAACGATAGCAAAGTCCTTACATGTGCTACAGAGACCATGTGGCTGCAAAACCACATGAATGTGGCATCATGATCCATCCAGTCCCGTGTGCATGATCAGCAGAATGGTGGGGAGAATGTCACAAAGCAAAGTCTCACCAGCCAGGCGAGGGGGCCCCAACTCCAGGCAAAGCCAGCCACAAAGATGCAGACGACCGCGATGATGGCAATTCCAATGTGGTGGGGCACAGTGTCTCCTGTGTGGCCGCCAAAGTACTGGTGCAGCAGCAGGCCCATGGCGATTTCAGCAGCAATCATCTGCGCTCCGCCCTCATAGAAGAGGGGCTGCATGCACAGGATGCACCACATGTCAGTCCGGACTCAAAGCCTTCCTGACTGCATGCCAGGACAAATGAAGCACCAAAGTTAGGGTGCAGGATGGACTTGACACACAGGCATTCTCGAAGTAAAACAAGGGGGGCAGACAGATTCGCACCTTGCGCCCGACTTTGTCCACAAGAGCTGCAGAGCACAGCACCCAGAATTAAGAACCCAGCCACATGCCTTTCTGCACAGGCTATAACACAAAGATGCTCATGTGCCAATGGGCGGATGAAGCAATGCGCATGCAGTCCTTCAGCTGTGCTCAGTGCTGCACTTACCGACAGACACAAAGGTGGTTGCCACGTTGACAGCGCCGGTGATGACAGTGGCCAGCAGGGCCCCATCCTTGCTGATGGTCTTGAAGATGATCGGGGCGTAGAACATGATGCTGAGAAGATGAAGGCCACACAAGTCAGTGAACGGGTCAATCATGAGGTGACATTACATATTCAGGGGCAACGACATTCAAGCGGGGAAGTAGTACACGACAAACCTCCCTAGTAAGTTTTAGGAGGCTGGTGTTGATAAACAAGGAGGGAACCCATCCACACCTGTTGATTCCTGCACAGACACACGAATGTGTGAGCATGCGGGTGCATTGCAACAAAGAAGGTAATTAGTGACAGTCCCAGGTTGGCAACATCACTGAAGCACACAGAGCGCGGCCTGTCACCTGTCCACTGCTGAAGGAATGGAATGCAGAAAGACATGACCAGCTCCGGTCGGTAGTCCTTCTTGCACAGGTTCCACCAGGGTTTCCACCAGCCGTCGATCTGCAGCAACAGAACAGACTTCCTCATGGAACTTCTCTGCACGTGCTGGACAGCAGACAGACAGAAAGATGTTCTCCAGAGCATAAGGGAAATTAGAGGACGCCAAGCAATCACTCAATGGCTGCTATATATTGGATTGAAGAGGGTGAGCAGAAGGTATGTGCTCTTTGTGCCTGTAGGCAGTCGGCTTCTGCACCGATTGGTGCAGGCATGGGAGTGCCGTCCGTCACCATGTATTCAGTGTGCAGTGGATTGCTAAATGTGAGGATGGGCTTCGATGAATGCTGTGCTGCACCTTTGGGTGCAGCATGGGTATGCATTGGTCTTCGGCCACTGCACAGTCATGAATTGGCATGCGCATGTGCGCAACATGTGAAGAGCACAGTCCTGCAATTTGCTGCAGAAGCGTAAACCAAGGTGCGCACCTTGGCGGCGAGCTCGGCAGCGATCCTGATGTCCTCATACTCGTTGTCGACATTCTCAGTGCCGCGAATCTTGACCAGGATGCTGCGGGCCTTCTCGGGCTGGTTGCGTTCCATCAGAGAGTTGGGCGTCTCTGGCAGGAAGATGCCTCCCAGAGTGAGGATGACTGCGGGAATGCTGGCCAGAGCCAGAGATGTACGCCAGCCCTTGTCCTCGGGCATGTTCTGGGTGCCTGCATGGACACATAACGCAAGCCTTTGCCACCTGCTGGCATGGGCACTTCACAGCACTTCTTTCTATCCGAGGCTGTTTGCGTATCCTCTGATACATAATGCTCATGTACACAACAGTCTCACAGACACAGCAGTGGCATCAGAAGGAAGGTAAGGGTCCAAAGGAGTTAGCAGAATCCTGCACGATGATATGACAGCTGCGCTCACCAAGGTTAATGCACTCGGCTAGGAGGATGCCAATGGTGATGCTCAGCTGGAACATGATGTTGAGCATGCCACGGATGTGGGTCGGCGCCATCTCAGAGAGGTAGACTGGCACAGACTGGGTCGCCAGTCCAACGCCACATCCGAGGATCAGGCGACCAATGACGAGCTGGGCGATGTGGTAGGCTGCTGATGTCAGAACAGCGCCAATCATGAAGCAGATGCCTCCAATCAGCATGGTCCTGATGCGACCATACTTCCTGCAACCCCACGCATCTAAGTCATGCTGCTAAGATGCTCCACAGATTGCTGCGAATCTCCTTAGTGATGCCAGCCAGATATGCCACTGCTCACAGCACACACCTCTGCTACCAATAACGCACGGATGCATGCATGCTCGCTAAAACAGGCAGGATCGCGCAAGAGGGCTCTACCTGGTGGTCCATGAACCGACAAGGCCGGCAAACGCAGCAGCCAGGAAGAGAGAAGAGGTGAACATTTGCAGGCCGGTGTCACTGTATGTGCAGTAAGCGTCAGCACCCTCATCAGCCCCTTTCGCTGCCTGGGCAGCCACATGGGGGAAGAAGAGCTGCAGGAAGTTGTCCATGCTCGTGACTCCTCCTGTGATGCCGACATCATACCTGCCAGCATCCAGTCACCAGGCCTCAGTACAGGCCAGCCAAACATGCATGTGGAAATAATTCGCGCTCCAGAACTTCCAATTCAGTCAGTATAGAAGATCTTGGACAGCAGTATGCAGAGCAAGAGCTTACCCGAACAAGAGGCCTCCCATTCCCGCGACGATTGTAGTAAATATAACATACCTGTTGCACAGAAGGAAAAAGGTTACTCAAAACCCCCTCGTCCTTGCAAGAAAATACTGATGGGATTCCAGAGTGGATGCAAAAGGTCGCCTTGCGTTAGCATGGCCCAAAAGGGCCGCCTACTTTGCGAATGACAGGGCTTGCGAAGGCAGGGAAAAGGTTGACACCAGGTGGAAGCGGTCTGGACCAACGACACAGCTGCGATCTACTTCGAGCATCGGTATCTTGAACCCTTACTTTCGAATACGGGCTGTCCCAAAACTTACCAGGTCACGCGGCCCTCGTAATGCTTGATTTCAACTCTGGCGATGGGTCCGCCCGCCATATTGCACCTTGCGTCACTAGGCCGGTATTTCCTGCGAGTACAAACAGGCATCAGTCGTAAAGCCGAAGCACGTCGGGTGAGAAGGCTGCCACGGTCGTCGAGGTCTCGGTGCCGCCTCGATGATGCCAGCTGACATCAAGCAGCAACCGGCCTTAATAACCTGAATCAACCCCAAAAGAGGGTTGAAGCACCCACTACATCGCCTATTACACTGTTTCACAGTAAATCAGTCCGCGCTTCCTAGTCATCAAGCCCAGCCAGGAAACCATCCACCTTTCTCATCGCCGCCTCTAAAGCGCCATAGAGCAAGGCGCTCGGCTTACACAGGATGTGTGAGTCTATGACGAATTTTTCCGTCATAGGCTCAACTATCGTGTATAACAAGGCTTGCGGCTATAATTTTATGGTTCAATGGCGGTGTAGGTTTTCTGATCACAGGAGAAGTCAGCTCAACAGATGCCAGCATTAAATAAACTATTTCTCAAAAAGGTCAACCTCGTCTGTTCTATAATCAATCATGTCAGGGAGCATGGCGCAAAAGGGGCACGCAGGGATAACATAGCTACCAAAGATACAACGGCAAGAGACGCACCGGGTTGGCGTGCTCTCTTCACGCCCGACTTTAGCGGCACGGTGTTGCTGAACTACGTTTCCGGTGATGATATTTTGTTGATATCAGCTTCTGTCGCTCCCCTCGAAGCAGAGATGGCAAATTTTGGTGAACAAAGTCGCCAGAAGCTTTTGAAGCTTCGCCAGTGCGCCAAATTTGGTATTTTGCCACGCAAGCCCGCCATGCCACCCTGGCGGCGCGATACGCACACAGGTGTCCCTCCTTTAACGTCAACCCTTCACGTCTGGGAGGCACCAGGAGCAGGGTTGAACAGACAAAGTTTGACTGACAGCGTTGATGAAAGTGCTCATTTCATACAGGCTTGTTTTGCAAAACAATTGCTGCATTGACTAATTCTAGAATTCAGATCTGCGGGTGTTTGTGGGTCATGAAAAGAGCCCTAGATCTATAGACGGCTGGAAAGACGCGTAATCTTCTTCGTCTTCTTCTTCGGCAATCAAGCGCTGACAGGTGGGTGGAAAGCAAAGCGAATGGATTGGTACACGTTTGGATGTGGTGTTGTTGTGAAATTCAGCGAAAACACATCACTGAAGTGCAGGGACACCTTTACAAAGTAATTACTAAGTTCATTAAAGTCTTGGTCATATCTGCTACCTTGTAAATATGTCACTATCAAATACACAGGGCTGAAGTTAATGAACACAGACGCACCTAAATACACTCCCGCTATTCATTCTTGTGTGATCCACTTTCCATTATAAGAGCCCTTTTCCATGCAGGCAAGATGCCCTAGGGAGTGTCAGACACAGTACTGAGGGGCACAATAAAGCCACCAGAACTTCTGCATCTAGCATCACGCCAACTTTTCACCAGCGTGCGCATACGCTGTGCATTTCACCGCACTAGTTAGTGGCAGTAAAAAGTCCCTTCTTCCTGTAGTCTCAGGACTGTCCTTGCCTTGTTCTGTACTGTAAGTTTGGACGATTGAATTTTGGGGTCTTGCAAACCTTTGTACCGACACCACATCATAATCAAATTGACTACGCGACCGCTGTTGTGCCTTCTCTCACGTAGACACCACAAGCCAGCTGCAGCTGATAGGACCAGCTACAGCAGTGCAGCAAAAGACAGTCTCCTCCACCAGCTGCATTTGATGCTGGCCATGGTGCTCAGCTCGGCACCAGCTCATCTACCTCTTCTGGTGGCTGACAAACGCCAGTGCCTGCACAAGAGCAAATGTCACTGCATGCCTCACACAATCGAGAGCACAAGGATCATCAAGAGCATCTGCTTGGTGCTACAGGAAGACAACAAGTGAAAGGAAAACACTCACCGCCCACGCAAGGAATGTGAACCCTACAAAAAAGAGGGACTCATAGCCCAGCTGCGCCCACTTGTTCTGCTTCTCCAGCCCATAGAACTCCAGCACCTGCAGCAACCCCACAAGAGATCAGCAGTCAGCCCAGCTTTCTGGGTGGGCAACACCAACCATCAATGCCATGCTTGCAACACTTTGAGAGCAGTAATCGAAAGAAGAGGTACGCACCGTTAGACCCTCCAGCACCCGCGTGTGCGACGTCTCAAACTGGTTGATCATCTGCGCGCTCCATGCATACTTCAAGAAGTCGATGTAGCCGTACCTGCAACCCCATATGAGCAGTTTAAGGTCAGAGAAACAAGTGATCAAGCTTTCAGTGCCTAGCTCGTTATTGGGATGTTTGAACTGTGTGAGCCTTGTGAGCCTAGTGTTGTCCAAACATTATTGCAGGGACCCATGAATCTATCGGCTGCCTAGGTGCCCATGCGCAGTGAGCGTACCACTTCCAGTAGTCAGGCTGGTCTTGGATGCGCAGCAGCAGGCCCACAAAGAACAGCAGACTTGTGACGTATGCAGGCAGTGCCGCATTGGCAACATCCATGTTGGGGGAGACTGATGCGATAGCGTACGCCAACACTGCACACAGCCACACCGCCTTGTCAGCACATGCATGGCCGGACACGTCCAGCCAGCCTCTTAGCATTACTAGTAGCATTACTAAGGATCCCATTCACAATGGAAGGCATGCAAGAAAGAGAGAATCCAAGCTGGTTGAAATGGTGATAGTCAGGTGAGCCATCACACCAATTCCGATAGATGTCGTGGTTAGGAAGATGAGCCAGAAGATGACGAAGTCTCCAGTGAGCTTCAGGGGGAAGAACACGATGGCCGAGAAGACCAGGGAGTTGACGAGGGTGATGCTGATCTCCTCCATCATCTTGAATATTACGTATGTTATTGGCCGATACAAGCCATCATTCCGCTCCCTGCCACAACAATCACCTCAGAAAACACACCCAGCCACTAAATGCTCTGCCCAGACACGATCTCAAAAATAGCAAACACTAATATTTGCAGGTGATGGGCCACAAACTGGCAGTGCATGGCAGCATTCCGTACTAGTGCATAGCAACCAACAGTCATACGTCCTGGAGCTGAAGATGGCAGACAAGCAGCACCTAAAACACCTTGACACAGCAAAAATCAGGCAAATCTCATTTGTGGCACTGGAGATGCACCTAACATCGAGGGGCTGCTACAGGAGCTGCAGATAGCAGACAAGCAGCATCTGAACCACCACACAGAGCATAGACAGATGTTAATTTGATAGTTGGCACTGGAGGTGCACCTGACAAAGAGGGGCCGCTCGAGGACAATGGTGGGGATGAACGCGGCGGCGGCATAGCCGGGCAGGATGGTCCACAGGAAGAGCACAGCAGCCAGGTTGTTGTAGTTGGACAGCTTGTGGTTCTCGCCCACCCTCCAGTACAGGGTCATGATGATGAGCGCCAGCACCAGCTTGTCAACGATGCGCGGCCCCAGGAATGTCACGTCCCGGAAGTCCTTTGTCGCACGCCACTGCAATAAGCCACACTTCCACACATCGGCCACGCCTCTCCAACCCGCACAGGAAAGCTGGCATGACATAAGAGACTCTGGTACGCAGATGCGGAGCATGTAGTTTCCCTGGCAGGGACTGCTGCACTCAACAAGCAGCTGAGCCCTGATGTTGCTAACTGCCACGCCATAGCCATCTGGGAGCCTAGATATACAACTAACCTCGGTTAACCGTAACCTGGCCTTAATATTAATGCAGAGCCCCAAGTGCCCACCTTGATGAGGGTGCGCACACCCCAGTACCAGGGGTTGGTGGTCTCACGCCGCACCGCCAGCTCCTTCATCTGCTCATCTGACACCTGCGCGCAGCATTCCCAATCCCCTTAAAACCCCTCCACGTTCCACCGCAACCACCTTCTGGAGACAAAGCCAAACGATGCCGCATGCATGAAGCGCTAAAATCCGTCGGCCAGTACTAGCCATTTCAGGGTGTAGTGAGATTTTCGAGGGAGAACACACAGTAGGCATGCCACAGATGATGTCTAGTCATGTCAATCTTTCACAGCACCAATGGACCATTGAGTTGATGATGCTTTTGGACAACCTAACTGCTGCGATTGATGAGATGCACAACATGCTGCTGCACACAACACATAGACACAAGGTGTGAGGCAGCTCTGTACCCGGTAGCCGCGGTCGAGCTGGAGGTCGAGCTCCTTGAGGTTGGCGGCCTTGAGGTCGGAGGCATCGTAGCGGTCGGCATACTCGGCGTGCTTGCCCTCCCGGTCTGCGCGCGTTGTCAGGTCCACAATCCACTCCGCCTTGTTGTGGAACGACCCCCGGTGCCCGAACGGCTTCACTCCCGGGAACTGCTCAAAGTAGCGCACCGCCCCCGGACCTGGATTGGACGCACATTCATGAAATTTGCATCGCACATTCTTGTCCCAACAGAGCTGCCCTTCTGCCTAGCACCCCTGTACCAAGACTGCCAGAACATTGCCTGCAAGCACATTCTTGTCCCAACCAAACTGCTCTACTGCCGAATACCTCTGTACCAAGACTGCCAGAACATTAGTACACTGCACATCGTCCTATTTTCACATGCTGGAACATTGAGCGGTCCACAATATGAAGGTGAGACGATAGAGCAGTTTCTGCATGCATGCTGAGGCAGGAGACGATCACCGTTCTCGCCGGAGTAGACGACGCGGCCATGCAGAAGGATCATGAGGCGGTCGAAGAGGTTGAAGCAGTAGGGGGTGGGGTTGTGGATGGTCGCACAGATGGTGATGCCTGTCTTGGTCAGGCCCTTCACCACTGTCATCACCTGCACACCAGCACACCCATGTCAGCAATCAGCTCCTCACCAAGACAATGCCGAGATCTCCGCCCAACAGCGACGCCAGGGTCAGGCCCTCTGTGGAGCCGGGCTGCACTAGCCATATCAAGACAAGAAACCACGCCATGGAGCAGCAAGTTGCCGCACCTCATTGGAGGTGTAGGAGTCCAAGCCGGATGTGGGCTCGTCCAGGAAGAGCACCCGGGGGTTGGTGACCAGCGCAATTCCGATGTTCACACGCTTGCACTGTCCCCCTGCACACAAAACACCAGCACGTTCAGTCCAGCCCTTCCACATCCACGAATCACTCACTTCGGCCCCGTCTGAAATGGGTAGCCCTCCGCCACATGCACCCAACACAACCTCTTGCATGCCCAAACTGAATTTCAACTATCCTTAAAGGTGCTGTCCCTCTGCACTCAAACGCCAGCAGGTTCAGTCCAGCCGCTTCATGCAACAAAACAACAATATGGCCTGTCTGAACAGGCAGCCATCCACCAAATGCACCGACAGAGCCTCTTGCATGCCCAGACTTGGTAAAAACTATCCTTCAAACGTGCTGGAGACTGGGCAATCACAACCTCTTACACGCCCAGACTAGGTAAAAACTATCCTTCAAAGGTGCTTGGAGACTGGCAGTCACAGAGCCTGCACATTACCTGAGATTCCCCTCGCCAGGGTGCTGCCGATGCGCACTCCGCGGCAGCCGTGGAGGCCGAGCTGGTGGATGACCATCTCCACCTTGGCGCGCTTCTTCTCAAAGGGCTCCGACATGGGGTTCTTTAGCTCCGCAGTGTACGCCAGCATCTCGTACACCGTCAGATTGTCCAGCAGCGTGTCTGCGCGCACGACCCGGCCCATCAGCCAACTCGCACACAGGTGACTTCTGTAAAGTGCCCAGCGCCTCAAAAGAGCATGCACTTCAAGCCGATTCGGGACCCAAGCAATTTTCCTGCTTTGTCCCATTCAATATTTCACACATCACATGACAACAGGCTTCAGACGGCCAAAACATTGATGTAAAACAAGGACAGACTGCTGGTGCGCTGCAGGCAGCAGCACAGTGATGCAGCGAGGGTGGACGGCACTCACCAAACTGCTCGACATAGCCAGTGTAGCGCCTGAGGAAGGTGCGCGTGGCATGCTGGCCGGCAAACAGGATCCTGCCTGAGATGGTGCCCACAGTCTTTCTTCCAGCCAGAACATCTGTCACCGCCAACACACCCTGCTCAGCTTTGCCGAGATACTAGCGACATTGCGCGCTCGCTGCGGCAGCCAGCAAAAAGAACTGCCCAGATACTGTCAAGGGAGCAGCGCTGGTATGCATTATGTGATTAATAAGGGGGCTGGCCAAGTTCTCACCAAGCAAAGTGGTCTTTGAAGATCCTGATGGACCCATCTGCACCCCAAATAAATGTTAACAAATGGCAGAAAACAGCAACAAGTGCGTCTATGCATGTACCAAGGTTCATTGTTCATGTACACCTAAGTACAAAGATTGACAAAGACGCGGTGCTCAACAGGGAAGAGAAGCACACCAGGGCAGACAAGTGGCCAGGGGGCATGAATCCAGAGACATTTGTCAACAACTTCAATCTTTGCTTCTTGTTTGCGCTATTCCAGACCTCGTACGAGAGATCCTGTGCACACACAAGCTTTGATTAGACATGCATACAGAGGTGTTCTATGAGCCCACCAAAAAACGTCTTGGAGTTTAGTAAAAAGTCGGAGCTAAAGCTTCCATAGCAATGTTTCACATTCAGGTGCGAAAGCCGAGAAAATCAGACAAGCTGAAGCATTTGAAAGGCACGTATGACGCCAAGCTGAGCAAATAGAACCGCGATCAACGTGCGTCAGACAGCCAACTGGACTGAGTATCTTCGCAGACAATGGTGCACCCGCGAATGGCATCGTTCCACATATTGTGCTGGATAAAAGATCAATACATCAAAATAATGCTCGCAAACAGAAGTTCCCAGAGTCTAAGAGTGGCCGAAGTCCCTGGCTAGGTAGCGATGCTGCACCTTGAACGCGACTGTCATGCCTCCCTCCACGTTTAGCTCAGCAGATCCTTCACTGATGTCTCCCTCCATGTCTTCGCTGTGTTGTCCTTCCAAATCCTCGAAAGACTGCTCTGCCTCCTGGTTGGGCACCCGGAAAGTTGTAAACCTCATATCAGAGTTGGGATCACCGGTGCGCTGCTGGACGCTCATGATTGCGGCGCCTCAGACAGAACGCCCCAACAATATATGCAAGCTATGCAATCTAACGAAAGAGCGATCGGGAAAAGTCCTGAAGGCGGGGATGCGACCGCTGTAAGGACAGCTGGCGCAATTTCTAATTTGGCACCCTCAGCACCCGTGCAGGCAACTGAGAAGCTGTGCGTAAATGTGTCAACATCCCGAGCAGGCGCGGCAATTCGTCTGATTGCATTAGAACCATTTTCCGCAATATCCATGCAGTACATTTCGAAAGAAGAATACTGCTGTGTGGCTAAGCGTCCACAACTTGGGCATCGAGCTTGAATTGTGCGACGTACCAACGAGTGGCAGGCTGTCATCATCGATTGCATTGATTCATCCTCGAGATCATGATGCCAATGAATCACCACGAAGCAGTGCGTCACACTCGCTGATGCTCAACATCAAGAGCTTTGAAGAAAGGATTGTGATTTAGGAGTGGATAAGACAGCATACATGGACTCTTTAAACATTTTTATATTACACAAAGCAAGTGACTGGCACTGCTATTGAACGGTAAACTCAGAAAAGAGCATGGGCTGCTCAGGCAAATCTGCAGGGATCAGCCCCTCTAGAAGTCAGCGAGTGTGCTGGTCATCATAATGGTGACCAGCACCATGACAACTGCTCATATTTTTTTTGTGATTCAATACGCGCATGCAAATGTGCGAGCTGATGCGGTCCCAAGGCCCCTGGGCCATTGCATTGGCGCCATCTCGGACAGCCATAATGATCTGTATGACATTACAGCGGACATGAAAGCTAACGACAATCTGCCAAAAAAAAATAGAAACAAGCATCTATCATGTAAGTTCGGCAAATCAACACATGCTCATCAACAATGTAATTTCTAAGACCTCAGCACTCCAAAGACTGCACAGCTTTCATCGGTGTGTAGAACACACATCAAGTAACTCCCGACCCCTTGTCTGGAGGTTGGGACTTCCTCCGCTTCAGGATGTATAACATGATCGAGGAATGGCGATGTCTTGCGTCCAGCTTTGAATGCGGGACCTTTTTCACTGTAAAGCTTTCCTCGAAAAGTTTCATGAACTGCGCCTGGACTGACTCTGACCGTAGCTCGTTTGCAATGACCACTGCACACAGTGCACCCATTCATCAAGAGCTACCATACTGTAAATTGAACGCAGGGTCCCACAATGCAACTGGTGAATCACATTTGGTGAGCAGGAAGTCAAGTGCTGACCTGTTGATTTGAGGTCAGTCAAAGCCAGGATGGTCTGCCGCAGACCGAAGATGTGTTCTTCATGATAGACGCAATCAGCTGCCAGCACAAACGCGAATGGCCCATCTGCCTGTAGGATGTGAGCTTCGTTGCCCCAATCCAACTCTTGCACACTCAATTTCCCGGCCTGCTGGCCCCAAGGCCCCTCCCTGCCTGGCCCATGAACAGAATTGACACTGGGAATTTCTTCGATACTACCTCTTGCAACCTTGTCTGCATGCACAAGTGATATTACTGCAGGCAGCTACTTCCTTCATGTGCAGACATCTTGGTGAAGGACGGCACCGTGCAAAGCGGCCGATGTGAAATTGGCGTCTACATTTTTGCGGATGAGAGGAACTATGTCAGCCAGATCTGTGAGGAGCACATCAGCCCCCAGCAAAGCAAAAGCCATCCCACCAAGTCCGGGACCAGCTCCCAGTTCAATAGCACGCTTGCCCTTCACATTTGCTCTGGAAAACTCTCCCTTTCGGGCATTCTAATTGCCCACAGACACACACCGGTTTCAACAAATAGTTCCCTGGACTTGCACTTCAAGGGCTTGAGCACACATGGCTTTGGCTGTCATGCAACCAAGGAATTTAGCTGGACAACATGCTAGCTTCCAAGCAAGGTAGTTCACTGGATCACCTTCTCAAGGAATTTGGCAAGGACAATGCTGGCGTCCCACACTGTAGTCCCTAGATTCATGGAGGATGGATCCTGTGACATGCGAACATCTGTCCTGTGTCACATTCATAGAATTAGCCAGCCGTCAGCATTAGAAGGAAGACGATCTTGTGCGTTCAGCAAGGTCACGAGCATTACCCGAACAGCTCAACATTGACTGATGTGGACAGATGCGTGTTCCATCTCTCGAACATCTCCATGATGGCGGAAAGCTTCAAATAAAAGCTTACAGCACTGTCGGTTCTACTCAAGGTGGAACCCACGGAGTGCACATGCACTCTTCGAATACCTGCCGAAGAGAGCAAATCGCATGTTTGATAAATTCGGAATGTTCTTCGAGAGAAAGGGTGCTAAACTCGGGAAACCTCCTTGATGGTGCCAGCAATAAAATGAACCACCTGGAGCGTATCCTGCGGCATTCTTGGACTTTGGACTTTGGACAGAATGCGCACAGCTGATTTGAGTCCTGTGGAATATAGCGAAAGAAAGTCTTGTGAAGCAATACGGATCCTGTCAGAAGACATGGAGGCTCCTCAGCAACGTAGAGTAGGAGCGCTACTTTCCCACATCACAGGATCTTCTCAAAAGAGCTCACAGCTGGGCGTTATCTCCCAGAATGTCGCTGCCTCGCCTCAGTTGCTATTGAAGGGCAAGGTGTCGAGCTACTCGCCTCTGCACGTGTCGGTTTGCATTTTGCACGTCACACACGTTTCAGGCAAATTGTGCATCTCCATTATTGTTCATTTGTGCTAGTACTTTTCATTGCCTTCGTTTACCAACCACTTTACATACCTTTCTGAAGTGACCGTTTTTCCAAGCAGGTGGCCATCATCACCGGGTCTGGACAAGGTTTGGGAGCAGCAGCAGCAAAACTGTTTGCTCAGCAGGGTGCTCGGCTTGTGGTGACAGATCTGGATGCAGCAAAGGCTGATCAGGTGCCTACCTACCCGATGTTCACTCGGTCAACAGTGACAAATGGGTTTAGGGGTGGTTGCAGCCAGAGACTCGCTCACAGTGCCACACTGTTCTGCAGGTTGCTGCAGAGATCCGCTCACAAGGCGGAGAGGCAATCTCCCTGGCAGGAGATGTGACAACAGAAGACTTCCCGGCGCGATGCATCAAGGCCACTGTGGACGCCTTCGGCACAATCGACATCCTGATCAACAATGCCGGTACAGAGTCCTCACACAACCCCAAGCCGATGGATCATTGCAGACACTTCTCTCCCCGTCGCATGGCGACATTGGATGCCTCTCAACTAAGCTGCAGCCCAGTCAGCCCAACACAACTTACATAACAGCTGCTGTGCAGGCTTTACCTGGGACGGCATGATCCACAAGATCACACCGAAACAGTGGGACGCGATGCTGGCAGTCCACTGCACGGCACCCTTCCGGCTGATCCAGGCGGCTGCGCCGGTCATGCGCGACGCCGCCAAGAAGGAGCTGGACGAAAGGGGCGAGGCTACCCAGCGCTGCATCATTAACGTCTCCTCCACCTCTGGCACCCATGGCAATGCCGGCCAGGCCAACTACAGCACGGCAAGTCCATCCTCACAACACGCAAGTGATCTATGGATCAGCTGCCTTGATTGAGTTTGAGAATCCCGCACAAGAGGTGAAGGATGTGAACAGTAGAACTTGCCATTTCCTGAAGGAGTTTCCAGCGTGAAGGCATACAGGAATGTGTAATGTGTGGAGAGTGTTTTCTGCTCAGCAGACATGGCAGTGTGCAGGGAGCGGTGCTAATTCTCTCAATCTTCCTCCAGAAGAATGCTATGAGATTGCAAGTTCATGGGTGAAACAGGCCAAGGCAGGGGTGGTGGGCCTGACGAAGACGGTGGCGCGCGAGTGGGGCTCCTTCAACATCCGATGCAATGCCATTGCATACGGGTTCATCGCCACGCGCCTGACCGCTGACAAGGGGTCATCCACCATCAGCGTTGGCGGACAACAGGTCAGTCCGCTTTACCCGCAATCTCAGAGCTAGTCCTTGGTCTATTTTTTATACAGTGCGCTTGACACACCCCCCATTGGAAGCAGATGCTGTGCCTGCAGATGTGGCAACAATGATGTTGGGTGTACAGGTCAAGTTGGGCATTCCAGGGGGTGAAGCCATGGCGTCCGCTGCAGCAGAGATGCTGATCCCTCTCAAGCGCATCGGCACGCCTGAAGAGGCAGCAGGGGCCATGCTGCTGCTCGCCTCCCCCTATGCCTCTTTCATCTCCGGGCAGGTGAGCCTCACTCCATCACTGCATGTGCACTTCATCGTGCTAGCAGTATTGATGACGTGATGCTTGGTCATCAGCGATGCTGCATCAACTACTAATGTCTGTGTGTATGTCACAGACGCTCGAGGTGACAGGGGGAGCGTACATCTAGTCAGGTGAATGCGCTGCGCCCATCAAACGCTGTATACCGTAGCTTCGGTGTAGTACTCATTCTCATGGTTGTGTATTTTGTACTGTAGTTAGAAAGTGTTGAGATGTGTACAGGCTTGAAGTGGTACAATGAATGGGCAGCAGACAGCTTGGTTCCAGTAGGTTTCTGTTCCCTTCAGATAAGATTTACAATTTGTGGGCATGGTGCTTGTAAATATATGCTGCACACTCATAGTGAGCAGCAAAAGCGATTCCATGAAGAGATGCACATATATACAAGGCCAGACCTTCTGGCCCTTCTGGCCATGGCGTGCACCATTGCAAAGACATACAGTATGTCAATCTGCCTTCAATGCACATCCACCCCTTCTTCACTATAGTAGCTACAAGTGGGGGCTTTTATATTCTGTAAAGTGTCCCCTCCTGGCAGCACCCTCAACTTGGTGCTTTGTAAACAATTAAATATAGAGCTTGCTGGAGGCACCTTTCTTCAGTTCAGTCAGGGAGCCCTTCATCTGCACCAGCTGGATTGCTATGAGCACCTCAGCCAAGCAATCTTCGTGACAGCCTTACACACGATGTTTCACAAACTCCTTGGAGCTGTCTAAGAACAGCCTTTCCTGTGCATCAAATGGGACAAGAAGATGAAATCGTTGTGGTTAGAGATTGTGCTTTTCTCCTCTGGACTTGACATCTCCTATTGAACAAGTTGTCAGGATGATGTCAATAAGCCGGAATGACAGCATTTGAGCTGCACAGGTCTCAATGCGTGACATGTAGCAAAATACAGACAGAAAATGGATACTCGCAAAAAGGCAGCATGAACATTTTACCATGCCCAGGGGGCATCAAAAAGTGGCCGCATCTGTTGATGCAGTGACACTGTTAACTGACTTGCACAGCTGTGCACTTGAGCTGCGCCCTTTACAGTGCCTCTTGGGCTCCACGCTGTCTGCAGCAGAGCTGGATCCAGCAGTGTCGGCTGTTCCCATGGGTGATGCAGAGCTAGTGAAGCTGCACAGCAGGCGCGTGCTTGATTGAGAGGAAGCCCCTGTGGCACTGCCAGCCGCAGGATCAGCACTCTTTGGCGTGCTGTGCATTGAGTTGATCTCTTCACTGCAGTTGCTCCGGCTGCTCTCCGCACACATTGGCTGCACCAAGGTCGGCACACTGCAACACCACACAGTCTGATTACACCCAGAATGCTATCAAGCCTCTGATAGACCTTCACAATGCATCAATCTGGTGGTGATGGGCACAAGCATCACGGTCTGGGTCCTTGTTCAATTTCAGGATTGTACTGTACTTTCAAACTGGAAGAGGGTCACAGGTCCAAGTCAAGCAGGTACAGATGGTGATGGCTTACATCTCCACAGAAACGGCAGGAGACATAAGCAAAGTACTAATTTATACAAAACTGAGAGTCCGTTAATACAATTCAGGTTGAAGTGAGGCATGCCTGCTGGCATCACTGTCAAACAGCGCGCTGGTGAATTCTTGCCCGGCAACCGCGAGCTGCGCAGAGCCGCAGGAGGATGTGCCGCCGGACAGGGGCTCCATGATGGCGCTGGCGGCCGGGGCCGGCCGTGCGCTCGGCCGCGCCCGGCGGCCACGGCTATTGCTGCCTGCCCTGCTGGCTGCCTTGCGGCTCCTCGGGCTCACCTTTGCAGGGGCTGCTGCGCCCTCGGCCTCGCCACTGCGGAATGCCCGAGGTGTGGTCTGGCTTGTATTGGGCAGGTCCTGATCAGGCGCGCTGGCCGCCCGGGGAACCGCCATTGCTGAGAGGATGGCGACGTCCAGGCCGGCTGTCAGGCTGTCGTGCAGCCGCACAGGCACATGTGGTGGCGCGCCGCCTGCACGGGCCATTTTCGTGGGGCTCTGCTGAGCAGTGTGGAGAGGCTTGTTGCCGCCATTCGACTCGTAATCCATCGTGGCATGAGGCATCTGTGGAGCCATGTTGACCTCTTGCTGGGCAGACAGGGCCGCTGTGTCTTCCTTGCCAGCTGCAAGGCCAGCTGCCTGGCGCAGTGGAGCGAGGGAGTCTTGGATTGCAGGGGCCTCCATGTCCTGCATGCCGGTCATGGCCTGGGGCTGCGGGACTCCGAGTGGCGCATGGACCTCTTCGGCCTGGCTGGCATGCCGGCTTGTGCTCGGAGAAGAGCCTCTGCTGCGCTGGGCAAAGGCTGGGAAGCGCGCTGAGATGGGCCCTCTACCAGGGGTCATCACGGCGCCATCTGTGCCAGCTGATAACCCGGGGGACCGAGGGGACGCTGGGGGGCTCCCCTGCTGCGGCGGCTGGCTCTCGTCGGCGGCGCGCTTGTGCTCGGCCAGCCGCTGCGCCAGCGCGTCGGCTGACATGGAGCTGGCCATGGCAGCTGCGCGGGCCACTCCAGTCTCTATGGCATCCGCAACCTGCATTGCCAAAAGCTGCTTCACTACTCCATTCATACGAACAGGCAATGAATACAGCATCCTATTCTCTCGGTTGGAGTTGCGTCTATTACCATTCGTTCCATACAGCTGCTGTGTGGAGGCTGTTCTTATTGGTTTGGTCCAAGACTCATTGAATGGTAATGTGCAGGGACAGTAACTGCGGGCGGGGTAGTGGCAAGCAGAAGACAGGGATGTGCACACCTGGGCGCTTGCGGCAGCAACAATCCCATCCAGCTTGGACATGGTGGCTGCAATGATGACATCAGGTCCTGCCCATGTGGGCAACTCCCTCACGGCATCTCCCGCCACCTGCGTTGTATTTGCCAGCCCCACATCAGGCTTGACCTCTGCTTGCCAAGGTGTTGGATTTCTCTCTACAGGCAACGGTGAGCACCCTTAAAAGCATGAGAAGCATGCAATGTTGGTCTGTCCATGAAGGAAGGACAATCATCATGTTCACCTGCAATGAAGTGCTGCATTTCCCTCCTCAGGCAATGGTGAGCAGCATACAATGGTCGTGTGTTCACGCAGGAAGGACAATCGTCATGCTCACCTGCAGCGAGGAGGAGATGGCATCCTGTGCCGCCTTCTGGGCTGCGGCTGCGATCTCAGCAGTCAGCCCATGCATGAGCTCAGCTCTGTCCTGCGCGGGCTCCGAGCTCCACAGCTCTTCCTCGGGCTCCAGTGTAGCAACCTCAGCGTCCACTCTCTTCTTTTTGGGTTCAGCCGCGGTTGCTGGGGTCTCTGGCACCTCACTGGTGTCTTTCTGTCCAGCCGTCTGCAGGCCTGCTGCCTTTCCCTCCACCGCGTTAGGGCCGGAGATTGATGCCACTGCATTGGCCAGCTCTGCCTCTGCAGTCACGCCGCCCTGGGGCCACTCGGTGGAGCCCAGCAGCGCTATGAGCTCCTGCATGCCATCCGTGCTGCCTGGGCCCACCTTCAAGCTTTCTGCCAGTGCCTGTGAATGCCAAGCAGTTCTTTCATCGACTTGCCTTGGCAAATGAAATGGAGGAGATATGGTAGGATACCTGCATGGTGTCATGTAGGTATTAAATCCATGGTTACAATGCATGAAATGGCATGGTGATGAATAATGGATGGGATCATTATACCATAGTATCACAGATTGTAAGTGTTCATGATGTGTGATGATGATTCATGGTATCATGGTGAGTGATGAACCTGTTTTCGTGCATACACACGGCCATGACAAACGTTACTACAAGGGGACAGGACAGACCTGTGACAGATCGTTGTGTGCTGCATGGCCGGCCCAGTCACCCGATGACAATCCGGACTCCAGCAGCCGCTGTGCCAAAGGAGACACATCACCTTGCAGCTCTGTGCTGTCAGAGGTTGTGGATGCCGGCACTGTGACCTTGGCCTGTGCAGAAGTGTTCAAATTTTTCAGTCTCAAATCCAGCAGCAGGCACTTTTGTGATACATCCAAGACCAGCGTTTGTTGTACAGACACTCCTCTGACAATGGAAGTGTGCAGCAGCAATGGACAGTGCTCAACAGTACCTGGCTGGATGGCATTGAGGAGCCATGTCTGAGATGAGAAGGCCCTGGGGAGCCCAGGCGAGGGAAGGAGAGCGCCTCGCACGGCTCTGAGGAGGTGGCACGCCGCCTTGCTGCAAAGGCAGTTGTGTCATTGGTTCTAGCAGACACGGGGGCAAACGTGAAGCTCCCGCTGCGCCGGCTCTCCTGAAATACCACGAATGACATCATCACATGAACCTCGTCTGCAGACTGTCCGATGCACTTGACTTGGGACTTGACATGCGCTGTGCAGGGAAACAGGAGGCTGAATTGCGTTGATCTCATCATTGCATTGATCTCATGACTGCTCCATGCTCAGAGCAGATTGAGAGGTCGCACCAGTTCATCGGCTTCCAGCAAACCTTGAGCGCCAGAAGA
This sequence comes from Coccomyxa sp. Obi, assembly GCA_020887355.1. NCBI lineage: Eukaryota > Viridiplantae > Chlorophyta > Trebouxiophyceae > Coccomyxaceae > Coccomyxa > Coccomyxa sp. Obi. Next base: position 1,181,068 of record AP025001.1, read on the forward strand.
CTTGCGGCCACACTCAGGCAGCGCCAAACTGGGCATTGTGGGGTGGGCTGCAACTGCCAGTGTGGACCCCAGGCTTGCCTCTGACTCATCTGAGTCGCTTGCATCCTCACACATGTGCTCCTCGCTACCCGCAACCGCCACGGAAATCTGCGTAGCGTGGTCCGGAGCTGATTGTTGCTGCTGCTCGCTGTGCTCTGAGTCACCACGGGCCTGCATGACTGGCGCAGCGAGCAGCGGGGCTGCCTGGATGAATGCATGCGCCTGGCGCCTGTATGTTGCTGAGCTGTCGCTGTCCTCTGAGCCGCTGCCGGCCGCTGCTGAAACGCCACCACGCATGGCGTTTGGTGCCCCCAGAATCATCTCATCATCGGAGGAGTTCTCCGAGTGTGAGTCGACCAGCCCCGTCATGCTCAGGTTGTCATCCGAGACCAGGGCACCGTCGCTCTCCGAAGCCGCCTGCTGCTTTGCACAGCTACCGGCAGCCTTGATCTTGTTTTGCGCGCCCGTGCTGGTGGCCGCTGATGGAGCAGCGGCGGAAGTGTGATGGGGCTGGGAAAGTGGGCCAGAGAGGTCCGCGTTGCCAAACCGGTGTGCAAGTACGGTGGGCCGGACAGTTTTGGCGCGGGCGGCCAGCGCGCTTCTCGTGTCAGAGGATGCAGGTACCGGAGTGGTGAATGTGCGCTGACTGGTTGCAACGGCGGCGGCGATGGGCTTGTCGGGGGTGCTTGGCGGCCCGACTGGTGGCATCGCCGGCTCCGGCTGGGGCAGCGCCTTGGGTGGCCTTGCCACCTTGGGCTTGGAAACCTTCTTGAGCTTTCCTGGCTTTGCCAGCAGCCCCTCGCATTCCTCCCTGCAATGCCAAGATCTGTTGGGCCCATGCAGAAGTAAAACAATATTGCAGACAGTTCTGGACACACAATTCTCTGTGTGACAGACTCCAAATGAAGATGAGGGCATTGCTGCAGTGAAGTGAACAAACCATCTGGGGGTCAAGTCTTTCGGCACAGCGGAGGTGGATGAGCTCTGCATGCATTACGTCTGAGACCGAGAGCACTACAAAGGGCACCGTAAAGGACATTTGCAAGAGTGCTTGGGGGCTTTATGGCAGGCAGATCACTGTCGAGGCAACATGCACACCTGAGGGACTGCAGGGCCTGGACAAGCTCCAGGTCAGTGTGGATCTGGAGTTTGGGTGGACTGCGCGCCACCGACATGTTGTTGCCAGGTACCAGCGCCCTGAGCAGCCGCTGGTCGTCCAGGTCTAGCAGACCTCCCCCGCGGTCTATCTGGTCTGCGCAGGTGGCAGTCACATACCGTATGTCAGACAGCTGCAGGCATGTTCGAACGTCACCCGAAGCTTTATCTGTGTATGGTGCGTATTCTCAGCCTGAACAGGCTTCAAACAACAAGCATGAGAGGAATGGCGATACTAAGTGGGGCACAATTAACATCAACACATACCTGTTCATTTGTAATGAGGACACGATAGACACTGCATTACAGCATAGAGCTGTGTACTGCGTTTGCACAGATCCATGAATATCTTGGGCGCCACTGGCAGGAATTATTTCTCAAACGCGTTGCTCTATACCCCCCAACTGGGGATGTTCTGCATGAAACCCTAAACCCACCATTGCATTCAGGAAGGAAAATTGTTACTGTGAAGGGCCCCTTTTACCCTGACCATGGCCCCCAACACTCTACAACCCCTATCGAGTGTTTGAGGAAAGGGCGCCACCTTCGAGCTGGCAGGGAGAGGGTGGCAGCAGTCCGCAGTAGGCGGCCTGCAGAGCACGCTCACGGTAGGCGCGCACCGTGTGCAGGCTGGCCAGTGCGCGCTCTCCCAGAGCCAGCCATGACTCGTCCCCTCCACTGGCCTCCCTCTTCTCGCATTCCACCCGCAGTGTTCCCAACTGCACCAACCACATGTGTGAGAAGAAGGGGTGGAATGATGGAACTGCAAAATATCCCTTTCACATGCTGTCCTTGCGTGGCTACAGCAGCAAACATGCAGGAGAGCAAACTGAAGTACCTGGTTTGGTCTGCCAGTATAATCATAAGAGCATGACAGGTGATCTGGCTGTCAGTATGTGACGGTTTGGGGTTTCTTGAAATCCAAACCTGTCTTTTCAGGTGGCAAGCAGGACAGATGAAGAAAGATGATGCAGCATGCTCAACTTACCCGGGCAATGGATGAGTCAGCATAGTCCAGAACAGCCCTGTGGAACGCCAGCACAGCATCCCTCCCACCCTCGACCTGCTCCACAAGCTTGACGAGCCTTGCATGCAGCTCTTGCACCTCCTCAATCTCTTCGGCCTCCTGCAGACACGAGCAGCTTCTTGAACTCAGATTCACTCATGCAATGGGGAAAACCAAATGCTCAAGCCCGCACAACATGCCTGATTAAGTTCATCTCTCGCAAGCCACATATCGAAAGCAAGGAGGCTTGAAAACTTGCCAGCAGCTCTTGTGAGATTGCATGGAGCTGCAGCCGGGCATCAAGCTGGGCCGCCTTCTGCTGCTCATACAGGATCAGGTGATCCTGCAGCAGCTTTGCAAACTCCAGGATCTCTGGGTGTGCACGCTCCTGCATCAGTGCCAGCGCCCTGTGCAGCTCTGTGGCGTCCGATGGCTGCGTTAGCGTGATCACCAGCTGCTGAACGTGGCATTTCCCATCTGCTGATCTGGCAGGGACACAGTGCCCTGCAGCAGCACACAAAAATCAGGCATCAGAATGGAAAATATCGGCCTTTGGAGCTCACTGCCAGCTCACTGGCAGATCGTTCTATATCAGTTCATTCTATACAGGGGATATATCCGCAGCAGTTGCGAGATCTCTGTGTTCCAGGGGGTCGTACCAAGGATGGGATCGGTGGCCATAAAGTTGATCTCTACGGCTGTGCCACCCATGACCTTGATGCTGGTGGTGTGGGGCATGCGAAGCTCGCATGGCAGTTGTGCCTTGCCCGCTGACCCCTTTCTTCCTGTGCTTACCCTCAGTAGGCCTGCAGAAACAGATTGACTGCTCATCAACAGGTTATTCTGAGAAGTACGAAACTGCAACATTTGCTCATCTGATGTCCATGTTCCACTTCAGGACTGGCATGCAATCTGTGCAGCTAGATGGATACCAGAAAGCGAAGCTGTCATGCAAAGCAAGTGAGATTCTCTAAAACTCACGCTGCAAGGAGGATGCGGCTGGCTTTGAGGTGCCTGCTGAAGAGCGTTCCAGAAAAAGGATGGCTAAAAGAGGTGAGAAGCTGCACTCCCCTGGTCCCTCCCAGCCTTCCTGCACAATCCAGACAAGATTGTATCAGATCAAACTCCTAACAAACTGACCCTTCCAGCGTTCACATGGCTAGCACAGCTTCCACCAAGGCCTTTTTGGAAGACCAATTAAAGACTAAGCAGGGCCCCTTCCCGGGTACAGATATATGGCACCAAATCCTCACCAATATCAGGTGACACTGACGCCGTTGCTCCAGGAAGCTGCGCCATTGGATTTCTTTGTAAAGCATGTGCCAGACGTCGGACTTCGGGGCAGCCATGTCGAGTGACCACTTTCCCTGGCTGTTGCAAGCTAGCACATCCGCATTGTGCGCCAGGAACTCCTTCACAACCACCCTGCAGATCCAGAACTCGATTGAACGGATGAATTTTGTGTGCGGAAAGGCCGGACTGTACAACAGGAACACTGGGCACTTTCACATGCTCTCACTCGAGAAGGCATCTTGGTATATGCTTGCTTAAAATATCAGCATGAGCAGCTTGACGGCTAGATAAATATAGAAGAACGATAGAGGGCCCAGACGAGAATTTTTCAAGGCTGACATGCTTGGCATTTTAGCAGCATATGGAGCAGGGTCTCCCAAATGTCCACCAATGGCATTGGCTGCCTGGACTCTAGGCGCCAATAATAAGGGATCATGGCTACAATTTAGCGAGATGCTCACCGTCTTCTCTGGTAGGAGTGATGATGTTACTTATTTCCGAACTATCGTGATATTGTACACTACTGCACAAGATCGCGTTGGCGATCACCTGAAAATATGGCGCTTCGAAAACACATTGCGGACACAGATCTGAATGAAGGGCTACAAAAAACCACAGGATGCAGCGAATTTGGAAAAACTGCACCAAAGAATGAGGGAAGCAGTTGGCGCGCGTTCTGCACCTTCGGAATTTTGCACTTCTTCGGCAGGCCATGATCATGATCAGATCACATGGTGCACCCAATTTCCATGCCAGTCGAACACGAGCTAGATTTAGGGGTAATCCACCCCTAGCTAGATTTGGGACTCACGTGTGGTTGTTGAGGACGGCTAAGTGCAGGGGACTGTTGCCTCGCGAGTCCCCAAAATCTGAGACTGGGTTGTTCTCCAGCAGCCTTCTCACAAGGCCCAGGTCGCCAAACTGAGCAGCCCAATGCAACAGCTTCTTTCCTCCCTGTGAAGAAAACAATGATACGAGCCGATAAGCAAGAATGTGACAAGGACTTCTGGGTACTTGCGGAAAGTCTCATGGATCTTGCCTGTAGTTGGACCAAGAAGTTTTCTGGAGGCCGGTCTGATTTGGCTCACCGTGCTGCTGTTGTCTGGGGTTTTATCATCACAAAGCCTGCCCAGGGCTTCAGCTATGTCATGCACAATGGCCGCCTCCTCAAATTCCGCCGCATGCAATGCCTGCAGCAAGTCCATGTGTCCACCCAACTTGAGGATTGCTGCCCTGCAATCCAACCCAAACCAAGAGACCATGACTCCATCGCAATCATCCCAAAGCCCATGATGAGGCCATGAGCAACCATCGGCCCACTCCTTGAGGATGTCTGGCTTTACATATATGCAATGCAAGCGACAGCGGAAAAGTCATGTGCAGCATCGAGTGGCACCTGCTGGTCGAGTCCCACTCGGCAAACTCTCGCAGCAGCGTGACAGCCAGGTTGGCTGCTATGGAGTCCAGCGGTGCATGCTTGACCAGGTGAATGCAGGACTCCAAGCAGTGTGCCTCCCGCAGCATTGCCAGCTGCCGGGGGCCCGACAACGCCATCTTGCGGATGACCTGCATCGCCTGGCCAGCCAGAACAGCTCCTCAAGATAACACCTCTTTAATGTATGCTGCACATATTGCCTGAAGGCCATTTGTGAACTTACTGATAAATCTTGATAATGTCGAGGTTGATAGCTTGCTAATGAAGGAAACGGAGCGGAGCCGGGAAGAAGAGCAGCAGGGCCATGCTCATGTAGGAACACTAAGAAATGACAAAATCTGTAATCTGGCATGGGTAGGGGAGGCCCTGTGGGCGCACCTTGATGCTGGAGGGTCGCTGGGGCTCGCCGGTGATCATCTTGAGCAGGGGCTGCGCTGCGCCAGCCTGGCACAGCGCGAGGCAGCAGGCGCGCCCCACGCTGCGCTCCCCCGGGCCATACTCCACCAGGGCAGCTGCCACATCCACCGCTTCCCCAGCCGTCTGTCGCCAGCACATGCCAACTATTAATAGATTTCAAATGCTGACCGGGCCGAGCCGGCGTCTAGCAGTTACACTAGACTTTGACTAGTGGTTCAAGCCAAAATAATCAGTCACAATATCAGGAGTGGTCAAGCAGCATCAGGAGCACCATCAACTGTCAATGACCTAGACTTCAGCCCAGCAATGTCCCTCTGCCAGATCGACATTGTTAAGCATGCATGCAGTCGCTGTGACAGGTCCTCATCCCTCGAATATTTTTGCAGCACGTCCACAACAGAGACGGAATTCCATGTTTGCTTGGATTTGCCTTACTGAAAAAAGCCAGTATTTAGTGAATATACCTTGTCATGTGCTATGAGCCTGGCGATCCGCACAAGCACATCAAGCTTTGTCCCAGCAGCTTCCCTGCTCTGGCTGTCTGCAGCCACAGCTGCTTGCAAGGCCCTCAAAATCTGCCGCATCTGGTCAACTGATGCATCCTCGTCGATCTCTGTGTTCTTGCTGTCAGGCAGCAGGCTTGCAAGGGCCACAATGCCTCCAGCCTCCCTGTTTACATTCAAGCACTTATTACAGGGCACCTGATTCAGCTCTGGAGGATGGGACATCAAGCATTAGAAGCCTGGCATTGAGAGTGTTGGAAGTCCTGCAGACGGGAGATGCAAGTCACCTGAACTCGTTGCGCTGGCACTCATAGTTTTCCAATAGAGTTGTCAGTAGCTGAGCTGCCTGCAGCTTCACTGACGCCGGCTGAGCAGTGCTGCTCAACAGGCCAAGCATGCTCACTGTGCAACCTTTGGGGACTTGGAGCATGTCCGCGGCAGAGCATGTGCCCAGGAGTGCCGGCTTTCTGGCCAGTGCTTCTAAAGCTCTCAAAGCAATCACACATGCCTCTTCCTGCAAAGCCACACAATGAGACCCGCTGAGCACAGGATTGTGCCAAGCTGCATGGGGCACAGTGCAAAGCATATTGTGCTGAATTGCACTGAAAACTCACCTGCAGCTTCCCAGACGCCACCCTTTCGCATACAATTGACGCAGCTTTCTGCTGTACCAGCATGTCCCATCTGTCCTTGTCACCACTGGACGCCAGTGCGAGCAGCACTTCAGCGCCAAACAATTGGGCAGCGACTCCTGCACAGCAAAGCTCAGGTGAATTTGTACTATTCTCACTGTGGTGCATCACAGTGTGTGGAGATTACTATGAAGAAGAGACAGCTGCCGTTACCCGCTGTTTGAAGAGCAGCCAGCGCTGACTGCACTTCTCTCGCCACATCAGCATGGGATGCAACGCAGGCGTGCTTCTCCTGCATACTCAGGGCTGCTGATGGAGCATTGCTCAACTTGATGATTTCTTGATTTGTTTTGGGCCCATCCCAAAGGGCGTCTGCCACATGAGCCTGTATGTACGGTATGTGGTTGGCCCGAGCAGCACTAATGATGCCTCCAGTGAGGTCCTCAATGGTCATGTCTTCCTGCGAAAAGAATGTATTAGACTCACTGATCCACTGGAAGCACTCAAACTAAGGACTAGGCTCACGTAGACAGCCCACTCTTGTGATTGACGCACAGCCCGACTCTGATCTTTGGAGGAGATTCAGTACCAGAACATTTGTAACGAGAAAATTTCGTGGTGATCAGGACTATCCAGCACTTTAGCAATCAAGCACCAACCGCAGTACAGACTGAAAGAGCACAAAGCCTTACGCCAGAATCGTCTTTTCTTCTGATAAACACTGAAAGATCAAGCAATGGAGGTTTTTACTGTTTCGGATCCTTCAGTACAAAGAACATCCATCTTAAGAAGTTAGACTGGACGACACTCGATCTGTCGGTGCTGCGCAACCCTTCCCTATCTGCAGGGAGTAGCTATGGCCAGGGAATTACCTCAGAAAGCAGGGATTGAATACGCTAAAAGTCTTTTCCATCGATATCTTGGTCGGGCTTCGCAGATACCCCTGCTGTCCTTACACGCTGGCAGTCCGATGTTGTACCGTGCTTCTGCATTTCCAAGCTTTGCTGATCTTCTGAACTTCAACAACTGTTTCCAACTTCACGAATTTGCTCTACCATAGCCACACAGCTGTAAATGTTCACGAGAAAAACGTCAAGAGTGCCGTGCTTCAATCTGGCATTTTCCGGACTTTGAAGAGATAGCCAAGTTTGGCTCTAATCAAGCTGTGCCAGCTGGCGCCAGGTCAGCTTCCACCGAAGATCCCGAGACTTAATGAGGAAGAGGAGAGCAAAACCTCACACTGGTCAATCTTTATCTCGAGTGATCCTGGGGAAGAAGCCCTTGGTATTGGATCCGGGGAGGAGTTCAACACACGTGCATCTTACTAGACATCGAACGTCCAAGGATGGAGCTTCCTTTTGTTTGAGCATCGTGAGATCTGGAATCTGAATGGTTGATGGAAGATAATGGACCCAGATAATCCAGATGTTGAAGAGGATGACCGGGATGAAGAGACAGGTCCAACTTACCAGGGTGACTCTGAACCAGAAGTCGACGCAGAGTTTGAGGTACGCTGCCCACTATCTTTGTCGCACATACACATTGTGTCGCACTTATACGCATGTTATCCAGCGTGCATGTTACCTTGATATGTGCAAGTATACGTGCTGCTGCCAAACTTTATTCAGCAAGGTTGCTGTGTGTTTCAGGCGTTTGAGGTAGATGAAGACGACCTAACAACCACAAGTGAGCAAGTCCTTGTGCAAGGGTTCGATCCCCAAAACATTCCTTGGGACAGACTTCAGGTGTCTCGGCAGCGGTACAGGGTGAGTCACTTCCTGCTCGTGTTTCTTAGTATGGATAAGTGCTCATTTACCTCAACAGGGCTCACACTCGGTGGTGTTGCTGAAGGAAACTCGGCTGGAGCAGTATCACAACTATGTCAACCTGAGAGAGGTGGTGGATCAGAATCAGGATCGCCTCAACAAAGAGAAAACAGAAGTTTCAAAGGTAAGGCCGAGCGATGCAGGACAAGCAGAACAAGCGCTGCTTGGGAATCTGCCCGAATTCAAAATCTGTATCCGTTGATATCTAATGCTTTCCCACGTCTGCAGGATGGAGGGTTCTATGGCTTTCACCAGAACCTACAAAGCATTCGGTCGGACATTGCCCATTTTCAGGTGCAGCTGATATCTTTCTGAGAAATTCTGATAAAGGCCATCTTAAGTCTTTCATGGATCAGCCCATGCCTTGAGAGTCTTGACCTTGAGAATGCCTTATCTAATGTATAGCTGTGGCCTGCATTGCAGTTGCGGCACCTGCTATGGACAACCTCCAAGCACGACGTATACACCACAAATGAAAATTGCATCAACCACTACAATACAGTGGCTCGCCGTGCCACAAAGGTGAAGCGTCAAATTAACAGCAAAATGGTAGACTCTGAAATGTACGCAACATGATAGCTTCATTCTTTTCCTCCCTGACAGTTGCAACCAGTCAGCATGTTGGTATTGGACCGCCAGTTGTCACATTATTGGTATTTGTGAAAACATAAGGATGTTGAGGAGACTTAGAGCTCGCAGAGGATGCTCTTTTTGACTGGAGGAAGCGCCTGCTATCTTGCTGCAGGTGCTAGACTTGAGCGGAGCAAGCACGGACAGCAGGACTCCAGGCTTTGGCCGCGTGCAGATCAGCACATTCTGTGTGCGCCATGATCTGGTGGCGGTCGGCGGGTTTGCAGGGGAGCTCATCATAGCAAACCTCAAGAAGAAGGGCTTGATGTGCAGGTGCTTCTCACAGAATTTCTGTGCTTGGCGAGGTTTCACGGCAGCACTGGACAAAAGATATGCTTGATTGCATCCAGACATGCACAGCCATCGGCTGGTGTTCTCTTACACCAAATCATTTGCTGCAGCAAACGGGTTACTACCAGCGAGATGGGCATCACGAATGGCATCGACATCTTTCATGGGCACTCTGGCGGCACCAGCATCATGACTGCCAACAACGACAATGTGGTCCGCGTCTTTGACTCGGAGAAGTTTCGGTGTCAGAGGTGCGTTCTCTGTTTCCTTGACATCAGCAACATGCATACTGGGTGCATTCATCAAGTCAACACAACATCCCACCAATGGCGCTGGAACACGGTCTGGCTGTTCTGTTTTCTCGACATCAGCATCATGCATACTGGGTGCATCCTTCACGGCAAGAGTTTGATACAACATCCCACAAGTGGTGCTGGATCATGGTCTGGCTGTCCTGTTTCCTCGGACACCGGCAGCATGCATACTGGGTGCATCCTGCATGGCAACAGCTTGGCACAACATCCCACAGAAACTGCTGAATCGTGGTCTGGCTGTGTCTGTTGCAGCGAGCACAAGTTCGAGTGGCCAGTGAATTTGGCGGTCGCGAATCCCAGCGAGGGCAGTCCCTTGGCGATCGTGGTCGGTGATGACCCAGAGGCAGTTGTGCTGGACATGCGCACCAAGGCACCTGTCATGCACCTGAAGGGTCACCTCGACTACTCCTTTGCAGCCTCCTGGCACCCTAATGAGGCCCACACTGTGGCGACCGGCAACCAGGTGCCACTACTGTTCTAAATCACCCCAATTTCCAATATTCATTTGGGGTGGTGACCATGACAACATATATTCATTCTATCCTTTTGTGCGAGGAAGTCCAGGCTATACACACTCATGGCGTACAGGTTGCGGGGCGTTTGCGAAGCATTTCTCACACTGTACAGCTGTGCAGCTTCATGCTCTGGCAGCCCCGGTATAGTACCAAATGTCTGGATGCAATCATACCTTACCCTACGATTGCACGTTTTCCTCTGTTCAGGGGAATCTGTGAATGGGTAGAGTGCTTGCTGAATGGCAGTTGATGGGCATTCTGCAGGACACCAGCACCAGGATCTGGGATCTGCGCAGGCCTGATTCGAGCAGGGCAGTCATGTGCGGCAACATGGGCGCTGTGCGCTCCCTCAGATACTCCCCCGATGGCAAGTTCCTGGCCGCCGCAGAGCCGGCAGACTTCGTGAGACTGTATGATGTTGAGTCAAACTACACCAGGTGCGGTTAACGCCTGCCCTCTATTGGTGTTTGGTAGATTAGTCAGCAGGGACAAGTGGAAGTGGGTCCATTGTAAACAGCATCAGGCTTTGGAGGATTAATTATCTAGCAATGTAAGACAGTTCGTGCGCGCTCTGCAATGCTTCCACATAGTGTCTACACCAGCTATTGCAAAGTGAGGATGCGCATTTTGGGCAATCTAGAGATACAGTTAATTAATGACTGGCTTTGAAAACAGGTGCCAGGAGATCGACCTGTTTGGCGAGATAGGAGGTTGCTCTTTCACACCTGACGGCTATGCCTTCTTCCTGTGCGTGGCTGATGTAGTCTACAGCTCGCTCATGGAGTACACTGCAGCAAAACTATGAAGTTTCTGTGAGTCCCATGAACTCCTCTGCTGAGCTCGACATGCAGACCTGTACAATAAACGGAAAGTGAATCTCACCGGGCTGGCTTGATGTACTATATATCAATGCAGGCGCCTTGTAGATGTATGACAAGGATTCAGGGGCATGATGCCCACGGACTTGCTCCTTTGCAGCTTTGTGTCTAGACAGATGTGCAAATATATTAATACAGCATAATGCACTTTGCAAGACAGTCAAAACAGTATTCTGTAGTAGGCTGGTGTGCTGAGATTTCAGAGTTTGTGCATGTGCCTGCGCTAATTGAGTGCAAACAGATAGAATGTCCTAGTAATAGGATTTTAATCGCCATTCCAGCATGTCATTGATTTTTGGTATGGATGGCGTGGATGTTATTGCGTTTGAATGTCTGCTCTGGATGCCAATGCATGTGATCATGTGAATGACTTGCAAGATATGCAAAGTTAAGATAGATGTAAAGTGATCACGAGCGTTAGCATGGTACTGGTAGCATACTCTTGCACTTGGCGCAACATGTATTCAGGGATGACTTTGCATCCTTCTGCTCTTTCCTTAATAAGGAATCCTTATCTACTCACCAACCATCTCAACTTCACTGCAATGTTGACAATGTACGAATGTTCAAGTGGCTCTCAATCGTGTCGATACACTTTAAGAAGTGGCGACTGCTTCCTTTGTCTCAACCTGGGTAGAGCAATCATGGCAAAGACAATCAACAACAAACATGCTTGACCCCTTGGTGTTGTGATGAACCAGCTTCCCAGACTTTGCTGAGAAGGCGGAGCCACGCCATCCATCTCATCCCCCTCTGCATTCTGTGACAAACACAATTGTCAATAATATATATAAAAGTCTACGCCCGATGTACACCACATCCAGCAGCTTTTCAAGACCTTTCAGAGCTGTCACATGAGGTGATTAACCCACCTGCTGTCGAGCTTCTCCTTCATCAACCTGCAGCAGTTGGCTCCTTGCAGCAGGTGGTTTGGGAGAGTGCCATTCCCTACCCTCTGCTGCAGCAGCTAGGCAGTCCCTCACCTGAATGCAGCACACAGGTTCCAGGAATGGACTGGCACCAATCCCATCTGCCAGATGATAGTGCTGGACACCCCAGTCCTTATCAAAGTCTTATGTGTTGTTGCTTCAATGCACAAGAGCACTGCAGAGTATCCCACAAGAGCGTACCTCGCTTAGAGAGTATGTTGGGTTGCCAGTGCACAGCCTCTCCATTCTCTGCTGCCGCTGCTCCTCTCGCACCACAGCCATGTCTGCTAGAAACTTCGAATACCCTTTCAATGGTGACTTCTCCTGCGCGCCAGAACATTGTCACAAACCGCGCTTCCAGTGCATCTTCCAACGCTTTTAGTGTGCATGCTGACTAGACCTTGCGTGCGACAAGTTCCATGACGTGATACCTTGCCCAAACCCCGCTTTGGCATCTGACCAGTCCCCCCCGTCTGCCTAACAGGAGGCAGCCGATCAGCAGCTTTGTTGCCAGCACCCTGTGTCTGCAGCTGTGCTGACTCCGCATCCCTGTCAGCCTGCCGCACCACCTCCGCTGTCTCTGGCCGCTGCAGTGCCGCCGACTCCTCATCCACCCTCACCTGGCGGAATTATTTGTAAATACTCCGCTCTATACACCCCCCATCAGGGATTTATTGTATAATAACCTAAATCCACCATTGCATTCAGGAAGAAAATAATCACTGTAAAGGCCCCTTAACCCTTAAGTCCTATAATTTACAACCCCAATTGAAGTGTTTGAGAATTATTTTCCGGGCCCTGACCTGCTGCGCAGCCTTTGCCACATCGGGCAGCTGCAGTGCCGCTGACTCAGCATCCACCTCCGCCTGCCTCAGACTCAACCCCGCCCCATCCTCTGACTCTGCCGAGCCTCCTGCTGCTCCCCTGCCCTCATCCGCAGCAACTTTACTGCCAGGGGACTTGACTCCTGATCCGCCATGGACTGACGAGTTGCGCATTGCAACGCCAGCAGGGGAGTCCCTGGGAGCTCGTCGTGCTTTGGAGAGCAGCTTTGGTGTCTGCAGCTCTGCGTTCTCCGCATCAACGTCTGCCTGCTGTGTGCTGCGCGATGTCTGACCCTCAGTCTCAAGGGCTGACTTCACCCGCTCCAAACCTGAAGCCTCCTGAATGCTCCCCCTCTTTGTCTGAACCACACACGCCAGAAACCTCACATGCATTGAAGGGCAAATGAGACCGCGGGTCAGTCACAACGCATCCTTCTAGGCATTTCTCGACCTACCTTTGGAGCGGCAGGGCCGCACAAACCGCAAGCCGCCTTGCATGCTCGCAGCATGAAGGTTGGATTCAGCCCGCATTCACCTTTCCTGGCCCACTCCTTACATCTAGCCTGAAAACAAGCCAAGGCTTATGAGATGGTTGAAATGGTCGCTGCTGGTCAGGCATTACCAAGCCACCGGGCCTGATAGCAAGGATCACCTCTGAGTCTTGGCAACCAGCTGCTCTTGCTGCATCCCTCAGCTCCTGGCGTGCCTTCACCACCGCCTGAAACAGCTCTGTTGCCTGCACGCATCCCCAACCTGTCACAAGTATCCACAAACGATTGCAGAAACACGAGACGGCATTGCCAAGCCCATGCGCATACCTTTCCACACCTCTCATCCAGTTCGGTCGAAGGAGCACAGATCTTTCTGTAGTTGACGCAGAGGGCCTCGTTCAGTGTTGCAATGACTTCCACACTGAGCAGGTCACGCAGAAGAGCTTCACCCTGCGAAAGATTCAATCACATCACACCCACAAGATAGGGAAAACTGGTATGGACATGCAGCATGTACAAGGCCTGAGCCAAGTCTGACAACAATTCATGAACGCACCCCTGCAGTCAAAGTCGAGGGATGCGGAGGAAATGGGAACAGCCCCTTCACAGGATTAGATGAATCTGGTACAGCATCCTCCCAGGGTGGGCACTGGAGTGCGTCAAACTTCTGGAACCAGTGCTTGTCAAAGCTGTAGCCTGCTTCCTCGATCTTGAACTCCAACCCGTAGTGCAGCACATTCGGCACATCTGCTCCATGCACAGGACACAACATTCAGCAGACTTATGACTGTTGCACATCAACTGCAACTTCAACAAAGGGCACAACGAGACATCGCGCTTGTAATTGCACTACAGCAGTACACAAAAGTAGACACAAGCGCACCTGCCACAGTGTATGGCATGTAACTGGGATACAGCATGGCTGTGTAGTCTGTCCTGTGCCAGACATCGGCAGCCGCTGCCCCGAAAGAGTAGCCATACATCTCCGCGATCCAAGGCTTCTCGCCAGGATGCTTGGTGTATGCATCGCCCGAGGTGTTCCACGCCTGCGCAGGACATCAGCCATATTTTTCAACGTAGGATGCCCTTTCCAAGCCGAATTGCCTCGCATAAGCAGCAGCCAGCTAGAACTGCAATGAGCAACACCACAAGGAAGCTAACTGCTCAGGTACTGTAATGAGGAGGTTTCATGAGTGACGCTTACATCTGGGTCAGCTCTGACGTCTTCTGTGTACTTGATCCACAGGGGTAGCACCCTCTTGAGGTCGTCTGTCCTCATAATCGTGAAACCTCCAACCTGACAGGCAAACACATGTATTTGCTTGTGTCCCTCCTAAAATATGGTCTTTGTTGCTCATTGTACAGTGATTGTGGGAAAAGCAGACCTGGTCACCGCGCCTTCCCCAAGGGCCTGCCAGGGTGTCATTCCGGGGAAGCACATGGGGGACATGTTTCAGAGCAAGATCGTTGCCAACACCTTGAAGATAGCCATAGAAAGCAGAGACCGCCCATCCTGCAAGTCATCCTTTCCATTAGACTGTTGACTCCTCAAAACCTTGAATATTTCCTCCACCTGGCTTACATCCGCATTAAGCCTCAGCCCTTACATTCCACCAGGAAGTTACCTGGCGCAACGCCCATCTTGAAGGGATCGAAAGGCTTCAGCATGATCATGTCTGCATCCAGGATCAGGATGTACTCCTCCTGGGGATTTGTTCGTCTCATCCAATCTTGCACTGCTACGGGCTTGTTGATCCCACTGCAATGCAAAGAACAAAATGGTGTCAATGCTGGGAATCGACAGCACGCATAGCTTGCAGGGAAGACAACTCAGAAAAATTATACCCGTTTCAATTCTGACCTGTAGAGGTCACCGGTTCGAGGGTGCTTGGTCCAAGAGGGAGCGACGTGCGTGGGCATGACCCCATCATCATGCCAATCCTTCAAGCTCTCTTCGTCGCAGCTCATCAGACGTGTGACATTGCCTTGTTGGCCTGACAGCTTGAAGCTCGACATGAATCCTTCGCGCAGCGAGGGAGCAATCTATGGTGAGATAACAGGTCATAATGTCAACGATATAATCATGCAGATCGGTATGTCATTCATCAAAGCTTCGCCTCATCGATCCCATCAACACCACAAACAACAAATCTCGTCTGCTAATTATACACCACTTTAATCACCCAAGTATCTCATTCGAAATTGCGAATGCTCACCAATAGATTGCCATGTGAAGTATGGTGTGCATTCTGTCGTAAATACAGTGTGGAGGCTAGCAGCATGCACAGGCGTACAGACTACATTGACGACTGTGTAAATTACCAACAAGTACTTTGCAAACCATATATTATTGTGGTGTAACCAGTACACTGCGGGCAGCTGCTTCCCCTGGAAGTGTTCGTGACACATCGGGCTGCCATGAGGGCTCACATCTGATACCAGTTGCAATAGATTGCGTCCTGGGAAGTGCATGGCTCACATTGAGACAGATATATGTCGCAGATTGCAATCACCTTGAAGAAATCAGAAAGCCATCAATGTCCTGCCGGACAACCTCCAAAAGGCATCATGTCCAAGGTCAAACCCTAAAGTGGGCCCGCTCCTAATCCCCTGGTGGGATACCTAGTGGTTCACCCTTGGGGAAGCTCGAGAGTTGAGAAAGGGTCAACCTTGAGTTTTCACACAGGGCTACAATGCCGAACATAGAGAGCAACTATCTGCCCCTTTGTCTCTGGATCAGCATGTCTACACTGAAAAGCCGTCGCATCACGTCCACAGCCTTCGGATGCGTGTTCATTCGGGCACACAAGTCAGTATAATCGCACTGCAGGCAAGACGGAATGGCTCAAGAGAGTCTCGTGGAATTGCGAAAGCAGGTTGAAGAGCTCAAAGAAGAGGTGCCTCCATTGCATTTTGTCAGCGTTCTTACCGTGATCCTGTGGAGCCTACTGCTTGCATGAACACACTATGAAAAGAGGAACAGCACGTTCATCGCAATCACTCAGCAAGGCGTGGAACGATTTTCTAAAAGTTCTGGAGTTTCTTGAAGTTGTAGTGCCTCCCTCCCTTCAATGGTGGTTTTGTTGCTGACAGCTGGGCCAGGAGCGTAGGAGAAGCAGCAGCCTAGCACAGGCTCTACAGACAGTCAAGGAGCAGCATTTCACTATGCAGCAGCAGGTCGATACATATCTCTGTATTGTTCCATATTGCAGCTGGCCTTCAGAATAAGACATTCATTCTACTAGTGGAAGGAAGGCAAAGATGAGGGGATGAATCCTAGGCGAACTGCTGTATGTTCCTTCCAGGTCGAGCAAGAGGAAGAGTACATTGCAAACCGGCTCCTCAAGAGGCTTGACTCCTTGAAGCGGGAGAAACAGGTTTGCAACCTTTTAGGAGACTGCTTTGGTCATGCTTCCGCTGAGGAGAAAGCCTTCTGACTCCAATTTCGCCCATGTTCAAGGTTTTTGAACAGGTTTGTCTTACGTAGGTGCTTGCAACGGAGGTGGAGCAAGAGGAAGAGTACCTGGTAAACAACCTGCAGAAACGAATGGGGAAATTACAACTTGAGAAGGCAGAGCTCGAGAAGGAATTGGAGAAACTCAACCGAAAGGTGCTTGCCAGTATGGATCATACATCTAAAATGAATTTTCCCTTTTTCCACCCTCCTCCACCTTTGCATCACAATAGACATGTTGTGCCTCTGTGGGCAGTGTGAGGAACTGCGACTGGAGCAGTGCAACACCAGCAGGGAAAAGGAGCTCATCGAGAATCAGCTGGAAGCGGAGCAGGAGTATATTGTCAACAAACTTCAGAAGCAGGCGATGGGCCTTGCAGCTGAGAAGCAGGCACTCCAGCACGAGAAAGCTGAGCTGAAGCGCCAGGTGCTGTACTCGGCGTCCCCATCACACATATGTTCAATGCCAGCTGAGCTCTCTTGCGATTAGCCATCAATTTTGCCAATGTTTCATTTCGACACCAACAACATGTTCAGCAGTCCAAGAAGTGGCCCTTTGAATTGCTGAAGTGGCTAAATTAAGTCGGTGATGGCAAATGTACATAGGTGGGGGAGCTGACAGAGGCGGTGCACAAGCTCAACAATGACAAAGTGCTGCTGGAGCAAAGCATGGAGATGGAGGAAGAGGGCATTGTGAACCGTTTGCAACGCGTGATCGAGACTGTTCTTGCGCGCAACAAGGCGGTAGAGGCCTGCCTCGAGGCGCACGGCCTCAGCATCAAGGAGCTCAACCCTCCCCACGTGGACGTGTCTACGGAGTGGGCATATGCGCGTTCGCCAACCCGCTCTGATGCTCAGGCCCGCCTCAACAGCGGTGCGGTCTTGAACGGTCTTGAGCGGTCTACACTTGTTAGGGGCCCGAATGAACCGATTCTCTGTTAGCCCCTCAATTGCATACGCCAGTGCATGTTGACTGCCAAAGGCTGTTGCCACCGTGTGAGTGGAAAGGGAATGGAGAGGCTGCATGCGGAGGTTGAAGTGTCAGGCACGACTTCTTCTGTTGGAGCTATTGTCATGTTGCCTGGGCTCCGCTACTGATGTGCGGTGATAGTTATGATGGAATCGTGTGGTGTGCTGCAGGGGAACTATGGTCAGCAGGCAGTGGTAGATCAGACATGTCCACCAGCGAGGTTCGTGCTGCTCGCGCATAAGCACCAGCTCTAGTGCTTCTGTATAGTAGAGTTTTGTTGCTTCATATGGCCCGAGTCAATAGCTGCAGCACAGACCTTCACAGGTCCAGTTTATGATGGGTCTTGAAGGTTTAGCCTGCTGCAGTATTCAAGAGTGTGATTCAGGGGATCACAGATAGCTTTCACCATGCCAATCAATGGCTTTGGGCATCTTATATGGTGACATTGTGCATATGTATCGACTTCTTCATACAACCCCGCCGTGTTCAAAGACGTTCTTGCTTACAGTGAGCCTTTCTGTCAGTGTGCCAGATATATATGGGTACTGTGGGCTTTTGGGTTGCTTGATAGTTGCTGTATGCAGAGTATACGAGTGACGCATGAAGAGAGGTGCGGTAAGTTGCAATTGCAATAATGTCCTCCATGGTTGACATCAAGATTTTAATGTGAAACATGTAAATCACCCCCAGCTGGCGAGCAGCTACTATAGTTACTAGCTAGCATATTTAGACACAGCGTGGGCAGAGCCGCATGCGGATTTTGCAGATATCTGTGTGGACTGACATCGATGTCAGTCCACACAATATTCATTAGTGTTGAATAGACAGTGCCCTGTACGTTTTCAACACATGGAGAGCTGTGACTTCACCTGCAAGATGCACAGCGATGCAGGTATATACAATCCGACGGACTCTTTCAAGATGAAGAAAACATCTGGACATTGTGTGAACCCTGATGCAGGACCATGGAGCCTCAGGCATATTGGTCTCAGGATGATACTAACACCACTTGGTTGCACGCACATGTCCACATGTGGGAAGTAATTAGCAGCATGATGACAGCTCGCCGTCTCGCAACAATTCACAGCAAAAGCCCAACAGAAGGGCATCAGCAGCATGAAGCCTCTGACGGCTGCAGCAGAAAGCCAGAGTATGCACAATGTGTCTCACAGCATGAGCTGTCAATTTGCTCAAAGCTTTCAATCAAGCCAGTCATCTTCCAATAACACTTTACTCCCAGCAAGGGTAGCATACACTCGCTCAAATACTCTTCCGTTCAGTTCTTGGCAATATTCCAGTCATGTCTCCTTCTTGCTCTCACTCACCAGTCC